>OU026147.1:0-2400000 GCA_907269125.1 Eristalis pertinax | reverse complement strand
GCCTGTTGGAAGATGAGCTAGGATAAGGCTGAAAATGCCTTACTATACACTGTCAATTTTTTCAGGTGAAAATCTCGATGTCGTCCGATTCACTCCAAATGTATTTGATTCGATTAATAGACACTAGACAACACACCCACAGGTGTACGAAAGTCCTAGGTATCCTAGTTTGGCCGCTGTGCCTGTTGGAAGATGAGCTAGGATAAGGCTGAAAATGCCTTACTATACACTGTCAATTTTTTCAGGTGAAAATCTCGATGTCGTCCGATTCACTCCAAATGTATTTGATTCGATTAATAGACACTAGACAACACACCCACAGGTGTACGAAAGTCCTAGGTATCCTAGTTTGGCCGCTGTGCCTGTTGGAAGATGAGCTAGGATAAGGCTGAAAATGCCTTACTATACACTGTCAATTTTTTCAGGTGAAAATCTCGATGTCGTCCGATTCACTCCAAATGTATCTGATTCGATTAATAGACACTAGACAACACACCCACAGGTGTACAAAAGTCCTAGGTATCCTAGTTTGGCCGCTGTGCCTGTTGGAAGATGAGCTAGGATAAGGCTGAAAATGCCTTACTATACACTGTCAATTTTTTCAGGTGAAAATCTCGATGTCGTCGGATTCACTCCAAATGTATCTGATTCGATTAATAGACACTAGACAACACACCCACAGCTGTACAAAAGTCCTAGGTATCCTAGTTTGGCCGCTGTGCCTGTTGGAAGATGAGCTAGGATAAGGCTGAAAATGCCTTACTATACACTGTCAATTTTTTCAGGTGAAAATCTCGATGTCGTCCGATTCACTCCAAATGTATTTGATTCGATTAATATACACTAGACAACACACCCACAGGTGTACGAAAGTCCTAGGTATCCTAGTTTGGCCGCTGTGCCTGTTGGAAGATGAGCTAGGATAAGGCTGAAAATGCCTTACTATACACTGTCAATTTTTTCAGGTGAAAATCTCGATGTCGTCCGATTCACTCCAAATGTATTTGATTCGATTAATAGACACTAGACAACACACCCACAGGTGTACAAAAGTCCTAGGCATCCTAGTTTGGCCGCTGTGCCTGTTGGAAGATGAGCTAGGATAAGGCTGAAAATGCCTTACTATACACTGTCAATTTTTTCAGGTGAAAATCTCGATGTCGTCCGATTCACTCCAAATGTATTTGATTCGATTAATAGACACTAGACAACACACCCACAGGTGTACGAAAGTCCTAGGTATCCTAGTTTGGCCGCTGTGCCTGTTGGAAGATGAGCTAGGATAAGGCTGAAAATGCCTTACTATACACTGTCAATTTTTTCAGGTGAAAATCTCGATGTCGTCCGATTCACTCCAAATGTATTTGATTCGATTAATAGACACTAGACAACACACCCACAGGTGTACGAAAGTCCTAGGTATCCTAGTTTGGCCGCTGTGCCTGTTGGAAGATGAGCTAGGATAAGGCTGAAAATGCCTTACTATACACTGTCAATTTTTTCAGGTGAAAATCTCGATGTCGTCCGATTCACTCCAAATGTATTTGATTCGATTAATAGACACTAGACAACACACCCACAGGTGTACGAAAGTCCTAGGTATCCTAGTTTGGCCGCTGTGCCTGTTGGAAGATGAGCTAGGATAAGGCTGAAAATGCCTTACTATACACTGTCAATTTTTTCAGGTGAAAATCTCGATGTCGTCCGATTCACTCCAAATGTATTTGATTCGATTAATAGACACTAGACAACACACCCACAGGTGTACGAAAGTCCTAGGTATCCTAGTTTGGCCGCTGTGCCTGTTGGAAGATGAGCTAGGATAAGGCTGAAAATGCCTTACTATACACTGTCAATTTTTTCAGGTGAAAACCTCGATGTCGTCCGATTCACTCCAAATGTATTTGATTCGATTAATAGACACTAGACAACACACCCACAGGTGTACGAAAGTCCTAGGTATCCTAGTTTGGCCGCTGTGCCTGTTGGAAGATGAGCCAGGATAAGGCTGAAAATGCCTTACTATACACTGTCAATTTTTTCAGGTGAAAATCTCGATGTCGTCCGATTCACTCCAAATGTATTTGATTCGATTAATAGACACTAGACAACACACCCACAGGTGTACGAAAGTCCTAGGTATCCTAGTTTGGCCGCTGTGCCTGTTGGAAGATGAGCTAGGATAAGGCTGAAAATGCCACTAAAATGCCACTGTCAATTTTTTCAGGTGAAAATCTCGATGTCGTCCGATTCACTCCAAATGTATTTGATTCGATTAATAGACACTAGACAACACACCCACAGGTGTACGAAAGTCCTAGGTATCCTAGTTTGGCCGCTGTGCCTGTTGGAAGATGAGCTAGGATAAGGCTGAAAATGCCTTACTATACACTGTCAATTTTTTCAGGTGAAAATCTCGATGTCGTCCGATTCACTCCAAATGTATTTGATTCGATTAATAGACACTAGACAACACACCCACAGGTGTACAAAAGTCCTAGGCATCCTAGTTTGGCCGCTGTGCCTGTTGGAAGATGAGCTAGGATAAGGCTGAAAATGCCTTACTATACACTGTCAATTTTTTCAGGTGAAAATCCCGATGTCGTCCGATTCACTCCAAATGTATTTGATTCGATTAATAGACACTAGACAACACACCCACAGGTGTACGAAAGTCCTAGGTATCCTAGTTTGGCCGCTGTGCCTGTTGGAAGATGAGCTAGGATAAGGCTGAAAATGTCAATTTTTTCAGGTGAAAATCTCGATGTCGTCCGATTCACTCCAAATGTATTTGATTCGATTAATAGACACTAGACAACACACCCACAGTTGTACGAAAGTCCTAGGTATCCTAGTTTGGCCGCTGTGCCTGTTGGAAGATGAGCTAGGATAAGGCTGAAAATGCCTTACTATACACTGTCAATTTTTTCAGGTGAAAATCTCGATGTCGTCCGATTCACTCCAAATGTATTTGATTCGATTAATAGACACTAGACAACACACCCACAGGTGTACGAAAGTCCTAGGTATCCTAGTTTGGCCGCTGTGCCTGTTGGAAGATGAGCTAGGATAAGGCTGAAAATGCCTTACTATACACTGTCAATTTTTTCAGGTGAAAATCTCGATGTCGTCCGATTCACTCCAAATGTATTTGATTCGATTAATAGACACTAGACAACACACCCACAGGTGTACGAAAGTCCTAGGTATCCTAGTTTGGCCGCTGTGCCTGTTGGAAGATGAGCTAGGATAAGGCTGAAAATGCCTTACTATACACTGTCAATTTTTTCAGGTGAAAATCTCGATGTCGTCCGATTCACTCCAAATGTATTTGATTCGATTAATAGACACTAGACAACACACCCACCGGTGTACGAAAGTCCTAGGTATCCTAGTTTGGCCGCTGTGCCTGTTGGAAGATGAGCTAGGATAAGGCTGAAAATGCCTTACTATACACTGTCAATTTTTTCAGGTGAAAATCTCGATGTCGTCCGATTCACTCCAAATGTATTTGATTCGATTAATATACACTAGACAACACACCCACAGGTGTACGAAAGTCCTAGGTATCCTAGTTTGGCCGCTGTGCCTGTTGGAAGATGAGCTAGGATAAGGCTGAAAATGCCTTACTATACACTGTCAATTTTTTCAGGTGAAAATCTCGATGTCGTCCGATTCACTCCAAATGTATTTGATTCGATTAATAGACACTAGACAACACACCCACAGGTGTACGAAAGTCCTAGGTATCCTAGTTTGGCCGCTGTGCCTGTTGGAAGATGAGCTAGGATAAGGCTGAAAATGCCTTACTATACACTGTCAATTTTTTCAGGTGAAAATCTCGATGTCGTCCGATTCACTCCAAATGTATTTGATTCGATTAATAGACACTAGACAACACACCCACAGGTGTACGAAAGTCCTAGGTATCCTAGTTTGGCCGCTGTGCCTGTTGGAAGATGAGCCAGGATAAGGCTGAAAATGCCTTACTATACACTGTCAATTTTTTCAGGTGAAAATCTCGATGTCGTCCGATTCACTCCAAATGTATTTGATTCGATTAATAGACACTAGACAACACACCCACAGGTGTACGAAAGTCCTAGGTATCCTAGTTTGGCCGCTGTGCCTGTTGGAAGATGAGCTAGGATAAGGCTGAAAATGCCACTAAAATGCCACTGTCAATTTTTTCAGGTGAAAATCTCGATGTCGTCCGATTCACTCCAAATGTATTTGATTCGATTAATAGACACTAGACAACACACCCACAGGTGTACAAAAGTCCTAGGCATCCTAGTTTGGCCGCTGTGCCTGTTGGAAGATGAGCTAGGATAAGGCTGAAAATGCCTTACTATACACTGTCAATTTTTTCAGGTGAAAATCTCTATGTCGTCCGATTCACTCCAAATGTATTTGATTCGATTAATAGACACTAGACAACACACCCACAGGTGTACGAAAGTCCTAGGTATCCTAGTTTGGCCGCTGTGCCTGTTGGAAGATGAGCTAGGATAAGGCTGAAAATGCCTTACTATACACTGTCAATTTTTTCAGGTGAAAATCTCGATGTCGTCCGATTCACTCCAAATGTATTTGATTCGATTAATAGACACTAGACAACACACCCACAGGTGTACGAAAGTCCTAGGTATCCTAGTTTGGCCGCTGTGCCTGTTGGAAGATGAGCTAGGATAAGGCTGAAAATGCCTTACTATACACTGTCAATTTTTTCAGGTGAAAATCTCGATGTCGTCCGATTCACTCCAAATGTATTTGATTCGATTAATAGACACTAGACAACACACCCACAGGTGTACAAAAGTCCTAGGCATCCTAGTTTGGCCGCTGTGCCTGTTGGAAGATGAGCTAGGATAAGGCTGAAAATGCCTTACTATACACTGTCAATTTTTTCAGGTGAAAATCCCGATGTCGTCCGATTCACTCCAAATGTATTTGATTCGATTAATAGACACTAGACAACACACCCACAGGTGTACGAAAGTCCTAGGTATCCTAGTTTGGCCGCTGTGCCTGTTGGAAGATGAGCTAGGATAAGGCTGAAAATGCCTTACTATACACTGTCAATTTTTTCAGGTGAAAATCTCGATGTCGTCCGATTCACTCCAAATGTATTTGATTCGATTAATAGACACTAGACAACACACCCACAGGTGTACGAAAGTCCTAGGTATCCTAGTTTGGCCGCTGTGCCTGTTGGAAGATGAGCTAGGATAAGGCTGAAAATGCCTTACTATACACTGTCAATTTTTTCAGGTGAAAATCTCGATGTCGTCCGATTCACTCCAAATGTATTTGATTCGATTAATAGACACTAGACAACACACCCACAGGTGTACAAAAGTCCTAGGCATCCTAGTTTGGCCGCTGTGCCTGTTGGAAGATGAGCTAGGATAAGGCTGAAAATGCCTTACTATACACTGTCAATTTTTTCAGGTGAAAATCTCGATGTCGTCCGATTCACTCCAAATGTATTTGATTCGATTAATAGACACTAGACAACACACCCACAGGTGTACAAAAGTCCTAGGTATCCTAGTTTGGCCGTTGTGCCCGTTGGAAGATGAGCTAGGATAAGGCTGAAAATGCCTTACTATACACTGTCAATTTTTTCAGGTGAAAATCTCGATGTCGTCCGATTCACTCCAAATGTATTTGATTCGATTAATAGACACTAGACAACACACCCACAGGTGTACAAAAGTCCTAGGTATCCTAGTTTGGCCGTTGTGCCCGTTGGAAGATGAGCTAGGATAAGGCTGAAAATGCCTTACTATATACTGTCAATTTTTTCAGGTGAAAATCTCGATGTCGTCCGATTCACTCCAAATGTATTTGATTCGATTAATAGACACTAGACAACACACCCACAGGTGTACGAAAGTCCTAGGTATCCTAGTTTGGCCGCTGTGCCTGTTGGAAGATGAGCTAGGATAAGGCTGAAAATGCCTTACTATACACTGTCAATTTTTTCAGGTGAAAATCTCGATGTCGTCCGATTCACTCCAAATGTATTTGATTCGATTAATAGACACTAGACAACACACCCACAGGTGTACGAAAGTCCTAGGTATCCTAGTTTGGCCGCTGTGCCTGTTGGAAGATGAGCTAGGATAAGGCTGAAAATGCCTTACTATACACTGTCAATTTTTTCAGGTGAAAATCTCGATGTCGTCCGATTCACTCCAAATGTATTTGATTCGATTAATAGACACTAGACAACACACCCACAGGTGTACAAAAGTCCTAGGCATCCTAGTTTGGCCGCTGTGCCTGTTGGAAGATGAGCTAGGATAAGGCTGAAAATGCCTTACTATACACTGTCAATTTTTTCAGGTGAAAATCTCGATGTCGTCCGATTCACTCCAAATGTATTTGATTCGATTAATAGACACTAGACAACACACCCACAGGTGTACAAAAGTCCTAGGCATCCTAGTTTGGCCGCTGTGCCTGTTGGAAGATGAGCTAGGATAAGGCTGAAAATGCCTTACTATACACTGTCAATTTTTTCAGGTGAAAATCTCGATGTCGTCCGATTCACTCCAAATGTATTTGATTCGATTAATAGACACTAGACAACACACCCACAGGTGTACAAAAGTCCTAGGTATCCTAGTTTGGCCGTTGTGCCCGTTGGAAGATGAGCTAGGATAAGGCTGAAAATGCCTTACTATACACTGTCAATTTTTTCAGGTGAAAATCTCGATGTCGTCCGATTCACTCCAAATGTATTTGATTCGATTAATAGACACTAGACAACACACCCACAGGTGTACAAAAGTCCTAGGCATCCTAGTTTGGCCGCTGTGCCTGTTGGAAGATGAGCTAGGATAAGGCTGAAAATGCCTTACTATACACTGTCAATTTTTTCAGGTGAAAATCTCGATGTCGTCCGATTCACTCCAAATGTATTTGATTCGATTAATAGACACTAGACAACACACCCACAGGTGTACAAAAGTCCTAGGCATCCTAGTTTGGCCGCTGTGCCTGTTGGAAGATGAGCTAGGATAAGGCTGAAAATGCCTTACTATACACTGTCAATTTTTTCAGGTGAAAATCTCGATGTCGTCCGATTCACTCCAAATGTATTTGATTCGATTAATAGACACTAGACAACACACCCACAGGTGTACAAAAGTCCTAGGTATCCTAGTTTGGCCGTTGTGCCCGTTGGAAGATGAGCTAGGATAAGGCTGAAAATGCCTTACTATATACTGTCAATTTTTTCAGGTGAAAATCTCGATGTCGTCCGATTCACTCCAAATGTATTTGATTCGATTAATAGACACTAGACAACACACCCACAGGTGTACGAAAGTCCTAGGTATCCTAGTTTGGCCGCTGTGCCTGTTGGAAGATGAGCTAGGATAAGGCTGAAAATGCCTTACTATACACTGTCAATTTTTTCAGGTGAAAATCTCGATGTCGTCCGATTCACTCCAAATGTATTTGATTCGATTAATAGACACTAGACAACACACCCACAGGTGTACGAAAGTCCTAGGTATCCTAGTTTGGCCGCTGTGCCTGTTGGAAGATGAGCTAGGATAAGGCTGAAAATGCCTTACTATACACTGTCAATTTTTTCAGGTGAAAATCTCGATGTCGTCCGGTTCACTCCAAATGTATTTGATTCGATTAATAGACACTAGACAACACACCCACAGGTGTACGAAAGTCCTAGGTATCCTAGTTTGGCCGCTGTGCCTGTTGGAAGATGAGCTAGGATAAGGCTGAAAATGCCTTACTATACACTGTCAATTTTTTCAGGTGAAAATCTCGATGTCGTCCGATTCACTCCAAATGTATTTGATTCGATTAATAGACACTAGACAACACACCCACAGGTGTACAAAAGTCCTAGGCATCCTAGTTTGGCCGCTGTGCCTGTTGGAAGATGAGCTAGGATAAGGCTGAAAATGCCTTACTATACACTGTCAATTTTTTCAGGTGAAAATCTCGATGTCGTCCGATTCACTCCAAATGTATTTGATTCGATTAATAGACACTAGACAACACACCCACAGGTGTACAAAAGTCCTAGGTATCCTAGTTTGGCCGTTGTGCCCGTTGGAAGATGAGCTAGGATAAGGCTGAAAATGCCTTACTATACACTGTCAATTTTTTCAGGTGAAAATCTCGATGTCGTCCGATTCACTCCAAATGTATTTGATTCGATTAATAGACACTAGACAACACACCCACAGGTGTACAAAAGTCCTAGGTATCCTAGTTTGGCCGTTGTGCCCGTTGAGCTAGGATAAGGCTGAAAATGCCTTACTATATACTGTCAATTTTTTCAGGTGAAAATCTCGATGTCGTCCGATTCACTCCAAATGTATTTGATTCGATTAATAGACACTAGACAACACACCCACAGGTGTACGAAAGTCCTAGGTATCCTAGTTTGGCCGCTGTGCCTGTTGGAAGATGAGCTAGGATAAGGCTGAAAATGCCTTACTATACACTGTCAATTTTTTCAGGTGAAAATCTCGATGTCGTCCGATTCACTCCAAATGTATTTGATTCGATTAATAGACACTAGACAACACACCCACAGGTGTACAAAAGTCCTAGGCATCCTAGTTTGGCCGCTGTGCCTGTTGGAAGATGAGCTAGGATAAGGCTGAAAATGCCTTACTATACACTGTCAATTTTTTCAGGTGAAAATCTCGATGTCGTCCGATTCACTCCAAATGTATTTGATTCGATTAATAGACACTAGACAACACACCCACAGGTGTACAAAAGTCCTAGGTATCCTAGTTTGGCCGTTGTGCCCGTTGGAAGATGAGCTAGGATAAGGCTGAAAATGCCTTACTATATACTGTCAATTTTTTCAGGTGAAAATCTCGATGTCGTCCGATTCACTCCAAATGTATTTGATTCGATTAATAGACACTAGACAACACACCCACAGGTGTACGAAAGTCCTAGGTATCCTAGTTTGGCCGCTGTGCCTGTTGGAAGATGAGCTAGGATAAGGCTGAAAATGCCTTACTATACACTGTCAATTTTTTCAGGTGAAAATCTCGATGTCGTCCGATTCACTCCAAATGTATTTGATTCGATTAATAGACACTAGACAACACACCCACAGGTGTACGAAAGTCCTAGGTATCCTAGTTTGGCCGCTGTGCCTGTTGGAAGATGAGCTAGGATAAGGCTGAAAATGCCTTACTATACACTGTCAATTTTTTCAGGTGAAAATCTCGATGTCGTCCGGTTCACTCCAAATGTATTTGATTCGATTAATAGACACTAGACAACACACCCACAGGTGTACGAAAGTCCTAGGTATCCTAGTTTGGCCGCTGTGCCTGTTGGAAGATGAGCTAGGATAAGGCTGAAAATGCCTTACTATACACTGTCAATTTTTTCAGGTGAAAATCTCGATGTCGTCCGATTCACTCCAAATGTATTTGATTCGATTAATAGACACTAGACAACACACCCACAGGTGTACAAAAGTCCTAGGCATCCTAGTTTGGCCGCTGTGCCTGTTGGAAGATGAGCTAGGATAAGGCTGAAAATGCCTTACTATACACTGTCAATTTTTTCAGGTGAAAATCTCGATGTCGTCCGATTCACTCCAAATGTATTTGATTCGATTAATAGACACTAGACAACACACCCACAGGTGTACAAAAGTCCTAGGTATCCTAGTTTGGCCGCTGTGCCCGTTGGAAGATGAGCTAGGATAAGGCTGAAAATGCCTTACTATACACTGTCAATTTTTTCAGGTGAAAATCTCGATGTCGTCCGATTCACTCCAAATGTATTTGATTCGATTAATAGACACTAGACAACACACCCACAGGTGTACAAAAGTCCTAGGTATCCTAGTTTGGCCGTTGTGCCCGTTGAGCTAGGATAAGGCTGAAAATGCCTTACTATATACTGTCAATTTTTTCAGGTGAAAATCTCGATGTCGTCCGATTCACTCCAAATGTATTTGATTCGATTAATAGACACTAGACAACACACCCACAGGTGTACGAAAGTCCTAGGTATCCTAGTTTGGCCGCTGTGCCTGTTGGAAGATGAGCTAGGATAAGGCTGAAAATGCCTTACTATACACTGTCAATTTTTTCAGGTGAAAATCTCGATGTCGTCCGATTCACTCCAAATGTATTTGATTCGATTAATAGACACTAGACAACACACCCACAGGTGTACAAAAGTCCTAGGCATCCTAGTTTGGCCGCTGTGCCTGTTGGAAGATGAGCTAGGATAAGGCTGAAAATGCCTTACTATACACTGTCAATTTTTTCAGGTGAAAATCTCGATGTCGTCCGATTCACTCCAAATGTATTTGATTCGATTAATAGACACTAGACAACACACCCACAGGTGTACAAAAGTCCTAGGCATCCTAGTTTGGCCGCTGTGCCTGTTGGAAGATGTGCTAGGATAAGGCTGAAAATGCCTTACTATACACTGTCAATTTTTTCAGGTGAAAATCTCGATGTCGTCCGATTCACTCCAAATGTATTTGATTCGATCGAAACAACACACCCACAGGTGTACAAAAGTCCTAGGTATCCTAGTTTGGCCGTTGTGCCCGTTGGAAGATGAGCTAGGATAAGGCTGAAAATGCCTTACTATATACTGTCAATTTTTTCAGGTGAAAATCTCGATGTCGTCCGATTCACTCCAAATGTATTTGATTCGATTAATAGACACTAGACAACACACCCACAGGTGTACAAAAGTCCTAGGTATCCTAGTTTGGCCGTTGTGCCCGTTGGAAGATGAGCTAGGATAAGGCTGAAAATGCCTTACTATACACTGTCAATTTTTTCAGGTGAAAATCTCGATGTCGTCCGATTCACTCCAAATGTATTTGATTCGATTAATAGACACTAGACAACACACCCACAGGTGTACAAAAGTCCTAGGCATCCTAGTTTGGCCGCTGTGCCTGTTGGAAGATGAGCTAGGATAAGGCCGAAAATGCCTTACTATACACTGTCAATTTTTTCAGGTGAAAATCTCGATGTCGTCCGATTCACTCCAAATGTATTTGATTCGATTAATAGACACTAGACAACACACCCACAGGTGTACAAAAGTCCTAGGCATCCTAGTTTGGCCGCTGTGCCTGTTGGAAGATGAGCTAGGATAAGGCTGAAAATGCCTTACTATACACTGTCAATTTTTTCAGGTGAAAATCTCGATGTCGTCCGATTCACTCCAAATGTATTTGATTCGATTAATAGACACTAGACAACACACCCACAGGTGTACAAAAGTCCTAGGTATCCTAGTTTGGCCGTTGTGCCCGTTGGAAGATGAGCTAGGATAAGGCTGAAAATGCCTTACTATATACTGTCAATTTTTTCAGGTGAAAATCTCGATGTCGTCCGATTCACTCCAAATGTATTTGATTCGATTAATAGACACTAGACAACACACCCACAGGTGTACGAAAGTCCTAGGTATCCTAGTTTGGCCGCTGTGCCTGTTGGAAGATGAGCTAGGATAAGGCTGAAAATGCCTTACTATACACTGTCAATTTTTTCAGGTGAAAATCTCGATGTCGTCCGATTCACTCCAAATGTATTTGATTCGATTAATAGACACTAGACAACACACCCACAGGTGTACGAAAGTCCTAGGTATCCTAGTTTGGCCGCTGTGCCTGTTGGAAGATGAGCTAGGATAAGGCTGAAAATGCCTTACTATACACTGTCAATTTTTTCAGGTGAAAATCTCGATGTCGTCCGGTTCACTCCAAATGTATTTGATTCGATTAATAGACACTAGACAACACACCCACAGGTGTACGAAAGTCCTAGGTATCCTAGTTTGGCCGCTGTGCCTGTTGGAAGATGAGCTAGGATAAGGCTGAAAATGCCTTACTATACACTGTCAATTTTTTCAGGTGAAAATCTCGATGTCGTCCGATTCACTCCAAATGTATTTGATTCGATTAATAGACACTAGACAACACACCCACAGGTGTACAAAAGTCCTAGGCATCCTAGTTTGGCCGCTGTGCCTGTTGGAAGATGAGCTAGGATAAGGCTGAAAATGCCTTACTATACACTGTCAATTTTTTCAGGTGAAAATCTCGATGTCGTCCGATTCACTCCAAATGTATTTGATTCGATTAATAGACACTAGACAACACACCCACAGGTGTACAAAAGTCCTAGGTATCCTAGTTTGGCCGCTGTGCCCGTTGGAAGATGAGCTAGGATAAGGCTGAAAATGCCTTACTATACACTGTCAATTTTTTCAGGTGAAAATCTCGATGTCGTCCGATTCACTCCAAATGTATTTGATTCGATTAATAGACACTAGACAACACACCCACAGGTGTACAAAAGTCCTAGGTATCCTAGTTTGGCCGTTGTGCCCGTTGAGCTAGGATAAGGCTGAAAATGCCTTACTATATACTGTCAATTTTTTCAGGTGAAAATCTCGATGTCGTCCGATTCACTCCAAATGTATTTGATTCGATTAATAGACACTAGACAACACACCCACAGGTGTACGAAAGTCCTAGGTATCCTAGTTTGGCCGCTGTGCCTGTTGGAAGATGAGCTAGGATAAGGCTGAAAATGCCTTACTATACACTGTCAATTTTTTCAGGTGAAAATCTCGATGTCGTCCGATTCACTCCAAATGTATTTGATTCGATTAATAGACACTAGACAACACACCCACAGGTGTACAAAAGTCCTAGGCATCCTAGTTTGGCCGCTGTGCCTGTTGGAAGATGAGCTAGGATAAGGCTGAAAATGCCTTACTATACACTGTCAATTTTTTCAGGTGAAAATCTCGATGTCGTCCGATTCACTCCAAATGTATTTGATTCGATTAATAGACACTAGACAACACACCCACAGGTGTACAAAAGTCCTAGGCATCCTAGTTTGGCCGCTGTGCCTGTTGGAAGATGTGCTAGGATAAGGCTGAAAATGCCTTACTATACACTGTCAATTTTTTCAGGTGAAAATCTCGATGTCGTCCGATTCACTCCAAATGTATTTGATTCGATCGAAACAACACACCCACAGGTGTACAAAAGTCCTAGGTATCCTAGTTTGGCCGTTGTGCCCGTTGGAAGATGAGCTAGGATAAGGCTGAAAATGCCTTACTATATACTGTCAATTTTTTCAGGTGAAAATTTCGATGTCGTCGGATTCACTCCAAATGTATCTGATTCGATTAATAGACACTAACTGATCGTAAATATTTTGTCTTTCCACATTACCAGGCCCCCATGCTCCAAGCAAAAGCAGCAGGCATACCAAAACACAATTGGCGCCGTCTTCAGCGCATACCTGTATGTGTGACTATGTGACTCCTTTATGGTATGCAATAATTTTGTGTCGAATTTTTTGTAGTCCATACCTACTGATTATTCTGGGTTTTTGGTGGCCTGGTGATCGATTTTGGTGTGATAACTTAAGATTCCTGGGATCAGATGGAAATTCCTATGTTTCTCCTTATTAAGAGGTGTCTTGGTATAAATACAGTTTACATTTCGGTTCTACAAAAAAAAGGTTACGTATTCGCCACCATTCACCACCAAGGTCTGAAGATGACGTCAAAAACGCTGGATTTTCTAGACAAATGACGTGAATTCGTAACCGAAAGTGTCACAGAAAATGAGAAAACCACCACACTCAGCGATAGATAGTATTAGTCATTCTGACGAAGAATGGCTAGGATGTGCATAAACTACACCCCAATCTTTTGTAGTCGACGTATCCTTGAGGAAATTACACCTGAACGATGTTTTACAATTTAAATACGCTCTTATTCGTCGAATTGCGTATCACATTGGCTAAGATTCATGCGCATGACTTGGCCCCCACTTGAGTGCTTGGCAGAAACCTTAAACGAGTTTATTGACACCGCCCCTATTCACTGTCTCTGAAGCAGAATGAGTAAACCTAAATCAATCTACCCTAATGGTATGCCATTTCGCTTACCCGCTGAAACTACTCAGCCCGCAGCATCATTCCGTCACACAACACAACACTTCAATTTGAGCACCTACGGTAACCCATAAAGGTTACAAATTAAGCACATGCTTTACCGTCAAGGATCAACTTTCAGTTAATTGAAACTAAACATCAAATCCCTTCTAATTTAATGGAACACTCTCGCTCCTACGGGCTGTTTCGTAACACACCCAAAAATAAATCCTCATTAAACCGCCACCCGCCGCTAGTATAACAAAACAATGACCCAGCAATCCATCAACCTTCAACAGGACGCCATGCCATACGAGTGAAGTGTATATTGTATATTGTGCCTGTGCTATGCTGTGCGGGACGGGACGCCTCCGTAGTTGGCCTTCAATAAGCGCGTTCCCGTAAAAAGAACCCTTTTCCATTTCATCACTTCATCTTGCGCCCATGGTTATTTTTATGACCGAAAAACCAAAAAAAGGATCCAGTCCAGGAGATTAATGGCCCGCCTTCAATGGCCTTCAACAGTGTGATCTTTCACTATAAAGTCTTCCTATCTCATTGTTTCAGCTCGCTGGCTCGCTGGCGCATGTTACCACGGGAAAAATGACCCGGCCGCCCGGCAACGGGACGGGATGGGACGTCAATTCTGGGATTTTCCTAGCAAAATCATTTTTCATCGAATTGCGCGTCACTTTAATAACTCACAAGTAAACATGACGCGGCCAACACGCCGAGAGACGGCCACGATAGTTGTCTTATCGGGACGCAGGAAGTATGTAGAAGCTTTCAATAATTCTTCTTGAGGATAAATTACAGATTTACTGCGGTTTTTTCTCCCTTCTGCTGCTGCTCCTTGAAGGCACCACGTCTGTGTCGTTTCCCCGACGAGATGGCGATAAAGGAGAGCAAAAAAAGTGCTGACCATAGACGGAAAAAAAGCAGGAGAAAAAATAAAGAAACTACACAATCACTACTTTCCCCGGGACAGAGTGGCACTTTCCTGGAAAGGGATTCCTTTTTATTGCATGGGGGATACAACACACACGCGCACACAGCGACAGACACCATAACGCCTGGATGAACGACGTGTATGAGTTTTTATCACCTTCAGTCGTTGCCGATAGCCTTATACGGTGCTTTAACGACTCACCAGATGCGAGGCACACTGGAGGTGCGGCCAGCGGTGACGGTGAACGCTCATAAACTAAGAGACTCTGCACGTTCGTAAAGTGGTGACGCGATGAGTTTCAAGACAACGAGACCTGTGACACTATCAATTAACTTTCAATATTGAAATTATGTCTTCTCAATAAACTTGCGGACGTTTTCGTATCCCTCTCGGCCCGGTGTGGATGGGGGTGGGGGGGTTTGGGGGGAGAGTGAGAGAGAGATAAAGTGCAATGGAGTTGGCTATACAGTGAGGTCGACAGGAAAGAGATTTTCATTATTCAACAGTCTGTCATTTGAGGATGTCTTGTCAAAGTGGCCGGTTGGAGTGCTGGACTGGGCAAAAGTGCTTTAGTCTAGCTGTGACAAGCAGCAAATTGCTGTAGAGGGCAGGCCGATCTGCCAAAGTGCCCCATCTGGACATCAGATGACGCAAAAAAAAAAAAAACAAAAAGTTGTCCAAGCCCCCGGGAGTCCTGAATCCTGAATATACCCCCTCTTCCGCACAGGACATATGCATCGTGTCGTCTTTCGATATTATTTGCCAGCCATAATGTGAAGTTTGAAGTGCGTTCGGGGAGGGATTTTACGATGCAACGTTACAGTCCATTGCACAGATGGCATTCCCTCTCCGGGCGGGGGATTATATTGCTTTCCGTTTTATTTTTAGTGTTAGTGGACATGGAACAAGGTGCATTCTCGTTAAAGTGCCAGCAGATGGTTGGCTGAAAGTGGAACACGTGTGGTTGGTGAAATTATTCGGGCAGAAGGTGATAAGAGAAGAGGGGGCATGATGGTTGGGGGAGGGAAGTTGGAGTAGCAGGAGACAAGCTTGTGCTACGAGACGGAAGCTGAGACCGAGAGGTATGCTGGGGTTACAAGAGGGAAGCTGAGGCCACAAGAGGGAAGCTGAGGATACCAGAGGGAAGCTGAGGCCACAAGAGGGAAGCTGAGGATACAAGAGGGAAACTGCGGCTACAAGAGGAGAGCTGAGGCTATCAGAGGGAAGCTGATGCTCAAGAGGGAAGCTGAAGCTACAATACGGAAGCTGAAGCTACAAGAAGGAAGCTGAGGATACCAGAGGGAAGCTGAGGTCACAAGAGAGAAGATGATGAGACCAGAGGGAAGCTGAGGCTACAAGAGGGAAGCTGAGGCTACAAGAGGAAAGCTGAGGCTACAAGAGGGAAGCTGAGGCTACCAGAGGGAAGCTGAGGTCACAAGAGAGAAGATGAGGATACCAGAGGGAAGCTGAGGCTACAAGAGGGAAGCTGAGGCTACAAGAGGAAAGCTGCAAAGAAGATAGACATCACAGAAGAAGAAAGATGTTCCATGTTCCAAACTGCGTCTCCGCCCACTCCCCGATGAACTTGAGCAGATTTACTAGCGACTTGATGTAACCCGGCTTAGGTCAGGCTCGGCCCAAGAGTCACAATTCACTTTCGTCTACAAGAACGTAAACTGCGTCCATTCAGTGACATGAAATATTCTCTAAAAAAAAAAAAACACGAGAAACCAGGACCATATCGTGTCTCAGAACTTCTCTGTGTCTTGTCAGTTCCGGGAAGCAACTCAGACTTCAGAGCAGGTGACGGACAGTTTCAATTTCCTCCGACGTGATGTACACCATGACGGAGGAGCTTCTGCCACATGGACTCATCTTTAAATGACGAAGGACGAAGGACAGTTTCTCATCCCCCAGCCCCCCCCCCCCAGTCAACCACAGAGACATCCCACGGAATGCCCGACTGCGGGGACATTTTTGTACAAGTTTGCCACTGAAACAGACAGCCTTACAGCGAGAACCTATGACGTCCAATTACCGTCATGAGTAATTTCTGTTTTTTAATTGAAAAGTTCAAATTGTTTCAAAATGTAACCATTTAATCATTCCTTTCATTTGATGTTTCATTCATTTTTGTTTTTTTTTTCGCTTTTTTCTTTCAAAAAACTTGTCAAAAGCAGACACTGGCTGCGTGTGTAATTAATGAGTAGATGGACGGATGTGGGGAGAGGGGGAGGGGGAATGGCGGTCCTTCAATTTGATGTTTCTCGCATCCTTGTGAAGGAATCGCCTTAGTTTCATTTCAAATGAATACCGAATTGAATTTGAAGCGCCAAATACCGCATACGTCAGACGCAAACCAGCCAAAAAGGCACTGGGCGGTTAGGCTGAATAGATGGGGAGGGGGAGGGGGGGGGAAGGGCCCCTCAAGTGGGAATGAATGATGAAAAGCTTTCAATTAAATTTACTTTTGAAACTTAATTTATTTTGCTTTTAACGTACAGCTCCTCCATTCTTCAGTCACCCGCCAGGATACACTCACTAGCTCAACTGACTGCCGGACTGGGTGTGTGTATGTGCGTCGTCCAGTCCTGAGAGGAAACCACCAACTAAAAGGTTGGCCTTTCATAGTTTCCGTCCATAGACGGGGCAAAATTGTATTTTTGATAAATTATTCTCGCACAAGGAATTTTCATCCAACATTTCGCCTCATTTTCCATTCCACATGACGTTTAGCGGTGAAGCCGTTCCTCCCCCCCCCCCCCCCCCCTTTCTTAGTCCGCCTCGACTGGACGAGACATTATCCCGTTGGCTATTATCCTCCTCACCATCATTGTGGTGAATAAGGTGTACGTACGTACGGGCGGGCACACAGAGCGCGCCAAAGGGCAACTTAATTTATGACGGTTAATTTTTCATTCGACGCTAGAACACCAGTAGTGGGTTGGTTTCTTCCTTTCGTCCCCCTTACTCCTCGTTGAATTTCTACTTTGGCAGTGTAAATTTCTAAATTACACTCTCATCCATGAGCGGGCGAGAGCCGAGCTCGGTTGTTTAGTTGCAGCGATGGATGGTTCGAGTGCGAGAAAGGATTTATGTGTACATTTGGGAAGGCTTAACGATTGTGTCGTGCTCCTTTTTTTCTCTCCCCTCCCCCTCCTCCTCCCCCACAAACAGTTGTTAGTTCGGTGTTTTTGAAAATTAGCTTTTTGGGGTAATATTTGCATTTTTTGTTTGTTGGTTGTTATCGCTTACTGCTGCTCTCCTGTCCCAGCCGCCCATCCAGCCCCGTTGATAGAGCTGTTCGTTCGCCGTTGCCTTGACTGCGTGTGTGGGAGTGCTGCCAAGTCGTTGTATTCCCTCTGCTAAGCAGAATTTTATTATTATTTATTCATGGGGCGTTCGGTAAATATTTTACTACACATCTCCGTTCCGAGAGCGGAGATATTCTTCACTGTAAAGAGGTTCTGCTTTTAATTAAGTTGCAGTTATATCCTTCGCCATATAAATCAAATCAGCTAGAGACCTTGCTTGCCGAGCAAATGGTCAGCGAGCGCCGCCCGTGTGTTCGTGTGCGAAGGGAACTTGGCCAGCGTTTTGATTGTCCATCGGAAGGATGGTGTGCGTGCGTCTGTGTGTGTGTGTACATTTTTGGCACACAACCAAAGCAAAGTTTTGGAGAGCTCGTGTAAGGATTTTTGAGAGTGACGCCGTATGGAGATTGGGGCTGCGCCCATGGCAATAAGCTGTCATCTGTTCGGGAATTGAAGTGTCTTAAATTTTGCGAAATGTGTTGCTCGAGATTTGGCAATCTTCCGAACGGATAGATATAAATTTTCCATCTGATAGGGACGGTGTGTGTGCTGTGTGTGGCCACAGCATTGGAGTTGAACTCTCTTTGGCGCTGGCAGACGAATGAGGAGCAAGTGGTGGGTTGTTAGGACGGTTTCATGGACTTCATGAGATGAGTAGTTGGCTGCATGAAGTCATCTATCGTTTGGCCAGTGGCTTGTGCACCTGTAGAAGTGTTTTCTGATTGAATCTGATGAATCACTCCCGGAGTCTGTGCAACAATCGAAGGCTATTTTTGGCACGGTAGCAGAAATTCACTCATTCCCGATGGAAGATGGTCAAAGGTGCAGATAGGAAGCTTCAAAAACACTGCCCGGCTGCAGCTTTCAACAAACAAACCCCCCCCACCATCCATCACATCGTTCCAAAGGGGCAACACAAAGCATCCAGCATTTCATTACGAGCCCAAGCAGCCTTTTCGCAGTCGTCCCTCACCACTTTTTGGCCGTAGAGGCTCAGGAACAAATTCACTACCGACCGGCAGGCTTAGTGCTCAGCACATGGGTCCTTAAAAATTGATTAAGTACATCAGCCTCCGGTCAGCAGGAGGAGCTCTGGCGCTTTCATGAAAAATTCCAGAGGGCTTTACACGATTCCTCAACTCACTGGTGTTGCGTTCAACAGGGGCACCGAACAAAATCGAGACACAGAGAGTGAGTAGAGAGAGAGGGAGGAGTAAAAAAAAGGAAAAGAAAACAATTATATATACCACACACGCATCCGGAGACCAGTGAACAGAGGAGTCTCATCGGACTCACTGATGAACTAGCACACAGGATATGAAAGTTGCTATCGCTTTGTCCCTCGTCCTGCAGCGACCACCTCACAGGACACAGGACTCAACGTATCCGTCATATGGTTTTCCTTGCAATTCTATTAAAGCCGCTCGAGGGGGTTCGGGAAAGTTTGCTCCTCCTGCTTCGTTGTGCTCTTCAAAGAGTTAAACCATGAACAGGCCGTTCCATCATACTATATCCTGTTTTACTGCTTCTTCCTCGTTGATCACTTCGTGTTTTCTTTTTTGTGTGTGTTCTTTTGGTTTTGTTTCCTCTCATTTCAGTGACCGGGCCTTGGTATGGGCTCAGAAATAATTCAGATTCTTCGTCTTCCTCGGGCGTGTGGATGTGTATGGGAACGGCCAGTCCAGTGCAGGACATTCACTGGGCATCTCATACGAATATCGTTGTTCCAGGAAATTAAACTGATATGTTCATGAAGGCTGCACCGCAGAGAGACAGAGCGAGCGAGCGAGCAAGCCTGCCACAGGCAGATGCTCGCAGCGTAACAGCAGCCGGTACAAAGCTTCATCTTCTGATTAAATCCATGTGAAGGATTCTCCCCGTTTTTGTCTTGTTCCGACTTCCGTCCGTCCGTCTGTTCGTCCACCCATACCCCAACCATCGCGTAGTCAGTTCTGCCAATGACTGGCACTGTCTGCCAGCCATCTTGACTGACAGTCTCTGCGCGCTATTGAGGCTATGACAGGCGAGGCGAACGAAGGACGATTTGTAGGAGCTCTGGCGTTTATCCTTATTTTAATTTGTTATTTATTCGGTTGACATTTGCAACAAAAAAGAATAGATACCGCAACTGAACCTCCTATCTGCACCGGCATCCCCATCTCTGGCCTCTGTTTCCACATCCGTCTGCAACATCTGAATGACTTTTAATTAAATCCGTTTTGTTTGGCTTCGTTGCCATTGGTAGCTGGCGCTCCTGCCACGTAGATTAGCTCAGGATGTGCATTTGTTGGACTTCATTAAAGTGAGCTCACTCCGTCCCTCGACTCTCTCCGCTCCTCGCGTGTCCTTCTTTCTCAGTCAATGTCGGCATATTTGAATCTGTCTGTGCCTGGTGCCTAGTGCCTAGTGCCTAGTGCCTAGTGCCTGGTGAGCGGGTGTAAACGAGTGGGATTGAATTTAATTTGCAATATTGAAGTGCTGAGCTTCTTCGCTTTCCTCTCTCTCTCTCTCGCTTGTGGTTGCCCCACAGCTGGGGGGAGGGTGTACGGGGGAAAAAGCATATATTTTTATTTTATTTTTATTATTCCTCATCTCATCTATGGCTCAGGTAAGACCCTCGATTATTGCATGAATGCCAGATAAAGGTGGAGAATGCTTGGCAAAGACATCGCCACCCACTGCACACGGGGAGGGGGTGTGTGTGTGCATTAGATGAATTAAATTGAGGCTGTCAGGGGTACAGTGTTACCGTGAGGGTTAAGTGTTTTATTGGAACCTTTTTAAATTAAACGGCTCTCGTGGTATCCTTCGGCGTTCTTGTGAGAAACTCGATAGGGAGAGGGTATCACATTTCTTTAAAGTGTCTACGTTGCTGGGCTGGCGTTGTGGGCGTGGCACTTATATTCAATTTCTTGACCCACACGTCGCCCGGAGCCGATGAGAAGGGTAAAAAATTTGTTGCCCATTTGTACCTCCTTTGCGGACTGGAAGAGATGTGGAGTCCTTTGGAGGGGATTACCACTCTTTAAACTAACAATCAGGCGACTGTCTTAAGTGCGTCCAATGCCAAGTCAACCAGCTGCTCTCTTCAGTCCTTTCCCGAAGATCACATCCCTTCAGCTAACTTCCCAATGATTCCATCTCTGAATAGGTGCTCTGCTCCTTTCAGTCCTTTCCCAGGGATTACATCTCCGAATGGGTGCTTCTGATTTTATCTCAACACTTTGCACTCACTCGCCAGCAGCATTGGCAACACGGCTCCTGGTCTGTCCTCCGGATGCACACACCATCATCGACATCACTGACAACTGAATAAAATTCCATGAATTGCATTTTACGAACCGAGCGAAGTGGACGAAGGGGACGAGCACATTCCTTAAGCGCCACCAATATCCTTTAATATCCTTATCAGAATTTCAGATATCAAAGCAAGTAAAAGACGACCTCCACCGTTCGTGTATTCCTGCATCCAGCTTACCTCCTTGTCCAGCGGTGCAAATCGAAATGCTGCTCTGCTCGTAAATTGATGCGATCTTCAGTGGCTTCAAGGGTCAAGATGTGTGCTAGTGTAATTAGACGGCAATGGGACGTATCTGGTGCACCTTTGAATGCTCGTTTGCCGCAAAATGATTCCCAGCCGGTCACTGCCACAAGATAATCTCGGCAAATAGGACACTGCAGGCGGACAGAACGGAGGGCTCATGAATCAGGAGACTGTCCTAAGCTTTTGGTGACAGCAAGGCGAGCAAAATAAATCCGATTAATAATTTTTCCATGACTTTATAAGCAGCAGAGCACCACCCACGCCTTGGGTTTGGCTGAAGCAGCTCCGAGTTTATATTTTCATATTCATTGGCCATTTGTCGTGTCCTTCAGTGTGACAGTCCGTCAGTCCGGCAGTCCTTCAGTTTCGAGAAAGGTGCCCACAGAGCTCCCTCTCCCTCCTCGTTCATCGTCGGCGTCTTCTGCTTAAGGAGAGAATAGGGTTTTACAGTCGTTAATGCTTTGAACGGATGACCGGCCAACTGCCGGCGGGTGGGGGACCACGAACTGCGGCCGGACATTGGACATTGGTTTCCTTTTAATTTAAGTAAGTAAGCAATTTTATGCTCCGCTGCGTTCCTTTGAATTTCTCAGCGCCGCATCGTCCGTTGACTGCGTACACTTCTGCTGCTGTCCCTTGATCCTTTTTAAGGGTTTTTCTTTTATTAATTATTCACTTAGAGTCCTTTTTTCCCCTTAATTCTGTCTTCTTCCGCTCGCACCGTCAACCGTGTTCCTAGGTCGGACCAGGGATGATCTGCGAAATCGATTTCCAATGACTGTGCTCGCAGAGCCAAGGAATGTGGGCACGAGCTGCTCCGAGGAATTCGCTGTGTTTATTAAATTTTATTCAGCGGGTCCTTCCGCACTCAAGCCCTTCCCGCGAGTTCGATTTCCACACTCCTTCATTTCGGTCAATTTAATCTAATGGACCGACACAGGCGCTAATGGCGGAGCGTCGATGGGAAGGGGGGGCGAGGAAGTGATTGATTGCGGCAGATGATTATTTTCGAGCGAGGCAGAGTTTCCGTGCAGGAAAACGGAAGGAAGTTCATGTTGACTCGGGCCAGGTGTCAAAGCCGGGAAAGTTATGATTTGCATAAGGGAAAGTGCTGAAAATGTAAATATGCTAATTTCAGAGCGCGCTGTGCGTGGAAACATCTGTTTGCCGAGGACGAGGGTGAGAAGGAGGACGGAGGACGAGGACAGAGGACATCCCTTCCTTTATTGGAGTAGTTTAAAAAGTGCGCTCGAATGGGAGGAGGGGCACGGAGCCTGAATCCCAGTCGCCGACGAATGGGATTTTGAACTTCAAATGTGCGACACGTGGTGCGTGTCCGGATGGAAATTCAAGGTTTCATTGTCCAACTTTGACGCTGGGATCCTCTGTCGGTGAAGGTGATCATTGAAAAATTGCCCGTAATTGCTTTCACGCTCGGAACTTTTGTCCTCTTTCTTTGGGTTCAGTTTCAGTTAGGGACGATGGCTATTTCTTTTTTTTTTAATTTTCCTTCCCACTGTCCTTCCAAAAGTCCGCTTCCCACATCCCAGCTGTAGCTCGTCAACTTTGATGTGAAGCCATTAGGAATGCCTGTCGATTCCCCGCAGAGACGGGGGGGGTGCTACCGCTCTAAGTACATAAACCTACGACACAAACACCATTCGGCATGCCAATGAGTGTCATGTGTCAACTTGTCATCTTGCCATTGACTATCGCTCAATAGCCATTCACCTGTCATCGAGCTAATCATACTAGAATTGACTCAAATGCCATGAGTGACGGGATATTTTTCCGTCGCTTTCATCCCGAAATTGGATTCGTGAGGCGAACCCCTGCGGCAGACATTCGATCCCGTACTCGGTGAATAATTTGAATTTCTGTCAGCGAAAACAATTGGCACGTCAAACTGAGGCAGTGGCGGAGGCACCTCACCCATCGACATGTGAGAAAAGTTAATTTGCCTCTGCTCCTTCCGAGGGGGCACCCTAATTCGAATCGAAGGATCCCTCGTTTCGTGAACGGCCACCCATGCCGGCAGTGTATCGGATAACACTCGGATTAACAAACCAAGCAGAGGGCACCCTCTCTCGTGGCGAGAGTTCAGCGACCTGGCACTCACACCCGGAAGAAGGCTTTTCTGTTTACGTTGACTGTGCACACAACAGAGCCAACCGGCCGACCGGTCGATCGAAGAGGAAAGAGGAAAACGACGACGGCCCAGCCGACTTTGACAACATCCGCAATTGGCTTTCACAAAGGCCCAGCAGATAGATCAGCGATACACAGCTAAAGCTCTATAATTCGTTTTCAATTAGGCGAGCTCAAATTAAAAAAAAAAAGATTGCGACTTCGGGGAAAAAAGGAGGACACCGAAATGTATCCCTAATGAAGTTCCGCCACCGGATGGAAGTCATTTTTCATTTTGTTTCGTGCCGGGACAGTGTGGGGAGTCTGAAGAAAGGACAGAAAAACGACAGAAAAATTGGCAGTAGTTTTTGTTTGATTTGGCAGCATGTGGACTTCGTTTTTTTCGTTGTTGTCCTGTCGCTCCTCTGGCTGTTAATTGACACTGGACACAGGGATAGAGACGTTGATGACCCCAAACCAAGGGGAGCGACATACTGCAACCGTTCGTTCGTTTCCCCATCGAGGGCGCACACAAATCCTGAATCGTCTCTGATTTCTGGACATGTTCCACAACAAGCACATATGCAATACAACCAAAATCTGTTATTCATTAGTAATTTGCGAGATGTGCGCGTCCGGCTATCGATTTTGGGACACTGAACTGGACTGGATTGGATTGGATGAAGTGGACAAACACAACGAGTTTGCTTTGCTTGTCGCAATAATCACTGTTAATTTGTTGGTGGTGCATACAAACGAGCGCAGTCCGCAGTCCGCAGTCGGCAGTCGGCAGTCGGCGCTTGCACGAACATCGTTGTGTGTGCTATTCATTCATTGATGGTGGCAATGGTGGCAACGGTGCAGCACTTGCGTTGGCGGTCCCATTGTTCATCGCCTGGCAAACGCAATTACGCCGGATCGGATCCTAAATTACTGTCACTGGAGAGGACTCGACTAGACTGAATTGAACATGGCGCACTGTTTGCTTGTCGGGGATAATATTCTCCGCATTTTCGGCCGTCGATTTTGTCAATTGTGTGCGCGGGTGGCTGCGGGAGGCTTTCCGCGGATGAAATCCAATCGAATCGAATTTAATTATACATGGACTTCGAAACTTGGTGATGGAGCGCCTCCACAATCGTGGAGCTGAGCTGAACTGAGCCCTGCCGATGGGCTGCCCAATGACCACTTGTTGTTATTAAAATAATTATTGCTTCTTTATTTATTGTTTTTCTCTTAATTACAGACGAGATAAAGTATAATTTGGCAGTTGTCGAATTTGTGTGCGGTCCGCCAATAGAGTGCTATTGTACCGTGCAAATAAAATAAATTAGTTTGCCTGTGTTCGGTGGTGTGGATGAGTGTGGGTGAATACGGGTGTGTACTTAAAGCACTATCGTTCGTTTTTGAAACTGAAATGTTTGTTAAATGCGGTGAGAGATTGTGCCGCCACTTGGGATGGTCTGCGGTCGGGTACTGTGAGTTTAGAAGCACTTAAACATGCCAAACAGGGTTAACCTAGTTCTATTTGTTTTCATAAACTTTCGATTGGGATTTGCATAAGTGGTTTACATATTTGCTTTTTCATTTCGATTCATTTAAGTAGTCCAACTCCCCGAATGTGTGTTCCGTGTTTGTTTAGAGGGGCCGCCAAAAGGCTTGTCGAATCGCGTGAGCGTAAGAGCTTTTCGACTGTTGGGCGATTGTGTCTGTGGTGGCATTGTAATTGAAATGACAATTGATGGAAGAAAAGGCATATGTCACGGCCTATTGAGAGCAGAAGATGACGGCGGTTTGATGGAGGTGGAGGAAGACAGGATTTAACAGGGAACTAGGCTGGTTGACGACATGTTGGGGCACGTGTGGGTTGTATAGCTTACAGGCAACTCGTCTCAAGTTCAAAGAATCTTCAACTCTGTGGATATACGAGAAGCTATAACCTTAGCCATAAAGTAAACACTTTACCTCACTATTGTCCTTAAAATGGAAAGGAAATATCGCTCAATGATCGCATCTCTAGCTAGCACAAGGTTTTAAGTGTCTCGTCACAATACCAGTTCAGTTCTGCTTATTACCAAGTTTCCCTGCACGTCCGCCGTAGTTAATCCAAGCCAATATTGCGTTAGGTTGGACTGGCTGACTGGTGGTTGGCTGCAGTTACCCTTTGACCAGCATACGCCCGTTGTGTTACCACGCTGGTCTGATTATTCCTAGTCAAGCTCAACGCTTTTGATAAAACAGGGGAGTTGACTGATACCAATGCTTCTTAGTTCCGTCAGGTTGTGAAAATAGTAAGCGTCAAGGTGACGTTGTCCATGGGAGCACTGCAGTTGCATAGAAGACGTGTAATAGTTTTGTCCCCCTTTTCGTCTCTGCAGCTTCAAAAGTTTTTATAGGGGAGGCCTAATCTGTGTTCCAATGGCACAATTGACTGTCTCCAAAAGACTGATCCAGACTGATGAACCATCCCCAGCTTATTGTCTCATAAACCAATCCCAGAATTACTGCACAACGCCTCCGCTTACATTTACTCACTTATCAGGCCAACTACCCTTGGAGGCTCTGAGCATGAGCAATGACTGTTTTCCATGGCTCACGGTACTGGGCACGCTGCTTCCAGTCGCCCTGTCTTACGTCCAACGATGACGTGGTCTTTTGTACTGGCGGTTCGGTCTTCCTCTCCTTCTCGAACCAGGAGGCTGGGATTCGAAGACAATCTTAGCTAGAGCTGCGCTCGATGTAGCAGAGCCAGCGCAGTCGACGGATTGGTGCCTTCCGGACTACATCAACATCTTTGTACAGCTTCTCCTCCAAATCCTTCCTCGCAGAAGAGATCATACATTCGTTCCGTAGAATTTTGGGACATGAACAGATGTGAAGTGTGCCACCTGATGAGCAGCAGGGGCAGTGGTGTACTTCAGAACTAACCCAATTCTTTGAGCGGCTTGGCTTGCTTTAGACTCGTGCAAAGGCTTCGAGTCTATGATGTCCTCAGGCAAAGGGCTCTTTGAAGAGCTAACAGGCTGAGCAGGTCCAAGAGACCACGATAGATGGCCTTTGTTTGTGGCGGGAGGCGGCTCTTAATGACTGGATAAGTGGTTTCTTAATTTGACGAACTCCACTGGGACACACGAGGGTGGCGACTTCTTGATGAAGCCTGCTTTTTGACCAGTTTTTTTATTTCCGGTTGGTGGCAGCTGTTGTCAATCGGATTGGAGTGGGAGAAGGGGAATTATAGACCACGAGGAACTATAGGCCGCGAGGAACTCTAAGCCGGACTCTAAATCATTGTCCTTCGAGCCCAGTTGTTTTGACAAACCGCAGCTGCTGCCAGGGGCGATTCTACGTCGCATTGCCACTAAGATGTCATTCGTGGAGTTCACGTTTGCACCGAGGTAGACAAAACTCCTTCACTGCCTCAAAATTGTAGCTGTTGCTTTATATGTTTTGCCCCAGGTGGTTTGTGGCGGAACGTTTTCCTGATCGACGGCATATAGTTCGTCTTATCCTCATTGGCCTTAACATCAGCTTAGTTCGCCTCTATTTTAATCACCGTAAAAGCGGCGTAGTGGAACTAGGACACGTAGGGAACGCACGACTATGCCGATGTCGTCGATCTGCGTAACCCACCAGTTGGACTGAATTGTAGAAGATAGTGGCTTCCGTGTTCACAGATGCCCACCGCACTATCTTCTTCAGTACCAGCTGGCCGAAGTCCAGTGCAAGTTTCGAACGGCTCGGAAATCTTTGAGCCGAACTGCACGGTGCATCGCGTATGTTTTAGTGTGGTGCGACACAACCGGATCAGTTTTCCCGGTATCCTGAATTCGGCCTTCGCATCGAATAGCTCCCTGCGATGCTGCTGCTTTAAAGTCGATGAAAATCGATTTGAAACTCTCTGCTTCTCCAGGATTTGCCGTAGTGTGAAAATTTGGTCCGTAGTCGATTTGCCGAGCAGGAAGCAGCACTGGTACGTACTGTAAACGTTCACACAGTTCGCTGGATGTTGCAGGATCTCCTTTTTTGTGGATGGAACCTATGGAGCTGATATTCCAGTCGACGAACAACGCCCCTGCAACCACCTCTTACGAAATTGTGCTTTTTTTTTATTCCAGTCGTCGAACAACGCCCCTGCAACCACCTCTTACGACATTGTGTTTTTTTTTTTACCACTAATTTCCCCTCCCGGCAACACTGTATACAACAATTCAATGTAATTCGATCAAGTCATTGCCAGATCTACTGAAAGCCTGAGTGAAAATGTCTCTGTCGGTAAAACAGATCGTGACGTCATCGAAACTGAAAAAGGCCTTTAACAACCGATTAAAGCAAAGATATGAGAAAATGTGAACGCAGATCGCTTGCAATTAGTTCACCCCACACACCCATATTCCATTTTCCTCAATCCGTTCATGAAACATCAAGAAAATCGACTTTTAAGATGTTGACACTTCTCAGCTGAAAAAATGCAGTAAGATGGTAAACGAATTGTGTCGACTTTTCTGAATCTCGATGTGACCAAATCGATTTTGTTGATTTCAAGGACTTTTGAAGGAGTTTAAAGGATGGACGTGGCTAGGATATGTAGAAACTACACGAGAACTGATGACAAATGAGTTTTTGACTTACATTTGGTTACAAAAATGGTTGAAAATGCTTCGAAATGAAAAATGGTGACACTTAACGGATTGAAAGTTTTCGTGTCTCCTGTAGAAACATACCCACTCCTAAATGTGTACGAATATGTCCTCAAAATATACCATCATATGTCTGTAGTGCCACTTGTCCACAGACCAAGTTCATGGATCTCTTGCAGCGACCCAAAGTCTATCGTTTCTTCCACTCGTTCCCCACTCAGCTTGAACTCCGTGTAATCATCTTTATTGCCCGAGCACGTTCACTGCATAATTCAATTCTGACACCATGAAACGACTGAGCATTTTTTATTGGCGATTTAACTCAGTGCTGCCCTGTCGAGAGAAACTTTCGTCAAATTGAAATCAAAATTAAGAATTGTTCGCTTCCTCTTGTGTTTCGGTTTTAATCAAACTAACGACTGCATCGTCCATTTTATGCTTGCCAATGGATGAGACACCACATCACCATCACCGTCCACCTCTCCCCCCCAGCTCGATGACAGATGCCACGCCAATTGCTCGGAACAAATTTATTCGCACCACTCTTCGTTCACCTCTGTCAAGTGAATCAATAAAACTAAATAAATTGTTCACAATTTACGAAGATTTGAAACAATCATAAAAGAGGGGGTGGACAGAGGGCCGGTGGAATCACTTTTCATTCGTCCTCCTGACGAAGCACATATCCTGTGCAAAGTCATCGCACACACACACACACACACGTCACGCATAAAAACATCGAAATAAAAATCCCTACCAAGGACAGGGAAAGGACGATACACAAGCATCACTTCTTTTGCCATTCCCTCAGTCTTTTTGGTCGCCGCGTCGCTTTGTAGGTCTATCGGCGCTAGTGTGCGGTTTTATTTGACTTTCATGGAGAGAGAGAAGACGAGCGATTTCCCCCCCCCCCCCCCCCCCCTCCGCCTTTCACACAAGAACACACAGAAATAGCGAGCAAATAAAATGAAAGGACTTTTCGCATTTATACCTTCCATCATTCCGCTTAGACTGTCCCCCTCGTGTTCTGAGGCGCTACGATGTTCCGTGTGCAATTGTACGAGTATCAGGACCGTTCGGTTCGTCTTCTTTCGTGTGGCGGTGTGGTGAGGGGAAACGTCTTAAACTCTCCTAGGCCATGCGGGCACAAGGACAAGGACACGTCAGGAAATGAGAGCGTATAGATGTCGTGCACAAGAACATCAAATCGAGAGAAAAGGCCAAGCACGGGGGAGGGGGGGATGGAAAACAAAAACGATGAAAAGAATGAAGGACGATATGAAGCGATGGGGAAGCAAAACAACAAAACACCAAAGTTTATCTATTCAATAGCACTCTCTCCCGATAAAATGACATCAAATTTATCTCCAACACGTCAGGCTTATTATTTTCTTCCTGCCTTCCTGCCTTCCTGCCTGCCTGCCATTCCCACTGACATCCATCCACTGCCAGCCCCCCTAGTGTCCCCTTTTCCTCAGCCATTGACTCTGCCGTCCGTGGCCCGATAGGAGAGCTGGACGCGACCGTCCACAGCTGAGGTGAAATAAATTCAATTTTTATTTATATTCGGCACAATCAAAGAACAATGGTGACTATGACTTTGGCGGCGAGGTGTCTAAACAGACGCCCATCGCCCATCGCCCATCGCCCATCCTCCTCCTTCGCACAGCGGGGTGTGTTACACAATGCCGCGTCGTGTTTAAATTGAGAAATTCAACTTGTGAACTTTACGATGAGTGATATTTCGACTTTGCTTTCCATTCCCATTTTCATGTTCATTTCCGTCTTCGTTTTTTTTTCTTTCGGTGTTCTGGGGGGGGGGGGGGCTTACGCTCTCTGACAGCAGGCTGTCAGCTTCATGGTTCCGTCTTGCTGTTCGAGGGTCCACCGTTCGTCGCCCGTATTGGCCACTGTCAAAATTTCGTATGCAAACGCGGGCAATGTCGGTCCCTCGCACAAAAGTGAAGCCATAAAACTTTCAAGTATTTGAGAAGAAGAAGATGAAAAAAAAAACCCCCCACCGTTTGGATGGAACACTTTCCGAACTATCCCGACGGAGGAGGGAGGACGGATGGATACTCATCGCTGAGCAACTGTCACAGGAGGAAATTCATCGTTTGCCTCATTTTGATTTTACGACGGCGATGACGATAACTACGTCAATATTGCAGTTTTGTGTTCAAGGGATTTCCAATCGGGATCAATTATTTGCTCTGTCATTGGATCCATCTTTTTTACTGCCTTCCTCCAAGGCTGCTGCGATAAAGTTCCACCTCCTCTGCTCACTTTTCTCTCGATCGCGAAACAAAAGTGTGTACTTAAGACGTTTTAAAAGTTTTAAGGAGATTTTTTGTTCCCTTCGGGTCAGATTTTGTTAGGTTAAGAGTTTCATTTTTTCGGTATTTTTATGGAAAGTTTTTTAATGTAATTGAAAGGCTTATTGGGGCTATGAGTGCTTAATTGAGCATTTTTGGCGAACGAATGGGAAAAAAAAGAGCTTGGCTATTATTTATGAGGGTGGGCTGTGCAGGTTGTTTCGAGGGTAGTCGTAAGTTCTTGGGGACGTTTTTCGTTTTTTTGTTTGGAATCGGATTTTGTCAACTTAATCACGAATGCTGGGATTTGATTGGGAGGTCGATCCGCGGGTACAGTCTGTCGTGCAAGACAGGGTGCGACTCTGTACGCCGCACAAGGCCACTCCGCAGTGACGCACGTCAAAGGAAACCACCTTGTTTCGCATTAGACTCTCATATTCAATATGCATGCACAGGCAGTGAATACAGAACTCCCCTCGTTCAGCCGGTACACGTACAGATAAAGGCTTCCGAAAACAATTGATAATTGTACTTAACTCAATTAAACTTGTGAAGCATTCAAATTATCTTTTAATGGGTTAAAGATGAGCTCAGCAAATATTAATTACATCCGCCTTCTATGGCGTCTTTGTCTTTCACGTACACACATCGAAGATGGGGCTTCGCTTAAACTTTTCCTTCGCATCCTCCGCCTCCATTTCATGCGCCGGGGATGGCAATTTAAGGCGCACGGAGGGCATTCCAAATTCATTGTCTTTGATTCCGCGGAGACGCGTGTGTGTGTTTGAGTGTGGGTGCCTGATTGCCGTGTGTGCTCCAGTGGGTGACGGGAGTTTCGTGTGTTCCCCCCGAGCTGTTAACTGGAAATAACGACCCAATGCAGAAGGGAGGCACTTCTCTCCTCTCGAAGATCTCAAAACCGCTGTCGGAGATGGGCTTTTTTTTCCCCGTCATCGTCGTCGTCTCCCTGCCGGTTCTTCCGCAGCTAATTAGAAAGCCTAATTAAATAAATGTCTTGAGCAGGCCCAGGCAAATGGGGAGAATGGGGCAAAATGAAAGAAGAAGACAAACCCGATGGTTAGTCCTTATTTGCGGCCCTAATAGGATTTTCAACGAATGACTGAGAATTTCATATAAATTGAGCGATTCCGAGGGATAAGAATCCTTAATGAGTGTCGTGTCGAAAAAGGAGCCATGGCCAGAGCCAGAGCCGGTATCCTGTGTGGAAGTAATAATTAAGCCTCAGCAAGGCATCCGCTCGAGCTGGGACCATCACACACATGGAGGAACATAAATTTGCTCGTGTCACAGGACACCCTGCCGAGGCAGAGGTGACAGCCGACTGTGCGATAGCAACCGGAATTGGAGAATTTCCCAGAGTCACATGTACACGCCTCTGTCGTTCTCTGCCGCTGCCTCCGCCCCCCCCCCCCCCCCCCCCCCTATTGTCAGGAAAGTGTGTTCCTCCGTTTTCAGCCAACACCGTGGTCCAGTCCGGTTGTCCATTCTCGTCCTCGTTCTCGGTTCGATTGTTCTTGGTATCTACAGCAGCCGTAGCACCACCACCTGGGATGCAAGAATGCTCGCCTCAGGGCATTCCATATTTGCTTCGTATTTCACTCGCCCGGCCAGTCGGCAGTGCTCGCTCTTCGCTTCTTTGGAGCTTCTTCTTCAGCTTGCACCATTTGACATCCGGAATATAGAGCGCCTCGCACCCATTGTCCGAACGTGAGTTTATCATTTGAGATATGGTTCAGCTGGTGATGCTGATGCTGATGGTGATGGTGATGGTGGCAGTGGGACACCTAGTTTTTGAAGTTTCCCGATGGCATGCCCCTGCTATGTCGTGTCGCACTCGATGGCCGGACAGATTTATGCGAATAAAAGTGCCGTCGCCGCACTGCGGACTGTGGGGGTGTGAAGGGCTGCTCCTTTTCGGTTTTGTCTACATTCGATTGTCCGTTGGACCGTCCATCGGTCTGTCGGTTAGTGAACCTGTCAACTGATGGCACTTTTGCACCGAGTTTCAGTTCCTCCCCCTTGGAGGTGGTTCATCTGAACTCCGGTGTGTGTTCGTTGGACCAATAAATGACATCGCAATGCATTTCGCACCCCCAGAAAACCTAATTCGCTGCAAACCCTGCTCCTGACTGAATATTGATGGTGACAGTGTGGCGGCAGTGGTGGTGGTCGTGTGTTATTCGCTGTGGTTGCGACACCGTGTGGACAGCTGGACAACATGGCTCAGCTCAGCTGAGAAGAGACGCAGACGTGTTACCTCGATCATTGTGTGCATTGGTGGTTTCGACGTCGAAATACCACGCCGACATGGTGGATGCATACTGCACGTCGTTTGCTGCTTAGTCTCGACGAAGTTTGTGGTTTCCGAGGACCGTTTTTTGCTGTTTTTTTTCCATTTTTCGTTCTTGTGGACATGTGGTTTAGCAATGAGAGGAGTCCACTATCTCGTCGATGATTCTGATTCAATGGAATTTCTGATGTGCTCCGGAGTCTTATGCACCCGTTGTGTGAGATTTTTCCGAATCCATCAGAGGCGGGGGGGGGGGGGGGGGGGGGCTTTTTGCAAATCCTCGTGCAATCCTCTCACAAAAGCTGTGACGCCGAACAAGGGACCCACTCAACGATTCACTCAACGATTCACCGGCAGTTCCATCAGAAATTCGATACATTTCTCTGCGCTGTTCGGTTGAAAAATTTAATCAAAATGAATTGCGATAGATATCCGGGCGCGCTCTCGTTAGAAAATGATATGCTTTTAATCTAATTTAATGAAAGTCCATGGCTCATGTAACCCCTCGCTGAAATGTGATATCCACTCTGCCCCTGGCCATGGCGGAACTGGGGGCGATTTCCATGTACGTCCATTCAAACGTGTTCGCCTGATGATTGAGCCCTCGAAGTTTGTGCAAATTTCATTCATCATCTGTGATGAATGGCTTTGCCACTGACCGATGGACTGCCTTATCGACGTTGTTTATTTTGCGATGCTCTCCAGGTGTAGCCCCTGCTTAGGAGCTGCTCCCACCTTTCACCGATTCAGAAGACCGAAGAAAAACTTTTCCTCTCGCATGTGTCTCTGCTTGCAGCTTGATGACGTCTGCTCAGCTCCCTTGAGAGGCAACAATTTTGCCAATTAAGTAATTGCTACCACTTGCAGTGACCAGAGGGAACTCTATCAACCTTCTAATTTGTTCTCTCACCAAATCCCCGACCAAGTTTGTCCCAACTTTCGCTTTGCCAGTGAGTGCAATCTTAGCGGCGTCTTCCCAAAAATTTGTCTCGTTCACATCCTTCGGCCATCCTTCGACGACATTTTCAAGTTTCATTTGTCCAACTTTTACAAATGAATCTCTCAAGTCCTTGGGGTTTCACTTTTATGCAATTTTGCCCGTCCCTCCGCCCTTGACAAACATTTTCTCAACTGCCCTCAACTGCAAGGAGGATTCGCATCAAAGCAAAAAAAAAAAGCAAGGACTCTTGTTTGTTTCTACTCACGACATCAGCCAGTCACGGGCGGTGAGCAAAGAGGGAGAGACACAAAAACCGTCTCGGTCTCAGCGACAAAATGATGAAGACACAAACGAAGCGCATCGCAGGCAACAGAATGCCGTGCAGTCAGGCTCTTCCTTGCACTTTTGGCGAGCTGCAAAAGTTGGAACCTCAAATGGTTGAGCTAAAGATCCCCTTCCGGTGGAGCATTTGAATAGCTTTCCCCCAATTTTTCCGTCATTCCGTTGCTGTCCTCTTTTTTTTTCTTTTTTTTTTGTGTGAAGGGGCTTAACGTGGGTTTTTGTGCAATGCAAATGGAACCGCGTCACTAATGCGACCACGAAGGACCCCGTAATACCGTGAACGTATTTCAAATGATTATTACTTCTTTTCTCTTTTGTCCTGCGATTGTTCAAGTCTCTCTGGGTGTGTGTTTGTCTGTGTCTGCTGACGAGGGGGAGCTGATCCGTCTCTAAGTCGTCCTTTGAATCCCGTCGTCGCCGCCGCCGCCGCCGCTGCCATGATGTTGCAGTAAGGACGTGTTATTTTGCTGCACAACTATTCATTTCAGTTTGGAATATGTATCCCATCCTTGACGTAAGAAGAAAAAAAATCCCCCCGCCTCCCACACTCCACCCAAACCAACTCTCCGTCCGTCGCAGTCGCGATTTATCCTCCGCGATTAAGGATGAGGGATAATTCCGAATGCACAGAGTGCCATGTCATGGCGGAGAGCCCTGCAGGATGAGTGATGGCGCGTGGGTGGCACAAGTGAGGAGGGTGGTTGGTAATGCTGACGAGGAATGTGGAACGAACATCAGATGACGCCAACCGGCGGAGTATACGCAAATGAGGAGCCAGTCATTTCAGTTAATGGAACCCAGCGATAGGTAACAACACACTGATGAGCAGCAGCAACAGCAGCAGCTTGGCAGAATCAGCGTCACTATGTGAAGCATAATCAGCATCAGCAAGCGTGTGATACAGCTGAAAGCTGATGGTAACGATGTCAAGATGTCGTCGGAATGGACACAACCGTGGGTGGCTCTGGTTGTGTGTCTGCCGCGGGCCGACTGTGTGACTGCTAATTTTCCAAGAGGTGGACACAGTAATTTGCATGAATCGTTCCGTAGAATACCGACGGATTAGGATCGGGTGTTATTGGCCATGACTTGATGACGGGGTGGGGCGTTCTTTTGCTTCTCACTGTGTGACCTTGGCGTAATTAAGTTTCATGAGCGATGAACGATTGCTTTGATTGCCTTCATTAGTGAGAGAGACGTGCTGCTTGTCCATCGCCGGAGGAGGGCTGGCTGGCTGAGTTCATTTTGCGACAAGGCGAGTGTCGTTTATCAACAGCAGGCCATTTGTCCTCAAATATTGGGCATTAGACATCGGCCACAGGTCATTAATATTGATTCAAACTTCGTCAGCTTCACTGCTCAGTCGACAATCAACAGTCTTCTGCCGCGTGTCAAAGTTTGTTGGTTTTTGGTTTCCGAAACGGCCTTGTCAGTTGCAAATGATTCGGCTTCCAGGCCAGGACACGAATGATAAATCAAACGACGACGCCAGTAAGTATTTCTGCCGCTGACATCTAAGGACATTCACATCCTCGGCGCTGCAAGTGAAAACGAAAAAGCGAAGCCGGCACCTCCTGTCACAGCGAATGCTTTAAAGGTCCCCCCGAGACAGTGCCGCCATCAGACGACGCCGACGAATATAAAATGCAATGATCAGCCCCCTAACCTTCTGTCTCACACCATCGGGGCACTCAGCGAGTGAGGCGGAGACCCGCTGCTGGGGTGCACATAAAATCTTGCCCCGGCGTCGATAAATTAATGTCATCATTTCATTCAATATCGCACCCGTTTATCTGCGAGAAAGCCACCTTACACAGCACAAGTTGTTAACTTTCCGTTCGTCTCCACATGCACACAGGCACACACGAGCACGAGTTGGTATGGATTTTTCTGCAAGAAGGACCTCCCAACTTTGCCGGAATGAAGATATCTTCTCTCTTATCGAAGGGTTGGCAGAACCGTGGCAGCCTGAGCGTGGGTGGCTAATGCTGACGATGCTGGGAAAGTGGGAAGTTGAGCAAGTGTTGCGGAGGAGATATCAGATCGAGTGCTCGGCGGCGCCGGAGACGGCAACGGCAACGGGAACGGCGGCGAACGACAGGAAACTTTATGATATGTCGCACCTGGCCAATGAAAGAAAATTTAATTTAGAGAACATTGCGGGCACACTTAATGAATGTGCGTAGCCGGGCGCTTCGTCCCGACTGCCCCCCCTCTGGACCGGCTCACTTCATCTTGGAGAAACTTTTATAATTAAATCTGGATACAAGAGCTCGAGGTGGAGCTTGCGGCGAGATGCTAAGTCAAGGCGACCGTTCTGATGCACAAGACACAAATTCGAAGGCGTCGGACTACAGTGGATACTTTCGTTATAACCTGTTTGATGATGTGGATAGCATAAGGCAGCGCTGAAGGACCCTTCCTAACGACGACGACGACGACGATGAGGAAACATTCAAGCAGACGTTGATTCCGCGCCGCTGCCGGTGCCACTGCCGTGGATAGTCGAGGTGGCGGTAGCTGTATCGACTTTAGTCGCAAAAGCTAATTTCCCTGAATTGAGTGAGAGATAAGCTAACAAGTTTGGTAATAAACTTCTTCTTCTCCATTCTCCGTGCATCTGGGTGCGCCAGGAAGTGAAATTATTACGAAGCACCACCGAACGGCTGCGGGTGGTGGATGAAGGGAAAAACAATTTCCAATCTGTCGGGTGTTGGCGGTGGGGTGGCCGTGTGTTGCCATTGGGTTAACCATTTACCTTTGACAAGGATGCAAAGATGAATAGTTTACTGAGAAGTTTTGGTTTGGAATTAATTATGCGGCAACGACAGAGACTCTGCACCTGAAGTCGCTAGTCGGTGATAGAATTTGGTTCGTGTCAGGAGTTTTGAGGAACTTTAATTGCATTGAAAGGATGACATGTTGCCCGCTTGAGTGATGTGCCAATGGAACTTCGATCGAGGAATGCTAATTAAACGCTTTAATGGAATTCAATTAGGTTGCCTGACTCTGGAGTCCTGACCGGGGTAACAAGGAAACATCGATTTGCCACAAAATTAAATCCACAACCATCGTAAGCAGAAGCGATTACATCTGAAATATGCTCGCGAACATAAACCCTCTCAACCAATGAAATTACCAACCATTAATGTGTAACCCAGTGCGCCGCTTGAGTGGCAGATGATATTTTTAGACTTCACAGCAATTAATTTAATTTCATTCTCTGCTCGAGCAAATGCCATACGCACGACGCCCCCGGCCCACCGCCGACTGTTCACTTCACGGGAACCATCTGAATTTCCCAACAAGAAGGTCACATCTGGACTCATCAACGTGAATGGGTGTATTTTTGAAAGGTATCCTTCGTTTATGACTGCCAGAGAAGGCACCGCAGAACATAACCTCGCTGTTTATGTGGCAACAAATCTTTTCGTTTCCCTTTTCCACTCCCACACGGCCTGTAATGCCGCCGCTCTAATCCTTCGCTCAAAGTACAATCCAAGTCTAATTATCAGTCCGGGTAATAAGGGATTAAATAATAACAACAACAAAAAACAAAAAAAACAGGTTTTCCAGATCGCTACCCGTGCTCCGGCGGCGGCAACCGCAACACATCACCATGTGCTAAATGGTATTCTAGGAATTTGCGGAATACCCCAAAAAAGCATCTTGTTCCCTTCCGCCCACCCACTCATCACCCTCAAAGGGAAAATCCACTCTCCACACTCTGCCGTCCCGAGTGTGTTTGCATAAAAACTTGTTGAATTGTTCAAATGTGTCAAGGCGGCGCGCGTGGCTGGAGGAATCTAGTTTGCATTCGCACACTCCACAGTCCGCAGCCGCCTGTCTGACTTTGACTTGTTAAATGTGTTGGAAATGAGTTTTCGGGGCGAACTTGTGCGGTGGCCCATTACATGACAAGGACAGTGACAACGACCACCCAGCCGAGGGGACACTGTCGAACATAACGGATTGAGTAGAGGAACAGTATGAATTATTTGGACAATGATTCTTTTCGACACATAACGACAGCATCAATCATCATTGTGACTGATATTTGACAGTTATTTATTTATTTTCTCTTTCTTTCTTTCCCCCCCACCCCCCCCCCCCCCCCCGGCCGACCACAATGACAGCTTAGTTTTTGGTTGAACACACCCACGCACCACGGAACAGTTCCCATTCACTTCGACAACCTGTCTCGTACATTTTGAGTCGTTGTCGCTGTCGTTGTCGTTGTCGCCGCTGTGGCACACAAAAGGATCATTAAATATAAATTTGCTGAGCTCTGCCATTTTCGGTCAATCAATATGAGGAAAAGAAGAGAAATCCACTTTTACAAGGGAGCCACCTAACCTCGCACCGGGGTGGTTGATGATTGAATGGGTGAATGGGTGAACGGAGGACGGAAAGGTTTAAAAATAAATTCTAACGATTTTCCCAAACCATTCGTCTAGTAGTTTTGCTGCTGCTCGCTGACATGAACTATGCTTTGTCTTCCCCCCGGGGAAGGAAATAGGATTCCTCCCCGTTGACGCCGTCGCTGTTACATCGTCAGGGCCCCGTCTTTACCGAACAGAGAACACTCACACACACCGCCGCGACTGAGACCGAGACCGAGATCGAGAGGTAAGAAAATAAAAATCTTAATGGCACATTAATTTTGTGCCACAAACATGTGGCTGTGCTGTGAATGTCGGTGTGCGCCTGTCAATAGATACTCTCTATCTGCGCCAATTGTGGAATTGAGAGCAGAAATAATTAATTAGGAACACGAAAAAGGTTCCAGTTCCCGGCACCACACCGGGAGGCGGGAATGAACACGATGCCTGTGCTTCATGGCGTCTGTTCTGCTGTTTTGTAATCCAACCTGAGCGCGTGTGTGGCGGGGAATTCGGAAGTGATTCCCTCTAATTAGAGAGTGGTAAGGTGAAATTTATGTTTCGAAACATAAATCAGCAGCTTTCGATTCCATAAATTGAGAAAAAGAAAAACATTTCAAGAGGATCCCATTCGATGGAGATGCTAACATACTTATTTTCATTCGTCCTTTTTTTGGTTGGCTTTGATGGGGACGAGATGAAAGTTAAGTGATGTCGTTTGAGTTTACTTTGAGAGTGTTGCTGTGTCAAGTTCATCCAATTAGATCAGCGTCATGCACAGAAGCTGGTAAACTTTTGGCACATTTCGTCTCGATGTTGGCATGGAGCTGAGTCGGTGAGAGAGCTCTTCAATTTGCGGTGAATTTGGGAGTCCCTCTCTTCTGTCCTGAAGTGGGCAGAGTTCTTGACCTGATTCGGCGATGTAAGGTGAAGCCATCTCGTGGAGGAGCAGTTGCTTCTTGGAACGGAAAGAGGCTATGCTTCGATAGAACGAATGTCCCCCTTCATTATGCCTTGAGTGCGATTCCATCTGCAGGACGAGATGGTTGGGCCAAGTCCGAAAAACTCGCCTGGTTACGCCTAGCTCCTGATGAGTTAGAGTCGATGGCGGAGGATCGAGTGGCGTGGAGATCCCTCCTGTCAGCTTTTTCCCCGCTAATAAGTAGATCTCTGTTGCTGATCGGGTTTCTAGCATTCAAGCGAATATCGCATGTCGGTGGCGTATACTTAACATTTTTTTCCAATTTTCTATTTGCGATAGCTGCTGATTGGAGGACGGGTTTGTATGGAGTGTTCTAAAGACAGAAGTGAAAGGGAGGAGAGGAATTCATCAGGGAGTCTGGAACTCACAGAAAACAGAAGCATTTTCTGAGAAAGTCGAAAGTCTGACAGCAGGTCTGAAGAAAGGGGTCTAGGCTCTTCTTTGCCTCGTTGACCTGAGCCCCATCTGCAAGCACCTTCAACTAGCGTCATCTCTGCCGTATCTCCTTTATTACAGGGTGTGCCAAATAAGACCGATGTTAAAAGCGAATAACTCAAATAATGCAACCCGCCTCGGAGGACGATAGAACAGACGAGATGAAGTTGACTGGTCATATAGCTGGCCACCCTGGAGGGCCACTGGAGGAAGAGGAGAAGGCGGAGATGACGGTGAACACCAACGGCGGCAGAGGAGGCCGCAAAAACAGTCGTATTGCCAGAAAGGGTGGAGAATTTAGCCAAATGGAGGCTAAGTTCGTTCGGTTCGGGTGAGCATTGTGGTGCTTCAGTAAACCTCCTACCTCGGGTGCGATTGGAAGAGTGACGTGAAGCCAGATGTGTGAGTGAGGCGGCATTGTTTAGGACGACTGACCATCAAGAGCTCACAGGGTAGGCCGATTAGAAGGACAGTAGGGTCGTGTTGGTCGGAGTTGGTGAGGGAGCTCAAATCAGGGTTCCTTCCTCCTAACTGTGACGATCTTCTGTTGGACGAAATCAGAAGACGCACTCAAGGGAAGGAAGAACCCATCGAGGTCTATGTGGCGATTGTGAACAACATGTTCCATCGCCTCACAGAAACGAAAACATCGCCAAGTTTTTGATTTAAGATCAGCTCCCACAACACTCATGATTGGGAGTTTGATCGGCCATCTCGAGGAACGAGGTTTACTGGCCGAGAGTCCTGGAAGAGGAGGCCACCGAAACACTGAAGAGAACGTGGAGTTTGTGCGATACAGTGCTTTGCAAATGATCCATCTGCTCCATCAACTCGTCGTCATTCTGGCAAAAGTCTGTATCGAGCATAGCTTTTTTTATCAGGTTCTTGTGGGTTCCCAAATTTGTAATGGCGTTAAAAATACGCAAGAATACGTAGAAATTTACATAAAATGCATTTAATTTCTAAAAAAACTTATAATTCTCACAAGAGCTCTTCTTTGGGTCACCCTGTACCAAAAAATACTCCCTCGTTCTATCTGGCAGTGATTAACCTTTGCGATGGCCTTTGAAATCCTGCCCCAGCACCAGCAGAGCAGACGACTCAAACAGCTGCCCCTGACAACTCATCAGGAGCCACGCTTTCCTTTTTCTCTTCATTCTGTCCATGCCATGGGCTGAGCAAGGGACCCTCCCCCATTCAATAAACGTCGGTTCAATGTCACAATACGATTCTGTCCCATTGAAAGGAAATCTGCCGTTCATCTCAATGCCATCGGCAGAAGGCTGAGTTCGATGTAAGCAAAGTCTTCAATTAGTTGTCAATTACTCCGATTCACACATCAAACACCCCTTCTGAGCTTCAATGAATGCGACGAGAATGCGAATGTGTGTCCCCAAAACAAATTTTGAAAAATAAATCCACATTCATGACATAATGGACGACGCCGACGACGACGACAACGGAGAAGAAGATGAAAAAGGAAAAGGTTCGCATTGTAATAAGCGAACAAAGAGGATTTCTCTTCTCGACGGCGAGGCGCGGCGCGGCATTGCGCCCTCCATGATTTCAATTGAAGGCTTCTTTTGTGCCCTAATCCCATTATGCCCTTAAACACACACTCGCCCACGCACACACAACACACAACACACAGCGGCGTGTATTCATTTCCTTAATACGCCATTTATACATGTACATCCTATAATGTGAAAGTAATCGCTCCGGCGACGAAGGACGACGACAAATGCCTTTTCCTGTCAACACTGCCACCATTACCACATCGAAGTGGGAAATGGGATTTCATTCAATTTCAAAATACGACAACCACGTCTCTCTCTCTCTCAGCAGAGCCTGTGGGTAGCCTTGAAACGAGTAAGTGAAAGATGCTGTTTTGAAACCACTCGTGTCTTTATTTGTCTCTCTACAGCTTTGAACTCGGGCACCGTCGATGCCCGACTGAGGATAATTTGAAGCATGCTTTAGCTCAAGATCATCGGGGTGCGGGTGGTTGAGAGCGGGATTATGACAGAGTGGCGGTGAGGCTTTTGCAAAAGATGTCTTTGTCCGGTACTTAATGTCATATCCACGGGACTGTTAAATGAACAGATAAATAAATCACAGCTGCCTGCCGGCCTATGAAGTGCCACCTTGTCAGTGTTGTCGATTAAGGGACTCAGAGCGACGACGACGAGGACGATGATGATGATGATGATGCTGCTGCTGCCCATGGGATGCTTCAATTATAATCGTCAATTCTTTGTCACTTCCAGGAGGAGGATTTAAAGGCCCCCCACCACCAACAGCATGCGGCGATGTTGATTATGATGCAGAGTGCCAGATTTTCGTGTCACAAAATAGGTTAATTGAAAAAAAAAATAAGATGAAAAGTGGCTCTTCACTTTGAGGGTGCTTACGCTTTCAATCCTCTTGTTGGTGCAGCGATGCGATCTCTTGATGTGACAGGTACATTTCATTGTTGTGTTGATCGCTATCGCCTTTGCCTGGCGGAGCGATGTACAAGTGGTGGCTTTAGTTGGCAGAAAAAAAGCAATGAAGTGCTTGTTCGAATGCAAATCAGGCACACGTCTTGAGGACTGATGGATTTTCATGTAACTTCCGGTGACAAGGGGGCTTAGGGGGGGCGCACACAAGCGGAGAAGGCCATGGAGGCAGAGTGGCTCTGGAGACAGCTTGGCCCTGGAGATATTTCGGCCCTGGATACGGCTTGGCCCTGGAGACAGCTTGGCAGTGGAGACGGGTTGGCCCTTGGAATCACAGAGACAGCGTGGCCTTGGAGACAGCTTGGCCCTGAAGACAACTTGTCCACGAAGACAGGTTGGTCTTGGAGACAGCTTGGCCCTGGAGACAGCTTGTCCAGGGAGACAGCTTGGTCCTGGAGACAGAGTGGCCCGGAGACAGTCTGGCCTTGGAGACAGCCTGGCCATGGAGACAGCTTGTTCACGGAGACAGCCTGGGCTTGGAGACAGCTTGGCAGTGTCGACGGGTTGGCCCTTGGAACAGCTTGTCCACTGAGACAGCCTGGCCCTGGAGACAGCTTGGCCCTGAGGACAGCTTGAACCTAGGGACAGCTTGGCCCTAGAGACGGCTTGGGCCTGGAGACGGCATGGTCCTGGAGACAGCTAGGCCCTGAGGACAGCCTGGCCCTGGGGACAGCTTGGCCCTGGAGATAGCTTGTACACGGAGACAGCTTGGCCCCTTGTTTGTGGCTCAGGCGCGGAGTGTAGGTAGGTTGGCAGGTAATTGGGCGCTCTGACGGTCTTGTGGCCGTGGCTCGCCTAGATTAATGGGTTGGGTCCATTGTTCTCTTGCTACGGCTAAGTCCTTCCGCTTAAGTCCTTCTAAAAAGAAGTGCTTTTCTAAGAACTGCCCTCTCTTCCTTGCTAGGGCTGGACAAACGCAGAGCAGATGCTAGACAGATTCTGGTTATTTTTCATCTCTGGAGCTTCTACAAAAGTCGTTGTGCGTTGCATGTGTACCAATGGCACCTATTACCATGCGTACATCCAACGACCGATCAATGATGTTGATCTCCTCTTGCTCAGCCTCGGCCATAGAAGAGCTCTTGCTGTTGATCCGAAAAGCCACCGAGTTCTGGCACTATCCTGGGCTCTATCCACATCTTCTAGTTCGGACTGTCACACGATGCGAATAAGAAAGCAGGGAATGAGACGTTTCACTCTCGGGTTTATTGCTCAGGTATGCTTTCTACATTTTTGGAGGGCTCTGCCGTTGAAGCCTGGTACATAGTGTCTTCAAGAAAGGACACCCAATTTCGGCCACTTCTGATGTGACGTCCATTCAATGTAGCGGTTGCTAACATTGAGGCCGAAGCGGCTAAAAGGGCTCCGCCGTTGAACAAGGGAGAAGCGTAATACACGCTGTCTTCAGGAAAGGACACGAAGATCGAAGCCTTGGACGAAGTACCACAATGGCTGCCGTGTCTCCGAACTCCTTCTCGTCTACTAGATCTAGATGAAACACAGGACAACCTTTCCAGCCACATTTTCTTCAAGCACAGGGGGCAATTAAATAAATTGCAAAAAATAAAAGTGCCCCCTGTACCGTGCTCCGTCCTCAATCCCCAACTCTGAAGTCAACCATCCCGGCTCACCATTAAGTCATCAGCTACCCAAATACGCCCCCCACCCATCCCAGATCACTCACCTGAATATCCCTGCTCAGAGATTGCCTGACCCATCATCAGTCCATCAGTTCATTGATCCGCACATTGTCAAGGGGATATATGTAAATCCCAGTGTTTCAAAGCAAACAACAGTCCGCACGCCCACAAGGGAGACGAAACCCAAACAAAGTCAGGTCGAGTCAGGTTGGGCTCATAAATTGAAATGACCGCCCACCAACTTCCCATGTGAGACCGTCCTGCCTTGTTTGCTCATCCAATAGGCTATCATACAGCGGACAAGGGGAGCAAAAAAAAGAAAGAAAAAAACCAAACCCCAAAGAACACCGAAACCCATAAGGGTTATATGCCGAAATGAGGCAATTTTAAGCCTTTTCCGGCAGAACTGCAAAAATCTGTTTGTCTAAAACAAGTCCATCAGGGTTAAATCAACCGCATTTATGCGCCGGCAAGGAGGCAGAAAGCAAAAGAAACACAAAAAAAAAACAGAAAAAAGAGAAAAAAGTTTCCATGACCCTCACCTCTAATGTCTTTTTCCTATTCTCCAGAATCCATTATCCATTCCTCCCCAAAATTAGAGTTCGGCAAAGTTCCAAACTTCGTCGGCACTCACTCCTTTTTCGGATTCATCGAGGCATCGCACCCGTCCCTCGTCCTTCGTCCTCCGTCCGCGTCCTTATCGGACTGGCCTCATACGCAAACTGAATGATTTAAAGTTTTCAATCAGTTTACAATCTGTTAGCTTTTAGTCGCTCGAATGATGATGTTGTTACGGGCACGAGCTGGAGCACCAGCACGAGTGTATTGTCTTGTTGAGTGTGTATGGACGAGGACAGTCGTTGCCGGCGCCGCCGCCACCGCCTTGTTGCTCTGGCATTCAAGCCGGGAAGTCAGTAGTCACTGCTGCCGGGGATGATGATCATAATCACCATCGTGCTGATGATGATCAGCTGGGTGATGAAATAAAAACATTTATTGATTATTATGGCTCGTTCCACTTCGGATGCATAAGCGAAATCAAACAATCTCTCCCTCTCAAGGCAACCCACTTTAACTTGAACCAGATGAGAGTGGGAGTGGGTGGGTGTTCCCGCAACAATTGCACCAAACATCAGCGCCACCGATGATGGGTATTGTGTTATGCATTTCCCAGCGCCCCACTTTTACACTCTCCAGACGAAGTCATCCCTCTGATCGTCCTCCTTGACGTAGCCGTGCGGTGAACAGGCGGTGCACAGTGCAGCGCTGTGCTTCCGATAAATGGGGCGCCATCAACATCATCTCATCCGCATGCAGGAACACCGGCCACAACCGAGCCACCCTCGAGTTATGGAGCAATTGCTTCTCGTCCTTATGAATGAAAAGTATGTTTGCACTTCTAAACACTGCTTACCGAGTGAACGTCCGCCACCAGCGCCCACCGCCGTCACAGTCACTGACGACGTCGTCGTCGTCGTCGTCGACGTTGCTGGTGCCACCAAAGCGTACGCCCGACCACCCACCGCAGGGATGACTGAGGTACATCAAGAGAACAAAAGGAGCATTTTACCACAGTAAAGTGGTCTTCGTGATTGTTTCAAGTGTCTGCACTTCATAAATATGTACTCTCTCGCTGAGGGAGAGCGCGCGCGGCTAGCCAGGGATGGCAGGAAGGAAGGGGAAAAAATGGGAGGAAATGGAAGGTGGGTTCCGTTCTGTCTTTGTCTCGTTACATGTGTTCGCTCCCGTGATGGAATATTATCTGCGTGTGGTAATTCCTTGTTTCAGTCACAGCTACAGTTCCGATCCTTGTTATCTTCATCCTCCTCTGAGCGGTCTCTCTATGTGTGTGTGTGTGTCGGCGTGTCCTCATCTAACGATAACGACACTGATACGATTAAAGACAGCGTCCGCCCCATCATTTCAATTTCAAAGCGGATACCGGCGGTGGGTGGAGGGTGGTAAGGAAGGATGGAAGAAGAAGTTCCAAAAGAAAACGAAGATAATGGAGAAAACTGAAACAATATGACTTACAGTGTGTGTGTGTGTGTGCGTCTCATCTCGCAGTGTGCGTGTGGCTGTGTTGCCTGAGATGAATGGCATGGATAAACTGTTTGGTAAGCTTTTAAGCGCACCGCTGTTCCACCTGATCATCTCTCTCTCTCTCTCCCTATCTCTTGTCGATAGGAAGGTGCTTATCTAAGTCATCATCGTCTCATCGATAATTGATAAAAAAAAATGTTTGAAGGTGTTCTCCGTATCCATCGCAGCACTTAGGAAACTTCGAAGCAAAAGCCACTCCGTGCGAAAATAAATTCCTCGCTTTTAAGCGAGTGCACTGGGGAGCACTAGAAAAGTGTGTTTGCCGAGGTAATTGAGACGTCATTCGCATCCGTTCTTATAGATTAATCCACCAGCAACGCCACCACCCTCCATCTGCCGCCCAGTTTTTTCCACGCCACACAGGAGGGGTTTGTTGATTCGCCCAAGTGGAAGGTAATTGATAAATGGTGTCTTGTCAGTTTGACTGTTGACTTGGTTTAACCTATAATTCGTGTGGAATGAATCGAGTGATGGGCCACAATTAAACTTTAATCACTCCGCAGACGGAGGGCAAAGTGGCAAAATGGCAAAATGTCTTCAAGTTCACTTCGGTGGGGGCGGTCCTGGGTGTCGATTGTTTTTGTCGATTGGACTTGACATATGTACAGGCAGGCGATCTATCACCACAACCACCGTGTGCGGTGTCCTTCTCGGCTTGTCACAGATGTGTGCGCCCCGGTGGCCCGATGGCCGAGGAACTTCCGAAGTGGAAGATTATGGATAAGTGACAGCTGCTGTGAGTGAATTGAACGGGGGGCGCCACTTAATTTGTCAATTGACATTGGATTTTGAACAGTTAATATTGCGGTCACGGTGGGACGTTGATGGGCGGCCGTCACTCTCGTGACCAGGCATAATTTTTATTGATGGTCTGCCCCGAAGTGGGTAATAGTTAGTCATGCTTGATGAGCCCCTAAATTTTCATAAGCTTCATTAGGCCTCAATCACCCATAGCTCGTCGTAAAATTTATGTGGTTGTTTTCTTTTTTTGTTCCCTGTTCCTCTGGCTTCCCTTCTTTTTATGGCTCCGAGTGGTGAGGGGACAGGGCGTACATAATGACTTCATGAGGGCTCGTCGTGGGCTGTAATTTCATTTCAAAATTCAGCACAGGAGTCAATCATTAAGGTGTTCGGACGAACTTGAGTGCCGATGTGAACCGAAGTGCGAGAAGTTCTCCGAAAATTGTGCTCCAGAGGGGCGCGGCGTGACGCTCGAAATTAGAGACGACGAGTGGGAAATTCCACTGTATTCTGCACGGAAGCACGAAGTGTACATTATTACGGCCATTAAGAGAGACTGTCAGGCGGTATCAACGATCTGGCAATGGTTTCGCTAATTATTGCCATCGTATCGCGGCGAATTCAAAAATGTAGTCGATAATTGAATTATACGCGTTCAGTCAAGTGTCTGACGACAAAGCGAACTCTTCAGAGACACAGCGACTAGCTGAATCGCACATAATCACCATTCAGGAAGTAGCAGAAACAGCAATTGACGTTCAACAAGTCCCATCCTTCTTCGAGGCACACGCACACACATCAATTAAGCGCATAGCCAAGGGCAACGCACATGTGGGCACACGTGGACAAGACACATGCTGCAGCCAGATTGGAACGTAATTCAACGTAAATTACTCAATTAAGGGACATTTGAGGTGGCACGCCGCTCTCGGCAGTGAATATGTGGGGATTAAAACGACTTAAATCGAATTAAATGACCACCGATGTCGTCTCTCTCTCACTCACGAACACACAGAGGCGACATGATTTAAAGGGGGTTGAAATTCACGAACAAAGTGTCGCTCAATTTTCAATTAGTGTGACGCTCAACCGAAAATCCATTGTTTCGTCCTTCCGATCGAAGCCGAATGAAAGCCTTATCTGTGCCCTGTCGGCCGTTCAGAGTGTCCTCCTTCTGTATCCGGGTGTCATTGTCATTGGGTGACATTATTATGTCATATGCGCACGTATCCGTGTCGAATGCTTTCTCGTGCTTACTGCCCCCCCCAATCCCGTCCATCTCCTTTGCCGCAATCACCATCACTACCGCCATAAACCGAATATAAAAGTCATTAATCACTTATTTCACTTTGAGGCTAATTGAGTTTTATGAAAAGGCTGCTATTAATTATCATTCCAGGGGCGGCTGGGTGAACGGGTCGACCATATTCTGGGTGAAGTTCTCCCTGTGTGTGCTGCCGGAATTCGTGGTATGCGTGGCGGTGGGGTCGGCAGGGGCCATTTGTGTCCTTTAAACGTTATCATTCGTAGAATCGATGACTGTCGGATTCTTCGGAAGCCACACAACTCCCAGTGCCATTTCTGGCCTCGTTTTTATTTCATTCTCTGCCCCCCTCCCCCATCCCTGTGCATGTGTCTGTTATTGTTGGCGGTTGTCCTTTCATGCCGTGTAGCAAGGATAGCCGATATTGCTTCGGGAAAACCAATTAAAAGCACATGAATCCAGATCGTTTTCTGGTTTATCGGCACTTGTTTCGTAATTCAAAAGTAATTTACACTTAGGCAAACATTAGAAACGGATAACTGTGTATGGATTTTGCTTGTATTTTTTGCATTTCGTTTTCTTTTCGATAACATTCGGTGGGTGGTTGTGTGCCGGTGACGATAATTGATTTTCTGTTGACGAGTGAAAGTCGTAACGAGGGTTTAATTTTGTCGGACAGAACAATTAGGAGATAATGACGAGGAAACTCATAAAGGCGTCCTCGGTTCATGGGTTGTAATTGAGCAGTGTGTTGTGGGTAATTGAGTTTGGGACACACATTCGTGTCGGAGATGTGCCGTCCATTGTGAATGATCGATTGCGTGCGGTGTGATTTGCCTGGGAATTGTTTGATGATCATGGGCTTCTGTGGCAGCTGGAAGATGAGTCATGAAAACGCTTTTAGGTGAACAATTCGATGTCGTCGGGTGCACTCCAGTCTTTGGATTCCGATAATACACATCGAAACTCATAAGGTTTTGTAGCATTTTCATGGCTAATCTTCGTTACTGCCTCAGCGGCCCCACTAGGCGTACCTACTATCTGTGTACCTACGAGATTTGGCGCATTTCTTAAGGCGTTGTCGGTTTCTTTGCCTTCTGAATGCTTCTTCATGGCGGTGGCTTACCAACAGTCAACGTCTACATTGAAGCGTAAGAGTGTGAAGCTATATCAATCAAGTCGCACTAGGACAAGATTTTCCCAACAAAATTCCAACGGAGTGCGCAAATATCAAAATACCAAGAAAATACTGGATCCCAGGAATTTTAAATTTTCACACCAAAACCGGTCAAATCACCAGGCCACCAGAAACCCAGAATAATCAGTAGGTATTGCATGAAATATCTCCGACACAAAATTATTGCATACCATAAAGGAGTCACATAGTCACACATACAGAAGACGGCGCCAATTGTGTTTTAGTATGCCTGCTGCTTTTGCTGGTACCATGGTGGCCTGGTAATGTGAAATGACAAAATATTTACGATCATTTCGTGCCTATTAATCGAATCAAATACATTTGGAGTGAATCCGACGACATCGAGATTTTCACCTGAAAAAATTGACAGTGTCTAGTAAGGCATTTTCAGCCTTATCCTAGCTCATCTTTCAACAGGCACAGCGGCCAAACTAGGATACCTAGGACTTTTGTACACCTGTGGGTGTGTTGTCTAGTGTCTATTAATCGAATCAGATACATTTGGAGTGAATCCGACGACATCGAGATTTTCACCTGAAAAAATTGACAGTGTATAGTAAGGCATTTTCAGCCTTATCCTAGCTCATCTTCCAACAGGCACAGCGGCCAAACTAGGATACCTAGGACTTTTGTACACCTGTGGGTATGTTGTCTAGTGTCTATTAATCGAATCAAATACATTTGGAGTGAATCCGACGACATCGAGATTTTCACCTGAAAAAATTGACAGTGTCTAGTAAGGCATTTTCAGCCTTATCCTAGCTCATCTTCCAACAGGCACAGCGGCCAAACTAGGATACCTAGGACTTTTGTACACCTGTGGGTATGTTGTCTAGTGTCTATTAATCGAATCAAATACATTTGGAGTGAATCCGACGACATCGAGATTTTCACCTGAAAAAATTGACAGTGTATAGTAAGGCATTTTCAGCCTTATCCTAGCTCATCTTTCAACAGGCACAGCGGCCAAACTAGGATACCTAGGACTTTTGTACACCTGTGGGTGTGTTGTCTAGTGTCTATTAATCGAATCAGATACATTTGGAGTGAATCCGACGACATCGAGATTTTCACCTGAAAAAATTGACAGTGTATAGTAAGGCATTTTCAGCCTTATCCTAGCTCATCTTCCAACAGGCACAGCGGCCAAACTAGGATACCTAGGACTTTTGTACACCTGTGGGTATGTTGTCTAGTGTCTATTAATCGAATCAAATACATTTGGAGTGAATCCGACGACATCGAGATTTTCACCTGAAAAAATTGACAGTGTATAGTAAGGCATTTTCAGCCTTATCCTAGCTCATCTTTCAACAGGCACAGCGGCCAAACTAGGATACCTAGGACTTTTGTACACCTGTGGGTGTGTTGTCTAGTGTCTATTAATCGAATCAGATACATTTGGAGTGAATCCGACGACATCGAGATTTTCACCTGAAAAAATTGACAGTGTATAGTAAGGCATTTTCAGCCTTATCCTAGCTCATCTTCCAACAGGCACAGCGGCCAAACTAGGATACCTAGGACTTTTGTACACCTGTGGGTATGTTGTCTAGTGTCTATTAATCGAATCAAATACATTTGGAGTGAATCCGACGACATCGAGATTTTCACCTGAAAAAATTGACAGTGTATAGTAAGGCATTTTCAGCCTTATCCTAGCTCATCTTTCAACAGGCACAGCGGCCAAACTAGGATACCTAGGACTTTTGTACACCTGTGGGTGTGTTGTCTAGTGTCTATTAATCGAATCAGATACATTTGGAGTGAATCCGACGACATCGAGATTTTCACCTGAAAAAATTGACAGTGTATAGTAAGGCATTTTCAGCCTTATCCTAGCTCATCTTCCAACAGGCACAGCGGCCAAACTAGGATACCTAGGACTTTTGTACACCTGTGGGTATGTTGTCTAGTGTCTATTAATCGAATCAAATACATTTGGAGTGAATCCGACGACATCGAGATTTTCACCTGAAAAAATTGACAGTGTCTAGTAAGGCATTTTCAGCCTTATCCTAGCTCATCTTCCAACAGGCACAGCGGCCAAACTAGGATACCTAGGACTTTTGTACACCTGTGGGTATGTTGTCTAGTGTCTATTAATCGAATCAAATACATTTGGAGTGAATCCGACGACATCGAGATTTTCACCTGAAAAAATTGACAGTGTATAGTAAGGCATTTTCAGCCTTATCCTAGCTCATCTTTCAACAGGCACAGCGGCCAAACTAGGATACCTAGGACTTTTGTACACCTGTGGGTGTGTTGTCTAGTGTCTATTAATCGAATCAGATACATTTGGAGTGAATCCGACGACATCGAGATTTTCACCTGAAAAAATTGACAGTGTATAGTAAGGCATTTTCAGCCTTATCCTAGCTCATCTTCCAACAGGCACAGCGGCCAAACTAGGATACCTAGGACTTTTGTACACCTGTGGGTATGTTGTCTAGTGTCTATTAATCGAATCAAATACATTTGGAGTGAATCCGACGACATCGAGATTTTCACCTGAAAAAATTGACAGTGTATAGTAAGGCATTTTCAGCCTTATCCTAGCTCATCTTTCAACAGGCACAGCGGCCAAACTAGGATACCTAGGACTTTTGTACACCTGTGGGTGTGTTGTCTAGTGTCTATTAATCGAATCAGATACATTTGGAGTGAATCCGACGACATCGAGATTTTCACCTGAAAAAATTGACAGTGTATAGTAAGGCATTTTCAGCCTTATCCTAGCTCATCTTCCAACAGGCACAGCGGCCAAACTAGGATACCTAGGACTTTTGTACACCTGTGGGTATGTTGTCTAGTGTCTATTAATCGAATCAAATACATTTGGAGTGAATCCGACGACATCGAGATTTTCACCTGAAAAAATTGACAGTGTCTAGTAAGGCATTTTCAGCCTTATCCTAGCTCATCTTTCAACAGGCACAGCGGCCAAACTAGGATACCTAGGACTTTTGTACACCTGTGGGTGTGTTGTCTAGTGTCTATTAATCGAATCAGATACATTTGGAGTGAATCCGACGACATCGAGATTTTCACCTGAAAAAATTGACAGTGTATAGTAAGGCATTTTCAGCCTTATCCTAGCTCATTTTCCAACAGGCACAGCGGCCAAACTAGGATACCTAGGACTTTTGTACACCTGTGGGTATGTTGTCTAGTGTCTATTAATCGAATCAAATACATTTGGAGTGAATCCGACGACATCGAGATTTTCACCTGAAAAAATTGACAGTGTCTAGTAAGGCATTTTCAGCCTTATCCTAGCTCATCTTTCAACAGGCACAGCGGCCAAACTAGGATACCTAGGACTTTTGTACACCTGTGGGTGTGTTGTCTAGTGTCTATTAATCGAATCAGATACATTTGGAGTGAATCCGACGACATCGAGATTTTCACCTGAAAAAATTGACAGTGTATAGTAAGGCATTTTCAGCCTTATCCTAGCTCATCTTCCAACAGGCACAGCGGCCAAACTAGGATACCTAGGACTTTTGTACACCTGTGGGTATGTTGTCTAGTGTCTATTAATCGAATCAAATACATTTGGAGTGAATCCGACGACATCGAGATTTTCACCTGAAAAAATTGACAGTGTCTAGTAAGGCATTTTCAGCCTTATCCTAGCTCATCTTCCAACAGGCACAGCGGCCAAACTAGGATACCTAGGACTTTTGTACACCTGTGGGTATGTTGTCTAGTGTCTATTAATCGAATCAAATACATTTGGAGTGAATCCGACGACATCGAGATTTTCACCTGAAAAAATTGACAGTGTATAGTAAGGCATTTTCAGCCTTATCCTAGCTCATCTTTCAACAGGCACAGCGGCCAAACTAGGATACCTAGGACTTTTGTACACCTGTGGGTGTGTTGTCTAGTGTCTATTAATCGAATCAGATACATTTGGAGTGAATCCGACGACATCGAGATTTTCACCTGAAAAAATTGACAGTGTATAGTAAGGCATTTTCAGCCTTATCCTAGCTCATCTTCCAACAGGCACAGCGGCCAAACTAGGATACCTAGGACTTTTGTACACCTGTGGGTATGTTGTCTAGTGTCTATTAATCGAATCAAATACATTTGGAGTGAATCCGACGACATCGAGATTTTCACCTGAAAAAATTGACAGTGTATAGTAAGGCATTTTCAGCCTTATCCTAGCTCATCTTTCAACAGGCACAGCGGCCAAACTAGGATACCTAGGACTTTTGTACACCTGTGGGTGTGTTGTCTAGTGTCTATTAATCGAATCAGATACATTTGGAGTGAATCCGACGACATCGAGATTTTCACCTGAAAAAATTGACAGTGTATAGTAAGGCATTTTCAGCCTTATCCTAGCTCATCTTCCAACAGGCACAGCGGCCAAACTAGGATACCTAGGACTTTTGTACACCTGTGGGTATGTTGTCTAGTGTCTATTAATCGAATCAAATACATTTGGAGTGAATCCGACGACATCGAGATTTTCACCTGAAAAAATTGACAGTGTATAGTAAGGCATTTTCAGCCTTATCCTAGCTCATCTTTCAACAGGCACAGCGGCCAAACTAGGATACCTAGGACTTTTGTACACCTGTGGGTGTGTTGTCTAGTGTCTATTAATCGAATCAGATACATTTGGAGTGAATCCGACGACATCGAGATTTTCACCTGAAAAAATTGACAGTGTATAGTAAGGCATTTTCAGCCTTATCCTAGCTCATCTTCCAACAGGCACAGCGGCCAAACTAGGATACCTAGGACTTTTGTACACCTGTGGGTATGTTGTCTAGTGTCTATTAATCGAATCAAATACATTTGGAGTGAATCCGACGACATCGAGATTTTCACCTGAAAAAATTGACAGTGTCTAGTAAGGCATTTTCAGCCTTATCCTAGCTCATCTTTCAACAGGCACAGCGGCCAAACTAGGATACCTAGGACTTTTGTACACCTGTGGGTGTGTTGTCTAGTGTCTATTAATCGAATCAGATACATTTGGAGTGAATCCGACGACATCGAGATTTTCACCTGAAAAAATTGACAGTGTATAGTAAGGCATTTTCAGCCTTATCCTAGCTCATCTTCCAACAGGCACAGCGGCCAAACTAGGATACCTAGGACTTTTGTACACCTGTGGGTATGTTGTCTAGTGTCTATTAATCGAATCAAATACATTTGGAGTGAATCCGACGACATCGAGATTTTCACCTGAAAAAATTGACAGTGTCTAGTAAGGCATTTTCAGCCTTATCCTAGCTCATCTTCCAACAGGCACAGCGGCCAAACTAGGATACCTAGGACTTTTGTACACCTGTGGGTATGTTGTCTAGTGTCTATTAATCGAATCAAATACATTTGGAGTGAATCCGACGACATCGAGATTTTCACCTGAAAAAATTGACAGTGTATAGTAAGGCATTTTCAGCCTTATCCTAGCTCATCTTTCAACAGGCACAGCGGCCAAACTAGGATACCTAGGACTTTTGTACACCTGTGGGTGTGTTGTCTAGTGTCTATTAATCGAATCAGATACATTTGGAGTGAATCCGACGACATCGAGATTTTCACCTGAAAAAATTGACAGTGTATAGTAAGGCATTTTCAGCCTTATCCTAGCTCATCTTCCAACAGGCACAGCGGCCAAACTAGGATACCTAGGACTTTTGTACACCTGTGGGTATGTTGTCTAGTGTCTATTAATCGAATCAAATACATTTGGAGTGAATCCGACGACATCGAGATTTTCACCTGAAAAAATTGACAGTGTATAGTAAGGCATTTTCAGCCTTATCCTAGCTCATCTTTCAACAGGCACAGCGGCCAAACTAGGATACCTAGGACTTTTGTACACCTGTGGGTGTGTTGTCTAGTGTCTATTAATCGAATCAGATACATTTGGAGTGAATCCGACGACATCGAGATTTTCACCTGAAAAAATTGACAGTGTATAGTAAGGCATTTTCAGCCTTATCCTAGCTCATCTTCCAACAGGCACAGCGGCCAAACTAGGATACCTAGGACTTTTGTACACCTGTGGGTATGTTGTCTAGTGTCTATTAATCGAATCAAATACATTTGGAGTGAATCCGACGACATCGAGATTTTCACCTGAAAAAATTGACAGTGTATAGTAAGGCATTTTCAGCCTTATCCTAGCTCATCTTTCAACAGGCACAGCGGCCAAACTAGGATACCTAGGACTTTTGTACACCTGTGGGTGTGTTGTCTAGTGTCTATTAATCGAATCAGATACATTTGGAGTGAATCCGACGACATCGAGATTTTCACCTGAAAAAATTGACAGTGTATAGTAAGGCATTTTCAGCCTTATCCTAGCTCATCTTCCAACAGGCACAGCGGCCAAACTAGGATACCTAGGACTTTTGTACACCTGTGGGTATGTTGTCTAGTGTCTATTAATCGAATCAAATACATTTGGAGTGAATCCGACGACATCGAGATTTTCACCTGAAAAAATTGACAGTGTATAGTAAGGCATTTTCAGCCTTATCCTAGCTCATCTTTCAACAGGCACAGCGGCCAAACTAGGATACCTAGGACTTTTGTACACCTGTGGGTGTGTTGTCTAGTGTCTATTAATCGAATCAGATACATTTGGAGTGAATCCGACGACATCGAGATTTTCACCTGAAAAAATTGACAGTGTATAGTAAGGCATTTTCAGCCTTATCCTAGCTCATCTTCCAACAGGCACAGCGGCCAAACTAGGATACCTAGGACTTTTGTACACCTGTGGGTATGTTGTCTAGTGTCTATTAATCGAATCAAATACATTTGGAGTGAATCCGACGACATCGAGATTTTCACCTGAAAAAATTGACAGTGTATAGTAAGGCATTTTCAGCCTTATCCTAGCTCATCTTTCAACAGGCACAGCGGCCAAACTAGGATACCTAGGACTTTTGTACACCTGTGGGTGTGTTGTCTAGTGTCTATTAATCGAATCAGATACATTTGGAGTGAATCCGACGACATCGAGATTTTCACCTGAAAAAATTGACAGTGTATAGTAAGGCATTTTCAGCCTTATCCTAGCTCATCTTCCAACAGGCACAGCGGCCAAACTAGGATACCTAGGACTTTTGTACACCTGTGGGTATGTTGTCTAGTGTCTATTAATCGAATCAAATACATTTGGAGTGAATCCGACGACATCGAGATTTTCACCTGAAAAAATTGACAGTGTATAGTAAGGCATTTTCAGCCTTATCCTAGCTCATCTTTCAACAGGCACAGCGGCCAAACTAGGATACCTAGGACTTTTGTACACCTGTGGGTGTGTTGTCTAGTGTCTATTAATCGAATCAGATACATTTGGAGTGAATCCGACGACATCGAGATTTTCACCTGAAAAAATTGACAGTGTATAGTAAGGCATTTTCAGCCTTATCCTAGCTCATCTTCCAACAGGCACAGCGGCCAAACTAGGATACCTAGGACTTTTGTACACCTGTGGGTATGTTGTCTAGTGTCTATTAATCGAATCAAATACATTTGGAGTGAATCCGACGACATCGAGATTTTCACCTGAAAAAATTGACAGTGTATAGTAAGGCATTTTCAGCCTTATCCTAGCTCATCTTTCAACAGGCACAGCGGCCAAACTAGGATACCTAGGACTTTTGTACACCTGTGGGTGTGTTGTCTAGTGTCTATTAATCGAATCAGATACATTTTGAGTGAATCCGACGACATCGAGATTTTCACCTGAAAAAATTGACAGTGTCTAGTAAGGCATTTTCAGCCTTATCCTAGCTCATCTTCCAACAGGCACAGCGGCCAAACTAGGATACCTAGGACTTTTGTACACCTGTGGGTATGTTGTCTAGTGTCTATTAATCGAATCAAATACATTTGGAGTGAATCCGACGACATCGAGATTTTCACCTGAAAAAATTGACAGTGTATAGTAAGGCATTTTCAGCCTTATCCTAGCTCATCTTTCAACAGGCACAGCGGCCAAACTAGGATACCTAGGACTTTTGTACACCTGTGGGTGTGTTGTCTAGTGTCTATTAATCGAATCAGATACATTTGGAGTGAATCCGACGACATCGAGATTTTCACCTGAAAAAATTGACAGTGTATAGTAAGGCATTTTCAGCCTTATCCTAGCTCATCTTCCAACAGGCACAGCGGCCAAACTAGGATACCTAGGACTTTTGTACACCTGTGGGTATGTTGTCTAGTGTCTATTAATCGAATCAAATACATTTGGAGTGAATCCGACGACATCGAGATTTTCACCTGAAAAAATTGACAGTGTCTAGTAAGGCATTTTCAGCCTTATCCTAGCTCATCTTCCAACAGGCACAGCGGCCAAACTAGGATACCTAGGACTTTTGTACACCTGTGGGTATGTTGTCTAGTGTCTATTAATCGAATCAAATACATTTGGAGTGAATCCGACGACATCGAGATTTTCACCTGAAAAAATTGACAGTGTATAGTAAGGCATTTTCAGCCTTATCCTAGCTCATCTTTCAACAGGCACAGCGGCCAAACTAGGATACCTAGGACTTTTGTACACCTGTGGGTGTGTTGTCTAGTGTCTATTAATCGAATCAGATACATTTGGAGTGAATCCGACGACATCGAGATTTTCACCTGAAAAAATTGACAGTGTATAGTAAGGCATTTTCAGCCTTATCCTAGCTCATCTTTCAACAGGCACAGCGGCCAAACTAGGATACCTAGGACTTTTGTACACCTGTGGGTGTGTTGTCTAGTGTCTATTAATCGAATCAGATACATTTGGAGTGAATCCGACGACATCGAGATTTTCACCTGAAAAAATTGACAGTGTATAGTAAGGCATTTTCAGCCTTATCCTAGCTCATCTTCCAACAGGCACAGCGGCCAAACTAGGATACCTAGGACTTTTGTACACCTGTGGGTATGTTGTCTAGTGTCTATTAATCGAATCAAATACATTTGGAGTGAATCCGACGACATCGAGATTTTCACCTGAAAAAATTGACAGTGTATAGTAAGGCATTTTCAGCCTTATCCTAGCTCATCTTTCAACAGGCACAGCGGCCAAACTAGGATACCTAGGACTTTTGTACACCTGTGGGTGTGTTGTCTAGTGTCTATTAATCGAATCAGATACATTTTGAGTGAATCCGACGACATCGAGATTTTCACCTGAAAAAATTGACAGTGTCTAGTAAGGCATTTTCAGCCTTATCCTAGCTCATCTTTCAACAGGCACAGCGGCCAAACTAGGATACCTAGGACTTTTGTACACCTGTGGGTATGTTGTCTAGTGTCTATTAATCGAATCAAATACATTTGGAGTGAATCCGACGACATCGAGATTTACACCTGAAAAAATTGACAGTGTATAGTAAGGCATTTTCAGCCTTATCCTAGCTCATCTTTCAACAGGCACAGCGGCCAAACTAGGATACCTAGGACTTTTGTACACCTGTGGGTGTGTTGTCTAGTGTCTATTAATCGAATCAGATACATTTTGAGTGAATCCGACGACATCGAGATTTTCACCTGAAAAAATTGACAGTGTCTAGTAAGGCATTTTCAGCCTTATCCTAGCTCATCTTTCAACAGGCACAGCGGCCAAACTAGGATACCTAGGACTTTTGTACACCTGTGGGTATGTTGTCTAGTGTCTATTAATCGAATCAAATACATTTGGAGTGAATCCGACGACATCGAGATTTACACCTGAAAAAATTGACAGTGTATAGTAAGGCATTTTCAGCCTTATCCTAGCTCATCTTTCAACAGGCACAGCGGCCAAACTAGGATACCTAGGACTTTTGTACACCTGTGGGTGTGTTGTCTAGTGTCTATTAATCGAATCAGATACATTTGGAGTGAATCCGACGACATCGAGATTTTCACCTGAAAAAATTGACAGTGTATAGTAAGGCATTTTCAGCCTTATCCTAGCTCATCTTCCAACAGGCACAGCGGCCAAACTAGGATACCTAGGACTTTTGTACACCTGTGGGTATGTTGTCTAGTGTCTATTAATCGAATCAAATACATTTGGAGTGAATCCGACGACATCGAGATTTTCACCTGAAAAAATTGACAGTGTATAGTAAGGCATTTTCAGCCTTATCCTAGCTCATCTTTCAACAGGCACAGCGGCCAAACTAGGATACCTAGGACTTTTGTACACCTGTGGGTGTGTTGTCTAGTGTCTATTAATCGAATCAGATACATTTGGAGTGAATCCGACGACATCGAGATTTTCACCTGAAAAAATTGACAGTGTATAGTAAGGCATTTTCAGCCTTATCCTAGCTCATCTTCCAACAGGCACAGCGGCCAAACTAGGATACCTAGGACTTTTGTACACCTGTGGGTATGTTGTCTAGTGTCTATTAATCGAATCAAATACATTTGGAGTGAATCCGACGACATCGAGATTTTCACCTGAAAAAATTGACAGTGTATAGTAAGGCATTTTCAGCCTTATCCTAGCTCATCTTTCAACAGGCACAGCGGCCAAACTAGGATACCTAGGACTTTTGTACACCTGTGGGTGTGTTGTCTAGTGTCTATTAATCGAATCAGATACATTTGGAGTGAATCCGACGACATCGAGATTTTCACCTGAAAAAATTGACAGTGTATAGTAAGGCATTTTCAGCCTTATCCTAGCTCATCTTCCAACAGGCACAGCGGCCAAACTAGGATACCTAGGACTTTTGTACACCTGTGGGTATGTTGTCTAGTGTCTATTAATCGAATCAAATACATTTGGAGTGAATCCGACGACATCGAGATTTTCACCTGAAAAAATTGACAGTGTATAGTAAGGCATTTTCAGCCTTATCCTAGCTCATCTTTCAACAGGCACAGCGGCCAAACTAGGATACCTAGGACTTTTGTACACCTGTGGGTGTGTTGTCTAGTGTCTATTAATCGAATCAGATACATTTTGAGTGAATCCGACGACATCGAGATTTTCACCTGAAAAAATTGACAGTGTCTAGTAAGGCATTTTCAGCCTTATCCTAGCTCATCTTTCAACAGGCACAGCGGCCAAACTAGGATACCTAGGACTTTTGTACACCTGTGGGTATGTTGTCTAGTGTCTATTAATCGAATCAAATACATTTGGAGTGAATCCGACGACATCGAGATTTTCACCTGAAAAAATTGACAGTGTATAGTAAGGCATTTTCAGCCTTATCCTAGCTCATCTTTCAACAGGCACAGCGGCCAAACTAGGATACCTAGGACTTTTGTACACCTGTGGGTGTGTTGTCTAGTGTCTATTAATCGAATCAGATACATTTGGAGTGAATCCGACGACATCGAGATTTTCACCTGAAAAAATTGACAGTGTATAGTAAGGCATTTTCAGCCTTATCCTAGCTCATCTTCCAACAGGCACAGCGGCCAAACTAGGATACCTAGGACTTTTGTACACCTGTGGGTATGTTGTCTAGTGTCTATTAATCGAATCAAATACATTTGGAGTGAATCCGACGACATCGAGATTTTCACCTGAAAAAATTGACAGTGTATAGTAAGGCATTTTCAGCCTTATCCTAGCTCATCTTCCAACAGGCACAGCGGCCAAACTAGGATACCTAGGACTATTGTACACCTGTGGGTATGTTGTCTAGTGTCTATTAATCGAATCAAATACATTTGGAGTGAATCCGACGACATCGAGATTTTCACCTGAAAAAATTGACAGTGTCTAGTAAGGCATTTTCAGCCTTATCCTAGCTCATCTTTCAACAGGCACAGCGGCCAAACTAGGATACCTAGGACTTTTGTACACCTGTGGGTATGTTGTCTAGTGTCTATTAATCGAATCAAATACATTTGGAGTGAATCCGACGACATCGAGATTTTCACCTGAAAAAATTGACAGTGTATAGTAAGGCATTTTCAGCCTTATCCTAGCTCATCTTTCAACAGGCACAGCGGCCAAACTAGGATACCTAGGACTTTTGTACACCTGTGGGTGTGTTGTCTAGTGTCTATTAATCGAATCAGATACATTTGGAGTGAATCCGACGACATCGAGATTTTCACCTGAAAAAATTGACAGTGTATAGTAAGGCATTTTCAGCCTTATCCTAGCTCATCTTCCAACAGGCACAGCGGCCAAACTAGGATACCTAGGACTTTTGTACACCTGTGGGTATGTTGTCTAGTGTCTATTAATCGAATCAAATACATTTGGAGTGAATCCGACGACATCGAGATTTTCACCTGAAAAAATTGACAGTGTCTAGTAAGGCATTTTCAGCCTTATCCTAGCTCATCTTTCAACAGGCACAGCGGCCAAACTAGGATACCTAGGACTTTTGTACACCTGTGGGTATGTTGTCTAGTGTCTATTAATCGAATCAAATACATTTGGAGTGAATCCGACGACATCGAGATTTTCACCTGAAAAAATTGACAGTGTATAGTAAGGCATTTTCAGCCTTATCCTAGCTCATCTTTCAACAGGCACAGCGGCCAAACTAGGATACCTAGGACTTTTGTACACCTGTGGGTGTGTTGTCTAGTGTCTATTAATCGAATCAGATACATTTGGAGTGAATCCGACGACATCGAGATTTTCACCTGAAAAAATTGACAGTGTATAGTAAGGCATTTTCAGCCTTATCCTAGCTCATCTTCCAACAGGCACAGCGGCCAAACTAGGATACCTAGGACTTTTGTACACCTGTGGGTATGTTGTCTAGTGTCTATTAATCGAATCAAATACATTTGGAGTGAATCCGACGACATCGAGATTTTCACCTGAAAAAATTGACAGTGTATAGTAAGGCATTTTCAGCCTTATCCTAGCTCATCTTCCAACAGGCACAGCGGCCAAACTAGGATACCTAGGACTTTTGTACACCTGTGGGTATGTTGTCTAGTGTCTATTAATCGAATCAAATACATTTGGAGTGAATCCGACGACATCGAGATTTTCACCTGAAAAAATTGACAGTGTATAGTAAGGCATTTTCAGCCTTATCCTAGCTCATCTTTCAACAGGCACAGCGGCCAAACTAGGATACCTAGGACTTTTGTACACCTGTGGGTGTGTTGTCTAGTGTCTATTAATCGAATCAGATACATTTGGAGTGAATCCGACGACATCGAGATTTTCACCTGAAAAAATTGACAGTGTATAGTAAGGCATTTTCAGCCTTATCCTAGCTCATCTTCCAACAGGCACAGCGGCCAAACTAGGATACCTAGGACTTTTGTACACCTGTGGGTATGTTGTCTAGTGTCTATTAATCGAATCAAATACATTTGGAGTGAATCCGACGACATCGAGATTTTCACCTGAAAAAATTGACAGTGTATAGTAAGGCATTTTCAGCCTTATCCTAGCTCATCTTTCAACAGGCACAGCGGCCAAACTAGGATACCTAGGACTTTTGTACACCTGTGGGTGTGTTGTCTAGTGTCTATTAATCGAATCAGATACATTTGGAGTGAATCCGACGACATCGAGATTTTCACCTGAAAAAATTGACAGTGTATAGTAAGGCATTTTCAGCCTTATCCTAGCTCATCTTTCAACAGGCACAGCGGCCAAACTAGGATACCTAGGACTTTTGTACACCTGTGGGTGTGTTGTCTAGTGTCTATTAATCGAATCAGATACATTTGGAGTGAATCCGACGACATCGAGATTTTCACCTGAAAAAATTGACAGTGTATAGTAAGGCATTTTCAGCCTTATCCTAGCTCATCTTCCAACAGGCACAGCGGCCAAACTAGGATACCTAGGACTTTTGTACACCTGTGGGTATGTTGTCTAGTGTCTATTAATCGAATCAAATACATTTGGAGTGAATCCGACGACATCGAGATTTTCACCTGAAAAAATTGACAGTGTATAGTAAGGCATTTTCAGCCTTATCCTAGCTCATCTTTCAACAGGCACAGCGGCCAAACTAGGATACCTAGGACTTTTGTACACCTGTGGGTGTGTTGTCTAGTGTCTATTAATCGAATCAGATACATTTGGAGTGAATCCGACGACATCGAGATTTTCACCTGAAAAAATTGACAGTGTATAGTAAGGCATTTTCAGCCTTATCCTAGCTCATCTTCCAACAGGCACAGCGGCCAAACTAGGATACCTAGGACTTTTGTACACCTGTGGGTATGTTGTCTAGTGTCTATTAATCGAATCAAATACATTTGGAGTGAATCCGACGACATCGAGATTTTCACCTGAAAAAATTGACAGTGTCTAGTAAGGCATTTTCAGCCTTATCCTAGCTCATCTTTCAACAGGCACAGCGGCCAAACTAGGATACCTAGGACTTTTGTACACCTGTGGGTATGTTGTCTAGTGTCTATTAATCGAATCAAATACATTTGGAGTGAATCCGACGACATCGAGATTTTCACCTGAAAAAATTGACAGTGTATAGTAAGGCATTTTCAGCCTTATCCTAGCTCATCTTTCAACAGGCACAGCGGCCAAACTAGGATACCTAGGACTTTTGTACACCTGTGGGTGTGTTGTCTAGTGTCTATTAATCGAATCAGATACATTTGGAGTGAATCCGACGACATCGAGATTTTCACCTGAAAAAATTGACAGTGTATAGTAAGGCATTTTCAGCCTTATCCTAGCTCATCTTCCAACAGGCACAGCGGCCAAACTAGGATACCTAGGACTTTTGTACACATGTGGGTATGTTGTCTAGTGTCTATTAATCGAATCAAATACATTTGGAGTGAATCCGACGACATCGAGATTTTCACCTGAAAAAATTGACAGTGTATAGTAAGGCATTTTCAGCCTTATCCTAGCTCATCTTTCAACAGGCACAGCGGCCAAACTAGGATACCTAGGACTTTTGTACACCTGTGGGTGTGTTGTCTAGTGTCTATTAATCGAATCAGATACATTTGGAGTGAATCCGACGACATCGAGATTTTCACCTGAAAAAATTGACAGTGTATAGTAAGGCATTTTCAGCCTTATCCTAGCTCATCTTCCAACAGGCACAGCGGCCAAACTAGGATACCTAGGACTTTTGTACACCTGTGGGTATGTTGTCTAGTGTCTATTAATCGAATCAAATACATTTGGAGTGAATCCGACGACATCGAGATTTTCACCTGAAAAAATTGACAGTGTATAGTAAGGCATTTTCAGCCTTATCCTAGCTCATCTTTCAACAGGCACAGCGGCCAAACTAGGATACCTAGGACTTTTGTACACCTGTGGGTGTGTTGTCTAGTGTCTATTAATCGAATCAGATACATTTGGAGTGAATCCGACGACATCGAGATTTTCACCTGAAAAAATTGACAGTGTATAGTAAGGCATTTTCAGCCTTATCCTAGCTCATCTTCCAACAGGCACAGCGGCCAAACTAGGATACCTAGGACTTTTGTACACCTGTGGGTATGTTGTCTAGTGTCTATTAATCGAATCAAATACATTTGGAGTGAATCCGACGACATCGAGATTTTCACCTGAAAAAATTGACAGTGTATAGTAAGGCATTTTCAGCCTTATCCTAGCTCATCTTTCAACAGGCACAGCGGCCAAACTAGGATACCTAGGACTTTTGTACACCTGTGGGTGTGTTGTCTAGTGTCTATTAATCGAATCAGATACATTTGGAGTGAATCCGACGACATCGAGATTTTCACCTGAAAAAATTGACAGTGTATAGTAAGGCATTTTCAGCCTTATCCTAGCTCATCTTCCAACAGGCACAGCGGCCAAACTAGGATACCTAGGACTTTTGTACACCTGTGGGTATGTTGTCTAGTGTCTATTAATCGAATCAAATACATTTGGAGTGAATCCGACGACATCGAGATTTTCACCTGAAAAAATTGACAGTGTATAGTAAGGCATTTTCAGCCTTATCCTAGCTCATCTTTCAACAGGCACAGCGGCCAAACTAGGATACCTAGGACTTTTGTACACCTGTGGGTGTGTTGTCTAGTGTCTATTAATCGAATCAGATACATTTTGAGTGAATCCGACGACATCGAGATTTTCACCTGAAAAAATTGACAGTGTCTAGTAAGGCATTTTCAGCCTTATCCTAGCTCATCTTTCAACAGGCACAGCGGCCAAACTATGATACCTAGGACTTTTGTACACCTGTGGGTATATTGTCTAGTGTCTATTAATCGAATCAAATACATTTGGAGTGAATCCGACGACATCGAGATTTTCACCTGAAAAAATTGACAGTGTATTGTAAGGCATTTTCAGCCTTATCCTAGCTCATCTTCCAACAGGCACAGCGGCCAAACTAGGATACCTAGGACTTTTGTACACCTGTGGGTATGTTGTCTAGTGTCTATTAATCGAATCAGATACATTTGGAGTGAATCCGACGACATCGAGATTTTCACCTGAAAAAATTGACAGTGTATAGTAAGGCATTTTCAGCCTTATCCTAGCTCATCTTTCAACAGGCACAGCGGCCAAACTAGGATACCTAGGACTTTTGTACACCTGTGGGTGTGTTGTCTAGTGTCTATTAATCGAATCAGATACATTTGGAGTGAATCCGACGACATCGAGATTTTCACCTGAAAAAATTGACAGTGTATAGTAAGGCATTTTCAGCCTTATCCTAGCTCATCTTCCAACAGGCACAGCGGCCAAACTAGGATACCTAGGACTTTTGTACACCTGTGGGTATGTTGTCTAGTGTCTATTAATCGAATCAAATACATTTGGAGTGAATCCGACGACATCGAGATTTTCACCTGAAAAAATTGACAGTGTCTAGTAAGGCATTTTCAGCCTTATCCTAGCTCATCTTTCAACAGGCACAGCGGCCAAACTAGGATACCTAGGACTTTCGTACACCTGTGGGTGTGTTGTCTAGTGTCTATTAATCGAATCAGATACATTTGGAGTGAATCCGACGACATCGAGATTTTCACCTGAAAAAATTGACAGTGTATAGTAAGGCATTTTCAGCCTTATCCTAGCTCATCTTTCAACAGGCACAGCGGCCAAACTAGGATACCTAGGACTTTTGTACACCTGTGGGTATGTTGTCTAGTGTCTATTAATCGAATCAAATACATTTGGAGTGAATCGGACGACATCGAGATTTTCACCTGAAAAAATTGACAGTGTCTAGTAAGGCATTTTCAGCCTTATCCTAGCTCATCTTTCAACAGGCACAGCGGCCAAACTAGCATACCTAGGACTTTTGTACACCTGTGGGTATGTTGTCTAGTGTCTATTAATCGAATCAAATACATTTGGAGTGAATCCGACGACATCGAGATTTTCACCTGAAAAAATTGACAGTGTATAGTAAGGCATTTTCAGCCTTATCCTAGCTCATCTTTCAACAGGCACAGCGGCCAAACTAGGATACCTAGGACTTTTGTACACCTGTGGGTGTGTTGTCTAGTGTCTATTAATCGAATCAGATACATTTGGAGTGAATCCGACGACATCGAGATTTTCACCTGAAAAAATTGACAGTGTATAGTAAGGCATTTTCAGCCTTATCCTAGCTCATCTTTCAACAGGCACAGCGGCCAAACTAGGATACCTAGGACTTTTGTACACCTGTGGGTGTGTTGTCTAGTGTCTATTAATCGAATCAGATACATTTGGAGTGAAACCGACGACATCGAGATTTTCACCTGAAAAAATTGACAGTGTATAGTAAGGCATTTTCAGCCTTATCCTAGCTCATCTTTCAACAGGCACAGCGGCCAAACTTGGATACCTAGGACTTTTGTACACCTGTGGGTATGTTGTCTAGTGTCTATTAATCGAATCAAATACATTTGGAGTGAATCCGACGACATCGAGATTTTCACCTGAAAAAATTGACAGTGTCTAGTAAGGCATTTTCAGCCTTATCCTAGCTCATCTTTCAACAGGCACAGCGGCCAAACTAGGATACCTAGGACTTTTGTACACCTGTGGGTATGTTGTCTAGTGTCTATTAATCGAATCAAATACATTTGGAGTGAATCCGACGACATCGAGATTTTCACCTGAAAAAATTGACAGTGTATAGTAAGGCATTTTCAGCCTTATCCTAGCTCATCTTTCAACAGGCACAGCGGCCAAACTAGGATACCTAGGACTTTTGTACACCTGTGGGTGTGTTGTCTAGTGTCTATTAATCGAATCAGATACATTTGGAGTGAATCCGACGACATCGAGATTTTCACCTGAAAAAATTGACAGTGTATAGTAAGGCATTTTCAGCCTTATCCTAGCTCATCTTTCAACAGGCACAGCGGCCAAACTAGGATACCTAGGACTTTTGTACACCTGTGGGTATGTTGTCTAGTGTCTATTAATCGAATCAAATACATTTGGAGTGAATCCGACGACATCGAGATTTTCACCTGAAAAAATTGACAGTGTCTAGTAAGGCATTTTCAGCCTTATCCTAGCTCATCTTTCAACAGGCACAGCGGCCAAACTAGGATACCTAGGACTTTTGTACACCTGTGGGTGTGTTGTCTAGTGTCTATTAATCGAATCAGATACATTTGGAGTGAATCCGACGACATCGAGATTTTCACCTGAAAAAATTGACAGTGTATAGTAAGGCATTTTCAGCCTTATCCTAGCTCATCTTTCAACAGGCACAGCGGCCAAACTAGGATACCTAGGACTTTTGTACACCTGTGGGTGTGTTGTCTAGTGTCTATTAATCGAATCAGATACATTTGGAGTGAATCCGACGACATCGAGATTTTCACCTGAAAAAATTGACAGTGTATAGTAAGGCATTTTCAGCCTTATCCTAGCTCATCTTTCAACAGGCACAGCGGCCAAACTAGGATACCTAGGACTTTTGTACACCTGTGGGTGTGTTGTCTAGTGTCTATTAATCGAATCAGATACATTTGGAGTGAAACCGACGACATCGAGATTTTCACCTGAAAAAATTGACAGTGTATAGTAAGGCATTTTCAGCCTTATCCTAGCTCATCTTTCAACAGGCACAGCGGCCAAACTTGGATACCTAGGACTTTTGTACACCTGTGGGTATGTTGTCTAGTGTCTATTAATCGAATCAAATACATTTGGAGTGAATCCGACGACATCGAGATTTTCACCTGAAAAAATTGACAGTGTCTAGTAAGGCATTTTCAGCCTTATCCTAGCTCATCTTTCAACAGGCACAGCGGCCAAACTAGGATACCTAGGACTTTTGTACACCTGTGGGTATGTTGTCTAGTGTCTATTAATCGAATCAAATACATTTGGAGTGAATCCGACGACATCGAGATTTTCACCTGAAAAAATTGACAGTGTATAGTAAGGCATTTTCAGCCTTATCCTAGCTCATCTTTCAACAGGCACAGCGGCCAAACTAGGATACCTAGGACTTTTGTACACCTGTGGGTGTGTTGTCTAGTGTCTATTAATCGAATCAGATACATTTGGAGTGAATCCGACGACATCGAGATTTTCACCTGAAAAAATTGACAGTGTATAGTAAGGCATTTTCAGCCTTATCCTAGCTCATCTTTCAACAGGCACAGCGGCCAAACTAGGATACCTAGGACTTTTGTACACCTGTGGGTGTGTTGTCTAGTGTCTATTAATCGAATCAGATACATTTGGAGTGAATCCGACGACATCGAGATTTTCACCTGAAAAAATTGACAGTGTCTAGTAAGGCATTTTCAGCCTTATCCTAGCTCATCTTTCAACAGGCACAGCGGCCAAACTAGGATACCTAGGACTTTTGTACACCTGTGGGTATGTTGTCTAGTGTCTATTAATCGAATCAAATACATTTGGAGTGAATCCGACGACATCGAGATTTTCACCTGAAAAAATTGACAGTGTCTAGTAAGGCATTTTCAGCCTTATCCTAGCTCATCTTTCAACAGGCACAGCGGCCAAACTAGGATACCTAGGACTTTTGTACACCTGTGGGTGTGTTGTCTAGTGTCTATTAATCGAATCAGATACATTTTGAGTGAATCCGACGACATCGAGATTTTCACCTGAAAAAATTGACAGTGTCTAGTAAGGCATTTTCAGCCTTATCCTAGCTCATCTTTCAACAGGCACAGCGGCCAAACTAGGATACCTAGGACTTTTGTACACCTGTGGGTATGTTGTCTAGTGTCTATTAATCGAATCAAATACATTTGGAGTGAATCCGACGACATCGAGATTTTCACCTGAAAAAATTGACAGTGTCTAGTAAGGCATTTTCAGCCTTATCCTAGCTCATCTTTCAACAGGCACAGCGGCCAAACTAGGATACCTAGGACTTTTGTACACCTGTGGGTGTGTTGTCTAGTGTCTATTAATCGAATCAGATACATTTGGAGTGAATCCGACGACATCGAGATTTTCACCTGAAAAAATTGACAGTGTATAGTAAGGCATTTTCAGCCTTATCCTAGCTCATCTTTCAACAGGCACAGCGGCCAAACTAGGATACCTAGGACTTTTGTACACCTGTGGGTGTGTTGTCTAGTGTCTATTAATCGAATCAGATACATTTGGAGTGAATCCGACGACATCGAGATTTTCACCTGAAAAAATTGACAGTGTATAGTAAGGCATTTTCAGCCTTATCCTAGCTCATCTTTCAACAGGCACAGCGGCCAAACTAGGATACCTAGGACTTTTGTACACCTGTGGGTGTGTTGTCTAGTGTCTATTAATCGAATCAGATACATTTGGAGTGAAACCGACGACATCGAGATTTTCACCTGAAAAAATTGACAGTGTATAGTAAGGCATTTTCAGCCTTATCCTAGCTCATCTTTCAACAGGCACAGCGGCCAAACTTGGATACCTAGGACTTTTGTACACCTGTGGGTATGTTGTCTAGTGTCTATTAATCGAATCAAATACATTTGGAGTGAATCCGACGACATCGAGATTTTCACCTGAAAAAATTGACAGTGTCTAGTAAGGCATTTTCAGCCTTATCCTAGCTCATCTTTCAACAGGCACAGCGGCCAAACTAGGATACCTAGGACTTTTGTACACCTGTGGGTATGTTGTCTAGTGTCTATTAATCGAATCAAATACATTTGGAGTGAATCCGACGACATCGAGATTTTCACCTGAAAAAATTGACAGTGTATAGTAAGGCATTTTCAGCCTTATCCTAGCTCATCTTTCAACAGGCACAGCGGCCAAACTAGGATACCTAGGACTTTTGTACACCTGTGGGTGTGTTGTCTAGTGTCTATTAATCGAATCAGATACATTTGGAGTGAATCCGACGACATCGAGATTTTCACCTGAAAAAATTGACAGTGTATAGTAAGGCATTTTCAGCCTTATCCTAGCTCATCTTTCAACAGGCACAGCGGCCAAACTAGGATACCTAGGACTTTTGTACACCTGTGGGTGTGTTGTCTAGTGTCTATTAATCGAATCAGATACATTTGGAGTGAATCCGACGACATCGAGATTTTCACCTGAAAAAATTGACAGTGTATAGTAAGGCATTTTCAGCCTTATCCTAGCTCATCTTTCAACAGGCACAGCGGCCAAACTAGGATACCTAGGACTTTTGTACACCTGTGGGTGTGTTGTCTAGTGTCTATTAATCGAATCAGATACATTTGGAGTGAATCCGACGACATCGAGATTTTCACCTGAAAAAATTGACAGTGTCTAGTAAGGCATTTTCAGCCTTATCCTAGCTCATCTTTCAACAGGCACAGCGGCCAAACTAGGATACCTAGGACTTTTGTACACCTGTGGGTATGTTGTCTAGTGTCTATTAATCGAATCAAATACATTTGGAGTGAATCCGACGACATCGAGATTTTCACCTGAAAAAATTGACAGTGTCTAGTAAGGCATTTTCAGCCTTATCCTAGCTCATCTTTCAACAGGCACAGCGGCCAAACTAGGATACCTAGGACTTTTGTACACCTGTGGGTGTGTTGTCTAGTGTCTATTAATCGAATCAGATACATTTGGAGTGAATCCGACGACATCGAGATTTTCACCTGAAAAAATTGACAGTGTATAGTAAGGCATTTTCAGCCTTATCCTAGCTCATCTTTCAACAGGCACAGCGGCCAAACTAGGATACCTAGGACTTTTGTACACCTGTGGGTGTGTTGTCTAGTGTCTATTAATCGAATCAGATACATTTGGAGTGAATCCGACGACATCGAGATTTTCACCTGAAAAAATTGACAGTGTATAGTAAGGCATTTTCAGCCTTATCCTAGCTCATCTTTCAACAGGCACAGCGGCCAAACTAGGATACCTAGGACTTTTGTACACCTGTGGGTGTGTTGTCTAGTGTCTATTAATCGAATCAGATACATTTGGAGTGAAACCGACGACATCGAGATTTTCACCTGAAAAAATTGACAGTGTATAGTAAGGCATTTTCAGCCTTATCCTAGCTCATCTTTCAACAGGCACAGCGGCCAAACTTGGATACCTAGGACTTTTGTACACCTGTGGGTATGTTGTCTAGTGTCTATTAATCGAATCAAATACATTTGGAGTGAATCCGACGACATCGAGATTTTCACCTGAAAAAATTGACAGTGTCTAGTAAGGCATTTTCAGCCTTATCCTAGCTCATCTTTCAACAGGCACAGCGGCCAAACTAGGATACCTAGGACTTTTGTACACCTGTGGGTATGTTGTCTAGTGTCTATTAATCGAATCAAATACATTTGGAGTGAATCCGACGACATCGAGATTTTCACCTGAAAAAATTGACAGTGTATAGTAAGGCATTTTCAGCCTTATCCTAGCTCATCTTTCAACAGGCACAGCGGCCAAACTAGGATACCTAGGACTTTTGTACACCTGTGGGTGTGTTGTCTAGTGTCTATTAATCGAATCAGATACATTTGGAGTGAATCCGACGACATCGAGATTTTCACCTGAAAAAATTGACAGTGTATAGTAAGGCATTTTCAGCCTTATCCTAGCTCATCTTTCAACAGGCACAGCGGCCAAACTAGGATACCTAGGACTTTTGTACACCTGTGGGTGTGTTGTCTAGTGTCTATTAATCGAATCAGATACATTTGGAGTGAATCCGACGACATCGAGATTTTCACCTGAAAAAATTGACAGTGTATAGTAAGGCATTTTCAGCCTTATCCTAGCTCATCTTTCAACAGGCACAGCGGCCAAACTAGGATACCTAGGACTTTTGTACACCTGTGGGTGTGTTGTCTAGTGTCTATTAATCGAATCAGATACATTTGGAGTGAATCCGACGACATCGAGATTTTCACCTGAAAAAATTGACAGTGTATAGTAAGGCATTTTCAGCCTTATCCTAGCTCATCTTCCAACAGGCACAGCGGCCAAACTAGGATACCTAGGACTTTTGTACACCTGTGGGTGTGTTGTCTAGTGTCTATTAATCGAATCAGATACATTTGGAGTGAATCCGACGACATCGAGATTTTCACCTGAAAAAATTGACAGTGTCTAGTAAGGCATTTTCAGCCTTATCCTAGCTCATCTTTCAACAGGCACAGCGGCCAAACTAGGATACCTAGGACTTTTGTACACCTGTGGGTATGTTGTCTAGTGTCTATTAATCGAATCAAATACATTTGGAGTGAATCCGACGACATCGAGATTTTCACCTGAAAAAATTGACAGTGTCTAGTAAGGCATTTTCAGCCTTATCCTAGCTCATCTTTCAACAGGCACAGCGGCCAAACTAGGATACCTAGGACTTTTGTACACCTGTGGGTGTGTTGTCTAGTGTCTATTAATCGAATCAGATACATTTGGAGTGAATCCGACGACATCGAGATTTTCACCTGAAAAAATTGACAGTGTATAGTAAGGCATTTTCAGCCTTATCCTAGCTCATCTTTCAACAGGCACAGCGGCCAAACTAGGATACCTAGGACTTTTGTACACCTGTGGGTGTGTTGTCTAGTGTCTATTAATCGAATCAGATACATTTGGAGTGAATCCGACGACATCGAGATTTTCACCTGAAAAAATTGACAGTGTATAGTAAGGCATTTTCAGCCTTATCCTAGCTCATCTTTCAACAGGCACAGCGGCCAAACTAGGATACCTAGGACTTTTGTACACCTGTGGGTGTGTTGTCTAGTGTCTATTAATCGAATCAGATACATTTGGAGTGAATCCGACGACATCGAGATTTTCACCTGAAAAAATTGACAGTGTATAGTAAGGCATTTTCAGCCTTATCCTAGCTCATCTTTCAACAGGCACAGCGGCCAAACTAGGATACCTAGGACTTTTGTACACCTGTGGGTGTGTTGTCTAGTGTCTATTAATCGAATCAGATACATTTGGAGTGAATCCGACGACATCGAGATTTTCACCTGAAAAAATTGACAGTGTCTAGTAAGGCATTTTCAGCCTTATCCTAGCTCATCTTTCAACAGGCACAGCGGCCAAACTAGGATACCTAGGACTTTTGTACACCTGTGGGTGTGTTGTCTAGTGTCTATTAATCGAATCAGATACATTTGGAGTGAATCCGACGATATCGAGATTTTCACCTGAAAAAATTGACAGTGTATAGTAAGGCATTTTCAGCCTTATCCTAGCTCATATTTCAACAGGCACAGCGGCCAAACTAGGATACCTAGGACTTTTGTACACCTGTGGGTATGTTGTCTAGTGTCTATTAATCGAATCAAATACATTTGGAGTGAATCCGACGACATCGAGATTTTCACCTGAAAAAATTGACAGTGTCTAGTAAGGCATTTTCAACCTTATCCTAGCTCATCTTTCAACAGGCACAGCGGCCAAACTAGGATACCTAGGACTTTTGTACACCTGTGGGTGTGTTGTCTAGTGTCTATTAATCGAATCAGATACATTTGGAGTGAATCCGACGACATCGAGATTTTCACCTGAAAAAAATTGACAGTGTATAGTAAGGCATTTTCAGCCTTATCCTAGCTCATCTTCCAACAGGCACAGCGGCCAAACTAGGATACCTAGGACTTTTGTACACCTGTGGGTGTGTTGTCTAGTGTCTATTAATCGAATCAAATACATTTGGAGTGAATCCGACGACATCGAGATTTTCACCTGAAAAAATTGACAGTGTATAGTAAGGCATTTTCAGCCTTATCCTAGCTCATCTTTCAACAGGCACAGCGGCCAAACTAGGATACCTAGGACTTTTGTACACCTGTGGGTGTGTTGTCTAGTGTCTATTAATCGAATCAGATACATTTGGAGTGAATCCGACGACATCGAGATTTTCACCTGAAAAAATTGACAGTGTATAGTAAGGCATTTTCAGCCTTATCCTAGCTCATCTTTCAACAGGCACAGCGGCCAAACTAGGATACCTAGGACTTTTGTACACCTGTGGGTGTGTTGTCTAGTGTCTATTAATCGAATCAGATACATTTGGAGTGAATCCGACGACATCGAGATTTTCACCTGAAAAAATTGACAGTGTATAGTAAGGCATTTTCAGCCTTATCCTAGCTCATCTTTCAACAGGCACAGCGGCCAAACTAGGATACCTAGGACTTTTGTACACCTGTGGGTGTGTTGTCTAGTGTCTATTAATCGAATCAGATACATTTGGAGTGAATCCGACGACATCGAGATTTTCACCTGAAAAAATTGACAGTGTATAGTAAGGCATTTTCAGCCTTATCCTAGCTCATCTTTCAACAGGCACAGCGGCCAAACTAGGATACCTAGGACTTTTGTACACCTGTGGGTATGTTGTCTAGTGTCTATTAATCGAATCAAATACATTTGGAGTGAATCCGACGACATCGAGATTTTCACCTGAAAAAATTGACAGTGTCTAGTAAGGCATTTTCAGCCTTATCCTAGCTCATCTTTCAACAGGCACAGCGGCCAAACTAGGATACCTAGGACTTTTGTACACCTGTGGGTATGTTGTCTAGTGTCTATTAATCGAATCAAATACATTTGGAGTGAATCCGACGACATCGAGATTTTCACCTGAAAAAATTGACAGTGTATAGTAAGGCATTTTCAGCCTTATCCTAGCTCATCTTTCAACAGGCACAGCGGCCAAACTAGGATACCTAGGACTTTTCTACACCTGTGGGTGTGTTGTCTAGTGTCTATTAATCGAATCAGATACATTTGGAGTGAATCCGACGACATCGAGATTTTCACCTGAAAAAATTGACAGTGTATAGTAAGGCATTTTCAGCCTTATCCTAGCTCATCTTCCAACAGGCACAGCGGCCAAACTAGGATACCTAGGACTTTTGTACACCTGTGGGTATGTTGTCTAGTGTCTATTAATCGAATCAAATACATTTGGAGTGAATCCGACGACATCGAGATTTTCACCTGAAAAAATTGACAGTGTATAGTAAGGCATTTTCAGCCTTATCCTAGCTCATCTTTCAACAGGCACAGCGGCCAAACTAGGATACCTAGGACTTTTGTACACCTGTGGGTGTGTTGTCTAGTGTCTATTAATCGAATCAGATACATTTGGAGTGAATCCGACGACATCGAGATTTTCACCTGAAAAAATTGACAGTGTATAGTAAGGCATTTTCAGCCTTATCCTAGCTCATCTTTCAACAGGCACAGCGGCCAAACTAGGATACCTAGGACTTTTGTACACCTGTGGGTGTGTTGTCTAGTGTCTATTAATCGAATCAGATACATTTGGAGTGAATCCGACGACATCGAGATTTTCACCTGAAAAAATTGACAGTGTCTAGTAAGGCATTTTCAGCCTTATCCTAGCTCATCTTTCAACAGGCACAGCGGCCAAACTAGGATACCTAGGACTTTTGTACACCTGTGGGTATGTTGTCTAGTGTCTATTAATCGAATCAAATACATTTGGAGTGAATCCGACGACATCGAGATTTTCACCTGAAAAAATTGACAGTGTATAGTAAGGCATTTTCAGCCTTATCCTAGCTCATCTTTCAACAGGCACAGCGGCCAAACTAGGATACCTAGGACTTTTGTACACCTGTGGGTATGTTGTCTAGTGTCTATTAATCGAATCAAATACATTTGGAGTGAATCCGACGACATCGAGATTTTCACCTGAAAAAATTGACAGTGTATAGTAAGGCATTTTCAGCCTTATCCTAGCTCATCTTTCAACAGGCACAGCGGCCAAACTAGGATACCTAGGACTTTTGTACACCTGTGGGTGTGTTGTCTAGTGTCTATTAATCGAATCAGATACATTTGGAGTGAATCCGACGACATCGAGATTTTCACCTGAAAAAATTGACAGTGTATAGTAAGGCATTTTCAGCCTTATCCTAGCTCATCTTCCAACAGGCACAGCGGCCAAACTAGGATACTTAGGACTTTTGTACACCTGTGGGTATGTTGTCTAGTGTCTATTAATCGAATCAAATACATTTGGAGTGAATCCGACGACATCGAGATTTTCACCTGAAAAAATTGACAGTGTATAGTAAGGCATTTTCAGCCTTATCCTAGCTCATCTTCCAACAGGCACAGCGGCCAAACTAGGATACCTAGGACTTTTGTACACCTGTGGGTATGTTGTCTAGTGTCTATTAATCGAATCAAATACATTTGGAGTGAATCCGACGACATCGAGATTTTCACCTGAAAAAATTGACAGTGTATAGTAAGGCATTTTCAGCCTTATCCTAGCTCATCTTTCAACAGGCACAGCGGCCAAACTAGGATACCTAGGACTTTTGTACACCTGTGGGTGTGTTGTCTAGTGTCTATTAATCGAATCAGATACATTTGGAGTGAATCCGACGACATCGAGATTTTCACCTGAAAAAATTGACAGTGTATAGTAAGGCATTTTCAGCCTTATCCTAGCTCATCTTTCAACAGGCACAGCGGCCAAACTAGGATACCTAGGACTTTTGTACACCTGTGGGTATGTTGTCTAGTGTCTATTAATCGAATCAAATACATTTGGAGTGAATCCGACGACATCGAGATTTTCACCTGAAAAAATTGACAGTGTCTAGTAAGGCATTTTCAGCCTTATCCTAGCTCATCTTTCAACAGGCACAGCGGCCAAACTAGGATACCTAGGACTTTTGTACACCTGTGGGTGTGTTGTCTAGTGTCTATTAATCGAATCAAATACATTTGGAGTGAATCCGACGACATCGAGATTTTCACCTGAAAAAATTGACAGTGTATAGTAAGGCATTTTCAGCCTTATCCTAGCTCATCTTTCAACAGGCACAGCGGCCAAACTAGGATACCTAGGACTTTTCTACACCTGTGGGTGTGTTGTCTAGTGTCTATTAATCGAATCAGATACATTTGGAGTGAATCCGACGACATCGAGATTTTCACCTGAAAAAATTGACAGTGTATAGTAAGGCATTTTCAGCCTTATCCTAGCTCATCTTCCAACAGGCACAGCGGCCAAACTAGGATACCTAGGACTTTTGTACACCTGTGGGTATGTTGTCTAGTGTCTATTAATCGAATCAAATACATTTGGAGTGAATCCGACGACATCGAGATTTTCACCTGAAAAAATTGACAGTGTATAGTAAGGCATTTTCAGCCTTATCCTAGCTCATCTTTCAACAGGCACAGCGGCCAAACTAGGATACCTAGGACTTTTGTACACCTGTGGGTGTGTTGTCTAGTGTCTATTAATCGAATCAGATACATTTGGAGTGAATCCGACGACATCGAGATTTTCACCTGAAAAAATTGACAGTGTATAGTAAGGCATTTTCAGCCTTATCCTAGCTCATCTTTCAACAGGCACAGCGGCCAAACTAGGATACCTAGGACTTTTGTACACCTGTGGGTGTGTTGTCTAGTGTCTATTAATCGAATCAGATACATTTGGAGTGAATCCGACGACATCGAGATTTTCACCTGAAAAAATTGACAGTGTATAGTAAGGCATTTTCAGCCTTATCCTAGCTCATCTTTCAACAGGCACAGCGGCCAAACTAGGATACCTAGGACTTTTGTACACCTGTGGGTATGTTGTCTAGTGTCTATTAATCGAATCAAATACATTTGGAGTGAATCCGACGACATCGAGATTTTCACCTGAAAAAATTGACAGTGTATAGTAAGGCATTTTCAGCCTTATCCTAGCTCATCTTTCAACAGGCACAGCGGCCAAACTAGGATACCTAGGACTTTTGTACACCTGTGGGTATGTTGTCTAGTGTCTATTAATCGAATCAAATACATTTGGAGTGAATCCGACGACATCGAGATTTTCACCTGAAAAAATTGACAGTGTATAGTAAGGCATTTTCAGCCTTATCCTAGCTCATCTTCCAACAGGCACAGCGGCCAAACTAGGATACCTAGGACTTTTGTACACCTGTGGGTGTGTTGTCTAGTGTCTATTAATCGAATCAGATACATTTGGAGTGAATCCGACGACATCGAGATTTTCACCTGAAAAAATTGACAGTGTATAGTAAGGCATTTTCAGCCTTATCCTAGCTCATCTTCCAACAGGCACAGCGGCCAAACTAGGATACTTAGGACTTTTGTACACCTGTGGGTATGTTGTCTAGTGTCTATTAATCGAATCAAATACATTTGGAGTGAATCCGACGACATCGAGATTTTCACCTGAAAAAATTGACAGTGTATAGTAAGGCATTTTCAGCCTTATCCTAGCTCATCTTCCAACAGGCACAGCGGCCAAACTAGGATACCTAGGACTTTTGTACACCTGTGGGTATGTTGTCTAGTGTCTATTAATCGAATCAAATACATTTGGAGTGAATCCGACGACATCGAGATTTTCACCTGAAAAAATTGACAGTGTATAGTAAGGCATTTTCAGCCTTATCCTAGCTCATCTTTCAACAGGCACAGCGGCCAAACTAGGATACCTAGGACTTTTGTACACCTGTGGGTGTGTTGTCTAGTGTCTATTAATCCAATCAGATACATTTGGAGTGAATCCGACGACATCGAGATTTTCACCTGAAAAAATTGACAGTGTATAGTAAGGCATTTTCAGCCTTATCCTAGCTCATCTTCCAACAGGCACAGCGGCCAAACTAGGATACCTAGGACTTTTGTACACCTGTGGGTGTGTTGTCTAGTGTCTATTAATCGAATCAGATACATTTGGAGTGAATCCGACGACATCGAGATTTTCACCTGAAAAAATTGACAGTGTATAGTAAGGCATTTTCAGCCTTATCCTAGCTCATCTTCCAACAGGCACAGCGGCCAAACTAGGATACCTAGGACTTTTGTACACCTGTGGGTGTGTTGTCTAGTGTCTATTAATCGAATCAGATACATTTGGAGTGAATCCGACGACATCGAGATTTTCACCTGAAAAAATTGACAGTGTATAGTAAGGCATTTTCAGCCTTATCCTAGCTCATCTTCCAACAGGCACAGCGGCCAAACTAGGATACCTAGGACTTTTGTACACCTGTGGGTATGTTGTCTAGTGTCTATTAATCGAATCAAATACATTTGGAGTGAATCCGACGACATCGAGATTTTCACCTGAAAAAATTGACAGTGTATAGTAAGGCATTTTCAGCCTTATCCTAGCTCATCTTTCAACAGGCACAGCGGCCAAACTAGGATACCTAGGACTTTTGTACACCTGTGGGTGTGTTGTCTAGTGTCTATTAATCGAATCAGATACATTTGGAGTGAATCCGACGACATCGAGATTTTCACCTGAAAAAATTGACAGTGTATAGTAAGGCATTTTCAGCCTTATCCTAGCTCATCTTTCAACAGGCACAGCGGCCAAACTAGGATACCTAGGACTTTTGTACACCTGTGGGTGTGTTGTCTAGTGTCTATTAATCGAATCAAATACATTTGGAGTGAATCCGACGACATCGAGATTTTCACCTGAAAAAATTGACAGTGTATAGTAAGGCATTTTCAGCCTTATCCTAGCTCATCTTTCAACAGGCACAGCGGCCAAACTAGGATACCTAGGACTTTTGTACACCTGTGGGTGTGTTGTCTAGTGTCTATTAATCGAATCAGATACATTTGGAGTGAATCCGACGACATCGAGATTTTCACCTGAAAAAATTGACAGTGTATAGTAAGGCATTTTCAGCCTTATCCTAGCTCATCTTCCAACAGGCACAGCGGCCAAACTAGGATACCTAGGACTTTTGTACACCTGTGGGTGTGTTGTCTAGTGTCTATTAATCGAATCAGATACATTTGGAGTGAATCCGACGACATCGAGATTTTCACCTGAAAAAATTGACAGTGTATAGTAAGGCATTTTCAGCCTTATCCTAGCTCATCTTCCAACAGGCACAGCGGCCAAACTAGGATACCTAGGACTTTTGTACACCTGTGGGTGTGTTGTCTAGTGTCTATTAATCGAATCAGATACATTTGGAGTGAATCCGACGACATCGAGATTTTCACCTGAAAAAATTGACAGTGTATAGTAAGGCATTTTCAGCCTTATCCTAGCTCATCTTTCAACAGGCACAGCGGCCAAACTAGGATACCTAGGACTTTTGTACACCTGTGGGTGTGTTGTCTAGTGTCTATTAATCGAATCAGATACATTTGGAGTGAATCCGACGACATCGAGATTTTCACCTGAAAAAATTGACAGTGTATAGTAAGGCATTTTCAGCCTTATCCTAGCTCATCTTCCAACAGGCACAGCGGCCAAACTAGGATACCTAGGACTTTTGTACACCTGTGGGTATGTTGTCTAGTGTCTATTAATCGAATCAAATACATTTGGAGTGAATCCGACGACATCGAGATTTTCACCTGAAAAAATTGACAGTGTATAGTAAGGCATTTTCAGCCTTATCCTAGCTCATCTTTCAACAGGCACAGCGGCCAAACTAGGATACCTAGGACTTTTGTACACCTGTGGGTGTGTTGTCTAGTGTCTATTAATCGAATCAGATACATTTGGAGTGAATCCGACGACATCGAGATTTTCACCTGAAAAAATTGACAGTGTATAGTAAGGCATTTTCAGCCTTATCCTAGCTCATCTTCCAACAGGCACAGCGGCCAAACTAGGATACCTAGGACTTTTGTACACCTGTGGGTATGTTGTCTAGTGTCTATTAATCGAATCAAATACATTTGGAGTGAATCCGACGACATCGAGATTTTCACCTGAAAAAATTGACAGTGTATAGTAAGGCATTTTCAGCCTTATCCTAGCTCATCTTTCAACAGGCACAGCGGCCAAACTAGGATACCTAGGACTTTTGTACACCTGTGGGTGTGTTGTCTAGTGTCTATTAATCGAATCAGATACATTTGGAGTGAATCCGACGACATCGAGATTTTCACCTGAAAAAATTGACAGTGTATAGTAAGGCATTTTCAGCCTTATCCTAGCTCATCTTTCAACAGGCACAGCGGCCAAACTAGGATACCTAGGACTTTTGTACACCTGTGGGTGTGTTGTCTAGTGTCTATTAATCGAATCAGATACATTTGGAGTGAATCCGACGACATCGAGATTTTCACCTGAAAAAATTGACAGTGTATAGTAAGTAAGGCATTTTCAGCCTTATCCTAGCTCATCTTCCAACAGGCACAGCGGCCAAACTAGGATACCTAGGACTTTTGTACACCTGTGGGTATGTTGTCTAGTGTCTATTAATCGAATCAAATACATTTGGAGTGAATCCGACGACATCGAGATTTTCACCTGAAAAAATTGACAGTGTATAGTAAGGCATTTTCAGCCTTATCCTAGCTCATCTTCCAACAGGCACAGCGGCCAAACTAGGATACCTAGGACTTTTGTACACCTGTGGGTGTGTTGTCTAGTGTCTATTAATCGAATCAGATACATTTGGAGTGAATCCGACGACATCGAGATTTTCACCTGAAAAAATTGACAGTGTATAGTAAGGCATTTTCAGCCTTATCCTAGCTCATCTTCCAACAGGCACAGCGGCCAAACTAGGATACCTAGGACTTTTGTACACCTGTGGGTGTGTTGTCTAGTGTCTATTAATCGAATCAGATACATTTGGAGTGAATCCGACGACATCGAGATTTTCACCTGAAAAAATTGACAGTGTATAGTAAGGCATTTTCAGCCTTATCCTAGCTCATCTTCCAACAGGCACAGCGGCCAAACTAGGATACCTAGGACTTTTGTACACCTGTGGGTATGTTGTCTAGTGTCTATTAATCGAATCAATTACATTTGGAGTGAATCCGACGACATCGAGATTTTCACCTGAAAAAATTGACAGTGTATAGTAAGGCATTTTCAGCCTTATCCTAGCTCATCTTTCAACAGGCACAGCGGCCAAACTAGGATACCTAGGACTTTTGTACACCTGTGGGTGTGTTGTCTAGTGTCTATTAATCGAATCAGATACATTTGGAGTGAATCCGACGACATCGAGATTTTCACCTGAAAAAATTGACAGTGTATAGTAAGGCATTTTCAGCCTTATCCTAGCTCATCTTTCAACAGGCACAGCGGCCAAACTAGGATACCTAGGACTTTTGTACACCTGTGGGTGTGTTGTCTAGTGTCTATTAATCGAATCAGATACATTTGGAGTGAATCCGACGACATCGAGATTTTCACCTGAAAAAATTGACAGTGTATAGTAAGGCATTTTCAGCCTTATCCTAGCTCATCTTTCAACAGGCACAGCGGCCAAACTAGGATACCTAGGACTTTTGTACACCTGTGGGTGTGTTGTCTAGTGTCTATTAATCGAATCAGATACATTTGGAGTGAATCCGACGACATCGAGATTTTCACCTGAAAAAATTGACAGTGTATAGTAAGGCATTTTCAGCCTTATCCTAGCTCATCTTCCAACAGGCACAGCGGCCAAACTAGGATACCTAGGACTTTTGTACACCTGTGGGTATGTTGTCTAGTGTCTATTAATCGAATCAAATACATTTGGAGTGAATCCGACGACATCGAGATTTTCACCTGAAAAAATTGACAGTGTATAGTAAGGCATTTTCAGCCTTATCCTAGCTCATCTTTCAACAGGCACAGCGGCCAAACTAGGATACCTAGGACTTTTGTACACCTGTGGGTGTGTTGTCTAGTGTCTATTAATCGAATCAGATACATTTGGAGTGAATCCGACGACATCGAGATTTTCACCTGAAAAAATTGACAGTGTATAGTAAGGCATTTTCAGCCTTATCCTAGCTCATCTTCCAACAGGCACAGCGGCCAAACTAGGATACCTAGGACTTTTGTACACCTGTGGGTGTGTTGTCTAGTGTCTATTAATCGAATCAGATACATTTGGAGTGAATCCGACGACATCGAGATTTTCACCTGAAAAAATTGACAGTGTATAGTAAGGCATTTTCAGCCTTATCCTAGCTCATCTTCCAACAGGCACAGCGGCCAAACTAGGATACCTAGGACTTTTGTACACCTGTGGGTGTGTTGTCTAGTGTCTATTAATCGAATCAGATACATTTGGAGTGAATCCGACGACATCGAGATTTTCACCTGAAAAAATTGACAGTGTATAGTAAGGCATTTTCAGCCTTATCCTAGCTCATCTTCCAACAGGCACAGCGGCCAAACTAGGATACCTAGGACTTTTGTACACCTGTGGGTGTGTTGTCTAGTGTCTATTAATCGAATCAGATACATTTGGAGTGAATCCGACGACATCGAGATTTTCACCTGAAAAAATTGACAGTGTATAGTAAGGCATTTTCAGCCTTATCCTAGCTCATCTTCCAACAGGCACAGCGGCCAAACTAGGATACCTAGGACTTTTGTACACCTGTGGGTGTGTTGTCTAGTGTCTATTAATCGAATCAGATACATTTGGAGTGAATCCGACGACATCGAGATTTTCACCTGAAAAAATTGACAGTGTATAGTAAGGCATTTTCAGCCTTATCCTAGCTCATCTTCCAACAGGCACAGCGGCCAAACTAGGATACCTAGGACTTTTGTTCACCTGTGGGTATGTTGTCTAGTGTCTATTAATCGAATCAAATACATTTGGAGTGAATCCGACGACATCGAGATTTTCACCTGAAAAAATTGACAGTGTATAGTAAGGCATTTTCAGCCTTATCCTAGCTCATCTTTCAACAGGCACAGCGGCCAAACTAGGATACCTAGGACTTTTGTACACCTGTGGGTGTGTTGTCTAGTGTCTATTAATCGAATCAGATACATTTGGAGTGAATCCGACGACATCGAGATTTTCACCTGAAAAAATTGACAGTGTATAGTAAGGCATTTTCAGCCTTATCCTAGCTCATCTTTCAACAGGCACAGCGGCCAAACTAGGATACCTAGGACTTTTGTACACCTGTGGGTGTGTTGTCTAGTGTCTATTAATCGAATCAGATACATTTGGAGTGAATCCGACGACATCGAGATTTTCACCTGAAAAAATTGACAGTGTATAGTAAGGCATTTTCAGCCTTATCCTAGCTCATCTTCCAACAGGCACAGCGGCCAAACTAGGATACCTAGGACTTTTGTACACCTGTGGGTATGTTGTCTAGTGTCTATTAATCGAATCAAATACATTTGGAGTGAATCCGACGACATCGAGATTTTCACCTGAAAAAATTGACAGTGTATAGTAAGGCATTTTCAGCCTTATCCTAGCTCATCTTTCAACAGGCACAGCGGCCAAACTAGGATACCTAGGACTTTTGTACACCTGTGGGTGTGTTGTCTAGTGTCTATTAATCGAATCAGATACATTTGGAGTGAATCCGACGACATCGAGATTTTCACCTGAAAAAATTGACAGTGTATAGTAAGGCATTTTCAGCCTTATCCTAGCTCATCTTTCAACAGGCACAGCGGCCAAACTAGGATACCTAGGACTTTTGTACACCTGTGGGTGTGTTGTCTAGTGTCTATTAATCGAATCAGATACATTTGGAGTGAATCCGACGACATCGAGATTTTCACCTGAAAAAATTGACAGTGTATAGTAAGGCATTTTCAGCCTTATCCTAGCTCATCTTTCAACAGGCACAGCGGCCAAACTAGGATACCTAGGACTTTTGTACACCTGTGGGTGTGTTGTCTAGTGTCTATTAATCGAATCAGATACATTTGGAGTGAATCCGACGACATCGAGATTTTCACCTGAAAAAATTGACAGTGTATAGTAAGGCATTTTCAGCCTTATCCTAGCTCATCTTCCAACAGGCACAGCGGCCAAACTAGGATACCTAGGACTTTTGTACACCTGTGGGTATGTTGTCTAGTGTCTATTAATCGAATCAAATACATTTGGAGTGAATCCGACGACATCGAGATTTTCACCTGAAAAAATTGACAGTGTATAGTAAGGCATTTTCAGCCTTATCCTAGCTCATCTTCCAACAGGCACAGCGGCCAAACTAGGATACCTAGGACTTTTGTACACCTGTGGGTGTGTTGTCTAGTGTCTATTAATCGAATCAGATACATTTGGAGTGAATCCGACGACATCGAGATTTTCACCTGAAAAAATTGACAGTGTATAGTAAGGCATTTTCAGCCTTATCCTAGCTCATCTTTCAACAGGCACAGCGGCCAAACTAGGATACCTAGGACTTTTGTACACCTGTGGGTGTGTTGTCCAGTGTCTATTAATCGAATCAGATACATTTGGAGTGAATCCGACGACATCGAGATTTTCACCTGAAAAAATTGACAGTGTATAGTAAGGCATTTTCAGCCTTATCCTAGCTCATCTTCCAACAGGCACAGCGGCCAAACTAGGATACCTAGGACTTTTGTACAGCTGTGGGTGTGTTGTCTAGTGTCTATTAATCGAATCAGATACATTTGGAGTGAATCCGACGACATCGAGATTTTCACCTGAAAAAATTGACAGTGTATAGTAAGGCATTTTCAGCCTTATCCTAGCTCATCTTCCAACAGGCACAGCGGCCAAACTAGGATACCTAGGACTTTTGTACACCTGTGGGTGTGTTGTCTAGTGTCTATTAATCGAATCAGATACATTTGGAGTGAATCCGACGACATCGAGATTTTCACCTGAAAAAATTGACAGTGTATAGTAAGGCATTTTCAGCCTTATCCTAGCTCATCTTCCAACAGGCACAGCGGCCAAACTAGGATACCTAGGACTTTTGTACACCTGTGGGTATGTTGTCTAGTGTCTATTAATCGAATCAAATACATTTGGAGTGAATCCGACGACATCGAGATTTTCACCTGAAAAAATTGACAGTGTATAGTAAGGCATTTTCAGCCTTATCCTAGCTCATCTTCCAACAGGCACAGCGGCCAAACTAGGATACCTAGGTTTCTTGTACACCTGTGGGTATGTTGTCTAGTGTCTATTAATCGAATCAAATACATTTGGAGTGAATCCGACGACATCGAGATTTTCACCTGAAAAAATTGACAGTGTATAGTAAGGCATTTTCAGCCTTATCCTAGCTCATCTTCCAACAGGCACAGCGGCCAAACTAGGATACCTAGGACTTTTGTACACCTGTGGGTGTGTTGTCTAGTGTCTATTAATCGAATCAGATACATTTGGAGTGAATCCGACGACATCGAGATTTTCACCTGAAAAAATTGACAGTGTATAGTAAGGCATTTTCAGCCTTATCCTAGCTCATCTTCCAACAGGCACAGCGGCCAAACTAGGATACCTAGGACTTTTGTACACCTGTGGGTGTGTTGTCTAGTGTCTATTAATCGAATCAGATACATTTGGAGTGAATCCGACGACATCGAGATTTTCACCTGAAAAAATTGACAGTGTATAGTAAGGCATTTTCAGCCTTATCCTAGCTCATCTTCCAACAGGCACAGCGGCCAAACTAGGATACCTAGGACTTTTGTACACCTGTGGGTGTGTTGTCTAGTGTCTATTAATCGAATCAAATACATTTGGAGTGAATCCGACGACATCGAGATTTTCACCTGAAAAAATTGACAGTGTATAGTAAGGCATTTTCAGCCTTATCCTAGCTCATCTTCCAACAGGCACAGCGGCCAAACTAGGATACCTAGGACTTTTGTACACCTGTGGGTGTGTTGTCTAGTGTCTATTAATCGAATCAGATACATTTGGAGTGAATCCGACGACATCGAGATTTTCACCTGAAAAAATTGACAGTGTATAGTAAGGCATTTTCAGCCTTATCCTAGCTCATCTTCCAACAGGCACAGCGGCCAAACTAGGATACCTAGGACTTTTGTACACCTGTGGGTGTGTTGTCTAGTGTCTATTAATCGAATCAGATACATTTGGAGTGAATCCGACGACATCGAGATTTTCACCTGAAAAAATTGACAGTGTATAGTAAGGCATTTTCAGCCTTATCCTAGCTCATCTTTCAACAGGCACAGCGGCCAAACTAGGATACCTAGGACTTTTGTACACCTGTGGGTGTGTTGTCTAGTGTCTATTAATCGAATCAGATACATTTGGAGTGAATCCGACGACATCGAGATTTTCACCTGAAAAAATTGACAGTGTATAGTAAGGCATTTTCAGCCTTATCCTAGCTCATCTTCCAACAGGCACAGCGGCCAAACTAGGATACCTAGGACTTTTGTACACCTGTGGGTATGTTGTCTAGTGTCTATTAATCGAATCAAATACATTTGGAGTGAATCCGACGACATCGAGATTTTCACCTGAAAAAATTGACAGTGTATAGTAAGGCATTTTCAGCCTTATCCTAGCTCATCTTCCAACAGGCACAGCGGCCAAACTAGGATACCTAGGACTTTTGTACACCTGTGGGTATGTTGTCTAGTGTCTATTAATCGAATCAAATACATTTGGAGTGAATCCGACGACATCGAGATTTTCACCTGAAAAAATTGACAGTGTATAGTAAGGCATTTTCAGCCTTATCCTAGCTCATCTTCCAACAGGCACAGCGGCCAAACTAGGATACCTAGGACTTTTGTACACCTGTGGGTGTGTTGTCTAGTGTCTATTAATCGAATCAGATACATTTGGAGTGAATCCGACGACATCGAGATTTTCACCTGAAAAAATTGACAGTGTATAGTAAGGCATTTTCAGCCTTATCCTAGCTCATCTTCCAACAGGCACAGCGGCCAAACTAGGATACCTAGGACTTTTGTACACCTGTGGGTGTGTTGTCTAGTGTCTATTAATCGAATCAGATACATTTGGAGTGAATCCGACGACATCGAGATTTTCACCTGAAAAAATTGACAGTGTATAGTAAGGCATTTTCAGCCTTATCCTAGCTCATCTTTCAACAGGCACAGCGGCCAAACTAGGATACCTAGGACTTTTGTACACCTGTGGGTGTGTTGTCTAGTGTCTATTAATCGAATCAGATACATTTGGAGTGAATCCGACGACATCGAGATTTTCACCTGAAAAAATTGACAGTGTATAGTAAGGCATTTTCAGCCTTATCCTAGCTCATCTTTCAACAGGCACAGCGGCCAAACTAGGATACCTAGGACTTTTGTACACCTGTGGGTGTGTTGTCTAGTGTCTATTAATCGAATCAGATACATTTGGAGTGAATCCGACGACATCGAGATTTTCACCTGAAAAAATTGACAGTGTATAGTAAGGCATTTTCAGCCTTATCCTAGCTCATCTTCCAACAGGCACAGCGGCCAAACTAGGATACCTAGGACTTTTGTACACCTGTGGGTATGTTGTCTAGTGTCTATTAATCGAATCAAATACATTTGGAGTGAATCCGACGACATCGAGATTTTCACCTGAAAAAATTGACAGTGTATAGTAAGGCATTTTCAGCCTTATCCTAGCTCATCTTCCAACAGGCACAGCGGCCAAACTAGGATACCTAGGACTTTTGTACACCTGTGGGTGTGTTGTCTAGTGTCTATTAATCGAATCAGATACATTTGGAGTGAATCCGACGACATCGAGATTTTCACCTGAAAAAATTGACAGTGTATAGTAAGGCATTTTCAGCCTTATCCTAGCTCATCTTCCAACAGGCACAGCGGCCAAACTAGGATACCTAGGACTTTTGTACACCTGTGGGTATGTTGTCTAGTGTCTATTAATCGAATCAAATACATTTGGAGTGAATCCGACGACATCGAGATTTTCACCTGAAAAAATTGACAGTGTATAGTAAGGCATTTTCAGCCTTATCCTAGCTCATCTTCCAACAGGCACAGCGGCCAAACTAGGATACCTAGGACTTTTGTACACCTGTGGGTGTGTTGTCTAGTGTCTATTAATCGAATCAGATACATTTGGAGTGAATCCGACGACATCGAGATTTTCACCTGAAAAAATTGACAGTGTATAGTAAGGCATTTTCAGCCTTATCCTAGCTCATCTTCCAACAGGCACAGCGGCCAAACTAGGATACCTAGGACTTTTGTACACCTGTGGGTGTGTTGTCTAGTGTCTATTAATCGAATCAGATACATTTGGAGTGAATCCGACGACATCGAGATTTTCACCTGAAAAAATTGACAGTGTATAGTAAGGCATTTTCAGCCTTATCCTAGCTCATCTTTCAACAGGCACAGCGGCCAAACTAGGATACCTAGGACTTTTGTACACCTGTGGGTGTGTTGTCTAGTGTCTATTAATCGAATCAGATACATTTGGAGTGAATCCGACGACATCGAGATTTTCACCTGAAAAAATTGACAGTGTATAGTAAGGCATTTTCAGCCTTATCCTAGCTCATCTTTCAACAGGCACAGCGGCCAAACTAGGATACCTAGGACTTTTGTACACCTGTGGGTGTGTTGTCTAGTGTCTATTAATCGAATCAGATACATTTGGAGTGAATCCGACGACATCGAGATTTTCACCTGAAAAAATTGACAGTGTATAGTAAGGCATTTTCAGCCTTATCCTAGCTCATCTTCCAACAGGCACAGCGGCCAAACTAGGATACCTAGGACTTTTGTACACCTGTGGGTATGTTGTCTAGTGTCTATTAATCGAATCAAATACATTTGGAGTGAATCCGACGACATCGAGATTTTCACCTGAAAAAATTGACAGTGTATAGTAAGGCATTTTCAGCCTTATCCTAGCTCATCTTCCAACAGGCACAGCGGCCAAACTAGGATACCTAGGACTTTTGTACACCTGTGGGTGTGTTGTCTAGTGTCTATTAATCGAATCAGATACATTTGGAGTGAATCCGACGACATCGAGATTTTCACCTGAAAAAATTGACAGTGTATAGTAAGGCATTTTCAGCCTTATCCTAGCTCATCTTCCAACAGGCACAGCGGCCAAACTAGGATACCTAGGACTTTTGTACACCTGTGGGTGTGTTGTCTAGTGTCTATTAATCGAATCAGATACATTTGGAGTGAATCCGACGACATCGAGATTTTCACCTGAAAAAATTGACAGTGTATAGTAAGGCATTTTCAGCCTTATCCTAGCTCATCTTCCAACAGGCACAGCGGCCAAACTAGGATACCTAGGACTTTTGTACACCTGTGGGTATGTTGTCTAGTGTCTATTAATCGAATCAAATACATTTGGAGTGAATCCGACGACATCGAGATTTTCACCTGAAAAAATTGACAGTGTATAGTAAGGCATTTTCAGCCTTATCCTAGCTCATCTTCCAACAGGCACAGCGGCTAAACTAGGATACCTAGGACTTTTGTACACCTGTGGGTGTGTTGTCTAGTGTCTATTAATCGAATCAGATACATTTGGAGTGAATCCGACGACATCGAGATTTTCACCTGAAAAAATTGACAGTGTATAGTAAGGCATTTTCAGCCTTATCCTAGCTCATCTTCCAACAGGCACAGCGGCCAAACTAGGATACCTAGGACTTTTGTACACCTGTGGGTATGTTGTCTAGTGTCTATTAATCGAATCAAATACATTTGGAGTGAATCCGACGACATCGAGATTTTCACCTGAAAAAATTGACAGTGTATAGTAAGGCATTTTCAGCCTTATCCTAGCTCATCTTCCAACAGGCACAGCGGCTAAACTAGGATACCTAGGACTTTTGTACACCTGTGGGTGTGTTGTCTAGTGTCTATTAATCGAATCAGATACATTTGGAGTGAATCCGACGACATCGAGATTTTCACCTGAAAAAATTGACAGTGTATAGTAAGGCATTTTCAGCCTTATCCTAGCTCATCTTCCAACAGGCACAGCGGCCAAACTAGGATACCTAGGACTTTTGTACACCTGTGGGTGTGATGTCTAGTGTCTATTAATCGAATCAGATACATTTGGAGTGAATCCGACGACATCGAGATTTTCACCTGAAAAAATTGACAGTGTATAGTAAGGCATTTTCAGCCTTATCCTAGCTCATCTTTCAACAGGCACAGCGGCCAAACTAGGATACCTAGGACTTTTGTACACCTGTGGGTGTGTTGTCTAGTGTCTATTAATCGAATCAGATACATTTGGAGTGAATCCGACGACATCGAGATTTTCACCTGAAAAAATTGACAGTGTATAGTAAGGCATTTTCAGCCTTATCCTAGCTCATCTTCCAACAGGCACAGCGGCTAAACTAGGATACCTAGGACTTTTGTACACCTGTGGGTGTGTTGTCTAGTGTCTATTAATCGAATCAGATACATTTGGAGTGAATCCGACGACATCGAGATTTTCACCTGAAAAAATTGACAGTGTATAGTAAGGCATTTTCAGCCTTATCCTAGCTCATCTTCCAACAGGCACAGCGGCCAAACTAGGATACCTAGGACTTTTGTACACCTGTGGGTGTGTTGTCTAGTGTCTATTAATCGAATCAGATACATTTGGAGTGAATCCGACGACATCGAGATTTTCACCTGAAAAAATTGACAGTGTATAGTAAGGCATTTTCAGCCTTATCCTAGCTCATCTTTCAACAGGCACAGCGGCCAAACTAGGATACCTAGGACTTTTGTACACCTGTGGGTGTGTTGTCTAGTGTCTATTAATCGAATCAGATACATTTGGAGTGAATCCGACGACATCGAGATTTTCACCTGAAAAAATTGACAGTGTATAGTAAGGCATTTTCAGCCTTATCCTAGCTCATCTTCCAACAGGCACAGCGGCCAAACTAGGATACCTAGGACTTTTGTACACCTGTGGGTGTGTTGTCTAGTGTCTATTAATCGAATCAGATACATTTGGAGTGAATCCGACGACATCGAGATTTTCACCTGAAAAAATTGACAGTGTATAGTAAGGCATTTTCAGCCTTATCCTAGCTCATCTTCCAACAGGCACAGCGGCCAAACTAGGATACCTAGGACTTTTGTACACCTGTGGGTGTGTTGTCTAGTGTCTATTAATCGAATCAGATACATTTGGAGTGAATCCGACGACATCGAGATTTTCACCTGAAAAAATTGACAGTGTATAGTAAGGCATTTTCAGCCTTATCCTAGCTCATCTTTCAACAGGCACAGCGGCCAAACTGGGATACCTAGGACTTTTGTACACCTGTGGGTGTGTTGTCTAGTGTCTATTAATCGAATCAGATACATTTGGAGTGAATCCGACGACATCGAGATTTTCACCTGAAAAAATTGACAGTGTACAGTAAGGCATTTTCAGCCTTATCCTAGCTCATCTTCCAACAGGCACAGCGGCCAAACTAGGATACCTAGGACTTTTGTACACCTGTGGGTGTGTTGTCTAGTGTCTATTAATCGAATCAGATACATTTGGAGTGAATCCGACGACATCGAGATTTTCACCTGAAAAAATTGACAGTGTATAGTAAGGCATTTTCAGCCTTATCCTAGCTCATCTTTCAACAGGCACAGCGGCCAAACTAGGATACCTAGGACTTTTGTACACCTGTGGGTGTGTTGTCTAGTGTCTATTAATCGAATCAGATACATTTGGAGTGAATCCGACGACATCGAGATTTTCACCTGAAAAAATTGACAGTGTATAGGCATGTAAGGCATTTTCAGCCTTATCCTAGCTCATCTTTCAACAGGCACAGCGGCCAAACTAGGATACCTAGGACTTTTGTACACCTGTGGGTGTGTTGTCTAGTGTCTATTAATCGAATCAGATACATTTGGAGTGAATCCGACGACATCGAGATTTTCACCTGAAAAAATTGACAGTGTATAGTAAGGCATTTTCAGCCTTATCCTAGCTCATCTTCCAACAGGCACAGCGGCCAAACTAGGATACCTAGGACTTTTGTACACCTGTGGGTTTGTTGTCTAGTGTCTATTAATCGAATCAGATACATTTGGAGTGAATCCGACGACATCGAGATTTTCACCTGAAAAAATTGACAGTGTATAGTAAGGCATTTTCAGCCTTATCCTAGCTCATCTTCCAACAGGCACAGCGGCCAAACTAGGATACCTAGGACTTTTGTACACCTGTGGGTGTGTTGTCTAGTGTCTATTAATCGAATCAGATACATTTGGAGTGAATCCGACGACATCGAGATTTTCACCTGAAAAAATTGACAGTGTATAGTAAGGCATTTTCAGCCTTATCCTAGCTCATCTTCCAACAGGCACAGCGGCCAAACTAGGATACCTAGGACTTTTGTACACCTGTGGGTGTGTTGTCTAGTGTCTATTAATCGAATCAGATACATTTGGAGTGAATCCGACGACATCGAGATTTTCACCTGAAAAAATTGACAGTGTATAGTAAGGCATTTTCAGCCTTATCCTAGCTCATCTTTCAACAGGCACAGCGGCCAAACTAGGATACCTAGGACTTTTGTACACCTGTGGGTGTGTTGTCTAGTGTCTATTAATCGAATCAGATACATTTGGAGTGAATCCGACGACATCGAGATTTTCACCTGAAAAAATTTACAGTGTATAGTAAGGCATTTTCAGCCTTATCCTAGCTCATCTTCCAACAGGCACAGCGGCCAAACTAGGATACCTAGGACTTTTGTACAGCTGTGGGTATGTTGTCTAGTGTCTATTAATCGAATCAAATACATTTGGAGTGAATCCGACGACATCGAGATTTTCACCTGAAAAAATTGACAGTGTATAGTAAGGCATTTTCAGCCTTATCCTAGCTCATCTTCCAACAGGCACAGCGGCCAAACTAGGATACCTAGGACTTTTGTACACCTGTGGGTGTGTTGTCTAGTGTCTATTAATCGAATCAGATACATTTGGAGTGAATCCGACGACATCGAGATTTTCACCTGAAAAAATTGACAGTGTATAGTAAGGCATTTTCAGCCTTATCCTAGCTCATCTTTCAACAGGCACAGCGGCCAAACTAGGATACCTAGGACTTTTGTACACCTGTGGGTGTGTTGTCTAGTGTCTATTAATCGAATCAGATACATTTGGAGTGAATCCGACGACATCGAGATTTTCACCTGAAAAAATTGACAGTGTATAGTAAGGCATTTTCAGCCTTATCCTAGCTCATCTTTCAACAGGCACAGCGGCCAAACTAGGATACCTAGGACTTTTGTACACCTGTGGGTGTGTTGTCTAGTGTCTATTAATCGAATCAGATACATTTGGAGTGAATCCGACGACATCGAGATTTTCACCTGAAAAAATTGACAGTGTATAGTAAGGCATTTTCAGCCTTATCCTAGCTCATCTTCCAACAGGCACAGCGGCCAAACTAGGATACCTAGGACTTTTGTACACCTGTGGGTATGTTGTCTAGTGTCTATTAATCGAATCAAATACATTTGGAGTGAATCCGACGACATCGAGATTTTCACCTGAAAAAATTGACAGTGTATAGTAAGGCATTTTCAGCCTTATCCTAGCTCATCTTCCAACAGGCACAGCGGCCAAACTAGGATACCTAGGACTTTTGTACACCTGTGGGTGTGTTGTCTAGTGTCTATTAATCGAATCAGATACATTTGGAGTGAATCCGACGACATCGAGATTTTCACCTGAAAAAATTGACAGTGTATAGTAAGGCATTTTCAGCCTTATCCTAGCTCATCTTTCAACAGGCACAGCGGCCAAACTAGGATACCTAGGACTTTTGTACACCTGTGGGTGTGTTGTCTAGTGTCTATTAATCGAATCAGATACATTTGGAGTGAATCCGACGACATCGAGATTTTCACCTGAAAAAATTGACAGTGTATAGTAAGGCATTTTCAGCCTTATCCTAGCTCATCTTTCAACAGGCACAGCGGCCAAACTAGGATACCAAGGACTTTTGTACACCTGTGGGTGTGTTGTCTAGTGTCTATTAATCGAATCAGATACATTTGGAGTGAATCCGACGACATCGAGATTTTCACCTGAAAAAATTGACAGTGTATAGTAAGGCATTTTCAGCCTTATCCTAGCTCATCTTTCAACAGGCACAGCGGCCAAACTAGGATACCTAGGACTTTTGTACACCTGTGGGTGTGTTGTCTAGTGTCTATTAATCGAATCAGATACATTTGGAGTGAATCCGACGACATCGAGATTTTCACCTGAAAAAATTGACAGTGTATAGTAAGGCATTTTCAGCCTTATCCTAGCTCATCTTTCAACAGGCACAGCGGCCAAACTAGGATACCTAGGACTTTTGTACACCTGTGGGTGTGTTGTCTAGTGTCTATTAATCGAATCAGATACATTTGGAGTGAATCCGACGACATCGAGATTTTCACCTGAAAAAATTGACAGTGTATAGTAAGGCATTTTCAGCCTTATCCTAGCTCATCTTTCAACAGGCACAGCGGCCAAACTAGGATACCTAGGACTTTTGTACACCTGTGGGTATGTTGTCTAGTGTCTATTAATCGAATCAAATACATTTGGAGTGAATCCGACGACATCGAGATTTTCACCTGAAAAAATTGACAGTGTATAGTAAGGCATTTTCAGCCTTATCCTAGCTCATCTTTCAACAGGCACAGCGGCCAAACTAGGATACCTAGGACTTTTGTACACCTGTGGGTGTGTTGTCTAGTGTCTATTAATCGAATCAGATACATTTGGAGTGAATCCGACGACATCGAGATTTTCACCTGAAAAAATTGACAGTGTATAGTAAGGCATTTTCAGCCTTATCCTAGCTCATCTTTCAACAGGCACAGCGGCCAAACTAGGATACCTAGGACTTTTGTACACCTGTGGGTGTGTTGTCTAGTGTCTATTAATCGAATCAGATACATTTGGAGTGAATCCGACGACATCGAGATTTTCACCTGAAAAAATGTACAGTGTATAGTAAGGCATTTTCAGCCTTATCCTAGCTCATCTTCCAACAGGCACAGCGGCCAAACTAGGATACCTAGGACTTTTGTACAGCTGTGGGTATGTTGTCTAGTGTCTATTAATCGAATCAAATACATTTGGAGTGAATCCGACGACATCGTAAGGCATTTTCAGCCTTATCCTAGCTCATCTTCCAACAGGCACAGCGGCCAAACTAGGATACCTAGGACTTTTGTACACCTGTGGGTGTGTTGTCTAGTGTCTATTAATCGAATCAGATACATTTGGAGTGAATCCGACGACATCGAGATTTTCACCTGAAAAAATTGACAGTGTATAGTAAGGCATTTTCAGCCTTATCCTAGCTCATCTTTCAACAGGCACAGCGGCCAAACTAGGATACCTAGGACTTTTGTACACCTGTGGGTGTGTTGTCTAGTGTCTATTAATCGAATCAGATACATTTGGAGTGAATCCGACGACATCGAGATTTTCACCTGAAAAAATTGACAGTGTATAGTAAGGCATTTTCAGCCTTATCCTAGCTCATCTTCCAACAGGCACAGCGGCCAAACTAGGATACCTAGGACTTTTGTACACCTGTGGGTATGTTGTCTAGTGTCTATTAATCGAATCAAATACATTTGGAGTGAATCCGACGACATCGAGATTTTCACCTGAAAAAATTGACAGTGTATAGTAAGGCATTTTCAGCCTTATCCTAGCTCATCTTCCAACAGGCACAGCGGCCAAACTAGGATACCTAGGACTTTTGTACACCTGTGGGTGTGTTGTCTAGTGTCTATTAATCGAATCAGATACATTTGGAGTGAATCCGACGACATCGAGATTTTCACCTGAAAAAATTGACAGTGTATAGTAAGGCATTTTCAGCCTTATCCTAGCTCATCTTTCAACAGGCACAGCGGCCAAACTAGGATACCTAGGACTTTTGTACACCTGTGGGTGTGTTGTCTAGTGTCTATTAATCGAATCAGATACATTTGGAGTGAATCCGACGACATCGAGATTTTCACCTGAAAAAATTGACAGTGTATAGTAAGGCATTTTCAGCCTTATCCTAGCTCATCTTTCAACAGGCACAGCGGCCAAACTAGGATACCAAGGACTTTTGTACACCTGTGGGTGTGTTGTCTAGTGTCTATTAATCGAATCAGATACATTTGGAGTGAATCCGACGACATCGAGATTTTCACCTGAAAAAATTGACAGTGTATAGTAAGGCATTTTCAGCCTTATCCTAGCTCATCTTTCAACAGGCACAGCGGCCAAACTAGGATACCTAGGACTTTTGTACACCTGTGGGTGTGTTGTCTAGTGTCTATTAATCGAATCAGATACATTTGGAGTGAATCCGACGACATCGAGATTTTCACCTGAAAAAATTGACAGTGTATAGTAAGGCATTTTCAGCCTTATCCTAGCTCATCTTTCAACAGGCACAGCGGCCAAACTAGGATACCTAGGACTTTTGTACACCTGTGGGTGTGTTGTCTAGTGTCTATTAATCGAATCAGATACATTTGGAGTGAATCCGACGACATCGAGATTTTCACCTGAAAAAATTGACAGTGTATAGTAAGGCATTTTCAGCCTTATCCTAGCTCATCTTTCAACAGGCACAGCGGCCAAACTAGGATACCTAGGACTTTTGTACACCTGTGGGTGTGTTGTCTAGTGTCTATTAATCGAATCAGATACATTTGGAGTGAATCCGACGACATCGAGATTTTCACCTGAAAAAATTGACAGTGTATAGTAAGGCATTTTCAGCCTTATCCTAGCTCATCTTCCAACAGGCACAGCGGCCAAACTAGGATACCTAGGACTTTTGTACACCTGTGGGTATATTGTCTAGTGTCTATTAATCGAATCAAATACATTTGGAGTGAATCCGACGACATCGAGATTTTCACCTGAAAAAATTGACAGTGTATAGTAAGGCATTTTCAGCCTTATCCTAGCTCATCTTCCAACAGGCACAGCGGCCAAACTAGGATACCTAGGACTTTTGTACACCTGTGGGTGTGTTGTCTAGTGTCTATTAATCGAATCAGATACATTTGGAGTGAATCCGACGACATCGAGATTTTCACCTGAAAAAATTGACAGTGTATAGTAAGGCATTTTCAGCCTTATCCTAGCTCATCTTTCAACAGGCACAGCGGCCAAACTAGGATACCTAGGACTTTTGTACACCTGTGGGTGTGTTGTCTAGTGTCTATTAATCGAATCAGATACATTTGGAGTGAATCCGACGACATCGAGATTTTCACCTGAAAAAATTGACAGTGTATAGTAAGGCATTTTCAGCCTTATCCTAGCTCATCTTCCAACAGGCACAGCGGCCAAACTAGGATACCTAGGACTTTTGTACACCTGTGGGTGTGTTGTCTAGTGTCTATTAATCGAATCAGATACATTTGGAGTGAATCCGACGACATCGAGATTTTCACCTGAAAAAATTGACAGTGTATAGTAAGGCATTTTCAGCCTTATCCTAGCTCATCTTTCAACAGGCACAGCGGCCAAACTAGGATACCTAGGACTTTTGTACACCTGTGGGTGTGTTGTCTAGTGTCTATTAATCGAATCAGATACATTTGGAGTGAATCCGACGACATCGAGATTTTCACCTGAAAAAATTGACAGTGTATAGTAAGGCATTTTCAGCCTTATCCTAGCTCATCTTCCAACAGGCACAGCGGCCAAACTAGGATACCTAGGACTTTTGTACACCTGTGGGTGTGTTGTCTAGTGTCTATTAATCGAATCAGATACATTTGGAGTGAATCCGACGACATCGAGATTTTCACCTGAAAAAATTGACAGTGTATAGTAAGGCATTTTCAGCCTTATCCTAGCTCATCTTTCAACAGGCACAGCGGCCAAACTAGGATACCTAGGACTTTTGTACACCTGTGGGTATGTTGTCTAGTGTCTATTAATCGAATCAGATACATTTGGAGTGAATCCGACGACATCGAGATTTTCACCTGAAAAAATTGACAGTGTATAGTAAGGCATTTTCAGCCTTATCCTAGCTCATCTTCCAACAGGCACAGCGGCCAAACTAGGATACCTAGGACTTTTGTACACCTGTGGGTGTTTTGTCTAGTGTCTATTAATCGAATCAGATACATTTGGAGTGAATCCGACGACATCGAGATTTTCACCTGAAAAAAATTGACAATGTATAGTAAGGCATTTTCAGCCTTATCCTAGCTCATCTTCCAACAGGCACAGCGGCCAAACTAGGATACCTAGGACTTTTGTACACCTGTGGGTGTGTTGTCTAGTGTCTATTAATCGAATCAGATACATTTGGAGTGAATCCGACGACATCGAGATTTTCACCTGAAAAAATTGACAGTGTATAGTAAGGCATTTTCAGCCTTATCCTAGCTCATCTTCCAACAGGCACAGCGGCCAAACTAGGATACCTAGGACTTTTGTACACCTGTGGGTATGTTGTCTAGTGTCTATTAATCGAATCAAATACATTTGGAGTGAATCCGACGACATCGAGATTTTCACCTGAAAAAATTGACAGTGTATAGTAAGGCATTTTCAGCCTTATCCTAGCTCATCTTTCAACAGGCACAGCGGCCAAACTAGGATACCTAGGACTTTTGTACACCTGTGGGTGTGTTGTCTAGTGTCTATTAATCGAATCAGATACATTTGGAGTGAATCCGACGACATCGAGATTTTCACCTGAAAAAATTGACAGTGTATAGTAAGGCATTTTCAGCCTTATCCTAGCTCATCTTTCAACAGGCACAGCGGCCAAACTAGGATACCTAGGACTTTTGTACACCTGTGGGTGTGTTGTCTAGTGTCTATTAATCGAATCAGATACATTTGGAGTGAATCCGACGACATCGAGATTTTCACCTGAAAAAATTGACAGTGTATAGTAAGGCATTTTCAGCCTTATCCTAGCTCATCTTTCAACAGGCACAGCGGCCAAACTAGGATACCTAGGACTTTTGTACACCTGTGGGTATGTTGTCTAGTGTCTATTAATCGAATCAAATACATTTGGAGTGAATCCGACGACATCGAGATTTTCACCTGAAAAAATTGACAGTGTATAGTAAGGCATTTTCAGCCTTATCCTAGCTCATCTTTCAACAGGCACAGCGGCCAAACTAGGATACCTAGGACTTTTGTACACCTGTGGGTGTGTTGTCTAGTGTCTATTAATCGAATCAGATACATTTGGAGTGAATCCGACGACATCGAGATTTTCACCTGAAAAAATTGACAGTGTATAGTAAGGCATTTTCAGCCTTATCCTAGCTCATCTTTCAACAGGCACAGCGGCCAAACTAGGATACCTAGGACTTTTGTACACCTGTGGGTGTGTTGTCTAGTGTCTATTAATCGAATCAGATACATTTGGAGTGAATCCGACGACATCGAGATTTTCACCTGAAAAAATTGACAGTGTATAGTAAGGCATTTTCAGCCTTATCCTAGCTCATCTTCCAACAGGCACAGCGGCCAAACTAGGATACCTAGGACTTTTGTACACCTGTGGGTGTGTTGTCTAGTGTCTATTAATCGAATCAGATACATTTGGAGTGAATCCGACGACATCGAGATTTTCACCTGAAAAAATTGACAGTGTATAGTAAGGCATTTTCAGCCTTATCCTAGCTCATCTTCCAACAGGCACAGCGGCCAAACTAGGATACCTAGGACTTTTGTACACCTGTGGGTGTGTTGTCTAGTGTCTATTAATTGAATCAGATACATTTGGAGTGAATCCGACGACATCGAGATTTTCACCTGAAAAAATTGACAGTGTATAGTAAGGCATTTTCAGCCTTATCCTAGCTCATCTTCCAACAGGCACAGCGGCCAAACTAGGATACCTAGGACTTTTGTACACCTGTGGGTATGTTGTCTAGTGTCTATTAATCGAATCAAATACATTTGGAGTGAATCCGACGACATCGAGATTTTCACCTGAAAAAATTGACAGTGTATAGTAAGGCATTTTCAGCCTTATCCTAGCTCATCTTTCAACAGGCACAGCGGCCAAACTAGGATACCTAGGACTTTTGTACACCTGTGGGTGTGTTGTCTAGTGTCTATTAATCGAATCAGATACATTTGGAGTGAATCCGACGACATCGAGATTTTCACCTGAAAAAATTGACAGTGTATATTAAGGCATTTTCAGCCTTATCCTAGCTCATCTTTCAACAGGCACAGCGGCCAAACTAGGATACCTAGGACTTTTGTACACCTGTGGGTGTGTTGTCTAGTGTCTATTAATCGAATCAGATACATTTGGAGTGAATCCGACGACATCGAGATTTTCACCTGAAAAAATTGACAGTGTATAGTAAGGCATTTTCAGCCTTATCCTAGCTCATCTTTCAACAGGCACAGCGGCCAAACTAGGATACCTAGGACTTTTGTACACCTGTGGGTGTGTTGTCTAGTGTCTATTAATCGAATCAGATACATTTGGAGTGAATCCGACGACATCGAGATTTTCACCTGAAAAAATTGACAGTGTATAGTAAGGCATTTTCAGCCTTATCCTAGCTCATCTTCCAACAGGCACAGCGGCCAAACTAGGATGCCTAGGACTTTTGTACACCTGTGGGTGTGTTGTCTAGTGTCTATTAATAATCAAATACATTTGGAGTGAATCCGACGACATCGAGATTTTCACCTGAAAAAATTGACAGTGTATAGTAAGGCATTTTCAGCCTTATCCTAGCTCATCTTCCAACAGGCACAGCGGCCAAACTAGGATGCCTAGGACTTTTGTACACCTGTGGGTGTGTTGTCTAGTGTCTATTAATCGAATCAAATACATTTGGAGTGAATCGGACGACATCGAGATTTTCACCTGAAAAAATTGACAGTGTATAGTAAGGCATTTTCAGCCTTATCCTAGCTCATCTTCCAACAGGCACAGCGGCCAAACTAGGATACCTAGGACTTTTGTACACCTGTGGGTATGTTGTCTAGTGTCTATTAATCGAATCAAATACATTTGGAGTGAATCCGACGACATCGAGATTTTCACCTGAAAAAATTGACAGTGTATAGTAAGGCATTTTCAGCCTTATCCTAGCTCATCTTCCAACAGGCACAGCGGCCAAACTAGGATGCCTAGGACTTTTGTACACCTGTGGGTGTGTTGTCTAGTGTCTATTAATCGAATCAAATACATTTGGAATGAATCGGACGACATCGAGATTTTCACCTGAAAAAATTGACAGTGTATAGTAAGGCATTTTCAGCCTTATCCTAGCTCATCTTCCAACAGGCACAGCGGCCAAACCAGGATACCTAGGACTTTTGTACACCTGTGGGTATGTTGCCTAGTATCTATTAATCGAATCAAATACATTTGGAGTGAATCCGACGACATCGAGATTTTCACCTGAAAAAATTGACAGTGTATAGTAAGGCATTTTCAGCCTTATCCTAGCTCATCTTCCAACAGGCACAGCGGCCAAACTAGGATGCCTAGGACTTTTGTACACCTGTGGGTGTGTTGTCTAGTGTCTATTAATCGAATCAGATACATTTGGAGTGAATCGGACGACATCGAGATTTTCACCTGAAAAAATTGACAGTGTATAGTAAGGCATTTTCAGCCTTATCCTAGCTCATCTTCCAACAGGCACAGCGGCCAAACTAGGATACCTAGGACTTTTGTACACCTGTGGGTGTGTTGTCTAGTGTCTATTAATCGAATCAAATACATTTGGAGTGAATCCGACGACATCGAGATTTTCACCTGAAAAAATTGACAGTGTATAGTAAGGCATTTTCAGCCTTATCCTAGCTCATCTTCCAACAGGCACAGCGGCCAAACTAGGATACCTAGGACTTTTGTACACCTGTGGGTATCTTGTCTAGTGTCTATTAATCGAATCAAATACATTTGGAGTGAATCCGACGACATCGAGATTTTCACCTGAAAAAATTGACAGTGTATAGTAAGGCAGTTTCAGCCTTATCCTAGCTCATCTTCCAACAGGCACAGCGGCCAAACTAGGATGCCTAGGACTTTTGTACACCTGTGGGTGTGTTGTCTAGTGTCTATTAATCGAATCAAATACATTTGGAGTAAATCGGACGACATCGTGATTTTCACCTGAAAAAATTGACAGTGTATAGTAAGGCATTTTCAGCCTTATCCTAGCTCATCTTTCAACAGGCACAGCGGCCAAACTAGGATACCTAGGACTTTTGTACACCTGTGGGTGTGTTGTCTAGTGTCTATTAATCGAATCAGATACATTTGGAGTGAATCCGACGACATCGAGATTTTCACCTGAAAAAATTGACAGTGTATAGTAAGGCATTTTCAGCCTTATCCCAGCTCATCTTCCAACAGGCCCAGCGGCCAAACTAGGATACCTAGGACTTTTGTACACCTGTGGGTGTGTTGTCTAGTGTCTATTAATCGAATCAGATACATTTGGAGTGAATCCGACGACATCGAGATTTTCACCTGAAAAAATTGACAGTGTATAGTAAGGCATTTTCAGCCTTATCCTAGCTCATCTTTCAACAGGCACAGCGGCCAAACTAGGATACCTAGGACTTTTGTACACCTGTGGGTGTGTTGTCTAGTGTCTATTAATCGAATCAGATACATTTGGAGTGAATCCGACGACATCGAGATTTTCACCTGAAAAAATTGACAGTGTATAGTAAGGCATTTTCAGCCTTATCCCAGCTCATCTTCCAACTGTCACAGCGGCCAAACTATTATACCTAGGACTTTGGTACACCTGTGGGTATGTTGTCTAGTGTCTATTAATCGAATCAAATACATTTGGAGTGAATCCGACGACATCGAGATTTTCACCTGAAAAAATTGACAGTGTATAGTAAGGCATTTTCAGCCTTATCCTAGCTCATCTTCCAACAGGCACAGCGGCCAAACTAGGATACCTAGGACTTTTGTACACCTGTGGGTGTGTTGTCTAGTGTCTATTAATCGAATCAGATACATTTGGAGTGAATCCGACGACATCGAAATTTTCACCTGAAAAAATTGACAGTGTATAGTAAGGCATTTTCAGCCTTATCCTAGCTCATCTTCCAACAGGCACAGCGGCCAAACTAGGATACCTAGGAATTTTGTACACCTGTGGGTGTGTTGTCTAGTGTATATTAATCGAATCAGATACATTTGGAGTGAATCCGACGACATCGAAATTTTCACCTGAAAAAATTGACAGTGTATAGTAAGGCATTTTCAGCCTTATCCTAGCTCATCTTCCAACAGGCACAGCGGCCAAACTAGGATACCTAGGACTTTTGTACACCTGTGGGTGTGTTGTCTAGTGTCTATTAATCGAATCAGATACATTTGGAGTGAAGCCGACGACATCGAAATTTTCACCTGAAAAAATTGACAGTGTATAGTAAGGCATTTTCAGCCTTATCCTAGCTCATCTTCCAACAGGCACAGCGGCCAAACTAGGATGCCTAGGACTTTTGTACACCTGTGGGTGTGTTGTCTAGTGTCTATTAATCGAATCAAATACATTTGGAGTGAATCCGACTACATCGAGATTTTCACCTGAAAAAATTGACAGTTATAGTAAGGCATTTTCAGCCTTATCCTAGCTCATCTTTCAACAGGCACAGCGGCCAAACTAGGATACCTAGGACTTTTGTACACCTGTGGGTATGTTGTCTAGTGTCTATTAATCGAATCAAATACATTTGGAGTGAATCCGACGACATCGAAATTTTCACCTGAAAAAATTGACAGTGTATAGTAAGGCATTTTCAGCCTTATCCTAGCTCATCTTCCAACAGGCACAGCGGCCAAACTAGGATACCTAGGACTTTTGTACACCTGTGGGTGTGTTGTCTAGTGTCTATTAATCGAATCAGATACATTTGGAGTGAATCCGACGACATCGAAATTTTCACCTGAAAAAATTGACAGTGTATAGTAAGGCATTTTCAGCCTTATCCTAGCTCATCTTCCAACAGGCACAGCGGCCAAACTAGGATACCTAGGACTTTTGTACACCTGTGGGTGTGTTGTCTAGTGTCTATTAATCGAATCAAATACATTTGGAGTGAATCCGACGACATCGAAATTTTCACCTGAAAAAATTGACAGTGTATAGTAAGGCATTTTCAGCCTTATCCTAGCTCATCTTCCAACAGGCACAGCGGCCAAACTAGGATACCTAGGACTTTTGTACACCTGTGGGTGTGTTGTCTAGTGTCTATTAATCGAATCAGATACATTTGGAGTGAATCCGACGACATCGAAATTTTCACCTGAAAAAATTGACAGTGTATAGTAAGGCATTTTCAGCCTTATCCTAGCTCATCTTCCAACAGGCACAGCGGCCAAACTAGGATACCTAGGACTTTTGTACACCTGTGGGTGTGTTGTCTAGTGTCTATTAATCGAATCAGATACATTTGGAGTGAATCCGACGACATCGAAATTTTCACCTGAAAAAATTGACAGTGTATAGTAAGGCATTTTCAGCCTTATCCTAGCTCATCTTCCAACAGGCACAGCGGCCAAACTAGGATACCTAGGACTTTTGTACACCTGTGGGTGTGTTGTCTAGTGTCTATTAATCGAATCAGATACATTTGGAGTGAAGCCGACGACATCGAAATTTTCACCTGAAAAAATTGACAGTGTATAGTAAGGCATTTTCAGCCTTATCCTAGCTCATCTTCCAACAGGCACAGCGGCCAAACTAGGATACCTAGGACTTTTGTACACCTGTGGGTGTGTTGTCTAGTGTGTATTAATCGAATCAGATACATTCGGAGTGAATCCGACGACATCGAGATTTTCACCTGAAAAAATTGACAGTGTATAGTAAGGCATTTTCAGCCTTATCTTAGCTCATCTTCCAACAGGCACAGCGGCCAAACTAGGATACCTAGGACTTTTGTACACCTGTGGGTGTGTTGTCTAGTGTCTATTAATCGAATCAGATACATTTGGAGTGAAGCCGACGACATCGAAATTTTCACCTGAAAAAATTGACAGTGTATAGTAAGGCATTTTCAGCCTTATCCTAGCTCATCGTCCAACAGGCACAACGGCCAAACTAGGATACCTAGGACTTTTGTACACCTGTGGGTGTGTTGTCTAGTGTCTATTAATCGAATCAGATACATTTGGAGTGAATCCGACGACATCGAAATTTTCACCTGAAAAAATTGACAGTGTATAGTAAGGCATTTTCAGCCTTATCCTAGCTCATCTTTCAACAGGCACAGCGGCCAAACTAGGATACCTAGGACTTTTGTACACCTGTGGGTGTGTTGTCTAGTGTCTATTAATCGAATCAGATACATTTGGAGTGAATCCGACGACATCGAAATTTTCACCTGAAAAAATTGACAGTGTATAGTAAGGCATTTTCAGCCTTATCCTAGCTCATCTTCCAACAGGCACAGCGGCTAAACTAGGATACCTAGGACTTTTGTACACCTGTGGGTGTGTTGTCTAGTGTCTATTAATCGAATCAGATACATTTGGAGTGAATCCGACGACATCGAAATCTTCACCTGAAAAAATTGACAGTGTATAGTAAGGCATTTTCAGCCTTATCCTAGCTCATCTTCCAACAGGCACAGCGGCCAAACTAGGATACCTAGGACTTTTGTACACCTGTGGGTGTGTTGTCTAGTGTCTATTAATCGAATCAGATACATTTGGAGTGAATCCGACGACATCGAGATTTTCACCTGAAAAAATGGGCAGTGTATAGTAAGGCATTTTCAGCCTTATCCTAGCTCATCTTCCAACAGGCACAGCGACCAAACTAGGATACCTAGGACTTTTGTACACCTGTGGGTGTGTTGTCTAGTGTCTATTAATCGAATCAGATACATTTGGAGTGAATCCGACGACATCGAAATCTTCACCTGAAAAAATTGACAGTGTATAGTAAGGCATTTTCAGCCTTATCCTAGCTCATCTTCCAACAGGCACAGCGGCCAAACTAGGATACCTAGGACTTTTGTACACCTGTGGGTGTGTTGTCTAGTGTCTATTAATCGAATCAGATACATTTGGAGTGAATCCGACGACATCGAGATTTTCACCTGAAAAAATTGACAGTGTATAGTAAGGCATTTTCAGCCTTATCCTAGCTCACCTTCCAACAGGCACAGCGGCCAAACTAGGATACCTAGGAGTTTTGTACACCGGTGGGTGTGTTGTCTAGTGTCTATTAATCGAATCAGATACATTTGGAGTGAATCCGACGACATCGAGATTTTCACCTGAAAAAATTGACAGTGTATAGTAAGGCATTTTCAGCCTTATCCTAGCTCATCTTCCAACAGGCACAGCGGCCAAACTAGGATACCTAGGACTTTTGTACACCTGTGGGTGTGTTGTCTAGTGTCTATTAATCGAATCAGATACATTTGGAGTGAATCCGACGACATCGAGATTTTCACCTGAAAAAATTGACAGTGTATAGTAAGGCATTTTCAGCCTTATCCTAGCTCATCTTCCAACAGGCACAGCGGCTAAACTAGGATACCTAGGACTTTTGTACACCTGTGGGTGTGTTGTCTAGTGTCTATTAATCGAATCAGATACATTTGGAGTGAATCCGACGACATCGAAATCTTCACCTGAAAAAATTGACAGTGTATAGTAAGGCATTTTCAGCCTTATCCTAGCTCATCTTCCAACAGGCACAGCGGCCAAACTAGGATACCTAGGACTTTTGTACACCTGTGGGTGTGTTGTCTAGTGTCTATTAATCGAATCAGATACATTTGGAGTGAATCCGACGACATCGAGATTTTCACCTGAAAAAATGGGCAGTGTATAGTAAGGCATTTTCAGCCTTATCCTAGCTCATCTTCCAACAGGCACAGCGACCAAACTAGGATACCTAGGACTTTTGTACACCTGTGGGTGTGTTGTCTAGTGTCTATTAATCGAATCAGATACATTTGGAGTGAATCCGACGACATCGAAATTTTCACCTGGAAAAGTTGACAGTGTATAGTAAGGCTTTTTCAGCCTTATCCTAGCTCATCTTCCAAGAGGCACAGCGGCCAAACTAGGATACCTAGGAGTTTTGTACACCGGTGGGTGTGTTGTCTAGTGTCTATTAATCGAATCAGATACATTTGGAGTGAATCCGACGACATCGAGATTTTCACCTGAAAAAATTGACAGTGTATAGTAAGGCATTTTCAGCCTTATCCTAGCTCATCTTCCAACAGGCACAGCGGCCAAACTAGGATACCTATGACTTTTGTACACCTGTGGGTGTGTTGTCTAGTGTCTATTAATCGAATCAGATACATTTGGAGTGAATCCGACGACATCGAGATTTTCACCTGAAAAAATTGACAGTGTATAGTAAGGCATTTTCAGCCTTATCCTAGCTCATCTTCCAACAGGCACAGCGGCCAAACTAGGATACCTAGGACTTTTGTACACCTGTGGGTGTGTTGTCTAGTGTCTATTAATCGAATCAGATACATTTGGAGTGAATCCGACGATATCGAGATTTTCACCTGAAAAAATTGACAGTGTATAGTAAGGCATTTTCAGCCTTATCCTAGCTTATCTTCCAACAGGCACAGCGGCCAAACTAGGATACCTATGACTTTTGTACACCTGTGGGTGTGTTGTCTAGTGTCTATTAATCGAATCAGATACATTTGGAGTGAATCCGACGACATCGAAATTTTCACCTGGAAAAGTTGACAGTGTATAGTAAGGCTTTTTCAGCCTTATCCTAGCTCATCTTCCAAGAGGCACAGCGGCCAAACTAGGATACCTAGGAGTTTTGTACACCGGTGGGTGTGTTGTCTAGTGTCTATTAATCGAATCAGATACATTTGGAGTGAATCCGACGACATCGAGATTTTCACCTGAAAAAATTGACAGTGTATAGTAAGGCATTTTCAGCCTTATCCTAGCTCATCTTCCAACAGGCACAGCGGCCAAACTAGGATACCTATGACTTTTGTACACCTGTGGGTGTGTTGTCTAGTGTCTATTAATCGAATCAGATACATTTGGAGTGAATCCGACGACATCGAGATTTTCACCTGAAAAAATTGACAGTGTATAGTAAGGCATTTTCAGCCTTATCCTAGCTCATCTTCCAACAGGCACAGCGGCCAAACTAGGATACCTAGGACTTTTGTACACCTGTGGGTGTGTTGTCTAGTGTCTATTAATCGAATCAGATACATTTGGAGTGAATCCGACGACATCGAGATTTTCACCTGAAAAAATTGACAGTGTATAGTAAGGCATTTTCAGCCTTATCCTAGCTTATCTTCCAACAGGCACAGCGGCCAAACTAGGATACCTATGACTTTTGTACACCTGTGGGTGTGTTGTCTAGTGTCTATTAATCGAATCAGATACATTTGGAGTGAATCCGACGACATCGAGATTTTCACCTGAAAAAATTGACAGTGTATAGTAAGGCATTTTCAGCCTTATCCTAGCTCACCTTCCAACAGGCACAGCGGCCAAACTAGGATACCTAGGAGTTTTGTACACCGGTGGGTGTGTTGTCTAGTGTCTATTAATCGAATCAGATACATTTGGAGTGAATCCGACGACATCGAGATTTTCACCTGAAAAAATTGACAGTGTATAGTAAGGCATTTTCAGCCTTATCCTAGCTCATCTTCCAACAGGCACAGCGGCCAAACTAGGATACCTAGGACTTTTGTACACCTGTGGATGTGTTGTTTAGTGTCTATTAATCGAATCAGATACATTTGGAGTGAATCCGACGACATCGAGATTTTCACCTGAAAAAATGGACAGTGTATAGTAAGGCATTTTCAGCCTTATCCTAGCTCATCTTCCAACAGGCACAGCGACCAAACTAGGATACCTAGGACTTTTGTACACCTGTGGGTGTGTTGTCTAGTGTCTATTAATCGAATCAGATACATTTGGAGTGAATCCGACGACATCGAAATTTTCACCTGGAAAAGTTGACAGTGTATAGTAAGGCTTTCTCAGCCTTATCCTAGCTCATCTTCCAAGAGGCACAGCGGCCAAACTAGGATACCTAGGAGTTTTGTACACCGGTGGGTGTGTTGTCTAGTGTCTATTAATCGAATCAGATACATTTGGAGTGAATCCGACGACATCGAGATTTTCACCTGAAAAAATTGACAGTGTATAGTAAGGCATTTTCAGCCTTATCCTAGCTCATCTTCCAACAGGCACAGCGGCCAAACTAGGATACCTATGACTTTTGTACACCTGTGGGTGTGTTGTCTAGTGTCTATTAATCGAATCAGATACATTTGGAGTGAATCCGACGACATCGAAATTTTCACCTGAAAAAATTGACAGTGTATAGTAAGGCATTTTCAGCCTTATCCTAGCTCATCTTCCAACAGGCACAGCGGCCAAACTAGGATACCTAGGACTTTTGTACACCGGTGGGTGTGTTGTCTAGTGTCTATTAATCGAATCAGATACATTTGGAGTGAATCCGACGACATCGAAATTTTCACCTGGAAAAGTTGACAGTGTATAGTAAGGCTTTTTCAGCCTTATCCTAGCTCATCTTCCAAGAGGCACAGCGGCCAAACTAGGATACCTAGGAGTTTTGTACACCGGTGGGTGTGTTGTCTAGTGTCTATTAATCGAATCAGATACATTTGGAGTGAATCCGACGACATCGAGATTTTCACCTGAAAAAATTGACAGTGTATAGTAAGGCATTTTCAGCCTTATCCTAGCTCATCTCCCAACAGGCACAGCGGCCAAACTAGGATACCTATGACTTTTGTACACCTGTGGGTGTGTTGTCTAGTGTCTATTAATCGAATCAGGTACATTTGGAGTGAATCCGACGACATCGAGATTTTCACCTGAAAAAATTGACAGTGTATAGTAAGGCATTTTCAGCCTTATCCTAGCTCATCTTCCAACAGGCACAGCGGCCAAACTAGGATACCTAGGACTTTTGTACACCTGTGGGTGTGTTGTCTAGTGTCTATTAATCGAATCAGATACATTTGGAGTGAATCCGACGACATCGAGATTTTCACCTGAAAAAATTGACAGTGTATAGTAAGGCATTTTCAGCCTTATCCTAGCTCATCTTCCAACAGGCACAGCGGCCAAACTAGGATACCTAGGACTTTTGTACACCTGTGGGTGTGTTGTCTAGTGTCTATTAATCGAATCAGATACATTTGGAGTGAATCCGACGACATCGAGATTTTCACCTGAAAAAAAGTGACAGTGTATAGTAAGGCATTTTCAGCCTCATCCTAGCTCATCTTCCAACTGGCACAGCGGCCAAACTAGGCTACCTACGACTTTCGTACACCTGTGGGTGTGTTGTCTAGTGTCTATTAATCGAATCAGATACATTTGGAGTGAATCCGACGACATCGAAATTTTCACCTGAAAAAATTGACAGTGTATAGTAAGGCATTTTCAGCCTTATCCTAGCTCATCTTCCAACAGGCACAGCGGCCAAACTAGGATACCTAGGAGTTTTGTACACCTGTGGGTGTGTTGTCTAGTGTCTATTAATCGAATCAGATACATTTGGAGTGAATCCGACGACATCGAGATTTTCACCTGAAAAAAAGTGACAGTGTATAGTAAGGCATTTTCAGCCTCATCCTAGCTCATCTTCCAACTGGCACAGCGGCCAAACTAGGCTACCTACGACTTTCGTACACCTGTGGGTGTGTTGTCTAGTGTCTATTAATCGAATCAGATACATTTGGAGTGAATCCGACGACATCGAGATTTTCACCTGAAAAAATTGACAGTGTATAGTAAGGCATTTTCAGCCTTATCCTAGCTCATCTTCCAACAGGCACAGCGGCCAAACTAGGATACCTAGGACTTTTGTACACCTGTGGGTGTGTTGTCTAGTGTCTATTAATCGAATCAGATACATTTGGAGTGAATCCGACGACATCGAGATTTTCACCTGAAAAAAAGTGACAGTGTATAGTAAGGCATTTTCAGCCTCATCCTAGCTCATCTTCCAACTGGCACAGCGGCCAAACTAGGCTACCTACGACTTTCGTACACCTGTGGGTGTGTTGTCTAGTGTCTATTAATCGAATTTGATACATTTGGAGTGAATCCGACGACATCGAGATTTTCACCTGAAAAAAAGTGACAGTGTATAGTAAGGCATTTTCAGCCTTATCCTAGCTCACCTTCCAACAGGCACAGCGGCCAAACTAGGATACCTAGGACTTTTGTACACCTGTGGGTGTGTTGTCTAGTGTCTATTAATCGAATCAGATACATTTGGAGTGAATCCGACGACATCGAAATTTTCACCTGAAAAAATTGACAGTGTATAGTAAGGCATTTTCAGCCTTATCCTAGCTCATCTTCCAACAGGCACAGCGGCCAAACTAGGATACCTAGGAGTTTTGTACACCTGTGGGTGTGTTGTCTAGTGTCTATTAATCGAATCAGATACATTTGGAGTGAATCCGACGACATCGAGATTTTCACCTGAAAAAAAGTGACAGTGTATAGTAAGGCATTTTCAGCCTCATCCTAGCTCATCTTCCAACTGGCACAGCGGCCAAACTAGGCTACCTACGACTTTCGTACACCTGTGGGTGTGTTGTCTAGTGTCTATTAATCGAATCAGATACATTTGGAGTGAATCCGACGACATCGAGATTTTCACCTGAAAAAAAGTGACAGTGTATAGTAAGGCATTTTCAGCCTTATCCTAGCTCACCTTCCAACAGGCACAGCGGCCAAACTAGGATACCTAGGACTTTTGTACACCTGTGGGTGTGTTGTCTAGTGTCTATTAATCGAATCAGATACATTTGGAGTGAATCCGACGACATCGAAATTTTCACCTGAAAAAATTGACAGTGTATAGTAAGGCATTTTCAGCCTTATCCTAGCTCATCTTCCAACAGGCACAGCGGCCAAACTAGGATACCTAGGAGTTTTGTACACCTGTGGGTGTGTTGTCTAGTGTCTATTAATCGAATCAGATACATTTGGAGTGAATCCGACGACATCGAGATTTTCACCTGAAAAAAAGTGACAGTGTATAGTAAGGCATTTTCAGCCTCATCCTAGCTCACCTTCCAACAGGCACAGCGGCCAAACTAGGATACCTAGGACTTTTGTACACCTGTGGGTGTGTTGTCTAGTGTCTATTAATCGAATCAGATACATTTGGAGTGAATCCGACGACATCGAAATTTTCACCTGAAAAAATTGACAGTGTATAGTAAGGCATTTTCAGCCTTATCCTAGCTCATCTTCCAACAGGCACAGCGGCCAAACTAGGATACCTAGGAGTTTTGTACACCTGTGGGTGTGTTGTCTAGTGTCTATTAATCGAATCAGATACATTTGGAGTGAATCCGACGACATCGAGATTTTCACCTGAAAAAAAGTGACAGTGTATAGTAAGGCATTTTCAGCCTCATCCTAGCTCATCTTCCAACTGGCACAGCGGCCAAACTAGGCTACCTACGACTTTCGTACACCTGTGGGTGTGTTGTCTAGTGTCTATTAATCGAATCAGATACATTTGGAGTGAATCCGACGACATCGAGATTTTCACCTGAAAAAAAGTGACAGTGTATAGTAAGGCATTTTCAGCCTTATCCTAGCTCACCTTCCAACAGGCACAGCGGCCAAACTAGGATACCTAGGACTTTTGTACACCTGTGGGTGTGTTGTCTAGTGTCTATTAATCGAATCAGATACATTTGGAGTGAATCCGACGACATCGAGATTTTCACCTGAAAAAAAGTGACAGTGTATAGTAAGGCATTTTCAGCCTCATCCTAGCTCATCTTCCAACTGGCACAGCGGCCAAACTAGGCTACCTACGACTTTCGTACACCTGTGGGTGTGTTGTCTAGTGTCTATTAATCGAATCAGATACATTTGGAGTGAATCCGACGACATCGAAATTTTCACCTGAAAAAATTGACAGTGTATAGTAAGGCATTTTCAGCCTTATCCTAGCTCATCTTCCAACAGGCACAGCGGCCAAACTAGGATACCTAGGAGTTTTGTACACCTGTGGGTGTGTTGTCTAGTGTCTATTAATCGAATCAGATACATTTGGAGTGAATCCGACGACATCGAGATTTTCACCTGAAAAAATTGACAGTGTATAGTAAGGCATTTTCAGCCTTATCCTAGCTCACCTTCCAACAGGCACAGCGGCCAAACTAGGATACCTAGGACTTTTGTACACCTGTGAGTGTGTTGTCTAGTGTCTATTAATCGAATCAGATACATTTGGAGTGAATCCATTCAAATCAGTCATTTTCAGCCTTATCCTAGCTCACCTTCCAACAGGCACAGCGGCCAAACTAGGATACCTAGGACTTTTGTACACCTGTGGGTGTGTTGTCCAGTGTCTATTAATCGAATCAAATACATTTGGAGTGAATCCGACGACATCGAGATTTTCACCTGAAAAAAATGAGTGTGCATAGTAAGGGCTTCTTAGCCTTTTCATGGCTCATCTTCCAACTGCTCCAAATCAAGGACTCCTCGTCTTGGAGCCAATTAGACATACTGCCACATTTTCGCAATTTGTCCACATAACTTAAGATGCCACAGCTGCCTCTTCTCAAATCTCGCCCACATTGCCCTCATGTCGTAGCCAAGCACATGTTATATTTTATTTGAAACCGAGTTCTCTGCTGTTGTCATCCCCTTTCGCATCTTAACGACTTGTAACTTGATCCTTTTTGACAAGTAATTGAAACCATAGACGCGGCGTTTTGTCCAACAAAATCGTTGATGATGCATTGTTGGGTACAAACGCCGCACATAAAACAAGACCATTCGAGAATCACGACCCTTGTTCAGGCATTTTGCTCGTTTTTTTCCTGTGCATAGTTTATATCTCTATTCCCGCATATGAACCGAAAGAACAACAATGCAGTGCTCGTTCCACTCCCAGCTAGTGTACTCCGTAAGACAATAAAATTTTAACAGCCTACAAGTGTAATGTGCGCACAACGAGGAGAACCATCTCTCCCGGCTCCTCGTTCACCGCCCATTTCTTGTTTTGTGAAAGAGGAACAAAAAAATGCCAAACTTCGACTGTGGAATCCCCATAAGCCTCTTAGAGGTATAATCGCTTCGTGTCTTTGCCGTTGGTGCCTTTGGTCCTTGAGCCCATTGTTTGAATTGCAAGAACTTTGCAGCCTCATTCTGTCGCGCGGAAATTTGGCTCATCTGTCGCATCCAGTTTGTGTGTGTGCATGCTTGTTTGAGGAACGTATCCGTTTGTTTAATTAAATTCCCATCTCCGATTCGAAAGCGTGGAGCGTCACCCCATCACGTCACATCACATCAAAGGCGCCCAAGACACTCCCTCTCTCACTTCCGTTCAAAGTGACACTCAATTCGAGGGTGGAAGGGTGTAAGAAGAGTGGGGAAAATTTGATTCCCTAGCTAATTTGGAATTTCCGTTTATTTTCCCCCCGGTGGCACGAAGGCGTGAATGAAGGAATCGCGATCGCAGCCATAGAGAGCGAATGAAAAAAATCGCGGATGCCGTGTATCTGCAGAGCTGCCTTGAGCTCTCCTAATGTAATAACTTATGGAAATTTATGCCACTTATGCCACACAGATACATGCACATAAATCCCGAGATTATGATCGTAAATCAGTTTTTATTAGGGTCACACGCACATTATCATTCATGGCTGCTGCCGCTCCACCAGCATCGCATCGCATCTTCCAGTTCCAGACAATAAAAGGAAAATTATAACGAATAGCTGCTGACTAGCGCGTCAACCGGCGGAGGTGGGCAACAATAGGAGTTCACTATGAACACCTGCCGCTGGAGGACATGCAATGCCCTGAGATGGGGGGAGGGGCAATGCCTCCCCTTTTCCCACGAAGCGGTTTTGTTAATAGTATCACTCACCTGTCGGATGTGATGCTAAAGCTGGAGCATATAATAAACGCATAAAGGATCCGGCGTAACTGACGTCTTTGCACAAGCGAAGCACATCAAACCTTCATGTGGTTGCTGGTGGCGGTGTTCCCACTTTTATGGAGCTTTCTTTTATGGCCACGTACGATTTAGTGTCGCTGCGTGGGTGTGATCCTTGCTCCGGACTGTAGCTGCACACGAAGAAGAAGAAGAAGACGCGAAGAAGGAGAAGAATACACGAAGAAGAAGAAGAAGGCGCGAAGAAGGAGAAGAATACACGAAGAAGAAGACGCGAAGAAGGAGAAGAATACACGAAGAAGAAGACGAACAAGACGAAGAAGACGAAGAAGAAGACGAACAAGACGAAGAAGACGAAGAAGAAGGAAAAGAAGACAAGAAGAAGAAGAAGAAGACACGAAAAAGAATAAGAAGTCACGAAGAAGACATGAAGAAGAAGGAAAAGAAGACAAGAAGAAGAACAGAAAGGAGAAGAAGACACGAAGAAGAAAAAGAAGACACGAAGAAGAAGAAGAAGACACGAAGAAGAAGAAGACACCAAGAAGAAGAAGACACGAAAAAGAATAAGAAGTCACGAAGAAGAAGAAGAAGTCACGAAGAAGAAGAAGAATATGAAGGAAAAGAAGAAGATGAATTTCTTCGATCACCGCGTCGAAGGAGGATGGAGTCTCGGTGGAGGATGGAGCAAAGGATAGAGAAAAACCGTCGACATTCATTACCCGATGCAGATGCCCAGAGACCTTGCCTTCTGGTCCGGCTACCGTTTGAGGGTCCACTCCACCGCAGACTTTTAGCAGTGATCTTGCAATCGATTTACTGAAGCACGCAGACTCAAAAACTGGTCCCCCCGAGAAGCCCAACCATCGATGGAAGCCCTAGCCAAGGACGCGGTTAGAACCAACGCAGATTCGGGTCCTAAAAGCACCTCCTCTGGTCCTTGTCCAGCAAGTTCATCGGCGAACTTAATTCGTGTGATCTCGTGGTGGCCCCAATTAAGAGAAGACTTGCACCCCTGGGCTATCGTGGCAGTGGTTGAGCAAGGCCTTAAGCTTGGCTTTGCAAAGAACCAAACATTCGTCTGCATCTCCATCCGTCTGTCCCTCTCCCTGTCGGTCGGTTATTTTCTGTCCCTCTGATGCATCCACTCCGGTCAAGTGGGCCCAGTAATTACCATTCCGCATTGGCCTCCGGAAGTGCCTGCAATTTGTTCGCGGTAAGCCACCCTTTATACCGCTCACGTACTTAACAACTCCCCCCCTCTCGTCATTATCGTATTCCGCGCACGAACAGAAGGTCCATGATTATTGCCAATCCGATTGTGTATGGGAACCCTGAAGCAGCGTCAACACTTTAAATGCAAACCAAAGGAGACAAAAAATAAAACAGAAACCCCATCCAATCCCTCGTACACATATGCTCGCTATTTACATTCACTGTCGCGTGGTTTTTTTCCCACTTTTTTTCCTCTGCAAACCACACGGACTGGCATGCAGCGCATCACTCATCGTTTCAGGTGCGGAATCCTTTCAAATTGAATTCTGCGTGTCAATAATCTCCGGCAATCGATTGAGGGATTTTGTGCTTTCGTTTATTTCAGTCCCACCAGCAACTACGCCCGTCGGAAGCTCGTTATATTTTGAATATATAAAATATAATTCCCGCTCCACATCATGCTTATCCCGGGATAGACAAAGGGACGTTCGTTCACACTCGCACACAGCGGCTGCCGAGCGTTTCATACACCCTTTTCAAGTCCCTGGGAAATTATGCTGCTAATAAAATTTTATCACCGCCGGGACACAGGAGGGCCCAGTTGGCCGTCCGAAAGGCTCAAGCCACGTGGCTAGTTTTTGTTTGTTTTTTTTTTTTTTCAATTCACGCCACTGTACACTTGTCGGCACAAAACTCGCCGCCCCAAATCTGAGTGGAAGCGGATAACTAGCGTCCGACGTACAAAAAGAAATGCCACACAAATCCCATGTCCCGTGTCCCATCTGCCCTCGCCACTCGTGCGGCCAATTTTCCGGGGTTTTTTCGACGGCAATCTTCGCGCTCGTTTATCGGTTGTTGATTCCAATGTTCGCCGGCATTCAAACTATTTATTAATAAATTAAATAGTTGCTCGATTTTTTTTTCTGTATTCCGCCTAACTGGGGTCGCGGAGGATATACAGCAATTTACGAGTTTGTTCGGGCCATCCGAACGCGCCCATTGTCCTGGAGTGCGTCGGTGGTGGTGGCTGGTGGCTGGTGGCTGGTGCGCCTCTTTCGACGGGTAATTTATTGAATTGGCTGAAAAATATCCCCGTTTTATGGAAAAAGATGTAATCCCCGGTCTGAAGGCTTCACATGAAATACATTTCAATTATGTATTATGATGACGTGCACACGTAGGTACGTGCATGTGTGCGCCATTGATGGGATATCGATGCCTCCCCGGGGAGCGGGCGGGGGGCGATGGATATTTATGTTGGCAATATTGTTTATATTACCGCTATCTGATTCGCGAATTTATCCACTGCGCTATAAATTTAGTCTCGACCAATTTAGAGTTTTGTTCCTGACGGCCTGCAAGGTGTCCTTTCATATTTTTTTTTTTTTTGCCAGAGAAGGTATTTTTTTTTTCCTCTTGTTGGGTGCTCTCAGGCGTATGAGTGATTTCAGATATATTTCATCGTTATTTCTTTCGTGCCTTGATGGGAGGGGGAGTCGATGCTGGGAAGAGTAATAGAGAGGCATTGGCGTGGATTTTACGGCTGAATGATGGGGACCTTTAGTTCGCGAGTTATGATGCCTTGAAGTATCATTTGGCGTGTGTTGTCATCATCGATGGAAGGTCGTAAATTCAAACCACCGCGAGAGGGGTGTGGCGAGCATTTGGAGTACATGTGTTCCCATTGGAGGAGCACTCAGATGACAGGGGGCCATACTAGGGCTGTGAGTTCTGACTGCCATGTCTTCGAAGTCCTAGACAGGCTAACAAAGCGAGCTTGAATGAAAATGTCTGCAATTTTATTTGTCGTCACTCATTTTGAGAAGCAAATGAGTGCAGGATATGAATTGCAATTTTGATGTCCTGCCTTGGGGGCAGTTTGTGCCCGAAAGGTGCATGTGACCGACGACGATTGCAAGCGCGACGACGACTGCGATGCGATTACGAAAACTAGGAAAACCCTTTTATTTGTATTGTCTATTCGGCAAGGACACTACTAAGCGCTGCCCGAAGTCAAAAAGAAAAGCCGTGCTAGCCTCATGGGTCCAGAGAGTTGCCCTCATGGACGCCTCTTCGGGTCCAGAGGGTTGCCCTACCTAGCCTCATGGACGCCTGTTCGGGTCCAGAGGGTTTTATTGGAAAATAATAAATGTTGTCGGAATGGTGCGCTAAAAACGGAACCGAATCACATAATTGTCGGGACGTGAAAGCTTCTAAAGGCAAAATATCGAAATATATTAAATATAGGAATTCGAAGCAAAAAAAAACCTTAAAATAATGTAAATGCTTACGACTGTTGCCTGTTGCTATTGTTGGGCCGTTTGTGGTCATCGTTGGACCGCTTGTGGCCATGGAACAACACTTTTATCGACCCTCACATATGCGAGAGACGTGGTAGGCCGTGAAGCCACTTTCAGCCTCCTCCGCGAGGGAAGAAGCCACCACATCAGCCCACACTTTCACATTTTTGTTCTGTAGCTGACCTGCTTCTGGCCACCGTTGGGTCGCTGTTGGGCATCGCTGTGCCTCTCCGTCCCACCACCTAAATTCTGAACTCTACTTACTAAGAGCGACTAAGCTAAAATAATGCAAAAGGTCTTGCTCAGACACCTCTATCCAGCTACGAGTGCTTTCGAACTGCCATAGATTCTTAATAGTTCTGAAAGATCAGTCGTTCCGAAAAGGATCTGAACCTCCGCCCAAACCTAGCCCTAAGCGGAAGTTGCGGCAAACCAATCCGAAGCCACAAACTGGCACGCAAATAAATCAGTTGTTCCGAAAGACGGGTCGAGTTGTTGGCCGAACTTCCTTTAAAAAAACAAACAAACCGTTCGTCCTTGCTGCAGAGTCTGTCACAGGCACACGTGAAAGCCCATCGATTCAATAACAGATACGAGGCGCATTTCAAACGTGTCCCTGCAACAGCTCCAGCTTGTCCGTGTGCAGATGCTAGGCCGGTGAATGTAACATTCTAACAACCCGCTAACCCGCGCGCACGCACAAGAGCCGATCAAGAAATTCGCGTGCCGAGGCAGTTGCTGTTGAAGACAGGGAAGAGGTTGGTCTTCGAAAGAGGGGCGCGCCCAAGCTGCCATTGCCGGCGTTGTAACTGAAAGGAGAGGAAAAGAAGTGGACTCTGAATATTTCCACTAAGAAAAATATAACCCGGGCCATGAAACAGAAATTCACTCGACGAATTCAGTATAATGAATGGATGTGTGTATAATATAAGCAGAGACATATAAAATCAATTGAAAAATGTTTGACTCACCCCACTGCACATGCTCCATGCTGGAGTAGTAGTTCCTTAAAGCTGGTATTCGGTGGGCCGCTTGTGGTCATTGCTGGGCCGCTTGTGGCCATTGCTGAGCCGCTTGTGGGTATTGTTGGAATCCTTGTAGCCTATACCGAACTGAAACTGGAACCGAACCGTAATCCATTGAGCAGAGGTGGCCTTGAGCGTGAATCGCTTGTGAAGGCAACCGAACCGAACCAAAATCTATTGGGCAGAGGTGGCCCTAGTATAGTCGCTGCAAGGCATACACGAGCTACATATGTCGACGGACAGAGGAGCCGCTTGTGGCTTGCACCGAACCGAAACCGAACCGTAGTCCAAGGGGCAGTGGTGGCCCGAGCACGATCGCTGTTTGCGTGTAGTTGTGTCGTCCTTGAGTCCGCAGACTCCAACCGTAGTCGCGCAGGTATGCATGCCCGTACCGCTTAATGTCTTTCATCGATCGCTTTCAATCATGCCTACTCATACTTTCGAGCGATAGTAGGAGGTGGTAGGCGAACGGGTAGAACCAACGACGAAAGGTTCAACGACCTTGATCCTTCACAAGAAAAAATAAAACGCAGCGAAATGCGCTCCCATCCTGCTTCATGTTGCCTAGCATCCGCGACCCGTGCCCATTAAGGCGTCCATCATGGTGTCCAAGATCCAGCAGCGATGGCGAAGGGTTCCTGTGGTGTCCTCAGGGACTTCCGTGGGATCTAAGACCCACTTTGGAGGGATTTTTAGGCATTTGAGGTCTCGTTAGACAGTTTCGTCGAGTCTTCTTTGCGAATACCCCACGAATAGATTTGCGATCCATTTGCACGGTTTTTTCAAAAGCACTTTACGATGGCAGAATGCGAGGGATATGGGTCAGACGACATTTATGGCGTGAACTTGATTCATTTCCTTTGTCGATTCTTCCTCCATCGTCACCTCAATTCTGACCTCTTGCGGCTGTGAAAAGAGGACAAATGAAAAAAGGACCTCGCAAGGAGATCCTGCTGGCAGCTACGAACGTGATTTCGAGTACGTTTGATTTCAAAATCACGTCCAAGCGTTTTTTCGACGCTGTCAGCAGGATCTCCTTGAACAGCCCTTTCTTCATATCCTTGCCGTTGTCTTGGGCTGTTCCCTTCTACTACTACCATAAAGCACAAGGCCTTTGCTGATAAAACCACAAATTCCATCCAAAATTCCATTCTCCTCAAAATTTCACACAAATTCCACGAGGAAGTCGACCACAAAGTGTCACAATAGGGTTCGAGTTTCTCGCAGAAAATTCGTTTTCAAAATTCCTTCGATTTATGATGCAAAATGGATGGAATACGTAGAGTTGAGGACAAGCGGAGGATATATGAAAGAATTAAGTGTCGCAGGATGCCACAGGATCCAAAAAAAAAGAACATCATCGGCCCAATTTCTGGGATTTGCTTGCTTTAATGCGTCTCTTAGTCATTCTCTGACATCGTGCATGCCTGGATATGGGTCCTGTGTCAAAGTGGATTAGTAACTGATCAACCTGTGTCCATCCCTGCACTTGACTTTACCATTTGCGCCAGTCACCGCCAGCTGTAGAGCGCAAATAGCAGATCCCCTACTCTAAGTGCATCGTCCTGAGTTAATAGGCACTGGAAATCCAAGCGAATTTCTCTACACAAACATAACAAAAAAAAAAAAAGGATCCCCTTTTTGTTCCATCAGCGAACACAATTGATGAACACAGCCATGTTCAAGTTGTAAAAAAACAATTCAAGTTAAATGATTTTTTTCATTTTTTTTTTCGTTGGTCCTGATCGATGGAATACTGGTTGCAGGATACTGCCAAAACATAAATAAAATTCCACCAGCTAACACCATCAGTGTCCCGATACGAGGAGCGCGGCCCGAGAGAGTATATCGGCGCGCCGTGTCCCATCAGCTATTGGCAGTATGGCAGCAGGCCATAAGTGCCTGCGGGGCGGCGCGGTGCTGGCGTTGCTGTGTGCAGGACTCCCGCTCCGGAAATCGAGGTAAATAATAATTTTTATTGAACGTGATTGAATGATAATGGAACATTGGCTACGACGACCTTGTTTCGTGGCACAGAACATCGCTAGCTTCGGCGTTCGGTGTACCAGCTCGCTCGGAGCAATATAAATGGAAATTGAAACTGTACAGCGCGGCAGCGCTAGAGAGTGGGTCTTCATTTCGTGTTTTTGTTCCTTTATTTATTTTTTTTTTTTTTTTGATTTTGGCTTTCGTCCTTATTTATTTTCGCTTTCTGTACGAATTTCCGTTCTCCCTTCGTTTTGATATCGTTGCCGTTTCTGTTTCTGTTTCTTTTGTTATTAGTCGCCCGTCGGTCCGTTATTGTTGTTTTTTGCCCAGCCAACCCTAGCGCTCGATGATAGATGTGTGTGCTGTTGCTTTTCCCCGCGGAGTTGTCTTCCGCAGACCGACCAACCGAGCGGAAGAACGGGAGGTGGTGGCTTCGGAAAGAGGCTGGAGGATGACTTGGAATTTGGGTTGAATTTGAGACTCCTTTTGTGCTGTCATCGGAGCTTCCGAGGCGGGGGGGAGGAATGGGTTCCATCCAAATGAATGTAATGCTTCCGGTTGACGAATAGCAGGCGGCCATTAGTGGAACATTACTGAAGATTTATTTTTTTGTTCTTTCCGTCTTTTTTTGGTGAAATTGAAAGCTGTGCTGTGAGTGATGGCGTTTAAATTGAACGAAGCCACCTGAACAGCTGGCGGTGGTGGTCTCTGAAAAGGTAGTTGCCGGAAGGGACTCGGTGGACATTCGGAGATGTGTCTTCGTGGAGATCGTCGAGATGACTGCTCGAGGAGTCCAAGTGAAGTTGTTGTCTCAAGAGCCTGAAGTGGAAGTCGTCGGCAATCAAAGTGGCCTCGTCGAAAAAAAAGAATACTGAAGAGCTGTATAAAAGCCGCACCCCCCCTCGGACCACCCCGTATGACCGCTCGATATGAATTGAAGTGGTTTAAATGGAAATTGAAAAATATTGTCGTCCATCCGGTTTACACGGAGTCGGCAATATTTTGTGTACCGTCCCACGGACCGCATCGGCGATCAGGACTTTTGATTTTTATTTATTTTCTTCTCTTTTTTCCCCCCGCTTCGTTGCACGCCTCCGTGCAGCAGCAGCAGCAGCACATTTCCAATCAGGCTCCGATGCAACTTTGAATAAATAAAATGTACAGCAAGGCCTACATAATCGGTCAGCGGTTTCCGTCAAATTGAGGATATGCGGCTGAAGGCTCTTCCCTCGGCCATCGGTTTGGCTCGTACGTGCGCCAGCACAACAAGCTACCGTTTTATTACAGCTCATTCGATTCGACCCACACCCACACCGGATGCGCAGAGGATTGGGGAAAAAAGCAAATAAATCTCTCTGTTGGGTGTGTGGGGTGGGAGGGAGAAGGTTCAGTTGTAGTTGCAGTTGCAGTTCCTGCTGGTCCGTGGTCCCTGGTTATTTCGCGGCTGCCAGCTCGAACTGAATTGAAAAATAATTCTTCAGCTACGATAATTATGTCGAGTGGACATTTGTTTTGTTGATCGATATCGCTTTTTTATCTGTTAATGTGTTTTTCGTTGTTGTTGTTGTTGTTGTGTTTTTCGGAGAAATCTGTATAATCAATCGAACGGCGAGGTGTCATTGATGCGACACCGACGATCGATGGCTGGTCGCCGCGTAGGGAGGACGTGCTTTCGAGCTCATTTTGATACAAACAAAAATTATGTATTCATGTCGGAGTCAGTGTACGTAGGTGGGGTGGGGTGGGCTGATGAGAAGGGAATAATTGTTGATGGAACTTCCTGTTTGCTTTTGTTCTTTTTTTTTTGGGGGGGAGGGTTTTGCAGCCCACCGAGAGGGTTGAGAGTCGATTGTCATCGATTTCGCCGTCGAACTGAAGTGCAAAGCGGTTGTTACAGTGGTCGTTAGGCTTAATGGAGAAATTTGATTGTGCTTTGTGATACAAGGAAAAGACATTAACGCAACTTAGTGAATGACAGTTGTGAATTAACATTCATTTGCATAATCTCCCATCAATCAAACGAGCGGGGTTTGGGTAATTAATTGAATGACAGCGTGGACATGATGCGGATGTGGACTAAGAGTGGAGCTCTTTTCACTTTTATCGCCTGTCCAAAGTCTGTCCATTCACGTAGCACGCATCCAGCAGCTGTAAGGACTCCTTCAACTACTTTTCCGCCTTTTTAACCCCCCCCCCCAACTTAAGTCCCTGCAGTCCCCCGCTGACACTATACACAGAGATAATCTCAGGCACACTTGACCTCTGCCCATTCGCGGGCCCATTCTCGCGCAGTAACAACAGTCGAAATCGCAAGTTTATGACCCATTCCCAGCTGGAGTCCCAATTGAAGTCCTTCGCAAGAACTTACGATCCTCAAATCCTTCTTATCACTGCGTGCAAGAATCATTCCGTCGTCTCCAGTCACAAACATTTTTATTGGGACACTAATCAACTTCAGTCACATTTTCGTCATCTTCTGCCGAGCACCCCATCAACACATTCAGAGAAGATCATTTGGGCTTCGTCGAGGTTCCTAGTCCCTCAATTATTGAGCCATGAAAATTTATAATGCGTCACAATGATAATCCGACAACAAGCGACACACTTTAACGACCGGCAATGTCCTGCCGCAAGCTTAAAGCACTCATTATCCTTCCAAAGCCAGACGCATCTCTCGCTGTTGTTGACTGAGTGTGTGTGAAGGCTGGAGCTTGTCCGCTTGTCGCTGTCTTAACCAAATGGATTTTTAATAACCCGAATTATGAGATGACTGTGTCCTTCCTGGACTGACGAGCCGAGAGAGGGTTATGCGCCGGAAGTTCCTAGTGGTCGTTCATAAAAATTTCATAACTCCCCCCTCTGATGATGTCCTTTCAATTTTGAGAAATCGTTGCTCTTTTCCTCATCCTCCCGCCTTTTTAAGTGCGTTCTGAACACAGGAGGAGTTTACATGATTGGCTGGTGTGGAATTGGCCTCAACCTGCAACCCCTCCGCCACACAAAGAGGCAAACAAATGAAATTGGATAAACGAGAGAGCGAGGGGCAGGAAAATGAAAGGGAATTAGGAGGAAAACTTTCCCACGACATGACGAGGGAAAGAAATGCGAGAAGGAACTTGTAATGCTCCTTGGAACTTCCATAACGACTTCTACCTTGACTACGACAACAATGACTACACAAGAACATTGCAAGAACTCCGCAAGTTCTTTCATACATTCCCTCTCTCTCTCTCTCTGATTCTCCCTCTCTCGTTTTCTACGATTCTGTTTCGCCGACACAATCCACACAAAACCATTCGTCCTCGTCTCCCCTCATTACACAGACTGAAAGAAGTTCTCGCCATCCTTGCCTGATGACAAAAAATTAAAAGAAAACTTATTGTTAACACTTTTCTCATATTTTGTTGTTGCCCGAGGTGCCTTGAAGGACTCACATCTGTTGGCGCGTGTGCCACGATGGCACGATGCCATGGTGGGGTTAAAAAAAAATGTATTCAACAACAAAACTCTTAGGCAAAATATAAAAATTGAGTCGGTTAACGACGAAGACGACGATGATGATGACTACGACACCGACAACGACACCGACACCGACAATGGCAACGGCAACAACGCGAGAAGGGAGTCTTCAGCACAATCCACCAGCCAAGCCAAGGGCAGTCGAGAGGCGTCGACAAAAGGGATGAGGCGAGAGATGAGGCAAGGGCGATGAGGTACCACACCATTCCGTCTTGCCCGAAGTATTACGGCGGGAGCGTAAAGCAAGCACCGACAATGAGGATATGAAAATAAAAGTGGAACTGTGCAATAGAGCGAGGCCCAGCCCAGCGCACGGCAGTCATCATTGCCGTCATCATTTTACGTTCGCTAGCGGAGATAACTTTTTATGTTTATAGCAGCGCTACTGCGCTGCAAGGGGATTTTTATTCAGGTGAAGCCAGAAGTGGCAACAGCTCGGGCCAACTATAACTTTGCGCTTTCATTGCATGTAAGTTCTGGGAAATTAATAAAACCTGCTGTGTGTTGGAGTGAAGGCAGGGTTGACACTTTGGCGGAAAGTGGTCCGAATTTCGGCGTAACGCCTATCATCGACGACGATCTCTTCCGAAGATCACCCCTCTGCCTGTGGTCAGGAATTCATTTGCGGTTAGACAGAGGATCCCCATCGCATGTGCGATCAGTCCTGCCCCCGTCACCGACATTGGAATGCTAAGTGATTTGCTCTAGTAAATGCAAAACTAAGCCAACTCGAAAGTTAGTTAAGTGCTTGCATTTATTCGCCCATTACTGGCCACAGACCGCAGGTCAGCATGACCGAACTGCAGGCGCTCTCCAACTGAGATGGACTGGCTGAAGGATTAAGCAAACTTTCTTTCTCCACTCGCACACGATATGCAATTCCATCAAAGTGTCATCACCGAGGCTAATTTATGCGCAACTTAGTTTAAGCCGCCCACCACCACCACCACCAGTCGTCGTCGTCGTCCTCGTGCGTGTTGCATGCACTAAATCTGGGATATTCTACTTCTTTTTTGCGAGCGCGCATCTTAACACTTCTCGACTTTAATTGAAAACTTTTTGTGTTATCCTCCTCCCTTCCAGTCGTTGCAATCACCGTCATCACAGCCGTCGACGAGGACGACGTGTAAGGACGATGTGGCGGCTCAAACAGATGAGAGAAGTCCTAATGGGACTCGGCGGATGTGCGAGTGAGAGTGGAGTCCCTCCCGCGCATCGACAAGATGATGTATGAGTGCATAATTAGTGTGCCCTTAGGTGTATCCATCTTCACATCTTGATGGCTCTTTGTGTCCTTTAACACACACACACACACACACAGAGCGACCCACAACCATCCACTGCATAACGACGACTCACTTATTCGGGTCCTTCGCGCGCACTTTCGTACGCGTTCTGATGGCTGTCATGTAAAATTGAAAATAATTTAAGCCATCCTTGGCTCGTAGCTAGTCGTACAGCCTTGCGCTCCGCAATTACTCCTACCCACGGGGGTGGCGATGGATGGGTGTTAGCTTTGCCTCACCGTTCTCGCCCGTAATTCATGGTTAAAATGTAAATGAGAAAATTACTTGCATTTTAATTGAATTTTAATTTCATTACAAGGAACTTTTTCTGTGTGTGTGTGTATTTTTTTTTTTTTTTCTGTCTCTCCACTCCGCGCACGATGCTGCTGCTGCTGCTGCTGCTGACTTTGACGATCACACTGTAGTCGACATTGACACCAGAGCCGAGGGAGGCAGGATGTTTTCGTTGAGTACGACTAATGCTTCATTTAAAGTTTTGAATAATAATTCTTTCTTTGTTCGTTTCAGCTTTCTTTTGTTCTGCTCTCTGGATTGCTTCGGGTGCTCGGATGCTCGGGTGCTCGAGTGCAATGGAGGAATGACGGAATGAAGAAGACGGGGGTTATCTGTCGGAGTTAGTGTTACTTTGAGAATGTGGTTTCAATTTCCAATTGAGTTTGTCGAAAAGTAATTTTATTTAAGTTCTTCTCGAAGTTTTTCCCGATGCAAATTTCCACTGGCAGTCTGGGGGAAGTCGGGGTGGAAGTTTTGTTCGATGAAATTACGTTACTGTTTGCTAAGTTTTAACAAGTTTCGTGCACTGAGAGTCGGAGTCGGTGCCGGTGTCGGTGTCGGTGTCGGTGTCGGTGTCGGTGTCGGTGTCGGTGCCGGTGCCGAGGCTGCTGCAAGCTGACGTCGCGCACATCTTTGTTTAAGTTTAGGCAAGAGATATGAATTGAAGGCATGAGAGGGAAATTCTGTTTTTTTTTTTTCTTCTTCTGTGGTTCTCTGCTGCTGCATCCTGTGGTAAAGGGGTGGGAATGCCTTCTAGACTTTTTTTTGCTCGAAGTAGGGCGGTTTTCGCATGGATCAACAGGTCGTAGTGGAAGCCTGTTCATGCTTCAAACTGTGCCCATGTCTGTAGCGCCAGTTCGCCAGTAGAACCGCTCTTGTCGGTGGTCAGGTCCAAACGACTCTGAACAAGACTGGACATGTGCACAAAACAACGAAGATACGAGCCAAGATGCATGCCCATGAGTATTATGAAGAAGAGCACCACCCACGCGCCGTTGGTTGAGTGCCTTCCCCCCGGTTAGAGGGGTCCCCGGTTCGAATCCCAGTGACAGCAAAGTTAATACACTTTATTCGGTTTTCAAATCCGATCAAATTAGTCGATCAGTGGTAGTAGCCCGACTATGGGTATCACAATGGTCTCAACATTGTCTAAGTGTGCTGGCGATTTTCGCTGCTAGCCCAACTACCTACCTACCACCCACGATCTACCGTATTCCTGCTAAATACACTACACTGTCCATCGTTTTAGAGGGATGCGTCCATCTCTCATTATTTCGTCAAGATTCTACAGAACTCCGACAAATGAGAAAATCCAGAAAATTAATTCCAGCCGTCAACCTCCACGCTCCATAGATCTGTCAACCATTAGCCGAAAATTTCCCAGCAAGTGTCAACCAGTAGACAAAAATTCCCCACCTCCCATCGCACCCATCACACCTCTGCCACCACAACCAACCTGGCATCTGTCATTTGGCGAAAAGTTAAACTATTACACCTCTCCCGGCATCCCCCCCATCCCCCCCATCAGTGAGGGCTCACCATCAATCCATCAAAAATCCGACAACGTCAAGGATATGTTTGCCACAAGTTATCGCGTTCACTGACACCCGCTTGCCATTTGTGACATCCACCATGGCGTTCCCGACCAGCTAATGATTGAAGTTCTCAATTTCCCAATTCAATGGAATTCCCTCTCAAATAAGCCGAAGATCGCAATCATTTCTGGCTGTCATTTCTCCTGAGTCACCCGAGAATGGCCCTCAGGCGAGCTGTGCGTCTGTCCAAGCCAAAAGAAATCACACACACCACCCCAGAGAAACAGACAGACAGAGAAACAGTAAGACAACAACACACTCTGTCATCATGTCAACTAATGGAGCGTCACACAGAGTTTATATGTCGGTTTGTACTGCGTACAGTTCGCCTATCCATCCATCCATCCATTCATCCATCCATCTATCCATCCGTCCCCCGAAACAATGTGCTATGCTCTCATTTGTATTTATTTCCATAAAATCCATCAGAAGATGTATTTTCCTCCCAAAATATGAGGACCAACGACATAAAGCCAAGCCGCACACAAATCATTTTCTAACCGAACAGATAAATCTCTCTCCTCCTCTGTCTATGGCCGGGGCCCAGCCAGACCCACCTACCTATAGATTGGTTTGCTTTAACATGGGGCTCGTCTTTAATTTCCCTCGCCACGGGGCACAACGACGACGACGACGACGGTCAGAGAATTTCACTTGTCAGTCCTTTGAATACGGAATGACTTGGACGAGCGACGGGATCGGACCCTCAGTCCACCAGTGGCCAGGCCCAGATGCATGCATCCAGATTGGCATCTGTTCGAACATTTTTTTGCGAACACCACACCACCGCTCAGAGTGCACTCGAGGAGAAATCACTCACTCAAGTGGATGCGTTCAGCTAGCGTAAAAATAATTTTCCGCAAGAACCTCGTTGCTTAATCGAGTTTCCATGTAAAGCGAGCGACGGCTTAATGCGAGAACACCGCGGATTCCACAAGAAGCACAAAAAAAAACGAGAAAAAGCCACGCAAAAGTTAAACATCCATTAAGCTGCTGTTATGTGATTACAATTACAACTTGAACAGGATCCATGGGGGCTCCCCCCTCCACGCAGCAGCTCCGGACATGATGCCACTTGGATCGGTGTTGCGCGTCTGCTGTTTTTGGCTTATTCCCGGTTTTTGTGTTGTTCCGACTGTTTGCGTTGTGCTCTATTTGCTCGTGTGTCCACGCCCCCCCCATCCCTCTCCGGCGTTGTTAATATACATTTTTAATTTTAAATTAGCCCAGTTGCTGGGTCATGCCTGACGGGGTCCGCGCCCCCATGCCTCGTCCAATTTTTTCCCTGGCAATTTGATTCTGCATATTAATAATAAGTTAACTCATCCACATGAACTCACACACAATGCGGCTTTCTTCTCGTTCTGTTCGTGACCTCATCCCCGTCAGCAGCGACGGTATCATTTCGTTTGGCCACATATCGCTGCCGTTGGCTGCGAAAGGAAATTCGCTTCCGAATTGAGTTTAAATTTCATAACAGGCCACAGCCGCGCCGCGCCGCGCAGCGAGAAGGACATTGCACAGCGAACGGGATGAGTTGGTATCCAGTCGGCTGAAGAGGGGTTAGTGTCGGCTTTTGACTGAAATTAAAAATTCATTTGGTGGGCCGCCGTGCTTCCGGCATGCAGACAGGAAGTCTTTAAAAATCGAATTAGTTCCACGCTGCCTTAATTCTGAAGGTCGCTGCCGACAGTCCGTGACTTCACCTCAACCTGCTGACCATTCTCAAGGAATTGCCATGCATCGCAGGTACCACAAAATATGATCTGTCTGCCAAAGTGAATCACAACGCTCATCTGTATCCGCTTGGCCAGCCCAGAAACACACTCGCTTGCCTCTCGAAGCTAAATAATTAATAGTTCCTCATTAAGAGCTGCTAACAGCTTCCGTAGCAGCAGCAGCACTGAGTAACTCCTGTTCAATGGGATTATTTTTCATCCCATGTCCCAGGTCCCAGGTCCCAGCTCCCGGTGGCGGCAGGACTTTCAAGTAGTTAAATCCGCGAAAAAAGGAAGCAACAACAAATTAACGACATAATTAATTTCACGAGTATTTATTTGTCGGTCTGTGGTGTTTGTTGGCGTGTTTGGGTTTTTCTTTTGTTCTTCCCACCCCACCGCGTCGACGAATGTGTCAGGACGAGGCCGGATCACTCACTCCGCGAGTGAAATTACATTTTTTTTTTTCGTTTTGTTTCCTTCCACAATAGCTTGGACGCGGGGGAGGTAGGAGGTGAATCCTCCGTGCCGACGAAGCTACGTAGTGGACGTATCCATCCTCATTTAAAATGATATTAACGGTATTCAAAATAATTAAAACTGGCTGCCTCTCTGAATGAATGAAGGAATGAGCGGGGGGAGGGACAAAAAGCAGCAAAATAATAAACAGCAGTGGGAATTGCAGTCTACAACAGCAGCCCTGAGAGGGTTGGCGAATTAATTATAAAAAAAATTACTCACACACCCACACATACATATGTACGAAGGAAGGGTTAAAACAAAATCACTGGCAAACAAAAGATGATGATAAATTTCCATGTGTGCAGGGAGAAGATTTTCTCCATTCCGAATGCTTTCCTGTGAATTTTATCTTTTTTGTTGTGTTGTTTCCCCCGCCCAGCCCCGCACACGCCCTAGTGGCGTTTATATTTATTCTCCGTTTTGTTGGCCTTAAATCTCATTGGGGGTGAAATTGCATTTGCTTTTTCCTATGTTCTGCCTGTCCTGTGCGACACCAGCAGCGACGCAAAGGACCGGGGAGTTGTTTTACAGGAGGTAACGTCGACAGCCCAACAACCGTGACAAAATGGCAAAAAATACGGCAGGCAGCCGGGGAAAGGACAACAGGCAGGAAAAGTGCGGGGTTCCTGGATCCTGGTGCCCAAGTGACCTGGTAAGAGACTAAGGTTAATCTATTTCCGTGGGATAGGTCGCCAAAGTACACTGGATAACTGAGGAGGACGGAATCCGAGCGATGGAGTTCATTTCATGTAAGAGAGCGATTACAGAAGAGCGGGATTTTTTCAAACATGCGCCGAGGATTGGTCTCAGAGCGACGCTGAATCGGTTTGAGAGAGCACCGCTTCGACAGAATGCTCTTTCGGAGTGTATTACGGCAGACAAGTTTGCGACGAACTGTCGGATGTTTGGTCGGGTTTTGCGGATAAAGAGAAGCCTCTACCCAACCTGGCCAATACAGACGAGAGATTTGAATGTTTAACTGACGGTTTGAGAGATGTGCAGTGAAAGAGTGTGTTTAGGTTACGAGGCAACTCATTCGTGGTGGACAGTCACAGGTGTTTGCTGAAAATTCGGTTTGCTGCAAGAGGTGATAGATTTCAACTCGATTTCTGAGATAGAGTGATGCCTTACGGTCTAAAAAATGAAATAAATTATAAAGAGTGACCAGATGGCAATGATAGCTTTTCCAATTATTTTGTTTCATCAACTGTCAAAGATGGGATTGACCCCCATTTTTCAGTACGGGTTGTCATTTCATCGTCCATCTTCGACACATACTAAAAAATATACTCAAAGTCTTATTTTTATATATAATGGCATGAAGGTAGCCTTAAATTAAAGCCAGAATCAGTTTTATGCCTCACGCAGTTGTTGATTCATTTAAGTCTCCTTTCTTATCGTTCTTATCTGGTCATCTCTTTACTAGGCATATGTCATTGCTAAACATGACTCATTTGACGGTCCATTACCAACAAGTCGGCGAAGAACATCAACCTGAAGGACTTCTGCGCCAACTATGTAGGCTGTAGATGTGAACAACATCACATCGGAGTCGCAACCCTGTTCTTAAAGGTGTACCCCAAGGTTCCATCTTGGGACCTATTTTATTCATTATGTATAGGAAATGAATTAACAAATACTCATCCACTCACATTAATGCCGACAATATACAAATACATCAAAGCTGTCCACTTGGACTTATTGACTAGCTGGAAGATGAACCAGGAAAAGGCTAAAAAATCCCTACTAACCACCACAAATTTTTTTTAGGTGAAAAACTCGATGTCGTCGGATTCACTCCAAATGCATTTGATTCGATTAATAGACACTAGACAACACACCCACAGGTGTACGAAAGTCCGGGGTAGCCTAGTTTGGCCGCTGTGCCAGTTGGAAGATGAGCTAGGATAAGGCTGAAAATGCCTTACTATACACTGTCAATTTTTTCAGGTGAAAAATTCGATGTCGTCGGATCCACTCCAGTCTTTGGATTTCGATAATACACATCTAAACACATAACCACAGGTGTACACAGGTCGTAGGTACGCCTAGTTGGGCCACTGTGGCAGTTCGAAGATGAGCAACGAAAAAGCTAAAAACGTATGATCTAGAACAAATATGTCACGGGTCACTAAAAAATTGACGTGAAATTCAACTCGGGTAAACTTTTTTTTTTTGAATTCGTTAACACATAACTCTAAACTGTCAGCTATCGGGAAAACATATGTCGTTCCTCGAACTCTCTGGTTATCGCAGCAGCTTATCCCACTTAGTACTCGATCGCTACTCACTAGAACTGCGATTATATTCGTAAACCGGGATGCCCGCAATTGCATTGAATAGCACTGCTCGTAAAGCAAATTATCTTAGAAGATATAAACCCGTATCACAACTGACTAGACACCTTCTAAGTGTGTCTCTCGAAACTATCTGCAATTTAGAGCGCTATCTATTCTGTTTAGAATTCTGCGACATGGTGTGCCACTCTATCTTTACGACAAACTTCAATTTCGGTTATCAGACAGGTGCGAATTGCTTGAATTCTACCTAGGTTCACTTGCTTCACTGTCATCTGAGAGACAATTCGTTATCGCTACAGTGGGACTATGGGACTCCTCTGTAAATAAAAAATAAAATTAAATAAGAGATCCAAACGATCAGGGCACTAAATGAAGCCTGAAAAGTCGATTAGTCTGCAGTTTCAATATCCTCCCTGTAGCCCAGTCCACAGAAATTCTATGACATGGAAATAGGACGTCCGTCCGTGAGGTGGTGTAACGTGCATCTATTCCTGGGACTCTGAAGACACCTGGAAGAACCCGCAATCAACTATCTACTAAACACAGCAACGTTCACACACCCTTCTAGCAAGTACGCGATGTTGATACGGAAAGTTACATCTATTAAAAGGAAACTCTACCACAAGCTAACCAACGATCATACCCTTTCGCGATCCAAAGACGAGTATCGGTGCATGTCCTCTCTGTTGGCCACTCTCTCTTTTGCTCAAGAGGGTAGCTTCTGTTGCTATTTATGTCGATTGTGGAACGACATCATTTTTGTTCCTCGTGCAAAAAAAAAAATAGATTCCTCACCTTTTCCAACTAGGAGCCTGGATTTAAAGTCTCTCTCTTAACCGGGCAGCTTCCTTGCCGCACACACATTTTTGTACAGATCGGGGACTGGTCTCTTATGTCTTCTCTGCCACCTTCACCTTCCTCGCAGACAGGACAAAATTGAACAACAAATTCCTCTGTTGCTAACATTTCCCTTCCATTCAAATGCAAATGAACTTGTAGTCACCACGTCCGACAAGAGTTGTTCAGAAAAAAAAGTCATCTATTGGATTTCTGAAGCAACTTTTCTGATGGAGAAAAACTGTAGACTTTCGTCTCCGGCAAGAAAATCCCAAGTGGACTTGGTACACCAATCTGACTAGGGGTGACTCGGCCACATTCAGCTCACACCCCCTCTTATACGCGAATATCCCAGTTTTGTTCTCCTCGTCAGTCGTCACCCCTTACTAACAAATGAGGGGTGTTATCCAGAGGAACAAATAGACATAGACCCCGATGAGGAAACTGGGATATTTTATGTTTATCCAGCACCTGGGTTGCAACCAAATCAACTAGAAACTGGGTAACAAACATTGAGGGTGGATTTCCCGTTCATTTTATCCCACTCACCTACCCTCTCAGACAGCTTCTACCACCATCTAGGGGGGATTTTGTTTTCACCCGCGTTTGGTGTCATCTCTTGAATGGATTTCATACTACGATGTGGGGGGGTGGTTACATTAGGATTGTGTGGCCAAAAAGGAGAGAGTGTGTACCTGAACCAGACAAATACAGGGTGGCTCTACTGTTTCTTAATAAATATGGCGTTCTTTTTAAGTACCAGATGCACTCACTGCTTCAGTCTGCAACGTTGATTGAGTACCGAGGCACATTCGTACACATTTTGTTCAGCTTACAATCGTTCCTCAACCAGGAAGTGATTCGAGGTTGATTTGCTACCATTATTAAGCCACGTTAATTTCATTAATTTCATGCATCACAGAAAGATTATTGAACCTGGTGGAAGAAACGTCAAGAACAGACTTAAACTGAATATGATTCAACTAGAAGCCTGTGGTATTCTTACCAAATGCATAAGGGGCCGTGCGTACTGCAGAAGGTTCCTTTATACAGCGGTGGACGTGTGGTCTATTGTGGATTTTGGCCGGATTGTCCACTGTTTCTTCAAAATGACCGTTCTTGTTGCGTTTTCACACAGGGTCGAAATCGAAGACTTTATCATCATCGCCAGCATCCTCATCATATTCAGACCCGCATGATCCACTAGCCACTCGATCCTCCGCCATCGACTCTAATTCATCAGGAGTTGTGTCCCAGCGAAACCAGGCGAGTTTTTGGACTTGGTCCAACCACCTCAACCTTGGTCTGTCAAGAGATCGCCTACCTGATGGAATTGCATTAAAGACACGCCTCAGAAGTCGTGATGAGGACATGATGACATTCGTGCTACATGGGCAAACCATCGAAGCACAGCCCTTTTCGCTTGAATAAGCAGCTGCTCAACGTTGAGCTCCTCGCGTACTGCTGTGTTTTTCTACCTATTCCGCCGAGTAACTCCCACAACAGAACGAAGAAATCTCATCTCGGCAGTTTGAATTCGTCATCGTATCCTTTCGGTAATTTGCCCAAATTGCATGGCCATAGGTGACAGAGAGAGAGAGAGAAAGAGAGAGAGAGAGAGTTGGAACAATACCGCATTAAAAACTGCTAATTTGACACCCAAATCGGCCTTCCTGATTGCAGATCTTCCAAGCTGTTTCAAAATTGTCCCAGCTTGGCCAATCCTACAGGAAAGCACTCCTTCCATCATCCTTATACTTGAACTTCTCCTCCAGAAGATGCCATGGATGAAGAGGAGATGTAGAAACCACCAGCTGCTCGTGTAGTGATCTGGCAAGTTGGGGCGCCTCCCCAAGGGTCTACTATTTCAATAATCTCAACAAGCTAAATAGCGGCAGCATAAGCCAGTTAAACCACTGGTCCCACTGTTAGGAGAAGTCAATCCGCATAGTACCACAATGGGCCTACTTTGGTGTGAGTGCCTTATGCAGCTCCTACGAGACTTTCAGAATGAGACATAAGGGCATATTCGAGTTAAGGCCTTATGTCAGTTTGCTAAAGCGTCATGGCCTTATGTCATGGCATCGGCTTCTTTATAGGCCATTGAGATGGTCCAGGCGCCATAGGGCAGGGCAGAGATTATCAAGGTCTTATCTTGGTCCTTCAAGAGTGGGCTTCGAGAGAGAGCAAAAGGAAACAGCGGTTGGCAAGAGTTAGTCTGCGTTTAATAGCGATACTGATGCTGTTCGTACTGGTAACTTGGAAACCGAGGTAGACGCCGAAGTTATAGCTCCCCCAGCCCTTTCTCCAGACTTCAGTGCTTCAAAATGAGCTTCCAGCCAATTCTTGGTGAACACTTCCCTCAATTGAAATGGAGTGACTGAAGCATTTCAGGGAAATGAAGCTTATCGTCCACCTCCAGTCGGCACCCATCGTAGGAGACGGCGAAGCAGTTTCATTTGATGAAGTGGAACGTATTACACGCCGAAATCGAGGATCGGAATGCAGCTACATGTGTTAAGTAGTTAACGCTGCCCTTACAAGTCCCTTTGAAAGACATGCGTGTGACAAAATACACTCCATCGTGTTTTTCCTTTACACTTACTTACTTCTCAGGCCGACGACCCATGGAGGGTGAGCAATAGCTGCCTTCCATCGATGACGGTCCTGGGCACGCTGCTTCTAGTCGTCCAGACCAAGAAGTCTTACGCCCGGTCTTGTGCCTAAGATTCAGTCTTCCTCTCCTTCTCGAACATGGAGGCTCGGATTCAAAGAACCTCTTTGCTTGCGAACACGCTCGATTTGGCCGAGCCGCATGCTGTCATCGGACTACATCCACATCCGTATACAGGTCGTGGAGCTCTCGGTGAATGGAGGAGATGGCGAGGACGGTGAATGGAGGAGAAGACACAATCGCCTCCATTCACCGTCCTGGCAGACGGAATTTGTCTTTCGAATCAGCCGTGCTCTGTTGCTTAACGTCCAACTTTCGGTTTGATATGGCAGGACGGGCGAAATAAGGATTGGTTGAATAAGGGGATCGCTACACTGGAGTACTCAAACTCAAAAAATGTTCCATTGTAGTACTCTTACTGAAATTTCATCGTCTATTGGAGGAAGACACCAGCAGGCCCTTCTGTGATGAGGAGCCCATGTACATCATCAGCTCTAACCTCATCAGCACCAAATAACTGCCACCTGATCCGTGCTGGCTAGAGAGGCATGTTGAGTGAGACCCAGGGCCACCTCAGACTGTAGCGCCCTAAAAAGAAGTAGAAGAGGAAGAAGAACAAGAAGAAGATCCGAGCAAAGGCGGCACAGTGGCATAGGAAGTGCTCTGCAGAGTCGTCGTCTTCTCCACAGGCTTCGCAGAGGATTTCATCGCTGAGGCCATAGTTTCTCAACCCTTGAGCCTGTGTGGACCCCCAGCAACGAATTCATCTCTCGGCGGACGCCACCCAACAGTGGAAATGCAGAAGTGTAGTGGATTTGTAGTCGAATGACAACAAAGACGTATTTTTGATGTTTTATTGAAAGGCCGTCGCGGACTGAGATTGAGAATGGCTGGCTTAAGCCAAGCGCATTTAGTCGATTTGGCGAAGGTGTAGTGGCCGCCGTCTGCAGTCTTTTCTTTCAAGAATGCCGCGGATCTTCCCTTGGTTTGTCTACATCCGGGAGAGGCATGCCACTTCCGGTTGGATGGAAGTAGTCTCAACGCAGTTTCGGCTCCTCAGGACACCTCCCCTGGATCCTCGTCCAGCTAGTTCATCGGCGACAACACAAGGCGATGGTGTTTTCTTTTAATTTTATTTAATTTTTCTTTGTTGTATTTTTATTTCTCTTAAAAGTTTTCAATATTTTACAATAACTCATTGACTGACGTTCGCCTCTTCACCTTACACATCTACTCTATTTATCCTGCTTAGACAGTACTCCTATGTGTTAAATGTGCTCTCCCGCGTGTCTCAGACACTTTACAGATACAGTTTCATATTTACTATGCATGTCTATAATTTTTTTTTTTTATTTGTAGGTTATGCTCGAACAGAACGAAAGACAACGTAAAAGGACACTGTGTACTTACTTAGTTTATAATACCATTTATATCGTTACATACATATATGTATAGGGGTGTACGTACGTCTATGAGTTTCTTGTCAGCTGATTAAATGTATTTACATTGAAAGCAAATGTGTGCTCTTGTCACGTTTTTTTTTTTGTTTTTTCCCCGCTAAAAATTACAATTATTGTTTTACAGAATCTTAACTAACTAAAGTGTTGCAGTTATTCTTGTTGGTTTGCAAGTGCCTCTTAAATTAATTCACAACAAAACGCCCCGTAACACTGGCACAGACATTCGGCTTCGGCTTTCCCTTCGGCAACGTTGACGGTAATACGTGACGGAAGTCACGTGTCCCCGCCGCCAACTGTTGACGGGAGAGGAACGATTCAAAAGTTTCGCACTCATACGATTGTCCTTCTCTGCGACCCTCTGCGGTGACAAACTAAAGGAGCCTAGATGGACGGACAGACCCTCAATCAAGGTCGTCCGCCGTGAGATTCTTAAGAGAGAGAGAGAGAGAGAGTCATAGCTTGTCCGCTTGCAATATTAAAAATATATATAATTCCATGTGAGTGTGTGTGTGTGTGTGTGATAAGTAAATGTATCGGAGATATCCTCGGCCAACTGGTGAAGATCAGAGTGCAGCAGTCGCTTATGTAAAAAGTCCACTTAAGTCATACAAGGGGTTATACATATTCAGTCCGTCGATTTGCAACCTTTTCGTACAAAAGAGAATATCATTTTGTTTGCATTTGTCTCCTTCTAATCGTATAAATCTATAACAGTTACAAAATGTGTGGAAACTCTGTTGTCACTGTGCACAAGAAGTTTCCATTCGTCCTCTCGGCCCCGGTTGCGATCTCTAGACGTGATCGGCGAGGGTGATCGTTGAGTCTGGCGCTAGAGCGGTTGTTGCGGCTGCCTGCAACAGCTTCGTGACGACTTCCTCGCCGGCCTGGCCGTTCTCAGCTCCGGCAGCCACGGCTGTGGAGAAAAGCGTGCTCATGGTGGAAGGCAAGGCGGCCAGGCTGGTGGCCAGCGTTGTGAGAAGTGTGGTTGTGGTGGTCGCCAATGTTGTGGCGGCTGCCGTGGATGTTGGCATTGTTGACGCGGTGGTGGCGGCCAGGGTGCTCAGGAGGATGCTGCTGTTGGCGGTGCTGGTCGCGTGCAGATTGGAGTGGTCAATGACGGGCGACGGAACGTATGGATATGTGGGGCAGGGGTTGGTCAACTGGGCGCCCAGCATCGACTCGAAGACGTAGCCGATCAGGGAGCCAGCGGTGAGGCCGACGTTGTACGAGAGTGTCATCATGTTGCCGGTCACCTCCTTGAGGGTGCCGGGTACCTTAGCTGGTGCCAACATCATTGGAAGACTTCCGGCCAGCCCGTTGCTCACGCCCAGGCCGATGGTGAAGATGAATGCGGCGGTCTCGCCGGCGATCACTGGTTGAGCGCGAGGAGCACAGCAGAGCAACAGCAAGGGCACCAGAGTGATTCGCAGGCCCGACATCAGAATCAATTGCCGCCGCGACCAGGTGTACGGCACAGCGGCGAGGATTTTGCCAATCATGTCTGCCGTGTTGAAGGTGAACATCAGCAGGACGGGAAGCCAGTTGCCCAGAGTGCAGGAAATGATCTCCGATTCGATGCCCGGGTACAGCGACAGAGTGACGCAGTAGGCCAGAGCTATGCACACCATGTAGGGGTAAATGGCCTGAGCCACTCGCCACCTCGATTCGAAGCCGTTTCGGAGATCGGTCAGCTTGCCCGGGTTGCATTGTCCGGGCGTGAGGATGTGCTCCACCTTGAAGGCGACGTTTGGCGTCTCCTGCGGTGTCGTGGGCACGTCCGGCAGGTTGTTCAAGCCCTCTATGACCGACTCTCCAGCCGTGGGGTTAGACAGCTCGTACACAGGGTTGCTGGAAGCAGGAACGGTTAGTGCATCAATAGCGGTGAATGACGGTAATGCTCACCTGAAGCTCAGTGCAGTCGGGGCGTTGCCGGTAGTTTGCATGGAAGGGGGACTGGACTCCAGGTTGAGGACACCGTACTTGGCCGTGGCTGAGTCTCCGTCAAGGGCGTCGTTCTGAAAAGCAAATTGATCATCATGCACGGCGGGCAATGAAAGCGCTTACCAATCGATCCTCGTCCGGTCGCAGCACAATCTTGGCGCACGCCTTCATGTGGTACCGCACGAACGGCGAGTGGATAGTCGACATGTGCAAGACATAGCTGAAGGCTATGTACATCGTTGAAGTCAAGAAGAAAATCACAGTCGACACGCGGTGGTTGTGAATCATCAGCTTGGTCATGATCCGATTGAAGGACACCAGGAAGCCGGCTAAACTCTCGCCCGCCATGACCGCCTGCGTGTACTGCTTCGGCAGCATGCTCGCGAATCCGTAAAAGCTAGACTGTTGAACTGGAAAAAAAATGGGGGGAGGGGGATGCTCACGATGTTCGCTGGAATGGATGACAATGGCTTACCTGTACAGCCGACGGCCACCAAAGAGACTGCAGCCAGATTCACAGAGTACGCAGTGTTGGCGGCAAACATGTGCCAGGCCACCTCGCACACGGCCACGAAGATCAGCGTTATCAGGGATATGACATAGCCAAAGACCACACGTATTCGGAAGGGGGCCAGCGACAGGAATACATTGTTCAGCAAGACGGTGCCGAAAGCCACGATGATGTAGGTCATGGACATGTCCAGTGCCACCGAGCGTCCGGGAAACCTGGCCTGCCAGTAGTCAGCGGCCATGATGAAACTGCGGGCGGAAAGACACAAGAGAGAGCGTATGAATCATGATCAGCGAATAGCGATGACGGCACGCGATTTGACGCGGATTATCCCACCGTCCACAGTCTCCGCTGGAGGTCAGCCGACCACTGCTCTGTGTAAACACTGACACGAATCTAACGAACTAATTACGTGAGTAATGCGCCACACACACACACACCCACCCCATCAATCGATGAGTAGTTTACTCACACGCGGCATAAGTGAGTTTGTCTGCTGGCCGTGATGAGGAAGAGAAGAGCCAGAGAAGCGAAAAACAACATCAGTGACCTAGATCCTGATTAGACCGGCACACAGCAGCAGCATGCAAGGCTGATGTGAGTCAACAGCAAACGGGGATGCAACTCGGCAGCATTTTAATGGGATAATGCGCATCACCGGATTAATCCGATTTGATGGCCGAGGACCGTGACAGTCGGCGCTGCGAGATAGGCTACACCGGTGTGCTGGCAGGATGTGTTCCAGAAATAAATTTTTGAATGGTGTCTGATAAATTTCGAGCCACACTTTAGCCTCAGCCGAGGGCAAGATTGAGTTTGTTTATTGCACGACCGTGGGGACTGGGGAGACGTGTGTAAGTTTCTTGGAATGCTTCCCAAATTGAAAAGGCTATCAGATGAATGCGAACAATTCATCTATGTCACCGGGGTTGGTATCGATTTATGTTTTATTTGTCCCCGTCGAACTGCAAAAACTGGCCACTTTAAGCCGTTCACATGACGCCAGCGGCTGTAGAAGAGGGAGCAGCAGGAGGGCGCCTTAAAAAAAACGAGGAAAAATAACGAAAGAAAACTTGAGAAAAATGGTTCCTCTTCTCGCCGTTTGGTGCTGGATATCTGGCGCCCGCTTGTATGGCGTCACGAATGTGGGTCATTCAAGCGACGACCAGCGGGATGAGAAGGTGAATCGTGCGAGCATTCCTGTCTCCTGATGAAAATGGATGAACAACACAATTAGCATGCAATGCACCAGCAAACAATTCCGATTAGTCGTAGGAAGGATCCAAGCAACAGCACCACCCTTCATCCCGTGCGAACGAAATTGCGTCAACTGTTCGATGGAAAGTTGTGTCCAGAGTTGCTGGTGTTGTCGTGCAATGAAACCGCACGCAAATCAGTCCCATTCTGGTCAGCTGTGTGGATCAGACACGGTGCCACCCACATTTCAAAGTTGACATTTGATATCAAAACAAGCAAACCTTCCCCCGGTCCGACTGCCAAACGCAATTACGTCAACCGTGTGAAAAAAGAGAGGTACACCCTAATTATTTATCCCTCGCTGGATCGGCGGCTAACCTTTGTTATTCACGCTGCCGCCCGCGCACACGAATCAACCCCTAAGCCGGAATCGAAAAAGCCCACTTAAGATGCGATTTTCACTAGAACCCCTCTCTCTCTCTTGCACACTCTGACTCTCTCGGTCGCTCGCGTCACCCACTCGAAGCGAAAGGCTGCCTTTTCAAACAGGTGGAGCCCCCATGGCCCCCCGCAGAAGTGTGATTTCGTTCTATTTTTAAAAGCGCACCCCACCCCCTCTGACCATCATCCACTACTCCCCACCAGATCGAGTGGTTATCACCACGAAATCCCAGCGAATAAATCGATTCGGCGGAAAGAAGAAGCAGAAAACTAATTGATTTGAGGCCTTGCAGCCGCACCCCAGCCGCACATACCTATTGTAGGGTAAGACAAATCCAATTCCTGCGACCAGCAGCGCCAGATAGACGCCATGCCTGCGATCCTTGGGCGGGCCGACATCCATCTCGGGACTGTCCATGGGCTCGTGCCGATTGACGCGACGTCCTTCCAGCGGTTCGTACGTTGTCGCCTGGGCAATGTCCATGTTTCCAGCGGCAGATGCTTGTCAACAAAGCAGACACCTCAGCAGCGTCGCGGTGGCACCTTCACTTGATGCGAGATTATTTATCCGAACTCCTCAGTTGGGTATCTGGATTTTCGAAAAAATTCCAAAAAAAAAGAAACAACCCCCCCCCGCACACACACAGTTGTTCTGATGTAATGGTCACCACTCACTGTGCACACACTGGTGGTGGCATATTTTTCGCCCAAAATGGTACTCGTTTTTGGGATTCTATCCGTTTTTTTTCTGTTTTCTTGCGGTTCACTGAAGGGTTCTTCTTCTATTTTTTTTCTTTTTCAATTCGTTTTTAATTCACTTTGCCACACGCCACCCACGCACTGTACGAATGGGAGGAGCAGGTTGGAGATTCTAGAACTTGTCACGGCACTGCGACTGCATCGGACATGGTCTTATTGTTTTCGAAATGCCCTGCGAATGGTTACTTTAGTCGGTTGCGTTTGTTTATTTTCTCTGTGCGTCGGAAGGAATCGAAAACCTCTAGAGTTGAAGAACAAAAATACGAGCTTTGCCGCGGACCATGTCGTGATGTGATGTTTTCGGTGAAAAACTGAAATTTTCTCAAGTCCCTGCAGCGCATGCATCGAAAAATTGATTTTTTTCACGTTCAAGTGTCAAGAGTGGTGAGTTCGGTGTTCGCTGCTGATGGCTTTTTGGCAGAAGAGAAGACATGCACGTCGAGAGTCGGTGGCTCGTGGGTGGTGAGTTCGTTCAGTCGAGCAGCGACAGCATGGTTGTCTCGCTTGAGCTGCTATAAAACTGCTCCGTGGTCGTCTCACAGTTTTTTGAACGTCCGGAGGTGAAAACTGTTTCACTCTTCGCCTGTTTAACTGTTCTGCTCTCGCGCAGCCGAGTGCAATCGCATTCATTTCGCGCCCCGGCCTCGCGTTGCCTCATTCGCCGCCCGCAATGAGTGTCGAGTTCAAGTCCTTTTAGATTTTATTTCATTCCTTCGTGAGTTCCATGCAATTATTCTTCGTTTTCCCTTCTGATTCGTTGGTTTCGTAGTTTTGTTGAGTTTTTTTTTTTTTTTTTTTCGCTGCGGGAACATGAGCCTCAGCGACGAGAGCTTCCCCGAGCATGATCTGCACATCACGACGATCGACCCCAAGTGCAACGTCTCCCTGTGCACGTCCCTGTCGGCTGGTGACAACGATGCGAACATCTCGGCGTCCACATCTGGCCAGTCCTTGTCCGGCAACAGTCGAGAGACCACCCAAAGTGATCCGGCGAAAAATGCCGAGATCCGCGACGAGGAGGACTACGCGCACAAGGTACGCTCGTGTCAGGACCTTCACTCTGCCTACACAAAGCGCAGGTATTCGCATGTGAAGAGCAAAGTTCGCGAGTTCATCGAGAGTCAGAAGGCCGAGGAGGAGCACCGGAAATCGGCTAGGGAGTACATTCGTCGAATGTCCATTCCCGAAGCCATCCACAGCAACGGCCTTGAGTTGCAGAGCCTGCCGCCGAAGCCAATGAGCTGCCTGGCATCGGTCGAGGACAATCCAACTGACATAGACCGCGATCTGGTTGAAAAGGAACAGGAGATGATGTGCCTGAAGGCTCTCAACGAGTACCTGCAGTCGAGCTTGCAGGAGAAAATGATCGAAGCGACGAGGTTGCGTCGCAGACTCGATGGCATGCGCATTGAGCTGATGAACGCTAAGGACAAGGCCAAACGCCACTCAATGCACAGCATCGGCATCGATGTTCGCAACCACTACAGTCCGCGACTGTCGCTGCCGACCCTGATCTACAAGCTGCCCCGCAACACGACCGGCACCCAAACCGATTTCGTCCAATCGCCACCGGAAAACAACAGCAGCGGCAGCAGCAGCAACGTCGGCCCATACGAGAGCAAAAACGTCGCCACCATTCAGCCGATAACCCTAAGCTTCTCCTCCGACCATTTGGGCCACTATCAGCGTCAAATGCGCCGCCGCCCGAACTCGAACCCGTCCACACCGACCGGCAATCGTGCAGACGACAACAAGCCGGACAGCGACCGCAGCGACTCGGCCATCGACACCGAGGAGGGCGACTCCTCATCGGACAACGTTTTGCGCGAACAATTCCTGATATCCGAGAAGGGCTCCAACGACACGACCGCCTCCAACCCGCCGAATCCGAAGAAGAAGAGGCGCTACTTCAAGCGCAAGTGGAAATGGATATTCGGATCGTGCGGCAAGTGCAGCGATCAAAAGAACAACAGCAGCTTCGGCGAGCAATACAGCCAGACCCCGTTGCTCGACTCAGCCTTCGCTGATCGACTACGTCCCCTCGACAATAACACTTCGTTATAATGCACATCATCATCTGTTGTCGTTGATTTTCTCTTCCAATCTGTTTCAGATCGTGTCTGTGCTCGATTCAGAAGCCTCTGTTAAAACGCGCCTCAAATGTTGCGCGCATTCAATTATTTATTCATTCAGTTTATCTTTTAATAAAAAAGTATTATTTAAAGCAGGCCTTACTCATGTGTGTGTTTGTATTTGGAACTGCCACGCCATGGAGCTTGAAGTGGCGTGGGGGGGATCGATCGGGTTCTCTGCGGAGTTCGAAGACGTTTCCAGAATGGACAGGCGCTGGCATCAGACACTATTGCACTCCTGGTGGGCATTAAGGAAGCCTCCACTGAACGGCTTTGACCTTGTTTCAGGAGGCAGTCGTTGATCCTTCAAGTGATTTGGTCAGTTACGGCTTCGAATTCTCTCGGGACACGTTGTTCTTTGCTTTTTTAAGTAATCTAGTCAGATACTCCTTGAAATTCCCGCGAAACTTGTTCTATATTTTGTAACCGATCAAATGTCAGTCAACACAGCGGACACCAATCACGCACTGCTCCTCCACTCCGGCGAACTGTAAGTACACACGTCTGCCCTTCAAAATGGCTCACAATCCTTCCTCAGTATCCTGATCCACTGCAAAGCCACTACATGCGAGTTCCAAGACAACGACTGCCCAGAGTTTCGCGGCACCAAATCGGGGCACACCTACTTGACGTCGCATCGGATCGTCTTCAGAAACAAGAGTGAAGCCGACTTGCTATCCTCATTCAGCGTACCCTTCGTAACGATGAGGGATGTCAGTAAGAGGACTGTTTGTTGAGACAGGCGACAGCTAACCACCTGCTCTTATTTAAAGGTCAGCCTGAGGGGAAGCAGCATCACTGGAGCGATACACCCTCAGCCCAATGGCAACTTCACGGGTGAGGTTAAGTTCTGTCTGGCCTTCAAGGACGGCGGTGCAACTGAGTTCTTCCACGTCCTCAGGACTGCTTCGTGTGTCGCCATTCAAGAAGCAGCTGCAATACCGCCGTACAAACCGGCAAGGGCTTGGTATGAAGCGGCGACGAGTGCGTATCAGAGGCCGGAGGGCTTTTTCGATTGGATGCCGAAGCATGAGGCTTTCACGAGTCCTCGCCCGAATTCCGTGTACATCACCGATGACCCGCCACCGTATCCGGGAATGAGGAAACGTATGTTATTCGTATGCCTTCCGCCGGTTTAATGGCTTGTGTCCCTTCAGATCAGTGGCGACGCCGATGTGAGTCGACATCGGTGCACACTTTGAAAGGTCGCGACAAGCAGGTGCAGGATGTACGCAGTTTTTCGCCGATGGATGGACTGTTTCCAAGCGCCGGGGGAGAAGAGCAGCACGAGTCCAGTTCTGACTGACATTTGTGATACGTGTGCATGAATATGGCTTGATAAATAAAAGAACAATTCGTTCAACAATTTCGTTCACGGCAACCGATCGATAAGACGTCGACATTCGAAAAAGAGGGCGATAATGTTGGAGGCGAGTCCAACTCCGACATTCCGGCACCGACGTTGCAACTGCGGCAACCTGTGTTGTGCGTGTTGTGTGGGATACGCGGAATGATCCTAGCGACATCATGTCAAGTTCGTGGAAGTAGATCTTCTGGTTTGTACTCGGTTTTTTTTTTAATAATTTACGCGTGCTCAAGGGATTGCTAGTGCTTGCGGGATTGAGTGTGCGTGGTCAAGACACAGCACGGGCCGAAGGTATAGAGGGAGAAATGGAGAGGAGGTACCTGTACACACTGTGGGCAATATTGGGCTGGGAACATCATTTCATATTCGTGTAATGAGGGTGCAAAACGGGTCTCTAAATGGAACTGTGCGTCCGAAAGTAGGCAGGCTTGAGAGCAAACTGATGAGCATTCCTGGCGAGACGAGTATTGCGGGTGAATTCATGGAGAGGAGGAATGCAGTTGGCTCGCTCACTTGAACATCGTTTGTTAAAATGGCGATAAAATACGGACAAAGTAGAGACGGTGCGGCGATGTTCGAGCGAGGGTCTAATGACTGCGATATTGTCGTGTCCTATCAGTTTTATCACTCGCTTTTGGTGCATGGTGGTCTTCGGGGCACCAGACCAGACATGAGAGTTGTACTTAAGCTACTTGGGGCGGATATACTTGTACTTTGATCGTACTCAGGCCATTTTTTTTCTTGATGTAGCACAGTTTGTCAATCTGGCCCGTGGTTAGTAGAGGTTAGCTACTTCCTCTGGCCCATCTGAGGTTAGCATGCACCTCCTCTGCAAGCGAGCACTGAAGGGCAGCTCCCTTCCTAGCCAGTCCGTCGACCTTCTCATTTTCTCTGACGTCACTGTGACGTGGCACCCAGAGAAGGGACATTTTGAGCTGGCCTTCTAATGACGCTAGCTCGGCCCCGCATTTCTGTACAAGAGTTTGTAGTGAAGGAGGCAATAACTTTGATGGCTGCTTGGCTATCAACTTGCAACCTTCTGCCTTGGCAGGATACTCGTGTGTGGCGTATTTTGACTTGGGGACATGCATCTCTGGATTGCAGACAGTTCGGCTTGGAACACACTGGAATTGTCGGGTAGTCTATAGGCTTTTGAAATGTTCAGGAATTCTGAGGGCAAACCCGCACCGACCGCCGCCCGTCAATCTTAGAGCCGTCAATGTAGAATGCCTCGCTCTGCCATTCCATTCGTTTGGGGATTAGAGTGTCAAAGCAATTTGATAGCTTAAGTTTAAGGACCGTATAGTCTGTGTATCCTTATGACTGCGGATGGAAGCACCTTCCTCGATGGGTACGCAGACGACATCGCGGCTGTGATAACGGCAGGAGACACCGAAAACGCGCAAAGAACGTGCGACGAACAACCTTCTGGAGGGATGAGCACGATCTTAGTTTTGGCAAGAGAGAAAACTGAGGCAGTCCTTCTGACGAAGAAAGGGATTACCCACGAAAATCGACTTCCAACTTGGCCTTGAAGTCATAAAGACCGAGGATGCGGGATTGAGGATGGACACAAAACGAACATTCTGCCAACAGAACAAAGTTCGCAGCGAGCCTTCAGAGTCACAACAAGTTCTTAGGACGCCACAAATGAGTAATTGATTAACGTGATCACCTGGCATAGGCCTTATATCACGAATTCTTTCCTCCTAGGACCAGACGCCTTCAGTAGGAATCTGAAGTTCCAGATTTAGAAATAAGCGTATGGACTTATTTCTCCGCCTTGGTAAGGTGGTGAGGCCTACCCAGTCTGCTACTCTTTGGGTCGCATCACCCGGTTGTGTTTGCAACTCCAAACAGATTTGGATTATATTCCTGCCTTCCTCAGGTTAACTCTCAGACATGTAGGTATAATCACCACCTCTCCCCGCGACTCATGGGTTTTAAACGACAGCCACCACGACGCTCCCACTTGGGGGCCAACCTCAATTGATCAGGCTGAAACCTAAGCTGGTCGCAGGGCTTTCCTGATCTCCCGTGGCACCAGACTATAGGCTCTGGTCAAGCATACCAGTAGGATGCCATAACATCCCCAGACAGGCCGCTAATATTCGAAAAGCCCTAGACTTGTCATCACCAATCTATGATTGAGATTGGCGCGTCCTTCTTTTTCCATTAACTTCTTTGCGAGCTTGCAACCATCACATTCGACGAGAACTGGAATAGGGACGTATCCTAAACCAGTTGCTCTCAGCTCATGGATTTTAGTCGCCTCTTACGACTGGCATGCCTTACCTCGGGTAGATTCTAACCCCTACCCGAAGGGGGATCTTAGGGCGCCACAGTCGGAGGTGGTCCTGGGCCTCACTCAACATGCCTCTCCAGCCAGCACGATCTCTCGACAGCTGTCGCCAATTTTCGGTTAAGGTCTCCCTCGACTTGAGTGCGCCACCTTGTGCGTGGACGTCCTCTGTTGCGTTGTCCCACAGGCTCAGAGTCGAAGAGTTACAACCTCACCCAGTAGAATAATGACGAAGATAGGTGGTTCAACGCCAAGCAAGCGCGGGTGGGTGACAAACGTCACATAAAGTGACTAAGAGAATACAAATTTGTGACTAAGAGAATAGGGGTGAATGTCGACAACGCGTGCCATTCTTTGAGCAGACGCGCTTCGACAAGAAAAGTACTAGATGGGTGAAGTACAAAGACTTGGCAAGCTCTTACCGAACGGTGTCGGAACCAGCCGTCCCTGTTGTCGCAGGAGTGACTCCCATCGATCTCGTAGCGGCACAAAGTACGTCCACGACAACAAGGCGGTAATCGACCAAGCAGAGCAGCAAACGATACGAAAGCTGCAAGAGCGCTGGAGCTGGGAAAGCAGAGGAAGGTGGACAGCGAGGCTGATAAGAAATGTGGCTGAGTTGAACGGCCGGGAACACGGTGAGGTCAACTACTTCGTCACCCAGTTCCTCACATGCGTAGAAGGCTGTGCACTCCTTCTTAACTTGATGAAGCGCTCGCTCTCTGGTTCTAGCAAGAGCTGGGCAGATACACATGAAAAATGGTGAGGTCTTCCCCCCAGCAATGTTGTTGCAACTGCGGCGATGTGTGGCGGATGAAGCAACGTCCGTAGGATGGACTAGCAACGAACTTGGTGGCGCAACAAACTGAGAGCAAACCTGCTCGCTCGAGGTCCTTGCAAAACACGTTCCCCGTTGGTTAAGCTTACATACTTTTAACAAGTTTATTAGTGTACCACTAGTAACATAAGACATTGCTTTGCATGCAAATAGTATACATTTAGATATAATTTGAATATTTATTGCTCGTCCCCATTAACCGCATGCTATGCAAAAGAGAAGATAAACAAAAATCGAGCGAATTGATGAGGAATTGGAATGGATGTCCGGTTTATTGGTTGCGCCTGTCGTTGAGGGAGTTGTAGTTTGGTGGTAGGTCCTGGAAAAAAGGAAGAGATTGAAGATGATTCATCGCTGTTCTGGCCACTCGTTATACTCACTCCATAAGATGGTGGCATTTCGCCTGGTCGCTGATCGTTCCTCTGGTTGTCGGGGGTGTTGAAAGCGCTCTGCATAGCTTCGGCCTCCTTCGAGTCTACAGGACGACAAAACACACGGAAGTTTAGCAAAACTCTCATTACTTCGACCAACATTCAAACAAAATGGAAAACAGAAGTAAAGCAGCTAAACAAACGAAAGAAACATAATGAATGCATGAAGGACGTCGAAACTTCGATGAAGCTTACCGCAAATGAAAACGAAAAGAACCGAAACTTGAATTGTTTGGTTTTTGGGAAATGTTTACAGAAAAATAACGGGTAGAAAATAAAAGCTACTACATGGCGTATGGTAGCGGTTTCGAGGCTCTGAAATAACACAAGAAAGAACAAAATAAACGTATATTTAGAAAGGAGCGACTGCTGAACATAGGTGACTATGACTGTGACCTCCTCGGCATTTGTACTACGTGTGGTTGAGGTTTAAAAAGAACTCAAAATACCTTCAAGCGGTCTTGGAGTACGTATTGGTTGCGAGTTGATTACGCTTAAGTGGCTGCAATTTAAAGAGAAAATACATTCAGTTCGTCTTTCAGAGGGCACAGAGCAGAGAGGGTTTTAGTCGGAGTCTAGTCTAATGAGCCGTGGTTAGGAACAACGATTCTGCCTGATTTTGCCCGCGTTTCCAATTTCGCCCGCGGAATGTCGTGAGATGATGTGAGACGGTGTGTTACGGTGAAGATGCAGAGAACACAGAGAGCATGCGATTTGAGACAGGACACCCCGCGGATGTGAGTCTTGGTTACTTACTTGGTGGTGGTGCCGAGAAGCCTGTCGGTCCGCTCTGGCCTGGATAGCCGGGGTAGCCGTTCGGTTGATTTTGTGGAGCGCTTGGACCTGGCTGTCCGTATGGGGCCTGGCCGAATGGAGGATAACCACCCTGTTGCGGAGGATAACCGCCCTGCTGAGGAGGATACCCGCCCTGTTGGGGAGGAGCAGCGAAACCACCATACGACGGTGGCGGCCCATAGCCTCCGTAAGCTGCTTGCTGCGGTGGGGCAAACCCGCCGCCGGCTGGGAAACCTCCTGCAGCCGGATAACCTCCCGTGGGGGGATACCCTCCCGATGGGGGAAATCCTCCACCCTGGGGTGGGCCGAACCCTCCCGCCTGTGGTGGGCCGTACCCGCCTGCCTGTGGCCCGGCAAATCCACCCTGCTGCGGGACACTCGGGTACTCCTGGTGGTTCGCGTACGCCGGAGCTAGTGTGTCGCCGAAAACAAGTTAAATAAATACAATTGCTTGCCAATGGACTCAATGCCGAGAAGGGAAGCAGTGAGCAAGAAATGGGGAAAAACAAAGCCAGACTACATACGTGTACCGATGCCCGGATATGGTGGCGGATTGTCGCTCACAAACACCGAGTTCGGCGCTGGCCCAGTGAACGCATCGTTCGTCGGCAACCATCCGTAATAGCCTGGTGGCGGTTGATACGCTGGTGGCGGTGCCTCGTGCCAAGCTCCAGACGGGGTGTACGGTGGCGGATCATCCGGATTGCCATTGTTGCGACGCAGATTCTGCTGGGCAATCGATGCCGCACGCAGCATAGCCTGACCATACTCAATGGCGCCGCCAGCTTTGAAGTACAGCTTGAACTTCACCTCGCCGACGAAGTTCCCATTCGGCTGTGCCCTCACCTTGCCCTTGATGTAGTTCGCCCCGAACACCGGCTGCTCAATTTCAACCTAAACGAAACCCAATGACAAACGAGCAAAGCAACGACAAGAATGCAACTTACATCATTCATAGCCACAAACGGAGCACTGAATGACAGCATCGATTCGGTCTGCTTCTTGCTGTTGAAAATTATTCGATGTGACGTCAGGTAAATGTGTCCATGTTTTGTGCCCTTGAAAAGCGGATTGTCTTGTCCGGCAAAATCCATGCTAACATTCTCGCAGTGGATCAGAATGCTGCAAGTAAAACAAAAACACGAGTTGAGGCTCACTGTATGCGTGCATATCTAATCTAATCTAATCGTGCGATCTGGGCACTGATTGTCCGATGGGAACACTGCCAAGAGGTCTGATAAAAAACGACTATGTGCTATCCAGAGAGTCGCAATTATTGAATGATCTCATCCGTGTCGCCTTTAATTGATTTGCGGGTGGCTCTATTTCGGTCACTTACTATTCTCCGTAGTGGATTAGGACACCTCCATTGGTGTGGGCTGTATTTACAGACATTTTGTCTGAAATTTGCAAACTTCTTCGCGATTTTTCAAACTCTCCGCTGCAAACGAACGAACTAATTGCAATTCCGTCGAATTATTTTTTTCCAGAAACGTCAACTCTGTGATTCATGTTTCGAATTCCCCGTCGTTCCATGTTGCAAGCGTAAACAAAGCATAAACACACAGGCGCTCAAACTGTCGAGGGAAAAACAATTTTTTTAAGAATTTCATCTATTTTATTGGGTCTTTCCCTCTTTATTGCCCTTCCACTCGACGGTCTGATAGGAGACCTGCTTATTTGCTCCCTCATACGCGAAGACACACAATTTATTAACAATCACGGACATCCTCACTTTTGCGACCAGATCCAGCGGCTGGATAGCAGGCGCTTTGAGCACGATGACGATGTGCGAGGCATGGAAGATGATTGGATCCCCAGGGTATACAATGAAATCCGCACCGAAGGCCTCGCCACAGGTGACGTACTTGCCGCGCTCCCAGAAATCCCTGAAAACCCTGTACTTCAGCGCGTCGTCTGTCGGCAGGTTGACTCTGACACCGTCTGCAATTGGAAGTCGTTGATGCTTGCGAAAGAAGAAGCTTCATCGAGGACTCACCGTGAATCCGGGGATGCTCACAATGGATCTCAACCAGAGCGTTCTTCCTGTCGAATGACACACTGTCTCTGATGTCCTGCAGGACGTCCTCTTTTGTCAGTTTTATATCTGCAAGGACGAAGTGAATTATTCGTTCGCTGGGAATGGGTACACCTCCTAACTCACCACATTCAGGCACTCCAGACTTGAGCAACTTCTTACGTTTCCCCAGCATAATATTGTCGATGTAGTGCAGAGATTCGTTGACCTTTCCCTCCTTCAAGTGCTCCTCCTGCTGGCAAAGCCTTGACTCGGTTTCATCCTTGTATGTCTGCACTTCTTCAGGCGTTGGCTCACGCAATAAGCTCTGGGACTTGCTGAGCAGCCTGGCAATGCCCTTCTCCAGCAGGAGTTGAGTTTCGAACAATGTCAGTTCCACTGGAAGACCTTCAGGAAACTCATTTACAGTACAAAACAGAGATTCTCTTCTAAACGGACTTACTGCACGAATTCGCCGACCATCCTCGTGAGCAGCACGTTCCCACCATAGACCCAATCACACGGTGTTCCGTGCGCAGCTTCATGTAATCTGGCGAAAGGACAAATGAATGGTTGGAGGAGGCATTCAGGCAACTCACCATCGGCATTGAATACGTATCCAGTTCCATTTAAATAAGTTAAATTTATTTTAGCTTCATCGCTCCCCATTCCAATGTGATTGTTTACTTACATGCTTGTCAGTGGCTGACAGCCGCTCGCCAACCATTTGTCAGTCCGAAACTTAAGGCTGGAAACGCAATGAAGAGTGAGTTTTTAAAATAAAATGAAGTGTGCTCATTTTGAGTGGTTTTGAATTTTGAAAGTGAATACGAATTTTTAGATCAATGTCACGTGGATGCTTGATGCTAAAACTAACAATCACTGGTCGGCTGAATGCGAACACGACCTTGACACCAAGCATGCGGGCATGACTATTCAAAAAGTCTCGTATTATTTGTCCCATCCTCGCGTTTTGAATGAAAGAACTCATTTAAACCCTCAAGAATACTTTGCATACATCTTCTTTGAACTTCGTATTTCAATGCAAAACAAACTCCTCCATTCCACATGGCCGCACAGAGAGCATGTTTATGCGCATAATGTGCTCCGTTCCACAAAGCACATCTTTAAAGGCGAACGCATTATAAAGCTCACCTCCCCCCTCCCCCGCGTCGCATTTCTGTTTATTTATCTCTCTTCGGCATTCATTTCATTCATCTTCAAGTTGAAGGACGCATAGATTAGTGTTTGCTAAACAGGCACAATTAAAGCCTCACTACCCTCCGTCAACAGAACGATGAGAGGACTCATTCATAATTCACCAGTACCCCAGAATCTTCTGAATGAAAATAGCAATAAATTACGAAGTAGAGAGGTGACCCACTTCGCGCACAGTGTAAAAATAAAACAAACAGCACACACAAAGCCTTCCATAATAACCCCCGAATGCGATACACGCACGGAGAGAGAGAGAGATCAAAATGAAAAGATGTTAACTGCAGACAAAGGTGATCGCCCTAAGGGCATTCGAAATGTGCACATCTGACTGGTGGGGTCGGATTAGGGCTGACCTGGAAGTCAACTGGAAGATGCTAATTACGAGCACATCGCATGTGCGGCACGCTCATAGATACGAGTGCGAAATAATTGCAACAGATACCCGAGCACCTATGCCACATGACTGCTGACTGATTGTTTTCACCTCAGCTACACGCTCGCGTGAAGGAAGCGAAGTGAACAGTAAGTTCCGTGAGTACTTTTACTTTTCACAAACCGCATTCGTGGACGCGGCTCTTGCTCGGCTGTGGCTGTGGCTGCGCGGTATAACTTTCCGGATTGTTTTTGCAGATTAATCACCACCTCCCCGTCGAGTTTTTGGTACATTGATCTCACGCTGCGGAGCCGGTCTTTTGTCGTGTTTCGCCACACATACTCCCTGGCGGTGGTTGCGGCAGTGTGTGGCAGCCGCCTCGGGTGAAGCAAGTGGGCGAGCCATAAGAGGTACAGAAAGTAAACATACGAAAACAAATCCGAGATGAATTAAGAAGGAACACAGAATACACAAAAGAAAGAAGAAGAGATGTATCTCAGCGTGAAAATGCCGCTTTTACTTGAGAGATTAACACAAAAGAAAGAAAAAAAACAACTGACAAAGCAAGAACTACGACTGGAAGGGAGGAGAGAGCGCGCGAGAGAGAGGGAGGCGATATTAATGATTACTTTTTGTGTGCCGAGATGCTTTGTCTCGGAGGCGTTTACTTGTTGGTTCTACAGGCGGCGCGGCGATAGCGGTTATTGCCTAGTCAATATTTGGCCAGACACTGCTGTTATCTTCGGACTATGCGCCTGCAATTGATGGATGGAGTAATTGATGTTTGAAGTGTCTCCTGTCTGCGATAGGAGTCTTGGGAATTTCGATTCAAACTAGTTGGCAGTTCAAAGAAGTGCTGCCAGTTGCAGATGGGGCGAAGGTTGAAGACGCATTTCATCGCTTTGATAGAAAGATTAATTACGTCCGACGTTTCTTATGCTGCGCTAGGGTTTCCATGACGTTTACAGAGACGCGGTGAACTCTCTTCTGTCGTGTGGCAATAAACACGCGCAGCACTGATTCAAAGGAGCGACTTCTTCTTCTTCTTCTAATGGCGCTCCAGTCCGAGGTGGAGCTGGGCTTCAGTTAACAAACCTCTCCAGTTGGCACGAACTTCAGCCAGCTGCCTCCAATTTGGCACGCCAAGTTCGTTGGGTTTCTTCTCCACTTGTGTGACATCGGTTCTATGGGCGTCCTCTATTGCGTTGTCCCACTGCTTCAGAGTCGAAGACTCGTCGGTCTACATGTCCTAGCCATCTTAAACGTTGAGTCCGTAGACACCTGACTAGGCTCATGTCGCTGTACAGCTCGTACTGTTGCATCTTCTTCTCCAAAAAACCCTCTACTCAAACCGGACCAAAGATTGAAGGCATAACTTTTCCCTCGAAAAGCCCAAGGGCTTCTTCATCTGCTCTTGAGATTGTCCAGACTTCCACGCCGTAGAGCAGGACGAAGGGATGATCAAGGTCTTATCTTGTTCCTTCGAGGGAGGCCTCCAAGAGAGGGCCCAAAGAAACAGCAATTGTGCGCTATTCGTTTCTGATGCTGTTCGTACTGTTTACTTGGAAGCCGAGATAGACGAAGTCCCTCACTACCTCGAAGTTATAGCTGCCTACGGTGACGTTCTGGCCGAGTCGTCGATGTTGTACGTCCTTTCTCGTTTTCCTTTTGCCCTCATTCCACATTTTCGCTCCGCCTCCGCTTCAATTCCAGCACAAGCTTCATTGACGGTTCGCTGTCAATGCCGTCCACGTATGCTAGCAGAAACCACTGGTAACAACTGGAGTCTTCAACCTTACATGACACAGTGGCTTTTCACATCTGTCATAAGACCTATCTTCTTGTACGGCGTGGTAGTGTGTGGACTCAACGTCGGTACCCACCTCAACATACTAAGGAAGGTAAAGAAACAAGACTGTATCTGCATCAGTGGAGCCATTAAATCTACTCCCAGTGATGCACTCGAAAGTGGAAAGTCTCCTGGAGCTCCTAGAACTACTCGCCCTGGAAACTCTCCTGAACCTTTTGGTAAGCAAACAGCAACCAACTGCGTAGTTCGTCTAAAGCCATGCTCTCAATGGTACGACTTCACCTACGGACATGCCAAAATTCTCCACGAACAAAATCTTACTTCAATTCATTTAGATGACATCTCACCACGACACTTCCCAGAGAACAACTTCGAAACCCTGATTCGGGACAGTGACCTGTGGTATGGCGGCACCATTCCCTTTTGTAAAGCCATCCACAGATAGATCCAAGACGGCCGATGGAGGAGGAAGCGGTGGTTTCTCGGAGGTTCCAAACCTGAACAAATACCTTCGTCTACCCAATCACTGCAGCGTCTTTCAAGCGAAAATAATGGCGATTAGTGAAGCCCTGCCCTGGCTAAGGTGGAACGTGATATCCGCCCGCGATGTCTGCATTTTTCCTAATGGCCAAGTAGTAATTAAATCCCTGGCATCGTTTTCTAATAACAATAGTATGGGTGAGCTACAGCCCGTAAATGGCCGGGTCTCGTGTTGTGCGTGCTATTGTTCTATCACGAGAGGAAGGCACCTACAGTTTCACGCCGACTCCGAACGGCCAAGTTGGAGAAGCTACTTGAGCTACTAAACCTACTCGTTGAGCCTTGTCAGTGACTCGAAAGAGGTGGGGCCGTGAAAAGTGTTTCTTGTCGTACCAGGAAACGTACCTAGACAGGTAGGTCCAAGTGCGTAGGAGTCGACGCACATACCCACAACGCCACGGGCCATCACTTCGGGCATCGTTCTCCATAATCTCTAAATTATTAATCGACAGCCGCGCATTTTTATCGAGATTGCCGAACAGTTCACCATTCGCCTGTGCTCGGTGCCAGGCCATAGAGACATTCAGGGAATAATAGGGCAAAGCTGATGACTCGCTAAGGACTGCCAGTTGATAGGTTCTCTTGCAACCATCGGTACTCCTATAACTACCTTCAAGTTACACCTCAATAATCTCCACGCAATGAAAATCATTGCCAGCTGGTCGACAGGCAACAAATCTGGCCAAATCTCGATCCAAAAAGATCAAGCGATCGTATCGCTGTAAAAAGATCCAAAATGATCACTGCAGTGGGTATAGTTATTGGACACCGCCTACTAGGCATTCTACGCAAAAAGACTAGGCCTATTCTCCAACGACAGCCCGAAGAGTCTTCCACTCCGAACCAGTGGGACAACGCAATAGAGGGCGCCCACGGAACCGATGCGTCGGCGCACACAAGTGGACAAGCACCTCAAGCAACTTGAACTTGAGATCGTGCCAGCTGGAGAGGCTTGTTGACTGAGGTCCAGTTCCACACCGGATTGTAGCGCCATTTGAATAAGATGAGATTCTCCAACGACTTCTGCAAAAGCTGCCTAGGCGAAGAAGACGAGGAAAACAACCAAGTCCTCCTCAATCAGGAAAGCCACCACCACCAGGCTCCGACTTCTTCGACAGTCTAAACGACCTCAGCTAAATACCAGACAACGCGCTGGCTGTCATAAACCAAGGAAACCCTCTTTATTTTTCTTTGAAACACCCACTTGGCGGTACAATGGGCCTCTCTTGGCATATGTGCATTAATGCCACTACCTACCTACTTACCTACCTACCTAGCAGGCCAGCAATTGTACAGAAGCTCGTGTCACTTGTGTTGGCCAGTGAGTTTTGCACGACCTTCTTAAATGTGAAAAAAAAAATCACATGACAGCGCGTGGCCTCGCTTAAAACCCTTTTTGACATTGTAGGTCTCGGTTGGTAAAGGAGCTCAAAGTTGCCACTGTTGCAATCAAATGATTCATCGCCAGAGAAGGTGCTACCATTTGAGGTTTAAATTGCCACAAATAGCAACTAAATTGATCGAGGTCCTCTGCTGGTCCATCCACACACTCAAGCCGATTCCTGGCAACAAATTCACATCCACGCCGCTTAAGCACACTTAGCTCGCAATTTCCCCAAGAAACCGATATCGGCGAGCTTGCAGAGATGCCCTTTAAATCCCCCATTAGACAAAGGCAACAACTGAGAGTCAACACCAAGCGCCTTATCTTATCTCCCGCAATAGATATCTCACAAGACACCTCGCAGAGCTGGGTAAAGTTCGCCTCAAAAGTGCACAAGTCGCCATCGTCGCGTCGTCACCCATTTGTAGTATTTACAAGAAAACTGGAAATTAAATCGATTTGTAGTCGTATTCGTTTTTGTTTCATTCTAAGCACTCGCTCGCCAGCGACAGCAAATGGGCCTCCCCACCAAGAAATGAAACGAACAGCATCCGAACAGATACATGCAGCAGTAGCGGTACGACGTTCGAAATCTGTCGAAAAGAGAAAAATCTCCTCTTGATCGCCTCCATTTGGGCGCATGGAAAACAACCCACCAGCACGCTGGGACCGAACCAGCCGCTGTGGTGATCAGTCTCTGCTGATGGCTGTTGTACTCCGTCGCGATCTCTTTAATTATTTTTTGTGCGTTTTTTTTTTTCTTCATCTTTTCCTCAGCAGTTCTCGACTGTAAATCGTCGGTCGGTCGAACGGTCGTTCTAGCCGCAGAGCGATTCGCGCGTTCTTCAGCATCTCAGCATCGTGTCGCTCGGGCTTTCACAACGATTTTCAACACAGCCACCCATTGGATACGTTAATTACAGTGCTTGTAGGTTCTGTGGAAATATTGCAATAATAAATTCGGTTCGTGTGCTCTGTTGTGCTCTGTGCTCGCATGTGAGTTAGATAACTGGTCGTCTGTCCGTTGACGGGTATTTGAGGGCGGACAAAGCGAGTCAATTGTTCGCAGTAAATCTCGTTTTTTTTTCTCTAAATCACAGACATTTCCAGGAAATCCAACAGAGAGCACATTTCAATAACCAATTCGAGTGAATCGGTTGAGATATCGTCTATTTTTAGATACCAACTAGGCACACACATTTCCGTGAGTAAACGCCTGATCGGCGTGTGTTTGACGTCAGCTTTCATCGGTGGAAATTGGGGGGGCGTTCTGATCTGTTCTCTGTTCCACCAAGATCTGTGCGCTGTGTTTCGGCGGCAAACCTCGCAATTAGAGAAATTAAAGCACAACCTTGGCGGGTTTTAATTGCCCACCCCACACCTGTGTACATGGCACATTCGAAGTAAAACATTAATTTCGGGAAAGATAATTACATTCGAGTGAGGGGGCGACAAACGTGCTGTGCCCAATGGACTGGCTACACTCTCGCAAATGATTCCGAACACAACGAAAATTCCATTTCGCTGAGTGTATGCGAGAAAAAAAAATGTGAATGAACATGTGTGATTTCCATTTGCATCTGCATCACCTTTACCCTTTACTTCGGTGCACCACCATCGCGCCGTACTGTTTGCTTTGCGGTTTCTGTTTGTTTTGGTCGCATTGAGAGACTTCTGCTGGGGGACACATTCTCTTTGGGGTGTTGGGGGTGAGCTGAAGTAATTACCTGGCGGCATTATCTTGTTCCTCACGGATTTCCCATCACTTCCCGTGAAATCTCCGTTCACTTAATTGAAGCCATTCGATTGAACACTTCCGCCATTCGCGCTCTTTGATGCGGGATACTTTCAAATTCTCCAAACGAACACACACATCAATTCTGCCGGTGACCTCGTGCTGGGAAGTCAAGAGAAAGCTTCGCCGATCGATAGAGCGATCGCTCGTGTGCGTCCGAGTTGAAAGCAGTCATCTCTGTCTCCGGCTAATGAATGCAAATCGGGTTCATTTTTCACTCAGACATTTCCAGTGGCCTCCACCTGACCCTCCTTCTCTGACCAGCTTCAGTGGATAACCACTACATTTCCCCCCTTCTCTCCGTTTAACGAAGCGCTACGCCATTGCAATTTCTATTCAATCAAGCACCAAAGCAATTAGCTCTGTGAACTACATTTTAATTCACAATCGGAAACAGAGGTTGCCGCGCCTCACCGATTGCCGATTGCAACGAGCTTTGAGCGGCTCCGCGAAAGACCCCAATTGGTCGCCTTCGCCTTCACACAGCTTAAACCTCTTCTTTTTCCTGAATTTCACGTCCATTCACTATTCACTGGCAGGAGCATTACGCAAGACTGTTTCGCACTAGTTGGACGACGCTAGTTCTGCCCCCAGAGCCGCATGGATCACACACACAAAGTTAGAAACCAGTTTTCAATTAAATTCCACACGCAAGTAACTTGCATCAGAGGGTATCTCTAGAGTTGAGACTTTTGACATTAACCCAGTTGCACGCTCAAGCATCGGCTTTTAACGAGTGTTATGACAACTTCACCGGCTTACCGTACCGTAGTCGAGATGACGAGGCTGTGTGTGTGTGGGGGAGGGGGGGTTAAATCCCGCAAAAAACAAAACAAAATGCAAAAGCCCACAGCCCACGCAGTGTATGCTGCATGCTTGAAACATGAAAACTAGTGAAAGAGCATCATTAATTCCGCCAGGCAGTCTCTCGTCGGCGCAAAGCTCCGATTGTGAACATGCCGGTGAGCACGAGTGGATTAATTAAAATAAATTCTAATTGCTGTCCATTTCGTCGAGAGTTCGCGTCGATTTCTGATCCCATCTCCGGCGACCGACAAACTGAGTCTATTTTAAGGCAGTTGGGACGACGGTTTTTCTTTTCTGTTCGCGCAAAAAAACTCTCGGAAATATGAAAGTACGACAGGTGGCGGTGTGGCGTGCCTCTGGATGAGCATTGAGCAAGCCTAGCCGCCTGGGTTATTTTTACTCTCGCTCTCGGAGGGTGTGAATTCGATTTCTCCGTTCAATTTGGCTAATCAATTTGAATGTATCCATCGGATGATTGAGGGGGAAATTAACGTCTGGATGGGTTTCCTGACTGAATGCTGTTCAAGAGTGGCCATGTTTGCGATGAATGCTGTTACGGTTGTGGTGCCGTTCAAATTGATGTTTCACACATCGAATGTTACGCAATGGGTCGCGTTAAGTGTCGAGGGAGTGGAGACATTGCTGACGTTTTTGCTTTTCCGGCCTTTAACTCTCCACTTGACTCAGGAAGTGGATGGGTGACGTGGATGGGTGACGTCTTTCGAAAATCCCACCGAGAGTGTGAACAACATCATAATTCCGCCACCACTCCATCCTCCTCGGTCTTATCAATCAACACACGACGTCGTGACCTCACTATTATCAAAGACCTCACAGTCTGGCAAGAAAAGTGTCATTCCCAGCGGCGGCGCATGATAAACACCGCAGCTCCATCATCTTCGTGTGTGAATCACCTAGACGAGTGATTAATCGTCTTCGATGTCGGGAATCAAAACAAAATACCACCATCCGCCTGCCCCTCCCCCCACTTCCTCCAGAGTTCAATGATTTAGTGGCCGATGTCATACCTCTGAACACCGCCCCCCATTCAGGATTAATAATAGAAATCAAGTTGCGACGAAGTGAATTTACGAGGCATATTGATGGACTCCAGTTATTCTGGTTGCCTTGTCTTCGCTTCCTTCCTCCTCTCTGTGAGACTCTGTGCTCGGAGACTGGTGCTCTAAGGCGAAGCGGCAATACGTACATAGGTGTGTCGTCAGAAATGTGTGCTGCCCAGCTTTTGTTTGCTTGTAGTGTGACCTAATCACCTTCAATCAGCGTCAGCCCGAGGAACTAATTCAACAACTTGACGCAGGCACAATCTGGTAGCCCAGCATTCCCGCACAGAAGTCAAATGCCAGCTGACATTGACCGGTAAACACACTTAGTCGAGTGATTAAACTGAGCGGTGAGCTCTAATTGCTGTCGGTGCCCCCCCCCCCCCCCACCGGCCTGCTTCAAGCTGAGCCAAGATATTTTCATTAATCTTCCACCGAGACAGATAAGCGCACAGTTCACATTCGCAGCTGTCAGGCCGACCCGTTGCCGTGTCGGGGCGCAAAACAAATGCACGCAAAAAGATGATAAACAAATTTGTAATTTAAATTGTAGGTGTGATGGAATGAATTGGTGTCACGAAAATTCATGATAGTCGCGGCAAGACTGACTGAAAAAAAAAAAAAACAGAGAAAAAACGACAGCAAAACAAACACAACTGAGAGAACACGCAAAAAAAACAAAAGAAAAACAAAAAAAGAACTCGTTTCATCGCTTGAGTTTTGCTGTCTCCCTCGTGTTCTACTATGCGCAAGTGGATAGATTCACTTGTGAATTCCAAACAGAGACTATCATCGAACACGGGCCGAGGTGTCAGTAGTTCAGCTGCTGCGACCGGCGGAAGTGCATTAGCGAGCGGTGATCGGTATAAGCAAGTTGGATACAGGGTCCTAACGAAGGAGGGACGCGAGCATAAGAACTACATCACAGTTGACTTGGCTGGCAGCAGTTCGAGTGAGGACGAGGATCTATTCGAGGCCAAGCGACGGGAGCGAGCCAACCGAGGACGGACGAGGAGAAAAATGGTCACCAAGCGGGCGTATTCGATCAACAGTGGACTGGAGAACAGTCGAGAGGTGAGTGAGATTTTTGTATTCGTTCCCATTTTCTATGCATGTGCATTTGAGAGGAGTGCTTGTGAGCTTCTGAGGAGAGGTGCGTCCCAAAGTCTGTCTGAAATCGAGTTTAAACCCTTTTCCTGGCGCTCCATCATCAGAGGATGCCCCTCCAACTCGTTGAGGAGCTGATGGAGGCTCTAAAAGTCCCCTGTTTTGACTGTAAAAACCCTCCCTCGTTGCTGAAATCTTGTCTGTCCCAGTTGTCTCAAAAAAGACCACGCGCCTGCGGGCCAACAGAGCCAACATCGACTCCATTTCCCTTCCCTTCAAATTGAAGTTGCATAAGAAGTTCCCCCGCACGATCCCCATCACAGAACAGGATATGTACATGGTTCCACGAGTCGCATGATCGAGCCTGCGTCAGTTCGCTGCTGCCAATCGAAAGGCCCAGAAGAGGAGCCCAGTCAGTCACTAATTGCGCAACCCCCACTGAAACCATTTCATAAACTGTCAAGATCGTGCAGTCGTGACTCGGCACACATGCAAGGCGCGAGCGGGGGAGGTAGGTGCACCTACTGCAAAACACTGTTCTCTGGGGACTCATATTCTAGAGGAAATTCCCACTTCATATTTTACTGCGAAAACTGTCACATCATGTGAACCCAAAGTTGATTGCCATGAAATGTGATTTTTTTCTTGTTCTTCGTCGCTTGAATTCCAATGTGGCCCTAAGCGGGGATTTGAAATCATGTCACTCCATCGAGTTGCACAAGATTGCCCAGTGAAGCGGAAAAGATTCAATGCAACATGTCCCGTGCACGGCAATGCTGTGCAATGCGATACCTATCAGTTAATCGAACCAACCACCTTGACTGTCGTGTATCCCACCAATTATGAGTGCGCTACAGCCCGTGCCAGAGCCAGAGCCACGTTGCCACCCCTTGCCACAAACGCAGCCACCCACCAGCGCCACAAACGTCGCATCAATGAACCCAAATTAAGTTTCCGAATCAAAACAACGTGCGAGCAACGAGGAGTAGCTTTCCACCCCCTGAACGACCAACCCACACCCACCAACGGGGAAGCTTTCACCAGACTCAGACCCTTCGAAGTCACCTTAGCTGCCGTGGCCCACTGCCGAAACTCACCTCGGTTATTTACAATCAGTTCAGCGCTCGAATCAGCTGTTTCATCGCATCGCCTTTTCTCCTCTCTTTCGCGACACTGTCTGTAGCTGTACACAAACCACCAGACAAGGCTCCCCAAAGACCTCTCCAGCAGCGATGAGCGACACCATCACCATCACGACCACACCAGCTGGACAGAGCACATGGTGTTCTTTGTACATCTCTTATGTCCTCTCCGTCTCTGTGTAATATCTTTATTTGAGTTCTCTTGTTTTGCTTTCCTCCATCATCACCATCATTATCGTCATCATCATCCACTGGCAACTGGCAAGTCCACTGGGCTCTGGTGCGCCTCCTCTGCCCCCTGTGTGCCCACATGTGTCGATAGCAGTCTGCTCGCATAGTGTGCGCTCTCTGTTGTTGTTCGGTTTTATTGGCGCGCACTGGATGTCTGGAGCAGGAGATGACAGCGGCAGCGGACGCTTTAGAATAGCTAGTCCCACTGCCAGTGCCAGTGCCAGTGCTAGTGCTGGTGTTGGTGCCTGTTGGAGCGGCGCTGTCAATATGAAGATTGCGGCATCGAAAAGCCAACAAACGAATGTCAGTTGTGGTGTTTAGCGGCGGAGCACAAGAAAATCCGATTTCAGACATTTCAATCAGTTGCAAGTGAGTGCTCGAGAGGATAGGTTCCTTCTGTACGCTGGTGGAGCCCACTTTCGCGGATCATTCGTATTTCGTAGTTTCTCGGTTGTTTTTCGCTTTTTTTTTTTGTCTTCGTTGTAAGTGAGCGTGATACCGCGCGCGTCCGTTTCTCCAATAGTCTCCTCCTTATCCGTCGCGCCACCAAAAAGAGGTGTCAACTTTGAAGACAAGTAAAAAAAAATACAAAAAAAAAATTTAAATAAATTAATCAAATGATTTATTAAATTTATTTAAATTATTTTTTTTTTCTGTTCGTTTGTTGTTTTTTTTTTTTTGTAAGCGACAGCTCCTTGGGTCTGTGCAGCTCTCGAGTCTCGGCTCGTTCGAGTGCACTCGTATCAGTTTAAATAAATAAATAAATTATTGTCAATTGCTGGGAGCATATGTAAATCGGTGACAAATTGAGGAAAAGTGCGCGGATAAACGCTCGAACGATTGAGAATTTTTTTTTATTTGTGAAGTTGAATGTCTAGATAGATTGTCGCCCCCCAAAAAAAAAAATTAAAGAAGACAGCAATGATGTGGGTTATGTGGGTGAATGAATTTAAATTTGATTGAGGCAACGGTGCTGATGGTGTGTTGTGGAGTTTATTGTTACCTGGAACATGGGTGGGTGGCTCGCGGAAAGGAAGTGGCCGAAGACGGAAGCGTCGCCATCGGAAGCGGGAATTAATCAAGGGGTGCTTTTCGATTGGACTCCGATAGATGATAGATAGTGTCGTTCAGTTTTTGAGTAACGTGTTGGATGACGAAAATCACCCGCTAATCTCGATCGAAATCGCCGAGATCACCTCAATTTGACTCAGCATTCGACGCTGTTACCGACGGTCGAGCGCAACCGCCAAGAGAAAGTTGTGAATCATTGATCTGCGAAATTCGGGTGGTCACTCGCATCGTGTCTGCGGCGATCCAAGTGAGTCACGCGACAGCAGTGTGGTTTCTAAACTCCGATCGTGGTCCTTATCTCAGCGGCAGCGACACACTTCCGGAGGTCATTCCTCTAACACACAACGCAGATATAATTACGTAAACGCATCGAAATCACTCTCGGTTTCTCTGAACTGCCATAATAGGAGCTAAGCGAGTGAAACTTCCCGACAACTAGTCGGCATCGGGAGCAGATATCACTTGCCTCGTTAATTGTCTCACACATGCACGCGGTTCGCAGATCTGCTGACAACTGGGGAATTTCTAACTTTTCCTGAGATTAGTCGATCTGACAAGAGTGCGCCCACTTCATTGCCTTCAATTTATCGCCTCCTCATGCAGAATCATCACAAGGGTGACGACAGTTGAACAAAAAAAAAAAAAAAACGGTGCCCATCAATAAAACCACAAATTCGTTGGTTAACACATTTACAACCACTCGTCGGCTCATCGAGCCACATGCCCTGGGTCCTTGTTAAACGTACCAACTTAAGAGATAATCCCCCCGGAGTTTATAAGCCACAAAAGTACGCGAAGACACTGCCGCTGGTGGCCATAAACTCGTTCACATCACATGACGGGTACCTCACTCACATTCACCTCAAACCATCTGGCGGCCCGGAAAGGCCATCAATTCAGCCCAAAGGGTAGTATCTCGTGTCGAATGAGAGCCGAATAAGAATAAGAAGCATTTTCCGACATCCGGATCGTTCGTATTTTTACTCGACCGCCCAATAAAGCCAACACTTGTAGAGGAAGTACGTTGCTCGTCCGACGTTCCGAGACAATGAATAATTTCCCTTGCCTAAAGAGTCATTAGGCTGCCCGGCTCCCGGTTGGTGTAAACATGTTTACGAGGCTTGCTCCCCCACGGAGCGGGGGAGTTAATGTGTCCTTATTAATGTGCATTGGTAAAGCTAGCAGTTTCCGTGCATTTACGGGAGCCATTCCTTTCGTCGGAAAGTGCGAGTATGTACACAACGCGTCACTTGCCCATTACGGGGCGATTAATTAAAACAATCGGATACGTACAATGTATCTGCAATTTGTATATTCAATAAGTGTATAGTCGGTACGTAGGTGAAGCCGAAGGAACGGACAGAAAAAATTCAAGTTTACCCAAAATAAATTCAACTGCGTAAGCGTCGCGGTATTTCAGCATTCAGCAGGCGTATAACTCATTAATTTGCATTTCCCCGGATAACCAAAGACCGACGACAGAACACGGTGAAGACCGTTGACGATGACGACGACGGCGACCGGGCACAGCAAAGCAACACACCACAAACGAACGTCGACAATGAAAGAAAGCTTGGCGGTAATGAGATACCAAGTCTGGTTGCGCGTCTTGCGCTGACTTTCCTTTGAGCCGTCGTGTTCCATTTCCTTACATCTCTTGCACACCCGCGATGCATTGACCAACGTCGACGAGTACTCGCCCTTTCCTTACTTTCGAAATTCGTAACCAAATCCGCGCTGGGGGGAAAAGTCAATTAAATTGAAATGCAAATCAAGATAAGATTGCGACGCGATTTCAATTGATTTTGTCTTCGTTCTAGTGCGAGTATCTCGTATCTTGAATCGCGCATCAAGAAGATGAAGATGAGAACGGTCGCCGATTTGGTTTCCAGTTTTGATTCGTCGTTTGCAGCTGAAAATTATTCAAATTAAATGGATAAGTGGACAGATACTAAACCGGCCACTGACTGGCGGTGGCATAGAGTGCGGGTACGCTTAGCGTGGGTTTCCTAGAAGTCATTGTATATTTTTTTTGACACAGATGCTGGCAGAGTGATTGACGATCTGTATCTCGCCTCTTAATCGTTTTGTTATTGGCGCTGAGATGCCACTGCGAAAGTGAAAGGTTTAATGGGTGATTTTGCTGTCTCGGGGGGGAACTTATATTTTTGCGTCGTCGGTAAGGTCGTTCACCCCAGGCTTGGGTGTGTAAAATGGGAAAGGATTAGTTTTATTTTAAAAAGCAATCAACTGCTTGTCATATGGTGTGCTGGCTTCTGTCAGAGGAGGGTGGTTCGTCTTGAAGTTGGCCTAATCAAATTTCACTCTCGAGACCACCTAGAAGTCGAAGTGGAACCGGGAATTAACACCTCGATGGGCTTCGCAAACAACCGAATCACACACATGTTTTGTTTGCCGTGACACCTTCGTGCCATGATCACAAAAAAAAAAACCCACTGTGTCTTGGCAAGTTCAGCGGACTTGCGAAAAAATCACCGCAGTCTGCTCTCTCCCACTCTCACGCGATAATTGCCCACGAACACGGCTGGGCGGGTGGTTTTAAAATTGAAATTAATCGCTCTCAGCAAAATTTACATGATTTTCCACTAAAAGAGATTACAGGGGGATTCCTAGAAAAAGGTTGGGGAGCATCTCGTTAGACGGGCCTACCCGCGGGAGTTGATTCGAGCGAACAAAAAAGCAAAACTAGTCCGCGTTGCCGAGCCGAGCATCTCCGGGTTCTTGGGAGGCGATCAATACGAATTCTGATTAAGATCGCGTTCGAAGAAATCGTTCCGGAAACTGTGCGGAATAACCCGGCCGTGATTGATGTGTGCTCTGCTATTCAGGAGAGACGACTGATATGCAAATGGAATCGCAGTTTAATTGTCTTCTAGCCGAGCAGGCACGTATTTCGATCAGTTAATCCGGGTTGAAGTGTAGTTAGGGGTGGCAACTGATGAAAGAATTTGAATTCAGGACGGTTTTCGAACAAAAATGTCATTAAAAGTAATTCCCATTCGATCGTGGCAATGCTGCCAAGTGTTGATCGTTGCTCATTAAGCCTTCTTGCCACCAGTCAAGATCATCTCTCTTCGGTTAACAGTAGCAAAAGTCTTGCTCAATTCACAATCTCGGAAAATCTGATCAACACATTAGCTCCAGCACGAGCAACTCTTTACTCAGCACGTGACCGAATCTCTTGAAATTATGCTGTTACGAAAGCAAAGTAAAGAAACCGATTTCATGCTCATCAACCGCATCCGAGCATAATGGGCCGCCATCTGCGGACTTTCTACCATTCCATTAGCCTCCCCTCCCCCACCCCCTCCCCCCCCCCCGACTGATGGCTGTGCGTGAACGAGTGTATATTTCCGTACATGTGTAATTACTTCTTGTTGCGCCGCGAACAATGGCTTCATCCACCACAACCGAGTGATTTTATTATTTTTGATGGAACCAAACGAAGTAAGTGATTAACGTGGTTACACACATTACTTAACGCCTCGCCATCCCCCGCTCCCTCACCACCCGCTCACCCGCGCCAAACACGCTGACCATTTCTGGCTGTGACAACATCCCGAATGTCCACACGGACTAGACGGCAAAAGTAAACAGAAACTCTGATGAGTCTCTAGGTCATGGCGGCGAGCAATTTACAGAATGGCCCACTAATTGGACACAAAGAACTCCCGAATGGCACACATTTATGTCATCAGCGCACAAGCTATCAGAAACATCCCTCGGAATGATTTATTCAAGTGCGTTCGCGGTTAAGGGGTTCGCAAGTGCATTGCGACTTTGACTGGTGTGCCTCGTCTCACCACAGTAACGATGCGGAGCATCTTTCACAAAGTAACCACAAAGTGTGCTTGTCCCCGACCCGTACACCGCTTGTGCGACTCATAACACGACGCGTCACAACAACAGGCAGGGAGCTGTGTTTTCTTTTTCTTTTTTTCTTTTTCACAAGGCCTACAGTGTAGGTGACCCCGACCAGCGGTGGAAGATGATGAAAAATACGCTTGACTACTGGGATATTTTCAGGCAGAGAGTGGGATGATTGCATCCAGCCCGACTGAACAACAAACAAGATGATAGCCGCCATTGTTGTCGCCACAGCAGCCGAATAATAAAAAAATCTCGAACTTTAACTACATCTCTGAACTTTGGCTGCCACTTAACTGCACTGGCTTGCTTCCCGGCATCGCCAAGAAACGGGGAACATCCCTTTTTTTTTGCAGATACTTTTCAATACAGTTCACAGGAGGTCTGGAAGCGGCATGGCGGCAGAAATTAGGTTTTGACAATCTCGAAGGCTGTGCGGTTGTATTGAACTTGATACACTTTGAGGCATAGAGGAGGATCCCACATATGGGGTGTTGGATCTAATCAGCACAAATTTGGTACGGATTTAGTACACATTTAGTACAAATTTGTCAGAAAAACATGCATGCCTCGAAAATCTGTGCTTCTTCCGTCAATGGTGTCTCCTAGATCTCGATGCCGACGTCGAAAGTGAGTGTTGTGAGCACAATTGTAGTACAACTTTTAGTGCAAATTGTCTAAAAATTGGCAATGCTTCGAAAACTGTCCGCTTGGCTTCAATGTCCCCTCTTTGCATGGAATGTGAGTGTTTTGAGCACAAACACTTACAAGATCCGAATGCTTGTAACACAACTTTTAGTACAAATTGTCTAAAAATCGGCAACGCCTCAATAACTGTGCGCTTGGCGTCAATGTCCCCTCTTAGCACAGAATGCGAATGTTTTGAGTACAATCAGTCACAAGATGCAAATGCTTTTAGCACAACTTTTAGTACAAATTATCTAAAAAGTCGTCAATGTCTCGAAAACTAACCCCCTTAGCCTTAGTCTCTGTTGCAAGCTTTGAAGAGTGGAGTTTCCAGACGCTGTGACTCCAAACGAACGACAGCGCCAGACCTACATCAATCAAAAGCGCCAGAAATTGAATTGAAAAAAAAAACAATTGATTTTCAACTGATTCCAATCTGAATCGAATGAAGCATCGTCTCGAGCGGCAAAAAAACTGTCTTGTTCAATTGAATTAAGTTGCCTTTTGAGGGACTACGGCAGTATGGCAGGAGCACCGCCACACCGATGCGGGTCGAGTTCAGATTAGGGGTCGCTCGTAACTAGCAAGTGTAGTTGTCGTGCGGATTGGGGTTGCAAAGTTGAAAGTTTAAGCACCGCATAAGCACATGACAATACCATCTTGGATTTGTTGCTGCTCGCATTATTGTTTTGTTGTGTCATATATGTACATCAGCACAAGTGTCCTGTTGTTGTTATGGCCGTACATTCGTGTCTAGTTGATTTTTATCGATTCAACTAAAACCGAAAACGTAATCATGTGTGCATGGGTTTTGCGGTGGAATTTAAAATCGATTTCTGCGTTCCCCTCCCCCCCCCCTCCCCCCCTCTTTTCTACTTTATGTAGAGTATCGTATCGTATTGGAATTTTTATTGTCCGCGGGGTATGGGTGGCCAAGTCACGAGCTTGATAGGCGAACAATTTACTTCGACGAACTATTCGAAGGAATATTCTTTGGCCAAGAGTGCTTTATATCAGTGAATGTGTACTCGTATAGAATATCTGATAGCTGAGCAATGCGGATAAGATTAACAACAAAGTCCGGTTGTTCGATGGTCCGATTGAACGGCTTGTCGAAGACATATTTGCGGTGATGGCGGCGGTGGTTGGGGGCTGGGACTTGTGGCGGTTATCGAAGGATACGATGATAACCTTAATAAAGGGCTACACAAATACCGGCATATGGATGTGTGTCTACCAGTTACCAGTTACCAGTGCGAAACGGCCTAATGGATCTGGATGGGGTTGAGTGTACAAATATAGGCGTAGTAGGCCTTCCAGTGTGCACTTGATTACGTGATTTGTTCGATTAAGAATCGGATACAATGCAAACATGGACTAAATCGGAGAGGAAATATTGAAAGTGGGCTGCGTGGTGAGGGTGGCGACGAATTTAGGTGTCGCCCTCGACCGTGATAAATTGGGTAATAATTCGAGAATTATTGATCGAACCGTTCGACTGCGGATACGTTTACAATCGAATGTGTCAAGTGTGGCGGCTGTTGTGGCGGCACTGTGATTTAATTACTACGGCACCGCATTGCCTTGGAAAGGGACTGCAACCACTGAGATTTCACAGACTGTCGTCAGCAGTTCACAATCACTGCGACTGAGGGTGATGATCTTTTTCTAAAAATAGGTAAGCCATCGCTCTGTCGATGGTGATAACACTTGAAGTAAGACGCACGCCGAGTGCAGAGGCAGTGGATGCACGTTGATTGATTGCGCGAGGTTCGTGACGTGTTTTAGCGTGCGAATTCCTCCACCTTCCATCGTGGGATCTTGAGGGAAAGAAAAATAAGTTCTTTTTGAAACGATTTCGAAATTTCAATTGAGACCCTACCCGGATCCACGAGCGCCTGGAAGGTCAAGTCAGACGTGAGGGGACTTCTAAGCATTCTCTGACTTGTGTCGCACATAGACGCAAACACACGTACCGCGCCAGTTGCATTAAATGTGCCACTGTGAACCGCAAAGAGATTCTCTGATGTCTTGTGGAGAAAACTTCTTCATCCGGCATTCGGAACACTTGTGCGGCGAAAGTGCCGCCCTTGATTCTGAACTTCTGATTGTAAACAAAGGAGAGGACATAAACGCCAATGAGACGCCCACGCACTTCGAAACAGACAAAAACTCGTAAAATACAATTTCCCCGAAATGATAGCCTCTCGGAAGAGGCAATTTTCGAGAGCACCATTGAGGTTATGACCGAATCAGAGACCCTTCCTTTCCACTCGTTCAAATGGCAAAACTTCCAATCATATCTGCGAGAGTTTGAATGACTTCAAATGATGAGCCGATTATGAGTCTCATCGTGGCCGTAATCTGATAAGTGTCACGGTCTATCAAAGAGCCCATTCATCCTCAACAGACATGGAGTCTCAATCAATACCCAAATCGCAATGCAAATGACCACTTCAAACTCGAATCTATGCCACCCTAGCCACCCTCCGTCCCTGACAAATGTGTTGTTCCCATACAACGAACGGGAAAAAAGCAAAGCAAAAAAAAGGGCAACGATTTGACATCGGCAAACATTATCAGCTCCCGCTCGTGTTTACCCCAGTTTCGCCTGCGACACGACGCCTCCTCCGCCGCCTCCATCGTGCCACGTCAATAGTCGACATCTCGTGTGTAATAATATTCAAGAAACTTGTCAACACCCTTACCCAGCCCTCCGTGCAAGCACTCACCGAGCGCTGAGCTGTGTGCTGGGGCAAACAACAGAGCCGGAGAGGAGTGAGTTGGAACTAAAACTAAACTCAGCTAGAAAAACATCCCCGAAAATCTCTGAAAATCTCAAAAGCGCTTCAGTCTTCAGCTGCTGCTGCTGCTGCTGAGGAAAAAAAACCCGAACTTTTGAATATTATGAAAATTTTCAAATGAAAAACATGTCAGTGTCCCATTTCCCCCCAGTTTACACCTCTTCCCCCTCCCCCACCCACCCATCAGCAGCGATGAGGCCTCGAACTGAAGTTTTAGTTTTGCAAAGAAACCGTCGGCAGAGCACACAAAGAAACACAATATAATGGAGATAAGTTTTCGTACAGTTTTCAACAGATTAAATTCGGATGGAGGATGGCACTCTGCATCCGGTCCGGCAGCTCAATCGTCCGGCCAAGCTCATTGCTTCCATTCGGAGAATAAGTCATTGTCCTTAAGCGGTGTGACATATTTCTGTGAACATTTGGCACAGCCGATTCGTTGATGGGCTAGCTGCAAAGTTTCCCCCAAAGCTTGTGGTTTCACATTCCCACACACCCACACACGGGCGCGAGCATTTGATGAATTCTGCTGCACCTTCGGAGGGGGTAGGTGACACCTAGTGTTCTCGAATTGAAAGTTAATCTAGAATTCACATGCCACCATCCCCTGAGAGAGAGAGATGGTGTGAAGAAGAGCCTTGACACAGTGTGCCACTGGGTGAGGTGGTGAATGGCGTACACTCTCACCCTTTCGCCACCACCTCTGTTGAGGGGATGGAGTAGTGCCTTAACATGTTCGGTGCTCGCTGCCAACTGCATTCATTGACTTTTTCAATGAGCATCAGAACAAGGCTTGCAACAAAACATCTCTGCACACACACACGTACAATGGACTCTTACTGCTGGGCACTTCATGTTCTCGTAGCTGCAAGGATCTAAAAGCCATCCTCGCCCCGCACGTCCTCTCCGCAAACATCGTCCGTCGTGCAGGGGCTGATTGGAGTATGATTCTTATTGCTGCCAAATATTGGGAATCACTTAATTGTGTTGTGCCGCGCTGGGGAAATGAGCAGAGGTCCGTGTCGCTGCTTCGCAAGGACACCCACTCGGATGTCAAACTCAAGTCGGTCTCTAATTGTAATGACGAGATGAGCATAAATGCTGGAATGATGACAATTATCTTTGAGCAGCGTTTGGTGCCGCTCCTCTGGAGAACGCTTTTGGTTTATGTACTGTCTGTGACTCAGGACAACAGGCAACTGAGGCAGAGTTACGACTTGTGCAACCCTTGGGATTTCGTTCGTCCTTCTTGATGAACTTTCTGCAACTTCCTTCCGCTGCAGCAGCAGCAGCAGTAGCAGCACCAGCATCAAGGACCTGACAATAACAAAAGCAGCACACAGCAGCCGACATCAAGGAGATCCTGAACTGCCATTGAAGTGAGAACGGCAAGTTCTAAAAAGGATTTAATTAATGTGCCATGTCCTTATGTTGTCGTGCGATGAGTATCTCTTTCTTGCCGGCATTCGGCTGAGTGGTAACATGAAGATTACGACTGAATTACACACTGCGCTGTAGATTGCGATGAATTATTTACTAGTGTGCGCATAATTTATTCAACGTTGGAAAGCCGTTAAGTTTGTTGAACATTTTTATTCCGTGGTTTTTTGAAGTTGCTCTGAGGACACGTACAGCGCGCTGCGAGACGTGTCTCGTAGTAGTTGGCGGTGCTGAAAAGGACATGTGAATTGGCCTTTGATGGCGGATGCCTTCATCATTCCATTTCCGGCGACTACGGTGTGTCAAGCGGGGCCAGCAAATTGGGCATCGTCTGGCTGGAAGTGTGACCAAACAACTTTTCTTTTCATCGGCACGTTCCTGACCTGGTCGGCCGGAGGAACTTGCAGTTCTGTGATGCAGGGAGGTCACCCCCCTTTTTTTTGGTACATGCCAAACGTTAAGAGACCTTGAAGAGCCTCCCAAGTCAAGACTCACTAATCATGCCCCTCAAGCGGTGGCCCATTGTGCAGCATCATCCCTTTTCTGTGGCCACAATTCCCCGGCGGCGGATGTGTCTCCTAGATAGTCGTACGGCTCCTATGACCAGATGACTCTCAAAATCTGACTTCCGGCACAGGGCAATGACACACAGTTTCCCATTCAAAGAAGGGAATTATCTAATATTCCATTTCGCCTGATCCTTCTGGCGATGACCGTATTTCTCAACTTTTCACACTGCCCCCCCTCCCTCATTCCGCCCCATTTGTAGCAAAGACAGCAGCAACAACAAGCTCCAACCTTAACCAAGGAGCGAACGATGGCTAAAGGACAACGCCAACGACAACAACAACGAAAACGCAAACGCAAACGCAAACGAGAACCATAATTTGTCGCAGAATCATTAAAACTCAACGTTCACACCTCATCCGCAGGACTTTTCCTATTTGTTTGCAACTTACGACAAGGATCCCCATTCATTCATTCATTCACACCCCATGTAGCAAATTCTATTCTCAACAACGAGTTTCTGCCTTTCAGCCAGCCACTCCGAAGAAGAACCAGAACCAACCGAGCGCCAGCATATTGCACCGACCCCAGTCACTTCAGTCAGTACTGTGACAACCCCTAAGGCAATGTCATTTGTCCTCTCTCCCCCCCTCCACCCCCCTCGTCTGACCCCCGCCGTGGCCCTTCAGTTTCTCATCTATTCAGCGCGCGCACATCCAGTTATTCAGCAATTCTTGTGAATTTATGAACAGCTTTGGGGAAGTTATAGTTCTGTCATGCTGCATTCAATTGTTTTTCATTTGCATCCCAAAAAAAGTGTGATCCCCCCCCCCCCCCCCCCTCCACTCTAAACCATACAAGCTACACGTGCCAGAGGATGCGAAGGACTTGTTCACTGGCTCTTCTAAGCCAGCACAAGCCACACGGTGCCCACCCACAGAACCCACAGAAAGAATTAACTATTCTAATGCCTGCCGTGAACACTGGGGAAATTAGATTCAATGTCAATTGTTGCCAAGGTGGAGTGCAGACAGGAGAGCAGGCGAGGCGCTGAAGTTGTGGACGCGAAAAGCCATTCTTTAACTATTCTACTGTCGCGCATCATTGGGTCTTCGGCGAGCCCATTAACTGGTGCGAGGAATGCTCGACGCGGGGAGACACAAAAACGTGACTAAGCGCGAGCTTTGTTCTGTGTTCCTTCGCCTTTTTTCTTTCTTTCTTTGCACGTCTGTTTTTTTCCTCAGATCTCTCGAAGCCGTTGGATAATGTTTTATTATTATTTCGTTGTTTAAAGATCCCTCGAGTGTGAAATAAGTTGCGAAATTGTTTCTTCTGTCTCTGCGTTCGTTCGGCGTATGTGTGCTTGTGTCGCACGGCGCGGAGAACCGCCGACGAACCCAAGAACCCGCCCCTTTGACGGTGATTTTGAACGCCCGCGGCCCCGGTGGAGAATAAATGCCGCCGAGAACTTGTCGAATTGTATAATTGTATTAGATGCCTGGCGATGGCGGCAGCCCGGGAGTGGGCCGTCATTTATTCTTGCGAACAATGCCTTTAAATGGTCTCTTGGAACGCTGAGAATAAAGCGTTTTGCATTAATCGAATTTGAATACTCCGCGGAGGAACCTGTTTTTGAAGTCAAAAACAAAAAAAAAAAAAGTGTGGGTTTGCTCCGCTTAATGGTGGAATTATCTGGCGACACTGGGTCTGCGTGGTGTGGGCAAAATATTCACAAAATGTGTCCCGGATGCGGTGGCAAAAGACGGAGAATTGCTTTGAAATTAAATACAGTTGGGGAGCGAGTTTGGAGAGCGTATTGAAATGGGCGCCAGTAATCGTGGACCCTTAAGGGAGCATCTTTAAATGGACTCCAGTGATCGTAGAGTGTTCAAAGGTGTCTTTTAATGGCCACATGTGATCGTTGACCCTTTAAAGGTGGTCGTCAGTGATCGTAGACCGTTCAGAAAGATTCTTTAAGCTGCAGCCTGTGATCGTAGACCGTTCAGGCGCCGTCTTCAAACGACCGTCAGTGATCGTAGACCATTCAAAGGCGTCTTTTAACGGCCGCCTGTGATCGTACACCGTTCAGGGGACGTCTTTAAACGGCCGCCAGTGATCGTAGGCCGTTTTTAAATGGTCCCCTGTGATCGTGGACCATTCAAATGCGTCTTTTAACGGCTGCCTGTGATCGTAGACCATTCAGGGACGTCTTTAAACGACCGTCAGTGATCGTAGACCGTTCAGGCGCCGTCTTTAAACGACCGTCAGTGATCGTAGACCATTCAAAGGTCGCCAGTGCTCGTAGATCCTTTTTAAATGGTCCCCTGTGATCGTGGACCATTCAAAGGCATCTTTTAACGGCCGCCAGTGATCGTTGACCGTTCGAAGACCGTCTTCAAATCGCCACCAGTGATCGTAGACCTTTCCGAGGGCCTCTTCAAACGTCCGGCAGTGATCGTACATCGTTCTAGCTAGAGGCTCTACCACGATCGATCTGTAGGCCTGAACAAAGCCCCCACGATCCATTTCAAGATCAAGGTCTTCATACGTCTCTCATTAATCAGCTCTCTGTTTCGGTCGCATTGCACCATTGACTCGCCATGGCATTGCCACCAAGCCTAGGCACCTCGCTCCGATCATCGGTTACGGCAGCATAGCAGCCTCAAGCGGCAATAACGCCTCCCCCCCAAGTCAGTCATTTTCCATGCAAAAGCCATACTTCAGCTGTCAGTGCCATCGCATCGCCCAGCCGCCCCTCCCACTCCGCCTCATGGAGACGGGTCAGGGTTGTCATGTCAAACGACGATGAGACCAGCAGGGTCTTGCCAACGCAGTAATCAACTGGAAAACAGAAAAACTACCAACAACAGCCAAAAAGGAGGAGCACGCTAAAAAGAGTAAACCCGACTGTCAACCTTCTCGACCGTTAATTGGGGCGCAAAGACGCGACAAAAATGCTCCCGAACGTAATTCCATGGATTCACCCCCCACCCCCGCATCCTCTAGTCCTCCGCACCCTAACTAGGATTTGCATGCCTACTGACATGGTGTTCATTTCCTCTCCGAACGGGTTGCATGCACGCCAGAGTGAGACGGGGAACGTGAAATGAACTTCCACAACGTTGCAAAAAAAAAAAAAACAAGCAGAGATATCTTTATCCACTCCCTCGTACCCTCGATGGCGATGATGATAATTATGGCGTCGATGGGTGCCGCCACGCTTCCCTAGCCGCGAGCGTGACATTAACAAGTTCAGTAAACTTTTTTTTTCCCTTCTGCCTTCTATCCATCGGGTCTCCCTGCCCCACCAACCCGCCGAGGCCTGATTCAGCCATGCTGACGTGCTGGCGTGTAGCTTCCGATTGGATTGCCAGTGCTGGGGAACGTGATGGCAGCAACTGTGTAGACTGTAGAGTGTAGTGTCTTCCTCATCATCAGCGTCGGAGAGCGTCAAATCTTTGGGACTTTCACTTTTTACGGTAAATTGGCGCACACGGCGGTTTATTGCGAATTAATGACAGCGTCAAACCGAAGCCTGCCTCGCTACTAGATGTTGTTGTTGTCGTTTTTTTTTCATTTTTTTTTTCTCTTTTTATCGCCGCACTCAGCACGATGGAGGCAGGGATTTATTTGGTTTATCATTGTGGAGGCTTTCAGGTCAAAACGTAATCTTTTGAATTTACCAGCTTAACAGGCTACACGGCTGGGGGGAGGGGGGGGGGAGTCCTGTGCGGCCAGGTAACGAGAGGATATGGATGCGGATGCGTTCGCAAATGTTATTTGTTTTCGGGTGATGGAAATTTTAATTGGTAAATGCATGTGAGTGCAGTGGCTGCTGCTGTCGCCATTAAGTAAACTCGTTATAAACGGGTTTTAATTACTATTTGACTAAAATTTGTTTCCGTTTTAAGAGGAGGGCGCGAAGCGGGCGGCTACTTTTGGACGCTCTGTACGATTGGATATCATTTTGAATAATGTGTCCGCATTGTTGTCGTCTGGTAAATGCGGTTTTTTCGGTGTGCCGTCTGTGGCGGAAGCGACAATGATGGTGGCGTGGCTTTTGCTGTTTTGTTTTTGTTTTGATTGGAAGCTAATTTTGTGGTAAATTTGTCGAATGACAGGTTAGGTAACTAAAGCTTTAGAAAGTGACGTCAGTTGGAGCGTTCTGAGTTCCACAGCCAACCACTTTTGAATCATATTTATTTTCATGAGATTACCCAGCAAATCGCACATCCCTCCGAGCGTCGGCAAGACAAACATGTCTTCGAAACGCGAATTTGTCTTAGGCGCCGCAATGAATGGCACAACAAGTTCTCTCACATATGATGCACATCAAGTGGGCTTCCAGCAAATGCCATCACTAAAAGGAGAACTTCAACGTCGTCCCTGACATCGGCAAGCAGCCAAAATCGAAAGGCAAACAAATTCGCAGCGAGCGTGTGCTCCCATCTGCTTGAGAAGAAGACTTTCGAACTAAATCATCGCATTAAGCTCTTGCACTTCATTATTCCATCGACTGGCTGTAGGCGCGCGCCCCCACTCTCGACTCCAATCGAGGGCAACGATAAGCAGTTCGACTTAAAAGTTAGCAACTAGTACAAAGAGCAACTTTTCACAATGCCTCTTAACAAGGCGGTTGCCGGCATTCATTTTTTTCTTTTTCCCATCAAAAAAGCAGCTACATAAGAACAACCACTCATTCAGCCAAGGAATGGACACCCAAAAAGGAGCAACAGCAGAAAATCCAAAAAAAAAAAAAAACGACGAAAAAAGGATAACAAGTCCGTGCATGGGTGGAAAAGTTTCACCTTTTGTTGGTGGTTCCATTCGCTTCATCCGCTTTGTATAAATTTTAATTTCATTCGGTTTTTGTCTCTCACTCGTTGAGGAATTTTTGTTGTTTTTTAAATGCCTCCATGTAGAGGGAATTTAACTGAAGTATCCTTCGGCCTCTGGACCTGTCTACATTTTTGCCATTTTTTTCCGGTTGAATTCCGCTGAATGCACTGAGTACCGAGTGGGGTGAGGAGGGGGAGAAATAAAATCTGGGGAAACACCGACAAACCGCTTAAATAATAACACGAAAGCGCTGTCTGACAAATAGTCACTGAAAGGACAGGACAGGACGAAGCCCGTCGTCGTTCGTCGTCCGAACAAAACAAGGCAGCGCACCGCTCACCAGTCACCGCCTCGCTCCCCGATAAACAAGGACTTTCAAGGTGACTGGTGTGTGTTCTCATATCTCACATCCCTGCCGTCGCCCCGTTCGACGACGACATACATTTTATTTAAATTAATTCGAGTGTGGAATTCATTCGGAGACTTTGCCTGCGAGAGAGCCTTTGAGGGGCTGCAGGAAATGTGACAAGGTCGACATGCATTGTCGTCGATGGCATCTTGTTTTTTTGGCGAAGGGTAAACTTCGAAATTGAAATCAATCTGGGCTGGCCTGGACCCGAGCAACAAATTCAAAAGGACATTAAAACGACCCTGCTTATCCACAGGAAATTACCGCAACAAAGTGTGCGCCCGGCAACTTTGCCGGAGTCGCCGATGTCGAACGAACCAACGGAGCACCGAGTGTCCTAACGAACGAACTTTGCACGGACATCGAGGGCGCTTGGCTATCGGAATGGATAACCAAATTGTACTTTAATGGCGGACTGTGCACGCACACACTCAGCCGAGAGGACATCCTTAAATTTCGAACAGCAAACCGAGTGCTAGTGGAAGTTACTTTGAAATTAAATTTGCTAATTGGTGAAGTTTGGTTAATGAAATGGATAGCCTGGCAAATGTCTTCGAAGAGTTTCGAACTTCCGGCTGCCGGGACGGTGGGGTGGGAAAGTTTGCGAATAGTAATTAAACCCCGAGAAAGGACTGAGTTAAGTGTAACTAACGTATTTATTGAGGTCCTTGCAATGATTTAAATACTCGAACGGGCACGAGAATGTGACTGGTCAGTGTGGCGGATTCTTCAAGAACTTTGCAGTGCATATTTGCTTTTGACCTTAAGCGAACAATCGGTCGGCTGTGTATCACTTTAGGAAAGTATTTAGCACACCTCCCGTATTTGCTGGCCAATTAGGGACACAGTGGGCTTTAAGGATACCACTCCTAGAGATGTGGTTACGTACACAAATCGTTTTGTGGTGAACGCTCAAAGTTTGTCTCCTGGACAGTTGGAAGGGGGTAGTTAAATTTGAATAAACCCAAGTGGTCGGCAAATATTGGTTAAGAAACGTCTTCCGGCAAACGGACGACTTTGGTGTACACAAAAGGAAGTGTCCTGCAGAAGGAATGAGGGCGGTAAGCAGTGAGTGGAGGAATGTGAATGGACATCAGCTTCTGAGTGTCTGAACATTATCAGTTTGTAAAGGAAACAGCAAAAAGCGCCAGCTTTTTTTTACAAAAAAAAATTGACTCCGAAAATTCGGAGTATGCTAAAACTCTGCTAAAAAATATCTCCGTGAGCATTAAAAAATGGGCAGTATGAAAGAATACACCAAATTCAAAAATATTAGCTTTTCAAGCAGAAAACTCTTCAAAAATGGTGACTCCGAAAATTTTAAATTCATAGAAAATGCCTAAAAAAGAAAGAGCTGATGTTCCTGGCTATGAAGTGGACATACACAGTGAATATCTAGTGGGTTTAATGACTCCGAAATTTCGGAGTTCCTCATCTGGCATCTGGATGAGTGTCCCTGCGACCAATTCTGACCACTCCAACCTAATTCCATAATGAATTTATGTTCATTTTCTGAAAAGTTTCCAGAGTTAATCTGATACTGAAACTTCCTGCGCAAGGTCCTTGCTAAAACTTCCAAAAATCCACTTCGGAAATTCCATCACCAGTCAAGTGATAAAAACTCCTCGGCCACCATTCGTCGTCATGCCACCGTAAGTGGCCGTAAGTGGGTCAACTTCGCAATAAATCAACGAACCGGCCAAATGGATTGAGTTAGAAAACTCGATTTAATGAAAGGAGTGCCACGACCCCTGTTGACCTGATTCCATGCTCGTCACACCGAATTCCGAGTTCTACGGGCGCCACACACATTGCATTAATTCATTCTCGTGACTTTCAAAGAGCTGCCCCACTCCACACGGTCACACGGCATCGTCTTCGCAGTCAACCACCCGCCAATAAACAATTTCCCTACACCAACCTACACACGCCATTGGCAGCAGTTTACGACTGAAGTGCGTTAAGCTTCTTACGCTGACCCTATTTCAGAATATCCACTCGCACTGGAGGTCCATCAAACATAAGCCACCTCGTAATCGTACATAATCCGCAACCGAGCTGTTCGATAAAAAATTTTATTCGAACCACCTGATGACAGAGCATCCAACCCCAATTGCAGAAGCACTCATTGCCCCAGCTGCCTCCTCGCTCCCCCCCTCCCACACAAGCCTGGGAACAAAACAATAATTGTAAATACCCACATGCTGCATGCACGGGAGGGCGGTACTTCAGGGTTGCTCTCAGCGCAAAAAAAAATAAACGACTCGTATTTGGAACGCATATTAAAGGTAAAACCGTACCGAATGGAGATGAGGGGGAGAAAAAGCTACGCTCTGTGTGGATGCATAGGTGCAGCGTGGCTGGCTCTCCCCAGGTTCAGGACGCAAACAATAAGCAAGTCGGAGTGAAATCGCTTAATGGGAAAACTTTCGGAGGGTGCAGTGTGTACCGCACGGGCTTTGCTTCGATTTCGTTTTATTTGAGCCACACAGCAGTTCTTGCGGCAGCTAGCCATTGTTGTGTGTTGCTGCGTAAAACATGGATTTCCCCCCCTCCCCCCTCCCCCCCGCCTATTATGGGAACTCTTGCTTTCTGCATTTTCTGCTCTGCTCTGCTCTTAGAGGACACGGTTTGCCGGGCTTTGTGCGGTATTACACAATTCGTTCCTCCTCCGCGTCCGCGTCCACACATCACTCATTTCTCCCCGAATGGGCATGCAAATGCGACCGAGTTGCCAACCACCACTGAGCGATGGATTTTTCAGCCGATTATGTGTCTGGATGGGTGTGAGACCACCCCATCGGTTTCCACCTGAATTCACACTCGCACTCTGATCAATCTTTGGATCCATCTAATCCATTAGTCTCTGGTTAATTTGATGAATCAAATCGTTTGGCTGGCTGATAATTATTGTAGCAGCCATGCCCACCCCCAAAACGAGCAAGACATTGTTCGTGTGCGGGATGTGGACCCTGGATCGTCCTTTGAGCGGGCAACAGACCCGAGGCAGATGGTCCTGTTCCGGCCGGAGGAGGAGGAGTGGGGGTCTCTTTGTTTCTGCCAAACACTCTGTGATGTCTTTATGCTGTTGCTCATGTATAAGCTGGATGGATTCCATTCAGGCCATGGACAACTGGGTGGTCTTTCTCGTTACTTTTGGGTGCGATGGATCGGAGGGATGGGGGGGAGGGTTTGAGTGGTAAATGGTTACGAAATCAATCAGATGAAAGGACGTTTTTTACTTTAATTGAAATGGAAAATATGATTAAAATAGTTTTGCTTTGATGGTATTTGGTTTGGCTCTGCTGAATGCTGTGGAATTCAATAACAGATTGCAATTACTTGAAGTGGTCGCGTGGAAAAGGTGTCCTGTTGAAAGAAGACTGGAATTTTGATTCGTTGAGTGGATAATTTTACGAAAACCATTTCACTGGTCCATCCGATGGCCATCCTTGGTCGTTGAGCGAAGACCAGGCATTCAATGGATCCTTTGAGGGAGCTCTTAGGAGACCACAACAACATCCTTGTCGCAGAATCAGTTTTTAATTGAGCTCATTGCCTTCACAGCTGGCCCTGAAGTCCAAAGAACCATCCATTCCTTGCATGCCTCTCTCCCATCTTATTGTTTACATCCGAAAATCAGCCATGTCCTCATCTGGATTTCGCTCACCGACCATACCGACCGCACCGACCACAGGCAGAGGCCACTACACTGCCGACAGCCGACAGCCATGAACTACATTTCCCACCCCGAAACTAATTGACAACAATGTCGGGACATGGCCGAGAATAACGGAAAAACATCACGCTCCATCGGCAAATCTTACACCAATAAACGTCCCCCTTCGACGGCCCCTCCTCGTAATGGCAAATAAATTCCCACATTTTATTGTTAAATCTCGCAATAAGTCGCAATAACCATCGCATTAAATTGTTGCTGCACACTGGCCTTACAGCATGTCTGATCGAAGGCGGCTAAGGAGGCAGCAGCCAGTGGCGGCCGCAGTGCACTTTCAGTTATGACAACTCGCCGATGATGTATTATCAAACAATTACTAGATTCATCCCAGCATCGGGTACGTTTGCCAGGAAGTAGGACGATCCGAAAAGGAAGGCGCGCCACGCCACACACACACACACACAGAACACAGTTGAGATGGGGGACGGCGAAATGGCGAAACCAGGCGAAAGATAATTGCAAGTGTTTTTGCTGCTTTCCCCATCCTGGGCTTGACAAATTGGCACTCGACCAATTTTTCGTCTCTAGCATTCATTTGGTTGCCATAGCCACCGCCACCGTCACCGTCACCATCGCCGTCCGTGCATCTGCATGGACTTATGCTTTTCTCACACCGTCGCCGCCGCCGACGCTTAAACATCGCACCACCCCGCCTCCAGCCATCAGACACCGAGAACACAGCAGCCAGCCGCCCCCCGCCCCAGCACCCTGGGAAGCTGGATGTTGTTGTCGAACACTTTCGAATTTTTGAAGAATATTAATGAAATCGGACTCGGTCGGTGAATATTTTGCTATTTTGGCGCTCCGCGCGTTCGCCGCACACAATGTGGCAGCGACACAAGGATGACCCCCTTTTCTCTGCTGTAACTGGATGTGTGTGTGTGTGTGTGACTGAGTGTGCATTCCAAAGCGATCGTAAATTATCATCTTTTTCTTGTTTTTCGGGGTCGAAAACATTTTGCTGATACTTTGTCTTGTGCCTTGATAAACTGAAACTCTGAAGGGGGCGGTTGGGCGGGTTGGCCAGGCGTGGCGACTGGGCAAATATAACGATGTACTGGAAGGTACTCAGAGAAAGAGAGACAGAGAGAGAGAGAGAGCGAGGAGAAAGTGATTAATTGGAAAATCTTTAATGAAAAGTGTAAGACCCCCGGGGGCGATGGAGGGAGTCAGTGGAAATGCCCTGAAAAGAAAATGTTGCGTATACGCCTGAGAGGATTCTCATTGTTTTTTTTTTTTTGTCTGTTGTGTTGTGTTGGCTTATCCTGGCGGCGTCGGTGGTGGTGACGGCGCCGAGGAGGTGCTTCCAGCAGAGTGGACAACTAACTAATGTTTGACAAAAGTGGAAAAGTGGTTGGTGCGAGGACGAAGGGACGATGCAGGCAATTGAATTTGAACGATAAAAATTGAGGGCAGTCTAACTGAAGAATGCGGGCGAATGAACAGTTGGCTGACCTGGAAATGTGATGATGACACGAAGGACAACATCTGTTTACTATCAGCGTGCTCTTGATGGATGCCACGGACGTCCTGACTTTGACTTTGACTGACTTCCTAAGTGGCTCTTCCACTCCGGTGCTTCAGATCTGCTTTTGAAGTTACCGTGAATCGATTGATAATTGGTTATCGATTGAGATCGAGCATTTTTCGACAATCTGTAGCGCCATCCAGGGATGGAGAGCAGCAATCGCTCTACAATACGTAACAAGATACCATAATTGAATACCCAATCAATTACTGCCCTTCAACAGAGCTCTGCATCTTCCATCCGACACAGCCCCCGCCCCCCATCAGCAATGTTCATCAGTCAGTTCGCTTGTGAAAGGCTGACTCATCGAGAGTCGCTGTAAGCGTATTGGGAAACATGGAAAGCATGGAAAACAAAAGAGTCAAGGTTTTCGAACATCACTTCACCCGCAACAGCGTTGATTCTCCGAGAATACACCTCTTTTGGCGCCGACCGACCGCGTCAGCTCAACTTTCTCTTTCCATGATTGATTGGTCGGCCAGCGGAGGTCATCACGGCCCATTGCACCGCAACTCGTGATGTTTTCCGCCGTGAAAGGGTGAAAGGTGAGGCAATTCGCCATACGGTGGCTATCCTGTGGGTGGTGGCCACCCTCATCTCTGTGCTCCGTCATCTCAATCTTCTTATTCTCCCCCTCTCGCCTCCCATCCTCCCTGGGGAGATGATTAAGGAACCGGATTAAATCCCGACCAATTTAATATAATTTTGTCAGGTGTCCCGTTGGCATCCGGCCGGGATTAACTTGATCCCATCTTAAGGTCAACTAAACTGCAAACGATTACCCAGAGACTCACAGTGGGGGGTGGTGTACCCAAAAAATAAGCACAAACGACGGTTAACTCAACCGGTCGCCGGGGCAATTCATCGTAATGAATGCGAATTTAGTGGTCCTTCGAGCGGAATACATCCAAAAACATGATCCCTCCCTCGGCGCTAATTATCCCAAATTTCCATGCTCCAAATAATTCATCCACCGCCTCTAATGAAATTTGATACAATCCAATTTGCAAAAATCAAACGCCATCCACTGAGGAACTTCTAATTGAATGATGCGGTCGCAGTGAGTGCTGGGGGTGGGCGACAAGAAAAAAAATTCGAGCACCACTTCCAAGACCCCATCTTGGCGGTGGCCACCATCATAAACTCATTAGACAGCCGAAAGGATAGCGGGGCGGCAGCGTTGCTCGCAGATTGGATCACTTCACAGGCCAAAGGAGCCTCGCCAAGACAGAGGATATCCGTGGCTCCTTTCACAAGGAGTCGCTGCTTGCTGCTCTGGCCTGCCGTCTTGAGTGCCTGGAAGGGGTGAAATTTTTCTGAATTTTTTCTCTCATTTCTCTGAATTTCAAATAAGTCCACTTATTAATATCGAGTCGCCCCCGTTCAGTGGGCAAGGGAAGCCATAGAACTTCGCACCAGAGGATTATCTAATTGACCTTGTGCTTGGCTGTGTGACAGTGCGACGAGGGGGCGGTCTTGGCCAATGCCATAGAGAAACATCAATAACGATGTTCAGTGTTGTCGCTCGACGTTGGATGGTCGGTGGGGGTGGGTGGAAGGGGTCTGGTTTCTATACACGGAGCTGACAAAACCATACACTGACCCCTCGCTGTGTGACACACACACCCGCAGAGAGAGAGAGAGAGAAAGAAAAGAGGTGAGCCAACGAGGCAGAAGATGGAAAATCCCAAGAAATGAGGCAATTACCTTGAACAATTTCGCACCCCCCCCCCCCCCCCCCTTTCCCCTCGGCCGGTTTTCCTTTCATTTCATCTCTCGGTTTTTCATTTTTTTTTTTTCGTCGCATCATCTCCCGTGGCATTAGATAAACGTGTACACAGACCTCAAATAATTGCTGCGACTTCTACTTTGTGAGGGGGCACACATAGCCCGATATCATCTCGTTTCCATTTACGTTATCCCATTGATCCCAAGTCAACCGCATGAGGTAGCGGCAGGCGCGTCTCGGTGTGCTTCTTCGCTCTTCTTTCACGACCAGCTTCTGCATCTCAGTTTGTTGGTCGCAAATTATTGCCTTGTGCAGGCGGGTGGTGAACGATGATGAACTTGCGGCGAGGAACACCTATCTGCTCTGCTTATGAGTTGCAGTCACCTGTCCGGGCGTGATGGTTATTGATTGCCTTCGGTGCGGCCGGAAGGTTGAGTATTGATCCGCTTCTTTTTTTTCCCCATCGATTTGCATTCCCCCCTTGGATCGTCTTTGCGGCTGGCGATTAGGGGGAGATTTATGATGGCGGTAGGGTTTTTCTTGTGACACGTCGAGTGGACGTAATGCTTGTCTGTGGACGGGCCACTTGTATCAAATGTGAGGCAAGCGAACTACGGTTGGGCAATCTATCTAGACATCGGCAGAAAAAAAAAACCCCACGATCGTCGTTCTAAAGTTGTGATCTCACTCCCCGTCTCCAACAGCACGCAGCAGATGGTGGATACGTCTTCATAGCCATCACATCAGATCTTCAAAGAGCGTCTACTGCCGCCGCCTGCATTCAATGCAATAGAATCACAACCATCACAGCGTTGCGTATGTACAATCACAGCATCAACTAGCAGGCATGTCAAGGAACGATACAACCACGGCCGAGATCGGTCGAAGCGATCAGGTATGTAACCCCATCCCCACTTAACTCCATCATAGAATCCCCTAGAATATTTGCCTTCTCTTTTATTTGTTTGTTTGTTCATTGCTCGTGCATCTCAGTAGTTTGCAGTTTATGTAGCTCAAGTTGATTGGATTCTTTTGCTCTCCTGCCTGCCTGCCTGCCCGCCTGCAGTGTTTGGCACGAACATTAAGCAATGCATACATCGGCATCATCCTTCCTAGACAATTAGATTTCGAGGAAGTGGAGGGCAACGCCGTCGCCGCCGCCGCCACCACTCGGGCTTGTGTTCTCCGTGTTCGGTGCTCTCTGGCTGAGGAATGATTGCAACTAATCCCAGAATCTGCTTCCTCCGAAAGCCATCGGATGCTGCGCTATCAGAAATTGAAAATTCCCTGGGAAAACGGATTACAGAATGCCACTGAAGTACCACGAATCCTTGTTATATTTCCATTCTTTTTTCGCTCTTCGCCGCCCGGTTTTTGTCTCCCCCTTGCTTGCGAAATTCCGGTCATATGCGACGAGGACTAAAATCGCAATGAGAATTAATCTCTTCACTATTCGCCTATTTGCTTCCCCCTTCCCACGCCCCTCATGCTGAGGACTTTTGTGTTCTCCTTGTGAACTCGAGTATGTTTGCTCTCCTCCTCTCGCGGGCAGGATTGGTTTTTTTTTGTTTTTTTTTTTTTTTGTAACCAGCCAGGGCGGCCCGGAGTGGGTGATTTTAGGGCAGACTGGATCGCAATAAAAGCGCTGTCGTCTGGCATCCAGGGGAGGAGGCGGCGAGCGCCGACGATGTGGCAATTTGTTTGTCATCTTCTCTCTGTGTCCGCCAGTGTCGCAAAACTGAAGCCTTGGTCAGTGTTTGTTTGCAGCGTTTGTGTGCGCGTGAGAAACAAAAGAAGCGAGGAGGGGGGGGGGGACTCTGGCGGTTGACTTGGCTTAGCACCAAATCCATGGTGGAGGAAATGTCACATTATTGCACTTGTGCCCGATGTGAACGCAGACAGGGACGGAGATGGATTTTCGAGTTACATTATGCAAAGTGTTTGATTGCGAAATTAGGTTAATTAATGGGCGAGACACGTCTGGCCGGGTGATTGGTTGACGGCGAGGTTTCATATTCGGACGGCTGGCAATGAATTTGAGGACTCTTCGAGTTCGGATCGAGCTTCGTGTGATGACTGTTTAAGTTAATGCGAATTCCTGCGCTGTTTTCCCAAGCATTCGATGGGGCTGCTTGAAGTACACTTTACGGGAGGAAGGAGCCATACTTTCGCCTTGACACTCAGGGTCCTATTAGCTTCGACTTTTTTTTTTCAGGAGACGAACTTGAGAGGAAATGTGTGGCAGTGGGGGAAGTGGTCTGAGCTAGTTTTTGTGACTTCTTGAATTTTCCACACGGAACCTTACTGAGATTCATTGCCTAATGCCCTAAGTTCAGCTTCGATTGCTAATGATTCCCTAACACTTCCCGACAAAACACTCACTCGCTTCTGGCAGCACACTTGTCAAACATTTGGCTCGACGCCGTATGTACTCCTCCCCATTTCTTGGATTCACTTGCTTTGAATTTGAGCGACGTCGTATGTAGACCACTGGTTGCATCGTCAAAAAACAGGCTGAATGACTGGCCATTTTTGAGCTGTCTCTAGTTTTGATCTCCACATCGAGGTCTTACTCTACTTGTGTGCATCATCTTAAACGAGGGCATGTTCTATTACGTTGACCCGCTGCCTCGAAGTCGTGGACTCCTTGGGCTGGAGCAGATGTAGCATCATTTCCTCCTAGTTGCCGCCATTCCTTCTACCTCGGCGTGCCTTCTTCTTCCTGGGGCGACAGTCCGGTGTAAGCTTGTACCTCAGTCAACAAGTCTCAGCAGTCAGCAGAATATTATTTGTCAGTTGCATCCAGTCTTGCACACCAAGTTCGTTGAAGTCCATCATCTCCTTTGTGAGCCACCTTAAACGCCGTCGTCCTCTGTTGCTTTGTCTCACTGCGTCGACGTCAAAGCCTATTTCGTGTACGACTTATGGACTTAATCACAATTGACTTAATCGAAAAGTAGTCACTTTTGAAAATGACCAAAATTCTGTGAACTTACGCAACATTACAACACGAACTGTTAAAGACTACATTTGTGACATTTGTCACCTCCTAATGAGGTCCTGCGATATAATGTGACGGTCCCACTTAAATAATCAAGATTGAACGAAACTGAACGAAACTGGTATTATGGCCGCAACGTAATCACTCGATTGATTAAGTTGCATCAAGTTCTCCCCTAGTCCATCAAGGTTGGGTGTTCGCCTCTTCCTCTTATTACCTCACTCCTGCCTTCTCTTGATGGTCCCACTTTAGTAATCAAAATTGAACGAAACTGTTATTATGGCCGCAGTGCCTTCGGTCGATTGATTAAGTTGCCTCAAGCTCTCCCCTAGTCCATCAAGGTTGGGCCTTTGCCTCTTAGTCTTATTACCTCACTCCTGCCTTCTCTTGATGGTCCCACTTGAGTAACCCAATTTTGACGAAACTGTACGAAGCTTGTTGCCTCAAGTTCTCCCCTAGTCCACTAAGATTGGGCCTTTTCCTATGACTTCCTTACTCCTGCCCTCTCATGACGGTCGCTCTTAAGTAATCAAAATTTAACGAAACTGAACGAAGGTGTTATTATGGCGGCAATGTATTCGCTCAATTGCTTAACTTCCCTGAAGTCTCCCCACGTCCATTAAGGTTGGGCCTTTTCCCATTATTTCCTCACTCATCCCTTCGATAAGAGTGCCTTCACTTGGCACAGTGATCATATCAGCATCATCAACATATTTGCAACCACTTGCACTTTGTAGGTTACGTTCCATAGAATCCCCTTCAAAGCACTAGTGTTCGTTTTAATGAAAAATTCAAATAGCTGCTTTCTGCCTTGCCCTCTCTTGAACCGTACCCCTATTCACTGCAACCCCAGCATGTTCCACTTTTCAGTTCCGTTTCTTTTCTTCTTTTTTTTTTTTTTTTTCTTAATTACCTTGCAACTTTCAGTTGTATTTCCTCCCGTTTTGTTTTTTTTTTTTTCAAAATAAATTTCATTACTTGCTCGCTCTTCTGATACCTCGTTTGTTTGTTTGTTTATTTGGATTTACTTTCGTTTTTGCTATCAATTAGATACTTCGTTGCGTTCATTTGCTAAGTAGACCGTTGAGTTGACTAGATGTCAGAGTGAAAAGTTGGCATTTCTAAAAGAATTTTTGTCTGTTCGAATTCGAATTAGCAAGCGAATAGAAGCCGCAACACACACACACAAAAAAAAAATTGATTTTCTCCCTTCAGGTTTATGGGCCACCAATGCACAAGCGTAACATATGTTGGAACCCATACGGAAGGGGCGACATTCATGATATCTATTGGAATCCACCGCCCAGCACAACGACTCGTCATCACTTACCGAATTGTCCTTGTGAGCTAGCATACGAACAGACCTGCGAAAAGGTATGTGGGTAAGGGTAGGCCTGTGGGGGGGCTTCGTAGGTTGTGGGTTGTGGGTGACATCTTAATCAGGTCACCCTCGTAAGGAACTACTACTCCCTCTCACACAAGCCTAGTTATTTTCAAAAGGTTGAAGGTAATTGTTTCCATTTGTTTTGCCACCCATTCCCCCCCCCCCGCCTCCGTCTAGCGGCTTTTTCTTTTTTGTTCCGTTCCGTTTTGTGTGATTTTTTGTTCCCCTCTTTTGTCAATCCTTGATGAGTTTATATTGAGATAAGGGCGAAAAGGAGGAGAAAACAAAAATAAATGCCCTCCCCATCCGGTGTGAATATTTCAATGGCGCACCTCACATACTCCGATTCACTTCCGGCGGTAGTCAGCCTCCGATCCCCGACCACCAATCTTATGCGGGCATGTGTGTGTGGGGGGGGAGGGTGGGGTGGTGCTGGTGCCCTCACAATACTTTGCATTTTCAAATGCACGGAAATCCTTTTCATTTTCTCTCCCGGCATCTCTCGCCATCAGATCCGTGCGCTCTTCCAGCAGAGTGAATGAAATAATGGAAATTCCCAAATGAAGAAGAAAAATTACATCCGCAGGCCTAAGGCACACCAATATCCAACCCTCTCACCCCACCCCCTTCGTCTTCGAGTGACACAAAAGCCCAAAGGAGGCACACACACACACACTGGCGGAGAGTGTTGGGTCCGAAATCATTTAGTGTCCTAGTTTCAATTTGCTTAATTACACCTGAAATACGGGATGGGAGTGTTGACACTGACACCGGCCACACATGCGGCGAACAGGTGAGTGGAGGTGCAGAGAAAAAAAAAACAACGTAGACGTCGCTCTGCAGCAGCGGTGGGGAAATCACCTGAACTCCCCGTGTCCCCATGGCCTTCAATAAGGTCGGCGTCAGAGGAGCACAAGTGCAAAGCGGGCGAAATAAAAATCCAAACGAAAGTGGAAATTTCATTTTCATAACTCTCCACTGCAGTAAAGTTCAAGAGAAATGTTTGTTGCCTTTCTGTTGTTTGGCCCCGTTAGTGCGCGGCGCCACCGAGAATTGAGGTTAGGTTTGTTAAAGTTATAACCGAGGAGACCGGAGCTTGCCATCGCCATCGCCAATGCCACCGCCGACGTCGACGTCGACATCGTTGTCGGACAGGACAAACACAAATGTTAATTTAAGGATTTGATAAATTGAATGCGGATTGTGAGCTGTGCGCCGTGTACCGTGTGCCGTGTGCCGTTCGCCGATATGCCTGATGTTGCAAAAGGACAAGCAGAAGGACACCCAGCAGGCAAAGATTCAGTCAGACTGTCACCCAGTCGGACGGGGCCGGAATGGAATGGTTTTGTTGCAATTCGAAGGTAAAGCATGAAATGAAATGAATGCAAAGGAGCTTCTGATTTTGATTCGGAATCCGATTCATGTCATGAGGGCCTCGGTGTGTCCTGGCGCCTCTGGCCGGAGCTGCTACCCGTCCACCAGTCCGTGCAAAATGAATGAAAGCGGTTTGTTGGAGGATTTCACGTTGATATTGAAGTTTTCCCCGGTCAACAGCGAACGAAATGTTATCAAACGGAATGAGATGATGGCAAATTTAAAGGACAACACGAGTGACGGAGATGGGATATTACTTTTACTCACTCCTTTCGGCGCACCCAACGACAACAGATGTGGTCAATTTTGAAATGACTTTGGCTCTATGAGTTCGGTGTGTCATGCAGTCAGTGGATGGTTTATGTGGATTTGAATAAGTCCTTGGTAAACACTGCCAGAGAAAGGATGATGGAAGCGCGCAATTTTTTTTTTCAGATTTAAAGAGGACTTAAGTGCTTATGAGTGTCTGACCCAATTTTGAACTTTGTTTTCGCAACGAAATCAGCAATTTTTTCATCAGTTAATGCAATACACTTTGCGAGGGGTTGGGATAGGGGGAGCATTTCAAACGAAAGAAATGGAAAGTAGGTGGAATTGCCTGATTCAGCTCATGGGAAATCTTGTGAGGAAATTATGCTCACGACGGAGGACTGACAAAACTGACTTCGACTAAAATTTCCCTCGTGCGGCTTTGCTATCTGTGAATGGTGCTCGCTGGATGACCGATCTCGGAGTCTTCTGCTCTGTAGCCGTGTCAATTTCTCTTCATCCTTCTTGGTGATGTTGTCGGGCGTCTGGTAATCGAACCCGACACGTTGGAATGCCCAACAACGCCCAAAAATCGACAGTGGTTAGTAAGGACTTTTCAGCTTTTTCCGCAGTTCTTCCTCTTCCATCTTCCAGTTACAACCGTGGTCTAGACACTCAACTCCAATGAGTAACGTTAATTTAACTGCCGATGAACAGATTGCTCAGCCGTGGTTTAGCCCCGAAGAGTGCCCCAGTTTAAGCGCCAATGAAAGGTGAGCTCCCCACGCCTTGCCTCGAAAACACACACACACTTTCGAGTCGTAAATGCATAGAGGAACGAGCGGTTCAATCATCGCAGCCATTAAATCTTTCTTAATGGCCGGCAATTAAAAGGCAAAATCCATCCAACCAAACTTCCGAGATGCCTCCTTCAACTTGGGCGACCGCACTCCTCTTCGCATGACTTCGACGAAAACATAAACACCACCACCACCACCTCTTCTGGGAACCACCTCTCGATGATTGATTTGGCAAATGTTTGGTTTCCGAGAATCTTACGGCCGGGGACCCATCCCCAGCATCCACTCAGGCCAGGATTGGTGACAGAGAGTCTCAACCCCTCCCCAGCCACCAGTCATCAGCTTCATAAAACTTTATTTTCAATCAGTCTGTTTACGTATCCATTATCTGTCGTGTCAAGGCACCATCACCTTTTGTCAGAAGCAAGCCCCCACCGCTTCCGTCTTCCCGCCGAAGCTACTACTTACTTTATTACCCTCCTCTTGTCGATAAATCAAAAGATTCGTACCCCATCAGCGGGGCACAGACCCACAACACTCCGCCATCGACACGTCGCGTCTTGACAGTGGATGGTGATTGAAATGCAAAGCACATCCCAGCTAAAGTCTTCCTCTTTCCCCGGCCCGTGCCCCGAATGAATTCCTTTGAAAGTGAAGATGGAGTCAAGTGCTTCGGAGTCTACCACATTTGATTGCAAATCAGGTGGAACGGTATGCGAGTGGCCAGCACACTTCATGGGACGCTTTTCGGCCATAATACCGATGATTCAATGGGATATTCTCTGGAATCGACTCGGTGTCTCTATCTGCACTCGGAATCAGTGCCTATCGCTGGTCCCATCCTCGATGGTCGTATCTCATAGGAAGCCCATCGCACGTGATGTCGCATAAAATTTTGACATCAGCCCCCCGGCCAATGCGCGGTGCTCATTTAATATTCGAATGTCATAATTAGCATGCAACACCGGGGACTAGAAGGAGAGCGAGGCGCGCACAGCGCAAGAGAAAGAAACAAAACGGCACAAAAGGATAATTAACACTGAGCGTACCTTTTGGCCGCTTGCTGCGCTCACTGCACCTCATAATGTCCTCCTTTTTCAGCCGAACCAATGTGCGCGCTGTGAGTGGGGGCTGCATTCGGGGTGCACAGCCACCACAAGGCTGCGTGTGTTGAATGCCCAATGTGTCTTCACCTCTTTCCCCACGTGTTGTCTGCGGCAACCGAGGCATATTCACTCACAGCTACCTCAGCCGTTGCAAGTGCCACCCGCACTCTAGTGGTTACGTGAGGCGAATGGAATTTCTAGACAGCGACTGATGCAAGAGTCCCCCCGGCCGTGTTGGGTTCATGTGATCATAATTACCCGCGGCCCCATGCTTTCACTTGTGGCCCTACGAGCGCGCAATTCACATTCGCAGACGCTGCCGCTGCCTCACACAGTCTGTGTCATCGTCTTCAGCATCGGCTTCCAAACTGGGAAGCCATAGGACCCAGCAAACCCGGCCGGACTCTCGAGCTACTCCTAACTGCCGGTCTTTTCCGTCGCTGATGCCGTCGCAGACGAACGGACGGTATGACATAATCATCGATTTATTATTCTGACAGCATTGCTGTGTGCATTGCTGGTGATGGATATCAAATTATTAAGTATACCCCTCGATCGCAGCCGCAGACTGGAAAGGCTGACAGTCTGAAAAGAAAGTGACGGAAATGGCAGGGCCATTGAATTGGATTCCTGAATCAATGGCACGTCTCCGTCTCGGCCCAGCGCGAAGTGAATGAAACGAACGACAATTCTTCATGCTTCGGAGCCTCTCGTGGCGTGGCATCGATCGCGTCGCGTTTTGTGTATGCCGTCCGCGAATCAATTTCAGTTTCCTTTTATTCGCGACTTTACGTAACGACTTTGTTTTTCTTTTTTTTTTTGCATTTTTATGGATTGCCGAGATACTAAGCTCTGACCGTGAGACCAGCTTACCGCCACACTCTAGTGCCAACAAATTGTATTTGGGCCAGTCGATGTTCCGCCGTTTGTTATCTCATGACAAAGTGCTCCAGTACGTGGCCTGGCAAGCTAAGTCGGGGGGACTAGGTAAATCAGTTCATTTGAAAGCGATTTGTGAACGAAACGATCAACCTGCTGACCGATATACTGCCACTTGCGCACTCGGGCCACATTTGCATTCGATTTGAAATTCAAACGATGTTCTGTGAATTCCCGTGATCACGGAATTGGGTGGATACTCAAGTGAAATTGAAATTGAAATTGCTTGCGACGATAATTTATCGCCGGCGGGCACTTAATCGGATCGTGATTAAATGTGCTGTACCCTTATAATCATCTCTGGTGTGAAGGTGGTTATTTTCGAATTACAATCGGCGCAAGATTGCCCCGATAACTGGGCACACACTCCGACTTTGGTGTGGAAGTGGTGTTTAATCTTTACTGAGAGATTACCGACGTCATTCCGTGGCGGTTTAGTGACACAATAAAGATACGTACAATCGATGGTTTGAAACAATCTGTGTGGACTGTGTCTGAATTTGGGAACACCAAAGTGATCACTTCCTCATTGCCTGTCCATTTCCTTTCCCAAGCCTCCCATTCGACCGCGTCACAGTCTGTGTTGTCCGAAGCAAGCCACAGCCCAGCTGAACCGGAAGTCGTCTAATTTTACGGATTCCCTTACAAAACGACGTAACTCTCTCTCTCCCTCTGTCTTTGGACTGTCTTAAATGCTTGAGTAGTCTATCGAGGTCAACTACACATGCCATCCACACTGACTTCGCCAAACTAATCCATTCTTTCTTCTCTCTCTCTCTCACCCTCCCGCCATTCAAGGACCTCATCTATTCGAAGAAACGAGTTCGAAATATTCGCATCATCTTAGGTGTCGTCGGCGCAATAGTCTTAATCGGTCTCATATCTGTAGCTGTGGTATTCTTAGTTAAAAATAGCGATTCAGACGATGACCCCTCGCAGAGCGGGAATGGCATCAAATTGGACGACATCCTTACGGGGAAGTACCAGGCCAGGCGATTCAACGGCTCCTGGACATCGGGCACAAACATTATGTTTAAGGAGAACAGCGTAAGTTCACCCATTCAATTGGCCCCAAATTCGCATCCATTTAACGGTCTATTCTTGTGTTCTGCAGAATATTTACGAGTACAGCGTAGTGGACGGCAAGCGGACCCTGCTGATGCGCGACGAAAAGGTACACCCTGCCATTCAATCGATCGCGTGGCACACGCTAATCTCCTTTCCTCTCTTTGCAGCAAGTGTACGAGGTGTTCGAGAAGTCAGCCGACGAGAAGTATCTGCTTCTGAGCAAGAATCATCTCAAGGTAAGGCTGCCCTCTGCTCTGACGAACGACCGGCTGACACCAGAGTCTTTTTTCAGATCTTCCGTCACAGCTTCCACGCAGAGTACGATGTATACGACATCGAAACGGGTGCCCTGTACCCGTTGAAAATCAAAGGCAACCAGCAACTGCTGTTCCTCGTCAAATGGGCACCAGTGGGCAACGGTCTGATCATCAACTTCGCGCGGAATCTCTACTACAAGCCGACAGCGCTGGACAGTGACGAGATCCAGATCACCGACGACACGGATCAGACAATTTTGAACGGCATTCCCGACTGGGTGTACGAGGAGGAGGTGTTCGGCTCGAACTCCGCCGTCTGGTTCAACCCGAACGGCACCAAGATTGCATTTATTCAGTTCAATGATTCGCCCACAAAGGTGATAAGCTTCCCGTACTACGGCGAGGCCGGGGACCTGCGCTATCAGTATCCGTGGAATCAGCAAGTCGCCTACCCGAAAGCGGGATCGTTGAATCCGTTCGTCAAGCTGTTCATAGCCGACCTGCAGCTGGCCTTGAAATCCGATAATTTCCTGACGGAAATTCCCGTGCCAAGTGAGCTCAACACGGAGAGTCACATCATCACCGTGGTCTCCTGGCTGAACAATCAGAACGTCCTCTCGGTGTGGATGAACCGGATCCAGAATGAAGCGCACGTCCAGGTCTTCGATGGCCTGCGTCGCAATGATGTAAGAAACGCCGCCCGCCACTTGGTCACTCGCTTCAGATTTAACGAACGCTCCATTTTCGCAGGCATTTAGAATAGAATCCCCGTCAGGTTGGGTGGATCTCTTCACCGAACCGCTGAAGAACAAGGACGGCAGTGAGATTATCCTGCTGCTGCCCCAGTCGCAAGGTGAACAGGGATACTTCCGGCACGTAACGATTATTTCCACACGCAGCACGAACGCCGCCACACCCATAACCAGTGGCAAGTACGTGGTCACATCGATCCTCCACTGGGACGCAGACAAGAACCTCGTCTTCTACACAGCCAACACCGAAGATGCCTCAAACGTTTTGCACGTGTACGTCGTCAAAGCTGCGACAGACCAAAAGCCACAATGCCTTACCTGTAGTCTTAAAATTGATGGTGAGTCTGCTCTGCTCCGTTTTGCCATCCGGAAGGATCTCTCAAATGATGTCCGTTTTCTCTTGTGGCACAGGTATCCAACAGAGCTACTTTGGAGCGATGTTCAGCGAAGGGAACCACGTCGTGATCAGTTCTCTGGGACCAAACGTGCCTTCCCATGCCGTCTACGAATGGACCTACACCAACGGTAAGCCATCGTCCGGATCGTGGCGTCGGGACTCAAGCTCTCATGATTCGTTGCTTTCAGGCGAAGTTGTGCTGAAAAAAGTTGTCGACTGGGAGCTGAATAGAAACCTGCACCAGGAGCTGAAGGCAGTCGCTATGCCAGAGCACGAGATTCACACGTTCGACATTGACGGCGGGTTCACTGCCAAGGTTCTGCTGCAACTGCCGCCAAATATGGATCGCAGTGGCAGCACAAAGTATCCGATGTTGGTCGATGTGTACGGCGGCCCCGACTCGTACTCGGTGACGGACAAATGGGGCATGGACTGGGGCACCTATCTGTCATCCAACCAGTCGGTGATTTACGCCAAGATCGACGGGCGAGGATCGGGCCTGAGGGGCGATAAACTCCTGCACTCGATCTATCTGAAGCTGGGCACAGTCGAGATCACCGATCAAATTGAAGTCACGAAGTATGTGGTTTTTTTTTTTCAATCCACTTCGAGGTTGGTGAACAACTTCCTCTTCTTCCAGGTCTCTGCAGAGTAAGCTGCCGTACATCGATGCCAATCGAACTGGAATTTGGGGCTGGAGCTATGGCGGCTACGCGGCGGCGATGGCGCTGGCTAACGACCTGACCGGCTCGTTCAAGTGCGCCGCTTCAATAGCCCCAGTCACTGATTGGGCGTACTACGGTAAGTTCCTGGTCCTTGACTTGACCCTGGGGCGTTCCATCAGCTCTTTCTGTTTTTTTCTCTTGAAACAGACTCCATCTACACGGAACGATACATGGGAGTGCCAGAGCAGAATCCCGACGGTTACGCCAACGCACGACTGAGCACACTGGCCGCCAAGTTCAAGGGAAAGAAATTCCTCCTCGTCCATGGCACCCTCGATGACAACGTTCACTACCAGCAGGCGATGATCTTGGCCAAGAACTTAGAAAGAAGAGATATTCCCTTCAAGCAAATCGTAAGCCCCCACCTCACACACATGTGGAGTAAAAATCAAGTTTTCAACCTCTCCCACAGAGCTACCCCGACGAGGACCACGGACTAGCAGGCGTTCGACCACATCTCTACCATTCCCTGGACAAGTTCTTCGGGGAGTGCTTCAACCTGAAGCGGCTGAGCAAGTGGGGACGCAAATAAGGCCAAACATAGTTAATGAAACGGAAAAAAAAAATCGGAACAAATTCAACAGCAGAAAGAAAACAGAAAAGAAAAAACGAAACAGAATCAGTTTAAGATCGGTCTTAATTGAGACTTGTACTTAAAGGGATCAACGTTGTCCTTCACAAATCAAAACCGGAAACCATACACTCAGCCAGACACACACACACACGCACCCACGCAACAGCTGAAGTGTATATTTTGTAGTTGTGCCTCTAGAAAAGATTAACTTTAAGTAAGAAATTTATTAGAACCATTTAAACGTGTTGTATCCAAGCGATGTCAAATCAAAACTAAAACAAAAAAAATAACAAAGAAGAGCCAAAAATTGTGCCAGGATTTTTCTACCCTTTGTACCTCCCTCTCTCTCTCTCTAACTCTCTCTCTTCCCCACCCCTTAAAAACACCCACTGCATGTAAATTATTTCTCCTCTCAATCTGGTCGATTGACCAAACCCTGGTTGATATTCCTGCAAATCCTTATTTTAACTCCAGCCCTTGTGTTCTCTTGTGGACGTGTGCACGCGTACGGATGTGCATGAGTACGCCCTTCTGTCCGTACTTGAGGGTTTATGTATTTTTTTTTTTTAATTTTGTTGTTTATTTGTAAATATTTTCTTTTTTTTCGAATTAAGTTGTCAATGTAAAAATAAATGAGAAGACAAAATAAATTATGTTACAAATGGCTTTCATTTCTCGGCGCTGGGCGAGCGAAAGGAGATTCATCTTTGAATTTGTAAGGGATCGCCTTTCATCATCACTCCTGCTTAGCAGCCTTTCTGCGCGCGCATATGCGACGAAAAGCGACAGCAATCGGGTCAGTTACAGCATGTCAGTGCTGTGGAAATCCACTTTCAGCACTTGCATGAATTAAAAGCGACTGCGAACGTGTGTGTGGCAACAGTGGAGGGCGTGGGATCGAAGGCGCACGACTGATGTGACACAACGGTGAGGAAAATCAAGTCGCAATGACGATAGTCACGCAACGAGGAGGTGTATTTTGTTGTAATTGGCGTACGACATGTGCACGAGGAATGTACGAGTAATGCGACGGAGTGTTCGTATCGCAATCGATGACCTGTAGTTTTATGCCGACTCAGAACGGTCTGAGAAGCTTTTTCCAGACAATTATACGCTTTGAGCATTGTCAGTGACTCGAATTTGTTTTTCTCGTAGTGGGATTCCAAACTAGACGCCGAGGTTCAAGTGCGTAGGAGTCGACGCACAGACCCAAACTAGACGCCGAGGTTCAAGTGCGTAGGAGTCGACACACAGACCCACAACGCCACGGAGCCAAATCGATGGTTTGGTTGCAACCTTACACAAGCCGGCGTCTTAAACTAGACACAACAGATCGATGAGAGGAACTTGAGAAAGTGAAACGCACCCTCTGCGTCAGCTGCTGACAAATCCCTGACCATTAGCTGAGCTCTCAAGGACATGCATTGATATTGTAGCCATTAGCATGGACTATCGAACGAAATCCAAGAAGGCTTCTGGGAGATATCGACGACTTTGTCACTTAAAAGCTTCTCTCCACTTTTTCGGATGCCTATTCAAAATTCTGGTGGCCTGGCACCTCAGGGAGAAAAGTGTGAGCCTCCTGGTTCGAGAAGGAGAAGAAGACTGAACCTCCAAGTTCCAAGACCAAGTCATCGCGGACGTAAGACAGCTTGGCCTTGATGACTGGAAGCAGTGTGCCCATGACCGTCATCGGTGGAAGGCAGTTATTGTCCAGGCTCAGATCCTCCATGGGCCGTCGGCGCATTCGAAGTAAGTATGTAAGTACAGTTAGTACACACGGTGGCTGCATCGTGGCAAGCGCATTTGATGCAACTTGGGTGTAGTTGAGTGAAGTTTCTCGAGAACCCCCGTCGATTTCTGACTAGTCGTTTAGGTGAATTTTCAAGGACATGCATCGCTATGACAGACCTGAGTATGACCTCTCGGATGAGTGCACACTCACTACACATCTTGAGTGTGTTCATAAGAATTTTATGAAGATGTCGATGATTCCGTAATTTAAAAACTTCTCTCCACTTTTTGGAGACCTACTGGAAATGCCTCTTGGCCTGGTGCTGTGGGATTTTGTGGGTTCTGCAAAGACAGCTGGTGCATCGAAAGATATGAGAATTCAATGAGAATCAAGGTACACATCTTGAGTGTGCTCATGCATGCTTCCATCGTTGTTTCTTGGTGAGTCTCTTACTCTGAAGGACATGCAACGATAATGTAGGTCTAAGAGTGACCTGTCAGAGGCGTTCAAAGACCAAGAGGGAATCTCGGAAGCACCGATGATTGCCTGGTGACTTGGTGGCCTGGGGAAAAAACGCACAATTCGCATGATCGCGAGCCATGAAAAAAAGAGGAGAACGGTGAGTTTGAATGGAGTGGAAATTGAGATCAGGGTGCTTACAGTATTCCGATAGGATTCGATCCTTTTACTTCGAGTTAGTTTTTGGTTGATCATTGCTAAAAACTGGGGTGTTGTATTGATTCCGATGGAGAATTCTCGCTGATCCATCAAGGTGGGAAATGAACTCACCGAGACTCTTTGTCAAAAAAGGTTTTAGGCAAGGCGCGAGCTGTCTGTGATTTTTCATACTTGAGAAGGTCATTCAAAAGTCACTCGCTAACGCAAGAGGCACGATCTTCCAGAAGACCTTAAATTTCCAGGCAGACGCGGACGACATTGGCGTGATTGCTCGAACGCATCGAGCCGTCATTGAAGCGTTTGCTGATAGTGAAATGGAGGGAGAGGGAAAATGGGTTTTTTGCGGTGAATGAGGGAAAAACGAAATTGAGAAAGGACGCAGAACATCGACGACTAGGCCAGAATGTCACCGTAGGCAGTTATAAGGTAGTTAAGGACGTTGTCTACCTCGGCTCCCAAGTAAACAGTACGAACTGCATCAGTAACGAGACTAAACGCAGAATAACTCTTGCCAATCGCTGTTTCTTTGGGCTCAAGAGGTAATTGAGTAGTAGAGCGCTCTCTCGAAGGATCAAGCTAAGACCTTGATCATCCCTGTCCTCCTCTATGGCGAGGAAGACTGGACAATCTCATGACCAGATGAAGAAGCAGGTGTCATAACAAAAGGCTATATGGCCCTAGGACGCGATAGGAAGCGACATCTCGACTATGCCGGTGTGTCTCATGGTGAAAGTGTCTTAGGACCGTATGGCATTATTTCATGACACCGGCTTCTTCATCTACTCTTGAGATTGTGCAGGCTTCCGGTCTGATCTTTTCAAGAGACGCGTTCAATTTTTAGCCCGTTTTGCATTGATGTCGTTTTTGGAAAGGATGCTACCGTGAACTGTACGAAAATGTGCGAAATGAACCTAGCCAGGCGTCGACGAATTCAACGCCTAAGGTGGCTAGGTCATGTGGAGCAGAGTCACCGACTGCGAAACAGTGGGACAACGCAATAGAGGACGCCCACAAGCGGAGAAGGACCTTTACCAACTTGGCGTGCGAAATTTGAGGCAGCCGGCTGACGATCGTGCCAGCTGGAGAGGCTTGTTGGCTGAGGTCCAGGTCCACCACGGACTGTAACGCCATTATGAGTTGTAGAAGTATAGATCAACACGCCTTCGACCAACGATCACATTTTAAGGCAGCCACCGCCGAATTTCTTCGCGAATGTAACGACAATCAGGAGAACACACACATTTTACGAACAAACCCATTTTTATTGCGTTTCTTTTCATTAAAATGTTTTATACTCCACTTATGCTCTACATTATTCATCTTCATCCTCATCTTCTCCTATCGCTTAGTTTACATATATTAATTAGTTAAGATACATACATAATTTAAATTCAATTTAATTTTAAATATTTCCATTTGATTTCTTATTCGTCACTACTATGTTCAATGAATACGATATAATATTTATAATATTGTTTTTTTTTAGGTTTTTTTTTCATTCTTTTTTTTGCATTTATTTCTTCTTGAAATACTTGTTAGTTGAATCAAATTCATTTTGTTTTTTTTTATTAAGTGTTAGGTTGGTTGTGCTACGATTTAAATGGGTTCTGCTTTTTTGTTTTACTTCGGCTTTGTTTGTTCCTTTTCTTAAAAAATACTTATTACACCGTTACATCCATATGAAGATAGACATATATATATATATACTATTTTGTTCTCAAAACTACACTGGTACACGTACGTACTAGCTACTTTGTAAAGTTCTTTAGAAATTTAGATGATTTATTTTTTTTTTGTTTGTGTCTATTAAATTAAATAAATAGGTTTTTTTTTTTGTTTTTTTTTCTGAAAGTTTTCTTTAAGATATACAGACATACATATAGTATAGTAAAAATGTTGTTCCTTCGTAGGTGTGTGCGCCAAAAGAGAAAATTGATCACACAATAAAATATACAAATATATACTTGTACGTATTTTTTTTTTTGCGTGACTGTTCATTTTTTTTTTTTTTTGTAAAAAATTTGATTTTCTACCAGCTGACGATTACTTTTCTCTACGAAATTGCATATTGCAATCCATTAATGTGTACAGTATAATCTAATTAAGTATTTACAGCACCCTGAACGGAAAATTAAAAGGTTTCTTCATGATTTTTTGTTTGTTGAAAAAATATTCAGATTTTGTTGTTGTTTTTTTTTTTTTTTGATATAGTTTGTGATTTTATTCGATCGGGACTTCCAGTTGTTGTTCGACTACTTGTTCTTGTTGTTCTGTAGCATCATCCTCTCCAGGAGGATCAGCGTCAGCGTTGGGTTGGCATTCATCGGGTGGATCTCCTTCGATATCCTGCTGCGGTTCATCATCATCAACATCATCACCACCACCACCACCACCACCACCACCACCACCACCACCATCATCATCATCGGTCTGTTCCACTTCGTGTTCGGCATTTTGATAGTGCTCCTCTTCGTTGTCCCCGTCGGTTTGAACGAATTGCACAGATTGAGATCCGTCCGGATGGTGTGTCTGATCGAGTTCCTCATCATAGGTCTGTTGTTGTTGATCAACCACCTGCTGATGGAAGTTCTGCTCTTGATGGTTGTGCTGCTGTTCGGCCTGATTCATTTCGATGATCTCTTGAATTGCATGATGCTGATAATGATGTTGTTGATCGTGGTGTTGTGTTTGTTCTACAGTCGTTATTGTTGTCGTGGTGGTACTTGTCTCCGCCGTGGGCACCAGGTTTATATAATACAACCTGTTGCCGTCGGGCGAATCTGATTTTGATCATCATTACGTATTATTGTTGCCTTTTAAAATAAAAACCTTTTTAACCAAAATATTATGATTTTTCTGCTACATGTGAATCAAGGATTGATTTGATTTTCGAATCGATTTGTATGATTGTTTAATTTTTTTTTTGTTTTTTGTTTTAGAGATGAAAAGAGAAAATTGAAGAAAAAAAGAGACAAGAATTGGTCAGCATGATTTTGGTTATATAAATATCTATTCATAGTATGTGGTTCATATAGTATATATAAAATATGTTGTTTTTTTTGGTTTTATATTCACTTAAGAGGAAGGTTGGTGGATTCGTGGGAAATGTGGATACCAAATCGTACTGAAGGAAGTGAAAAATTAACAAAAAAAAAAAATCATAAATAAACTTACGGTAACACGGAAGAATGAAAAAGAGAGACAGAGAGAGCGAGGAAAAAAAAACAAAACAAAAAATGAATTCGGTTCGGTCTTAAGGATACCTTACGCAACCGATGTTACAAATCCACTTTTATTTTCCAAAACTACAAAGACTTATCATCAATCTACAACTAAAGACTTGTTTGTATTCGTTGTTGACTTTTGTTGTTATTTTTGTTGTTTACTTATAGTATATATGCAAAAGACTCTTTTATTGATTACCGTTCATATTTATAAATTCAAACAATAGCAAGGAGATGGAAATGAGAACAAAAAAAACAATGTATATGTAAATTTAAGACTTTTATAGATTAGATCTGATAAATAAATATATGTATTTTTTTCGTTTAAACAAAAGATGGGGAAAAAAAAATATTAAACAACAGAAAGTTCACATATTCTTTCAGACAGTATGTGATCCGTGCATTGCACCTTAGTTGAAAGTTTATACTAAGTAAGTTAGTAAGCAAGCGAGAGCACAATTCATTTGTTTACATTCAAAAGAAAAAAAAAAATATTAAATATATGTATGTTTAGGATAAAATATAGGTTTTTTTTTTGTTTTGTTTTTTTATTGTAGTTTGTATAAATGATAAAATAAGCAAGCACCATCGAGCAGCAGATTAAGTTTAACGGCTATATACAGTTCAGTTGTTAACATAACTCACCGGGTTTACTTCAAATTAGTTTATCTACTAGTTAATATATGTTGTTTTTTTTCTAAATTTTACTAACGTTTGGCATACATTCAATCATGATCTAGATATTAGTTTAACTCTTCTTCAATTTGTTGTTCTTCTTCATAATTTAATTAATAATGAAAACCTCGCATTAGACGTGTTAAACACGATTCTCTAACCTCATTTTTTTTTGTGCGTTTTCATTAGCACGAAAATGTTTGTTTCTTCATCTGGTTCGGGTCGTTGGGAGTTGGGGTTTCGGCTGCCGATTTGTACACAGTGCAAATCTACCGAGAAGTGTGACTAAATTTTTGCGTTCACTGCCTTGACTGTGAGCAGACCACGTCGACTTTCGAACGGAGTCGTGTTTTCACAAGCGAAGGCTTTGTGATTCGGGCAGAAATATGTGTCAGTTAGAAGAAAGACTTCTAACATGTAACGCGTGACGCATCTAAATGACACTCAATCGTGGCGAAAACTCCCTCCTTCCCCCCCCCCCCACACCCAAGCACAGACAAGATTTCAGCCCCATTTCTGGCGATTGCACAAAATGAATAGCATATAATAGAAAAATATATTAAAACAATTCTTAATCTAAGTCCGAGAACGCCTTGTGACAAACAAAAAGAAAAGGAAAACAAAACGCAAGTGACTGCATTAAAAAAAAAAAGCATCAAATTCCAATTCGCACAAAGCAACTCATGTCCACACTCAACTCCTGCGGCCAGTGACAAGCAGAGTTTCTCATAAGCTTTCAACTTCACAAGTGACTTTTAGCCATCATCGAACCGCAATGAAACTTTATTCATTAGCATCACTTAATTGACATCGAGTTCATGGCCGATGGCCTTAAAAAAAAGCACATGTCATGCACGTTCTATGCATTTTCGATCTAAAATGATTAACCTACGGTCGTGTGTATGTATTTACAAAAAAAAAGAACCGACCGAAGTCAAAGGATTTAAAAATTAAAATAATATACAATAAGAGAAGAAGCAAAAAAAAAAAAAAAAAAATAGATAAAGTATCCAGCTACTTTTTGGAGAAATTAAACATATTCAAAGGAGAAAGAAAACTGAAGTAATTTTGAGGTTAAGTAGGTTGTTGGATTGATTGGTTGGTATTTGGTTGGTGATGGTAGTTGGTTGGTTGGTTTATATTATTTAAATATATAATATATTCATTTTTTTTTTTTTTTTTTGGATTGTATGTGTGTTGTGTATATCTCACAACTGTTGTTGGTGGTGATGGTAATCATTCATATTCACCTGATTGATATTGCCAATCAATTGATGGCCCACTTGATGTACTTGAGCTATGGACAGTGATGTTGTGCCGTCCGTGTGCTCTTGTTGTGTCACAATTGTTGGTTGACCATTGCCCGTTGCCGTTGTTATGTTACCAGATTGATCAATTATTTGATGGTGCACCTGCTGTTGCTGTTGCTGCTGTTGTTGCTGTTGCTGTTGCTGCTGTTGTTGTTGCTGTTGTTGCTGCTGTTGTTGCTGTTGTTGTTGCTGTTGTTGTTGCTGTTGCTGAGTTGTAGTACTAACTGCTACAGACACTTGGGTACCGCCGCCTGCCGAGATTGCATCTGGATCCTTCTTAACTTGCACTGACTGAAGCGTATGTATCGATTGCACTGATTGAACTTGCGGCACTGAAGCGTTTGTTATTGGCGCCGTATTCGTACTAGAATTAGCCGTTGTTGTCGTCCCTATTTGCTTCTTTGTCCCGCCCGGTATTGCTACAACATCCAATACTTCAACTTAATGGATTATTTAGAATTTGATTATTTTGCATTCATACCTTTTCGGTCCTTTTTAACGCCGGGCTTTGCGAAATGTCTCAATTCCAAGTGGCGGCGTAGGTTTCTCGATTGGCGAATGACTGCATAGCAAATGGGACAGGTGGCTGGTTGTTCTGATTGGGATCGAGAGCGCGCTTCTTCGGAAAAGCGAAAAGAAACGAACAAATGGGAGATCAGTAAATGTGAGCCAGTGTGTGCTTTATGAATGCGAACTTACTACTACTTCCACTTTTGACTCCCGAGCTATTGCCTCCTGATGCGGCTGATGTATTTGGCGTTGTTGGAGTTAGACTTGTGTCCGATACAATTGATTCGTTCTTTTGGATTTCCGTTTTGATTGGTGTCGTCGCTATCGGCACATTGTCACCGTTCTCGTGGGTTGAAATTGTCTGTGTTTGATTGCTGGTCGTTGGGCTTGTCATTATGTTGTCCATTCCGTCAGTTCGAGAGATTTTCGAGAGAGTTGCTACGGTTTAAAAAATAATGATGATGATTCTCTGTGAGAGACTCAGTCAATCGAATACTTACGTGACATCTTTTTGACGCGCGGTTTTCTTTTCCTTGCTGGCAGAAATTGATTGATGACATCCTTCACTTCCCTCTCGTCGGTTATAATCGGTCCGCTTTGAATGTCTTCGACAACCTGGGCATGTACTGTCTGTTGTGGGGCACTAGCAATTGTGGCGATCAGTTGTTCTTGGTCCTACGCAAAAAAAAAAAATATATTCACAGTCAAACCAAATCCCTCCATTAAGCGGCGAAAAGAAAAAAAACCTACTTCTTCGGGGCACACATCGATTACGGTCTTAACGTGATGCTGCGGTATCATATGCTGAAGCTGAATCGAATGTGTTGTGTAGTCATCTTTGGTAACAGTCTGGGGGGCTAAGCCTTGAATGTTCAAACATTGCGCTGCTTGCAGCAGCGATGGCAGTTGGGAGTGATCAACACTGACCTCACCGCGGTAAACGAATTCGAGCAGAGCCTCGAGATCGTTGGCATTAACCCCGGCAAGCATTACCACGGGATGTTTACATGGCGTGTTCTGCAGATGGAAAGGGAATTGAGCAACGTAAACATATTATTAACAAGGAGAGCGGCGCTTCGAATGAGAGAGCCAAGGGATGAGAGGAGACAATTGAAATTCGCAGCCACACATTGTTTACTTCTTTCTTTTTTTTTCTCGATGTCTGCTAGGTAGGTAATTTAAGATAGATTCGATAAAATATCGTTCGCTTAAGAGATGAGCTTGTGCTCTTTTCGCAGTGTCTCCCTCTCTCACTCTGGCTCTCTCAGTCGGCACGATGTGCATGTGACATTGAGCTGAAGAGAATGAAAATTCAATATTTTTTTGTAAACAGAGAGGTTTGAGCAAGAAACATTTCTTCTTGTTTTGTTATCTTTTCTTTTTTCTTTTTTTTGGTGAACGCACTTTTGTTGCCGACTCTGTCTTGTTGCTGCAAAGATGGTAGGTACCCGTTACCATTATTTGAATAAGCCGGCAGGTGTCTCTCGCGTGTGAGACTGATAAGGAGAATCTTATTGGAAGTTGGGAGAGATGGAAGGGAAGGATGTTTGTTTTGATTGATTCTCTTGAATTTACTTGAAGGGTGAGTGCATGTTCGATTTTTGATGCGATCAGTGATGATTAGTTGGTTCAAGAGGAAGTGGGGGTAGCTTCGACATCCCTTGAAGGGGATGGACGAGATCGAGTTAGCAGAGGTATACGAATTGAGTGGATCTAAGGGCGGGTATGCTCAAATATGGTCATTTGATGCAGTAATTGTAAAACGAACAAACTGTTTAGTTAGTAACCTCGTCAGCATCGCAATGGGTCCCGGAAGACCTAAGTGAGACGTGCTTCGGCGTGTGTATCCACCAACATAACCTCCAACATCAAACCCAGACAGTCTGGATGTCCTGGTCCTCTAGACGTAAGCATTGTGTACAGGCACCAGTTGCTCTAGTTACACGGCTTCAGTCTTACCCATCGTCCGCCTCCGATTCCTAGCTCAGTGAAAAGGAAACAAGTCAAATCGGTGAGACTCAACTTTGGACCAGGCGAAGTCAATGACATTTCAGATCCCAATGAACTTGAAAAACATGTTCCAAGTACACATACTGCACGTAATGTGTTGCCTATTTGAAGTATCCAATGTCTCACTTAGGCTCTAGGGCTCCGTCACACTTCCGCGAAACAAAAGAAACCCGCGGACTCAAGTATGTCGGCCACGCGAGTCAACCAACGCATAATTTTCGTGCAAACTCAAGCGCCAACCTTGGAATAAGTGTCGAATTTCTTTCGAAAACAAATCCACAATCGATGCCAAATCGACCGAAGGACACAGATTATGACTGTTGGTCTGAGAAAATCCATAAAATGTTTACGCCACGTTCCAAAAATCAAAAGAATCCCTCACGACGCACACACACGCGTACATTTCGCATGTACTACTACACGACCTTTCACTTGCCGAGCCACGGCACCTGTGTCACCGTCTTACCGTGGCCGCCACCACCAAAACCACAAGTAATCACCGTCAGTGTCAAAGAACAACTACCTCCACCGATCAACAGTGGCGCGCAAAACCAGGCAATGAGCGCAACCAAAACAATCCTCACTTCTTCGTCGCGCTGCTCCGCATCTTATTTTCTCCGTTCACTACCGTCGTCTACCACTCTTTTTCGTCTCGAATTAGGAAAACGAAAGAAAAAAAAAACCCACACAGCAACGACGGTCGACGAAGAGAAACTGTACTCAAAACATTTTTACAGAAGAGCAGAGCATCAATCAATGCTGGTGGACGACGACGACTGCTTTCGAATTTTTTGAGCGCCGTTTCGTTGCCATAGGAGCTAATCCTTCCCCTGCCACTGCTTGACTCAATTCGAGACGAGAAGAAAAAACGTGAGACGAAGCAGCAAGCACATTGGGAAGTGGGGGTTAAATGTTGAATGTTGATTACAGAGGCAAACCTGGATTTCTCTTACTACTCATGTGAAACTTGGGAGGGAGGGAGAGATCAACTCACCTGATAATGAGGATGTGCTCAGCGACCAGTGCACTGTGCGAAGAACAGAAGGATGATGTAAACAACAATCCGACCAACCGCGAGAGTGTATCTCATCTCATCGCGGACAAAATAGAGCCAAAGATGAACACAAATCTACCAAAGATTGAGAAGAGCCAGAGTAGCACAGTCAGTAGAGTCGGGCATGAGACACGTTTCTTCTCAGGGAGGGAATTCAATACACACCAACAAGTACAAGAAAACAAAACCAAGTCGAACACAAAAGAGGGCACTTCTCTTTCCTCTCTGCTGCTGCTTCTTCTACTGCTGCTGCTGCTGCTCCCTGTGGCCGTGCTGGTGCTGGCGCTCGTTTCGCTGTTTCGTTGTCGCTCGCTCGATGCGATGCATGAGTGTGTGCTGTGTGTGTGCGTTCGTGTGTCGACATGGTCTGGTGGAGGGAATTGACAAAAACCGAAATGATCTCTGTTTACAAAATATCTTGAGCTCAATCTCGGGAGCGAACCAATTGGCGTTGTCTCCCACTCGTCACTCGCCGCTCGCCATTCGCCGCTCGAATTCCAATTGGGCGGGAGTTTTCTCAGTTGCCATTTAAAAACCAGATGAATTGAACTTACCTTCAGCAGTTCCAAAAGGAACGGACTAGCTGCACACAAGACGATTTTATGAGCTGGGAAACTTCGACCGCCAGCCGCCAGGGTGCAGTCCACCAAATCACCATGACAGCGTAGAAGTTGAATGGCCGACACAAGCGAACTGCCGTAGTCGCCCCACGTTAGCGAATATAAAGAGTTCATTGGCAATGCCATCATCTAGACGGTTTTTGGATTTCGAGTCGATTGCCGTCGACCCGATAATTGTTGCGAATAAAATGCCAAATCGCGATTTTCTCCTCACTCTCCAGAAATTGCCGTCGTTGCTGCCTTCAATCGTCTCGTCGACGTCGCACACTCGAATTCGTTGTACTGTCGAATCGTGTATGTATACGATGATGTGTGAAGTTGGCCACAGTATCGTCAATGAGACCACAGGGACACGGGAAGGGGGAGGCTGCCAAAGCGCTCTAAATAGTCACCTTCTCTTCCACACACACCGTACAGCTCCTTACTTAACGAACTGTCTTTCACTTTAGATTCTGTAGTCACAAAACCGATAAAATAACTGGCCCCAAAAAAAAAAAATACGGACTCTATCCCCCAAACACTTTCGCAAATTCCGCTCACACGTCGTACGATTGGAAAAAAATGTTTCTTCATAAAATTCCCATTTATCGCGACGACATACAGCAATACACAGAGAGCGAGCGAGAGCGCGAGAGTACACACTCGCCAGTCGCCAATGTAATCCCTCAGAGAGAGATAGAGAGAGGATGATAACGTTAACGATACAAATGATGATGATGATGATGAAAAAAAGGGAACACGACGACGACGACGACGGACCGACTACGACGAGGAAGAAAAAAAAATTTCCCACTTCACCACACCAACCCAATCCAATCACCGTATCTGGTTTCGATTCGATTTTTCACTGCTTTTTTTTTTTTTTTTGCGGCAAAATACTGGGGCGCCCCCAGCCAAATGATGTTCTTTTCGGAAAAACGCAAAAAAAAATCACCCGACTCCACTCGCAAGTCGCACTCTGGCGTCGGAGAAAATTTCACAAATTCCAAGGATTTTTTATTATTGTTTTCCCTACTCTCCGATTTCACACGTCGAGAAAACTCCACACGTACACACGCGTAGCACACGAAAAGAATTTCTAGCAAGCGAAGGGAAGGAAAAAACTTATTTTCTCTACGTCTTCTCCACTCGGGCACTCGCTCGCAGAGAATTTTTTTTCTCTGCTGCTGCTGCTGCTGCTTCTGGCTGATGGAAGATTTTTGTTTTACCGTTCGTTTTTGGAGCGCAACGATGGATGGAGCTCAGCTATTCTATTTGCTACTCGCGAAACCGGATGTGGGCGAATCGAACAATTCTTTTTGAGAACAAGTGGCGAGAGAGAGAAATATTTTAATTTTTTTTTTTTTCACAAAATTTTCACAGAATTGGTTTTTTTCTTTTTTGGATTTTCTCGTATCACCACTGCGATTCACTGCCAGAGACAGTTGTCACCACACGAATGGGATTTGGCTAGTGCGAGGAAAACGTTGCGAGCGATAAAAGAGCGAGAGGCGCAAAAGAGGACAAGGGAGAGAGGAGAAAAAAAAGTCATCGTCGTGTACTGAAATGAAATATGGCGGCAAGCGACTTTGCTCTTTGGTTTTCTGTTTGTATGTGGGACAAGAAGAGGGAAATCGCTATGGTTTGACGATATGCGTGAGTGAGAGATAGACGATTTTTTCTTCCATCATCCATCGAGTGAGGTTGACGGGTGTTGCCAGGCCGTAACACCGGCTGTACGACATTGAGCGGGTGAAGAGAAGTCACGGTGTGTTCGATTTGTGCTCCGAGAATGGATGCAAAAAAAAAAACAAATTGATTTGGTCTTAGTCGAGGACTTTTACACTTGTTCAGCTCACTAGGCAATGCACACTCTAATCATGCACTGCAGCCTCCTTCAAGTCATCGGGATTCTGATTAGAACATGCACTTCCCCAGTCTCACCTTGCATCGATCTCGCCTGATTGAGAACTCTCTTAAATTGTGCGGTTCAAAAAATCCCAGATGCGACAAGTGCAAACAACGATGTCAACAAAAGCAAACGGAAACGCGAGAGCAAGCAATATCCCAATAAGGACCAAACACTCAGCTCTTCAACTGAGTTTGTTGTGTTCTCTGAGTTGATAAACAAATGTTTGGCTTGTTGTCTTGGGATTAAGAACGCCTGGGAAACCACATGAGAGAGATGATGACGAGATGAGACAATGCGGTGGATTGACGTAACTCAAGATGCAAGACTGCGTTTGAATTTTAGCGTTTCATAAGTGCAACGAGATGCGACAATTCAGTGGATGGACGTGACGTGACTCAAGATTGGTTTGTGCGGTTAACTCGGACTCCCTTTAAGCTCTAGCGTCCATTTGTATGGCGAGATGAGTCCACTCAATGGATAGACGTGACTTTAGCTTGGTCTCCGTTTAAGCTCTACCGTCTCATTAGTATGACGAGATAAGTACAAATGTGGTGGATTGACGTGACTGCGGTTTAGCTTGGTCTCTCCGTTTAAGCTCCAGCGTCCCGTACAGAAATTAATCATTTCAATGGTTTTTCTATGACTCTGCTACCAGATGCTTATTCGCACTTATCGCACCGAACATGCATCTCAACAGTTGCGCAACACGGGACGTTACAACCCGGCCGTCTGACTCACGTCTCGTTACAGCTCTCCGACTCACTAGCAACCTCCCCCACTGGTCATCACTTAAAATGTAAACCCCCTGCGAGGGAAAAGTAAAAAAACAGTCAACTTCGTTTTGCAAATGCATCCTTTACTCCTCAATGAAATCATCTCTACGCATCTCAACTCGCGTAGAACAAAACCAAGTTTACATTTGCACATTTGTTTGTCTGAATAAAATATCATGCATTTATGCATCCTTAGTTTGTGTGTGCATTAGCAAAAAGATAAACTTACAAATTAAGTGAATAACATAATCCTAATCTCTATCATTCTCACATATATATATATATATTCCCCCCCACAAGGCGACACAGGGTGCATGCGCACGATGATTAGATGAATTTCAACAAGAGAATGCAAGCAAAAAACACATCCAAGGTACCTCTGGTGGACCGTAATAATATAAGAGAGAAGTTCAAGTGAAAGCATACGTATAAATTCATAGCAATGCGCTGTCTCAGTCGCCCCCCCCCCCCCCCTTCCCACCCTGTTTACATGGTGAAGTTCTGTGTGAAGTCATACTCGATGGTTGGAATGACAGTTTGAACGAACTTCAGGAATATGATCAAGTAGAGATGGACACCGAGCTGGCCGCCCCCCTCCTCGACTGTTTGAATGATCTTCTTCATGATGTCGGCATGGCGACATGGGTGGACCGATGCCATGTTTGGACCCGGAAGGTGTGGGTGGCTCTCCATGGTGACAGTCTTTTTAGCATGATCCTGGCTCACATCCTCGTACATCTGCTCCACGGTCAGCGGTTTTCGATTCTAAAAGGCGGAGATGCGTCACTCGAAAGTTGCTCCTCAATGGCGCGGTGCCCACTCACCTCGTCGTATCCCACTACCCACAGCCTTGGTGTCTGGTAGTATTTGTCGTAGCTGATGTGCAAGTCATAGGTCCTTGTGTGCAGCACAGAGTCCCCTCCATCGCCACTGTCGCCTCCGTCGGACGATGTAGCCTTTGAAGGTGGTTCAGGCTTCCTGGTTGTCGTGGCGACGGCCTAAAAATGGTCTCATATCAGTACATTAAGCCGACATAAATGCAACGAGATTTGTCCATTAGAAGCAGATTGTGATTTACATGCTTTCTCGATTAGATTCGATTGTGCAGCTAATCTTATCACTTACTGGGTCGACCAATTCCAACATGCCGCTCTCCTCGAACTCCTCCATATCGATGGCTTCATCATCGTCATCGTCCTCATCGTCGTTGGCAATTTTATTCTCATCAATTGAATGAATTTCATCGTCATCGTCGTCTTTGCCACTCATTGTCATCTCGCACACCTTCTCCTCCAGTATGGCTACGCCGTCCTCGTTCAGTTGATGTGTCTCCACCCATCCGCCGTCGCCGCCCTCGTCTTCAACGACGATCTCCTCGCCAACGTACTCCATCTGCTTGCATCGACGAGTGCAAGCAACATTGCGAGTGATCAAAAATTGCTTATCTTCTCGCGAGAGAAAAACATTAGAATACATGGAACAAACAACCGAACCGCTGCGACTCACCTTTGGGAAGATAAGGCTTCGCTTTAGACTCATCTCCGGACGCCCATTGCCACGTAGGGCAATGATGCACCAAATGATCGCCAGCGGCAACAAATTCCTCCGGCGTCAGAACGCCAGTCTCCCGAAACTTGCTCTCCTGAAAAGAAACACAAATGATTCATCGTTCTGCGCCCCCCAAACCCAATGGCTTTTCTTCGATTGATCTCCCATTTGGAAGTGAAACTCTTACCTTGAGAACGGGAGTTAGATACTCGGCCACACCGAGGGCCGTGCCCTTGACTGTATTGATAACACTTTGCATTGTCTGGCTGCAGACAGTTAAGTTGCTCTGTTTTTTTTTTTTTCGTTGGTCTTTTATTTTTCCACGACGCAAAAAAAAAACACCTCACAATTGCAGAATAAAGAAAGAAAAATTTTCACTTGAACTTGTTTACGGATGAAAAGTACGTCAGAGGATTGTGAAACGTCTAGACTCCGCCGACTCTGCCTATATGTCTATTCGTCTCAGCTCTGAACGGTCTGAATTCACCACTCGCCACTGGCCACCAGAAAGCAGGCAGTTATCAATTATGCAAAACACAGCTGTGTGGGAAAGCGAAACAACACATTTTCTTTTCTTTTTTTTTGTTTTTCATCGGTTGTCGGGTGGGAAGCAGATGGAGTATATTTGGTGTAATTACTTTTTCCAGGGATGTTACATTGGAGATATTTGACTGTTCTTCTGGCAGAGCGAATGTGAATGGATTTTTTTAGAAATCAATTGGTTTCTTTGTGGCGGTGTTGCATGAAGAAATGCGCCTCAATTCGGCATCGGGATGGGGTTGGGCTGTGGCGAGCACAATTAGAGACGTTTCCAGTTCAGATCAATGGTGGCGTTCACACTCACCAATTTGTCGATGCGACTTGCTTGACGACAAATTGGAAAGAAGTCAAAATACCTTGTCCACCGTACTACAAGCCTGTCAACTTGTAGTAACAAGCGTTCACACTGACGATCTGGCCCATCAAACACGGTTGGCAAGCAGCCGCTAAGTCTGCTTTTACGCACGCAACTTTTTACTTACGATTTTCTGCGATTCCCTTTTGTGATCGCAAGCCACTTTTACACGCAGAAACCAACCCAGTTGCAATTCCTGCTCAATTTGTCCGCTTCCCACATGTGTCATCTCTTTCTTACATATGCACAGCATGCTTCCAATACCCAATTTTGGAAGGATCAATCGCAATTCTCGAGCACACGCAACTCGGGCTACCCCTTGCACGTTCCACCTCCCTTGCCAACAAGATTGGAGAGTCGCAGACGAATTTGGCGTGTGTAAAAGCGGCCTAATACAGCTGGATGGCGCCGTTGTTCGAGTGCCTGTCCCTGGTTAGAGGGGTCCCCGGTTCGAATCCCAGTGAAAGCAAAGTTAAAACGCTTTTATCGGGTTTTCAAATCTGGTCCAGTCAAAATTTGCCGTTGGGATCGAATTAACGGCACTATCACTGGAGTTGTCGATTAGTGGTAGTAGCCTGACTATGGGTATCACAAAGGACCAACATGGTCTAAATCTGCTGGCGATTTCGCTGGCAGCCTAACCTAACCTAACCTAAAAGCGGCCTAATTGGCGGTGTTGCATGAAGAAATGCGGTTCAATGCACCATCGAAGCAGGGTAGGGCCGTGGCGATCATAACTGAGCACGCTCCAGTTCAGATTTATCTTCAGTTTCATTCGTTTTCGATCGCACACCTAAAATCGAAGAACTTTCCCATAAACAGCACACTCTACGAACGCACTCCCCAGCTGCCATCACATTGCAGTGCTACCAACATTTCACTACAAAACATCACACACATGAAGGACGGAACAAAATAAACTCATCAACACCAATCAACCATTTCATTGAAAGAAACTTTTCTCAAGTCAACAAGAAGAAGAACATCGACAACGAAAAACGAGATAAAAGAATTTTTTTTTAATTTTTTCGGGCGAAAAATTTTCATTTCATTTCTTAAGCAAAACTCTTCTGGTCTCGAACAAAAAAAGAAAATCAAAACAACCAGGTGCATGTGATAAATTCGAATTACCAAAAGAAGCAGAACAAAGAATGCGAATAAATGCCGCCGTTTTAAGAGAGTGGAGTGTTTGTCGACGCTGTTGAAAATTCACTGCAATTGGTTTTCGTGTTTTGGCTCCTCCGTGGAAAAAAGAACCACAAAGGTTTGCGAAATTAACAAAATTTTGATTTAGAATTTATTCGATTCGATTTGATGGATTGTGTGTGCGGTCAATTGATTTCGAATGGTTTTCTGTGGGTGTTCCGCTGGTGGACGGAGTGAAAATTTATTGTTGAAAAGCAGCTGTGCGTGAATTATGAGTATTTTTTCTTTCCTTCGTCGTTTCTTTACGAGGTGTGTGTGCCTCCTCCCTCCCCCCCTCCGCCCCCTTTGCCTTGTTTTTGGGGCGTAACACCCCGTAGTTTTTTGTGTGTCATAGGTTGTTGTCGTTGTTTTTTTTTCTCTTCTACTTTTCGTTGCCTTTATTTATTTCTATTTTACCACAAAACTCTATTTTTAGAGCGAGAGCGAGAGAGAGAGAGAGCGAGAGCGATCATTGAGAAGATTGGTCAATATTTGGTGGATTTACGAAACTTTACTGGAAGCTCCATGGCACAGCGATTCGAATAGACACTGCAGGCATTGAAAAGGAATCGTTTTCTTTCACTTGCACGCTCTGTCGTCGAACTAAAAAAAGAATAAAAGGGAGGACAGCCCACACTCCTCTGTCTGGCATCACGTTACACATAATAATGAGTTATTGGGGGGAACGACGTTGTCTACTGCGGGGGCACACATCCGCTGCAGTGTGAAAATCAGTGCAGGTGCTGAGGTGTTATGTACACATGCACTGTGCCAGTGGAAAAGCACTTCCAAATTAATTAGTGGGAAGCATGCATGCTCATTTTGGGCAGATCTTATGAGTTCGTCGGAACAGTAGCCCACACTTTTGTGTCTGCTTCCAAAAGTAATTCGACACGAGTACCATGTCTGAGTTCCACTTAATCAACTCCTCAGTTGGCATTAAAAAGGCTGCCCAGGTGTGTGTCAATGGTGCTCTGATCGCGACTAATGTGCATGCAACGACTGGTAGCGTGACGCCCATGCTTTGAAGGGTCATTGTCTTTTAATGAGCATTTCTAATGCAACAGCAGTCGTCTGTCGGGGTTAATGACTATTTCCGTTGTAATTGAATTACCGATGAGTCTAGGCGCATTCTTAATAGGCATCGCTTCCGGTTTTCATTAGTTCATCAGACTCTGCGTTTGCTCAAGGAATGTCTGCGCTCCAAGCTCGTTTTAGCGAGAAAAGAGCTTCACAGTTGCAATCTCCACGAATCGATGGTCACAGTAAGCCTAACCGCCCAGAGAAACCTTGTGCGACACCCAGAAACAGCCTTTTCATCGATTACCTTCGCTTAATTACCTTAATTGACACATCGACTGCACACCTTTGTCGTCAGGCCACGTGATGCCACACAAAGAAAGCCAGCCTCAGCGCCTCCGCCGTCGGAAACAACAATTTGACCCACAATCCATTCCTTTTGTGTCAGATCATCTCATTTCATACGAAAATTCCATTTTTCTTTTTCCAGATAGACGCTGTGTGGGGCTGGGCTTCTGCCCCGCTGCGTTTGGCGGCAAACAGAATGGGCGATCCACTACTTGGGGATCGGCCGCCATCGCCAGCGCGACTATCGCACACATCGGAGAAACATCCAAAGGTGACACTGTCGGAATTGAATCTCCTGCGGCGTCATCGGGAGCTGTGCGATGTTGTGCTGAACGTTGGAGGGCGTAAAATCTTTGCCCATCGTGTGATCCTGTCAGCATGTAGCCCATACTTTCGGGCCATGTTTACGGGTGAGCTGGAGGAGTCACGACAAACCGAAGTAACCATACGAGATATTGACGAGAATGCCATGGAACTGCTGATTGATTTTTGTTATACGGCGCACATCATTGTCGAGGAGTCCAATGTGCAGACGCTACTGCCGGCAGCATGCCTATTGCAATTGGTGGAAATACAAGACATTTGCTGCGAGTTTCTCAAGCGACAGTTGGATCCGACAAATTGCCTGGGAATACGAGCATTTGCCGATACACATTCTTGCCGGGAACTGCTGCGAATCGCTGATAAATTCACACAACACAACTTCCAGGAGGTGATGGAGAGTGAAGAGTTCCTGCTGCTGCCCGTCGGCCAGTTGGTCGACATCATATGCAGCGATGAGTTGAATGTGCGATCGGAGGAGCAAGTGTTCAACGCGGTAATGTCTTGGTTGAAGTATAATGTTGCCGACAGAAGGCAGCATTTGGCTCAAGTCCTCCAGCATGTCCGTTTGCCGTTGTTAAGTCCGAAATTCCTTGTTGGCACGGTCGGCTCTGATCTGCTGGTGCGTTCTGATGAAGCCTGTCGGGATTTAGTTGATGAGGCCAAAAATTATCTACTGCTTCCACAAGAACGTCCATTAATGCAGGGGCCACGCACGCGACCGCGAAAGCCGACCAGACGCGGTGAGGTGCTCTTCGCCGTTGGCGGATGGTGTTCGGGCGATGCAATTGCTTCCGTGGAACGTTTCGATCCGCAGACCAACGACTGGAAAATGGTAGCGCCGATGAGTAAGCGTCGCTGTGGCGTCGGTGTGGCGGTTCTCAATGACCTTCTGTACGCTGTTGGAGGGCACGACGGGCAGAGCTATTTGAACAGCATTGAACGGTACGATCCGCAGACGAATCAATGGTCGTGCGATGTAGCTCCGACTACATCTTGCCGAACCAGTGTCGGTGTTGCAGTCCTCGATGGGTTTTTATACGCAGTCGGTGGCCAGGATGGTGTGCAATGTTTAAATCATGTCGAAAGATATGATCCCAAAGAAAATAAGTGGTCCAAGGTAAGCGGCGTGATGTGCAATTGCTCTCGGCATGTGTCCTGTAATTTGGATTGTTTTGCAGGTTGCTCCTATGACAACGCGTAGACTGGGAGTCGCCGTGGCCGTACTCGGAGGCTATTTGTACGCAATCGGTGGCTCTGACGGACAATGCCCCCTGAACACCGTCGAACGTTATGATCCTAGGTAAGGCTTCTGACAGTCTGAGTCTGAGTCTGAGACGAGACTAATCTCATTTCTTTCGAGCAGACAAAACAAATGGTGTGCCGTCAATCCAATGTCAACGCGGCGAAAACACTTAGGCTGTGCTGTATTTAACAATTACATTTATGCAGTTGGCGGACGTGACGATTGCATGGAATTGTCATCTGCCGAACGCTACAATCCACACACAAATACCTGGAGTCCGATTGTTGCTATGACATCTAGACGAAGTGGGGTGAGTTTTCGCCGTCAGCTTATGGTTTTGCGCATTTTTGACACGCGATTTTCTTCTCACAGGTTGGTCTGGCTGTTGTGAATGGACAACTGTACGCTGTGGGGGGCTTCGATGGCTCGGCGTATTTGAAAACCATCGAGGTGTACGATCCTGAAACGAACCAATGGCGACTGTGTGGCTGCATGAATTATCGTCGTTTGGGCGGCGGCGTCGGCGTCATGAGAGCTCCACAGACTGAGAATTACATGTGGTATGTAAAGAGTGATGAAGGGAGAGGGAGGATTTGTGATTCTAATCGATTTGTTGACTTTCAGGATTCGCAAGGACTCTGTTGTTTAAGAGCCAACATCTCCATTTCACAAAAAAATAATATATTCCAAAATCAAAACTGAAAAAAATTAGACGTTACACAACACACTCAGACACACACACACACACACAACAACCGATCGACTCTCGTCTCGATGGACGACTCAATTTGATGAAAAGGGAGACAATACAACCGCCAAACCGGAGGATTATCTTGCGGAGCATCCTCCACTTCAATTCAATCCCCCTACACAGCCTGTTCTCGTTTGTCTTTCTTTGTTGTTCTAAGTTTGTATTCTTTTTACTTAGTTTGTAACTCACATTACATAGTTTATAGTTTATGCAGAAAGAGCGAAAGAGGACCGACGTATAATTATGTAATCAGAGCAAGCAAGAAACAGCAGAAATCCATACATAAAGAGCACACCAATGAATGCGGAATGTATCTCGAATAATTGTTACTACGGGAGGGGAACCTAACTCGAATTGGTTTTCGTGTCGCACTAAATATATTTGTAATCCCTTTTTTTTTTCTTTTTTTTTTTTGATATGTGTACTTGTATTTTGGCGCAAAAATGAGAAGGAAAATGCATATTTTTCCTCCTTTTTTCGACCGATACGGGTTAGTTACAATTTGATGTAAATAAAATTAACGAAGAAAAGTTAAATGGTTTGTGAATGTGCACGAGTGTGTAGATTTTGAGCATGCTACGGCGGTTTGTAGGTTATTTCTTGGTCGGTAGTCGGCTTGCTTGAGGAATGGTTAACTTTAGCAGTTAGTTCTTAAGTCAGTGCAGCTATGAGCTGAGACGATTAATGTGTGTTTGATTTAGCAAAAGGCGCGACCCTAGTGAGCAGTCAATTCGAAAATGTAAAGTGCGCTCGTTGGTGCTGGAATGTGAACAAAGAGGTGTTGCGGCAGTCAGCCAAACAGACGAAGATGATTCTGATTAGAACTAAGTTGGAGCATTTCAAGCCCAGCGAGTGCTTCGATCGCCAGCGCATTTGAGATAGCGCCGAACGACATCACAATGAGAAGGAGTTCTCTGTTCGATCGTGCAAGAGATCATTGACTACTGGTCCCCGAGTTGTTTCTTAAATGCACACGAACTAAGTTCAGTTCTCTGTTCGATCGTGCAAGAGATCATTGACTACTGGTCCCCTAGTTGTTTCCTAAATGCACACGAACTAAGTTCAGTTCTCTGTTCGATCGTGAAAGAGACTGCTCCCCGAGTTGTTTCTTAAATGCACACGATCTAAGTTCAGTTTAACGATGCCCCCTACCTCCAGACGGTGCGTATATTAGTCTTCTTCCTCGCGCCCTTGCGGTTCTTGGTGTCTCTTGCTTTGTATTTGAATCGAATAGAAAACGAAACAGATGTGAAAACCGAAGTCGCAGCCCAGCTCGACACGGCGTTACTCAATCCGATTTAAATCTCTCATCCTTTATTTATTTATTATAAGTTTCTTCTTGTTTTCCGCGCGTTTCGCTCAGTCATTGAGGGACGAACAAAGTTATGACAAGATATAAAATGATTTAAGAAACAAATAAAGCAAATATTTAAGTTAAGTTTTAAGTCAAAAACATTTAACTATTAATACATAAATATATATTTAAACAAAAAAAAAAAAAAAAAACGGTCGCTTTTATTCAATTCACAAGAGTCGCAAGTGTACGGCGCAACTTTCACTCTCTCGCTCTCTCTCTGCCTCTTTCTCTAGCGGGGTGCCTACTGCCTACTGCCTACTGCCTACTGCCAACTGTGCCTGGTGGCGTTGTTACGCGCCGTGGTGCCTGCTGGTGTTGAGTTATGGTTTGGTAAACGCAAAAAGGCCGAGGCTATCTGCCTGAAGTGTTTCTGTGTGTCGGTCAGTTGGTCACTGTGATGAAACTAGTGCTATTATTAAAGTAAGCTTTGGCATACAAAGCGGTCATTGAACTGGCATTTTTATTTTATGCCTAGACTATTTTTATAATTGTGTATAAAGTGTTGGGCAAGTTGAGCAACCAATCTCTGCAATGAATGGGTTTTTTTTTTGTTTTTTATTGTTGCCCAGCTATCGCTTGGCGATGGCGCAAAGTGTTAACAGCTGTTGTTGTGTTTTTGGTATGCAATCACTTTGTTCACACCTCGGCTACGGGCTACGAGCTACTGATAGCGTAATAAAGCTGCCGACAAAGTGTGATTAGCCAGTTCTTGGGTGGGTACTCCATGAACTGTGCGTTCATCTTTGCCATCCGGTGCTTGTACAACGAGTATTAGTTTCCCCTCTTGGTGTGAAGGCAACGACACCGCGACCAGGACAGATCAAGATCAAGCGACAACGTGTATAGTTTGTTCAAAATTGAATAGAGACTGCTGATGACACCGGGATTCTGCGTCACTTTTCTGAGCGGACCGTGGTTGGAAGCACATCGACGTGGGGTATTAAGTAACATCTTAGCTGGATCGGCAAGTCAATTTGATGATATGACGATTCCGTGGAAGGGGTTATTGCACCTGTTGCCCCGCGCCTTGTGAGGGAGCATTTTAATTTCGAACGCCGCCTATCGGTCGTTGTTTCTATGCGACTATGAGGGTGCTTGCTTGAATTTTGTTTATTGAATTGTGGGTAAGATTATTGAGCAACATTTGGGCTCCAAAGTGCAGATGTTCGGCCAGCGGTGAAGGATTTGTTGCGTCTTAACTGCGCTCCTGTCGGTTGCAAGGTAAATACAAGTGGTTGGATTTTTATTACAATTGTTGTCTACTTCAAAAAATGGCAGCGTAGATGCATTCCTCCGAAATCTCCGTATGAAGACTGCCACAATGAAGAAGGATCACGTACTCCTCAGACAATGTTTAATCTCTGACGAGACCGGGATTCTGATTCTGGTCCGTGGTTGGATTTTTGTTAGAATTGAAGAAATCTTTGCCACACTCCTACGAAATCTCCGTTTGAAGAGGGCCACGATGAAGAAGAATCACTGACTCCACAGACAATGTTTAATCTCTGACGAGACCGGGATTCTAATTCTGGTCCGTGGTTGAATTTTTGTTAAAATTGAAGAAATCTTTGCCTGCTTGGAAGCGTAGATGCATTCCTCCGCCACACTCCTCCGAAATCTCCGTTTGAAGAGGTCCACAATGAAGAAGGATCACGTACTCCTCAGACAATGTTTAATCTCTGACGAGACATAGATTTTGCATCACTTTTCTGAGTGGTCCGTGGTTGAATTTTTGTTAGAATTGAAGAAATCATTGCCTGCTTCACAAATGGGGGCGTAGATGCACTCCTCCACCACATTCCTCCGAAATCTCCGTTTAAAGAGGTGCACATTGTCACTGACTCCACAGACAATGTGTACAAAATCTCAAGTCCATCGTCACATTCATCAAACAACAACTGCATGTGTACGTTACGTATTCATTAGTTTATGGCAAACATCATGCTTTGCTTCAGGTTCTCAGCTTCTTAATTCAAGGTTGTGACGCGTGAGAACGTTATGAACGTTGGCTCGGGTCGGATGCTGATGCTTTTTGCGAATGCGGACTGACTTGTAATGAGAAGAGTCCAACGGGCGATGCGCAATTTGTTGTTTTATCAAATCTCAAAGACGAAATAGTTTCGAGGTCAGCATTTGTTTTTGTTTTTATTCTCACTCTCGATAGGTAGACCTTGAAGATGGTGTTGAATATTTGTTGTTTTTTTGGGAGTTCAAGTGCCTTGGAGCTTTTTTTTGCTGATGAATCCGGTGGTAGAAGATGCGCGTGGCAGCAAAGTGACTTCAAAATGATGCTGGTTTAGCCGTTGAGACGTGAGAGATTAACGAGCGTAGTCTTTTGTTGTCGATTTAACTGCGGATGGGATCGTCTGAGACGAGAAGGAGGTCTGTGGAGTCGCATGACATGAGAAAGTCCATTTCTGCACCCAAACATAGCTCAGCCATCCGCTCAGCTCTGCGTTGCAAATGCAAAGGGCGGGCGGCGGGCACACTCCCAACAGGTTGTGTGCACCCATCCGAACCTATACAAATCTCCTTTCAGTTGACCCATAAACGAATAAATTTCGAGAAGCTTTCATCTCAATTATCACAAGTCTCCGACTGTGTCTGTCCCCCAAATCAAAAACTCCACACACACACACACACAGAGAGATAAAATGCAAATCCAAAGCTCAAACGATAATGAACTACGTTTCAACAAAACAAAAATAAACTGCAGCCCACGGCGCTGCGCGGTTTTATCGCTTCCGCCTTCTTCTGTTTACTCACTCTTATTCTCCTCGTTTCGTTTCGATTCCCTACTGCCCTAGATAGGCGCCGCGCCACGAGTGGTGTCGCTCTCGTATGTCGGGCAAAGCTCTCGCGCTGCTGCCACTGCACACTTGTGTATCTACCTCAAGGTTGCCGCAATTGCAATGTCATTAACATTTGCTAACGACTAGGCGAGATGATATCATTCTTCGTTCACTATGTGCGACTGGCCGAAGCCAGGAAACTATCTCTAGTATGATCGTGCGCAAAAAAAGAGAATCATAGATAAAAATAATGCGATAAACACACGAGAGAGTTCAACGCTCATTTCGAGGTCATCGCTGTTACTGGCAAAGCGATGGATGGATGCCATAGAGCTGCCGCGTGCGATGGATTCGTCATACATGCACACAGTGCAGTGCATTCACCTCGGCGGTCGCAAAATTGTAAGAACCCAGGTGGTGACAATTGGCTGTGTGGTGGCCCGCGCTACCGCATGAATGTAGGTTATGTAACCAAGTGACTGGGCGAGAGGAACCTAAAGTAAAGTGTTGTTGGGCGCACGATAAATTCATCGTCATGGTCAAGGGTTAAAGAACTTATGTTTGTTTTGTTCTACCACGATGTGCTCCTCGCTTTCGGGTCGCTGTCAGCAGAGGGGACGGAGCTTTGATTTTTGGGTGTTGACTTACACTTCGGTACTGCGGGCACTTAATGCCGAACCAGCGGTGGGGGAGCGAAGCACATCGACGTGGGGTATTAAGTAACATCTTAGCTGGATCGGCAAGTCAATTTGATGATATGACGATTCCGTGGAAGGGGTTATTGCACCTGTTGCCCCGCGCCTGGTGAGGGAGCTTTTTAATTTCGAACGCCGCCTATCGGTCGTTGTTTCTATGCGACTATGAGGGTGTTTGCTTGAATTTTGTTTATTGAATTGTGGGTTAGATTATTGGGCAACATTTGGACTCCAAAGTGCAGATGTTCGGCCTGCGGTGAAGGATTTGTTGCGTCTTAACTGCGCTCCTGTCGGTTGCAAGGTAAATACAAGAGTTTCAGTTTTTCCAAGCTGTTTGCCTCGCCCCAGAGCTTAGTCGTAGGAAGTCTGACGGATGACGTCTTTTCAAGCGACGAGGCGTCCGAGTTTAAGATTGACGTTGTTTAACAAGTGTCGGGCATTCCCTCCAAGAAACTTGGACGCAATCGTATGGGAATTGTGGAATTATTTCTGGAACTTTACAGGAAATGCATGACAAGGACCTACTACTCGCATCTGGACTGTCTCTTGACTCGAGGGACATGCCACAAAACCGCGTTCTTTAATTCCTACCACACTTCCAACACAATTTCCGCTGAAAATCTCCGACTCCGTACAGTCACCGCCTTCGAAAAACCATTTCCCACCGAGTCCACACCACCCGCAATCAGTTGACTGCTCCCGATTCAAAAACAATGCCTATCTACCTAATTGCGCACCAAAAATGTGCCGCCAACAACAACTGATCATCTCATAGTCCCTTTCATTGACCCAGTCCCCCCTTTGACGATCAACACTCCACGGCGCGGCACTGGGTCGCTGAACTTTCGAGCACACAATCGGCGGCAATCAAAACTTTCACAGCCCACGACAGCTCGACGATCATCTCAGTCGAGAGACCTTAAGTCGGTCATTCACCCCCCACGCATTACCTTTTACCTCGAGGCCAGTGGCGAGTGAAAGCTTTTCCAGCAAATCCAAACGTCAGAGGAAAAAAAACCACGCAAACACACACACGGACGTAGCCAACAACTACGACCTTGCAAACGTCCACAACCCAGCGACCAATCGCTCGGAGTTCATTGTCCCCCGCTAGTGCAATATTTGTTTTCACTACTAATAGGTTACTGGAACAGAGCTGGAGCACTCCGCGCCACCCCCGGACCCTTTGTTGCACTGACAGAGGGCGACTCAGTCTCTTCCGGTATTTCTCGTGACAACATCGCCCGCCGCCCGCCGCCCACCGCCCACCGCCCACGTTCCCCGGTGCGGCGGAATGGAATGCACTGGCAATCGGCACCACCACCAGTGCGAGCACACAACCCTTGCACGAAAGCTCAACCACTTCAGTTCGTCTAATCGGCCAACACAGCCTCAAGTCGGCGACACACGAACGCGAGCGGTGCGGCGACCACGCGTCCCCGCGCCCGTGTGGACAGCGTCGAAGTGCATCACCACACCACACCGCCAGCGGACGGTTTTAGAATAGAATCAACCTAGAGAACTACATTCGCGGTGTATAAAAGCTTTCTGACGGCTGGGTGGGCTATCAGTTGGCGGTTAGGCATTAGATAGTCGACTTGTGGGGCGATCAGTCGAAAAAGTTTTTCGTTTCACGAGAGCGCGCATACAGAGTGTTGTCCGGGAGAATGACATTCCAAGGGTTGCCTGAGGATGTGTGGAAGGCGCTGCGGGCGGTGGCTGGTGAGAAGGGCTTCGCCGAGTACACGCTGGAGACCAAGCCGATCTCGGCGTTGGGCGAGAACTCCTACGGACTGGTGCTGCAGACGAAGATCATTCCGAAGCAGAAGTCGCAGCGGCCGTTCGTCTGCATCGTTAAGATCGCGCCGACGAACACCGCTCGGCGGGAGCACATGCTGGTCGCGGACTACTACAAGCGGGAGGTGTTCATGTACGAGCACGTATTCAAGGCCTTCCGACAGCTGCAGGAGGACGAGAGCATTCCCCGCGAACACGCCTTCAATTCGGTGCCGGAGATCTACTACGCCTCGCTCAAGGATTACAACGAGTTCATTATTTTCGAAGACCTCGCTCAGGATGAGTTCGCACAGAATTGCCGCAAGAACCTGCCCACATTCGACCTGACTTTGTCCGCATTGAAGGCGTTGGCCAAGTACCACGCGATGTCGTTCGCCCTGCAGGCAAAGCGTCCGGCGGTCTTCGAGAAGCTCATCGCTGAGATCCGATTCAGCGACAACCTGTACACGTCCAACATGAACCCGGTGACGGTCGAGTTCGCCAGGAAGTACGTCCGGCGCGTCAAGTCGATGCTGGCCAACGATACCCAGCGCGCCAACCAAGCCGAGCTGCTGCGCGTTCTGGGCATGTTCGAGCGCCACTTCAAGGAGATCGCTCTGAGAGCTGTCAACGGCGGAGAGTGCGCGCCCTATTCGGTTATCTGTCACGGGGACTTTTGGAACAACAACATTCTTTATCGTTATGACGTAAGTATGCGAAGTGCTTTGATAACTTGGAGCGGTGTTAACCTAGTTTGGCGTGCGTGCCCTGACGTAACCGAGTGTTATCGCGCGAAACAGTGTCTTGCGAGCGAGCCACAGTCTCTTCGGGGGGCGTATAAACGTGTGAACTCTCCGCGGACCGGTTCCGCGCAACTCGAGGTGCGTACGTAGCCTCCTCCTACGGCAATTCCCACCGATTCAATTCATAAGGCGCGTTGTGAATGGAATGGAGCCCCGTCAAGCGTCGGAGATGAGTGGAAGCCACTTACGTGCTCGGCGATTTGGCGCGAATGGCGGGCGGCGGCGGGTTCAAGTGATTTTTTTTTTTTGCAATGAATCTGTGGCCTTACAGGCGTAATCGCGAAGTTGACTTTCAGATAAGATATTCCCATTTGTGCGCTACGTAGTAGACACGCGGGACTGTGCGACGCAGATAAGTTAACAATGATTCAATGATGATCGCGGTTCGAAGTGCGTAGTGCATAGACCGGGGGTCGAGGAAAATGGTGTTAGTGGTTCCTTCCCCCCTCTCCTGTCCCTTTGTGAATATTTTCCATGAAAGATTGCCTTAACAGAGCTTTTCTAATTCCAGGACTGTGGCACGCCGACCATTGCCAAGCTGATTGACTTCCAAATGTCACGGTACGCGTCCCCAGTGCTGGACATCGTTCACTACCTTTTCGCCTGCACCGAGAAGAACCTGCGAGACGCGCACTTTGCCGAGTTCATCGAGAGCTACTACGACACCCTGGCGGAGCATCTGCAGCTCTTCGGGCTGACCGCAGAGAAGCTCTTTCCCCGATCGGTTCTCGACGCACATCTGAAGCAGTACGGCGCCTACGGCTTTTGCATGGCCACGTTCGCCATACCCTTCTTCATATGCGACTCCAGTGATTTGCCCGATTTGGACGAGGTGTCCGAGGCCATCAAGGACCTTGGCGCGCAGACACAACACACTCCCAGTGTCGAGGAGAACAACAACGACGTCTCGGATGTGGAGAAGAAGAGCAGGGACCTGGTGAACGACTACGAGATTCTGAACGACAGCACTCTGCCGGTGTTCAGGCGGCGAATGACGGGCGTCCTGGTGGACCTGATCAAGTACGACATGGTATCCGCCCTGACCCAGCTGTCCGAGGAGCTGGCTACGACGGAAAACGCGAGCGCGAGCAATGGGCGACAGTGAAGCCGATTGAGCGATGGGCGCATCTATAGAGGCAAGCAACTGTGTGGTACCTTACAGATTGTGTTATTAGATATGTATCAGTATTGCAATTAAGTGTTACAAGTGTTTATATGGCACATACAAACGTTCACAACAAGCATGTACAAATTTAAAGTTATACGTAATAAAGATAAATAAAGGTCTGTTCACAAAAACGACGCAGAATGCGGAAGAGGGCGATCGGGTTGAGAGCATTGTCTTATCGGCGCAGCCTTCACAATAGTAGTTAATAGTAATCTACTCTAGAGTGGGTCGATGAACTTTCAAATCTAGTTTGCGCTTTGCTTTGCCTGTTGTAGTTGTTATCAGCTGCGACGTCAGCGATCGGTTGTGACGATACACCGTCTCGTGTGCAGGTGGACGCGTGAGAATTGCTTACTCATCGGATAATTTGACACAATATCTTTGTGTTTTTTGGGGGGGGGGGCCACTTTGTACACCTGTGCATGCCGTGAGATCTGCGATAGCCTCCAGAAACGATCTCTCGTCAAGCCATTGAGGGAGTCTACTTACCGACTCGAGGGAAATTCCACACTGATTGGAGTCCGGGGAGGTTTTTGGTGAGAAATTGATTCGTGTCCAGGAATATTTAGCCAAGGCACACAACTGAATTCCCATGAAAAGACAGTGGCTGGGTCGGTAAGGTTGTCCCTGCAGTCGGTAATGGGTTTGTGTCGATAATGAAACTTCTTCAGTGTTGTTCAATCTTTAGGGAAATTCAACGGTGGTGGGTGTACGTGCTTATTTCACTTTTCGATTGGAAATTTCGAAGTGGCTCCTTTAAATTCTAGCGGAGGGGGGTCGTTGGTGAAAGTGGGCGAATGCCGAATTGTTGAATGGGCTGATACAGAGGAACTGTTGAGGGAAAAGAACCAGGAGCTGTTTGAGAAGAGTTTGGCATGGACAGCAAGCCCTAATAGAAAGAATCGCCCATCGCTACCACCGAATGGCAAATCCCTAAGACCCATCCACCCAGACCACCAGAATCCTTCGAATTCCCCGAATTCATTGAAAACTAAAAATATCCTCGAAGGCAAAAGGTCACCTACAACCCCGTCCCCTCACCCAGTCACGGGTTCATTCAACCTGTCCTCGTCCCGTTCGCACAAAATTGGTTGTATCCACGGCCAGATTGTGTATTTTTAAGATTTCGCTTTCGAATTTTTCATCAATTCGCCTCTGAAATCTTAAATACCTTTTATTTTTTTTTTTGCCGCCCGAATGCCAATGCCCCGAAGTTCATCAATGTCACCTCAGAGCGTCTCATACCATCGCTCGCCATCGATAAGGATAACAAAACAACAACAACACGCCGAAGGAGAATAGCAAAGAGGAGGAACAAAAGCAAAAAGAAAAAAAAAGAAGCACATCCTTCATAAAAACCGCCCAACTGTAAGGTCAAACAATTTCAGACACGTTTTCCACATCAGAGCTCCATGCCAGCAGCAGCGGCGGCGGCGTGTGGGCGATGGCGCACCGGGGAAGGAGTCGATGCCTTGAATTTAGACGGTGAGATAATTAAGCTGAAGCATTTCTCTAAATTCCTTTCAGGTGTACGCACAAGGAGCACGGCACGGCAGCAGCGACGCGGACGATTCGGACAATAAGCCCGGAAATGTCGATGGAATCCGCTTCGGCCGGTGGTGCTGTGCTGTGCTGGTGCCTTTGTGTGTGCCGTCAATCCCCCGAGCAAATACCAGCGAGCCGAGTAAGGGCGGCAGACCGACAGAGCGGCCGACAGAGCGGCCGACAGACCGGCAGAGGCACCTTTCGGAAGGAAGAATCCACTGCACACATTGATTGTTGTTTTCCATTGTCAAGGTGTTTATTGAAGGCGGCCGTGGGCTGCCTTTGGTTTTTCGGTTTTCCTTTCAATTCCTAAATCCACCTGGAGTTTCTTAATTATCCTCGAACGAGCAGAGTGGGTGGCGGTGCGGGGGTGTCCCTAAGAAAGTCAGTCTCTGGCTGGGATTTCGTGCGGCAGTCGGTCCATTTGGCCGGATGACGGAGGCGGGCGATGATAAATTAGGCTTGCGGGCTGACGTCTGGGACGGCACACGTGACGCAGCATATGTGTGCGTCGCGTCTTGGGGGGAGAGGGCTCTCGCCGCAGCATTCTCAGGCATCACCTTGGGCGGAGGTGGGAACTGGGAAAATTTAATTTAAAATCTTCTCAAGAAATGAACGCGCGCGTCTGTCATCGCAGAAGGCACACCGTACACCGTACACCGCACACCTTTCGCCGCATGTTAATGGGGTAATTTTGAAAATTAATCACTCTGCGTCGGCAGCACTCACACACAGCCCAGCATTTTTGCTCAGATCATTAGGCGTTCTTAGCAAAGCTCCTAATGTGCGTGTGTGCAGAGCCTTCCTTGAAGGACGACCAGGAAGTTGGACAGCCAAGCTGACGCTGCCACTGCCACTGCCACTGCCACTGCCACTTCCACTGTCCAAGACCAAAAGAAATGCCTTGATTTATTGCGTGCTGTCGAAGTGGGTGTGACAGTTGTTGCTGTCTTCCCATTTAAATGCGTCGTGCAACTGCTAGAGGCAGTTTTATGTGTGGTTCTGGTAGTCGTTAAATTCTCAAGGAGGAGTCGTGTCGCAGGTTTGAGGTGTGTCTGATGGCTGATGGATTTCCAGAGGAAGGCATATGCGTGGAGTTATGCGCGCCATAAAACAATGGATGTCTGTCATAATTTTTGTACTTAAAACTGCGTTCATTGGTGGGGTTATTTATCGCAGTTACATGCGCTTAAGTGTGCAGACAAGTGGTCGTGGAGACCGGTTTTTGTGAGCTTTTAAACGTTCCAGACGGCGTTGTGCGTGCAATCCTTTGATTGCGTTGTGCTCCGTAAAATGAACACAGTTGTACCGTGAGGTTGTCGGTTGTGCGTCTAGCATTGTCGCAGTCGAGTTTAATGACCGCAACAGGCTTGACTTCAGTTCAAATTCATCAAGTGTTTGAGGAGAGCGTTAATTTGTACCTCGCACTCGTGGGTTATTGGATTGAGGCTATGCAGTGAAGGCGGCTGTTGATTCAGACATGCAACAGGGTTTGAATGGAGGCAGGGGCATTTTATGGGGTGGGGGGTGGGAGAATGGGATGGGCAAGAGTGGTGCTGTTGCCAAGGCCATCTTTGCTGGCTGACGGGGAATTCGATCTTGTGGGTGTTTGCCTAGACTGAGGTAGAATTTGAGTCGCGACTGGGAATCGAAAGGGCACCCGAAGTCCTACCTGGCTTAGGCTAAAGCTACGCCATGAGTGACGATATCCTGACCGTATGGGCGATTGAACGCCTGACCGACAGAGTGGATGAGTGTCTAGCGATTGAGTTCCGTGAAAAAAAGCATGCGAAATGACCAAGTAGCCTCTGAGCGACTTGCGTTTTTGCTACAGCGACAGAGCGACATCACTCAATCGCTCACTGCGTTGCCTGAGCATATTTGCAGATGGATGGGCCATTCTTGTTTCCGGTCATTATTGGGGTTGCGTCGTACGTCGGAACGTAGAATGATTCCTATCAGTAACCTGGTGGCCTGAGAGATCGAGGCATACATACGCCCGGGTGACCAGCAAGTTGTCACAGAAAAATGTTCCACGTACGCCCGAGTGATGGGGCAATTCGGTCCAAAGAAGGCAGACATACGCCTGAGTGAACACCAAATTGGCACACACAATATATTCCACATACGTCCCAGTGATCATTAAATTCGCACGGAAACTTATTCCACATACGTCCCAGTGATCGATAGCTCGTTACAAAAAAAGTCCCACATACGCCAGCAAGTTGTGACGAAAAAAAATGTTCCACATACGTCCCAGTGATCATCAATTCCATACAAAAAATGTTCCACATACGCCCGAGTTTTTGCGAACAATTTGTCTATGTCCTTGGACATGCTCAGCATGCATGTGGAATAAATTAAATGACACTCCCCTGGTTAGTTGGAAGTACACGACTCGCTTTAACTTTTCCATTGCGTTTCTCAAGCGTTTCGCTGGTTCAGGTTATAACTTACAAATTCCCCGAGCAGTTGGTGCAAATGTGATGCTACACCCACATTAAGAGTCCGCCCAACAACATTCCATTGTTAAAAGAAGTTTTCATTGAGCGTGACTTGCTCCCCTTGACTCCACGATCGAAAGCATCTTAAGTGCTAACATTGTTTGCATTCTACACTGCAACTGAATGGAATGCTGCACCGATGAGAGACACTCTAGTGAACTATGCATAGAGCAGACGGACTGAAAGGGAAACAAAGACCAACAACAGTTTATCGTCGACGCGTCTACCCGCACAAAGTTCAAACAACAAACTCCTCAACAGCGATCCATTAAGAGCTCGACAAACTCCCATCCTTGGCGGCGAAACAATCCACCAAAAAAGTATCCGTCTCTCGCTCCCCGGCTCGCGCAACAAATTATTCTTACAAAACTGAAATTATTTCAAAAGTAAACTTCCAACCAGCCATCCCGCCCGAAGAACAATTCCCAGAAGTGGGTGCCATTACGTACGCGCCGCCAAGCAAGCGGCCGGGCCGAGTTGGGCCAAAAAATGGAGAAAAATGGAAGAAAAAAACCTACACAACTGTAAAATAAATAAAATAAAGAATAACCTGACTACAAACATTTATCTAATTTCAAAAGTAATTAAAAGTGGAAGCAGCTGCACTAAAACCCTCACGTGCAACACCGCCACAGCCCTTAACAGTGGGGTTGGGGGTGGGTGCTGCTGCCACTGCTGCTGCTGTTAACGGAGGGGGGAGGGGGGGCGGTAGTGTGTGCAGGAATTCAATTCAGTGCATGTTTAATTACAATTTATTCTGCAAATGTAATTTATTTCCCTGTGTACAGTGAATGGGTTTCAGTGTTGCAAACTTGGCCCGAGTATGTGAATGCGAAACTTTTCAAAACAGAAAAGGAACTATTTAAATACTCATCGTACAGCGGTGCAGCAGTTACACTGGCACTGCCACAGCCACTGGTAGCAACGAACACAATGCAACAGGACGGAGCGTCGCACCAGGGATGTTATCCACGATGGGGTGGAAAAGTTATCAGAAGGCAGCTGCATTTTTCACATAATTCACGAGCGGCGTTAACAACTCTCATAACGAGGGGAAATTGTTCATTGTGTCGTTTTAATTTTTCACAAAATAAAAAAATGGTTGAAACTGGAAAGCGGTAAGGACATGTGACATGCAGGCGCCGAGTTGAGTCTTCTCGCGGGCTGGCGCTCGGGCCAAACTAATTGACTTGCATGAGTCGGGAGACGGCGTCTCCCTGGGAAACGGAACGGACTATTGATTGGCCACTGAAAAGGGCCGCCTTTGTTCAAATTTCACTTGTGCCACAACTTTTCCGTCAGACTATCCAGCGTGCCTCTCGCCGCCACTGGATGCTGCAGCCAACGGGACGTCACTTGTCGAGCGCCAAATGTTTGACGAAAGTTAAGTTTTGCGCAAAAGTAGTCGGACGCAAAGGAAGAAAAAGTTGCCGCGTTTTGGAATTTCCCTCATATGCTCCCTGGCTGGTGGTGGTCGTATCATCAACCGCTGCCATCGAGACGCAGCACCGCCGATAGTTTGCGAAAGAGCTACAAAAGATGACGGGGCCCCCTCTCCGACGCCGATCGGATGTGCTGCGTTGGGCGTTAGTAACTCGCGGAAAAACTCGTTAAAAGTAATTTTCCAACGCAACCGGGAAGGCAGTGCGGAAAAAAAAACAAGGACGTCGCAAAGGGGGATGCATGCGGAAGCGGCATTCCTCAAAAGTTGCCTCCACTGCCGCCACTGTAGATGCTGATGCTGCTGCTGTTTGCTGCAAGTGGTTGCTTGCACTTGCACAGCCGTCATCGGGGGGAGGGGTGGGGTGAAGGTGGCGACGACGACGAAGACGAAAATAATTCCCGCTGAATGTGAAAGTTTTTGATTGTAATGCTTCTCGCATTGTTAAGCGCAAGGATAATCATCCATAATTGCAGCGCTTTACGGAGAGATGCGATGCCGTCGTCATGGAAGCCCCTCCCCCCTCCCCCCCACCGTGTGCGTTCCACCTGGAAATCGCGCAGCGATGATCCACTCGCGGGCGGAGACTGAAGAGTGTGTGCAAGCGACTTGGAAATACCTCGCCCGCTTCAGCTGAAATGTTTTTCTTCGTAAGATAAGTACTTCTGGTAATAAATGGAGGAAGCCGTGGGTGCTGGGGATGATGATGGCTGAGGGTTGATTTCGCACACCGTCGCGGATGAAAAAATAATAACAAATGCAAACTTATCCCACGAACGAGTGGGCTGGGCGGGCGGTCGGTCGGGCGGTTGAAAAAGGAATACAAATTCCACACATCAAATATAAACAAATGGGATGAAGGATGGCAACGGCTGAGAGCGCCCCGAAGACGATGAAGGATAACACGGACGGGAGAGCTGGCACCAGGATGCATGATCTGCTATCCTGACTGCCGCACCTGCTCTATTTCTCATCCATATTCTATTAAATGAGCGAAGCGTTCTTTTTGCTGCGCGCTTATTTTCTTTTTTTTTTCGTCTTTCGTTCTTTCTTCTGTTTACACGCCCGCTGCCGTTTGTGGGGGGTTTGGGCCGTGCTGTCATGGTTCGCGCGAGGTGTATAAATTTATCCTTAAGTACCGCACAGTGGCATGAGCTTTGCCGATGTTCGGTTGTTGTCGCTTCTTGTCGTCGACAGATAGGCGGTAGTTGCTGGGACGGGAGTCTGACGGCGCGGGCAGCGGCAGGCGTGTGGAGTGTAAATTTATGAATAAACATATCTTTTGGGTGGCTTATGGGTTATGAGAGATCCTGTGGCAGGTTCAGATGTGTTTACATTTTCAAAGTCTCGGGATACACTTCTGCATGCAGCGTTCGCTGGGATTGGGGGTGAAATGGATATTTTTCTTCTAGTCGTGGTGGGTGGGTGCTTGTGAAGGGTTTTCACACCGGGGAGTGGTAAGAGCCACCCGTACTGATGACAGGTCTTAAACGCGACATCAATTTCAGGTCGACCGGGGGCAAGTGAGATTGGGTTCATTTTGGGACGTATTTACTGTCGTTCCGAGGAACTATTTGCCGCAATCCGCCTGATGTGTGGCCGCTTGTCATATTCATGCGACCTGCCAATGTATTCAGTGCTTGGTGGCAACCTCAGGTGGGCGCATAGATCGACTGGATGGCTTGAGGGCTGGGAAAGGAGACAAATTTGTATGATTTTTGGAATCCATTGCAGTGGTCCCCCTAAGGGACATCCTTCTGATCGGGGGCTTGAAAGACTCCATCAAGGAGTCCATAATCTGAATAGAAATTGATGATTTCTTTCTTTTGTCGGGGGTTTTTGAACACTACACTGGAGCACTCAGACTGAAAAACTGATCCATTGTACTACCAGTCTGCCGGAGGAATACCAGCAGGCGCTTCTGTGATGAGGAGCCTACATCATCACCTCTCACCTCATCAGCTCCAAATAGCTGCCACTTGATCCGAGCAAAGGCTGTACAGTGGCTGGGCAAGTGATCTGCAGTGTCGTCGTCTTCTCCACCGGCGTCGCAGACGGTTTCATCGCTTAAGCCAAACACATTTAGGGGTTTTTGAAGAAGGTGTAGAGTCCCGTCTGCAGTGTTTTTTTTGTGAAGAATGTCGCGGATTTCTAACAGCATGCGCTTGGTTTGTCTACTTCCTTGGTTTTTCATGCCACCTCCGGTTATGCTCTCGAGAAGCCCAACCATCGATGGAAGCCCTAGCCAAGGACGCGGTTAGTTCCAACGCAGATCCGGGTCCTAAGAGTATCTCTTCTGATCCTTGTCTAGCAAGTACAGCGGCGATCTCATTTCCCATGATCCCGTGATGCCCAGGATCCTGGTCAATTAATTTCAGAGAAGACTTGCATTCCTGGAAGTGGCCAAAGAGATGAGTAAGGCCTTAAGCACAGCTTGGCTGTCGCTACAGACACAAATACTTCGCCACTACAAGTTGCGTCAGACCTAGTGAAGAGGACAACCTCGGTTTTAAGAGGGTTAACTGAAAGCCCATTTCTAGTACACCAGCCGTCGATCCCGTCTAGAGCTACCTGCGCTTTTGAACACACAGCTGCTAGGCACTATCCGGCAGACAGTCCCGGATGATAGGATGATAGGATGATAGGATGATAGGATGATAGGATGATAGGATGATAGGATGATAGGATGATAGGATGATAGGATGATAGGATGATAGGATGATAGGATGATGGGATGATAGGATGATAGGATGATAGGATGATAGGATGATAGGATGATAGGATGATGGGATGACAGGATGAGTTAGTAGATGTCTGGGCGATACAAACAACTTTCATAATTCACGTACTCGGCATCTCTCGAGGGCGCTGGCGATTCGAAGAGGTGACCCTGCGTATGCATGTAAGAAAAGTACGCACGAATGGGTGTGAATGTGCTTTCAGTCCTCAACTGGAGATCCGCAGGACATTTCCAACGAACGCAACAACTACTCTCCTCTTCAATGTGAGAACGCCTTCTATGCACAGACCCTCAGGCAAACCTGAAGGCCTCTCCTACTCGTGACACAACAATAGCCCACGCAACACTAGCACACCGACCCAAGTCCACTGTGGCCTCCAACCCAACGAGAAAATCTTTAAAGATTCAACTGCCTAGCTAAGCTGCTTTTATTTGCTCACCTTAAGCCTACCTTCCACACCACCTATCTCGACCATCACCCCCACCCCCTTAATGACTTGTCAGTACATAAGAGCCCCCAAAGTCTGCACCTTATCACCGTCCATCGTCAATGGCTCAAGGAAAGCTCTCGAAAAATTGCCTCAGAAATGTCGGCGTGCCCACTCCACTCCGCGACTGAATTCCAGATTATTTCATAAACTCCCAAACGTACCATCAGAGACGTCGTCTAATCAAAAAGTAAACTCTCAACATTTCCCAACCACACACACACACACAAACCGATACACGGTCAACTGCCAGACCGCCTCAACGTCATTCAAAAAGTCCCTGAAAGCCTGAAAGACTGAAAGACTGAAAGGATGAAAGAGTTAAGAAAACCACTGAAAGCAAACAATAATTAAAGAAAACTTTCCCAAAATGAGAGAAAAAAAAAGAATTCTAGATAATCTACCGGCACTGTGTCGAAAGGCGAAGCCACCACGACCGCCGAAAAAGAAAAAAAAAAAGAAGAGAGTCAGGCAACAAAGTCGAACCTATTCCTAACGAACAAGCACACACCGAGAACACCGAACATAAGCGAGACCGCAGACCAAAGTCACCGTCACCGTCATCGTCAAAGTCCCACTCAGCAACAAACAAAATACGAAAAGGGGGGTGGAGTCCAGCAGCCACTATACGAGGGTGTGCACGAAGAAAGCACTGAAGAACGGGGAAAAAAAACGAATCAGAGAAAAAAAGGAAAACATTGCGGAATGTCGAATGGAAAGAAAGCAGAAATGTCCTTAAGATTTCCTCCTTTCCTAAGTTCTTTCTGGCAAAGCGAGAGACAGAGCATTCCTATTTATACACAACTCCCAAGGCAGGCTAAAAAGGACAAGCTAACGACAGCAGCAGCAGCAGACGAGGATGACGAGGACGAACGTCGACAACGACGACATGGGTAATTAAAAACTTTTATTCGCTTTTTAAACTAACAAGAGAAAACTACCAAGTCCTTCCTTTATTTTGCTCCTTTCCTACCTTATTTTTGTTTTTTTCCATTTTTTCTCTCTCCCTCCACTTTTTTTTCCTTGACTTGTCCTTTTTCGCACCCTCCCCACGTGGGGGGAGGTGCAGAGCAAAGCTTATCCTTTTCCTATGAACACGGCTGCATTCAGACGCAAAAATACGAAAAAAAAGTGTATGTATCTGTACATCCGCTGCTTTGAATAAATCTCGTCGGCATAATGATGATGGAGAGACGACGAATCCTTTTTTTTTTTTTCTTTTTTTGTTTTGTTCCCGCTGCCTCAACCTATGCGACGACTTATTCTTCTGTTTCAACTTTATCCTTCGAATTTCGAGTAGAGCCCTTTTGCTATACACTTTTTTTTTTGTTGTGTCACTCAGTCTTGGAAAAGTCCTGGGCCGTGGATAAGGTAATGAGCGAGAGTGCCATGCACATGGCGAGTGGAACGGGAATGTAAAAGAGGAGAACGCAACAATTTGCTTGTTGTTTGCACGAGCGCAAGTAAGCCCCTTTGTTTGGGGTCCCTTTTCGGGGAAGATCGGCGTTATAATTATGTTCGTGTTCGTAATTAGCTCAATTAAATTAACACAAAGGACTCGAAGCACGGATATTCCATTGCCTATTCGTCAATCGACCTCCGTCGCTCTCCCCCCGTCATTGTAGGGCCATTGGGAGTTGGGATTGAATTCAGGGAATTCCTAACGTTGCCGCGCACTGCTTATTAAAGTAACACTTCGATGGGCTTTCATTAAATCAAGGCAACGCAACGGAAGTGCTTGTTAGCACACATTCCCAGGAATTATGAGAACACTGGAGTTCCAGGGAAAAATCTGCGACTGGTGGTGTGGGTGGTGGTGGCTTTGCAGAACTCATGAATATTTGCCAAGGGAACGTCGATTTCGAAGTGACGGGCCCTCCATTTGTGGCCCTCTGGTGGTGTGGTCATTGGGGATTCTTGGGACATTTCATTATTGAAATAGTAGGCCCCTAGGCGTGCGACTTGCCAGACTTCCTGCACGAGCAGAGTAGGTGTTTCGTGGTTTCTACCTCCTCTTCATCCATGCAGCTTCTGCAGAAATCATTACATGGGGCACCCATTTTGCGTGCATGAATGCCAATTGAGCCGCTGTGCCAGTTGGAAGATGAGCTAGGATAAGGCTGAAAATGCCTTACTATACACTGTCAATTTTTTCAGGTGAAAATCTCGATGTCGTCGGATTCACTCCAAATGTATCTGATTCGATTAATAGACACTAGACAATACACCCACAGGTGTACAAAAGTCCTAGGTATCCTAGTTTGGCCGCTGTGACAGTTGGAAGATGAGCTAGGATAAGGCTGAAAATGCCTTAATATACACTGTCAATTTTTTCATGTGAAAATCTCGATGTCGTCGGATTCACTCCAAATGTATCTGATTCGATTAATAGACACTAGACAACACACCCACAGGTGTACAAAAGTCCTAGGTATCCTAGTTTGGCCGCTGTGACAGTTGGAAGATGAGCTAGGATAAGGCTGAAAATGCCTTACTATACACTGTCAATTTTTTCAGGTGAAAATCTCGATGTCGTCGGATTCACTCCAAATGTATCTGATTCGATTAATAGACACTAGACAACACACCCACAGGTGTACAAAAGTCCTAGGTATCCTAGTTTGGCCGCTGTGACAGTTGGAAGATGAGCTAGGATAAGGCTGAAAATGCCTTACTATACACTGTCAATTTTTTCAGGTGAAAATCTCGATGTCGTCGGATTCACTCCAAATGTATCTGATTCGATTAATAGACACTAGACAATACACCCACAGGTGTACAAAAGTCCTAGGTATCCTAGTTTGGCCGCTGTGACAGTTGGAAGATGAGCTAGGATAAGGCTGAAAATGCCTTAATATACACTGTCAATTTTTTCATGTGAAAATCTCGATGTCGTCGGATTCACTCCAAATGTATCTGATTCGATTAATAGACACTAGACAACACACCCACAGGTGTACAAAAGTCCTAGGTATCCTAGTTTGGCCGCTGTGACAGTTGGAAGATGAGCTAGGATAAGGCTGAAAATGCCTTACTATACACTGTCAATTTTTTCAGGTGAAAATCTCGATGTCGTCGGATTCACTCCAAATGTATCTGATTCGATTAATAGACACTAGACAACACACCCACAGGTGTACAAAAGTCCTAGGTATCCTAGTTTGGCCGCTGTGACAGTTGGAAGATGAGCTAGGATAAGGCTGAAAATGCCTTACTATACACTGTCAATTTTTTCAGGTGAAAATCTCGATGTCGTCGGATTCACTCCAAATGTATCTGATTCGATTAATAGACACTAGACAACACACCCACAGGTGTACAAAAGTCCTAGGTATCCTAGTTTGGCCGCTGTGACAGTTGGAAGATGAGCTAGGATAAGGCTGAAAATGCCTTAATATACACTGTCAATTTTTTCATGTGAAAATCTCGATGTCGTCGGATTCACTCCAAATGTATCTGATTCGATTAATAGACACTAGACAACACACCCACAGGTGTACAAAAGTCCTAGGTATCCTAGTATGGCCGCTGTGACAGTTGGAAGATGAGCTAGGATAAGGCTGAAAATGCCTTACTATACACTGTCAATTTTTTCAGGTGAAAAGCTCGATGTCGTCGGATTCACTCCAAATGTATCTGATTCGATTAATAGACACTAGACAACACACCCACAGGTGTACAAAAGTCCTAGGTATCCTAGTTTGGCCGCTGTGCCAGTTGGAAGATGAGCTAGGATAAGGCTGAAAATGCCTTACTATACACTGTCAATTTTTTTCAGCTGAAAATCTCGATGTCGTCGGATTCACTCCAAATGTATCTGATTCGATTAATAGACACTAGACAACACACCCACAGGTGTACAAAAGTCCTAGGTATCCTAGTTTGGCCGCTGTGCCAGTTGGAAGATGAGCTAGGATAAGGCTGAAAATGCCTTACTATACACTGTCAATTTTTTCAGGTGAAAATCTCGATGTCGTCGGATTCACTCCAAATGTATCTGATTCGATTAATAGACACTAGACAACACACCCACAGGTGTACAAAAGTCCTAGGTATCCTAGTTTGGCCGCTGTGACAGTTGGAAGATGAGCTAGGATAAGGCTGAAAATGCCTTACTATACACTGTCAATTTTTTTCAGCTGAAAATCTCGATGTCGTCGGATTCACTCCAAATGTATCTGATTCGATTAATAGACACTAGACAACACACCCACAGGTGTACAAAAGTCCTAGGTATCCTAGTTTGGCCGCTGTGACAGTTGGAAGATGAGCTAGGATAAGGCTGAAAATGCCTGTCAATTTTTTCAGGTGAAAATCTCGATGTCGTCGGATTCACTCCAAATGTATCTGATTCGATTAATAGACACTAGACAACACACCCACAGGTGTACAAAAGTCCTAGGTATCCTAGTTTGGCCGCTGTGACAGTTGGAAGATGAGCTAGGATAAGGCTGAAAATGCCTTACTATACACTGTCAATTTTTTCAGGTGAAAATCTCGATGTCGTCGGATTCACTCCAAATGTATCTGATTCGATTAATAGACACTAGACAACACACCCACAGGTGTACAAAAGTCCTAGGTATCCTAGTTTGGCCGCTGTGACAGTTGGAAGATGAGCTAGGATAAGGCTGAAAATGCCTTACTATACACTGTCAATTTTTTCAGGTGAAAATCTCGATGTCGTCGGATTCACTCCAAATGTATCTGATTCGATTAATAGACACTAGACAACACACCCACAGGTGTACAAAAGTCCTAGGTATCCTAGTTTGGCCGCTGTGACAGTTGGAAGATGAGCTAGGATAAGGCTGAAAATGCCTTACTATACACTGTCAATTTTTTCAGGTGAAAATCTCGATGTCGTCGGATTCACTCCAAATGTATCTGATTCGATTAATAGACACTAGACAACACACCCACAGGTGTACAAAAGTCCTAGGTATCCTAGTTTGGCCGCTGTGACAGTTGGAAGATGAGCTAGGATAAGGCTGAAAATGCCTTACTATACACTGTCAATTTTTTCAGGTGAAAATCTCGATGTCGTCGGATTCACTCCAAATGTATCTGATTCGATTAATAGACACTAGACAACACACCCACAGGTGTACAAAAGTCCTAGGTATCCTAGTTTGGCCGCTGTGACAGTTGGAAGATGAGCTAGGATAAGGCTGAAAATGCCTTACTATACACTGTCAATTTTTTCAGGTGAAAATCTCGATGTCGTCGGATTCACTCCAAATGTATCTGATTCGATTAATAGACACTAGACAACACACCCACAGGTGTACAAAAGTCCTAGGTATCCTAGTTTGGCCGCTGTGACAGTTGGAAGATGAGCTAGGATAAGGCTGAAAATGCCTTACTATACACTGTCAATTTTTTCAGGTGAAAATCTCGATGTCGTCGGATTCACTCCAAATGTATCTGATTCGATTAATAGACACTAGACAACACACCCACAGGTGTACAAAAGTCCTAGGTATCCTAGTTTGGCCGCTGTGACAGTTGGAAGATGAGCTAGGATAAGGCTGAAAATGCCTTACTATACACTGTCAATTTTTTCAGGTGAAAATCTCGATGTCGTCGGATTCACTCCAAATGTATCTGATTCGATTAATAGACACTAGACAACACACCCACAGGTGTACAAAAGTCCTAGGTATCCTAGTTTGGCCGCTGTGCCAGTTGGAAGATGAGCTAGGATAAGGCTGAAAATGGCTTACTATACACTGTCAATTTTTTCAGGTGAAAATCTCGATGTCGTCGGATTTACTCCAAATGTATCTGATTCGATTAATAGACACTAGACAACACACCCACAGGTGTACAAAAGTCCTAGGTATCCTAGTTTGGCCGCTGTGACAGTTGGAAGATGAGCTAGGATAAGGCTGAAAATGCCTTACTATACACTGTCAATTTTTTCAGGTGAAAATCTCGATGTCGTCGGATTCACTCCAAATGTATCTGATTCGATTAATAGACACTAGACAACACACCCACAGGTGTACAAAAGTCCTAGGTATCCTAGTTTGGCCGCTGTGCCAGTTGGAAGATGAGCTAGGATAAGGCTGAAAATGGCTTACTATACACTGTCAATTTTTTCAGGTGAAAATCTCGATGTCGTCGGATTCACTCCAAATGTATCTGATTCGATTAATAGACACTAGACAACACACCCACAGGTGTACAAAAGTCCTAGGTATCCTAGTTTGGCCGCTGTGACAGTTGGAAGATGAGCTAGGATAAGGCTGAAAATGCCTTACTATACACTGTCAATTTTTTCAGGTGAAAATCTCGATGTCGTCGGATTCACTCCAAATGTATCTGATTCGATTAATAGACACTAGACAACACACCCACAGGTGTACAAAAGTCCTAGGTATCCTAGTTTGGCCGCTGTGACAGTTGGAAGATGAGCTAGGATAAGGCTGAAAATGCCTTACTATACACTGTCAATTTTTTCAGGTGAAAATCTCGATGTCGTCGGATTCACTCCAAATGTATCTGATTCGATTAATAGACACTAGACAACACACCCACAGGTGTACAAAAGTCCTAGGTATCCTAGTTTGGCCGCTGTGACAGTTGGAAGATGAGCTAGGATAAGGCTGAAAATGCCTTACTATACACTGTCAATTTTTTCAGGTGAAAATCTCGATGTCGTCGGATTCACTCCAAATGTATCTGATTCGATTAATAGACACTAGACAACACACCCACAGGTGTACAAAAGTCCTAGGTATCCTAGTTTGGCCGCTGTGCCAGTTGGAAGATGAGCTAGGATAAGGCTGAAAATGCCTTACTATACACTGTCAATTTTTTCAGGTGAAAATCTCGATGTCGTCGGATTCACTCCAAATGTATCTGATTCGATTAATAGACACTAGACAACACACCCACAGGTGTACAAAAGTCCTAGGTATCCTAGTTTGGCCGCTGTGACAGTTGGAAGATGAGCTAGGATAAGGCTGAAAATGCCTTACTATACACTGTCAATTTTTTCAGGTGAAAATCTCGATGTCGTCGGATTCACTCCAAATGTATCTGATTCGATTAATAGACACTAGACAACACACCCACAGGTGTACAAAAGTCCTAGGTATCCTAGTTTGGCCGCTGTGACAGTTGGAAGATGAGCTAGGATAAGGCTGAAAATGCCTTACTATACACTGTCAATTTTTTCAGGTGAAAATCTCGATGTCGTCGGATTCACTCCAAATGTATCTGATTCGATTAATAGACACTAGACAACACACCCACAGGTGTACAAAAGTCCTAGGTATCCTAGTTTGGCCGCTGTGCCAGTTGGAAGATGAGCTAGGATAAGGCTGAAAATGCCTTACTATACAATGTCAATTTTTTCAGGTGAAAATCTCGATGTCGTCGGATTCACTCCAAATGTATCTGATTCGATTAATAGACACTAGACAACACACCCACAGGTGTACAAAAGTCCTAGGTATCCTAGTTTGGCCGCTGTGACAGTTGGAAGATGAGCTAGGATAAGGCTGAAAATGCCTTACTATACACTGTCAATTTTTTCAGGTGAAAATCTCGATGTCGTCGGATTCACTCCAAATGTATCTGATTCGATTAATAGACACTAGACAACACACCCACAGGTGTACAAAAGTCCTAGGTATCCTAGTTTGGCCGCTGTGCCAGTTGGAAGATGAGCTAGGATAAGGCTGAAAATGGCTTACTATACACTGTCAATTTTTTCAGGTGAAAATCTCGATGTCGTCGGATTCACTCCAAATGTATCTGATTCGATTAATAGACACTAGACAACACACCCACAGGTGTACAAAAGTCCTAGGTATCCTAGTTTGGCCGCTGTGACAGTTGGAAGATGAGCTAGGATAAGGCTGAAAATGCCTTACTATACACTGTCAATTTTTTCAGGTGAAAATCTCGATGTCGTCGGATTCACTCCAAATGTATCTGATTCGATTAATAGACACTAGACAACACACCCACAGGTGTACAAAAGTCCTAGGTATCCTAGTTTGGCCGCTGTGCCAGTTGGAAGATGAGCTAGGATAAGGCTGAAAATGGCTTACTATACACTGTCAATTTTTTCAGGTGAAAATCTCGATGTCGTCGGATTCACTCCAAATGTATCTGATTCGATTAATAGACACTAGACAACACACCCACAGGTGTACAAAAGTCCTAGGTATCCTAGTTTGGCCGCTGTGACAGTTGGAAGGTGAGCTAGGATAAGGCTGAAAATGCCTTACTATACACTGTCAATTTTTTCAGGTGAAAATCTCGATGTCGTCGGATTCACTCCAAATGTATCTGATTCGATTAATAGACACTAGACAACACACCCACAGGTGTACAAAAGTCCTAGGTATCCTAGTTTGGCCGCTGTGACAGTTGGAAGATGAGCTAGGATAAGGCTGAAAATGCCTTACTATACACTGTCAATTTTTTCAGGTGAAAATCTCGATGTCGTCGGATTCACTCCAAATGTATCTGATTCGATTAATAGACACTAGACAACACACGCACAGGTGTACAAAAGTCCTAGGTATCCTAGTTTGGCCGCTGTGACAGTTGGAAGATGAGCTAGGATAAGGCTGAAAATGCCTTACTATACACTGTCAATTTTTTCAGGTGAAAATCTCGATGTCGTCGGATTCACTCCAAATGTATCTGATTCGATTAATAGACACTAGACAACACACCCACAGGTGTACAAAAGTCCTAGGTATCCTAGTTTGGCCGCTGTGCCAGTTGGAAGATGAGCTAGGATAAGGCTGAAAATGCCTTACTATACACTGTCAATTTTTTCAGGTGAAAATCTCGATGTCGTCGGATTCACTCCAAATGTATCTGATTCGATTAATAGACACTAGACAACACACCCACAGGTGTACAAAAGTCCTAGGTATCCTAGTTTGGCCGCTGTGACGGTTGGAAGATGAGCTAGGATAAGGCTGAAAATGCCTTACTATACACTGTCAATTTTTTCAGGTGAAAATCTCGATGTCGTCGGATTCACTCCAAATGTATCTGATTCGATTAATAGACACTAGACAACACACCCACAGGTGTACAAAAGTCCTAGGTATCCTAGTTTGGCCGCTGTGCCAGTTGGAAGATGAGCTAGGATAAGGCTGAAAATTTTTTCAGGTGAAAATCTCGATGTCGTCGGATTCACTCCAAATGTATCTGATTCGATTAATAGACACTAGACAACACACCCACAGGTGTACAAAAGTCCTAGGTATCCTAGTTTGGCCGCTGTGACAGTTGGAAGATGAGCTAGGATAAGGCTGAAAATGCCTTACTATACACTGTCAATTTTTTCAGGTGAAAATCTCGATGTCGTCGGATTCACTCCAAATGTATCTGATTCGATTAATAGACACTAGACAACACACCCACAGGTGTACAAAAGTCCTAGGTATCCTAGTTTGGCCGCTGTGCCAGTTGGAAGATGAGCTAGGATAAGGCTGAAAATGCCTTACTATACACTGTCAATTTTTTCAGGTGAAAATCTCGATGTCGTCGGATTCACTCCAAATGTATCTGATTCGATTAATAGACACTAGACAACACACCCACAGGTGTACAAAAGTCCTAGGTATCCTAGTTTGGCCGCTGTGACAGTTGGAAGATGAGCTAGGATAAGGCTGAAAATGCCTTACTATACACTGTCAATTTTTTCAGGTGAAAATCTCGATGTCGTCGGATTCACTCCAAATGTATCTGATTCGATTAATAGACACTAGACAACACACCCACAGGTGTACAAAAGTCCTAGGTATCCTAGTTTGGCCGCTGTGCCAGTTGGAAGATGAGCTAGGATAAGGCTGAAAATGCCTTACTATACACTGTCAATTTTTTCAGGTGAAAATCTCGATGTCGTCGGATTCACTCCAAATGTATCTGATTCGATTAATAGACACTAGACAACAGACCCACAGGTGTACAAAAGTCCTAGGTATCCTAGTTTGGCCGCTGTGACAGTTGGAAGATGAGCTAGGATAAGGCTGAAAATGCCTTACTATACACTGTCAATTTTTTCAGGTGAAAATCTCGATGTCGTCGGATTCACTCCAAATGTATCTGATTCGATTAATAGACACTAGACAACACACCCACAGGTGTACAAAAGTCCTAGGTATCCTAGTTTGGCCGCTGTGACAGTTGGAAGATGAGCTAGGATAAGGCTGAAAATGCCTTACTATGCACTGTCAATTTTTTCAGGTGAAAATCTCGATGTCGTCGGATTCACTCCAAATGTATCTGATTCGATTAATAGACACTAGACAACACACCCACAGGTGTACAAAAGTCCTAGGTATCCTAGTTTGGCCGCTGTGCCAGTTGGAAGATGAGCTAGGATAAGGCTGAAAATGCCTTACTATACACTGTCAATTTTTTCAGGTGAAAATCTCGATGTCGTCGGATTCACTCCAAATGTATCTGATTCGATTAATAGACACTAGACAACACACCCACAGGTGTACAAAAGTCCTAGGTATCCTAGTTTGGCCGCTGTGACAGTTGGAAGATGAGCTAGGATAAGGCTGAAAATGCCTTACTATACACTGTCAATTTTTTCAGGTGAAAATCTCGATGTCGTCGGATTCACTCCAAATGTATCTGATTCGATTAATAGACACTAGACAACACACCCACAGGTGTACAAAAGTCCTAGGTATCCTAGTTTGGCCGCTGTGACAGTTGGAAGATGAGCTAGGATAAGGCTGAAAATGCCTTACTATACACTGTCAATTTTTTCAGGTGAAAATCTCGATGTCGTCGGATTCACTCCAAATGTATCTGATTCGATTAATAGACACTAGACAACACACCCACAGGTGTACAAAAGTCCTAGGTATCCTAGTTTGGCCGCTGTGCCAGTTGGAAGATGAGCTAGGATAAGGCTGAAAATGCCTTACTATACACTGTCAATTTTTTCAGGTGAAAATCTCGATGTCGTCGGATTCACTCCAAATGTATCTGATTCGATTAATAGACACTAGACAACACACCCACAGGTGTACAAAAGTCCTAGGTATCCTAGTTTGGCCGCTGTGACAGTTGGAAGATGAGCTAGGATAAGGCTGAAAATGCCTTACTATACACTGTCAATTTTTTCAGGTGAAAATCTCGATGTCGTCGGATTCACTCCAAATGTATCTGATTCGATTAATAGACACTAGACAACACACCCACAGGTGTACAAAAGTCCTAGGTATCCTAGTTTGGCCGCTGTGCCAGTTGGAAGATGAGCTAGGATAAGGCTGAAAATGCCTTACTATACACTGTCAATTTTTTCAGGTGAAAATCTCGATGTCGTCGGATTCACTCCAAATGTATCTGATTCGATTAATAGACACTAGACAACACACCCACAGGTGTACAAAAGTCCTAGGTATCCTAGTTTGGCCGCTGTGACAGTTGGAAGATGAGCTAGGATAAGGCTGAAAATGCCTTACTATACACTGTCAATTTTTTCAGGTGAAAATCTCGATGTCGTCGGATTCACTCCAAATGTATCTGATTCGATTAATAGACACTAGACAACACACCCACAGGTGTACAAAAGTCCTAGGTATCCTAGTTTGGCCGCTGTGACAGTTGGAAGATGAGCTAGGATAAGGCTGAAAATGCCTTACTATACACTGTCAATTTTTTCAGGTGAAAATCTCGATGTCGTCGGATTCACTCCAAATGTATCTGATTCGATTAATAGACACTAGACAACACACCCACAGGTGTACAAAAGTCCTAGGTATCCTAGTTTGGCCGCTGTGCCAGTTGGAAGATGAGCTAGGATAAGGCTGAAAATGCCTTACTATACACTGTCAATTTTTTCAGGTGAAAATCTCGATGTCGTCGGATTCACTCCAAATATATCTGATTCGATTAATAGACACTAGACAACACACCCACAGGTGTACAAAAGTCCTAGGTATCCTAGTTTGGCCGCTGTGCCAGTTGGAAGATGAGCTAGGATAAGGCTGAAAATGCCTTACTATACACTGTCAATTTTTTCAGGTGAAAATCTCGATGTCGTCGGATTCACTCCAAATGTATCTGATTCGATTAATAGACACTAGACAACACACCCACAGGTGTACAAAAGTCCTAGGTATCCTAGTTTGGCCGCTGTGACAGTTGGAAGATGAGCTAGGATAAGGCTGAAAATGCCTTACTATACACTGTCAATTTTTTCAGGTGAAAATCTCGATGTCGTCGGATTCACTCCAAATGTATCTGATTCGATTAATAGACACTAGACAACACACCCACAGGTGTACAAAAGTCCTAGGTATCCTAGTTTGGCCGCTGTGCCAGTTGGAAGATGAGCTAGGATAAGGCTGAAAATGCCTTACTATACACTGTCAATTTTTTCAGGTGAAAATCTCGATGTCGTCGGATTCACTCCAAATGTATCTGATTCGATTAATAGACACTAGACAACACACCCACAGGTGTACAAAAGTCCTAGGTATCCTAGTTTGGCCGCTGTGACAGTTGGAAGATGAGCTAGGATAAGGCTGAAAATGCCTTACTATACACTGTCAATTTTTTCAGGTGAAAATCTCGATGTCGTCGGATTCACTCCAAATGTATCTGATTCGATTAATAGACACTAGACAACACACCCACAGGTGTACAAAAGTCCTAGGTATCCTAGTTTGGCCGCTGTGCCAGTTGGAAGATGAGCTAGGATAAGGCTGAAAATGCCTTACTATACACTGTCAATTTTTTCAGGTGAAAATCTCGATGTCGTCGGATTCACTCCAAATGTATCTGATTCGATTAATAGACACTAGACAACAGACCCACAGGTGTACAAAAGTCCTAGGTATCCTAGTTTGGCCGCTGTGACAGTTGGAAGATGAGCTAGGATAAGGCTGAAAATGCCTTACTATACACTGTCAATTTTTTCAGGTGAAAATCTCGATGTCGTCGGATTCACTCCAAATGTATCTGATTCGATTAATAGACACTAGACAACACACCCACAGGTGTACAAAAGTCCTAGGTATCCTAGTTTGGCCGCTGTGACAGTTGGAAGATGAGCTAGGATAAGGCTGAAAATGCCTTACTATACACTGTCAATTTTTTCAGGTGAAAATCTCGATGTCGTCGGATTCACTCCAAATGTATCTGATTCGATTAATAGACACTAGACAACACACCCACAGGTGTACAAAAGTCCTAGGTATCCTAGTTTGGCCGCTGTGCCAGTTGGAAGATGAGCTAGGATAAGGCTGAAAATGCCTTACTATACACTGTCAATTTTTTCAGGTGAAAATCTCGATGTCGTCGGATTCACTCCAAATGTATCTGATTCGATTAATAGACACTAGACAACACACCCACAGGTGTACAAAAGTCCTAGGTATCCTAGTTTGGCCGCTGTGACAGTTGGAAGATGAGCTAGGATAAGGCTGAAAATGCCTTACTATACACTGTCAATTTTTTCAGGTGAAAATCTCGATGTCGTCGGATTCACTCCAAATGTATCTGATTCGATTAATAGACACTAGACAACACACCCACAGGTGTACAAAAGTCCTAGGTATCCTAGTTTGGCCGCTGTGCCAGTTGGAAGATGAGCTAGGATAAGGCTGAAAATGCCTTACTATACACTGTCAATTTTTTCAGGTGAAAATCTCGATGTCGTCGGATTCACTCCAAATGTATCTGATTCGATTAATAGACACTAGACAACACACCCACAGGTGTACAAAAGTCCTAGGTATCCTAGTTTGGCCGCTGTGACAGTTGGAAGATGAGCTAGGATAAGGCTGAAAATGCCTTACTATACACTGTCAATTTTTTCAGGTGAAAATCTCGATGTCGTCGGATTCACTCCAAATGTATCTGATTCGATTAATAGACACTAGACAACACACCCACAGGTGTACAAAAGTCCTAGGTATCCTAGTTTGGCCGCTGTGCCAGTTGGAAGATGAGCTAGGATAAGGCTGAAAATGCCTTACTATACACTGTCAATTTTTTCAGGTGAAAATCTCGATGTCGTCGGATTCACTCCAAATGTATCTGATTCGATTAATAGACACTAGACAACACACCCACAGGTGTACAAAAGTCCTAGGTATCCTAGTTTGGCCGCTGTGACAGTTGGAAGATGAGCTAGGATAAGGCTGAAAATGCCTTACTATACACTGTCAATTTTTTCAGGTGAAAATCTCGATGTCGTCGGATTCACTCCAAATGTATCTGATTCGATTAATAGACACTAGACAACACACCCACAGGTGTACAAAAGTCCTAGGTATCCTAGTTTGGCCGCTGTGCCAGTTGGAAGATGAGCTAGGATAAGGCTGAAAATGCCTTACTATACACTGTCAATTTTTTCAGGTGAAAATCTCGATGTCGTCGGATTCACTCCAAATGTATCTGATTCGATTAATAGACACTAGACAACACACCCACAGGTGTACAAAAGTCCTAGGTATCCTAGTTTGGCCGCTGTGACAGTTGGAAGATGAGCTAGGATAAGGCTGAAAATGCCTTACTATACACTGTCAATTTTTTCAGGTGAAAATCTCGATGTCGTCGGATTCACTCCAAATGTATCTGATTCGATTAATAGACACTAGACAACACACCCACAGGTGTACAAAAGTCCTAGGTATCCTAGTTTGGCCGCTGTGCCAGTTGGAAGATGAGCTAGGATAAGGCTGAAAATGCCTTACTATACACTGTCAATTTTTTCAGGTGAAAATCTCGATGTCGTCGGATTCACTCCAAATGTATCTGATTCGATTAATAGACACTAGACAACAGACCCACAGGTGTACAAAAGTCCTAGGTATCCTAGTTTGGCCGCTGTGACAGTTGGAAGATGAGCTAGGATAAGGCTGAAAATGCCTTACTATACACTGTCAATTTTTTCAGGTGAAAATCTCGATGTCGTCGGATTCACTCCAAATGTATCTGATTCGATTAATAGACACTAGACAACACACCCACAGGTGTACAAAAGTCCTAGGTATCCTAGTTTGGCCGCTGTGACAGTTGGAAGATGAGCTAGGATAAGGCTGAAAATGCCTTACTATACACTGTCAATTTTTTCAGGTGAAAATCTCGATGTCGTCGGATTCACTCCAAATGTATCTGATTCGATTAATAGACACTAGACAACACACCCACAGGTGTACAAAAGTCCTAGGTATCCTAGTTTGGCCGCTGTGCCAGTTGGAAGATGAGCTAGGATAAGGCTGAAAATGCCTTACTATACACTGTCAATTTTTTCAGGTGAAAATCTCGATGTCGTCGGATTCACTCCAAATGTATCTGATTCGATTAATAGACACTAGACAACACACCCACAGGTGTACAAAAGTCCTAGGTATCCTAGTTTGGCCGCTGTGACAGTTGGAAGATGAGCTAGGATAAGGCTGAAAATGCCTTACTATACACTGTCAATTTTTTCAGGTGAAAATCTCGATGTCGTCGGATTCACTCCAAATGTATCTGATTCGATTAATAGACACTAGACAACACACCCACAGGTGTACAAAAGTCCTAGGTATCCTAGTTTGGCCGCTGTGCCAGTTGGAAGATGAGCTAGGATAAGGCTGAAAATGCCTTACTATACACTGTCAATTTTTTCAGGTGAAAATCTCGATGTCGTCGGATTCACTCCAAATGTATCTGATTCGATTAATAGACACTAGACAACACACCCACAGGTGTACAAAAGTCCTAGGTATCCTAGTTTGGCCGCTGTGACAGTTGGAAGATGAGCTAGGATAAGGCTGAAAATGCCTTACTATACACTGTCAATTTTTTCAGGTGAAAATCTCGATGTCGTCGGATTCACTCCAAATGTATCTGATTCGATTAATAGACACTAGACAACACACCCACAGGTGTACAAAAGTCCTAGGTATCCTAGTTTGGCCGCTGTGCCAGTTGGAAGATGAGCTAGGATAAGGCTGAAAATGCCTTACTATACACTGTCAATTTTTTCAGGTGAAAATCTCGATGTCGTCGGATTCACTCCAAATGTATCTGATTCGATTAATAGACACTAGACAACACACCCACAGGTGTACAAAAGTCCTAGGTATCCTAGTTTGGCCGCTGTGACAGTTGGAAGATGAGCTAGGATAAGGCTGAAAATGCCTTACTATACACTGTCAATTTTTTCAGGTGAAAATCTCGATGTCGTCGGATTCACTCCAAATGTATCTGATTCGATTAATAGACACTAGACAACACACCCACAGGTGTACAAAAGTCCTAGGTATCCTAGTTTGGCCGCTGTGCCAGTTGGAAGATGAGCTAGGATAAGGCTGAAAATGCCTTACTATACACTGTCAATTTTTTCAGGTGAAAATCTCGATGTCGTCGGATTCACTCCAAATGTATCTGATTCGATTAATAGACACTAGACAACACACCCACAGGTGTACAAAAGTCCTAGGTATCCTAGTTTGGCCGCTGTGCCAGTTGGAAGATGAGCTAGGATAAGGCTGAAAATGCCTTACTATACACTGTCAATTTTTTCAGGTGAAAATCTCGATGTCGTCGGATTCACTCCAAATGTATCTGATTCGATTAATAGACACTAGACAACACACCCACAGGTGTACAAAAGTCCTAGGTATCCTAGTTTGGCCGCTGTGCCAGTTGGAAGATGAGCTAGGATAAGGCTGAAAATGCCTTACTATACACTGTCAATTTTTTCAGGTGAAAATCTCGATGTCGTCGGATTCACTCCAAATGTATCTGATTCGATTAATAGACACTAGACAACACACCCACAGGTGTACAAAAGTCCTAGGTATCCTAGTTTGGCCGCTGTGACAGTTGGAAGATGAGCTAGGATAAGGCTGAAAATGCCTTACTATACACTGTCAATTTTTTCAGGTGAAAATCTCGATGTCGTCGGATTCACTCCAAATGTATCTGATTCGATTAATAGACACTAGACACCACACCCACAGGTGTACAAAAGTCCTAGGTATCCTAGTTTGGCCGCTGTGCCAGTTGGAAGATGAGCTAGGATAAGGCTGAAAATGCCTTACTATACACTGTCAATTTTTTCAGGTGAAAATCTCGATGTCGTCGGATTCACTCCAAATGTATCTGATTCGATTAATAGACACTAGACAACACACCCACAGGTGTACAAAAGTCCTAGGTATCCTAGTTTGGCCGCTGTGACAGTTGGAAGATGAGCTAGGATAAGGCTGAAAATGCCTTACTATACACTGTCAATTTTTTCAGGTGAAAATCTCGATGTCGTCGGATTCACTCCAAATGTATCTGATTCGATTAATAGACACTAGACAACACACCCACAGGTGTACAAAAGTCCTAGGTATCCTAGTTTGGCCGCTGTGCCAGTTGGAAGATGAGCTAGGATAAGGCTGAAAATGCCTTACTATACACTGTCAATTTTTTCAGGTGAAAATCTCGATGTCGTCGGATTCACTCCAAATGTATCTGATTCGATTAATAGACACTAGACAACACACCCACAGGTGTACAAAAGTCCTAGGTATCCTAGTTTGGCCGCTGTGACAGTTGGAAGATGAGCTAGGATAAGGCTGAAAATGCCTTACTATACACTGTCAATTTTTTCAGGTGAAAATCTCGATGTCGTCGGATTCACTCCAAATGTATCTGATTCGATTAATAGACACTAGACAACACACCCACAGGTGTACAAAAGTCCTAGGTATCCTAGTTTGGCCGCTGTGCCAGTTGGAAGATGAGCTAGGATAAGGCTGAAAATGCCTTACTATACACTGTCAATTTTTTCAGGTGAAAATCTCGATGTCGTCGGATTCACTCCAAATGTATCTGATTCGATTAATAGACACTAGACAACACACCCACAGGTGTACAAAAGTCCTAGGTATCCTAGTTTGGCCGCTGTGACAGTTGGAAGATGAGCTAGGATAAGGCTGAAAATGCCTTACTATACACTGTCAATTTTTTCAGGTGAAAATCTCGATGTCGTCGGATTCACTCCAAATGTATCTGATTCGATTAATAGACACTAGACAACACACCCACAGGTGTACAAAAGTCCTAGGTATCCTAGTTTGGCCGCTGTGCCAGTTGGAAGATGAGCTAGGATAAGGCTGAAAATGCCTTACTATACACTGTCAATTTTTTCAGGTGAAAATCTCGATGTCGTCGGATTCACTCCAAATGTATCTGATTCGATTAATAGACACTAGACAACACACCCACAGGTGTACAAAAGTCCTAGGTATCCTAGTTTGGCCGCTGTGACAGTTGGAAGATGAGCTAGGATAAGGCTGAAAATGCCTTACTATACACTGTCAATTTTTTCAGGTGAAAATCTCGATGTCGTCGGATTCACTCCAAATGTATCTGATTCGATTAATAGACACTAGACAACACACCCACAGGTGTACAAAAGTCCTAGGTATCCTAGTTTGGCCGCTGTGACAGTTGGAAGATGAGCTAGGATAAGGCTGAAAATGCCTTACTATACACTGTCAATTTTTTCAGGTGAAAATCTCGATGTCGTCGGATTCACTCCAAATGTATCTGATTCGATTAATAGACACTAGACAACACACCCACAGGTGTACAAAAGTCCTAGGTATCCTAGTTTGGCCGCTGTGCCAGTTGGAAGATGAGCTAGGATAAGGCTGAAAATGCCTTACCACTGTCAATTTTTTCAGGTGAAAATCTCGATGTCGTCGGATTCACTCCAAATGTATCTGATTCGATTAATAGACACTAGACAACAGACCCACAGGTGTACAAAAGTCCTAGGTATCCTAGTTTGGCCGCTGTGACAGTTGGAAGATGAGCTAGGATAAGGCTGAAAATGCCTTACTATACACTGTCAATTTTTTCAGGTGAAAATCTCGATGTCGTCGGATTCACTCCAAATGTATCTGATTCGATTAATAGACACTAGACAACACACCCACAGGTGTACAAAAGTCCTAGGTATCCTAGTTTGGCCGCTGTGACAGTTGGAAGATGAGCTAGGATAAGGCTGAAAATGCCTTACTATACACTGTCAATTTTTTCAGGTGAAAATCTCGATGTCGTCGGATTCACTCCAAATGTATCTGATTCGATTAATAGACACTAGACAACACACCCACAGGTGTACAAAAGTCCTAGGTATCCTAGTTTGGCCGCTGTGCCAGTTGGAAGATGAGCTAGCATAAGGCTGAAAATGCCTTACTATACACTGTCAATTTTTTCAGGTGAAAATCTCGATGTCGTCGGATTCACTCCAAATGTATCTGATTCGATTAATAGACACTAGACAACACACCCACAGGTGTACAAAAGTCCTAGGTATCCTAGTTTGGCCGCTGTGACAGTTGGAAGATGAGCTAGGATAAGGCTGAAAATGCCTTACTATACACTGTCAATTTTTTCAGGTGAAAATCTCGATGTCGTCGGATTCACTCCAAATGTATCTGATTCGATTAATAGACACTAGACAACACACCCACAGGTGTACAAAAGTCCTAGGTATCCTAGTTTGGCCGCTGTGCCAGTTGGAAGATGAGCTAGGATAAGGCTGAAAATGCCTTACTATACACTGTCAATTTTTTCAGGTGAAAATCTCGATGTCGTCGGATTCACTCCAAATGTATCTGATTCGATTAATAGACACTAGACAACACACCCACAGGTGTACAAAAGTCCTAGGTATCCTAGTTTGGCCGCTGTGCCAGTTGGAAGATGAGCTAGGATAAGGCTGAAAATGCCTTACTATACACTGTCAATTTTTTCAGGTGAAAATCTCGATGTCGTCGGATTCACTCCAAATGTATCTGATTCGATTAATAGACACTAGACAACACACCCACAGGTGTACAAAAGTCCTAGGTATCCTAGTTTGGCCGCTGTGCCAGTTGGAAGATGAGCTAGGATAAGGCTGAAAATGCCTTACTATACACTGTCAATTTTTTCAGGTGAAAATCTCGATGTCGTCGGATTCACTCCAAATGTATCTGATTCGATTAATAGACACTAGACAACAGACCCACAGGTGTACAAAAGTCCTAGGTATCCTAGTTTGGCCGCTGTGACAGTTGGAAGATGAGCTAGGATAAGGCTGAAAATGCCTTACTATACACTGTCAATTTTTTCAGGTGAAAATCTCGATGTCGTCGGATTCACTCCAAATGTATCTGATTCGATTAATAGACACTAGACAACACACCCACAGGTGTACAAAAGTCCTAGGTATCCTAGTTTGGCCGCTGTGACAGTTGGAAGATGAGCTAGGATAAGGCTGAAAATGCCTTACTATACACTGTCAATTTTTTCAGGTGAAAATCTCGATGTCGTCGGATTCACTCCAAATGTATCTGATTCGATTAATAGACACTAGACAACACACCCACAGGTGTACAAAAGTCCTAGGTATCCTAGTTTGGCCGCTGTGCCAGTTGGAAGATGAGCTAGGATAAGGCTGAAAATGCCTTACTATACACTGTCAATTTTTTCAGGTGAAAATCTCGATGTCGTCGGATTCACTCCAAATGTATCTGATTCGATTAATAGACACTAGACAACACACCCACAGGTGTACAAAAGTCCTAGGTATCCTAGTTTGGCCGCTGTGACAGTTGGAAGATGAGCTAGGATAAGGCTGAAAATGCCTTACTATACACTGTCAATTTTTTCAGGTGAAAATCTCGATGTCGTCGGATTCACTCCAAATGTATCTGATTCGATTAATAGACACTAGACAACACACCCACAGGTGTACAAAAGTCCTAGGTATCCTAGTTTGGCCGCTGTGACAGTTGGAAGATGAGCTAGGATAAGGCTGAAAATGCCTTACTATACACTGTCAATTTTTTCAGGTGAAAATCTCGATGTCGTCGGATTCACTCCAAATGTATCTGATTCGATTAATAGACACTAGACAACACACCCACAGGTGTACAAAAGTCCTAGGTATCCTAGTTTGGCCGCTGTGCCAGTTGGAAGATGAGCTAGGATAAGGCTGAAAATGCCTTACTATACACTGTCAATTTTTTCAGGTGAAAATCTCGATGTCGTCGGATTCACTCCAAATGTATCTGATTCGATTAATAGACACTAGACAACAGACCCACAGGTGTACAAAAGTCCTAGGTATCCTAGTTTGGCCGCTGTGACAGTTGGAAGATGAGCTAGGATAAGGCTGAAAATGCCTTACTATACACTGTCAATTTTTTCAGGTGAAAATCTCGATGTCGTCGGATTCACTCCAAATGTATCTGATTCGATTAATAGACACTAGACAACACACCCACAGGTGTACAAAAGTCCTAGGTATCCTAGTTTGGCCGCTGTGACAGTTGGAAGATGAGCTAGGATAAGGCTGAAAATGCCTTACTATACACTGTCAATTTTTTCAGGTGAAAATCTCGATGTCGTCGGATTCACTCCAAATGTATCTGATTCGATTAATAGACACTAGACAACACACCCACAGGTGTACAAAAGTCCTAGGTATCCTAGTTTGGCCGCTGTGCCAGTTGGAAGATGAGCTAGCATAAGGCTGAAAATGCCTTACTATACACTGTCAATTTTTTCAGGTGAAAATCTCGATGTCGTCGGATTCACTCCAAATGTATCTGATTCGATTAATAGACACTAGACAACACACCCACAGGTGTACAAAAGTCCTAGGTATCCTAGTTTGGCCGCTGTGACAGTTGGAAGATGAGCTAGGATAAGGCTGAAAATGCCTTACTATACACTGTCAATTTTTTCAGGTGAAAATCTAGATGTCGTCGGATTCACTCCAAATGTATCTGATTCGATTAATAGACACTAGACAACACACCCACAGGTGTACAAAAGTCCTAGGTATCCTAGTTTGGCCGCTGTGACAGTTGGAAGATGAGCTAGGATAAGGCTGAAAATGCCTTACTATACACTGTCAATTTTTTCAGGTGAAAATCTCGATGTCGTCGGATTCACTCCAAATGTATCTGATTCGATTAATAGACACTAGACAACACACCCACAGGTGTACAAAAGTCCTAGGTATCCTAGTTTGGCCGCTGTGCCAGTTGGAAGATGAGCTAGGATAAGGCTGAAAATGCCTTACTATACACTGTCAATTTTTTCAGGTGAAAATCTCGATGTCGTCGGATTCACTCCAAATGTATCTGATTCGATTAATAGACACTAGACAACACACCCACAGGTGTACAAAAGTCCTAGGTATCCTAGTTTGGCCGCTGTGACAGTTGGAAGATGAGCTAGGATAAGGCTGAAAATGCCTTACTATACACTGTCAATTTTTTCAGGTGAAAATCTCGATGTCGTCGGATTCACTCCAAATGTATCTGATTCGATTAATAGACACTAGACAACACACCCACAGGTGTACAAAAGTCCTAGGTATCCTAGTTTGGCCGCTGTGCCAGTTGGAAGATGAGCTAGGATAAGGCTGAAAATGCCTTACTATACACTGTCAATTTTTTCAGGTGAAAATCTCGATGTCGTCGGATTCACTCCAAATGTATCTGATTCGATTAATAGACACTAGACAACACACCCACAGGTGTACAAAAGTCCTAGGTATCCTAGTTTGGCCGCTGTGACAGTTGGAAGATGAGCTAGGATAAGGCTGAAAATGCCTTACTATACACTGTCAATTTTTTCAGGTGAAAATCTCGATGTCGTCGGATTCACTCCAAATGTATCTGATTCGATTAATAGACACTAGACAACACACCCACAGGTGTACAAAAGTCCTAGGTATCCTAGTTTGGCCGCTGTGCCAGTTGGAAGATGAGCTAGGATAAGGCTGAAAATGCCTTACTATACACTGTCAATTTTTTCAGGTGAAAATCTCGATGTCGTCGGATTCACTCCAAATGTATCTGATTCGATTAATAGACACTAGACAACAGACCCACAGGTGTACAAAAGTCCTAGGTATCCTAGTTTGGCCGCTGTGACAGTTGGAAGATGAGCTAGGATAAGGCTGAAAATGCCTTACTATACACTGTCAATTTTTTCAGGTGAAAATCTCGATGTCGTCGGATTCACTCCAAATGTATCTGATTCGATTAATAGACACTAGACAACACACCCACAGGTGTACAAAAGTCCTAGGTATCCTAGTTTGGCCGCTGTGACAGTTGGAAGATGAGCTAGGATAAGGCTGAAAATGCCTTACTATACACTGTCAATTTTTCCAGGTGAAAATCTCGATGTCGTCGGATTCACTCCAAATGTATCTGATTCGATTAATAGACACTAGACAACACACCCACAGGTGTACAAAAGTCCTAGGTATCCTAGTTTGGCCGCTGTGCCAGTTGGAAGATGAGCTAGGATAAGGCTGAAAATGCCTTACTATACACTGTCAATTTTTTCAGGTGAAAATCTCGATGTCGTCGGATTCACTCCAAATGTATCTGATTCGATTAATAGACACTAGACAACACACCCACAGGTGTACAAAAGTCCTAGGTATCCTAGTTTGGCCGCTGTGACAGTTGGAAGATGAGCTAGGATAAGGCTGAAAATGCCTTACTATACACTGTCAATTTTTTCAGGTGAAAATCTCGATGTCGTCGGATTCACTCCAAATGTATCTGATTCGATTAATAGACACTAGACAACACACCCACAGGTGTACAAAAGTCCTAGGTATCCTAGTTTGGCCGCTGTGCCAGTTGGAAGATGAGCTAGGATAAGGCTGAAAATGCCTTACTATACACTGTCAATTTTTTCAGGTGAAAATCTCGATGTCGTCGGATTCACTCCAAATGTATCTGATTCGATTAATAGACACTAGACAACACACCCACAGGTGTACAAAAGTCCTAGGTATCCTAGTTTGGCCGCTGTGACAGTTGGAAGATGAGCTAGGATAAGGCTGAAAATGCCTTACTATACACTGTCAATTTTTTCAGGTGAAAATCTCGATGTCGTCGGATTCACTCCAAATGTATCTGATTCGATTAATAGACACTAGACAACACACCCACAGGTGTACAAAAGTCCTAGGTATCCTAGTTTGGCCGCTGTGCCAGTTGGAAGATGAGCTAGGATAAGGCTGAAAATGCCTTACTATACACTGTCAATTTTTTCAGGTGAAAATCTCGATGTCGTCGGATTCACTCCAAATGTATCTGATTCGATTAATAGACACTAGACAACACACCCACAGGTGTACAAAAGTCCTAGGTATCCTAGTTTGGCCGCTGTGACAGTTGGAAGATGAGCTAGGATAAGGCTGAAAATGCCTTACTATACACTGTCAATTTTTTCAGGTGAAAATCTCGATGTCGTCGGATTCACTCCAAATGTATCTGATTCGATTAATAGACACTAGACAACACACCCACAGGTGTACAAAAGTCCTAGGTATCCTAGTTTGGCCGCTGTGCCAGTTGGAAGATGAGCTAGGATAAGGCTGAAAATGCCTTACTATACACTGTCAATTTTTTCAGGTGAAAATCTCGATGTCGTCGGATTCACTCCAAATGTATCTGATTCGATTAATAGACACTAGACAACAGACCCACAGGTGTACAAAAGTCCTAGGTATCCTAGTTTGGCCGCTGTGACAGTTGGAAGATGAGCTAGGATAAGGCTGAAAATGCCTTACTATACACTGTCAATTTTTTCAGGTGAAAATCTCGATGTCGTCGGATTCACTCCAAATGTATCTGATTCGATTAATAGACACTAGACAACACACCCACAGGTGTACAAAAGTCCTAGGTATCCTAGTTTGGCCGCTGTGACAGTTGGAAGATGAGCTAGGATAAGGCTGAAAATGCCTTACTATACACTGTCAATTTTTTCAGGTGAAAATCTCGATGTCGTCGGATTCACTCCAAATGTATCTGATTCGATTAATAGACACTAGACAACACACCCACAGGTGTACAAAAGTCCTAGGTATCCTAGTTTGGCCGCTGTGCCAGTTGGAAGATGAGCTAGGATAAGGCTGAAAATGCCTTACTATACACTGTCAATTTTTTCAGGTGAAAATCTCGATGTCGTCGGATTCACTCCAAATGTATCTGATTCGATTAATAGACACTAGACAACACACCCACAGGTGTACAAAAGTCCTAGGTATCCTAGTTTGGCCGCTGTGACAGTTGGAAGATGAGCTAGGATAAGGCTGAAAATGCCTTACTATACACTGTCAATTTTTTCAGGTGAAAATCTCGATGTCGTCGGATTCACTCCAAATGTATCTGATTCGATTAATAGACACTAGACAACACACCCACAGGTGTACAAAAGTCCTAGGTATCCTAGTTTGGCCGCTGTGCCAGTTGGAAGATGAGCTAGGATAAGGCTGAAAATGCCTTACTATACACTGTCAATTTTTTCAGGTGAAAATCTCGATGTCGTCGGATTCACTCCAAATGTATCTGATTCGATTAATAGACACTAGACAACACACCCACAGGTGTACAAAAGTCCTAGGTATCCTAGTTTGGCCGCTGTGACAGTTGGAAGATGAGCTAGGATAAGGCTGAAAATGCCTTACTATACACTGTCAATTTTTTCAGGTGAAAATCTCGATGTCGTCGGATTCACTCCAAATGTATCTGATTCGATTAATAGACACTAGACAACACACCCACAGGTGTACAAAAGTCCTAGGTATCCTAGTTTGGCCGCTGTGCCAGTTGGAAGATGAGCTAGGATAAGGCTGAAAATGCCTTACTATACACTGTCAATTTTTTCAGGTGAAAATCTCGATGTCGTCGGATTCACTCCAAATGTATCTGATTCGATTAATAGACACTAGACAACAGACCCACAGGTGTACAAAAGTCCTAGGTATCCTAGTTTGGCCGCTGTGACAGTTGGAAGATGAGCTAGGATAAGGCTGAAAATGCCTTACTATACACTGTCAATTTTTTCAGGTGAAAATCTCGATGTCGTCGGATTCACTCCAAATGTATCTGATTCGATTAATAGACACTAGACAACACACCCACAGGTGTACAAAAGTCCTAGGTATCCTAGTTTGGCCGCTGTGACAGTTGGAAGATGAGCTAGGATAAGGCTGAAAATGCCTTACTATACACTGTCAATTTTTTCAGGTGAAAATCTCGATGTCGTCGGATTCACTCCAAATGTATCTGATTCGATTAATAGACACTAGACAACACACCCACAGGTGTACAAAAGTCCTAGGTATCCTAGTTTGGCCGCTGTGCCAGTTGGAAGATGAGCTAGGATAAGGCTGAAAATGCCTTACTATACACTGTCAATTTTTTCAGGTGAAAATCTCGATGTCGTCGGATTCACTCCAAATGTATCTGATTCGATTAATAGACACTAGACAACACACCCACAGGTGTACAAAAGTCCTAGGTATCCTAGTTTGGCCGCTGTGACAGTTGGAAGATGAGCTAGGATAAGGCTGAAAATGCCTTACTATACACTGTCAATTTTTTCAGGTGAAAATCTCGATGTCGTCGGATTCACTCCAAATGTATCTGATTCGATTAATAGACACTAGACAACACACCCACAGGTGTACAAAAGTCCTAGGTATCCTAGATTGGCCGCTGTGCCAGTTGGAAGATGAGCTAGGATAAGGCTGAAAATGCCTTACTATACACTGTCAATTTTTTCAGGTGAAAATCTCGATGTCGTCGGATTCACTCCAAATGTATCTGATTCGATTAATAGACACTAGACAACACACCCACAGGTGTACAAAAGTCCTAGGTATCCTAGTTTGGCCGCTGTGACAGTTGGAAGATGAGCTAGGATAAGGCTGAAAATGCCTTACTATACACTGTCAATTTTTTCAGGTGAAAATCTCGATGTCGTCGGATTCACTCCAAATGTATCTGATTCGATTAATAGACACTAGACAACACACCCACAGGTGTACAAAAGTCCTAGGTATCCTAGTTTGGCCGCTGTGCCAGTTGGAAGATGAGCTAGGATAAGGCTGAAAATGCCTTACTATACACTGTCAATTTTTTCAGGTGAAAATCTCGATGTCGTCGGATTCACTCCAAATGTATCTGATTCGATTAATAGACACTAGACAACAGACCCACAGGTGTACAAAAGTCCTAGGTATCCTAGTTTGGCCGCTGTGACAGTTGGAAGATGAGCTAGGATAAGGCTGAAAATGCCTTACTATACACTGTCAATTTTTTCAGGTGAAAATCTCGATGTCGTCGGATTCACTCCAAATGTATCTGATTCGATTAATAGACACTAGACAACACACCCACAGGTGTACAAAAGTCCTAGGTATCCTAGTTTGGCCGCTGTGCCAGTTGGAAGATGAGCTAGGATAAGGCTGAAAATGCCTTACTATACACTGTCAATTTTTTCAGGTGAAAATCTCGATGTCGTCGGATTCACTCCAAATGTATCTGATTCGATTAATAGACACTAGACAACACACCCACAGGTGTACAAAAGTCCTAGGTATCCTAGTTTGGCCGCTGTGACAGTTGGAAGATGAGCTAGGATAAGGCTGAAAATGCCTTACTATACACTGTCAATTTTTTCAGGTGAAAATCTCGATGTCGTCGGATTCACTCCAAATGTATCTGATTCGATTAATAGACACTAGACAACAGACCCACAGGTGTACAAAAGTCCTAGGTATCCTAGTTTGGCCGCTGTGACAGTTGGAAGATGAGCTAGGATAAGGCTGAAAATGCCTTACTATACACTGTCAATTTTTTCAGGTGAAAATCTCGATGTCGTCGGATTCACTCCAAATGTATCTGATTCGATTAATAGACACTAGACAACACACCCACAGGTGTACAAAAGTCCTAGGTATCCTAGTTTGGCCGCTGTGACAGTTGGAAGATGAGCTAGGATAAGGCTGAAAATGCCTTACTATACACTGTCAATTTTTTCAGGTGAAAATCTCGATGTCGTCGGATTCACTCCAAATGTATCTGATTCGATTAATAGACACTAGACAACACACCCACAGGTGTACAAAAGTCCTAGGTATCCTAGTTTGGCCGCTGTGCCAGTTGGAAGATGAGCTAGGATAAGGCTGAAAATGCCTTACTATACACTGTCAATTTTTTCAGGTGAAAATCTCGATGTCGTCGGATTCACTCCAAATGTATCTGATTCGATTAATAGACACTAGACAACACACCCACAGGTGTACAAAAGTCCTAGGTATCCTAGTTTGGCCGCTGTGACAGTTGGAAGATGAGCTAGGATAAGGCTGAAAATGCCTTACTATACACTGTCAATTTTTTCAGGTGAAAATCTCGATGTCGTCGGATTCACTCCAAATGTATCTGATTCGATTAATAGACACTAGACAACACACCCACAGGTGTACAAAAGTCCTAGGTATCCTAGTTTGGCCGCTGTGCCAGTTGGAAGATGAGCTAGGATAAGGCTGAAAATGCCTTACTATACACTGTCAATTTTTTCAGGTGAAAATCTCGATGTCGTCGGATTCACTCCAAATGTATCTGATTCGATTAATAGACACTAGACAACACACCCACAGGTGTACAAAAGTCCTAGGTATCCTAGTTTGGCCGCTGTGACAGTTGGAAGATGAGCTAGGATAAGGCTGAAAATGCCTTACTATACACTGTCAATTTTTTCAGGTGAAAATCTCGATGTCGTCGGATTCACTCCAAATGTATCTGATTCGATTAATAGACACTAGACAACACACCCACAGGTGTACAAAAGTCCTAGGTATCCTAGTTTGGCCGCTGTGCCAGTTGGAAGATGAGCTAGGATAAGGCTGAAAATGCCTTACTATACACTGTCAATTTTTTCAGGTGAAAATCTCGATGTCGTCGGATTCACTCCAAATGTATCTGATTCGATTAATAGACACTAGACAACACACCCACAGGTGTACAAAAGTCCTAGGTATCCTAGTTTGGCCGCTGTGACAGTTGGAAGATGAGCTAGGATAAGGCTGAAAATGCCTTACTATACACTGTCAATTTTTTCAGGTGAAAATCTCGATGTCGTCGGATTCACTCCAAATGTATCTGATTCGATTAATAGACACTAGACAACAGACCCACAGGTGTACAAAAGTCCTAGGTATCCTAGTTTGGCCGCTGTGACAGTTGGAAGATGAGCTAGGATAAGGCTGAAAATGCCTTACTATACACTGTCAATTTTTTCAGGTGAAAATCTCGATGTCGTCGGATTCACTCCAAATGTATCTGATTCGATTAATAGACACTAGACAACACACCCACAGGTGTACAAAAGTCCTAGGTATCCTAGTTTGGCCGCTGTGACAGTTGGAAGATGAGCTAGGATAAGGCTGAAAATGCCTTACTATACACTGTCAATTTTTTCAGGTGAAAATCTCGATGTCGTCGGATTCACTCCAAATGTATCTGATTCGATTAATAGACACTAGACAACACACCCACAGGTGTACAAAAGTCCTAGGTATCCTAGTTTGGCCGCTGTGCCAGTTGGAAGATGAGCTAGGATAAGGCTGAAAATGCCTTACTATACACTGTCAATTTTTTCAGGTGAAAATCTCGATGTCGTCGGATTCACTCCAAATGTATCTGATTCGATTAATAGACACTAGACAACACACCCACAGGTGTACAAAAGTCCTAGGTATCCTAGTTTGGCCGCTGTGACAGTTGGAAGATGAGCTAGGATAAGGCTGAAAATGCCTTACTATACACTGTCAATTTTTTCAGGTGAAAATCTCGATGTCGTCGGATTCACTCCAAATGTATCTGATTCGATTAATAGACACTAGACAACACACCCACAGGTGTACAAAAGTCCTAGGTATCCTAGTTTGGCCGCTGTGCCAGTTGGAAGATGAGCTAGGATAAGGCTGAAAATGCCTTACTATACACTGTCAATTTTTTCAGGTGAAAATCTCGATGTCGTCGGATTCACTCCAAATGTATCTGATTCGATTAATAGACACTAGACAACACACCCACAGGTGTACAAAAGTCCTAGGTATCCTAGTTTGGCCGCTGTGACAGTTGGAAGATGAGCTAGGATAAGGCTGAAAATGCCTTACTATACACTGTCAATTTTTTCAGGTGAAAATCTCGATGTCGTCGGATTCACTCCAAATGTATCTGATTCGATTAATAGACACTAGACAACACACCCACAGGTGTACAAAAGTCCTAGGTATCCTAGTTTGGCCGCTGTGCCAGTTGGAAGATGAGCTAGGATAAGGCTGAAAATGCCTTACTATACACTGTCAATTTTTTCAGGTGAAAATCTCGATGTCGTCGGATTCACTCCAAATGTATCTGATTCGATTAATAGACACTAGACAACACACCCACAGGTGTACAAAAGTCCTAGGTATCCTAGTTTGGCCGCTGTGACAGTTGGAAGATGAGCTAGGATAAGGCTGAAAATGCCTTACTATACACTGTCAATTTTTTCAGGTGAAAATCTCGATGTCGTCGGATTCACTCCAAATGTATCTGATTCGATTAATAGACACTAGACAACACACCCACAGGTGTACAAAAGTCCTAGGTATCCTAGTTTGGCCGCTGTGCCAGTTGGAAGATGAGCTAGGATAAGGCTGAAAATGCCTTACTATACACTGTCAATTTTTTCAGGTGAAAATCTCGATGTCGTCGGATTCACTCCAAATGTATCTGATTCGATTAATAGACACTAGACAACACACCCACAGGTGTACAAAAGTCCTAGGTATCCTAGTTTGGCCGCTGTGACAGTTGGAAGATGAGCTAGGATAAGGCTGAAAATGCCTTACTATACACTGTCAATTTTTTCAGGTGAAAATCTCGATGTCGTCGGATTCACTCCAAATGTATCTGATTCGATTAATAGACACTAGACAACACACCCACAGGTGTACAAAAGTCCTAGGTATCCTAGTTTGGCCGCTGTGCCAGTTGGAAGATGAGCTAGGATAAGGCTGAAAATGCCTTACTATACACTGTCAATTTTTTCAGGTGAAAATCTCGATGTCGTCGGATTCACTCCAAATGTATCTGATTCGATTAATAGACACTAGACAACACACCCACAGGTGTACAAAAGCCCTAGGTATCCTAGTTTGGCCGCTGTGACAGTTGGAAGATGAGCTAGGATAAGGCTGAAAATGCCTTACTATACACTGTCAATTTTTTCAGGTGAAAATCTCGATGTCGTCGGATTCACTCCAAATGTATCTGATTCGATTAATAGACACTAGACAACACACCCACAGGTGTACAAAAGTCCTAGGTATCCTAGTTTGGCCGCTGTGCCAGTTGGAAGATGAGCTAGGATAAGGCTGAAAATGCCTTACTATACACTGTCAATTTTTTCAGGTGAAAATCTCGATGTCGTCGGATTCACTCCAAATGTATCTGATTCGATTAATAGACACTAGACAACACACCCACAGGTGTACAAAAGTCCTAGGTATCCTAGTTTGGCCGCTGTGACAGTTGGAAGATGAGCTAGGATAAGGCTGAAAATGCCTTACTATACACTGTCAAAATGTATTTGATTCGATTAATAGACACTAACTGATCGTAAATATTTTGTCATTTCAAATTAATAGGCCCCCATGCTCCCAGCAAAAGCAGCAGGCATACCAAAAACCAATTTGGGCCGCCTTCAGTGCATACGTTTATGTGTGACTATGTGACTCCTTTGTGGTATGCAATAATTTTGTGTCTTTATGCAATACCTACTGATTATCCTGGGTTCCTGGTGGACTGGTGATTTGATCGATTTTGGTGTGGAAATTCAAGATTTCTGGGATCAGTATTTTCATATTTGCACACTCAGTTGGAGTTTTGTAGGGACCTATATTCTTATTATACCTCGAACCCATGCTCTGATTACCAAGCCGAGCTCATAAAGAAAACATTCACTCATTGCAATGTCTTTGGGGCACATTTCAATTTCCCATCAAGTGCCGTGCCTCCGTCGTTCCACCAGTCACGCTCGCCAAGCAGAACACACTCCTCCTGCGAGGCCCATCCGTTCCCTCAATTAGGCAATCACACGAGCAAACTACCCAACTTCCTTGGACTTTGATTTCCGCTTTGAAGTGAACGAGGCTGACTCCCCGCCTGAGACAATGGAACTCACCCCCCTCCCGCCGCCGAGGAGGTTAATAAAAAACTGACTACAAGTACTTTCATCTTGAAAGTGCCTCCTCTATCGAATGAGACCACCTATCCCCCGAGAGCCATTTCCATTCCATCATAAAACGTTTCACTTCATGCACTCTGGCCGCAGCTCGATACTAACCCCCACCTCCACGCCCAAGCCCATGCCCCGACCCGAATGTACTCGTAATTACATTACACGGCGAAGCAAACTTTTGCATTTAACCATGAGGTATCCCCACTACACCGTTAATGCATTGTAATAAACAATAAAACCGGGTAAGCGCGCACATCAAATGGAATTTAAGGATATCCGCCAGCAGGCAAGCCCATGCGAAGGCGCTTCCTGGCGCTCGTCTGCTCTGCTCTACTCTGCTCTTTTGCCATATTTAATAGATCAAACGGTGATGGAGCCGGGGTAACGGGCGAACCGGAAGAACCGAGATACCGAGGAAGCGACGATCCGATGAGTGGGGGCGTGACTGTAAAAATGAGAGAAAAAATAAGAAGAAAAGAACAACATTCGCGTAGTGTACCGATCCATTTGCTAATTTAATTTTTATTTAATATCCTTGCCTGGAACTCCGTGTCCCATCGTCGGATGATACACCGCTACACGGCTACGGCAGCACATGGCACATAGCAGGGCGATGGCACCAGCTGAGAGATAAGGCGCTTTATTGCATAGTTTTGTCGCCGGCAACGGTATTTTCGGGCCGTGTGCATCAGCCGGCGGTGGATGGAAGACGTATCACATTTAATATTATTATCCTTACACTTTTGCCAGTAATATCCATAAAGTCTCCACTTATCCTTTATCTTTATGACAGTTTTGCGCGTATAAATATGAAGTGTTATATGCTGGTGCTACTGCTCCTGCACTGGTGGTGCAGTAATCGGGGCCTCAGTCTTTCGGTGGCTTCCTCTGTTTTTCCGCTCTGTGCATCCCCCCACTGCACCGTGGGGCCAACGGATAATGATGATGATTATGAAAACGGTGCCTGGCCGACGGATAATGTGCACGTACGTGGAACGAGGTTTGTTCCCGTGGAACTGCGCCTGTTTTTAAGGCGGGCTCGTAAAAACCGGATCACCGTCAACAACGGAGGATGTTTACTTTGGGTATCAGCCGAAACGAACGAGCACAGTCGGTGCGGAGTTTTCCAGCCAGATTTATTGAAACATGATGCTAACGAGTTGGCTGACGTCATTTTGTTGCACTGAGGGAGAATTTGGTGATCTGACAAGGATCTGGGTGGCAAGAGGCTCGGCGATTCGCACCCACGGTCACAAGGGGGAGTCTATGAAGGCGACGATAGCATCAAGGGAACAGCCGGTCGCCTGGGTCGGTAATGAACATCGTCCTGCTGGTCAAACTGCTGCCCTCCGCAAGATGGAACCACAATTTAAGCTGAGACTCGCAGCGGAACGCCCCTTGAGCTGTATGCAGACTTTGTTGGGAGCAACGAACCGCCCAGCTTCCTTCTGTGGCCTGACTAGTTACATCGCATGGAAGCACTTAGTGTTGAAGCAGCCTAAGTCAGCAGCGACGGGAGAAGACATGACTCTGACTTAGGCACCTGCTGCCTCTGGACTGAAGGCCACCCACCTGGACATGGAACTTCATTAAACTTTCACGCGAAAGTTACGTCAAGTTACGTCGCACGTCACCCTTCCAACTCGGGCATTATCACCTTCCTTCGCAAGACATGACTCCTCTGACTTAGGCACCTGCTGCTCCAGCTCTAAGTGCTTCGTCGCGATGTGACCACAGCCTAAACAGAGACTCCCTGAGTTCGGTGGTACATCATCTGAGCCATGTGCAGTCCATGTCGGGAACATGGACGTTGTCAGCTTAAAGAATCTCTTGGCCTGACTTCGTGCCCTTGCCTATCGTTGCTGACTTAGGCGAGGACTGCGGCTGATCGAGTCTCCGTCAAGCAACCAGACGGAGACTCCCCGCGGCCAGAAAACGCACAGCCCCCGAAGTCGTACGTTGACTGAGTCAAACTCATGGACTTTTGCCGCTTGTTTATGGCTTTGCCTTGCTTCTGAAGCCACGCGACCTCAAGCCGAGCAAAGGAGTGCTCGCTTCAGGTTTCAGGAGATCGACGTGCGCCCACTGGGTCCCCTCCACAAAACGGAAGACTGCAGTAACTCGGGATGTCTTGCACTCTTGTCTTACTTATAATTGAACTGTCACCCGTTGAAGGTGACACCGCTTTGAAGTATTTCACAGGGAACACATTAATTTCCACCCACACAGGTGCACATCGTTCATACGCATCCCATGTGACATCGTTTCATCAACGGCGTCGTGCCGGCGTCAACAGTAGCAGCCATCATCCGCCCGGTCTGGTTGAGACTGGCTTGACTTTGGTTAAGCATCCACTCGACACATATCCCATCACACCCACGCACACACACACACACACACACCGACAGACAGACACGCACGTCCTCAAGCAGAAGCTACCGCAAAATTTTCACTTGATTACCCCCATTACAAGTCTGTGCAATTAAATGCACTGCTGAATATTATTTGTCCTTCGTCGCTGCTGGTGGTGCTCCGCTCATCCCCTCATCCGGTCACGTCGTTGTCGTCAGGATGCCAGACAGATCGGGACGGAGAAGGCGGCGTGTGAGTGAAGGGTGCTGGGAATAGCGGTCCCAAGGAATTAACTGAAATGGAGAATAATAATTCTCGAGTAATTCGTCGCATGCTCATGCATCCATCCATCCATCTGCCCAGCCACCTACACACGAGAAGGAGGAGGAGGCGCTCGCACACACTCGACGTCTGACGTGGTCTACACTGTCTCTGCATCCCTAAAGGACTCATACATAACGAACCGTCAGTGAGCCAGGGTGGCTGGCAGGAGGGCAGTGGGGAGAGGCACGAAGATCGGGAAGCAAGGTAAGGACGTTCATTGTGCTCGCATTGTTGGTGCTGGCAATAAAGTATGTTGTGTTAGCTCAAGTAATGTGCAAAACAGCTCGCATATATCACCTCTGCCTCTGAGCGGCGCGGCGGAGTGGAGCAGAGTGCAGTGTATGTGTGTATGCCTGTGTGTGAAATGCACTTCTTGCTGGAGAGCTGAAGGAGGTGGTGGCGACGGAGGAGAATGGAGAACACACAATGTAGTCCCAACTAAATACAAAGCCATGTATCGCAATGGCAATGCACAGGAACATGGGTTAATTTAACTAGTCAAGAGATATGGGTTTGGTTTGTGCTGCGAGGACGACGACAACGACGACGGCGACGTGGTCGTGCTTGTTCCTGCCTCTGCCTCTGTAGCTGCTGCTGGTGCTGGTGCTGTTTGCTGTTTTATTTATTTGCTCCTTGCATCTGAATTGCATGAATGTATAAGTTTGTTTCGTTTCGTTTCGTTTCTCGTTTTTATTTCTTTGGTTTCTGTGTCTAACAGCGGTGGGGGTGGGTGCAGCAGAGGTAAACAGTTGAACGAGGCGAAGACAGAAGACAGAAGAACCAGGGCATAAGAATCGCAATTGCAAGTTTATGAATAATTTTGCGAGGCAACCTCCACCGCCACCGCTGCCACCGTCACCGCCGCAATGACTTGTAATCTGACAGTGGCGAGGTGAGTTCTTTCTCTCTCTCTCCCACTCTCTCCCTTCGCTCATAAAGTTCTTGAAGAGACGAACTGGTTGCACAGTTTGCTAGGTGGACGGTCGGCGGAGTCGGCGGAGTCTCGAGGTTCGAGCTGAGGGCAAATGTCATTTCATGGAGGGGCCACGAGCCACGTCGGACGTCGTTTGTGTATAAATGCACCGCAAACTTTTGCTTGGATACGTTAGTTATTCTGTTTCGTTTCGTTTTTTTTTTCCTCCTGTTTTTCTATTTTTGCAACTGGTTCTGCTGGTGACTCTGTCTCTAATTACGGGTTTGCTGTTGTCACCCAGTAAAGCTGTGCTTAGATGCCGCTGACGTGAGGGACGCCTTAAATTATTCAGTTTGTTATGGAACTAATTACATGTCAATTTTGTTGTCGTCTCTGTGTCAGGATGCGTTGCGGGCAACTTGTTCCTTGGAAGAGTTTTTGTGGGAGTTTGACAGGAGGGCCGATGGCAGATATGACCGCACGGGTGGTCTCTTTGTGTTGCGTCGTCTGCATCGGGACCATTTCTCAGGCTGGCATGAATCGCTTGACAGTGTCGTGATAATGCCCCGAGTCGGAGGGCTGACCGGACGACGTAACTTGACGTAACTTTCGCGTGAAAGTTTAATGAAGTTCCCTGTCCAGGTGGGTGACTTTCGCAAGTAAGGCGCCTTCTTCTGAGGAAGTCCTTCAAGAAAATGAAGAACTTTTAAAAACCCCATCGGGCAACTAATTTGTGCCGTCTTGGTGGACATTGGTAGGGACTCGAATCGATCCTCGCTCTGATTTTGATGTCTCCCATTGAGCGACGAGTGAGCGAACAAATGGCGGCTGAGCGACGAGTGTTTAGCGACTGAGTGACGAGCTACTGAGCCATTGAGCAAGGAGCGACGGAAAAACTGCGCGATAAGCGAATACTGATAGAGCGATGAACGTCTAAGCGACCGAACCCTTGAAAAACGAGCTATTGAACGACAGAGCGATTGATCAACGAGCAGATGAACTGTTGAGCGACTGAGCGACTAAACGATTGATGACGACTGATTGAGCGACAGAATGGGCGATCGCTTGAGCGATTAGAAGTGGAAGTGGCTAGACTAGAGTTTCTTGTTAAGACCGTATTCACGTAGAAATTGAACTGAGCAACCAATATTTTCAGCGTCGCTTGGTGAATTAGAAATGAAAACAAAGTTGATGGTGTAACGACGTCTCTTCATATCTGCTTCGCTGGCTAGTACCATCGTTTATCGCTCAAGGACTACGAGAGTCACCATGGTGGTCATGATATCATGCGTTTTTAAATATTGCGTCGCTCAATCGCTTATCTGCAATTCGCTCAATCGCTCAGCTGGAAATCGATTAATCGCTCAGCCATTTGGCGCTCAATCGATCAGCCACTTGTCGTTCAATCGCTCAGGCACTAGTAGCTCAGTCGCTCAGCTGCATGTCGCTCAATCGCTCTGCCATTTGTCGCTCAGTCGCTTAGCTGCAAGTCGCTTAATTGATGCCAACTTGTCGCTCAATCGCTCAGCCACTAGTAGCTCAGTCGCTCAGCTGAAAGTCGCTCAATCGCGCCCAACTTGTCGCTCAATCGCTCAGCCATTTTCGCTCAATCGCACAATCGTTTAGCCACTTGTCGCACAATCGCTTAGCTGCAAGTCGCTCAATCGCTTAGCTGCAAGTTGCTCAATCGCTCAGCCACTTTTCGCTCAGTCGCTTAGCTACAAGTCGCTCAATCGCTCAGCTGCATGCCGCTCAATCGCTCAGTCACTAGCAGCTCAATCGCTCAATCGCTCCCAACTTGTCGCTTAATCGCTTAGCTGCAAGTCGCTTAATTGATGCCAACTTGTCGCTCAATCGCTCAGCCACTAGTAGTTCAGTCGCTCAGCTGAAAGTCGCTCAATCGCGCCCAACTTGTCGCTCAATCGCTCAGCCATTTTCGCTCAATCGCTCAATCGCTTAGCTACAAGTCACTCAATCGCTTAGCTGCAAGTTGCTCAATCGCTCAGCCACTTTTCGCTCAGTCGCTTAGCTACAAGTCGCTCAATCGCTCAGCCGCATGCCGCTCAATCGCTCAGTCACTAGCAGCTCAATCGCTCAATCGCTCCCAACTTGTCGCTTAATCGCTTAGCTGCAAGTCGCTTAATTGATGCCAACTTGTCGCTCAATCGCTCAGCCACTAGTAGTTCAGTCGCTCAGCTGAAAGTCGCTCAATCGCGCCCAACTTGTCGCTCAATCGCTCAGCCATTTTCGCTCAATCGCACAATCGCTTAGCTGCAAGTCGCACAATCGCTTAGCTGCAAGTCGCTCAATCGCTTAGCTGCAAGTTGCTCAATCGCTCAGCTGCATGCCGCTCAATCGCTCAGTCACTAGCAGCTTGTCCCAACTTGTCGCTTAATCGCTTAGCTGCAAGTCGCTCAATCGCTCAGCAACTTGTCGCTCAATCGCTCAGCTGCATCTAGCTCATTCCAACGAATTTCCCATCACCTTGTGGCCTACTCTCTGCCCACCGGGCAACAACCGAAAACAATCCGACATCAATTCACACCCCCCTCTGTTCTAGGCCACTGATTACTGTCGACAAGCACTTCAGCCTTCACACACGTTTGTCGCCAATGATATTCACTTATCGCCAAAAAAGAGCACCCACCTCATGGAGATCACCTCCCCCCCCCCCATCTGGTCCCACACACAATCGCCAAGCGTCGTCGTCGCCGTCGCCTGCGATAAGAGGCGCTCACACAGCTGATAGAGCTCACACTAATCAAATTAGATTGACACGCACTTTAATTAAAATCCGGACACAAAAGTTATTGTTAAATATCCTCCGGCGGAGAGTGTATTAATTAAATTCCATCCGATTGCCTTTCCCGTTAGCTTAAGGACACCACAGATACACAGCCATAGTCGCCCACCGCACCGCACCGCACAACAACTCATCCATGATGTGACAGTGGGAGGGTGGGTGTATGGTAGGGTGGCAGGGTGTAGGGGTTATTTGTCCACGAACTGAAAGTAAATGGCAATAGTTTCCGTCGATGCCCTTTAGGTCCACTCCCTGATGTCCCTCGTGTTGCCTTTGACGCAAGTAAATATCCTCTCTCTCTCTATTTTTGGAAATTGCCAAATTATACAAAAACAAAAACAAAAAAACACCACCCAACCAAACCCGAGAGAAAGAGAGCAGAACGACGAACAAAAAAGAAAAAAAAAAAGAAAAACCCAAATGAGTGTCCATTAAATGCAGGAAACAACTCTCCAGAGCACAAGGACAAACACTCAGACAGGCACACAAATGATGGGGAACTTGTAAATGTATATCCCCACGCACGACTCGGTTCACGTTTACGCTGAATAGGATTCGAAAAGATTGTCATTCGCATGCCAGGAATAAATTAACCCATATTTTGCCTTTAAGTCTCTGTTTGTTTTGGTTGTAGTTGAAGGCTTGGGTATCAATTTTCGTCGCATACTGGGACGGGGGAGGGGCAGGTCTGGTGGGAAACAGAGCCATGCACACCGGGGGCAGGGGAGGGGGGGGGGGGCCTGCTGCCGTTTAGTTTGAGAGTGAGATATGAGGTCCTTTGACGATCCTATTAATTCGGAGAAAAGAGGTTTACGAAAATTGGGACTGGCCGATAAGTTCTGCTGTCATTCGATGGGCGAATATGCAAAGTTGAGGGGCTCAGAAGGGTCCGCCTTTGGTCGGATATGAATGGGGACTTTCCATTCAGGAAGACATAATATTTCATGAGTGCCCACCTAAGTAAGTGGTCCGGTTTGCCGATGTTTGTCGGTTTGAAGGGGTCCGCGCATGGATGGGGGGACGGTAATGGATATGCTCTTAGGGACGAGGAGGTATTTCGATTTGTGAGAGAGAATCGGGGCTCTCCTCCGGGAAGGGATGCCCGGTTTCATAATGATTTCCTTGACGCCATCTGACACGAGGCGGGGAGGGGACCAAGATAGAGCTCAACGATGGGAAGTTTGACACATAATTGAGCGAGCTGATCGTGTAGAGGATGGCAAGTAGTCGCTTTCTGAAGTGAAGGCAAGTCTTAACTGAGGATTGGGCATTATTTCGGAATTCTTTGGAAATTGAGGCTTATTTCATGTCATTATGGGGAAGGGTGGCAATTCCGAATAGAAAGGATCAACACCTGCGCTCCGATACAACAGTTTCCCAACACCACCTCGATGGCAAAAATTCTCAACACCTCGCGGCGGACACATAAATTTCAATTCCACTCCCCCTCCATTCCGCCGAATCAATGACTTCCCAAGAATCGCCGCTTGTTTTCGCCACTTCCAGCACATCCTTCAACATAACATCAAATTCCTCACCTCATCCATCACTTCCAGCCGGTTTAGCTTCTTCTTCCCACGAACTCGGCATCCGCAACGCCAACTACTACTCATTCGCCGACTGTCGACGACGTCGATGCGATCCCCCTTTGACCCCCTTGTCAAGTGAGGTAGACAAACGATTCGCCTGATCTCATAAAGTATCACGTCTGCTATGTGCCAACAGTCCATGCTCGTAATCAACTCTGGAAACACACAAAACTTTGGCCTTCGCTCGCTTCACCACGGCCCTCTGTCGGCTTCCTCCTCACAGGGCGAATTGAAAAATCTCCATAACTGTACATTTATCAAAATTTAATTTATAATCATCGAAACTTTCCGACACAAAGATGGATAAAAGTAAAGTTCATTTTTGCCATCGCCATCGAAATGCGAACTTTCCCCCCGAAACCGGAAATGTGCACGTACACGTCCCTTTTCAGAGCGTACCCCTCCGGGTGGCGGCTGACTTGGTGGAAAAGCGCAAAAAGATGCAAGTAAGTAGTCCCGCATTGATAGATGTATTGTTTTTCACACACCGCCGCCTCGCCGTGCAGTCCTTTTTCGGCAGGCGGCGAAAGCAGAAAGGAAGCGTGTGCAATTAAAAAGGGATTATTTGCAATGATTAATCGGAACGGAATTTCTTGTTACACAAAATCGCTACCCCGGGGGATGGATTAAGTTCCACCATCCTCCATCATACACCCCCCGCCCAACAAACAACTTCCTTTCAAATCTGCTCCGACTCGTGTTGTTATTTCACTTCCGATGAGGTAAGGATTAAACTTGGGGCACTGCTGAGACTGATTTACTTGGCGAATCAAGCGAAAGAAAGCGATGGTGTGGATGAGGAGGGAGTGGAGGGGTGTATTAAAAATCGCTTAAATTGATTTAATTGGTTCAGTGAAGAACAGACGAGACAGAGACGAAGCGGAGAAGGCGGCAGAAATGAAAGCGAACTTCGAAGATCCTTGCGCTTTGAATAATTTTGCAATTTAGTTTGTTGGTACAGGGCACAGTGTGTTTGCTTTTGCTGCTACTTTGGCGAGAGATAACATTGTCGATGATGGGAAATCGATTTAACTGCTTCCGTAGGTCAAAAATTACATTCATTTCCCTAAGTTCCATCCGAGCCAACCGAGCATGGGGGGGAAGGGGGGGGGGTGTTAGTTTGAGCGAAGCTTGCCCGCCCCCTTTGGGTATTTTTAATTACCCTCAGATATCAAAGACTGGGCGAACGTACTTTGTTTTGACTTTGTAACTAGTTTGCCAAGTGGAGGAGGTGGATGATGGTTTCCTGCTCCTTCGGTACCTGGAATCGAGGAAGAGAGGAGAGGACTGTGTGGAGAAGCTTGCTGGGGCAACAAATGAGTCGGAGTCGACTGACGGGGACTGATGTTGTTCAATACTGGCGTCATAAGGGTAGTTTCGAAGATGGAATGTCGGCAATATCGACAGTCCATGGATGAAGAAGCCTTTGGTCTTCTCTAAAAACGTCGCCTGCGTGCGATCATCGCGTTGATGACACCCTGGTCCATCTTCCAACAGCCGTAGCGGCCCTATTACCTACTAATTGAGTTGCGTACACCTTTGATGATGTTGTGGGACGTGCAATTATCGAATCCTACACGTTTGAATGCATTCCCATGGCATCGAAATTTCCACCCGAAAAACTCGACCGTGGTTAGTAAGGGAATTTTCGGCTTTTTCCTAGCACATCTTTCAACTGCCATAGCGGCCTTAGTAGACCTAGAGAAATTTTCAAATGATCTAGTGGAGAACAGTGTGATCTCCCTCCCCCGTCCAATCCGACAAGAAGGAACTAAAGTTCAAGGAGCACTCCAGGGGAAAAGAACAAACCGACCACCTTCAAGATTCGAAAAAAATTCGCACACCCTCGAAAAGCCACGAGACCGTACGCCTTTTTAACCTAAATCCAGAGCAGATCTGCTTCAGACATCCGCATCCGCCCGCTCTCGAGTATGCAGCAACTTTCAACTTTCAGCACATCACCGCCATCGTCGCACATTAATGCCCACCTACTCTCTCTCGACAACTTCATCAAAGGTTAATTCCTAAATTGGATACACAAATCCTTTCGTGAGATGTGAAAATTGAAAAGTTTTCTGCTTTTTTTTCGTTGTTGATGCCACCTCTTCCCCCAGCCATGGCTTAGCTTCGTTCGTCGCAAAGTAATTAATTCAAGTGTACAAGGACAGAAGAGGATTATCAACATCGCCAGCAACAGCGACAACAACAAAAACCGGCAGAATATGAACCAAACCATTCAAAAACTAAGCACGACGAGGCGGCTGCCTTGTACACAATCTCAACCAACAGCCATGTGAGGACCGTCAGCCTACCGTAAACCCGTCGACTGTGCGTTTCCTCCTCCTCTCTCTGTGAGTGTGGGGGAAGATCAAAAGAAATTTTCGTATTTAATTAGGAGGCAGGAATCCTTGAACCAGCATCATCAACATCTTGAGCTTTCATAGTGTTCTTTGCTTTGTGGGAACGCCACCTGAAGTGGCATATGTGGCTTGATTCGGTTTGAAGCAGCCTCCTACTAGTGGCCGGGATTAGGAAAGCTGAATTTTCTCTGAGCGAGCGAGTGTAGTAAATAAGGCTTTTCGGTCGGTAGTCGAATGCGATGGGTGGGTGGTACACATGCTTCATGGCTCGGCCGAGTGTATTTTCAGTTCCACCACATTTGTCTGGATTACAAGCGGATGCTTTGAGAGGGGGGCGGGCGCGGGGGGCGACTAAGAATTTGGTGTAATTATTATTTATGTGGTGCCGGTGTTGTGGTGGCATCTCCGGCTGAAGGACTCTGCTCTAGGAGCGCCTAAGTGGTCTGGTGTACCGAAAATCTATACGTACGACGACGACGCAAGGGGCTCCTTGGATACCTGCCTGACTGCCTACCACGTAGCAGCAGCGGTGTAGTGTCGGTTTCAAAACAAAAGTCAAGACGAACATGAAGGAATTACACGAGAAACGAGAATGCCTAAGTACACGGTCCTCTCTAAATGTTGAGACGAAGGATAAGTCATGCTGAGTTCGGTTTTCAGTGCTGTGCGGTTTTAATCATATTTTCCCTTGATGGGGTGGAGATATGGTGGCCTGGTGGGCTGATGGGCTGGCGGTCTAGATGGGCTCTGCTGATGGGTTGGGCGCTGGAATTTGCTTGAATTCCTTCAGTAACTCAATTTAGCAAGGTTGCCGTGGGAATGCTGGCATCGTTGGGATTTCGGAATTGGTTCAGAAGGTGGTTCTGTGAGAAAATTTCACGAAGCTGGAGTTGCTGAGATGTCAGTTCGGAAGGTATGCGGGTGCCTCAAAAAATCTCAAATCTCTGTAACTTCCAGCAGCGAATTCGATGGGAACACAAGTGCCGACGAAGCTACTCTTAGTCATTCCCGTCAAAAGCTCATCATCACGGTGGAACAGTGCACAAAAGCCGCTCGCATTGTGATCAAAAACGTGTCCCTTCTCCACCCCTGCCAGCAGATTTTGTCTATTCCAACGACAAAGCGTCCAAACCCACGACAAACACTCAATTTCCCATTAAACATACAACACAGCAGCAGCACCACCAATTCAACTGTCATTTGGAGCGCTCGAAAAGAGATAACCGCTCTCACCTCCGCCGAAGTTGTCTAACAAATCATCTTCTAAGCACATCCTCCCGGAATGGGTCCTCCATCTGTTCGACGCGGCGTAACTCTTCCGACGGGCGTCGAGCACGCAAAACAAACGAATCGCACGTGAAAAAGATGCCGAAAACGACGACGCATTATGGAAAAGTATATTTTCACAAATAACCGTAAATTCTCCAGCAATTCTCTATCCCTCCATTGAGGACATGTGCCAGAGAATGGGTGTGTGTGTGGGGGGTAGTCCTGGTTATTGTATTATTGATGGAAGATGTTGCTCTTCATCCAGCTCCACCGTGCGTCGCGAAGTCGTGACCCAGCTGGAGCAGGTGATATTTTATTTGCCTGATTTCCGAAGGGATAACACGAGCTACCCACACAGCCAGGTTGTCGTTTGTTCACACGTAGCCAGAGGTAACCAGTCGATGTGACAATTTGAATGTTGCCCGTCCATACACCGCGCGCGTCGCCATTCAACGGCAGCTCGACCTCGTTCGGTATCTTATTGATTTCGCGTTTTTGTCGTTTATCTGGTTTCCATGTTTGCACAGAAACCCATTTCCTATGAAAAATCGGAACTCACGTCGTCGTGATTTCTCTGTGTGTGTGTGTTGTAACACGATACCCACCGGGCACTCCCACTCTCTCCCAGACTTGACTTGCAGCAATTACCAAAAATCTGGGGCATGTGCGCGATAGACGCATGAGATCTGTCCAAATGCCAGTGAGCCCACATCGACCGGCTGGGGAGTGCCTCCGCATAGAGCACGGGAACCAGCAAACCGTGCCGTATCGCGAACACCTGCTCTGGGTTGGGACACCTCTTTAATTAGACGCTGCGGTACCGGGGTACCGGTTGCCAATAAAACAAAAACCTCTAATGGATGCCAGCCGAGGAGACGAGGCGGCGGACGCACTCGGAGCGCCAATGCTAATGGCAGCGACTCATGCAAACTGCGCTGCATCAAGTGGTGCACGCGGTGGTGGGAGAGAGCGAGTCTTCGGCGCCGACCAAGGTGCAAGAGTGCGAACTCTATTAGTTTTGAGGGCATCGACGACGAATGATTTATGGCGGCAAGGTGATGCAGTAATCGAACGAGTTGCTGCTTCGTGGCGGCGCTGGGAGCGGAGATGGAGATAAACTTGTGGTGCGCTGCTGTCGGGATGTTTGCTTAATGGACGCGACCGAAGTGTGGGAAATTGATAAAATTTGAAGGACAAACTAATGGCTTGCGAGTTTGCTGAGGAGACGATGGAGTGAGGAGACGATGAAGTGAGGAGACGATGGAGTGAGGAGACGATGGAGTCCGGAGACGAGGGAGTCCGGAGACGAGGGAGTCAGGAGACGAGGGAGTCAGGAGACGAGGGAGTAAGGAGACGAGGGAGTGAAGAGACGAGGGAGTCAGGAGACGAGGGAGTAAGGCGAAGAGGAAATCTTGAAGATCATGCCAGAAGGTGCTGCATTTCATTCAATCGCCATGAACCTCCTCAAAAACATCACGATTTCCTGTCATGTCCGCTACGTGGTGCATATTTCAATAAAACTTCAGATCGGTCGGCAAACTTCTTCAATCATCTTCAATTTGAGCGCCTCCGGGCAGCGGTATGTGCTCATCTTGGCCACGTAAGGAGTAGACCATAACCGACTCTTAACTGTGCTCAGGACAGATCAGTGGGATCTACCATATTTTTAGTTAAGTGCACCGTCAGGACATACGTCAGGACTCCTTGCAAGTGCTCCACCGAACGAGCTTCGGACACTGAGCCACAATTTCCTGGAGCACGAGGTAGACACTAACATTCATCAGGCCCCCCGACCGCGACCGCTACCGCCCTTCCATCTCATTTAACTATCTTCTGGAACACCGAGCACCGGGAACAGAATTTCCATCTTCCTCGGTGGGCAGACCAGTTCGTCCGTCCGTTCGGTGCCATGAAAGCACGAAAAGTTATCCGCTCTTCCTGCTCCTGTCTGGTGGTTTCTGTTGGTTTCTGGCGGCGCGACGGTGGGTGTCGCGTGGTTGGGAGGTCTACTCGTCGTCGTCGCCGTAAAGTTGAATTTCGATTTGAAGATCCTATCGCGCGGATGTTTAATTTCTTGATAGTCACGAATCTGTCGTTTCCAGTTACCTCTTGACTGTGTCCGGGGGGCTCTCGCCCGGATGGAGGGATGCAGAGAGACTTGTCTTGTCTCGGATGTGTATCTGAGAGTGTTTCTTTATTTTTCGGAAGTTTCAGTTGCAAACTAATAATCCAAGCGGAGGAAGGTTATCCCCGTGGATCTTCGTTGCCTCGTCGTCGGCTCGACCTCGGATGGAACCTCTTGCCATGCGGCTTGTGTGTGATGAGCGGCGGTTCATGCAAAAACCTCATAAAACTAATTTTTGTCTTCCCGTCCTCATGGCACACATGCAATGCCGTTGTCGTCGTCGTTGTCGTTCCTCTGGTGCTGCTGGTGCTGGATCGGCTGAGGTTAGGAGTGTCTGTGGCTTTCCCAGCGACTTCCAATAATTTAATGCTAATCTCTTTTCGCGTATAAAATAATGATAATTCAAAGTCGGGCCTTAATGTGGTTTCGGGTTTATTTTTATTTTTTTCTGTTTTCTCCTCCTTTTCCCTCGCCCGACTCTGTGTGCACCATGCTCACCGATTGAGGCCAGTTCGGCTTGATGGGGATTTGTGTATCTAGATGCGGTTGCAATAAATTGCATTTTGCAAAAATCGTGACCAGAAAATGTTAGAGCGGCATGCCGGCCAGCGGGTGGGTGGGTGTTTTTGCTCGACGGTGTGAGATGTGAGGCGCTCGCACAGCACAGCCACGGGCCACAGCACAAGCACAGCCACACAGCGGAGGAGACTCAAAATTTTTATTGTCGCACTTGGAATTTATGGAGTTCTGAATTTTTGGTTACGGTCCCCGTTCTTTGTTGGGCTCATATGAGCCAACGTCGGGCGGGATAAGGCGCAGAAGAGATGTTTATATTTTTTTCGGGCGAATTTATTGTTATTGTGTTTGTTTCGAGGGTTTATGATGGTTTTTCGGCGAATGCTACCTTCAAGTGGCCCCGGGACATGGTTGGTGGAGGCTGAGGTGGGGACGGGTGGAGGGGGGGGGGGGGGGGGGGGGGGATGTGAGACTTAAGCCTTTTCTTTTGGGGGACATTTGCATGTTTGTCTTTTGGTTTTTATGTGAGTTACTTATCATAAATACGAGATTTTGGGAAACGAACGAACGGGGCTGTCTCTGGAGAGGGCAAGCGAGCACCGATGGGACGTGAGTCTACGGGGGGGGGATATGTGATGTCACAGTTTGAATGGGTTGCCGGGCATAATTTCGCAATCTTGATGTCTTCATTCTTCCGTCATGCTGGGGGGAGCTGTTGAAACCGGATATTTATTCGCTTCACATGTCAAGTGTTTATTGGCTTCAAAGAGTACGAAACTGGGGTCGGATTCGAAAACAGGCTTCGGTTTCTAATCGAGGACTTTTCTAACTTCTCTAGCCAGCGACTCATTGGCCCTGATTCTTTGAATTTGCATGCTTTTCTAGCCAACGACTCAATGAGGGCCTGCGGCTAAGCTTGACGATCTTCGCTTCTCTGCTTCATGCGATGTCATGCGTCCGCAATCGTTGGTTGCTTCTACGGTAAGGTCTAAGGCTGAGCAAAAACTGCTTTACATCGTTGACGCTCCTGAGCAAGTTGCTTCTAGTCATCAAGTCTGACTTGGGCTTCGACTAGAGGTTCGGTCTTCCTCTCCTTCTCGGAAGCAGGAGGCGAAGACCGTCTTTATTGGCCGCTGACTTGGGCTTTGAAGTAGACACTCGGTCTTCCTCTCCCCCTCTGGCCAAGAGGCACGTTGGTTTCCATTCGCCCGATATGGCAGAGTCAGTATCATTGCGAGATCTTGGAAGTGGATCGAGATGCTGCCAGGGCCACAGAAAAATTCCCGCTCCCTAAGCTTAGTCCAAGGACCTTCTCAGCCGAGCTCGCTTAAGGCGAAGTCATGCTTCATGAGGAATGGCCCTTTTTGAAAAAGTAAGGTCATTCTGAGAGATGAGCGAATCAAAACCGATGCTACCGCCCGGAAAGTCTTCGAATCCACCGCCGAGGGACGTCGCAATTGAGGAAGACCGCGCCAAAGTGGCGCACGCCAGTGTAAAGGAACCCCAACCAACTATGCATGCGAATCCGGAGGCATCTAGCTAAATACCAAGCTGGCCGGAGACGCTTGTTGGTTGAGGCCTTTGACCACCGCGTACTGACGCTTGATGGTTGAGGCCCTGGGCCACCTCGGACTGAGGCTTGATGGTTGAGGCCCTGGGACACCTCGTACTGACGCTTGTTCGTTGAGGCACTGGTCCACCCCAGACTGTAGCGCCACCTTAAGTAAGGCACTAGGTGAGGAAAGCTCTTTCGAGAGTCGCTCTATCGAAGGAACGCCTTCAAGGAATGGAGTGCTTCGCCTTTACCCACGTTGACGAGAATCAGGGCAAGTTTCGAGTGAGGTGAGGAAGTCAAGAAAGACCTTTTTGCAGCACCTTTGCTTAGAGATCCGCAGCACCTTGAACTGAACTCTTGGTCCAGGCATTTTCTCCTTAAATCTGTCCCCAAAGAGCTCCTGTTTCCTCGGTCGACTACAGCTGTCGTCACGTTTCCACAGTCACTCCCCTTCCCAGCAGCTGATCTCCGATCTCGATGAGGACCTTGGCATCTTTAAGAGTCTCCCTTGCAATTGGCATTGATTTTCGCATCGCCAGCCGGTCTTCGATTTCGATTTCGAACTCCAACTCCTCGCATTCCCACTCGAGATCCAGTGTCAAGCATTCATGCCCTTGGCCGATCACCTCCAGGCGAACCCTTTTCAAGTGCAAACTTCCGCTTGACGCGATTCCATCCGCCCTTCTCGGTCCCACGCCCACCACCCATCATCCCGTTGTGTCAGTTTTCATTTTTCCTCTTCAAAGAGAGTGCGTGCACTTGACACCGCACTTTTGCGAGATTTGATTGAGCTCTCAGTTGCAGTGTGTGGCAGTGTGACACAGTGCCCGCGGCAGCACCAGCTCCACCGCACTCCACTTTGAAATTTATGTTGTCAGCCATAAATCCAGGACCACTCAGGCAGGCGGGCCACACACACAATAGGATTTTCATTCCTGGAAGAACACCCTATAAACGTACAAAATGGCAAATTTAATTCCGACTAATGGATGTGAGTTCCTTGTTGTTTTCTGGATGCTGCTGCTGCTGCTGCTGATGGTGGTGGTGGTGGTGGTGGAGTTGGTGTTAGTGTGCGCTCAGTTCGTCCTTCAGCCGGTCGATCGGTGGGGGCTTTTGTGAGAGTTTTGCAAACCGCCTAAGACTGTTCGGTGATGTATTCGCAAAAACATGGAACCAAATTGCTTTTAAGGACCTCCCCACCCGCTCGTCCTCATCCGGGGATCTGCTTGTAGCTCAGATGTTTGGCGATTATGCCATGTGTGCGTGCGTGAAACACTTCAGCCGCCTACCGATTGTCGACTGCCGCTCGCTCGCCGCCCGCTGGGGATGCTGACGACTGCTGCCGCCGGCAAGGGTGTCCGTGTTTGTGCGCAAAGCCCGACTGGGCTGGGGTTGTGTAGCATTATCGGGGCGCAAAGCTCCTTGAAACCTTTTAGATGTTTAATTTTATTGAAGTGGAATTTTTCGTTTTTTTTTTCATTCCAATTTTTCTCCTTGCTTTCCCGAAATGATACGTAATTTCGTTCGATTGAAGAGGGATTTGCCGAGGACACCCTTCTCCTCAGTGCTCACTCCGCAGTCCAGGATGGGAAGCCGGGAGAGAGCAACACAGAGAGGCGGAGAGGAAAAGTTAAGTAAAATTCTTTGTGCTTGACCTATGATGGTCCTGTTGTTGATGATGATGACGACGATGCTGGCGACGGTCGACGAAGGGGGGAGGGTAAAGGAGTTGGTCCTTCAACTTGGACCTTTGATGATGAAGGATTTCGAAGGATTTTCCTAATGGAGGAATTAGGTTCCTTTGGACGTTTCCCTCCACCGCCACACCGGCGCGCTGGCCATCGCACTCACCGGAACAATTGGGTTGTGTTATGTGTGGAGCCGTTCGACATGGACTTTGTTAACCAAATGCATGTGGTCATGAGAACATTATTTTGTGATTAGACTCGTTTCGAATCCTTTTTTTTTTTTCGCCCATTTTTTCCTCCTTTGTGCTGGACATGCAAAGCCACTTAGGATGGGGGCTTAGCAAGTGTTTTTTTTTCAAAAAAGGGGTCCTGTGAGTGGCATTAAGCTCAGCGTGTGTGTGGGCGTGTGTGTGTGCGATCTTTGATCAGGCTCATTATTTTGTTGGCAAAAAACAAGGGGATTACTGGACCCTTTTTGTGCCCGATGAGCTTCGGATTGGATTGAGGTTCGTTGAGGGCGTCTTGTGGGGGGGTCACAGTTAATCTGTGCTGCATTACTTGCAGTCCACTGAAATGGCCGGTGCTCTGTTTAAAGTTGAGCTAGAACCCTGTCAACTAAAAAAAATGCAGCTTTGATGGCTTTCAGGCTGAGTTCACTTCACAAAGTGCAAAACCCCCCACCGCCCGAGCATCCTTTGAGCATCGATTTCACCAGTTCCAGCCCGCATATATCGAATCAGGAAACAACTGTCACCACCAGGATTCACGGGAAACGCCGATGGCCCGGATGCAGGACCATTTAAGGCCTTCGATTGCGTTTGCAGCCCCCTCTCTCATTACCAACAACAAGGACGCACACAAAACGATTCCCGTTGTTTCCTTTTTTTGTTTCCACATAATTCGCAGAAGGGCAACTAGAGCGCGCCCCCGCTGTGCGATAAAAATGCACTCTTATCAACGGTAAAACTGCAAAATGAAAAGTTCACCATGAACACACACACACACAGCAGGAAAAAAAAATTGGGGAAAAAATGTTTGTTTAAAAAATTTCGGTGACATGTCAGACAGTGTTTTTAATTAAAATGCCGACAATGTTGTCTGGTGCTGTTGCGCTGGCAATTGTATGCACTGCAACTGATAAGGGTGCAGGACACCACCCCCTCCGGCGAGTGAAAATAAAGAAAAAAAGGGAAAACCGAACCACTTTACACGGAAACAGGTAAAAATTAAAAAATAAATACGCGGTCATCCCCAGCCTGGGATGTGACTGGCAACTGTGATCCGCCCTTTCTCCCCCCCCCCCCCCCCCCCTCCCCACCACCGGTCGTTGCAACGGAACTGCCAGGCGGAACCCCATAAAAACCGTATGGCTGCAGCCCGCACATTTTGGACAATGCCAATTTATTTCGCAACAACAACAGCGGCAGCGGCAGCAAACTGGCATGATGCAGGCGGACGGACAGGCAGGAGAGGGGGAGCTTTGGGAAATGCAAAGAATCCTGAAGCCTTTTTTGTTGGTTTCCTGGCGAGCGGGAATTTATTTTTCCTTCTTTTTGTTGATTTGGCGTTTCTGCCCAGGAGCGTAGGTATAAATTTCAAATTAATTGCTATGCGAGCGCTTTGAGGGGATTCCTGTTTTGTCTGTGTGTGCGATTAAATTGTTTAAAAGGACGACGAGCAACTGCAAGCAAAAAAAGAAAAAAAAATGCAGAAAAATAAATAATGACTGGGATTTGTAATTTTTATTCGGTTGCATTCTGGTTGAAAGGTGAACGGAGATTAAAAAGCGACCAGAACGTGCTCGTGCATATTCGGGCAGCGACCGCTGAGTGATGGGTGGATGGAGGCTGTTCATGTTGAACTAACCGAGGTGGCTGGTGGATCAAAAACGGTTTTTAATTGATTTGACAAACGCCCTTCCATGTGCACCTCCTTTCAACCGCCCTCCCTGTGCATGAGTAGATCCATCGCCAGCGCTTGCTAGTTCGTCGTAAAAGCGCATCCATTGCTACTTCGATTTGCCTACAAAATGCGGCTCGAAGGACCAAAATCTTGTTCAACAAGACACTTCCTCTGTCGGTGCTGCGATATCGAGTTCAAATACTGGGCGATAAGCAGAGGATCGGTCCCGATTCTTGGCTCTAGAGACCCGACGCTGAACAGACCTTGGCAACCATTGCTCTTTCGGCTTGTCTACAAAATCCGGCTCGAAGGACCAAAATCTTTACTGAACAAGACACTTACTCAGTCGGTAATGCAATATCGAGTCCAAATGCTGGGCGATAAGTAGAAAGTCGGTCCTGATTCTTGGCTCTAGAGACCCGATGCTGAACAGACCTTGGCAGCCATTGCTGCTTCGACTTGTCTAAACATATTGCTCAAAAAGGCACTCCCTCTGCGGTAATGCTATATCGAGTCAAGTGCTGGACGATAAGCAGAACGTCGTCGCCGATTCTTGGGTATTTCAAGAGAAAACTTCGACTTCCGGTTGTTTGGTCCTGTCTCAGAGCAACAGCAACCTTTATGAGCTGCCTCGAAAGGCAAGGTTGGGCGACTGTAGGTGTGTAGGTGATACGGTGCCCTGTTGGCCATAGCTCAGTTAAACCCACTTGTTGGGTCCAGTGTGCCCTATCCTTCGACTAAGTATACTGGCTCAGCGACTGAGCACCAGTGCTTCAGCTAAGAGGGTCTTCGAATCCGTGACGAAGACTAAACCTCCAGCATGGCGGGCTCAGGACCACATGATCCTAACGATTAGAGGCAGTGTTCCAGGAACAGACAGCTTTAGCTCATTCTGCGAGAGCACTGCACCAGCAGAGAACATCGTGTTTGGTCTCAGGGCCACTGGACTACCTGATGGAACCCGAGTCACCGTCAAGGCTTTAGCTCATGTCTCGGGCACTGCATGAGCGGACGCCTCAGGGCCCCTGGATTACCTGATGGAACCAGAGTAACGGTCTCATGGCCTCTTCACTACCTGAGGAACCCGAGTTACGGGATTGAAGACAGCTTCGGGGGCACTGCACGAGCAGAGGAGCTTCTGTATAGTCTCATGAGCCACCAGATGGAACCCCAAAAACACGTCCACGCTTCTCCAGACGTCTCATCACCAGCCCCCCCTCCCCCCCCCCCCCCCCCCCCCCCCCCGTCACATTCAAATGTCTGCGCAAATAGCCCTCGTTACGTTACAAAACAGGGACCATTTGCCGAAAGTGCAACCAAACCGAACGCGACACGAACGCGACTAAACACAGAATAATGACGTAAAACAAAAAAAAGCGAATCAAAACCACGCCGCCACCGGCAATGGTGGAATATTCTTTCAAATTACTAAGTCCACTCATGGAATGGACATTTGCCCCCATTTGCCATCGCCTCATTTGTCCGCTCCACCCTCTCCCCTGCACCGCCCCACACCAAAGACAGTGTGCCGGTGCAGTTTTTAAATTTCCATTAGTGTTCCATGTTTGCTAATTGCCAGAAGGTATCGCACGAATGCCAAAGAGAATTGCGAATGTACGTCGTCGTGTGCACCGAGCCAAGACAGAGGACGAGCGCCCGGACAACTTGTGTGTTCGCCTCTACCTCTTCGTCGCGTTGCTGCTGCGTCCCCGGGCCCGCGTCCGTCTTACCCGCCTTGGAGATCATCATTATGTACTTATGACTTTAATTTGCCTTTTACCAGGGAAAACGTTCTCGTTTCTTTTTTTTTGCTGTCTCCTTTCTCCTCTTGCCACTTTTGCCACTGAAGTCGATGTCGTCGTCGTCGTCGTCCTTCCGGGTTGTCCTGTGCGAAAGCAACAGCTGCAAGACGAGTCGAGCACCAGCTGGGCGCTGGAATCCATCGATTTCTACTCGCCGTGGTGTTAATCTCATTTTCGCTGGAAAAATAAACCGATTTATCCGAATCATTACAAGGAGAGTTCCACCACCCCACGTCCCCTCTGAAGTTAATATCATCCTTCGGCGGGGGATTTATTATTTCTCATAACTCCTGCGCGCGCCAACAACCCCGCCCGTCCGCATTTGTGCTCGGCGGAGCGTCGTGCTCAGCGTCGTGCTCAGCGCCGGGAAATCGAAGCTGAACAAATATTGGAGGTTATCATTAGAGAGAGAGTGTGGCACGGCACGCGGTGCGGGATGCTAAATCACTTACTTCGTTGTGCCTACATCTTCCACTTCCATCTCTCCCGGGGGATTATACTCTTGAAAGTCATCAGGGCTGGTGGGTGGGGTGGGATGGGCGCTGGCACTGTTGTGGAGTTCATAATATTTGAGTTAGTGCTGTGAAATGTGACAGGGAACAGCGATCGCTGGCAATGATTTACAAGTGGGTGCCGGGTTGAGCGATTGCCGAAAGTTTACTCTTCCAAGGAGCTGTAGATTTGCATTTAATTAGGTCGTGGTTGGCAGACAAATCGAATGCGGACGCGACGAACGCATGTCGGAGCGAGATCCCCTGGGACTGGGATTCAATTTGCGGAAACTAAAGACTTCGCGATTCGATTTCTATTATCTCTCGCCACTTTCGTCGTCTGCACTGAAGCACCCGTGTTCTGTCTCATTAGAAACTTCAAAAAACAAAGTTTAATTGAGCAATAAAATCCGCTTCGAGGAGCCTGCTTACTTCGCCCATTCATTGCACACCTTGTGCCGGCGCGGCAATTAATCCTGGTTTCTCTTCATTAACTTCTAATTGCGAAGATGATTCCCGACGCCACACGCACTAGGCGCTAGGCACTAAGCCACCGCCACCTCCAGCTGGTGGAGTGACAAAAAAAAGCATTGCCTTCTGCCACTTGCCTCGACCGCACCTCATTTTCAATTCAGATTCATCTGGTGGACGGGGCGAGGGGCGGTAAAGTTCTTTCTGCCGCACCAACGAGCAGTGCTCGCATAAAATATGAATTTGTAACCTAAGCTGTGCTGATGCGAGGGAGAATGGGTCGCCGGCGGAAAGGTGAAGCATATAATCTACCGCACGTAGCATCATTTGTGAATGAAGAGCATCATGGCGACGACTGACGGCACAAACTGTCAAACGGCAAGTTGAGCGAATGTCATTTAGTGTTGCCATGTCACCCTCTGAACCGGCGCTAGGCGGGGGAAGGTTCATACTCACTGACACATTAGGGGTTAGGACGCTGTTTCGAGAGACATTCCGACCCTCCCTTTGTTTGACTGAAGATTTTTGCGTAGTTTTGCCGGATTTTGGGGGTTGAAGTGGGTGGTGGTGTGCTGGTGGATGGCGCGTCGGCTGACAGCTGAGTTGATGATATGCAATGCAACACATCATAATAATATTTTCGCAAACTACCCCCTCATGCGCTGGAGGACGTGCGGCTGTTACCCACGTAGTTGCAATGTAAATGGAAATTTCTGTGCCGTGAGGGGGCCGAGAGAGAGAGAGAGAGAGAGAGGGCTCACCTTTGCACAAATTTCACATCCGCTCCTGTCGTTGGGCGGGTGGGTTATTTTCGTTTTACGACACTCAAACAACAGGATTTGTTATTTCGCATATCAAATCCAGAAAATTTGTGAGCGCTGCAATGGAGGCGCTGAGGGTGGGGGTGGCGATGAGGGTGGCGATGAGGGTGGGGTTGAGGGTGGAGGTGAGGGTGAACGAGTGTCAGCTTGAGGGTGTTGGTGAAAAGAATTGTGCGCTCTGGAGTGTTGGTCGCGGATGAACTGTGAACAGTGAGGTGAAGCAGGGAAAGATCCCATCCATTCCCGAATAAGCTCGATCGAAAGAGACGTCTTCTCGCGATGATCCAATCACATTTTGATGTACATTCACACCGACACACCTCGAATCCGGTCTCATATGCGCCATGTCATGTCGCTTTCATTACCTTTACACACGCCGCCGCCCACACCGCATATCGATGCGGCTCGATGGGCCCGGCGATGGCACGACGAAGGCCACGGTGTACCCCTTCATGGGGAGAATATCATGGTTTTGTAAATTTTCTATAAAATTTTGAAAAGCAAAGCAAAATCCAATTTCGTGACTCTCCTGAATAATGTACCCCCCCACAGACACTCACCGAACTACCCACTCGCCTGACAAACATGCAAACCGAAGGGATACCTGAGCAGTGCAGAAACGAGGGCGCGACTGGAGGTGGGATGTGTAACAAAAGGAGAGGAAAAAGTAAATCAAATAAGAAAACACCTACCAACCGCCCACCCGCCCACCGACCGTCTAAACAACAAGCAAGCACCATCCCCAACCCCACGTGGCATGTCGGAATGTTGATGAAGAGCCCATTGTACAGCGTCCCATACCCATTCACCGGAAGCGGGGTATTTTTGAAATACTATATTCGAGAGAATAATTGTGTTCCTCGCTGCGAAACGGCCTCCGGAAGCACTCGCATGTATCCGCAGCAGCAGCTCGTCGCCCGAGAGAAACATTTCACGAAATGCTATTATGTCCTTATTAAGATATATCTCTCGCCCCCTCTCCCTGCTAAGATAAACACACGCATCTGCCAGCGGCGGCGGCGACGGCGACTTGGTGGGGTTCCCTATCAATACTCGCTACGCGAGCGGCGGGGGTAGGCAATTTAACTTAAAGTGAGCCCAAGATGGTTCATAAATTGGAACCCACTCAGACCGCAGCGCGTGCAATTATGGAGCGCACGTGTGTGCTGTACGTCGTCGTCATCATCGACATCATTCACCAACAAAAATCGGCCACCCACGCCAAGGACACGTCACAGGATACTCGAATCGATGTTAGGTAGGATGTCTCGCCTTTCGTTTCAATTTGTTTATTTTCAATTAATGATGCATGAGTTAGTTTCATCTTTCAGAGCTCCACCCGACGGCGACGGGGAGGCGACAGGACGCCGAAGGTAAGTACTACACTTCCGCCGCATTTAGATTTGATTTTGTTCAACGTTTCGGATTTTATTCCTCCTCATTTCCATTCATTGGATCGTTCCGACGAAAAGGGAACTGCCACTGTGCCAGTGCCACTGCTCCCACCACAATCGCTTGGAGATGCTGCTGCATAGCTTCGTCCCCGGCTGGAGGCGAGAACACTCTGTACACTCGTCGAAGAGCATTGTGTCGATGCTGCTGGTGGAAACGGTTGAAAGTGGGTGTTTTGTTTTGTCATTGAAGGATATTTCATCCGGCATGCCATGCCATCGAGTGGAGTGGAATACAATCTAATGGATTCGTGCACTCGTAGTTTCCGGAGAAAGAAGATTTAAGCTCTGTCGAGGAGGTGATCATCATCATCTTCATCATCATCACCGTCGTTGGCGGCGGCATCGTCGTCGTCGTAGTGCTCTTCTCACTTCAGGTCTTCAGGCGACTCGTGCTTGCGCTTTGGCTCTAAGCGCATGAATAAAATCAATCAATTTGAATTGATTTGTTTTTGCCAAGTGAAAAGGAACAGGACAATCCCCTGAAGGACGGAACTGCTTTGTCTTCTGCTTCGAAGGTGCTTATGTTCGAACAATCACCTATCGTCGCTGCCCGCCGGGCGGGGAGAATTCGGGTGTGGAACTCGAGATTTGAACTAGTTTCGGGAGGATGACGACGATCGTTTGTTGGGCTGGCGGTGGAAGGGTTCATCTGGTGTTCTTTCCGGGAACGTAGGTGGAGGCTTGGTTTCGATTGCAGGCAGATTTCATCCGAATTTGTCCCAAAAGTGGGTGCGATTGGAACGATTTCAAGCTGAGGTCACTCCCTGAGCTCTGACAGTGGTTATCTTCTGATTGCAACCAGATGTCATCCCAAAGCGTCCGAATTTGTGAGTGGAAGGCTGGCTTTGAAGGCAGGCAAGATTCGTAATGATTCGCTGTAAGGTGCCTGAATGTCTGGCTTTGATGACAAGCAAGATTCCCAAGGATCCGCTGCAAGGAGTCCCGCTGATGCCTAGAAGCCTAACTTTGATGACAAGCACGAGTCGCAAGGATCCGCTGATGCATTTAAGCCTGACTTTGATGACAAGCAAGATTCGTAAGGATCCGCTGATGCCTGGAAGCCTGTGACGAGCAAGAGTCGCAAGGATCCGCTGCAAGGTGTCTCGCTGATGCTTGGAAGCCTGCCTTCGATGACAAGCGGGATTCGTAAGGATCCGCTCCAAGGTGTCCGGCTGATGCCTGGAAGCCTGACTCCGACGACAAGCAAGATTCGCAAGGATCCGCTGCTGTCAAGACTTTCTCAACGTCTCCGCCGACAGTCCCGACCATCCACCACCGCCGCGCAACAGCTCGATAATCTACTTCGGAACCGAAAGCAGAGGGAGCACCTGCGGCGTCTTCTCAATCATTTATGCCGCTGACACAGAATTAGAAGTAACTGCCCACAATTTGCAATCAGTGCCCCCCACGCCGTGGAGCCGTGCATAGAGGCGCGTATTAAATTTTAATTTCAACTTAATGCCGGTCCCCCTGCCGCTCCGTCAACGACGACGACGACCGACGACCAACGACCAACGACCAACGAATGCACGAAACCCTATTATGGACAATTGGTCGGCATTAAATTTAAATTGGCTCATTTGCGGCGGTCTCATTTTCAGCACGTTCCACTTGCGCGCCACCCCCGCCCGCCGAGGTGCAAAAATCTAAGCCAAAACCCTGCTGCAGAATTTATTTCGATTCGATTCCATTCGCCGACCAACCAGCCCACCGTTCAGAATTAGCTTCACCATAATGTTGCGGCACCATGCCATGGCACCGACCCGCGCTCACCCACACCTCATGTCGTCCGTAACGAAAAACCGCACAAATTAATTGCCTTAATAAAATTTTATTTAAAATTCCAATAATAGATCGGAGGGCAAACAAACAGCACGACGCCATCCGCCACCGCACACCGCGTTTCCGGGTGTGTCCGCCATGTCCGCATCGGGGATTGCTGTCTATTTTGACAGCCGAACACCAGGGATGTGTTCGAATAATTAATTTCATGGCTTTGTTTATTGATTCGATGTTAAACTCCAATTAAAATGCGACCGGCCGGAGCAACGGTCGTGCCGGTGGAACGATGGAACGGCGGAACGGTGGCGCAAGTTATGATAACAGCAACACTAATTTGGGGAAGTACGAAAAGTGCGCACATTATAAACCGGCGAAGAACGAACACGGCCCCGAATCCTGAGACAGGGAGTTCCCGAGTTACCCCCTGGGGAGTGGGCGAAAATAAACAGGCAATAATACGCGTTTATTTCCGAGGCTGAAGAGCTCTGCGAAAGGAATCGATGGGGCCGGCGAATGAGCCCACTCCGCTGGGACCTGAGAAAATCAATTTGGATCATTATATTGTTTTATTGTTGGAACAAGTGCTTGTTGGTTTCGCGCAAAGGACCCCACCCAGTGGCCCACTTTGCATAGGAAGCGCAAATGCGGGGCAAACGTAATTATCTTAAGCACATAACATCCTGAATCATTTATTAATATTTATGATTCACTCTGTCCCGCTCCATCATGTCGGCGGTCGCACTGGTCGCTGTTCGATTTGAAGTCGTCGGTGGAGGTGGAGGGGGACTCACTTTGAACGACTTCAAGTGGAGGAAACTTGCTCGAGTCCTCGGCCTCGGCCAAAGACGCATCCAGCCGGAAACAAATGTCGCTCATTATAATAACGATGCACGATTTCGCCGATGAATGGACCTTGATTATGGATATTCATTGGTAGCTGGTCGGGGGGGGAGGGGAGGGGTGGAGGTGGCGCGATGCGATGCTGAAGTTCTTCCGTTGAATTCAATGAAAAATTATGTAATTCCACTTGAGAATTTTAATCGAATGTAAATTTGTGTCCTTTTTGACGACGCTGACGACGACGCAAACAACAAGGACGAATAACAACAACAAGCAACTGCGGCGATAGCATCCAAACCGACTGCACGAAGAGGAGTGGAAAATAAGTAAATTAAGTGAAATATTGTTATGGAAATGATGGTGAAGGTTAATGGTGTCCTTCTTTGGCTACCCCCTCTTTCAAGGATTATGGACAAGAGAAAAATGATGTCGATGTGTGTGTGTGTGTGGATGGTGAGGACTCCTCAGGGGAGGAACGCTGTTGATTCAATTTGCATTTGCTGATGGCTGTGAGACTGCGACTGCGACGGAGACTGAGAAACTTTGACACACTCGCTGTGCTGTGGCTTCTGTGGGCAAGCAGCCGCATTTTATGACGCAATCAACAGGACGGAATTGAATTAACCGAAAACGATTGACGTTGAGTGGTCCAAAGACCAGTTGGCAGGGCTTTCCAGCAACATCCTGCCTTTCGGCGGATGCATGTAAATGCTTCCGATTCCGACATTTCGAACTCACCTTGAACCAGTCGCTCATAGAAATCCAGGTGCACCATCCTGTGTCCACCCCCCCATCCTACGGTGGTTTCAATTGAAACGTTGAGAGAGCTTGTCTAGGAGAAGCGAAACGATTCCTCCTTCAATTGATTGAAAAAGGCGTATATCCTCCCTGCCTCCTCTCAGAAACTGTGAACACACACAAAATGGTCGAAAATCCAAGCGGACAGCTAGCAGCAATTCAAGTCGAACAAGGATCGAAAAAGTAACTATCATCAGCAGAAAATCGAAAAGGACATGAAGAATAGCTGCGAGAAGAGATTATTCTCTTTCTCTCTCTCTCTCACGTTTGCACACCCTCAGTAGGGATTTCTCATTTTTGCAAAACGGGGACAAGGACGAGAACGTCGACTATTACAACGACGATGACGACCGATAGAGGAAAACAATCAAGGAAAACTGCACTCGGAAAAATATCCTTCGTCACGGAATTGCAACTGCTTTGGATGTCTTCCTTGCCATCCAGTCTTACACATGCTCACGTTAACCCATCCCCGCAACAGAAAAGAAAAACTGAGGAAATCCAGTGGAATTGCTCAGAGAACCCTATAACCCGTCTCCGGTCTGGAGGTCCTGCAGAAGCCATAGCACAAGCAGACGCAGCACCAGAACCAGCACCAGCACCAGCAGCACGGCATGGCGTTGGCGTTGGCGTTGGGAAGGAAATCCCATTTGCAAGTAAATTGGAATTATAAATTTGATAAAAATGGCAAAATATAGGACTTTAACGTCCTCCCTAGAGCTGCACACGAACACATATCGAGTGAGGCCGTCGACGTTTGCCTTCCACGAAGATTGCCTCATTCCTCTCGTCGTACTGCACTGAATCGCTGGATCGCTAAAGAAACGAGGTCTCAATGTGTCCGCTTTTTGGATTCAGTTTTTGTGTCCTTTTTGGGGAGCATTTTTATATTTGGACACTTCCTTCCAATTTCAATGTAAATAAATTGAACTCCATGAGGATCCTGTTTCTTGTGTCCCGTGCCGGCTTGCCGCAGCATGGCGGGCGGTCTCGCAGAGAGTTCGCCATCCCATTTGGATTGTCTTCATCTTGGTTTGTGTTTTATCTCGGGGTCCTTTGGCATTGATCTCTGCTCCTAATATCCTTGCATTTGTGCCTGTGTGTGCTTTGCGCCGGAAATCTTTAAACAAAAAATCCACAAAAAAAAGGGATGTGTATGCATAATTTCCACAAAATTAAAGCTCTGAGTTGTGTGCGTCCTGGCAGATTTCTGCTGAGTTTTGTCATTCCCCTCAGCTGAGGACGAGGGCGACACCAACAACGTTGACGGCGGCGGCGATGACGACGACGACGACGACGATGAATGAAGGACGGTACGAAAATTGCGTGTATTTCCGTTTGCCTTTAATGGGAATGGCATCCTGACGGAGGGGGCACGCTGATGTGTGCTCTCGATACGGTAGACGGGACGCGCTTCGGTCGTGTATGTGCGCGCATTCGCCTCAAAATTTAACCGACCGTGGAAGATGGAAAAGGAAATACGGCAGCGGGGGATGGGGGGGGTTGAAAATAACTCACTCCCCCCTCTCGAGCGAGTGAGAACCAAGTTCCAAGACCCATTATCAGTTTCGTTCGGCAGAAAAAAGAAACGAAGGATATACGAGTTTGGAACGGTTTCGGATGCGCATCAGTCTGAGCGAGTGTGCGGCACTCACTGTATGGCTGCCAAATTGAATGCGGCAGCAGCTTTTAGGTAAATTAAAGTACATTTCTTCGAATTTACTGAAGACATGTGCGAACATGAATTGAGCCTGTGTTGGGCGCCACGCCGAGGGGGAGGGAGGGGGGGGGGGTGGGTTAATTGAAGTAAAGGATGGTAGTACTGGCTGCGCGACGGAGACTGTGTGATCCTGAATTCGGAAGTGGCATTGTTAATGCATGGCTACACCGGCTACATGGAGTGCTTCCATTAACAGTGGCGATATATTCTCTTTAACCGGAATGTTCTCAAGAGGTTGACGGAAGCGGTGGGGGAGGGGGTGAGGCAGACAGAGGGCTTGTGAATTAACTTGGAGATTATGGCTATTAGCAGCAGTCCCTTGTCTCGGAAGTGCCCGCCGCCTGTACTTGTGCATCGTTGTTTATCTGCGATTATTAACGTCGTTTAGTCGACATTTTGCAAAGTTGTTGGACTGTCTGCTGCTGCAGAAGGGGTTGCTGGGTGCCTTTGTGGAGTGCAGCAAAGGGATTAGACGGGGAAAGGGACTGCGATTGGATGGAGTCACGGAGTCGTTCGGGTTTCAGCTCAATTCACGCGGCTTTGGAGTGAAACTGGGACTCTTTGGAAACCTCTAGAGGTTCTCATCGATTTTAGTGGAAAATGGCTCGAAGCTCACACCGGGAAATTTATCAGAAGCCTAGGATGCTACATAGTACATTCCACTCGAGTAAAGCTCATCAGGCGTCTAGTACGCTACATTTTGTTTTTTTTTAATTAAAGCTCATCAGGGGCCCAAGACGCTACATTCCGTTCCACTGACACCACAATTCCATAGTCAATCTGATCCCGATGCGCCCTCAGAGCTGGGAATCTCTAACCTGCCAGAGCTTCATCTCACATTCCCCTAGTCCGTGGCGTCGGAATCGGGTTAAGTGGAAGTAGATCAAGAAGTTTCCCAGAGGCCTCATGGTCACCTCTGTCAGCGCTGTTGCCACAGTGAGACACGCCCAATTCGAAGTCAGTTTCCTCTCCTCGAAAGGATCCAACACCACGAGAAGAACTTTAAGTTCCTTGAAGATCCAAGGCTTCGCCACGACTCCCTGTCTCCACGCGATGGACACACAAAATTCTGAGAAAACTCACGCTGCTCCACTCCCGTGGGCAAGGCTTCTCAGGATAGAGACAAAAAAAAAATAACAACAGAGCAGCATTCAATTCAGAAGAAATCCTTGACTCCACTCGGCGTTCGTCAAAGCTGCAATTGATGGAATCCCTTTGCCGAAGCCGCACAGTCATTCATTTTCACGGCGACTGCGGTCGACTTCTCTCGGACGCCTGTGTGTACATCTCAGTCAATTCACAAGCATTCCGTCATCTGTTCCATCACCTTGTCAACAGCCCCCGACCGTGTGCGCGCACCGTGAACCCCCCCCCCGCTCTTCTGATTCTATGTCAAGTCATTGTAAACGAACGGTTTTTTTTGTGCCCCGCACAATAGCACAATAACTCAAACTATTCCTGGTGGAAAATAAAATTCTAAGCCAACGCAAATTGTAAAGAGCCCTCTCCCGCAGCAACCCACACTAGAGACAGCATGCTCACCCCGTGCACCACTCGCTACGAAAATAATTGAAATATTCCCGAGTCCTTGCCGGGAGCGGCGCGACGGCTGCGACGACGAAATGAAGCGCATTTCACTTCAGGTTGTCTCCTTGATTTGTTACTAGGAACTCGACGAGTCTATTTATACCTCCTAACCACCCTCTTTCCCCCCCCCCATCATCAAGCAAAAGGATTTCATACGGCATTGAACAATAAAAATGGAATTCCAGAGAATCCTGAGGCAGGAGTGAAAGAGATCATCTGCACAAAAGCCGGCGAATACTTCATACTGCCAATGGATGTGCGTACTCAGGGCGGCAAGGTAGAGGGGGACTGGGGGGACGAACTGCCATGACAACGCATCCTTGCACACAAACAAGAGTGGGTGATTCGCATGAAATTTTTTCCCTCAAATTGGCTTTTATTATCCTGACGGGGAGAGTATGTTGATGAATGCATCGCGCTCTACGCGACCTAATAGGACGCATTCCTTTGCTTTATTTCATTTCAATTTGGAATAGAACACGCCACGGTCGTGGGTTGGGCTGGCAGCGGTGCGCCGCCCGCTCTGGTGCTGCAACTGAAGCTAAAGCTGAAGCATCCCGGCAAAAGCGGAATTTAATTTCACTGTTGCAACGACGACGAGCTGCCAGATACTTTCATAATGAAAGGAGAGAGAGACAACAGCGAACAAAAAACCCACACACACTTGCCACCGTGGATACAGTTCCACGGACAGGATGAGAGCCACGAGAGCACGGAGGCAGGCAGGGGCAGGCGGTAAAAACGGAACTCAAACAATTAAACATCCGTTGAAGGCAAATTGAAATCCATCGATGTAAATATAATAACCAATATCCGTTGGAAAAGTTGCTTTGATTTCGCGCAAAACCAGAGCCAACCGTGGGCGAGGTATGGTGGAATAATAATTTCCCAGGATTCTGGAATTCATTTTCATTTTTAATCCATCATCGACAAGCTCCCACCCCCAAGAACACCCAGACTGGCACCGAAGGCAACATCTTGTCTACGGGAGGGGTTGCGTTCGCTTACTTCAACGCTGCGCGCGCGTATCTCTGGCCAGTCGGGCGTTCACCATGCAAATGGAATGGATTCGATATATTTTTTTTATTCTTGTTGCTCCCCCTCCCCTCCACCCATCCCTTCTATTATTTAATTATTTCTCTTCATTTTGTTGCTTCGTCTTTTTGCTCGCAATGCGCGCGCTGTGTGCACTCGGTATCCGAGTATTGCGTTGCGTTGTCCTGTTTGCATAATTTTTTTTTAATTAACGGTGATTTATTGAAAGTGCGATGGGGGAGGGGGTAGGGGGGGTTGGTTGATTCTTTGCCTGACGTGTGCACTGCGGTGGAACAAATTAAAAACTCAATTTGGTAAAGTGGAATTATTAAATGTGTGTGGCGTGGGGGGGGGGGGGGAGGATGGCTGACAGGGGATGGTTCACTTGACCTCCCGTTAGTGGTTACTGAATGGGGAATAATTTAAGTGGACGCCCATCTCGTTCGCCGCTGTCGAAGAGCGTTAAGATCAATACGAAATTCATTTAACAGTTTTCCAATTAATATGCAAAAATCTAACTTTATCCTTGCAGCTGTCGGTGGGTCTAGGAGGGGGATGGGGAGATGAATTGGTAGCCCTCACTGGCGCCCAGGCCAACTTTGTTTGTCGGATATTAATCAGATGTTGAAAGTTGGACGCAGATCGAAGGGTTGTGTGGTTGGGCAGCGAAGTTCGCTTGAAAGTCGTTGTCTTTGCTTAGGATTCCAATCTTCTTGTGTTTTTTTGTCATGTTTGACTGGGTAACCATCTGCTGAGAGTTTCCTACGCCGCCAGGGTACATCGGCGAACTGAAGGACATCGGGTAGGCCGCTATGTTGCATGCGGCAAACGATTTTCAGGTTAGTCTGTCTAAAAAGCCAGCTAAGCCGCTTTGTTGCAAGCGCCAATTGGTTTCCCAGTCAGTCGGCCTAAAAAGTCAGTTAAACCGCTTTGTAACAAGCGCCGATTGGTTTTCCAAGTCAGTCTGCCTATACTTGGCCTAAGTGTGACTCCTATCTGCTGGCTGGCTGGTTGGCTTAAGCCAAGACTACAACATCCTCTTCGACGAACAAGAGTGGATTTTGTTGTATCCCTTCACACTCCCATATGTCATCCATTCCGCACCTCATCTAATCTCCATTGTGACCACAACGCTGGGTCAACACCAGAATGCATTCGTTGAGAGCAAACATCAGCGAGTACCAGTACCCAATTATTTAAGCCCGCAGCATTAAGCAGTGCCACACACTCCACCCAGTCCACCCACTCCACCCGCTCCACTCACCCCACCGGCCCTCTACGATGACGAGTACTTATGCATGCCCTCCGCAGGTGCCACAAGTTCACTCTCGACACCACTCAACCTTATGCGAGCGCCTCACGGAGGGCGGCACCCACCCTGTCCGCAAATGCACACACACACACACACACACTTCACCACAAATCCACCGTCGCCGACATTCACGCTTATGAACTCCAAGGGCGACCGCCGCGCCGCGGAATTCGCTTCAATTCCGAAATTGCCGACATGCATGCGGGAATTACAATAAAACTTTCAACCGCTTTACCTCCCTCGTCTGAGAGTGTTTACGAAGTCAAATCCGCGTGAATATCCTTCGGAGCTGAGCGCAGAGGGTGTCGGCTGCAGTGTGTTGGCTGGTGTCCCTGCCTGCAACCGCTCCGAAGGGACCGCTATTTCGGCCACTTAGGGATTATGGGAAAAGTTGATGTCATTGATTTTTAATTTCCACTTAAATGGCGAGAGATCCTTTTCCGGTGGCACTAATCCGCCCAACCCACGGCACCGACAAGCGCCCATAATTCGACACAAATTGCGACACCTCAAGTCGTCGCCCTCGCCCCTCAGGAGGATCCTCGGTACATGGAAAGCTGGAGATAACCTAAGATTCAATCCTCCCCCCTCTCTCCCACCCTTCGCCAGAGAGTGTACACAAAGGCTTAGGGATTAATTTGCCATAACAACTATTTTGCACATGGAAATCTCATGTTTTGCTAAGTCCCACCCCTTCGGTTATTCCAGTAAGCAGGGTAATTAATTCGGGCAGCGGCTTTGTGTGTGTTCCTGCACGTCGTCGCACGCATCTGTTTGTGTGTGTATGAAAATTGATATTTTCCCATATGTTGAGCAAGTGAAGGGGGATTTACATCGGACGACGAGCAGAATTGTGGTCAGGGATGTTGTGAAATCAAAGGGATTCCCTGTGTATGTGTGGGGTAAGCTAAATCCCTATTAATTAGTTGCAAACAAAATGCCACTAAAACTCTCTCCCCATCCACCCCACAGCCCGGCCACTCGGCTTGTCAGTCTTCCGGCTCCTCGACGGACTCAAGTGGGTGTGTGTGTGTTTTTTGTGTTTTTTTTGCCGACGACACAGAGAGGGGTGGTAGAGGGGGGGGGGGGGGGGGGGAAGTTGGCGCAAACACTTAAGTTCACTGGCGGTCGGGGAGCATTAAGTTATTGTTATTTGAAAATCTTTGATATCCGGTTGGCGGGCGGATGCTTGCGCTGCTGTGTCGTAAAACTGGGATTAATTAGATTTAAATTAAGTTCTTTGATTTATGTGTGTGTGCGTGAGGGGGGGGGGGGGGGGGGGGGGGTTGGGGTCTTGTTCTCTTTGAATGTTCCTGCTTATCGGTGAGTGAACACGGGTGACGGACGGGTCATGTGGAATATGAGAGAACGGCCGTAAGGCATGTTTATGGGATTATTTGGAAGTTAATTTCCTTACAAGAGGCTTAAGATCCTGTCATCGGGACGAGTTGGAGGTGTTTTGATGGGCCTTTGCCTCTTTGGAAGAACAAGGGTGGTTGGGGGAGGGGTTTGACAAGGACGAGCATCACTCAAAATCATACAAAGTCACTGATTGACTGCTCTCGCTCGAAGGAACTGCCAAATCCACATGAACTGCCTTAACCTAAGCCACCACTCCGATTTAATGTATGCGCGCGAGAGGCAGAGGCCTACACCACAGTCGATCGAACAACAACTCAGTGCCAAGATAAAATTGATTCGAGTCCTATCGCTGATTATCCCATGGCGAGGTCGTCGCCAGCTCCGGGCACAGGACACGGTGGTGTGATGGCCTCCCCCTCCCCGCCATGCGATTGCCGATAGGAATTTCGATTGGTTTTCGTTCGTTTGGCTCTGCTTCCTGCCGTCCACAGAATGTTTGTTTGTCATGTTCTCTCTGTTTAACCGATCTCCATCTCTATCCTCAGTGTAACTTCCTGAATTAGAAACAAGACCATCCATCCGTTTGCCGGCTGCTCCGCCGACACTGTTTGGTATGCGAAACAAAGTAAAAGGATCAAATTAATTCCACTATTGGAATTCTTTTTCCCATTCGAACATTCGAACCGTCGAATGGCGAATCGGGCATCGTCAGGACGCGACGCAGAGTGGCCCGGAGGGGCATCAATTTTGCCAAAAAGAAATTACTGCCGGCAATGTTGGGTACTTTGAGTGTCAGACTCGAGTGGACTCAAAAGGATGGCGGCGGGGGTGCACTGAGACACACACACACAGAGAGAGAGGGGAGAGGGAGGGGGGGAAGGACTATAAAGCCCGAAGGCTTTCCGGAATAAGTTGCTATAAGAGTCCGACAAATTGATTTCGACTTTTATTAGATTTCTCTGTACGCAGAGCGCAGAGGAGGCGCTGCCATCGATGCTATCCGATGCCATCGGATGCCATCCAATGCTACCCAATTCACTTGGCCTGTGCCAAAGTTTTGCGAAGCCGTTTGGACGGAGCAAGACATTCCGGAACTGCAGAAATTAAAACGCATAAAACAAAAGCCGCCCCACAACCGCCATCCATCGAGCGTGGAGACGTTCGCCGTCGTCGGCCTGGTACTCGTCCTCGTCCACGAATCGTTTATCGATGGATCCGTTTTGCGGGATCGATGACAAATTACGGGCTGCCTCCATGGCCTTGGGTTTTAATGAATCGCCGACAGAACGAGTACTTTGACATTTTAATATCCCAGCTTTGCGTGGATTCGTTTGATGCTCCCCGCCGATGGTCAGCGGGGTGAGGGTGCACACGCCCATTGGCTCCGATGGCAGGAAGTAATTGATTCTTACCAGACGGGGCAGAAGTTTTGTATTCAATGCGCCCTTGTTTGCTCTGCTTTGATGATTCAGCCTCAGCTGGGCGGAGTTGGACGAATTCATTCTCTCTGTGCTTGTCGAGTGTTGTTGTTCGAAGGACACGTGCATCGCTTTCACGCTCACATCACAGTTTATAATTGAATCTCAACCGCTGGCGTTGTCCTTGGAGATGTGCGGCAGTTTTGCAAATGATTTTCCGCCCTTTTCGAGGGTGGCTTGGTTGTTTGGAAAGCCGCAAGGAGATACCATTCAGTTCCTCAGCGGGGGTGGTGACGGTGGCGAATTGTTCCCAGGAAACACGCGAAGCGAAAGAAAGAGAATACATAAGCAACACACGCGTTACGCCGATCACACGTTGACTTAATGGAGAAATTAAGCGAACGATTTTGTGGCGGTCCCGGCTCCCATTGTGTGTGGTGCGACGCCTGGTGACTGCTCTTGCGGAGCTGGAGGCGAGGTTTATGTTAGCAATTTGTGCTCTCTCGCTTGGAGATGTCCTCGTTGTCTTGTGTGTGTGTTGGAGAGGGAGGGTGTTTTTTTGTGATTCACTTGTGCGATCTTTCAATTCCCCGCGGCAACTGGCTGAGGAAGTTCAGATTTGCACGCATAATCAAATTGTTGCTTGAGTTCAAAGGAATTTCATAAATCCGGTAAAAATCGAATTCCCCGCTTGGGCCTGACACCGGGAAAGAACGAGCATTTATCGGCTTTCAAGCGGACGGCGCATAAAGCTTTGGAAGGCGTTAAAGACGAGACGTTAATGACGACGGTCGTCACGGTCCACATCAAGGCTTAGGAAATGTTTAAAGTTACAGCCCCCCAAGCACACCCACACGCCGCCATTTTATGTCACTGATGCATTACAAAATCAGCCGGGGGACGATGAACGACGCCCCGCTTAAGTGTCATTCGGTGGATGGTGGCAAGGATGGCAAGTATGGCATCACGGACATAAGAAAGCCTTCAACGGGGCACTCTCGAAAAGATGGTTTCCCCATCAAATTCCCTCAGCGGCAGCGGCAAACCGATGACTCAGCGCATAGACCGGTCGTTGCCATAAATCCTGTCACCTCCGGGCGGCGGCGACGGCGGCGGCATGACCGTAATTCACTTTAATTTATTCTTTCTTTTTACACGCGTGATGTAGCCAGTGATTAAGTCAGCCATTACGATGGCAAAAAGAAACGAGCGATTTATGTGCGACACGGTGGCTCACATGCATGGATCGTCTTGCACTGGGCGCCACTTAAAGCAATCTCCGATGAACTTTAATCATCGAGGAAATCGGATACAGCTTGAGTGGGAGTGGGGGCTCACTTACAACTGGAGAAATGCACGCACTATTTACCCGTGCGCTCTGACATGCAAGCCCATCAGGACACATGCAAGCGTCCAAGTGCACAAACAAATTTAATATTCACCGTACGTGATCCTTGAGACACCGAGAGCTCCGGCCTCTGCCCGTTGGAACGCTTTGACCGCATTTCATGTCGTCCTGTCCATCCTTGTAGTAGCATGCAATCGGTATTCGCATAAAAAAAAATCTCTCTCCTCTCTCCTCTCTGCTCGTGCTCCATCTGTTCGTCGGCAGCCGTCTGTGACAGTGGCTTCGTGTTGTATTGTGAACGTTCCCCGACAATGTCCAGCGCAATGATTCATCCGAACAAGGATATCACTGCGTACGCTTGTCCTGTTTATGCGACAAGAGGCAGGCGGCAACTGTGCATTCCCCCCGTCGCTCGATAGACCAAATGATTTACGCGTGAAAGTAAAAATACTTACATGTCCTCAGGAGATAATAAAACCCATGAAAATATGTCCTTAAAAAATTCCCTAAACAAAAAACCCATAACAGCATCCGTCGAGAAGCAGCAGAGGCAGCAGCATGCGCCACGACGACATCACGGGTAAGCACCACTCACACAGCTTCGGGTGTGCGTGCGCATGTGTGTGTGAGGCTGTCAAGCAGGCACATGGGATGGCAATAACGAGACACATAATGATGTAATTACTGGCGCAATTATTGCATGAATGGCAACGACGACAACGGTGGCGGCGGGTGGAGCAGGCACACACACACGATCCACGCTGGGGCACGAGCGGCGCGGCGAAGACCACAGGATGTGGATGGGTTTTGCTCGCTTTAAGAGGGGCTTTAATTTTTTTTTTTTTGGTAGCTTAATTGCATATAACAACACACGAGCTGACTCAGAAGTATCTCATTTAAGGACTCCCCCCAACCACCCCACCCACCCCACTTCCGACACGTTCGACGGTCGTCCAGGACCGCGCCGCAGTAATGCGGTATTCATGTGAAATTATGGAGCAACAAATTACGAAAAAGTAAACGCCACAACGGCTATGTAAACTTTTACGAGATACTTCGGCGAGAGGACTTTGATATTCAACCTCTCGTTTGACTTTTAATAGTGTGAAGGGGGCGGGCTTAACGCTGCCACCGGGTCAATGGGCACTTTATCGGGGGCGGCGGCCATATGGTGTCGGGACGGATCTCTGATTGAGTGGGTATCCTCTTGATGGTTGACAGCACCTAATCGAGAAGCGGGCGCCCTCCTTTCTGTCCCAAAAATGCAGTCGAATCGATCGTGCGATTAAGCGAGAAGCGGGCGCTCTCTTTCTGTCCCAAAGTCCAATCGATCGTGCGATTAAGCAGAGGACGGGGGGCGAGGAGGGGGTTGTACTCAATCATCGTGCCAGCTTACGAAGGTAACTCCTCGCAACGACCTCATTTTGATGACTCCAAGCACCGCCTAATCCACCCGCCCCCCCTCAAAAATGATTTTGAATTCACCACCATGGGGGAAGCATTTCATTTCGTTCGCCCAACACCCACCCATCACCCAGAGAGATACTTAATCAAGAAAACTTTACACTCAAAGCGGAGAGGAAATACCAACATCCAGCCATCCCAAGGACGACAAGGACGACGACGACGACACATATTCATCACGGTTATCAACGTCGTTGAAAGAACTGTTTTTCGCTGCCATTTCCATCTCTAAGTAAAAATAAATTGCTTTCCATCCCCCCCCCCCCCCCCCCCCCCCCACCCCACTGGATGTAATAATGTCAGCTTAGCCCCGAAAATGTATACAAACACACGCACACTCGCCACGCTCGCATCCTTCCGCCTGTGAATTTACCTTAAAGATTTTCCATCTCTCGAACTGCGAGAGCAGGCCACCAGGAATCCACCAAAGGCGGCGACTGATATATATCCTCGCGTGGAATCGCCTAAGACTCGCCCAGCTGTACTTCCTTCTGCTCATTTGCGAAGCGCCGCTAACACTCTCCGAACGAAAGTTCGTCCTTGTCCGGACTCAATCGCTCTGGAAACACGATAAACTTCCATTCATCGCCCGTTCGTGTTCGTGTCGGCTACAGCGACGACAACGGCAGTGACGATGACAACGACGACGGGGACGACACGGACGACGGAGAAAGACCAATTTACCTTTAACAGCCCCTTGGAGACCAGAGCTGAACTGAGAGAGAGAGAGAGAGAGAGGGAGGGAGGAATAAGGAAACAGAAGGCCTCTATCTATTGCTCGCCCGCCCGCCCAGCACAGTCATATTTTTGTGTGCGATCTCGTTTAATATTGCATGGGGGCGGTGTGCTGGATTAGATGGAGGTCCCTCCGCCGAACCAGGACACACATATGCGCCCACAGATAACTTATATCCGTGGCGGTCGCATGGCTATGGGGTGACCAAAAGACAACGGAGACGGTGGCAAATGAGGCAACTCCAAAACTGAAGCAGCTCGAGTGTCGAGTCATAGAAGTCATCGTCCTTAAATTTCACTTCTTTTTTTTTTCTCCTATGTTAGTCTCTCAAACTCGTATTGGATGGATAAGCAAATGATATTTTAGTCCTCATCCCGATGGAGCGAAGCAGATGTTCTCCCACTACAGGCCCCCATGAGCTGGCGCTTGCCGCCCGCCGTCGATGAGTGCGGCCGAGATGAAAGTTGCGCTTTCACGTATGACAAAGTTTACTTTTATCGTTTGCCAAGGATACGTGCATAAATTTCGCAAAAGGAACTGATAAGTAAGTTACGATTTAACCCCCCATCCCACCTATAAGGAAAGTTTTCACTTCTCGCAGTCGCGCGTTGCCGTGCGCCCTGCGGTCGGATTCAGTGTCAGGACGGGGTGGTGGACTGCTACTCCCCGGCATAACTTAGTTCATTTTATCATATGGGAAAAGTTTGCCACTGCCACTGCCACTGTCTCCTGGTCCTCCTTCCAGCTGACATCGTGGCATCCTCGACGAGGATGGAGAGCGACAGCAGCGCGGCGGGCAATCCTATTTCATTCGAGTTAACTAAATGAGTGTTTAAATATTTTGTTTTCCCCAGTTTGCCAGGTGGAAGGGTAGGGGGGCTGGGGTGGCTTTCTCACCGGATGCAGCCCTGCTGTTAGGTGGAGGAGGTGATGGTGTAAATAATGCGCCGTCTCCTCATGGATGGGGCAGCACATTACGCCCGAGATAAGACTGGGGATCTGGAGCGCTGCACTTTTTCCATTCTTCAATAATTTATCGAAATACCTTCGGTGACGACGGTGATGCAACGGAATGCAGCCGAACACGAGGTGGCGGTCCTCCGCTGATGCTGCTGCTGCTGCTGCTGCTGCTGTAGTTTACTGATAGTTTTCGAGAAGTTTTTCCCATTCGGAGAAAATCACAAGTAAGGCTGCTGAAATATAGTTTTAAACGACATCCGCTGCGGTGGATGCGAGCGTTGGGCGCCCGCCTGTGTATCTTGTCGTCGATGGGAAACTTTGATGGGATCCTGACGATGTGCTTTTTGTCAATTTGTCTGCTGAAGGGAACTGCAAAAAAAAAACAACAACTTTTAATCAGAAGTAGTTTGTTATTTGGCGAAGGTGAGATGGTGTTCCATGGCGAGGGTATTTTTCGTGGCAAAGTTTCCCGAGCGATAAGAAAACTCCAAGCAGTGTCGTCGTTGTTTGTCAGGCAATCAGTGCAGCTGAAGACGGTTCAAGAAGCCAAAACTAATAAAACTCCATCATCTCCTCGCATGACCAAATCATTACGACCTTCCTAGCGCTCGATACCGTTAGAGTAACTCATTTTCCAGACACCGAACGCTCAGTGTAGCGCAACGCAACACTCCACAGCGGGGTATTAATGCCGATTGCGTTCCTCCGTCATCTCTTGGATTCGGTTTGTAAGTCCCACTCGCTCTCTCGACTGAAACCCAATCGCAATCAAAATTCGAATCCCGGAGCCGAGGCAGGAGGAGATGCGGGGGACCGACTTCCAGATGTGATTGTATATTCATTCAGCAATTCCCGTACACGCGAGATAAACTCCTTCGACCATAAAAGTTAACTAAAGTCTGCAGCACAACACCACCCGACCGTCGTGCCTTCGAGAAATGCACTCCAACCAGCAGCGGCGGCAGGACAAAATTGAGAAAAAGGAAACCGGCAGGATACAATTTACTACGCCATCCTTGGGGCGGTTGGGGGGAAACCTCAAATTCCACAATAAAAATGTTGCACTCTCATTTCAGCCATTTCAGCCACTGGTGTCGAGGGGGTGGCAATTGGGAAGAGGACGCAGGCCAAAAGGCGAAAGGATATCGTCCCCAAAACGAAAGAAAAACACAGAGACCAAGGAATGTTGCCCATAAACTGCTTACTGCCGACGACGCATACTGCTGCCGTTGCTGCTGCTGCTGCTGGAGGACGACTGCTCCTGCTGCCGCTTGTGTTAACCGGCTTAACCAGAGGCACACACACACACACTCAGCTGTGTGTAGGTACAATCGAAAGCGACATGGAATTAGGGATTCAAAATTGAAGGGCCACAGCACCACACAACCGCCGCACAGTCACAGGGGCACTAGCCAACACCGAGAGCGGGTCCTTACGTCGAAATGGGAAATAAAATGAAAATGTCGGTCTAGGCAGTAATGCTGGCTCAGTGCCAATCAGTTGTGACATGATGAGTAGGCACAGTTGGAACCACGAGCACCATCACCATCACCATCGGCATCTCTAGCATCTCTAGCATCACCAGCTCTGGCAACTAAGACCGACCGACAGACACACACACGAATTCATGGGGTGTATGCAAAATTGAAGCCAACAGCTATTTAAGAGGTTTATTACTTCTGCTCGGCAAGGGACCCGTTTCCTGTGTCCCTTGGCTGTTGCCTTGACAGGGGGGGGGACAACGACTAGGAAGACGACGTCGTAGTCGACAGCGACACCGACAGCGAGCCATGCAGAGAATCAAACTTTGAAGGCGTATAATGCGCAAATGGGTGACATTAAATCCTTGGGGCCCTTGTTCTTGTCTCCTCGGGCGCAGCCAAGGCCATTACTGCCAACATCTATTACTTGCGGTGCTCTGATGAGAGCCCTTGGCGAGCGAACGGAGCCCAGGGCAGAACCAGAAAATTCGGTGTCCGGACATCGTTTCTTTTTTTTTTTTTTTCCCGTCTGCCCCATCGGACTGCTGGCGATGATGATGAGCCGACACTGCTCGGCCACCACACACGATGGCGTTGTGAAATTAAAACTTATAAATCTTGAAGTGCACCATTTAACGGTGGAGTGTACATAAAGTCCAGGCGAAAGCCGATTATGTGCACGGAGCGCACCGAATGCAGCCAACTGTGGCGTGTACTCGGATGGGTCCACATGAGCTTGGGAGCCCCGACACCACCGATGAATGGATCCCCATCGCCATTGGAAATATGCAAATTAACAGTTTGTGTGCGCTTTTCCAAATGAAGTTATCCGCCGAGTCGATCGACGCCAATGATGCGGCGCGGTTCGTCCGCCACCTCTCGCCACACATCCACATCCGTTTTGGAATTTCGTTAAAATTTATGAAAACTTAGATTGCCGACAAGGACGGGCGAGCATCGAGCATCGAGCATCGAGCACCGGGCGCCCGGACGAGTGTGCATCTATCCCAGCCGCCGGCATAAACGAGTCACCATCTGGCGGGATATTTAATTATTTTGTTGCCGAAGTTAATTTAACTTTGGACATTCTGCACAGCATCATGGATGATAGACGTCAGATAGGGAAAATTGAATTATGACCTTGTTTTTGCTCGGGATTATGTGGACCAGAGCTGGGTGGGTTCGATGGGGTGGTGCTTTTTTTTTCTTTGTTTTCTGTCCTCTGCTGTGTTGTGCTGTCACTCGGGGGCTCAAGGGTGCGTGTGTTGCCACTTTGATGGGATTGCGGCTGGAAATTATTTTCAATTGGAGCGGCTGAGTGTGGGGGGGGGGGGGGGGGGAATGAGCAGCGCAGATGGTGACGCCGATGGGTGGCAGTATGGTGGACCTTAATTTGCATGAATCTGAGTTCGCAAGGGCTGACAGGTGGTGGGCTGCAACATTTTCGCTTTTGTTCGACAGAAGCTTCACAAAATTGATCGGGCCGACGATTGGAGGTGAGGCTGAATTTAAATTGACAAATTTTAACTCGCTCTCTCTCTCTCGGTCTCTTAAAGAGTGCGCTTGGGGCGGGAAGAATTTCAATTGTTGTGACCACCAGCGAGGCTTTCAGAAGGAGACGCAGACTAAACTGGGGCTTAAGAGACCGCACTGAGTGCGACAAGGAGGCCGTACAGTTTTGAACAGGAGCTGGACGGTAAGAGGAAAAGTGCACCGGCAAGCCAGTACAAAAAAATTGGGAACCCTGACAGCAGGAGAGGGTCGTTAAAACAAAAAAACGTCTTTATTCTCCGCCAACGTCACCGAAAGCCTCCTTGGCAGCAGGAGCGGGTCGGCAAGAGAACGAAAAAACCTCGTCAGTCTCAGCCGAAAGCCAGTGCGAAACAATTGGGAACACTGGCAGCTCGCCCGCCTCGGTGCATCACACATCAGCCGGTGCACACGGCCCCAGTGTGTGCACACAAAAATCGATCACCGTAGGCGTCGGCTGCACCGTTCGTTGCATGCATGCGTATGAGGTGGCCCCAAACACACCCGAATCCGGAGTGCACTGGACAGATACACACAGAGACTGCGGCGGTGGTGGCGGCGGCGTCTCGTTCACTGCAACGATGGCTGCCTGCGTACGTGTGTGTGTGTTAATTAACAAACTATGCATGATTTAGCATCGGGGGTCGAATTATGCAATTAACTTGTAATTTCAATTCGAATAAAATTCCTGTAATTCCTGTCCAATCATGCAGCTCTCGCCTGAAATCCTTTCAGCATCCCATCCCTCCCTGCGCCCCCCGAACTGGATTGCGATGAAATTTGATTCGAGATTCAATCGGGTTTGAGTGGTATCTGTCCACTTCAGTCGATAGGTGGGAGCTGACGGGCGTCGGGTGGGCTTTATGCGATTATCTGGTATATTCCTGGTGAATTCCATTTGCTAAAATTAATGTTCACCACACCACAGCACACACACACTCGTTGTGCGGCCCTCAGCATCGGCAATTTCATGGCCAACCAGACAGGTAATTATTTAGGGGATTAACAGTGTTACAGTGGGGATACTCAAATTAAATGCGGACAAGCTCGTGCCGGTGGCCGGCAGCAAAAAACCCACCAACCCGTGTCGATCCATTAAAATCTGATGAGCAATCGGGTTCGCACCCTTGTTCCGCTGACGACGACGACGCTGCTGCCGCTTCTTTGTTTCTCACTTCTGCCCTCTGTGGGGCGGCCCTTTTGGCTTTTTAACTATTCACGGAATCTTAACACTCCATTAACCCGAAAGGTTGGAATCATTTTTCAAGGGAGAGAAACTTTCGAACAGCTTCTTGCAAAACCACCTACCTCCCTCCCTCCGCCCAGTCAAGGAGTGTCTTCTCAGCAGAAACAAAAAAAAAATAAGAAGAAGTGCGAACGCAGTAACCCTTTTCGACGTTACTCGGGGATGCTCAGAGCACTCCTTGAGCTCGGTGAAGTGAAGTGAATGAAAACGCAGAGGAGGAGGAGGAGGAGGTGACGGAGCAGCATTGAGGAAATTTGTTAACCTCATTTATCAAAGACACCAGGCGGCAAGAGGGCTTACCGAGAGATCGAGAAGACGATGGCCGCCAAGAGGTAGACAAAAGTGATGGCGAAGGCGAACCGGAGCGGCGCGTCCTGACCCGCTTACACACCCTCGGTGCACAGTCGGAGATGACAAATGGTAAAAGTTTCCATTTTGGAATTATTACGAGTTCATAAAGCACGCGGAGGGGTTGATGGTGCTGCGTGCGTATAGCTGCCGGCCTAGTGAGTGAGGGGCGGGGGGCAGTTTTGATTAATCTGCGCGGTTCGAAATTCATGATCCTTGACCGAGGGAAAAAATGATGCGGCATGTAAATAGAGACTGGAAGTCTGGTCGGGGTGATTTAGCGTGCAGCGCAGGTGATTAAAGTTCGTCCTTCGCGGTGCCAACGTGGCATGCATTGGGAACAATCGTTACATCCCCCAACGACCACACCAACTACCGTTCAAAGGCAAAAGTAAGCGGCAACCCTTCTCAAGGGTTAAGACGTGTCCCCTGACATGGCAGGAGCACAGTCCAAATGTAGCCCTCAGCCATGACATTCGTCTCTCTCCATCCGGGATCATGGAGATATTAAAAGGATACCCCCCATGGAGAGCCAGCCCCCCCTCCATCAAATGGGATCTCCACGTCAGTCGTCCTTGCAGCCCCATGAGCCATGAAATAAGAAATTACCACAAACCGCATGCATAAAAGATTGACTGCACCCCACCACCCTTAACGAAATGACCAAATTATTCCGAGGATTGACCCCTCCAGCCGCCAACCCCTCAACATTTGGCAGTCCATCCCTCGTGGCCCTTTGTAGTCCGCATTGTTTGAATCTTGAATGATGCCCAATTCGCATGAACGTGTTTCACTTCGTTGAATTCACATGAAATGGAATATCCTTCGATTGAAATACATCCCCCTGCCCCCGAAGGACTTGCCCACACACACACACACACACATACACTCGAATGGTCGAGAGAAAGAAAACCTTTAACAATACATTTTATGTTGTGGTTATTATCCTTTCGAATGGATATCTCACACATCAGCATCATCATCATCATCATCGTCGTCGTCGTCGTCATCGTCATCAACAACATCATGGCGGTCGTTAGAGGACGACTCCTACTTCCTAGTCACTCCTAGTCGGCAGACGAGGCGGCCGTCAGGATGCACGGACACACGAGCAGTTTTTGGGCAAATGTAATTTAAAATTCATTGACTATGTAAACCGAACAATAAATGAACTCACTCGCAGGACACACAGGCTCCTCCGGATGGGGACTGGGGGGACCGTTCTCTCCCATTTTTTTGCGGGCAAATTTGAATTTTTATCCTATCACTCGCATTCATTATGTTAAAATATTCATTTGTTCCTTATGATGTCCTAGAAACTGCCGAATCATTGAGGACTGGGCGGCGGCGCGGAGACGAAGCCTGCGTGTGTCTTCCACCCCCCCCCCCCCCCCCTCTCCGACCACGGGGCGACACTAAGAACTCGAGTCTTAGCCGAGTCTTTGGCGTGGAACGTGTCCTGCTGCGAAAGTGGCCGCCTGTGTGCGGCTGGATGGCGTGTAAATTTAATTAATCGCGTGCGCGTTGCTTGCCAAATGAGAAAGAAAAACTTTAATTTTACACAGTTGACGCTGGGGCGAGCTCGCCTCGGTGGTAGGCATACGAATGGTGAATTATGTCGCAATCAGTCCCTCATTCGGCAGTTATTTGTATGCAACGGCAGTGCGTCCGTCTTGATGGTGATTTGCAGCTCTCCAAGGAGACAAGAGAAAAAAAAGAAAGCAATTATCCTCGCAAAAGAGTCATCTGCCCGTGGGGCGCAATATTCCAGCGTCAACCCTCCGCATTCTGATGCACACAAGTGTGCTCTGTGCTCTGTGATCTGCGCTCTGCACTCCATGCTGTGTGAAGACCAACGAATCCCTCTTGGTTTCTTTTTTTTTCGGTAATTTTTACGACTGAATTCATCAATGAAAGGACGCGGCGACTCCTTGAGTTATTATCCTTTCCTCGCACACGAACCACAAGCACCGCCAGCAATATCAAGAGCAACAGCAGCCACAGCAGCAGCAGCTGACTTATGGTCCAATTTCAGCGCTCTGTAATATAATTCCTCCGCTCGCTCGCGTCGTGTCGTCCTCCCCAGTGTCCATCTCACCCCGCGGTGGTGTGTTTTTTTTCTTTTTTTTCATTCGAGTTTCAGTTTGTGAACAACCTTTTCACCGTTTTGTGGGGAGAAAAGTTTTCGACTGAGCGTGGAGCTGGGGCGCGAGTTGCCACCCCTCCCTGGGGCGGCGCTGCTCTCGAGCATGACGAGGGAAGGAACTCTGTGTTGCTGATGGTGGCGGGGGTGGCGGCTGTTGGCTCTTGCATTGGAATCTCATTTGGAAAAAGCGCGCAAAGGCTTGTTAATGATGAATTTGCATCTCAATTGAGACCGAAGTCAGAGTCCCTGCGACTAGACGGAGGCTGTGGGTGGGGGTTGAGGTATGAATAAATATGAAGTGTGCCACCTGAGGAGCAGCAGGGGGGAATGGAGTACTTCCAAACTGACCCAATTCCTTGAGTGGCTTGGCGTGTCTTAGACTCGTGCAAAGGCTTTGAGTCTATGATGCCCTCAGGCGGAGGGCTCTTTGAAGAGCTAACAGGCTGAGCAGGCCCAAGAGGCCACGGGAGATGGCCTTTGTTTGTGGTGGACGGAGGGGGGGGGAGGGACTCTTAATGCTTGGATAAGTGGTTTCTTAGGATGGGTCCATTAGGCGAATTAATTTGACGAACTCCACGGGGACACACGAGGGCGACGACTTCTTCATGAAGTTAGTGGCCTGCTTTTTGACGAGTTTTCCATTTCCGGTTGGTGGCAGTTGCTGTCACTCGGATTGGAGTGGGAGAAGGGGTGAGGAGCACTAAAACGCGAGGAAGTCTAAACCTCGAGGAAGTCTAAAGCGCGAGGAACTCTAAGCCGCGAGGCAGTCTAAGCCGCGAGGCAGTCTAAGCCGCGAGGCAGTCTAAGCCGCGAGGCAGTCTAAAGCGCGAGGAACTCTAAGCCCCGAGGCAGTCTAAAGCGCGAGGAACTCTAAGCCTCGGGGCAGTCTAAAGCGCGAGGAACTCTAAGCCGCTAGCAGTCTACAAACGCGAGGAGCTCTAAACCGCGAGGCAGTCTAAAGAGCGAGGAACTCTAAGCCGCGAGGCAGTCCAAGCCGCGAGGCAGTCTAAAGCGCGAGGAACTCTAAGCCGCGAGGCAGTCTAAACCGCGAGGCAGTCTAAACCGGTAGGCAGTCTAAACCGCGAGGCAGTCTAAACCGGTAGGCAGTCTAAAGCGCGAGGAACTCTAAGCCGCGAGGAACTCTAAGCCTCGAGTCAGTCTAAAACGCGAGGAACTCTAAGCCTCGAGTCAGTCTAAAGCGCGAGGAACTCTAAACCGCTAGCAGTCTACAAACGCGAGGAGCTCTAAACCGCGAGGCAGTCTAAAGAGCGAGGAACTCTAAGCCGCGAGGCAGTCTAAAACGCGAGGAACTCCAAAACGCGAGGCAGTCTAAACCGCGAGGCAGTCTAAAACGCGAGGAACTCTAAGCCTCGAGGCAGTCTAAAGCGCGAGGAACTCTAAGCCGCGAGGCAGTCTAAAACGTGAGTAACGAGGAAACACAAAGGAAGGCGATCGGCAAAATTGATCCTCTCCAAGGAACGCCGTCATTCCATCGCCTCGTCGACCTGACTGTTCCCCGTGGCAACTCTCAATCGTGCCACTTTTCTGCAGCAGGACACCAACATGAGCTGAGCTAAGGACGAGCATCCGCATTTCGTCCTTAAAAGCCTCATCAGCCATTGATTCCGCAGTCACTCCGAACTGAAAAGCAGAGACACAGCAGAGGATCAGCGCTGCGTCCCTCTAATTGCACTCGCAGGCAGTCGCAGGCAGTCACAGGAGCGGTTGCCTTGGGCTTCGCTTCATATCCTCGTTCGCATCCTCATCTCGAAGGCGCCAACGCACACAGCTGTTCGGTGGAACGTTCCCCCTTCGTTAGTGTTGCTAATTTTCAAACATGACTAACCATGCGGCACACCACAACTCACTTAATTTCCTTCTAATGACAAAATAATGCTAGAGAAATTACCCTACACCTTCCTGCGCTCTGCTCTGGCGGCAGCTGGGGCGGGTTGCAGCCGTAATAACTTGAAGCATGTGCAGAGGGTGGCCCCCATTCGCATCTGGAGCCCTTTTCATTTGACAGTGGCAGTGGCGGAGGAGTCCTTCTGTTCTTTTTTTTTTCGGGGGCCAATCGATATTTTGAATTCCATTCCAGTGGGGGCGGCAGGACTCGAGTGTTCCGGCGGGAAGTGTTCCGGTTGCATAAGGATATTCCGATGACAATACCGACAACGTCTACGACGACGACGATTCGAATGGCGATGATGACGGGGATGATGATGATGGTGATGACGACGATGATCACGGTTTTGCTGATGGCAGAGGAGGGCCAGGAGGCACACAACGAGTACAACGACAACGACGATGATGATGATGATGTAGTGCACCAGTTGTCGCAGTACAACAAAACACATAAATCAAAACGAGCACAAATTAATTTTCTGTCAGATATGTATCTGAGTGTAATAAATTTCGAAATGTCCTTTATATTAAAATGAGTGCTGTGTGAGTGTGTCGGGAGATACCTTCTGACTCCCAGAGTGTGAGTGTGTGTGGTCGAGCTTGGGGCCAGCTGTGGGGGCGGGCGGTAGAAGGTAAACCATGAAAACCAGATGTGATTCATGGAAGGACGACGGATGCAGTTTTGCATTTGCTTCAAATAAATGGTTGAACTGGAGTGGTGAATGCGGTTTCTGTGGGTTGGGCGCTTAAAGTGACAGTGGGCATTATTTAAAGATGGACATTGCGCTTGCGAAACGTGAGTGAAATGCTGTAATCGAGGGGGTTTGACTCTGTCTGGGGAGGGGGCTGAAGTGGGGAGAGCAGCATTATGCAGCTTAAAGCTGAAGGTATGTCGCAAAAATGTATAAAATTAAAAGGACAACCAAAATTTAAGTCTTTTTACAAAGTTTTATAAAAAATTAAGCAGTTTTTGCAATAATTTTTTTCAAAATGCAATGAAACAGCAATGTGACGCATCTGAAGGTTGACGTAGTGTAATTTTTAGCGGATTTTTTTTTTGAAAAAATGTATACAATTAAAAATGATATAAAAAAATTAAACAGTTTTTGCAATTGTTCCTGAAAATGGAATGAGGCAGAGCAAGGTGACGCACCTGAAGGTGGAGAACACATCGTTTTAAGCATTATTTTTTTAAAAAAATGTTAAAAAATTTAAATTTTATGAAAAATTAAACATTTTTCGCAAATGTTCTTCAAATTTCAATAAGACAGAGCAAGCTAACACTCGCAAAGCTGGAGAAAGCAAAATTTTCAGCGCTTTTTTTTCGAAAAAATGTTAAAAATTAAAAAATTTTTGAAAAATTTCAAATTTTATGAAAAATGAAACACTATGCAAATTTTTTTTTGAAAATATAACGAGACAGAAAGGTGACATACTCGAAGGTTGAGATGGTATAATTTCCAGAAGTTTCTTTTCCAAAAAATAAATAAAAACCAAAAAAATATGTAAAAAATTTAACAATTTTGGAAACTGTTCTTCAAAATCCAATGATATAGCAAGATGACGCACCTGAAGGTTGAGAAGGGAACACCTTTTGAGCAGTTTATTTTTTCAAAAAAATGTATAAAATTAAAAATGTTTATATTTTTCTTTTTGAAAAGTTAATAAAAATTTTATGGCTGGTGATCTAAGATGTCGAACTTGGTTTTCTAAGACGCCAACATAAGGCTTTGCAAAATTCGCTTATATCTTCTTTTTAATTTTTATAAAATTCTTAATTTTACCCAATGAAGGACAAGCAACAAAGAAAGAAAGTCCATCTGCAAACATCGCCTTTTTCTTCGTCATTAGGCCCCCTTAATAACTCGTCCATTTCACAACCAATTCACGGAACCCATTAGGCAACGCGTTCGATTTCGATTCACAGCCTCTGCACAGTCACACATCCACACATCCCACACGGCGGCTAAAATCCTTCATAAATTCCCTCTAAAAGCCTTCCATTCACAGGTCGCCTCCAAAGGACATCCGCATATCATGCTGACGTCGGTAAACCTAATCTCTGCCGCGTCCCATGAACCACTCACTCACTCACAACAAAAAAGGAAAAAATTGTCCCCAAAAGCAAGCCATCCTCTGTCGGCCGAAAACCACTTCACCGAAGTGCACTGAACAAATCTGGCAAAAAGAAAAACACATGACCCTCCCCCCGCCCTTCATTTCTCGTTAAATGGGCATTTCAGTCACCACCCACGCCCTCCCCCGCCACCAGCCGACGACCAGAATAAGTGCCAGTAACTTTCTCATACTCAACTGGCATTCGCATTACAAAGTGATTACATATGCAAAGGAGAAGGAGAACGAACCGGGATAGATGGTTGCATGGCATGCACCCTCATCCGCAAGGGCGGAGGCGAACACAAAAAGAAGAACAGCGCAAGCAGAGCTGGAAAAACCAACTCAGTGTATGACATATGCACAACTCCCACACACACACACATTCTGTGCTCGGTTCGTTTCGAGAGTGTTTACTCTGTGTACAAAAATTCCATCGTTCCACTAGACAGCGGCCCCGTCCGCCAATCCGTCTGCCGACCCACAGTGCCCGGCAACAACTGACACACCTCAACCAGTGGTGGAGATCGTTGTCTGCAAGGAAGATGAGAGGTCCTTTTGAGTTGAGTGGTATATCCACTTTTTGTGTGCTCTCCGCATTCTTTACTGTTTGTTAATATGTTTCGAGTTTCAACCTCCCCCCCCCCCCCCCCCCCGCGCCACACTGCTCGCAGTCTCTTTTCATAAATATCCTTTGTGCAGCAAATGGATCCTTTTTATTATCCTTACACGACTGAAGCAACCTGTTTTCTTTCTCTTTTTGGGTCTATTTGCTTCCACTTGGTGGGCGTACCGATGGTAGTCGGAATTCATTTGCAAGTCCATTCGGAGAAGGAATCCTTGGGCGCCCCATCCCGGTGCGACGGAGTGTGCAACATGCTCATCGCTGGATCCCTGTCGTGTGTGCTTGCTCTGATTGAGACTGTGGTAAGTGATTTGCTGTTCACTGTTCACTGGCGGTCGGGGAGATACTCAATTTATCATACGAGCGGAAATTTTTGTCGGTTTTCAAAGGACTCTGTCGAACAGTGCCGAGCAGATCCACTTAAATTGGCTTCACTGGTTTTTCGGGGGAGGGGACGGGGGGTGGTGCAGCAAGGTGTGAATGCACATGCCTGCCACGTATGCACTTGAAGGATAATTAAGGAAAAAATTCCATCTGAGTCTGAGACTGACAAAAACACTGAAGACGACGATACAGTCGAGCGCGGGGAGCGACCGGCAACGGCAGCAGCAGCAGCAGAGAGTGGAAACCAAAATTGGAGACAAATGGTGTTGTCAGCGTCGAGTCTTTTGTGTCTCCGTCTGTGGGTCGTTTTAATTCGGTTGAAGAGGGGGTTTTTGTTCCGCCTTTTTTCACTCTTGTCACCTGACAGCGAAGAGAATAAACGAAGAGCCTGCATCTGCACCGATTTGTATCGACAAAGGATGCGATGCGATGTCTGATCCCTGCGCCGCACACAAACACACTCGACTGGCGCATATTATCGTCGCTTTTCATCGCCCGTCGTCCTTCAATAGACCGTCGCATCCCTGGCGACCCACTCATCGCTGTCGTCGTCTTCAGCGCCGTGTGATGCTCAAATCCTGCAGGATACACATGTGAATTTATGTTAACATTATGTTTGTCGGTGCGACCAGCACACGGCGATGCACCCAACTGTATGCTGACGCGTCAGGATGCATGATGACGCAAAAATTATTACAAAGCTGTTATTCAGCATAAATTTGCAATCTTCTCCTTCGACTGCGGCGCGGCGGCGTGAAGGAGTATCCTTGCAAAACGTGATGATACCTACCTTTTCGCTTCATGTGGTACCCTGTGTGTGCACCCTTTGATGCGGCACACGAGAGGATGATCCTTTTGTCAGCGGGAATGGAGTTTCTGTTTTTTTTTTTTTTTTGCGTCGCACAAAGAGGTTTCGTTTTTTTGTTTGCGAGTGTGTTCGAAGGTGTCGCCTTTCAAATTTGCTCTCCGTTGAGATGTGAAAAGGTGCTTCTAGAGGATCCATCAATGGAGGTGTGTGTGTGTGTGTGAATGAACAGCGCGGGAATTAAAATATTGTTAAAGCGATGAAGAGCTGAGGTGTCAGTTTTTGTGCACTCAAATGATGTTCTCACTCTTTTGTCGAGTGACGGTGCTTGGTCATGGCGTGGGGTTTGGGAGGGTTTTAGCGGCTTTTGCTGTCTGTTCTTCACTTCGTCTGCATGGCTGGGACACCCAAAGATGCTCCATGACACGTCTGCACTCTTTCCTGGCGGACGTCATCTCCGAATCCAGTTCATAAGCAATGCATCCACGAAGTTTCATCAAAATCCGTCCAGCTGCTTAGGGGATAGAGCTCAGCAAACGTCCAAACTATCACCCAAAGCATCCCCTGGATTCGCCCCGCCTCGAAAAAGAAAACTGCATCACTTTGCGGCCAGATAGTCGCATCGATTTGGAGACAAAAACAAAATAAAACCTCATCACTTAAATTCACAAAGCTCTTCGAGATGTCTGTCTTTTGGGCTCGATTGTATCCACTTCCGATTGCTTGCCGACGAGACGATCGAAATGAGAATGAAAATGAAAATGAAAACGAAAACGAAAATGACAACGACAACGACAACGACTACGAGGACTTATTATTAATCCTCCATTACCCGAGTCCATCGAGGGAAAACATCTTGCGAAGCATCTCATAAAAAATCAACTTCAATCTGTTTTTCAATAATCCACTCGCTCGCTGGCGCCCCATCTACTGCGGTTGGCCGGGAACGAACCGAAAGCCGAACGTAACGCCGCCGGGTCGAGAGCAGTCGAAAAGCCAAGCAAACCACCACCCCACCTCGATGGAATCATCCAATGAACCTGAATCCAAATTAAGGACAATAGCTTCGCGCTCTAGAAACAAAAAACAAAAACAAAATCGGAAATCCATTGTTTCGCCATGGCCTGCGACTACGACGACCCCCTACGTCCGCTCTCTCTCTCTCTCTCTCTCTGACAAGCATTGTACTCGTTCGCCGTGTCACCCCTCTCATGGGGGGAGGGGGGGGGGGCCAATCATCGTTCGTTTCGAAAAACCGGTCTACCGAGTACCCGAACCGAACTGAATCTCTAAGGCAGGCACAGGCACAGTTCGCTCTTGCCGGAATTACTTTTCAGTTTGGTCGTGTGTGCGAGTGTGTGCGAATGTGTTGCGGACGCGCTGAATTGTTTTTTTTTTGCGAACCAAGGACGATGATGACGACAACAACGAGCGAGCGCTACGGCGACGACAACGAGGAGAAGGACTAATAACCATCCGTATCCATGGCACTTTTTAGTTTTGCCCTTCAACCTCCTGTGAGTCTCTGTGAAATCCGTTCCTGCTTCATCAATTCATTCGTTCAAGGATTACCCAGTAATGATATACGCTGGATGGGGGGGGGGGGGGGGGGGGAAGAAGAAACAAGAAGAAGAAGAAGCCAACAAAGTGTGTTACGAAAAGTTACTTCCTCTTCGGTTCCTGGTTCCTGTTTTCGATGTGTTTTTACTCCATTATCCCGGCAATCCCCGTCCCCCCACACGCCCGGGAAAAGTCAATAACCGAGTGGATTTATGTAATTACATCGCCGCCGAAACTTTGCTTTGCTCGCACCGCTCGCTCGCTTCCTCGTTCGGCTTCCCGCCACGAGGATATTTGTAAGTTTCCAATCCCACAGAATCTTGCACCACTCAGCTGCCCCCCCCTTCACCACCCCACCCTTCCAAGGAGGAGCACTTAGATTAACATTCAAGGGAAACTTTCCCCACCTCACCCCAGCACGAAGGGAGGTAGTTTCTCTGGCGGTCGGGACGGCGCGGCGATCTGTGAGTAGATTAATCTGTATCCTAATACAAATCTCTCTGTGTGTGTGTGTGTGCCTTCTGCTGTGTGGTGCATGTGACGTGGCAACGTGGCCGGGCGCACCAAGATGACGAAGAGCCACCGACGACCAGAACCTGAGTCCAACTTTGCCAAATTGATATAGTTTTACGAAATTACCGGGTGCTGATGGTCGATTGTGGATCCTTGGCTCCCCGGTCTGGTGTGAATTACACTCGCCAAGCGGAGCATTTATCAAAATGTCTTACTTTTCTTGCCCCCGCGCCGGTTCGCCGATGGTGGTGGCTTGGTGGCTTGGTGGCTTGGTCGCCTTGAAACGAACGCTGCCATGTAACATTATTATTATGCATGCTGTGCGCTTCGGAGGATTGCAGGACTGCGAGGATTCGAGGAAGAATAATTAATCGATTATGTGAGCGAGTGCACAGCTCAGCATGTGTGTGCGTAATTACACAACTTTGGCAGGTCATACATCTGAGAGATCCCTGCCAGAGAGGCGGGAGAGAGGGAGTGCGTTCCAATGTCATCGCCTCTCAGTCATGCCGCAACTGTCAATTAGCTCTGGCACTTGGATTTCATTGGGATACGAATGGAAGATCGTCGGGGGAGTCATAATTCGAATATGATATCGATCCGATGGGCTGGCAAACGCGTACATTTCCCTTGATGGCGCTTCGAACTTGCCACAGGAAGCAGAGCTTAAGTGCTTCATTTGCATAAAGCATCCTCCCGGGAAGGATATCTCGGGAAATTGACATCGTGATAGACGCGCAGCGTTCGCCTGCGGATGCGGTGGACTTCTGCAACAGCTTGTGTTTTGCGAGGTGATTGAGCTGAGTGTTGTACGGAGGAGAGGAGAGTTTCTTTGCGGGCACGTTTCTGTGTGGTGCTCGGTTGGGATGTGGGTGCGGGGAATTCGGTCAGAAGTACGTCTATGTTCGGAGGGTTTCATGGGTGGTTTCCAGTGATTCTGAGCGAATTTCGATGGTTTTCAAATTCACTGTAGTGTCGAGAGTGCTAGTAGGGGGGGTACACTCGCCTTCGTCTATTTTTCTGGCTACAGTCGTGTCCTATCAAATGCGACTGACTGCTTCGACGGAAAGATTCAACGACGAATTGCACGGACTGGACCGCGACAAGAGCCTAGCCAGGTGTCTATGCATCCAACGCCTAGGGTGGCATGGCCTAGAGCGCATAGGCAACTTAGATGCGCCCCAAAGAGTCATCGACTCCGAATCTGTGGGACAAGGCTTCAGAGGAGGCTCGCGTCCAAGGTGCCTCATACAAGCAGAGAGGGACCTCAAGCTACTTGTTGTGCGAGAGTGAAGGCAGATAGCAAATTATCGTCATTCCTGGAGAGCCTTGTTGGTTAAGGCCCAAGACTACCCCGAACTGTAGCACCAGACAAAGAAGAAGAACAGCTCATCTTCTAATCATGTACTTAAGCAATCTGTTCGTCGAGTTTCGTCAAATTCCGCGAAGCCGCTTAGGGAATAGAGCTCCGCAAACATCCAAAGCCAGCTGTCTTCAAAGAAGAAGAAGAACGCATCTCCTAACCATGTACTTGTGTTATCTTTTCGTCAAGTTTCGTCAAATTCCTTGCAGCCGCTTAGGGAATAGAGCTACGCTAACATCCAAAGCTCTACAAAGAATAAGAAGAACTCATCTCTTAATCAAGTACTTCATAAATCTGTTCGTCAAGTTTCGTCAAATTTCGTCCAGCCACTTAGCCGCCTCGAAATGCATCCAAAAAGTTCTGAATCGAGCTTCGAATCAAACCCCACACCCAATCCAAGAAATAAAATTCATCCCACGCACCCTCTCTATTCACGCGACGACTTGTAAATTTCCACTTGATTGCCAGCAAAGCCAACATCGAATTACAAAAGCCTCGTTAAGCATTTCTAATTGCAGCCACCGCAGCCGTCACTAATCATCTCAGCCGCGCACCGCACCGCACCGCACTCGCAGAGTGTCTAATCAAAAAGCCAAAAATCATCGCGCCAACATCGCACAACTTATCCACCCCGCCACGCCGTCAAGACGCTAAGAAAAGCCGTCAATTAAGGCGCCCACTATTTGTGGCGGTGCAGCGCACCACCATCATCGAATGTGACATCTCCCAAAAGCTAATTAGGATAAAATCCACCTTCAGTGCGCCTCAGCGATGCAATAGCGCACAACACAACTCCGCACATTGATTATGCCCCCAAGTCGAACCGCGCTTGTTACACACCATCAGCCCCTCGAGCCATCTCTAGCCTCGATCCATTCCGCACACACTACCGATGTGCAGCTAATTCCGCGTTTCGCTGGATACAAAACTTTGACAAATTACTCGGAACTCGATTCGATGTTGGATGTAACTTTCGCAGCCTGCGCTGATGGCGCACAATGCTCTGCACACAACTTCCTCCAGAGAAACTCGCTGGCACATCGCCGGTGACGGTGGCGGTGGCGCCTCGATCCGGAGACGACAGTTGTACGCGACAATACCGATTCCTGTACTAGTGGCTGGTGTGCGCGTGCGGGTGTGGGTACGCTAAACTCAATTTGTAATTAGTTTCTCTGGGCACTAAGTTGCCATTCAACCTCCCACCCTTTCGATGGAGGCACAATCATGCGGATGTATGGGTACGTGCAACTCTCGGGGTGTATCCCGCAATTGACGTGTCGTGTGCAGAGTCGATGGAGGCTTCCTGCTTTCTGTTCTCGGTTCTAGTTCGAGTTCCAGAGTTCTCCCTTCCTCCAGCACCGCCATTTATGGATAGCCGCCATTGCCTCCATTGCCGCCAATTGAGCGGAAGTGTCGCTGGGAAAAGTTTTATTCGCCGCAAAATGCTTCATTAAAATTATTACTCTGCTGGTGAGATGAAGTTATGTTGCCGTTGGCATATGAGCAGCCTTCAGAATGTTGTTTCCACTGTTATCCTGTTGGCGGTGGCTGTGCTGCTCCTGCTGTGTGCGTGTGTGTGTTTGAAAAAGTAATAACAATGCAATTCTATGGAGTTTGACATCTCACCACCTCCCCCCCCCCCCCCCCCCCCCCCCCCCACACACACAGAGTGGCAGAGGCAGAGGCAGAGGCAGAGTCGAACGGAAAGTGTGACGTTTTGTTTAGCCCCGCAAGGATGTAGGGGGCACGAGTATCGTGCTCCTGCATAAATATCTAGATTTGTCATCTCGCATCTGTGGGCGGCGATGTGTGATGGGGGGGAGGCTGGCAAATTTGTCATTGTAAGGTGACATGAGGTTGTTTGATGTTGACACAATGACACTGGGAGAGGCCCTATCGTTAATTTTACAATTTCGAGATGTCACCGCCATTTAGTGATGAAAGCTGTGCCAGCCACTGGGGCGGCTGTGGAACATTGTGCGGAGCGACATGGCAAGATTGTATGGAGCTGTCTCTTCTCCCTCACACACTCTCGGGGTAATTAGGGAATTATGATGATTGCGCCAGAGAGTGCTGCTGTCTTTTGATGGTATTGTTGTTCCGTTTTAAGGGATCGTTCAAGTGGAGCACAGCACAGTCATCGTGATAAAGTGAGACTTATGACTGTGTCACGATGGTTGTCCATAATGTGCCCTTGATGTCCTCGTCGCTGAGCAGAGTGTATGTTTAATTTGCTTGACGAATGAGCATCGTTAATCTGATCAAAATTGGCCACGAAATGTTGGAAAATAATGACTGACAAAAAGGACACTCAAGCTGGTCCTTATTGGTGCATCGTGAAAATCTTTCCCAGATTCAATAATCGATTGCTTCCAAGCCGATAAACCGTCCGAACGAGCACCGCGCGCCTGTGTCACAGAGTACGTAACAAATCGACTGCAATAAATCGATTCCACTTCGGATCGGCTTCTCCGAGCGCCGCAAATGTTGCACAATTCTCTCATCACTCGTCTGTCTCATCAATTTATTTTAATTTCATCATCCTAACGCCGGTCTGCTGCTGCTGCTGCAGGATGTCCATTAAGCATTTAATTCTGTTCGCTTGTTGTCAATGTGTCCTCGCACATCGGCCACTGTGCAGCGACTGAGATTGGTCAACACCTCGTCCAGTCTGCAGTCAGACCATTAACTCCGCTTGTGTATCTATTCATCTCGGATGGATTGATGAAATTTATAGCGCATTCGTTAAAGAGTTACGGATACACCTCCTCCTGCATCTCGTTGCACTACTCCGCCCATCTGAACTCCTAACCGACCAAGAGGCGAATGAACTGCGAGGGAAAGAAAAAAAACGAGAGCAACAGACAGAAGGGACTCAGTGCGGATGGTGGTTATCGGCACTACAGCGCTGGCGACTAGTAACTGGAAATAATTGATTAAAACGGACAAAAAGGGACACAAAGTGATTGCTGATTGGGTTTGATGAGCAGGAAAACTTGATTAGAGAATGCGATACCCAGTCGTGCATGCATTGGGGTGATGACGATGATGGTGATCGGTGGATGGGGGGGGGGGGGGGGGTTTCTGTTACAAGCCACCCACCCACTTACGAGCATACCATCACGCCAATGGTGTCAATTCATCGTTCAATTGATTCGCTTCTCATTTCGTCGTTCGTCGTTCGTCGTTCGTTGTTCGTCGTTTGTCGCTCGCCGTATCGTTATGATTATCGTGTCTGCTATTGTGTGTGCCCTCGGGGTTATTCTCTCACTCGTGGAACGTGCTAATTGCATAAAGCAGATGGAATTTGATCATCACCTTCGTCTTTGTCTTTGTCAATTAAGCTTCGATGAGCTAACGCCGGAAACGTGATAATGTCGCCCGAGTGTCCTTAATTTTTATATTTGCTTTCGAAATCTAATTTCTCTCTTGCACAGATCCCGCCTCGCCTAAACCAACAATCCACCCATTTGCCGGGGGGAAAGGGATAAATGAGGCCGAGACCGAGCAAATGACAGGCAATGTTGCCCGAATAAATGCCAAACAACGGTGGGGGGAGGTTGGAGAGGGGTTGAAAAGTCAATAAGTGTCGAACAAATTAAATTCAATTACAGGTGCTCTCCGCTCCAGGATATTGCAGCGATAACGGGAGGGCAAATAGAATTCCATCCGGAAGACAACAACAACAACAACCAAGAAAAGGAAATGAAATAAAATCCTTTGAACGAACATGAAAGTCAGCAAACACACCAAGGACCAAGGAGCATCAGAAAAAAAAAAAAATATATACTCACACAATTGCCTCCCTCCGCTAGGGGGAGGGGGAGGGGGGAGGTATGTATGTCCCCGAAAAACAGGCAAAAAAAAAAACGACGACGACCATAAAAGGACAATAGCTTTTGTAAACTTTCAATCATCAAACTTTATCCTTGTCAATTTGGAAAAAATAAAGGACCTCCTGTGTATCCTCGATTGGGTTAAAAGGTAGTCACTGAGTGAACACAAGGTAACACGGTAAAGCCGTCGCTGGCGCTGCCGCCACCGACACTCTGGCTCGTAGTCGACAAGTGAACCCCTTTCCACACACACACTGCCACACGCAGTCGGTCTTTAGCCCAAACGCCAACCACCGGTGTAGTGGAGAGGAGCCCATCCGAGTCGGTAAAGTTGAACCCTCCAATAAAAAGGGGATTTCCAATAAAATTAAGACTTTCGCCTAGCTTTACGCTTCTTAAGACAAAATCCTTATCTAGTTTATGGGCGATGGGTTCTCGTTCGGTTTTCTCCTTAGGGGCTCAGTTTTTCCTCATTTTTTTCTTTCCCTGCTTTTTTGGTTGTGTGTGAGTTTGCTTTTCCGTTGTCGGTGGCACTCCCGTGGGGATCGTTGGAGTGCCACCAAGGGGTTGTGCATGCACTTGCTTGCTTTACACATGCTTTGCGATGGTGTCTTGGGGGTTTTCGTTTGGCGTTCAGAATGAGTGGGGGGATGTGCAGGGATTCGTGACAGTGGATCGATCGTTTAGCTCAAAAATGGAGCGAAATTATGTCATTGACTGGCAAAAACACAGAACTTCCTCTTGTTCATTGTGTGGCTCTACAGACTCCAGAGTGAGCCACAGTCCAAGATGGACACTCCGCCTCTCAAGCTAGTCACAGTCCGAGGTGGACCCCAAGTTGGCCTTAATCAGCTTCGCCCCCCAACTTGGCTGAGGTCCTTCTCCTCCAGAGTTCACCCCACTCGCCGTCAATCCCACTGTTGCCATCCACCTCCAAAGGAACGCCCTTCAATTTGTCTCCAAGTCGCCATCACCAAGCTAGCTGCGGCGACACCGCAAAGTTCGCCCATGCAGTGCAGCACTCGGCACTCCATCCAACCAGAAGTCCCAGACACAGAGTGAAACACAAACCTTTACACTGCCGAATCGAATTAAACATGGCAAACGGTTATCCCGAAATGTAATGGTTGCTACACTTAACCAAGGCCGGCGCACTGCAAGGGGCGCTTGAGACAACATCCACCCACTTACCCGTGTTAGCTTAGCCATCTAGCTCTTCTGGAGTCCCTCCCTCCCTCTCTCACTCACTCTGTGTATGTGTGTGTTTGCACAGTCATTTGGTGGATCCGATTCAAGCACCCCCCCCCCCCCCCCCCCCATCCACCCGCCGGGGGTTCATCAAGACTAAAGTCATGGAGTCGACGGTCGGGGACATTATTGTACAAATTCTGGCGGTTGCCTGGCTAGGGATGAGTGCCACTTCTGGCGGCGGACTCAGAATCATTATACGAAAACTTTAATCGATGTTGCTTGTGTTTGTCGGTCCCGCGGGATGAAATTCGCTCGGTCGCCTTGACAAGGGAGCGCCGAAATCACGAGAACACGGACAAGATGGTTGAGTGCGATGTCAAGGTTAACCCTTGAGTTTTGAATTGTTACACATTCCAGGAAGTGCGGTCGGCGGTGGCCCGATATGAGCACCAAGAGGGGATGGGCGGTCCTTCGGCGATAGGCTGAAGGTCTTTAAATATGGACGTTCGGACGCACGTGTCGGGACTGAAGTGAGTTTGAGTTGCCCATTAATCGTGTGGGTTGTACGTGCCCAAGCGGTCCAGGAGGAGGGGACTGCACACGCTTGACCAGACCACAGATGGTTGCGGACGGTGGATGTGCAGGAACTTTGGACAATTTTTCACTCAAAAGTTGAATTCCCGGGGAAGACGAGACTGGAGGCATGTCCTTCTGGTCTATTCTTGATGTGACCTTGATTTGAAATTCTGCAGATGGAGCTGGCTTCCTGGAAAGAAGGTCGTCATACGAATTCGGAGCGGAGTGAGTGGAGTGGAATGAGGACACTTGTGGGGGGGGGGGGGGGTAAATCTCTGGGCGCTTGGAAGGAAGGACAGGCTGTCAAGGTTGCAGGCAGTCTCTAACCACCACGATAGCACTTCACGCCGAACCTCTTATCGTCTTGAGCTTCTTAAAATCAAACTGAACATCCACCTCGCAACCAGTGACTCATAAAAGCCAAGTCTTCCCACGAAGCTGTTGGCATCCCTTTTGTTCGGCGGCAACTCTTATCGCAGTTCTTCCCATCGCATCGCAATAATCCTCGGCTAACTAACAGCCGTCCAAGGGACGAAACCAACAAAGCCCCGGCATCATCATCGTCAAAGCCTTAAAAAACACACGCACAGACACTCCCAGAAGCAGCCCTCGCCCCACTCCCGGCCCGGCGTATTGACAAACCAATAAAAAAAATATCCCACTTTGTCATCGAAGATAATGGACACCCCATACACACGGTCGACCGTCCACCCTCCCTCCGCCACAGTCTCGCTCACCGTTTTTATGGAAAATTCCATAAAGACATCCAATATCCCATCAACCCGATAAGAACTTTGACGACTTTTGATGGTAAAACTTCTGCACACGCTCTTCTGCAGAAACCCGAAACTACGAGATCGAAACTTTGCCCGCCACCATCAGCTCAGCTTCCTCAACCGTCCACTGTGCCCCTCCATCCCCCGATCACCACCCCCTTGCTCAGGCTAATAAAACAAATCCAATTATTATCACATACTTCCCATCTCTAATGAATAACTTAACGGGGGCGGCGGCGGTGGACTGCTGGCCAAGTCTTGTTACATCAGATATTGGATGTCCGCTCGTAAAGTTTCGCCCGACCGCACCACGTCGCCGCCGGGGCACAGGAGGGCACCAGGTTTGCTTGGCAAAAAAGGAAAAAAAAAAAACGAGTGAGAGCCGCAATTCGTATTCATGACCCTAAAATTATCCTAAAATCAAATAACTGACAGGGATTCGAACGGCGACGCGGTGGGCGACTGGGCGGTCGTCGGAACTACGAGGTGGGCTTCTGACCAACAACACATGACCAGCTCTGACAAGATGAGTAACAATGTCAGAGCCAGCAGTCCACCCGTGGCTCCATGCCACTTCTTGCGATTTAATTAGTTAGTCATCGGTAGCGTGCACGCTGAGTGGGCAAATCGATCGATCGGATTCGCCTTAAAGAGGCGATGCGGCGCGGCGAGTCGCCCTTCCGGTTGGCCACCCATAGTCGCGCTAATGAAGGCAATTGACGCGCGCGAACTACCGAAACCGATTCATCTTCCAAGCGCCCCGCCGCCGGAATAGAAAATTGTTTCATCTCCGACGAAGGAGAAGAGGGCAACAACAAAAAAAAAACAACAACACAGCGATGATGCCGATGGCAGGAAGGGTTCGAGACGCGGTGGCTAAGTGGCTTTTTTGGACCGGAACTGCGTACCGCAGATAATTCTCAGTGACACGGCGAAAAGTGATTTATATTTCATGGCTGCTTGGACAGGAAAGCTCGCAGCGCAGGCCTTTGAAAGTGATTTTGATGGGCGCCACAAAGCGAGTGGGCGGCACGGACTCTGCCTGAATGTGGAACATGGAAACCTAATTAACATTAAAGCCCAGACCCCTTCTAACGCACAAACGCGAAAAGCAGAGATATCCTTGAAAGGAGAGTATCCATGAATTCATGATGGCTTACGGCAGGAGTGGGGGAGGGGGGGAGGCCTGTGCTCGTCGGGTTGTTTCAATTAGAGGCGAATGGGGAGAGGGGGAGTGGGATAAGGGGGAGGCGAAGAATATGACTATGATATCGTAATCTCAGCGAGGCGAGGTGAGACGCAGACGGGATGGGTTAAATTAACTGATTGCACGGTGTTTTCGTAAATAGTGTCAGAAGCAGCGAATTTATGCGGTAAGCTTTGAATTTTAAAGTGAGAATAAATGTTTGTGCAAAATTGAAGGGCCCCCCGGAGGGAAATGAATAATGTACGTGTTCGTCGGGAAAAACGGAGGCGGAGAGTGTCATTCTCACTCCGACACTTTGTAACTCTGTTTGTTCTCTGAAATGTGGATGCTTTCGTCTAGTTTTCGACGAAATTCAGGGAAGGGGGGGGGGGGGAGGGGGGGGAGGGTGGAGCGAGGGCACAGTCTGTGGTGTGACAGTGAGTGATATCCTTCAGACGTAGGTTAGGCAAGGAGCAAGGTTGGAGTGGCAAGCAGGCCAGAGTAGGCCCGTTTTGTTAGCACACACTTCAGACTTGGCTGCGGCCAAAATAGAACTGAGCTCTTGGCTCCCTCCTCACTCCTCACAGTTACCACGCGGTTGGACTTGGCGGCATTCCTGCTGACATTCGAAGTCCTCTCGGAATCCTCCCACTTAAGCGCCAACCCAACTCTCACATATCCACCCCCTTCCCCCATTAGCGTCGCTCGCGTCTGCTCAACTAGACGTTCGGCTATCCATTTACGGGAAATTAAATTTTAATACCGTGTTAATGCTACTTTATGACGCCTGCGAAAAAAAAAATAAAACAAAACGAATCACCCCCTCCCCAAGCACCCAAACCACCGCCATAAAAGCGCACCCACCTCCAAGTGCGTCTGAGGCTATGAAACCATAAACCAGGTATCAGGCCGCCCGCCTCTCGTTCACGAAACGCGCCGCCGAAGGCGTGTAAAAACCAAAAAAGAACAACAAACACCCGCTAAACGAAGTAAGTAATCAAACAATGGTAAAACAAAACAATAAACAGCCCAAAAAATGTATTGCAATACGATGGGTAGTCCTGTGGAACTGTAACCGTTCATTCGTGGCGGCGGGTGGTGCTTGGGAGGCATCGTAAAACCCGGAGATACGGTTCAGGCTCAGCTCCAGCGCCACCCTTGCCGTGTTTAATGAAGAATCAAACACTCGCCCACACACACACAGGGCACCCACCCCCCGAGTCGGGCATAAAAAACACAGCCCCGAAATGTCAACCTTTGAGTTTTTCATTTTCTTAATTTCCCATTCGATAGATGCACAAGCACACAGATCGCTGGCGGCGGTGGCAGTTCCCCTCTCTCTCTCTCACTCTCTGCCTCTCTGTGTACATTTGGAGTTTATGGGGTGTTAAGTCGATGCACACGGGACCGGGACAAGGTATGAGCGCAGCTTTTCGGTTCCCCCTTTTGTTCATTTTCGTGAGTACCGACTGGGTACAGAGGTCGCCCCGAAGGCCATAAGCTCCCGCACGTTGCAGCGACGCTCAAGAGGGGTGGAGGGGGTGATTACACTCAGGTCGGCCCACCGGTGACGGGGTTTTTTTTTGCGGCTTTTTTGCTCGTCCTGACAGTTTTAACTGCTGACATAAAGTGAATTAATTTCCGATAAGGATGTTTGGACAGAATCTCCCGCTGGCAACGAGGGGCGTAGGATGCCACTGGGGCGGAGGAACATATGAGGCGCAAGAGGGAATATCCGCTGTTTGACTGACTGATTGCTCGGGGCAGTATCCGAAGTACCTCCGAAACGACAGACTTTCTCGAAAATATAAAAACTCCTCGCCGTTGTGACAAGACATGCAAATCCCGTTCAAGCCATCAATCCAGCCATTAACTGCTTTCTCTCTCTCATCAAGTAATCTCATCACATTCAGACGTTTCACTACGCACTCCAGCGCGGGGTCCTTTGTGCGTCTCTCGCAATTAAGTCTCTCCTCCTGCGGCGTCCCCGCCCATGTTCCATCGTTCCACCGTACGCTTGTCATCGCCGTCACGAACGAGAGCGAGGAGACCTTGGCATGTGTACGTGAGTATGAACGTTTCCATTCCGAAATTGCCACAGTTTCCTTTCAAATTCAATGTCATTTATATATTAGATAGTTCTGTGCGTTCGTATCTCATCCAGGGCGCCCTCGTCCGTCGCTACCATTTGTGCGCCCGCCCCTCTGCCGTGCCGTGCCGCGCCGACCAGTTGTCAGATGCCGTTGTCGCTGTCGTAATTCCGCTTACAAAGCACAGGATATGAAAGTAAATTCCATTCACGAGAATAACGATGATGTCGGATGGCTGCTGCTGATGCTATGGCATTATAATTCTTTCATTTAGTTGCTTATTAAAAGTTGTAGATCTTGTTTAATGGCATTTCATGGATGTTTTTACTGCTGTCGCTACTGTCAGCCGTTTAGCGTAAGCTGTGCGGACGGGCTGGTTGGGCTGGTCTTCGTCTGCTGCTGGGTCTGGGTCTGGGCGCTGTTGTTGTTGTCGTCGACTCGAGCCCCACTGTCGATCTTTCTCACACACTGAGCGAACCATATTGCCGCAGCGAATGGAATTCCGAGCAAAAAAAAAAATAAATACGACCGAGGGAAAAATCCTGCCATTCACAATGATGAAAATCCGATTTTCATTATACACGACTGGGAAGGGGGTTGGTACGGTGGGAGGGCTGGCTCGCAGTGAGAGATCGCCTCGACGAGCATCTGCCGGCCGATGGGCGACAAACGGGGGGTGCACGAAAAGGCATGGCAATTAAATTCTATTGGATGTCGGATATTTATGAGGGAACGCAGACACTTGGCCGATATGTGCTGTATATGTTATGAGCGGCGACGTGGGGTGGGTGGTGGGAGGCCGATTGAGGTCGTAAAATCGCACAAGGGTAGCCCTCAAATTGCCTCCGGGTTCACTTGTGGTGAATGGGGCGCAAGGCATCCTTTTATGGGCGCGTTTGAATGGGTGCGTGTAGGCGGCCAGTAATGGATCCGACATATGCTGATTGTGAATTGGTCGTGGTTACGGTCAAAAGTTTTCACTTCAATTGGGGTGACCTTTTGCCGGCGCTACCGTGGGGAGGGATTTAACGATTCACACAGTTTAGCTGAAGATTTTCGGATTCTCCGGGGTCTCTGGGGCCAACTAATCATCGACGCGTCGTTGAGTCGAAACGGAGTTGTTATTAACTCGGGCGGGGGGGGGTGGGGTTGAATAGAGGCGTATGGGTTTGATGTTGCGGAAAATGAGGTCAATGATGGGGCAAGTTGAAGAGGTTGGCTTGAGAACTGGCGAGTCACTCAGCCGTGGTGTTGTTGCTGAGAGTTGATTGCCTGTGGGTTTTTTGGTAATTCCAAGAGATCTTGGTGATGATTGAAAGATTTGCTGGTGTATGGCGAAAGTGTTGAGGATTAAGGTAGAACTTTGTGAATTGTCGACTCACGGAACTCGAAAAATTACCTATTTTAGCTCCAATTCGTCTCAGATTTCACGGCAAATCTCTCAAAAACTGTCACAGACACTCAAAAAATGCAATTAGAGTAAAATCATGTAGTTTCTCCGAAAATTCCGCTCAAACCTGATCACTGGCCGAGCCTAGTGGCAAATGAAAACTTGCTGGAGGCACCATCTTCAAACTCTGCCAACGTGTCGAATAATTGGAAAAAGCCGTCAAAATTCTGTGACATTGGATAAGTGGATATCGAAAAAGTCAAAATGTTGTCTGAGGACTGAACGAAAGCTAACGAAGGTTCTTCGACTTGTCCAAAAAGTCGACAAACATCTTATTCGACATATATTTTCTATAAATCCACTCACGCGACTGATATTTCATGAGTTCCTTTTAAATTAAACTCAACGAAAGTTAACGAATGTACTTCGATTTGTTCAGGAATTCCACAAACGTTGCATGTGACAAAATTTGCCCTCAAATTCACTCACGAGGCCGATGTTTTATGGATTTCTCTTAAAATAAACTCAACGAAAGTTAATGAAATTCGACGAAAGTCTATCGATTTGTCCAGAAACTAGACAATTATCGCCTTTAACGCATATTTTCTCAAATTTACTCACGCTACTGATGTTTCATGTGTTTCTATTTAAAAAAAAACTGAACGAAAGTTAACGAATATTCTTCGGTTTGTTGAGAAATTCGATACACATAGCATGTGACACATATTTTCTGACTTCTTCCAACATTTCTCCTCAAATTCACTCACGAGGCCGATTTTTCATGAATTTCTCTTAAAATCCACTGAACGAAGGTCAACGAAGCTTTACGAATGTTCTTCGATTTGCTGAGAATTTCGACATACATAGTATATTAGACATATTTTCTGACCTCTCCTGTGTTGTCTTGTGTTTCTCTTAAAATAAACTCAAAGAAAGTTAACGAAGCTTAACGAATGTTCTTCGATTTGTTTAGAAACTCCACAACCATCGCATGTGACGCATATTTTCCGACTTCTTCCAACGTTTCCCCGCCCCAAATTCCCTCACGCGACGGATGTTTCACATCTCTCTCGAAATAAATCTGCAATAATAAAGCACGGTTTTTGTCCTCAAAGGACAACTCCCTCCGCAGCTCCAATCTGAGTGAATCCGCGCCGAACATTTGCATCCGCGTCTCATACAATTTTCACCCGCCATGATCTAAATCCTCTTACGTAAGCTCACGTTATTCTCCACGTGCCTTCACATCTCCTCCAGGCCTCGTCCTCGTGCCCGAGCCCACCAGGAAGGACGAAACAAAAAAAATATATATATATATCAATTATTAAAAAGCATTCTTATCCCGTTGGAATATTAAAATACATTCCCGTCCCTTTTGAAATCCCAGCATGAGCGTCGCGCAACGCGCCGCATATGTACCCCAGCATCACCTGCGCGACAACAACACCTTACTTCCCAAACCAGCTGCGTTACCAGAATACCAGTCCGGCTTATGTAAATCCTGCCAACGGCAACTCTCTTTCGTATTCCCGCAGTTCGTTCGTTCCGCAGCTCCCCCATGAGTGGTGGTCCTTGCCGCACCGAGCTGAGTGACTGTCACATTCGGGTATTCATGAATTTCCCAGCAAACTTTCCATCGGCTTGACAGGGCTTCACTGGGTGCAATTTCTTTGTCACTCTCTGTGTATGAGTGTGTGTGTGTCTCATTTTGGGTAATATTCCCAGCGACAAGCAAGCACCGAGCTGCACACAGAGATTGATCCGTCGTGACAGGGTGATTACCATAAATCCCTCCTAGTTGCGCCTTTGTCTTGTTCCCCGTGCGAATCGGTCGAATTGTCGATACAGACAAGTCGTGGGGTACTTTGAATTCGAAATTGAGACCGCGCGCTGCAGCGGCAATTATCTGATTGCGCATGCGAGCCAATCCAACCCGACCGCCGTCTGGTGTGGTGTCCAGCGGTGTCTAGTCGAATTGGCGGATGGATGCAATGCACGACAGCAACAATGTTGCTCAAATTGGCATGTGCATTAATCGGTGATTTCTGATCTGAAACCGACTGCTGGGTAGACCAAATTGATGGGGCTGCACCGGCAGTCTAATCGGTTCATGACTGAGAGATTGATTTCAACTGTTCGACTGTTCGTGCTTGCGCCTTGCCGCCGAGAACAATCGCCTATTTCAACCTCCGACTGGATCCGCCATCATTCCGTCGCCGGGGGTCAATGGCCGGTCGAGTTGCTTTCATAAATAAGCACTAAGCCTCGGTGCCGGGAATCAGTTGCCCGTATTTATGCGCAAGTAAATAAAATCTCTTCTAAATGGCCTAACAGATGCCAGAAGTAGGGCGGGGGATTCCCGGGAAAAAAAGGCAAAACAATACAATTAACTGCACATCTCTATAATAATCCGAAATTAATTGATTCGCTCCATCAGCGGTGTTTTTTTTTTTTTTCTCAAACGAAACGAAAGGAGACCCCGCATCCCGGACCAAGCTGCTGCTTCAATGGAATTTGAATTGCCATTCGGATCTAGGTCTCTCTCGTTCTCTCTCTCTCGTCGTCGTCTTGTTCGTAAAAATAACAATAACACAGTTAGTCCTGGCAGGGACCACCCACCGTCATCCGTCGGCGTAGCCATTGCCGCCGCATCGCAACGCCAACCAGCAGTCTTGGCAATTATAATTAATTAATGACGAGAAAGAAAAAAAACAAAACAAATGCAAGAGCGAGTGTCCCGATGGCAGATTCCCGGAACGCCCCCCCCCGCCCATCCACGCCGTGGATGAGTGTAAATTACTTAATCCCTTTTGCACGTTGTTATGATCGAAGACATCACCACGTCCTGATCTGTCTACTTTTAGCCGTGGCAACTAATTAGGTCGAGGTCCTTCGCAGACACACATTGCATCTCAGACGGATTCCATTGAAGTGAATAATTAAGCGCGCACACTCCTAATCAAATCGCTAATTCCAGAAATGAGAACATCCTTCGGCACAGCGCACGACAGACAAAAACAGGGGAATTCCTCCCCCTCCCCACTCTCCCGAAGGATACCGATGCCAGTGTGCGTGTGAATCGAATCGACCGAGTTTGGCTGCCTACTTTGGGCTTAATTAAAATTGAAACTGTAATTGAGAAGCGATAGATATTTAAATAGCTTCCCAGTCGCACACTGCGCCGTCGTCGGTGTCAAGGACGTCGGGACGTCGGTGAAAGTTCGCATTGGGAATGCAAAGTGTGTTACAAATTTTAAAGTAAATTAAAATTGAACAGAAAATTAATCCGTCAGCGACAACGAGGGGTTGATGGGAGCGGGGGAGAGTGTCTCTATTCATCTGAAGGTGGTTTTGTTCCTCAGTTTGAGGGGTTGATTCCTTGAAGGACTCGCTGTGGGAACAATCGGATGGAATGCCAAGGAATTTGCTGTCAATTGAGGACGACGGAGGCGACTGTGACTTCAATCAATTTTTCCACAAAAAGGGGGTGATTCTAGTTTGAACGATCGATTCACGGTAAGAAAGCGGACCCGTTCAGTGTCGAATGAAGCCTCGGTCCTCCTTAAGCGTTCAATTCGTGGTTAGAACGAGTGAGAGATGAACTTCTGAAGCCTCGGCCCTCATTAAGCGTTCAATTCACGGTTAAAGCGAGTGAACGTCGAAATTCTGAAGCCTCGGCCCTCCTTAAGCGTTCAATTCACGGTTAAAACGAGCGAGAGTCGAACTTCTGAAGCCTCGGTCCTCCTTAATTCACGGTTAGAACGAGCGATAGTCAAACTTCTGAAGCCTCGGCCCTCCTGAAGCGTTCAATTCACGGTTAGAACGAGTGAGAGTCGAAATTCTGAAGCCTCGGCCCTCATTAAGCGTTCAATTCACGGTTAAAACGAGCGAGAGTCGAACTTCTGAAGCCTCGGTCCTCCTTAATTCACGGTTAGAACGAGCGATAGTCAAACTTCTGAAGCCTCGGCCCTCCTTAAGCGTTCAATTCACGGTTAGAACGAGTGAGAGTCGAAATTCTGAACCCTCTCCCCTCCTTAAGCGTTCAATTCATGGTTAGACCGAGTGAGAGTTGAACTTCTGAACCATCTCTCCTCCTTCCGCACAAAAACCGAGAAAAAAATGAACAAAGATTCACCCCCCGTCACTCAGCTAGATTAATGTCCCCCTCGAATGACACCTGATTACCGCAGTCTCGCTCCGTCCAGGCGCGGCAATCATTTAGCCCGCAAGTCTCAAGTGTGGAGTTCCACACAGGAGATTAGGCATCTGTGTGCTGTTCAGATTATCACCATTCCCCTGCCGCACCACACACACACTCTGTCTCAATGAAACCATAAGAAATGTTAGCGAAACTATATTTCCGCCTGTCATCCTCACGCAAATAGAACCCCATCCCAACGCAGCCTCCACAGTGTCCGCGCCGGTGTTTGCTTGGGCAAGGATAACACACGATTACATCCACCCCCCCCTTACCACCCATAGCGCCACAAACAGCAGAAAGTTTATGACCCCCCCCCCATACACCATCCCATCAGCCGCCGCACCAATTAATTAACGCCAACCGACCATAAATAGCCGGGCCGAGAAGAATTCTTGAAAATTATCTCATCCCTCGCTGGCCCCGTCGACCCCGTCAGCATTTCAATTTATTATGCGTGCCCCCGGAACGCTTACACCAGGCCTATCCGAAGATTAGTTCGTCCTTTGCCGGATAGTGCTCACACTAGTCCGACTGTTGGCTGTCGCCACCGCCGCCGTCGTCGGCACAATAACTTAATTTTCGGCGATAATTTATGTGACAGTTCCACTTTCGGTTTCTTCTTTGGCGAGGAGGATGAGGAGGAGAAGAACGAATTATGCTCTGTCATGAAGTGGCACTGGCCAGGACACGACCGGAAGCAGTGTTGGGCAAACATCAAGCCTGTCTCTTGTCTGTTGTCTGCCGTTGGGCCAAAGGGGGCTACGCATGAAAATTCCTACACACTTATTAGCATGGCACCAATTACGGAACGGGAGTGTTTCCGAAGAAAAAAAAAATGTGCCATTCATTGTTTAGCAATCAATTATCCATGATTGCAGGAAATTTCCCCAGAAGGACACCATCGCCCGATCGACCGTCTATTTGCATTCACATCACGTGCAGCGTGTAACCCACTATTAGCCGGGTGCCACCTTTTTTCTGTCATCGCCTCGGCTTATGAGTTCTCATTATGGGACTCAATTTCGGAGACTGTGCGCCGCACACCCCGGATGAGGCCCCGATACAAAAGGACATTCAATATCGTCCAACAAAGCGACGACAGGCTTTGAGTTATGGACTCCTCGAACACTTGGGCTTTGGAATTCAATTTTCTACACGTCCTGGTAATGACACCAATTGATGTGTTCCCTTTGTTTGTTGTCGCCGTTGTGCGTTTGTGCCGTGTGGACCCAATGCCATTGTCCGACTTCACTGCAAATGGTAAGGACGATGCAATTTGAGGACGAATTGTGTTGTATTTCATTTTGGGAATGGCCAATACTGGTATTGGCTCTGAAATGGGGGGGGGCAGATGGCATGAGCACAGGAATAATTGGAAACCGAGATCCTGGGAGGGGGGGTCGAGAGGGTGTTACTTACACCCCCCCCCCCTTCCCACCGTCACGAAATGATTTCTTCCTTCTGAGAAATAAGCGAAATCTAAGCGAAATCATGCGAAGAGATACGGCCTAAGTGAGTTCTGTCACGTCGGCGGATATCCTCTGGCAGGATATGACGTCAGACAAGGCGTTTGGCATGGATTTAAGCAAATTAATCATCAGCAACGAAGGCGGTGTGTCCCACTTCTCGTGGATCTTTTGCCACCCAGTCTCGACCCTCGTCAAACGTCAGACACCTCAAGTGAACAGAAACCGCGACTGTGACGCTGACACCACCGAGATTTGACGGTTGATCAGCGAGAAACATCGTCGAGTTGATTCAACATCACGACTCTGCGATTTTCGTCGCTCGTGAGACTGTGTGTATTGCCTTTTTCAATCATTTGCATACATCAAAGGGGTCTAGCTGAAAGACGTGTGCTCTATGCTCGCCTCACGCCACTTGATGATGAATAAGGCTGGCTGCAGCGAAAGAGAACTCCTTTACAAACCCATCCGTGTGTTAACACTCTCAACTCACACACACACACAACACACCGCCACCCATTCGATTATGTGCCACAAAATCTGCATCCGGGCGTCAAAAAATTGATTGCCTTCATTTTTACCCAGCGCCCATCAATCAGTTCGTATCACTGGCTCCGGTGGAGCGTTGTGTATACAATCAGACCAACCACCCCTTCGGCTTCGGCTTCGGCTTCACCGAGTGTACTTAATCCCCCAATATATTCTATTCACGTTCCTCCTTAGCATCAATTAGACAACCACTCATCTTATGATTAAATCATAGGCACTTGCTCAAACCAAAATCCATCCCTTATTCGGTTCAATGTGAGGCGGCCTATCAAGCCGACCGACCGTGCAGAGACACCACACCCCTCAACCCGACTGGGGGCGCGCGCGATTTTCTCCATTTCGTGACTCCAACACCGTTATTAATCATCGTGTGTTACATAACCTGTGCAAAGGTATGCTCTCGGAGCCTGTGCTTATCCTTATCCCACCGGAATGAGGGGGAGACCGAGAGTAGAAAACAAGGAGAATTACCGTAAGTACAAACAAAGCACGCTGCGGGACCGGGTGGCGCTGTGGAATTGTAATTATTACATCGTATTTCTCTTCGTCTTTTCTCTTGATCTTGGTATTAATCATGGTCTTGTTGTTCCGTTCCTGTTGTGTGTGCCAGTGCTAGTGAGTCGTTGTTGTTGGGTGTCGCTGCTGCTGGTGGTGCAGCTATTGTATGGCGTGGAGGTGGCAGGTGGGAGGTGGAGTGGTAACGATTTACTTTGCCCCATTGTGTCATGCCCTTTGCCATTTCATGTAACCATTCTTGCTCACTGACGACGTATGGATTAATAGATGACTGACTGCCAGCCTGGCGCTGAATTCTATGCCTACACCAAGTGAAGCGCTTCCTTATTCAACATTCACACCATCTCATCACACACACCCATCCATGTACACACACACACACAGCCACCCGTTGGATTGTGGATTGAAAGATGTTGAAACTCATATGCCTAATGATTATCACGATAAATCCCTCCACTCCACCGCCGGGGAGGGTGCTGGAACGATTATAGGAGCCATGGACAGGGTGGCGGCACGGCACGGCAAGGCATGGCAGCCCATTCGGGGTGGTGCTCTGTGCTGGCACGGAACGCAAAGTTCAAGTGGGAATTGTAGAGCTTACGGCGATGATGATGTTGATGAGATGATGCGACGGGATATGCCAGAGTACGTGCATCTTTTGTATGGTAGTGGGTGTTTTCTGGATGGTTGAGGGGGGGGGGGGGGGGGGGGGGGGGGGGGGGATGGTACACCACCCACCATCACCATCCATACTGTATAATTAAAAAGTGTCAAACAAGGGTGTGTGTACTTTGAATGAAGCGAGAGAGACACTCGTTCTCGCCGCAGTGAGTTAGTGACGGCTAGTACAGTGGGGCGAAAAAGTCAACGGATGGAAACTGAAATTATCTAGAAGATTATTCGGGTGGTTTGAGTAAAGCCAAACACATTCCAGGCTCTAGAAACTCTTCGTGGCATTTCCTGTCAGTCACCATTCTGCACAGACTGTGCGGGAAATCTGAAATTCTCTAGAAGCTTATTCAGGTCTTTCAACTAAACTCAACCACTTTGAAGAGAGAGAGAGACACTCGTTCTGACGACAGGTACAGTGGGGCGAAAAAGTCAACGGACGGAAACTGAAATTTGCTAGAAGCATACTCGAGTCCTTTAAGTATAGCCAAAGACTTTCCTGGCTCTAGAAACTCTTCGTGGCATTTCCTGTCAGTCAGCATTTTTCACAGACTGTGCGGGAAAGGAACTCGAAAAGTGGTCAAATCTGAATCTTTTCTAGAAGCTTATTCTGGTCGTTCAACTAAAGCCAACCACTTTGAATAAGGAAGGTACAGTATGGCGAAAAAGTCAACATACCAAAAATTAAATTCTCTTGAAGCTTATTCGGGTCTCTTAACTACAGCCAAACATTCTGCTGGCTCCAAACACATCATCGTGCCATCTCCCGTCCGTCATCTCTTCGCACAGACTGTGCACATCTAGCACAGCACAGTGGGAAAGGAACTTCAATTTTTTTATTTTACCGGAGAACAGATTGCGATGGATAAGAGGAACTTTCCCTCGAGATTGGAGTGGTGTCAGAAAAGGCGACCCCTGTACACATCATTTCAATCCTCCTCCTCCTCGTCGTCGTCACCCACCCCTCCCAGTGAAAGGGGTTAGATATATTGTGTGTGGTGTTATGTTTGTTCCTGCATCGCTTTTCGGCACCAGCGTCGCGCACAAGAAGCTGGGGCCCTTGTAAATGAGCTTTTCAGAGTGGCTTCCTCAACCGCACGAGGGGGCAAACGGGGGCAAAGCAAAGTCAGTGTTTATGTGTGTGAGGCTTCTTTCAAATTTATGCTTACACCACACATGCTCCTTCACCCACTGGATGATGGTGGGCTCTGGAGAGGCTCTGCCACGAAAAATTTACATATTTCGCCATCGTCGTCGTCGTCGTCGTCAACGCAGTCATTGTCGTCGTCGTCGTCGTCTTTTGTATGAAGCGCCAGAGAACCAGGACTTTCGCGCGCCCAGAGAGGTTTCAATGAGTTCGCACAAAAACAAAAAACCACCGCCGAACAAGGACCAAGGAGCAGAACAAAAAAAAAAAAACTCAGCAACCCCCCGTCACATGGAGTGGAGGGAAATCTCCTGAAATTGAGAAACACAAAAAAATTGTTGAAAATAATTACAAGGATCTAAGGATCTCAGCTCTAACATACACATACGGTCTCGTTTTGCATAATTTCTTCCTTCGCATTCGTCTGCAGATTCGCCTACCATCTCGAGCTCGTGCTGCTGCCCCGTGCTCCTGCATCATCGCGCGTCCTCGTGGTCCTTGTCTTTCGACAGAGTTGCATTAATTTTATCATATCGCTTAGCAGTGTGTCGCGACCGCCCAGGAGAGTGTGTGATTAAAAATGCTGCATTGCGGAAAGTTCTCATCTTTCGGTGAGTTTTTTTTTTTCTTCTTTTTTTTTCCTCCGTTTTGTCTCTTAACTGCGGCGGCCATCATCTTTGGTCCTTGTGCAGTCTTGAGCTTTGTTTTTTTTTTTTTAATTTCGGTTGAAGACATTAATGTGTGTGCCCACATGTAGAGGTCGCGCGGCTTCGAGTTTTCCGGGCGGAGAGAGAGAGAGAGAGAGTGAGAAATGTAATTACTGTGGTGCACTGATTTGGTTTTGGTTCACGGTTTCGTTTTTTGGCAAGGATAATGGGCGGGCGGCGGGGTAGACCGTCAGCGATCTTTAATTACATTCTGGGCGCAAGGGGGAGGGGGTGGCTGAAGTCGAATTTCATGCGAACGGGGTGGTGTGTGGGCGACGGCAGCCAGACGTCATTATTTTAAGTGGGCAAGTGTACACATGCATCCGGCTCGAAGGACCGCAGTATTTAGTTTGAACGGGGGGCTGGGTGCAATTTCGACAGTCAAGTGGATGAATGACTCGAGAGTGATGACGAAATGTTAAGAAACATTCGAGCAAGCAGCTGGGATCCGAGTGCTCTGTGTTTTGTGCGGCAGCGAGCGGGGAAAACTCATCTCGAGAGTGCCTTTGAGGAAAAATTCTACACGATGACTCGGAGTTTGCACACAAATTTGACATGTTGTTGTGCCATGCGGCCGGCAGAGGGGATACCCCGTGGAGTGAGTTTATTCCTAAAAATCGGGTGTCATCTTTGCCCCCCTCCAAGGCAGTTAACTCAGTCACAGCCCCTCCAACGACGTTGAAAGCCTCTTACGAGAAAAAAAAAAGCAATCCCATCCAACAACTATTCCGACTTTGGTCATTATTCCCCGGCCACCTAATGGCGGCCGGCCACCACCTAAGAGGCCCTGCCGCTCTGCTGCTTTATTGAATTTGTGTTGTGTCGACTTATTGACGAACAGCTGTGCCCGAGATGACGGCCAGTTAGCGCCGCACCGAGGTGGACTCCCGGGCAAACATGAAAACCCACTTAAGAATTTTCAGTTTTGTCGCTTCTTCCTTGAGCGTGACGGTCCGAGGGCCGAGTAGGGTGCTTCTGAGGTTCTTACAGCCACTTAATGGCTTCCCAATGGCTGTGCGGATGGATGGATGGATGGTTATGATTGTACTCCAGAGTGGGTGCGTTTTCCTGTGTCTGTGTGTACATCATTATAAATCTCGCTCGCTTGTCGAAGTGAAGTAGATGCGCCTGAATTGATATCCTCTGGTGGGGCGGGGGACTGGGATGAAGTTCAGTTATCTAAATACACAAACACAAACACGCGCGTGTGCACGCCATGATACCGACACGGTTGAGTGGACCTGCTGATTCATGCAATATTGAGTGAAATACAAACAATTCAACTTTCACAGTTCACTGAGTGTGAAATTCAATTGCAACATTGACTGCCGCCATCGACCATCTCCCGTCAACCATTTGCCATGCTCCGGCTCCGGCTCCGGCTCCATCGTTGTCGTCCATTCAGCTTAAGCTTAGCATGGATCCTAATACATTGGGTCCTGTCAGTGGGGATACACACAAACGCGCACGCACACGAAGACATCCCATGCCTAGGCGAATGGCTACGTCGACATTGGATCAACTGCATCTTTGCGAATTTGACAGAAATGATGATTGACTGGGACTCTGTCTGATGAATAGTATCGATAACAACGCATTTTTGTTTTTTTTTTTTTGGTATGTCCTACAGTCTCCCCTGCACTGCCTCCCCCGTGGTGTAACATATTGTGTGAGAAGAAAAATATATAAAAAGGATCCTTAAGCAATTCTCACAGAGCGTAAATTGCTGACAATAAATCTCCATAAATCGTGCTGGGAATATCCTTTTGTGTGTTCGTCTTTCTCGCTTATTTTTATTTGATTTTTGTGTGCCGCTATGGCAGTTTGCGGCTGTGTGTGTGTGCAACAGCATTCAAAGGATTGAAATGGCAAAGTTTTTCTCGAGCACCCATTTCCCATTCCGTGGCGTTTCGCATTCACAAGCGAATGCAATTCGCCAGCGAAGTCATTTACATACGACAAACGTGCGACTTGAGAGTTTGCCATTAAATCGGTTTTTTTTCTTCTTTTCTGTTTAGTGTTCATGCTTCCTTGATGGGCAAGGACGACGTCCTTCAATATGTCGGTGTTAAGGCTGGGGGGGGGGGGGGAATTAGGGAACAGCCACCCCTTCAGTCAAAGATAGACGGACGAGTGTGATAAGGAGCTGGTCGAGATCTTCTCCTGATCCTGGAGACGAGGCAGGGATGGTTCCTGCCACACAGGATCTCTGATCATTTGGAAGGAGAATGGTCACGATTCACTCTTTGTGTGGTGTCACAGTAAGGGATGAACCTCTGAAGCTAGAAACCAGCGGAGAAAGCAGAAGCGTTTTCATCCTACTCCCAAGCACGAAGTCACAGTTGCCTGCTTCCTGGACGTGAAAAAGGCCTGGATATAGGGACACATCCACAAGCTGAATCAGATGGGATTTCCCTCCAACCTCATCAGAATAGTCTATTGCCTTCCATAAGATTCTACGTTCAAGCGGAAGGAGCTGAGCACCAAGGTGGGAGTTGCGCAAGGTTCGAAGCTGGGACCGATGCTCTTCAACAACTACACGGCAGATCAACCGCCTCCAACCAACACAGTGAACTGGTGTCTATTCGCAGATGACTCACTGACTTATGCCAGCTCGAAGTCACCACTGATCGCCAAGCGAAGGGTCGAGATCTAGACAGCAACACAATTTGGGTACATTGCCTCTGAAGTTAGAAATATTTCTTGCAAGATCTATCGAGATCTCTTGCTCTTGCTCCACTTTCACACAACAAATTGGTTAAACTCCTGCTCCACTTGTGTCCGCCCTTATCTTCCGCTCCGAGCTCAAAGCCTCCACTCTTCTAAATCTCGCCGGAAGATGTCTTTCAGATCACGATCGCATAGATCACAGCTTCCTTGGTACATCAGCAATATCCCCATCCTCCATTTAGTCGCATCCATCGGCAACGGAAACCGATTTCGATCAGCCACCCATGGAGCATTGATTTTTCGCCTCCACAAGGGTGCACATCCATGGAATTCGCCGAATCTGCACCGCCTCCTTGAAGGATGCGAAATGGCCTTCCGCAATTCCGGACTCCTTTCACGCCCCCTTCCCACTCCCCCCCCCCCACCCGCCCTCACCACCCCTTGCACAGCCGAATCCAAAGAAGAAGCGCTTTTAATTCGTCCACCGACAGGATTTATGTAATTTTTATTCGGTGTCAAGAAATCGCCAATAAATTTTGCGCTTCCTCCTCCTCCACTGTTCCGTGTCTTCTCATTTGTGTGTCCTGCGTGCGCGTTCCATATATCCGTAGTCCTGCAGTCAACTGTGCACAAATAAGAAAAGAAAAAAAAAACATTGAGATCGACTTCCTCTTGAGCAGCTCATAGCCTTCCCCCACACTTGGGCGAGGAAGTCCCTTGCATAGTCACCCATCCACACATCCACCACCACCCACATCGCCCGCCCGTGGTCGACGCGGTCCGCTGTGGCGGTGGTGGTGGCCGCAACCGCTCGCTTTCTGTTTTTTTTTTTTTTTATCGTCATCATTCCGGTTCTCTTAGCTCGATGGTCCTTTGGGTTCTGTTTTCGTCTTCGTCTTTCATTTCGCTTTTCCGCCAGCTGGCATGTGTATGCGATAACCTTTTTCGTCACCCGTTTATCTGTGGGCCCGGCCGGGAAATAAACGACAAAACCGAAAGGAAGCGTGTTGTCCTTGCGCCTCGGCTCGGTCATTTTCTATTCAACGAGAGTGTGATGAAGCAGCCTTCCCCCCATCCCCTACCCTGTGGGACCGTGGTCAGCACACTACAACTATCTGTTTCCTGCTGCCGCCCGCCAACTGATATATCGTCCGCTTCGGCCGTCGAAGAGGGAATACCGACGGACGACACGTTTTTATTTATTTCCGAATTAATGCGGTATATTTGTTACGTCACTTTAAATGGGGGGTGTTTTGCCTGTCGCAGCAAGGACAATCGCTTAACGGACCCTTTTGTGAGAAACTGCCAGGACACTATTTGACTGGGCCCAACCTAGCAGATGGAGATGGGAGGAGGAGGGAGGGGGGAGGGGGGTGATGGGAGAAAAGAAAAGAAAAAAAACTGCGCACTCGGTTGTTTGTTAAGAAATTGGGTCCTGTGACGGCGGAGGGTGGACTCGTCCTGACAAACAAATTTCCCTGTTTCGAGATGAAACTAAATGGGACTTCAATTTGTCAGAGAATGAGGGACATTTTTATCCAGCGACGAATGGGCGGGGATTGGACCAGAACCAGAACCAGAAACAGAAACAGAAACAGGAGCAGAAGCAGGATTTAGTTAACACACAACACATGTGGTCAGCGTTACAACGATATGATGCCACCCATCAGCAGCCGGAGCCGGTTCATCCTTCGTTCGCTGAGCGAGAGAGCGAAAAACACATTCAAATGGGTGAAGTTGCCAATTTCGGGATTAAATTTAAATGGATTTGCAGTGAAAAGGATATTGGCTGCTTTACTTAGTGAGATTGGATCGAAGGAGCAGCCGGTCGGAGTGTGTGGGGGGAGGGGGGGAGGGGAGCGATCAGGGGGCGGTCATGGCACGAGAGACTGAATTTAAAGTGCTGAAGTGGAATATTGGATGGTGGTTGAATCGGCTTGAGTGTTGGAAATCCTGCTGAATGTGCAACATGCTTTGAGAGTCCTTTTCATCTTCTTCTCTGGTGGCTGTTCCTTTTTTTTCCACCCTCCTTCCTCTTGTTTGTGTGTTCGGATCTTGATCGGTTTGGAAATTATATGGAAATGGTTATGGGTGTGATTTGATGGGATTAAGGTTTAATCAAGGAAAGGATGTCCTTAGCGCTGACGGCATTCGATTTGGTGGAGGGGGGAAGTTCAATTCAATTAGACAATCGCTTCACAAAGCGATGTCCTTCTCAGCAATGGATCGTCACGGGGAAAGGGTTGAGTGACGAAGCGCTGCAAGGACTCACAAAAGGATCGCCCTTCCATTATTTATCCAGTCGCCACTGGCAGCCCTGCAACGCTGAGTAAGTGGCTCAAATATCACAGCTGCCTCCGTCGATGCGAATGGGCACATTTTATGACTGCACACGCCCCCTCCTCCTCTTCGCAGGCTCACCTTCGACAATCAAGGTCACAAAGAACAAGAAGGATATCGTAAGTGGCCATAAGTCACGGATTACGGCAGCATTCTCCGGCGAAGAGACCCTCTTGTTCGCAAGTGATTCCATCCCGAATGAGTCGTAAAGCCTTGCAGGGATATCACGCCCCCCCCCCTCCCCCGCCCCCAATCCCGCCATCCCACAACAGCTCATTCATATCCAACACCTCGTAGCGGGCACCGGCTTAAGGGATAAAATTCTTCGTGAATATTCAGTGGCAGCCGAGGAAAACCCTTTCTCGCCTCGCGTCGCCATCAAAGTCGCCTCGGTGACGCCCACAACTGGCATTGCCATGTTTAGGGTTATACGAGCCATTCGACACTCTCGCCACCTTCGCAGCCGTGTCTAAGTGCCCATCCAAGTGCCGCACACAGCTCAAAATGTGTTTATTATTTTATGGCATTGGTTCTTGCGCCCAATGACGCCATCGGTGAAATTTATCTCTCCCAACCGGCCCCCACCCTGGCGACCCTGCCGACCACCCCACGAGACGGTCACAAAGTGTAGCGCCGCATCTTGAAACGGGGAACAGCATTGTTCGGGGATATTTATGCCCCTCCGACGCCCCGGCATCGCACCGTTCAATCGATGCCGAGTCTGCCGCCCCCTCTTGATGCCCCAATTGATGGCACACTCAGATAGAAGCCTCACTTTGTCCGTCTGTGTTGTAATTAATTTTTGTTCCTCGTCCTATTAGTGTCGAAAGCAGTGATTTATTCCCTGCCAACTGGCCCCCGGGGTCAACCACCTCGCCGCTCTCAAGCGAGATGAGCTCCAGTGCTTTTCCGGTTTTTTTTTCCTCTTCTTTCGTTTCTCTTTTATTTATGAGCCGTTAAAAACTGTTGATGGGCAGAAATTTGAGAAGCTCCCCAGGTCTCCCCAGGATCACAGCACCACACCCGACGACGAGTGGGCGGTGATCGCCTCCCAGGAAGTAGCCGACGCACAGGATACGAGTGTGTGTGTGTGTGCGTTTTGTCAGTGGGGTCGATTTTTGCTGATTTATGACTTCCCTTCGCACCCCTCACTACAGTTCGGTTGTGTCATTTTAATTTCATTCGATTCAGATGTTAATAATAAAAATCCAAGGATCCACTGGATGCGTGTATCCTTTTTCACTTTCATTGGCGCGCCGACTGCGGGGGAGAGGGGTGTCAAGATTTGGATGTCCGATTTCAATAAATCACTGGGGATGGGCCAGCCGGTCGGGGGTGCAGATGGATGAATGTTTATCGGTTTTAATCGGTTGAAAGGATGGCAATAAGTCATAAAACCCATAGCCGAAGTGTGTTTATGATTACATTTGGCAGAAACTTGCGAACGTGTGAAATGCTCTTCCGCCTTCCGTGTCGACGCTGGGGCGGGGTGTCATAAAATGTGAACCAATTTATGAAAGTGCCGCGTGACGGAGGGACGCCATCGCGACACCATCAAGACTTGACATAACTAAACGCTTGTGGCGTTTAACGCAGCAAACAGTGAAACAAATGACCCAAGCGACGGACTGCCATTGACACGTTAGATCCCCCGGCGGATCCATTTGAGCACAAAAGGTCCTTCCGTTCGGTCCGAAGTCGTCTTCTTTTCTCCCCATCAGTGCAAGCTGCATCGGACTCTCCAGAACAACAGACCGGATGACCATAAGATGCGAGGGGAATGAGAGCGCATCGTCCATTAGTCGCACCAAGGAATCGTATACGAAATGGTTTATGATGGCGGAACCGGATATGAATGGAATATCCTCGCTGTATTGAAAGAATAAGCTTTTGTCTGGTGGCCCGGTCCTCCAGCGATGTCGACATCATCAATATAAATTTGATCAGTCGCCGGTGGTGGGTTGGTGGAGGGCACGCCAACCAAGGGAGCATCGAGGACACAGTCGAGCTTGCAAAACGATGATTGGTCGTTCGGCGAATGAATTGGTGACGGAGCTAAACGAGACGGGCAATAAATGCTTTTGTTTAGCGATTTGCCAGTGTCCGAAATGGCAAACGGGATATTTTTTGTGTGTGTGTGGGGGGGACAAGGACATCCTTGAAAAATGATTTGCCGGAGCTGAGACGATGGAAACCCCCTCAGTGGTGGTGTTATCGGTTATCCTTGAGCTCAGCTCACCTCTCGAAGATTTATTCCAGAATTCACTTACGTGTGTACGTACGCATCGTGTCCATCGACCGGAAAAGGCAGCACCCGTGCGGAACGCCTTTAGATTTTCCCATAATGCACAGGCAGGTCGACGACGTTGTGCCCACCCACACACCGAAATGCTTTTACTTTCTGCCGAAACCGAAGACGAACGGAGGCGTCCGGAGGTGGAACGATTTATTGGAGAATGCCATTAACACAAAGCAGGAACCATCGCACACAAGCCTTCATTAATCGTTGCACAAAACCTAAGCAATTCAAAGGCAGACAGGTACTTCCAGAAATTGCCTTTTCATTCATTCAAAGAAAGCCAAGCCGGGTAATCATCAATGTCAAAATGACAGACCTGCCCAACTCCCCAGCCAGCTTATGGCATAAATAATGCACCCCCAACTCCCAATTCGAGTTGTGATTGCTGGTCAGGCCTTTCCCCCCCCCCCCCCTTCGTTCTGATTATAAATTTTGAAATATAAACTCATAGGCCAGTGCTGCTCGAAAGCAATTCCCCACACTTGGCCATCCCCCGACCAACCATCGACGGTCTGTGCTGTCCACCCATCTGACTGATTTATGCCCAGTCATTCCTGGTTTCATTGCTATCACTGTGTGTCCACGTGTGTGTGTGCGTGAGAGGGAGGACCAGTCCCACCGGTGTACTTCCGGCAGTAAATGGAATTTATCAGTTCACTACCAAAAGGACCACCAACCACCCCCACCCCCATCCCCACTAAAGTGGTAGGCACATATAAATATAAATTCCTATTTCACCTGAAATGGAATTCGAAGGACTCTACGTACGCACTTTTGTTTCAAGTCCGAGAGTGAGAATGTATCCAAATGGATGCTCGTCACAAGGCCACACCAGGCGGGGTTGGGGTGTGTGAATGGGAACACCATTAGATTCGGTTTTTCGGTCCCAAATAGCACATGCTCGAGCCCCGGTGTATGCTGCTGGCTGCTTAGGTGGGTGGGTGTGTGCGTTATTGTTGCTAAAAGCTCTAGAATGGGAATTTATTGGATGGATTTTGCAAATCCAAATGTACAGCTCAGGTGTACCCACTGTATCAGGGCGGATGAAAGATATTGCGTTCTTACGTAAGACTGATTGTTGGTGGGCGGGTTTTGGGTTTCTCCTTTGGCTACGTGCAATTCGAACTTTTTAGAGCGTCTCTCTCTCACTCTCTCCCTCTCGCTCTCTGGAAGTGACAATGAAAAAGTAGATATTAGGTTGTGGTAGGCTTGGGGACCATAAATCCTTAAAATCCTTCCACACCCACCGCCGCCCCCCCGCTCTTTGCACCGAAAATGCCACGAGTAGACAAACGATTAGTTTGTGCTACATCGTTACAGCCTACCTCGGCAGCGAGGGAAGTTGTACATTTCTCTAGGCGGCGGTGGGGTGCTAATGGATGGAAAAGGTGTATCCCCTTGCTGCAGCTGGGGAGACCAGAAATTCCTCATCAATCATGGCGCTGAGGTGGCTGCATGAGCAGCTAGAGGAAGTGGATCTTACAACGACTGGAGACGCCTTGAACGTTTTAGAGCTTGAACAGCGCTGCGGGGGTATTTATTCCTCCCGAAGGTGGCGAAGTCTAAGCTACGCCCATTTACAAATGTTTCACAAATGACGGGATTAAGGACTGTCTTCATCGTTGTCGCCTAATTTTGAGACCTGCCTCACCTCTCATTTCTTCATCTGTATCCACCGACTCACAAAATACATCATGCTCCCCCTCGTCATGCTCCCTCATTCAAGTTCCGGTCCCCATGCTCCCTTCTTCATATTCCCTTCTTCATGCTCCATCCTTCATGCTCCCTTCTTCATGCTCCCTTCTTCGTGCTCCCCAATTCAAACTAACATACTTTCCGCCTCGAGATCAACAAAAAAATCATCAAACAGCCCCATCCCACCGATTCCCAACGTCACCCCCGTCAGCTTATCAAACGGCCGCAAAAGTCTCCACTCCCGGCCTGCAATTCGGTCGATCAATCACCAAATTCCCGCCACCAGCCACTTATGCCCCCATCCTCAACCAAAGAATATCAGATATCTCCGACATTCCCCTCCCACCCTCCACCTGAGTCACGAACGAACGTATCAATTTCGCTTACGCATCTCCCGGTTCTCAGAAGAAAAGCCCAATTCAGCGGTTGCTGCTGACAAACAATAATCGCAAACGTCACAGCGCTCTGCCGACTGCCAAGCAACGAATCATCAACTCAGCTGACTCACACACGCGGCAGCGAATCTCTCCAAACGCTCTACAAGTGCTCGGTTGCTGTTCGCCGCGACGCGTCTATCCATCGCTTGTTGCTTCGCAGTTCGCCACCGTCTTCAGCTTATTCTCTCTCTCTCTCCATCGCTCTCTGGCATGCGCAGTTCGCATCCCGGTCTGATTAGACCAGTGGCCAGCTGTTCCGCGCGTGTTGCTTCGCCAACCAAACACCATCAGCTGCGATGCGATGGAAATTTTTATCGATTTTTTTCACTTCGACTGGCACACGGCTGATATTTGTCACGTGGAGACTCTCCACAATCCACTCGCCGTTGCTTGGGCGATCTGTGAACGAAGAGCGGCGCGAGAGCTCGCATGTTGCACAACACACACGTATGCGACGCGTCGTTCTATCAAACTCCATGATGTATGGGCGATATTGCCCGTAGACCGTCGTCGCGTTAGACTGTTCTGTCGTTCTGCCCACCGTTCGCTCGCGCGTCTCTTCACGCTCCATCCCTGACCGACGTCGCACGGCTTCTTCGGCGTCGTGCTCGTCTTTGGGTGTAGACAGTAGAACATTTAGTTGCTCGATGACGTCGAACGGTTTGGTTGTGTGAACGCGAGGCTTGTGATTTTTGCTTTTTTTGATTGGATTCATGTCAAGAGACAATATGAGTGATCAGAAGGTGGAGTACTATTCGCTGAATGCCAAACTGTGCCGCCTGGTGCAGGCTAACCCCTGCATGTACGATCGGTCATGCCCGAACTACCTGAAGAAGGAGTTTGTGGAGCGGGCCTGGGCCAACATTGCGAAGGAAGTGAACGATTCGGGTAAGTCTACACAACGTTGTTGATGATGTCATTATTGCGCGTTTGCTTGATTCCGCTTTGCGTCTGAGTCATGTGATGTTGGAGACTTGCGGCGGGAGATAATAATAATTCCGTGACATGCTTGCTCACTATCTGAAGTGTGTGAGTGCTTGTCGAATGAAATTCTACTGCTGGGTCGCGGTGAGATTTGTTGACATTTTAACTGTCATCTTTGACATTTGGCCGCACATGTTAATGATCGTGGCTCATTTGAAGTCGTCCAGTCATCGCGAGAGGCTAGAGAGTTCTGTGCTTGATGGTTTTTTCCTCATCTTGGCAATTTTTTCGCACATTTTGACACTTCCATCGTCAATCGCTAATGTCATCATCCGATCAGTGATTCATTTTTGACGTCTTGTGAGTAATTTGACGATCGTGGGGTATTTTATGTATTCATTTTCATTTTTGACACTGCCTGCAGTCATTGGTGACACTGGAGACATTTTGACAGATCTGACATGTGTCACTTTTGACAGTTTTATGAGATTTCTTCGACGATCATGACATATCTTGCCATTTCTTGACGATCTTGCCATTTCCTGACGATCCTGATCTTGACTTTTGACGTTTCGTCCTTAATTTCGAAACTAGACGTCATCTCCGACGTTTCGCAAATAATCCACGTCATCAATGAATCCATCATTTAACACATTTCAAAATGTTGTCAGCTTCTGATCTAGATTTTCAACCCCTTTTCCAGTTGGATCGTGTAAAGAGCGCTGGCGCAACATCCGCACAGCGTTCGCGCGCTCTGTGAACATCTACAAAACCCCCACAGGACCCAACCGCCACAAGCGCTACTACCTACACGACGAGCTGCAGTTCCTTACGAAGCACATTGCCCAGGGCCTACCGAGTCTGCCGATACGCGTCCTCAGTCCGACGGAGCTGGAAGAGAACCACGAATCATCACGCACGTCGGCGGACGAAATCGACGAGAACTGCACGTATCAGCTGTCATTCGACAACGTGTCCCCATCGAATGTCCAAGTCGAAGAGGAAACCACAGCCGTTTCGGAAGCGGAATGCGCCGAGGACACGGTTCCATCCAAGAGACGAAAGCTGGGCGCAAGCACTGAGGACATGTTGAACGAGTTTTTCAGCGCTCAACGGACCAGAGATCCCGACTGGGACTTCTTGAACAGTCTGCTGCCCGAGATGCGAACGATGAATGCGCGACAAAAGATCGTCTTCAAGGCGAAGATCTTCGGCGTCCTGGAAGAGGTGTACGCCGACGCGAAGGACTTCCCAGCGAAAGTCGAGCCCAGGTCGGAAGTGAAGAGTCCATCGTCGCGAAGGGTGCCACGGAAGAGTTTGACCACAGCGACCGCAAGCACTCAAGTGCAGGCGGGACAGACCGGTGCCCCACCAATGGTTGCCATGACTTTGACGGAGGCCACCGTCAAGCAGGAGCCCATCACCTTAGACTAAGTCGGAGGCGTAGATTTTTAAGAATGTATCTGGTAAGCTTGTAAGCCTTTTTTTTATCGAATGTGTCAATAAATGTCTCTAAGACTGTTGAGGGGTGGCTTTTATGTGCAACGAGGGATCGAGCGAAGTAGATGATGACGTCCAGTGAATGGAGATGGACCAACAGATTCTTCATCTGAATCATGCCTCAAACCAACTCTGTTCACAGACACACTCATTCGATCGACACCGAAAGTCCTCTCCTCTCTCCTCTTCGAGTGGAAACACTCGTTGCTCACTCAAATCTGTGCAGCGATCGACAAAGAACTCAGGCAGGAGATAAAATCCGGCTGACCATCGCGATGTCGGTCTTTTTTCAGGTCATCCACTGCGTCCAGCATCGTTGTCATTATCACCTCGCTTCTTCCTCGAAAAAGAAACACAAAATCCACTCCGTCCGAGATAATTAACCACTACACCCAGGCGAGGAGCGCTTGTGTACCGGCAGATGTTCGCCGCTGCGTTGCGCAGGTGCGACAGAGACAAGCGATCGCTTAGCAGAACCGGCTTGGAGCGACCATTTATGTGTGCCGGCGCGGCGTGAGCTGGCTCTTCACTTACTCGACGTTCGTGTATTCCGCGAGCCGAGCTGAGTGTGAAATTCGTCTGTGTTCGATGCGGGGGCGGATGGCAGACGAGCGTGAGAGAGAAAGAGCATGGTTTACTCCCAAAAAAAAATGCGTTCTGGAGCGAGACTACGAACACTCGCAGATACTTCTTTGTTCGCCGTCGCGTCGTCGTCTCCACTCTCCGGTCTCGGCGGTCGCCTGAGTGTGTGGCTGCGCCTGTTTTGCTGGCGCGATATCACGCCGGAGTCGTGCTAAGGCGATTAACAGCGTGACGTCGTTAGCGAGCGAGCGAGTGCGGACCTAGGCGCAATGTGAGTGGATTTTGAGATGGATTCGACTGCCGCAGCGTCGACGGGAGTGGGAGGGGGGGTTCTTTCAAAGCCACCGGAAGGCAGTGACGAATCCGCAACACTAGCCAACTTGACTTTTTGTCCTTGACCCTGTTTTTGTTTCCGTCGCCCGTCGTCGGGGCGCATCGCAGAGACAAACTTGACAAGCAGCACACATCGCGCAACGCTGCAAATGTGCCGCCCCTCCGAACTGGCAACCGAAGCTGGCTGGGCTACGCTTGTTGGCCTTAAACTGCTCCGCCAGTCGCCGTCCCTGCGGGACCACCACCGGGGCGGCTGGAGGGGCACGCTACAGTAGCGAACATTGTTCGGCTAACTGCTGCCAAGTGACCCAGCCAGCCGGAGAGCACTTCGGCGTATTTTTTTGCGCTCTGCCAGCCGCGCCGCGCCGCCATTCGATTCGCTGGCTGTGTGGTGTGCGGTGTATCGCTGTGTTCTGTGTGCCCAGCGCGCCGGCTGACAGTAGTTTGCCTCTTTTGGCTGCCTTCACTTCTTTTTTTTTTTCTTTCTTTTTGCCCGCGCTCTGCTGCTCCGAGGGACTTTGGTTTTTTCGTTTTGTTATTCTTTCGAAACTTCGAATTGTCACTCAGCTGCGGCGGCGGCGTCGGCGGCGATGGAGTGGCCGGGAGAGAGGGGGCTGTGCTGGCCATGGTCGGATGATGATTTTAGCCTGCTCTTGCCGACTCCAGGGGCTATGTGTGCCCCACGCCCGGCTGCCGCTGTGCGGGTGCGGGTAGATAGACAGACGGATGGATGACAACGCGCGCGTTTGGCTGTGTGTGTGTGCATCCACAGCTCGGAGAGCGAGCGAGCGAGCGAGAGAATGTGATCCAAACAACTCGCCGGCACCAGCATCAGCAGCAGCAGCAGCGTCCGAGTGTATCTGTGGGATACGCATAGTTGGATTGAACGGATGGTTGGGTCGAGTATCTTTTTTGTCTACCTGCTCCGTTCTGCCGGCTGTGCCTTGGTCGCTTGTCCGTCGCTGCCGGCCGGTCGGTGCCGACCGAGGCTCAGCTCTAGTCCGGTGTAATGTGTCAAGGAGGACGCGAGGAGCTACACAGTCGTGGGCGAAAGGAGCACGACACCTGCCACCGATAACGACTCAGGGGGGAGGGGGGCTGACGAGAGCATGACTCACACGAGGACACTGCGACGACGGCGACGAGGTACCCACTGTCGATAGGCCTAAGTTGATCGGTGCTGAGGGTGTGTCCGGCATCAGGCACGCCACCGGATGACAGCCCCCCTCCCTGCGGTGGTCATGCAGTGGAATTTCCCACCTAGCAGCACCCAGTTTGTCGTCGGCACTGTATCGGCACTCTGTCCGTGGAACAGATGAACAGGCAGAAGGAAAAAAAAAAGAAGCAGAAACCCAAATCCCACCGCACTAAGGGGAGCGGCACATAAAGTGAGGAAAGGCAGGAAAAAAAAAACACAAAATCGAGGGAAAAAGAAACAAAAAACCGACCAAAAGAAAGGAAAGAGCGGCGAGTGTACTCTCGTACATCGAAAGCGTGTTTCGGCTATGGGCGGCTGGAAATGTGAATTCTCCAACCCGCAGCGAGGCAGCTGCTCGCTCGTTTCATCGTCACCGCGCCGCCGTTGTTGTTGTTCGTGCGCTTTTGCTGGTTGCTGGCTCCTACCAAGGCAAGAGTAGCAGCGCAGCAACCACCAGCAAGCAGCCAGCAGCAGCTGTGAGCTGAGGTGTCCACAAAGTGTACGTACGATGTCGCACGCTCTGGTGTATTGGGTTTGGGTCGGCGCGGTGTTCTGTTTTTTTTTTTCTTCTGTTTCCTTCGCTTCTATGGAACTGGATGATGACGACGATGACGACTGAAGCGAACTCTGGTAGCTGGCGCTGGGCTGCATAGCTTGCCTGCCAACGCTGAAACGTTCAGTTGAGCGTGGACTCTCCGCTAGAGAAGGTTCACGATTCGTGTGTTTTTCAGTCACTTACTCTCTCTCTCTCTCTGTCTCCTACACTGTTGTCTGTCTCTCTCGCTCTCTGGCTCCGTCCCTCTCACGCTCTGTCGGCGAGATTCTCGTTCGAGTTCGTGTGCTGTTCTGTCGTCCTATCTGTCCGTCTGGCCGGCGTTTGGCTGCGGTTCTTCGGCCGCGACACTGCTCTTCCTGTTCCCCTTTTGGGTCATTCGCTGTTCGTCGTCCGTCAGGCCGACCGAGAGACTGACCGACTGGCTGCGGCTACGACAGTTGACGCCGGCTGTTCGTGTCCCGAAAAAAAACGTAAAAAAAAAATCAAGCACAGAGAAACGTTGAAGAGGAGAACAGCGCGACAGACCGCCAGCAGGCAACAGCCGACAGTCGAAGTCGGTTCGAAGCAATAACAAACCGGGAGGCATACAAAACACAAGGCAAGTGAGCGAGACGCAGGCCATCCATCGCATTCCTTGTAGACTGCCAGCTGACACTCTCGACGGCGACGGCAACGACGACGGCAACGACGACGACGACGACGAGGGCAGCAGTGGTGGTGGTGGTGGTGGTGGTTGTTCGCTGGCTGGTTGGTTGGCTGGTTGCTTCGTCGGTTTTCGTCGTATAGCTGGGCAATCGGCATTTCCTGCTGCCACTGGTGCTGCTGGTGCGGCTGCTATTGCTGCCCCTAAGGAGCACAGAGTCGAGTCGTCGGCGAAGGCACACAGATATACCTACCGACACCGAGAGGTGGTATACAGGCTTACTGCTGCCTGGGTAGCTGGTACGCACACACAGCGACGAGCGTATTAAGTGGAGAGCACCATTCGCTTGCCCCGGAACGTTCTCAATCATTCATTGGAGTGTCGCGAGCGCGCAACAACCACCCGGCAGAACGAACTGAACGTTGTTCGAACGTGTAGCACAGCGTAGCAGCAGCAAAGCAGAGCACAGCAAAGCAAAGCGAAGCGTAGCAGAGCAGAGCAGAGCACGGCACAGCTATGGCACTGAAGGGCAACTCGATTGTGCTGAACGTGGAGAAGTTCATCAAAGACGTGGAGAATCGACCGGCGATATGGAATCGCAATTATCACTGCAACAAGCCATTTCTGGAGCAGATGTGGGAAGACTTGTCGTCCATTCATCAGTTGCCAAGTAGGTTGATCTCTCAGCTGGCCCCCCCTCCCTCCCTCCCCCCACCATCACCCTCCCTGATGAGTCAGTCGGTGGTTGGTGGCGGTGCCGGTGCCGGTGGTGGTGGTGAACTGCTGGACGGATGAAGTAACTGATTGTGTTTCGATTTCGTTGCAGAGGTGGTGCTGAAGGCGAAGTGGAAAGGCTTGCGTGACAATTTTCGCGTCGAATACAAACGCATACCGCGGGCGGACAACGGCGAGTTTCTCATTCCACCGGCTCAGCATGAATCCAAGTGGATACACTACTATGCGCTGCTGTTCCTGAGTGAGTATCGGCGACTTGTTGTCGTTGAGTTTGTTTCTTTGTTTGAGTGGCTTTTTCTTGTGCGCACCGGCTTTTGTGTTTGTGTGTGTGTGTGTGTGTGTGAGTGAGTGGTTTATGGGGGGATGGTCGTGATTGACTGATGACTGATGAGTGGTGGGGTTGCGGAGTGGATTGTTGGGATGTCAGTTGATTTTCAAACAGAATCTGACGCATTTTCTAACCATTTTCTTCCCCCACAGCCGAGCACATGCGTCACAGACTGCCAAAAACCGAACAGGACACGATGTTCTTCTTCCAGTCGAACACACAGGAATACGAGCAGACGCTGGTGGAACCCGACCTGACCAACGGACTCATCCGGATCCCCGACAGCGACGAGGAGTTCGACGAGGACGACGTGGAGGACGACGAAATGGAAGATCCGCCGAAGTCACAGATCGCCAAGCGACCCGAATTCAATGGCAAGCGTCGTTCGCCACAGAATCCCTCCACGAACAACAGTACCTCGGACAACACCAGCCTCTACAATGACAAGTCGCCGTCGTTCATGAATCACAGCAACATTCCGTCGCTCAAGCTGAAGCGACAGCGGCTCTCGGAGGACAGCAACTTCAATGGCTCATCGACCATGGAGACGTCGGCGGTGCCCGAGGACGATGACTATCACTACCTGTTGAGTCTGCATCCGTACATGAAGCAGCTGAATTCGGCGCAGAAGCTGCGCATCCGCACGAAGATACAAAAGCTGATATTCAAGGAGCTCTACAAGGAGGACATTGAGGAGAAGTAGGGCGGCGCTGTGGCCATGGCGATTCTCAGATCATTCCAAGGAGACGAGGAGGAAGGTGTCGCTCTCTCGATAGTCATAAGATCAGGAACTAGTTGTAAGCTTTGAAGCTGATTCATTGATGAACCCCCCCGCATCCCCCCAACTATTTTTGTTAAGGTTAAGACTGTTCTGTTAAGATGTACGTAGTATTTATTTGCTTTTGAAAAAAGTGATAGAAGTGTCCTTCGAAGGATCGTTAGAGTATTTTTTTATGAAATTTTGAAGAAAAACAAAAATGAATGAGATTTTAGAAGTTTTTTGGGGTTTTTTTTTGTATTTGTCGTTGGCTGCTGTTGAGGGAGGATGCCAAGGAGGTAGTGGCAGATGCGACGAGGATAGTCCTTGAGGATGCGGATGCTATAGTTTCTCCGCAGCATCCTCTAGACCGTGTGGCGCCCAACAAGACGAGCACTCGACTACAAAGAGTCGGGCACGAATGCGCTGACAAAAGTTTCGCCCCACCACACAGAGGGTGCAAGATGAGGCAGCCGATAGCCGAATTGTGTCGCCGGTCAAACTGCATGCGACACGACACGACAACACATCGTTGGATGCATCCGCAATTTCAAAGTGACCCGCCGCCACCACTTTGAGTGGAAAATCACGATAAGGTCTGTCTCTCCTTCGCGCGCCAGGTCATGTGGCACCGTGCATGTGCTTCACTTAATCCCCCATTGGCCTCGCCGACAAGAAGATTGCTTTCACAGAGAGATGAAGGCGCCGCCAGCTTGAGGGTATGCCCCCGACCCATGAACCTCTCCGAGAAGGAACCCATTACTATCCACTGCACACTGCAGTCGTCGCTGTGTGTGTTAACTTTTTATTTCCTCTGATTCCTATTTATTATTTTATCTATTTCATCACAAGCTCAGCATTCACTGCACATCGGTGCTGTCGTGGGGGCGGCGTCGCGCTCCGTCAGGATCCATCTATCTTCGTGCCACCAGGAGTGAGAGGGCGAGTGCCGACGGAAGGGGCAGCGGTGAGGACTCGTGTTTCTTGAGAAAATATTGTTATACCGCGCGGAGCTTTTCATTTTTCATAAAGTCCTTGCAGCCACCATTGCTGCACCATCCCCACCACCCCCACCCCCGTCATGTGCTGCACACGACAAAGAAAAAGATTTATGAACTCGTAAAAAAATATTTTCACTCCTTGAAGAACACACACACACACATTTACGACACAGAACTCTGTTTCGAATCAAGGATACATCCACTCCATTCGCAATCCTTTAGGGATGCACCGCAACGCGGTGGATACGAGGAAATAATGATTTTTTCCCGCCCGCAAATTTCATAAGCACCGAAGGACGAGTGTCGGTTGGGTAAACGTATGCGTTTTCTGTCTGTTCCTGGGGCGCACCAGCCCACGCCGAGATGGAGAGACTTTCAAGTAATTCATGTCCAATTTCATAAGCGCGTGAGGCGGCAAGGGGGTGGTATAGGGTGGCATGTGATTTCCAAGAAAATCGCTGTATTATGCACTTTTGTAGATGACATTTTTATGGCTTGGCGGCGCTCATTGTCTCCTGTGTGCGCGCGCTTGTATGACAACGAATGTTGAGCGACAGTAATGAATGGAAATCGAGGCGGTGCAGAAAAGCCCGAACGCCAACTGGGGAAAACGCGAGAGAAACGCTCCAGATATTCATGGCAAGAGCCCAATATCCTGGCGATGCTCCTGTTTTCTGGTTGGTTTCCTGTCGCCGAACAGATGCCTGTGTGCGCCATACGAGGAAGAACAATCAAATTCATCGCGGCGCGGTGGAAAAGGTTGCGAAAAGGAGTGAAATCATATTTCTTTCCGAGGTGATCAATGAATTGCGCTTCAAATCAAATCAGACACGCGCACGGCCTGTCCGTTGGGCGTGCAGGAGTGGATTAATGATAGCATTGGCCAATCGACGGATGGAAAGGGATATCTTTTAAATCATTTCCCATTGAAATTCCTTTTCATTACGGACTGGACGGTGCTCTCGGTGGCTGGCTTCCGATTGAAATGGGAATCCGGCCATTGGGGATTCGGATTTAAATATTTTATGCTAAGTTACACATAAGCCGACTCGGAGTGGCCAGATTGGGGGATGATTTGACGAGCGCCAGTGTTGTAGTTCCATTTTGAGGATAATGACAGACTAAGTGGCTCGTTGTTTTGGGATCAATCGAAATTGAGTCCAACTGGATGGCTTGTGTGGGTTGGGATATCCTTGAGAACGTCCCACCCGGAGTTCGATGAACTGGTCGATAATGAGCTCTATTCTTCAACGACCAACGCACAGAGCATCGTTCTCTCAAGGATCCCCTAACAAGAAATAAGTAAAGCCTGGCAAATGACACTTAGACGTCTTAACTTCGATATCATGACTCCTGAGTGGGCGCTCTCCAGTTTCAATGGGGAAGCGCTCCAGTAATTGTGCCCAGAGAGGGTCGAGTTGTGTGTTCGTTGTGCATTGCGTCGAATTGTGTAGAATTCCATGTGCATTTCTTCGACTCCATCGACGTTCGGTGAGGTATGCATTCTGAGGAGTGCACTCGAAGGACGCAACAATCCGAAAACGAATTATGATTGCCTTGCCGGAAATGAGTTCTCAAAATGCTTCGAATCCTTTCTCCATCCAAATAGAATCCTCCCCCCCCCCTCTTTGTGGATACAATTTTTCATCGACGTTCCTCTTCCGCACACAACAAAGGGGAGACCAGAGATCCAATGGTCCTGTGACAAAAGCGACCCAAAGCAATCGATTGCGAAAATTCTTCGCAATCTCAGATTTCCAGCGGACAAAAGACAAAAAGGACACTATTCAAGATACACTCCATCCCCATACACAAAGAGTTGCGGAAGGATATGGCAATATAGGGAAATTCATCTCATTCATCTGTTCCAATGGTGCGCCAAAGCTGGAATGTGTTTCATTTGATTGCACTGCAGACGCACGAGAAAGGAATGTGCTGGGATTCAATATCCAGTGCCGATCCGATGGAGAGGTCCGTCCAAGGGACACACAAAAACCGATGCATTCCCAGTGATACGCAATCGAATTAGTGTATGTGACTACAATGGGGGGAGGCGACCGTCTACACCCCCCCCCCATTTTTCGACCAGAGTCAGCAGAGTGTGAGCATAATACCGGCAAGCAGGCCATTCCTATCCACAATGCGAGCACAAAATGAAATGAAAATGAATTATCAGAGCCAAAAATCAAGCCAGTGAGGGGCACAAAAGGCCTCATCCCACCCTCGGCGCCTCGGCACTCTTTGTGATCGCATATCGAATCAAAAATTGTCGAGATTAAATTTTTGAATCCTTTTTTTTCACTCTCTTTTTGCCGAATGAGCTCCATCCACACGCGCGCTGGAACAAAAGGGTTTACGGAGGGAGATCTGTAGCGCTGATTGCTGGTCCTCTCCCACCCACTGCGAGAGGTTTAGGATTTTCGAAAATTTCCAATTGAAAAGGGGTGCGGTTGTGGAGGGTGGCTGCCACCCCCTCGGACAAAATGCTGGCGTCGTCGGCCAGTCGGTTATGAGCCGAGCTGCTTATCGATGAAGGATTTTCTCGATGGTTTGGGGGGTGGTGGGAGAGGGTGGGAGGGGGTAGGGTCTGCTGAAAGGAATTTAAATAAGACTCAATCGGATTCACAATCGGAAATTGACATTTTCCAGCTGTACACTGGCGAGCGCGATGTCGCAGTGGAAATCAATTTCGTATCCCCTTCTGCCGCCACGACGAGCACACATCACGCACGAGGCAGTGTGAATTTATGACTTTAAATCGGTGGAGGGGGTTGGTGGTGGGGGAGTCTCATGAATCCATCAATACAGCCACCACTACCGCAGCGCCATCCATCACTGTCAGGGTGGACACGTGAAGGACGAGAAGAGGTCGAGGAGTCGTCGTCGACAAAGGCAAAGAAAGGCGACCAAGCCAAGCGCAGGTCAACTGGAATAGAATCATCGACACGGCCGAAGGGGACCGGCAGGAGGTCTTTTTCTGGCCACTTTGCTATTTTTGGGATATTTTCTAGAGCTCTCGCGACCAACCCTTTTCGGCGCCGCGGTGTGAAAACTGTTACAAATCCTTGGGCGAAGTCCATTAATTTGTAACACTTAGTGGAGCCCAACCATCCGGTTAGCCGGGCCACCTTTTCAACTTAGATTCGCATGAAATACCACCGACAACGGGCAGGACGACGCGATGATTCTTTGTGCTTCAGAACGAACGAAGAAATCCGGCGTCGTCCTTGCGGGTTGTACACATAATGTGTAGTAGTTGTGACGGCGCGGCGTAACGCTGTCGTCACTAGCTCATCAATCTAATCGGTTAATGTAGTCAGTTCAGCCGAGTTGACGGAGAGACTGGATACGGCGAATGGCAACGAATTGAAGTTTTCGTCCTCTAGTCAATGTGATTTCGCCAGGATTTGTGATGGTTAACGCTTGATCTACTTCGCCGTACATACACAAATGCCATGACAACACCTCCCACCCTACCGCCGCCCATTGCCTAGAAGAGTCCTCTCTGAATTGATAGAAGACTATTTTTTTTTTTGTTCTCTTTCGGTTGCCCTTCATTCAAATGGATGCGAGCGTGTGTGTACGCGCGTGGGGGGGCTGGATTAAAAGTCATTTACTTAATGTAGTTCTTCCTTTTGCTGTTATTACTTGTGTCCTTGTCGTTGTTGTTGTTGTTGGTGGTCGTGATGTGTTTGTTTTGGCTTTTATCAAGCGTTAGCGATAACACCCGAAAGTAGATTGTGTTGGATTGCCACAGGACACACTCTGTCTGTGTGTGTGTGTGTGTGGAAGCAGGAGTAATGGAGACATTTGAAATGAGATTCCAATGTCATTATTACGCTACGATGACTGTCAACTATTTCGATTCGAAATCGATGGCAAAGTTCATTGGGTGATGGCTGACGTTGTTTGTCATTTCACTCTGTCTGCGTGTGTGTGTGTGGGGGGGAGTAAGGACTCTGTGCGAGTATCTCAGTCAGTTTGACAGTTGAAAGCGGCGATATTCTAATGGAAATGTCTAACGTGATGTGATGTTGGATAATTAATCAAAAAAAAAACCAGAAAACTGCTGGTATGTCGTTCCACACGAGGAGTGTACGTTGTCAGGTTTGACAGTTTTTGGTTGCCTTGACGAGGGGGCTGGGGGGGGGGTTCCCTGGGTTATCTACAGTCTTGAGAGAAGGTTATCCGTCAATTATGCGTGTCAGATATCAGATTAACCTGACAGCCTGATTGGGTGGGTGAAAATGTGATTTGAACTGGGAATTGTAACTGAATCAGTTGCACGGTGTGGATGGGGGCAGGATGGAATCATGTTTTAGTCGGAGGAATGACTTGTAGTTGAGGTCTAGGTACAACCCGAGCTGTAGAGCCACCCTGAGAGTAGGATTTGAAGTGAGTTCTTGCCAGAATGAGTGACCTCGGAATGTACGTTCCATCTTGTGGCACTGTTCATGTCCCACGTCTTCATTGTCCACGTCTTAACTGTCCACCTCGCACTATCTAAATTCACATCATTGCCTCAAACTCCTTTCTCTTCCTCCTCCCCAATCTCTTGACAAAAGTACTTCAACATTTCTGCTCCAACTAATGCATTGCCTTCATTTACTCCTAAGAGTATGCAACTCACTCGCCCCTCATCCTACTCCGCAGCCATTCTGCACGAATCCCAAAAGTATGTGACACATTTCGTCGGATATGATCTTCCACGCAAGCGACAGCAGTTATCCGCTTCAACTGAACGCGTCCCGACTTCAGTTTTAATTATATCTTCTGCAGAATGCCGCAGGACACATGAGACACACGCTTTAATTTATTAAGACATCTCCCAGTGCACCACCATGCGTCCCCAAGTCAGCCTCGCCTCATGGGTCCACTCAAGTGTGTGTCCATTAATCCCCTCGACGTCCACAAGGATATCACAATTTTACTCCTTTTTTCCCCACTCTCCTGATGCACCCCCTTCCAGCACCATCCATGCCCAAAGACCTCAAGCGCAGTGCCAGACCAGGAGAGCGAGAGACAGAGAGAGAGAGGGAAACACGATCGAGTGAAGAAGTGGAAATGATAAATGAATGATCTAAGGACATTTATCATACTTACGCAATTATTTATAATGTGCTTTGGACATTTTGCTATTTATTGTCGTTCTCTGTCCTCGGCTCCGCGCGTCCACTGTATGGTATCAGTGACAAAAGAGAGGAGGAACGGAAAAAAAAAGAACGAACTTTTCAACAACAAACTGCTTGGAATTTCGTCACGCATGATTTGTCGGGCACTGTGTACGACTAATCGTCTAGAAGGATAACAATATTTTTCCTTCATTTCCGTTCTCGCTTAGAAATCTCATCGCTTACGCTGTGGAATCTATTCATAATCGTAAAGAAGGGATTAATCAGATAAATCAGGGGGTAAACGGGCACATGCACGCACTCCCCGCCGCGGCCAGGGCTTTGTGCTGTGATTTATTTCGCGACTTTTATGGTCGTGGTGCTAAAAGTGGGCGGACTGGGGCCCGGGTCGGCACTTGAGAAATTGTTTTGCGAGGAAAGGACGCGTAAAAAATGTATATGACACATGGCCGAGTGAAGGGAAATGATGGGGAGCAGGAGGCGGAGGGGGAATTGGTCATAAAAAGTGTGTGACTTCTCCTTCGTCTCCTGCTTATTCGACCCCCCTCCCGTGGGGACGTGAATGATGGGGCAGAGGACATTTCATTTCCGGCAAGCCGCTCGAGCGACCAAGTTCCATGTTTCAGGTCGCCTTTATGACGCACTCACCTTTTGCCCGCATCCACCCCTGCTCGTATTTCACTCCCCGTTGCCATCGGCTTCACCTTCAGACGCCGCATGGTTACCGTATCCCGGTCCAGTTAATACACATTTTTTTTGCCCTCACAATCCTGAGCTCAAAAGTAGCCCTTCGCCTCAATCTTTTGATTAAAATATTAACCCCCTTCCTTGTCGTGGCCCCGGGATGCTGAAATTCAATTACGATCTATTGAGATGAAAAAATGATTCCTAAAGAAGAACAATTTCCAATTACTCCGAACAAAGGATAATCCTCTTAAAAAAAGGATATGTTAACATATCCTGATTTCGATCCCGTTTTTTTTTCTGTCTCTCTCTCTCACGCACACACATACCATCCACACATGCTTTTGTTTCATAATCGGATCGAAGGATTCCATCGGATCTTCTGCCACCCTTCCCCGTCCGGGCAGTCAGCCCACAGCAGGATACACACACCCACAACCAAATAATATCATCAATCAAAATCAATTTCCATGTGTCCTCGAAAATATCCTCCTCCATCAATGCTCGTCGGTGGCATGTTGGCTTACGGCGACGTACGTACGCTGCTCTTCGACTCTCGCCTCGAACACTGAACACTGAACACACATCCATTCACACCCTGAATCGTCCGCCGAGAGAGAGAGAGAGAGAGAGAGCGAGCGAGCTCAGAGAGACGAGGCGACATTTCTCGCCTCGCGTCACATCGTTAATAACAATTTAATGCCATAACAGGGAGCTGTGCAGCGGTTGGGGGCGCGCGGGATGATGAGGCAGCGCGGCGGTTCGAGAACGGATGGGCTGTACAGCACTATTAATAATAAATTCGTTTAGCTAACGCAGAGGAGGACGACGGAAATCCATTTACGGAGGACAAATTAATCCTTTGGCTAAGCCCGAAGCGCCCGAAGCTGGCCTGTTGGCCGGGTACGGGGGCACACGCGGTACGGCACAGGATAGGGCGCATCATTGGCGGCTCTCTCGTCTGCAAAATCCACGTCCGACTATAAAATCTTAATTAATTATTGAAGGTCCTCCAGAGATGGGATTTTCGCCAAAGTGGCCGGCTTCGTGCATTCATATCGGAGATCGGAGGCCTGTGTGTGTGTGTTTGCGGCGGTAATCCCCATCGTCTACCCGACTTCGCCGAGATAAAGATGACAACCCAGCGATGGCTATTGAATAACTTAGTTAACTTCCTGTCGAAAGTCAGTAGGTACTGGCTGGCTGGTCGATTGGTCGGTCGTCCTCCCTCGAATCGAATGGGATTTGCGTATCCTTTGGAGAATATTTAAGGCGCACCACTGGCGGAGCACACCTCGGTCTTGATTTGGGATGACACGTTGTCGGGACGCAAATAATCGATACTCTGTGGGGGGAGGGGGGGCGAGGACACCCGCCTGGCGTTGACGGTAGATTGCGTCACTGAACCTGGGTAAAGGATATCGGCCATCTCCCGTGGGTCATGATAACAAATGTTAAGAGGGCTACCTTCCGGAAAAGTCTTATGGAAAAAGTTTCTCCAGGGACCTGTGTGTGGGGGCGTGTGTGTGTGTGCGTGCAAAAGTTTTGTGGTCAACTTCCGTCGGACGGTATTGGGTGTGTTGATGCTGTCCAGAGGTTTGTTGTGTCCCAATTGAATTTTGAGTGGGCGCTTGCATGTGTTCTGTCCGATTGATGGCAGAGGTCAACAAAATGCGGGCTCTCGTGTGGAGCGTAGGCGGATGTGGTAGAAGTTCTGGATGACTGTTGGATCGGCGAATGACATGCAAGTCCAGACGTCTCTCACCTTTGCCAAAAACAGATCCCTCTTCGACCAACCTTGGCAAACATCCCCTCCTCCCCTACAGAAACAAACATAAATTAAACCCACCCACAGCCCCCCTCTGAAACCCCATTTCACTTCAAAAAGTCATACGGTATCTCTGATGTTTACTTTCCAAACAAAATCAATATTTCGCCCTCCCCCTCCCCCTCCCGACGAGTCGAAGTACACTTCCGCAGTGTAAGAACGACTGTAAGCCGGCAAAGTTGGGGAGTCCTTGATTGGAGTGTTTGTCCAATAAACTTGACGAAGAGTGGTGAGAGCGTACACCTTTGACGCTCGTCTGCCTCCAGACGAGCAGAGCAATGCTTCCGTTTCGTTTATTAATAACATCCCGGTACACCACCGGAGGCTAGGTTTCTATTGAAAATTCCAATGATAAATGAACGTCCCTCCATTACGCCCCCCTAAACTCCTCCGCCCCCAAATGGGGTTCATCCAGCTGGAAGTTGTAAATATTAACACATTTCAGAAATGTTTATATTTCTCTCATTACATTTACCATCCCCCCCATGCCCCACGCCCCTCATTTCCATCCCCAAATAGTACAATAAATGGCACAAAGGCACATCGGCCCCATCGCCCCCCCCAACTCACCCGCATCAATCTCAGACAGTCGAGAAGTCGAGCCGTGCTCTAATTTGTAAAACCTCACGCACAAGATATTCTTTTATGACACCCCCACCGCCCCCTCACACCACCCACCCACACGCACACACCGAAGCGATAGAAAAACGTTTTACGACTTTTAAAATTGTCATCAAATGCGACGCAGACGAAGGAGCAGGAAATGGAGAATGGAGAGGAATGCGAATCCTTCCAGGCCCGGGCCTGTCGGCTGCGATAAATATCGCTGATGGAATACCTAGGTTAGCTGATGGCCCAGAAGAATCCCGCTCTCGTTTAGATAACAAATCCGTTTGTGCGTGTCCTTATGCATAGACGACGACGCCCGGCCCGGCCCGACACGAATGTGGCGAGTGAACCACTACGCATATCCGTCAGAGTCGTAATGATGCGATCGTAAAATTAAGTAGAAGCAAATGTCATCATCTGCATACCTCAAGGACAAATGCAGGACATTGACAAGGATCACGGAGCATTCGTGGAGCGCACCGCACATCGCCCATCGCACACCGTCCCCTCGGCAAAGGGGGGAACTGATTTAATTAAATGGAAGAGTAAAAAAACGCCCTCGAAGCCCTCGCATAAATGGTGAAATGCAAATTTAACGCTCTTCGACATACTACACAAGCAGCAGGCAGCTGATGGGCCATAGACCCTCGTTCCTAGTCCTCGTTGGGTGCACTTATTTTTAAGGTTTTTTACGACAAAATGTCGAGTGGAAATCCTTGTTTCTGCGAGACAGACTGTGCCGCCGGTCGGGAGATGCCAATCCACGGCCATCCGGAGGCAGAGTCCTGTGGACACCTTCTCGGTCCCACTGTGACCATGAACAGAGCCGACGTAACGCACGGTTCCTTTGTTTTATTATCCCGTCCAACTGATTTACTATGACGACGCAATAATAGTAAAAAAACAAACAGAAGCAGTCCTTGTCCTTGTCCTCGTCCCTTTTGCATGCCTCCTTTCTTTCAGTCCACTTAAGCAAATCTCTCCCCAAAGGAGTCCCAAACGCGCTTACATCAACGCGCTTTCCACACTCTTGCGAGACCAGACAAAGATTTACACTCCTCGTAGTTTGCGAATGTTCCACCTCGCTGTGAATGCACAGAATTTAACCCATGATCTCCTCCCCCCTCTTCGCAGTCCCGAAGACAATTACACGCAGTCCGCCCTCGTAACTCTGCTGCTGCTGGTCACAGTTACAGCCTAGAGAAAGCCGCCGCCTCCATCGAAGGCAACATTGAAACAGAAAAAAACTTTTCCACTTTCCACCGAGGCGACGCCGAGGAGAACGAAGAAGAATTGCTCCGAATGATCAATTATTCTTGTTGTACGAGTTGAAGTCATTAAGCGGGCAAAATTGAGCGAAACCGGGGGGCACTCGTCCCCACTCGTGGAAACTGAAAAGTAAATCGAAACAGGATGTTATCCGGGACCACTTTTGTCGCTCGCTTTTTTTTTATTGCTCGAATCCGTCGTAAAAAGGCGGTTTCGGCCGCAAGGGACTGTGAAAAGGGTGAAAGCTCCCCTCCCCCCCCCCCCCCCACCACGAGTCGCGTCTATTGTTGAGAATAATCGACGGCTTAAGCGATGTTACGCATTGACAGGCCGGCCCTGCAGCAGTTGTCCGTTCCCCCCGCCCTCACAAAGGTGGACGGGGAAACTTTTGTGCAGAAAAAAAAGGGGTGATCTCAGGAATCAACCGGTCAACCCACCTACCACCCACCCCCATCCACCCCCACTAGCCAGAGCTCATAATTTTTCAAAATTGAATTTAAAATTTATTACTTTCGCTGCTTTTGTTCCCTTTTTCTTCGCCTTTTCGCACTGCTCCCTCTCCCCACCACCCCCTCTCGACCAGCGCCGAATAACAAATGAGATTTCGAGTGTAATTTGGACAAACTGTCGAGAGATTTCTTATATTAAAGGAGAAAAAAAAAACCTAGACCAGAGGCTGTGGCGGCGACGGTGGGGCCATGGTGGACGGGTGTCCTTTCGCTTATCGCCGTGCGAAGGACGTGGCATTTATTAATTTTTTTCGATTATCGCACGCGGCGGCGGCGGCGACGGTCCGGTGTGATGGTGGTCTCTTTTATTTTTCTTTCTTTCTTCTTTCCATTCGGTTGACTTTGTGCGGGTGGGGTGTGGAGGGAGGGGGGGGGGGGGGGGGGGGAATATACACAAAACAAGGGAGAAATGAAATTAAGATATTAATCCGAATTTATGAGCCTCAAAGGAGGGGCTAGGACTAACCAAAAGGACCAGTGTACCTGCGATAACGACGAACGCACGTTTGTCTTGCTATTTTGGATCCCTGTGTGGGGGGAGGGGGTTGGGGGTGGTCTTGATTTTTTTTTTTGCAAAGCTAAAGCTGTTTCGCTTGGCCTTGTTGCGGTGTCTTAGGGTACCTGTGTTGGTTCGTGGCAAAATTTCAACCATTTTTTCACCGTTTCCACTTGTGTTCGTTCGCGATCTCCTGATTCTGGCGGTCCTTCTTGTGCTCACAAACCGGCTTAAGTCCCCAAAACTAGAATTCAGAGACAAGCCACTGAAACACATCGAATGCGCAAATTCATCCAAACACGACGTCGCCCTTATTCGCCGCCGCTTCCCGGGCCATGGTGAATTTGCAAACATAATGAGGAGCGCGGGGGTAGGGCAGGGCAGGGGCGACTCAGTGTCCTTTTGCTGTGCATAGAATATTTTAATTAAATCGCCCTGCTTTAAAGGGAGCCGTGTACAATCTCAAGGACAAGCGGTCTTGGACGATGTGGCGGGCGGTGGACATTTTTAAATCCTATAGCGAATGGCTGCCTTTGGGTCGAAGTGAGAGAGTGTCACGTTGCTTCAGGTGTTTTATCATCGTTTTCAGACTTCGGCGAGGTTGAAATGGAGATGAACAGTTCATAATGGGAATTACGTTTCTTCCCAACTTGACAGGGCCGTTAATCATCGCGGCGTGACGGGAGAGCGAGAGGCTTGGGCCGTTAAACGCGACAAAAGTGTCCAGGAAACGATTGCCAAGGCCATTGGGGCAGCGCCGGTACACCATTGAGTGGGCAGGTCGGCAAACGAAAGCATGGCTCTTTGAAATCGGAGCTGTTACAGTTCTCCTGCCTAGCGTTGGGCGCCATGTTAGTGCGGCAAGTGTGCCTCTGGGACCGAAAGACTTGACGGAAGTTTTGAAGGAAGACAGAAATGTGCCCATCTGGCCGAGGTCTGCTAGACGAAGAAGACGAAGAAGACGAAGAAGACAAAGAGGACGAAGAAGACGAAGAAGACGAAGAAGACTAAGAAGACCAAGAAGACCAAGAAGACGAAGAAGACGAAGACGAAGACGACGAAGCAGACGAAGAAGAAAACGAAGAAGACGAAGAAGACGCAGAAGACGAAGAAGAGACGAAGAAGACGAAGAAGACGAAGAAGACGAAGAAGACTAAGAAGACGAAGAAGACGAAGAAGACGAAGAAGACGAAGAAGACGAAGACGACGAAGAAGACGAAGAAGACGAAGAAGACGAAGAAGACGAAGAAGACGAAGAAGACGAAGAAGACGAAGAAGACGAAGAAGACGAAGAAGACGAAGAAGACGAAGAAGACGAAGAAGACGAAGAAGACGAAGAAGACGAAGAAGACGAAGAAGACGAAGAAGACGAAGAAGACTAAGAAGACGAAGAAGACGAAGACGACGAAGAAGACGAAGAAGACGAAGAAGACGAAGAAGACGAAGAAGACGAAGAAGACGAAGACGACGAAGAAGACGAAGAAGACGAAGAAGACGAAGAAGACGAAGAGGACGAAGATGAGGACGAAGTGTGTGCCTCTGAAATGATTGTCGGCATCCTTTCAAGGAACTAAGGTTTTGGCAGGCGAAGAAATGCCGAAAGTCGGTTCAGTGTGCCTCTGAAGTAGTTGGTGAAAGCCTCCCAGCATGCCTCCAGTTAATCGAAGACGCTGCAGTTCCCCTGCCAAGCGTTGGGCGCCAATCTCAACTTTCACGCGAAGCCTTGAAGACAATTGAGTTTCAAGAATAAAGGCAGGCCCCCAACACCTTCCACGACCCCATGGAAGTAGACACTACCCATCCACTCCAGAACCCATTCATTCCCCACCCCAACCTTCCCCCCCACCGCCACCACACGTCTTGCGGCATGAAAACCTCGTAAAAAATGATGATGTGAAGGATTAAAGACTCCTCTGCAGTGCGGAAATAAAATGAAAAATACGAGTGAATATCCTTTTATGAGAGATCACAGCCACGGCCAAAGGATAACAGGCACAGCCACAAGGCAAAGCAAAAACTTAACCTATTCAAATAGCACTCAGCTTCGAATAAGGGTCTCGAATCGCAGTCTAAATTTGCTCGAGAGTCGTTCTATTCGGCTTTTTACGATCAACTAGTGAGGTTAGGGCACGCCTGCGGCATGGCACCGTCGTCTTTAGAAAAAAATCTGCAATGCCTTGAAAAAATAAAATAAAAACGAATTCTACCCATTTATGTCCCCTGTGCGTTCCGTCATAAGACGGAAGCCGTGTGTGGGAGGTGGGTGGGGGCGACACTATCAAATCCCAAATGGGCGTTTATCCCTCTGCAATTGCCTCTATTTTTACGGCAGCCATTCGGAGTTATTCAAAAACTTTTCAAAGTGCCCCATTTATATTTGTTTCTGCTTAGTGACGGCTCTCCCCTCATCCATCCACTCTAGTACAGTGGCCACCGTTGGCCACAGACGTAGTAAGTGTGTGTATTTTTTTGTTTGGCTTTTACGATCTATGGCGGGGGCATGGTGGTGATTTAACCCTTCTGGCCAGGGGAGAGTTACACACACACACACACACACACACACGCACGCACGCAGTGCCCACATCTGACACTCTCATCATACGCTCAGTGGTTTACGAGGTATTTCTAAACTTTATTTCCAGCTCGCCAGAAGGTTCCACGCTCCTGCTCTCTTGTGTGCCATGCCTTTCCTCTCTCTCTCTCTCTCCCCACAACGACATCGTGGTCTTTGTCGTCGTCGTCGTCGTCATCATCATCATCATCATTCGAATCACGGTCACGTACTCTTCGGTTTCTGGCTTAATTCAAAAACATTTGAATCTTATTAACTCTCGTCTCGAGAGCTCGGGGAGAGCTGGAGCGCTGAAGCGCTGGTGCGCTGGAACGTCGGAGCAGCGATGATGCGGTGGTGCTGCCGCGCACGGACCGAGGGAGGCGGGTAGTTTACGACTTTGCCATTATTCAATGGCTCGAAAACTAAGACATCATTCAAATGTAAAACGAAAATAAAAATTCAAATAGACAAAGGCGGGCGAGCAGGGCGTGGGGATGGGGATGGGGATGAGGGTGGGACTGTGGCGGTAGCTCTGTGGTTATCTTTCGTGAATTGATTCGGAAAGCGCAGCGCGTTTGGTGATGATTGAGCACGACGACGACGAGAGATGAATGGTGACAGCAACAATGGCGCGGCGGTGGCGACCACATCGTCGCAGAAGACTCTGACTCTGAGGATGTTCGACTGAGACTCGACTGGTTTATGGCCCACTTCGGTGTCCTTGTGGTGGTGCCTGTATTCGCGCTCGTTTGTCAAGTGGTTCCCGCGCGGAATATGTTTGTTGCTGCTGCGGCAACCGTTTCATTTGAATATCAGCGCGGGGGACGTCGCGCGAAGGTCTTGGAGCTGATATTTAGGAATCCATTATTATTACGCGAATTTTTATTAAATCCATCAAGCGAAATTTGTTTTGGCAGTGCGAGCGGGTGAGAGCTGTTCGTGAAGTTCAAGGATCGGCATGGAGGAGCTGCGATGATGGGAAAGTTTGCTAATCACTTTTGGCATCGAGCGCTGGCGGTGAGTGCTGCACCAGTTGCAGTTAAATGAAACCATGGTGCGATGGATGTTGGCCGCTGATGACTTGGAAAGTTGAGTGGTGAACAAGAGCAAGTTTCCCAGCAGCGTGGGGGACATGACTAAGTGCGGTTAGTTATCCAAGTGTGCTTTACGATGTTCTCAAGGTTTATCGGTTCATTTTATGGCACCTTGAAGAGATTCTCCCGAGGATTCACCTCTCCGACGGATTAAAACTCACCGAGTTCACGGTCTTTGTCCCATTTTTGCCCGCCTTCAAATCGCCAGCCAAGCCCAAATCCGTGCGCCACATCGTCTCCACTCCCGACCTCACTGCCTAATCAAATTCAGCTGAGACAACGTATTCAATCTGATTTCGCGCGAATGTGACACCCGTCGCTGCCACTGAATTTTAATATGACCTCAAAAGCGAGTCATAACTCAACGTCAAATTTCTGTGAATGTATTCGAAAAAGGGAACAGCACACTGTGTGCACTGGGACTTACAAGGATCGGCGAGCGACGTTGCTGCTTTAATGAGAAATCATGACACCAGGCGAACGGAATAAATCACCAGCAACTGCGGACTTGACACATATGCTGACCTAGTCGGCACCGGAATTACGTCCCCATCCCCCGGAATCCACCGACAGAGAGAGAGAGAGAATATCCAATATATGTCCAAACTTAATGCAATCGCCGGAAGCTGATACGAATACGAATACACAAAAGAAGTGACTTGCAGCGTTTTTTTTTTTTTGGTTGGGCTTGCCTTTCGGCAGACAGCCACCCCTAGCTGGCTGCGCGGATGCCTCCTGAGATTCCATCACCTCATCGGGAAACAGAAGAAGAAGGTACCAAGGAACGGGAGGAATCACAGACACAGAGAGAGAGAGAGAGAGAGGGGGAGAGAAGAAAAACCGACAAAAATTCTTGGAGAATTTTAATTTATGTGACTGGAGGAAGGTCGACAGCCCAGACAGGATATAGAGGAATATCCACACCATGAAAATGCCTCTTTGGAGCCATCATAAATTCATATTTTACCCCCCCCCCCCCCCCCCCCCTCCTCCTCCATTGTGTTTGTCAAAAGTGCAGAAAAAGGACGAATTTCGGGTGGGAAGGGTAAAATCGCGGCAAAGTGCTTTGTTTCCGGTTAAGAGTCAGAGCGGAGGAGTGGAAGCAAGGGCGCTGCCTTCGTCTTCCGGCAGCGACGTCGACGGCCTGAACCTGAACCGGCAATGGACCCAGTCCCAGCGAAGGCGCCTCCCGTGCGCATGGGACTGTATCAGGTAGCTCGACGATTTGATTGCATTTTAATTGGAAACCACTCTCGTAATTCGATTCATGTCGAGGCGGTGCCCATTCTTCATCGGGGTCCCCACGGGTGGGGGGTGTGCAGGAGGCCTGCTGTTTTGATGCAATGGAAAACTCCATGCTGTGAGCCCTCATGAATGTTTGATGGGACTCCTGCTAACTGCTCCTTTGTCGTCTTAGCGTCATGGGGAGGGAGGAGCGGTTTTGTACTCCATTGTTTTGTTTTTGGTTTATTTGAAGGATCTAGTGGCTGCCGGCTAAAGTTGAGTACCACCACCCAAGCCGGGCCCACCCCTAAACAACATCATCAATTCGAAAATTGTTTGTGCAAATGCAATTTCCTGTAATAACAGTTCACCACGACCATTACCGACATCGCCATTACCACAAAAACAGAGCCCCCAAAATCCTCCTCCTTCTATTGTACGGTATTTTGATAACGGAACTCATTTCGTTCGTTCATTGGTCGCCGGTAGTCGGTCGATGGTAGTCGGTCGCCAGCCGCTTATGGTTGACTGTCTGGCAGTCGGGTCAGTCCAGCCCTAAGTGGAGTGGACTGGCGCTGTGCTGGTTAAGATGGTGGTGGTGGTGGTGGTGGTGGATGTGCATTGTTTGTCGTTTCACCTGCATTGCCATGAAATTGCCTGCAGGAGCTCACCGTGGCGGCGGTATTACTCGGGATCCTCCTTCCGCTTCGACTGCTGCACAGTGTGGCAAATGAACTAAGAACGATGAAGGGCAATGGCGAGAGGCGAGAACCTTATTCAACTCTGATATAAATCCATCTTTGAACCTAGTGCCGGGTCCATTTAAGCCACCACTCACTTCTTCCAAACCGCCCCTCACACCCCCACACCCCCCGCACAGGAACAAAAGGAACCATGAGGATGGAAAACAGGAGCAACTTTTACCAAAGTCCATTTCACAATAATTCACTGTTATGTGAGAGAAAGGCGATTGCCCATGATCCCTTTTTGGTTTATAAATGCTATAGACTTTGTGTGGGTGTGTGGGGGTGTGGGCTTGATGGTGGCTGGTAAGCATTTTTGGGCAACGTCAAATGAATGCAGATGCTTGGGATAAGCTCTCCGCCTCTGACCCGGATCGAGCACAATGGGCGGTGGTTGCTATGTGTTTTTCCATTTCCTTCCAGGCTCCTCGTCTGGATAATGGCTGATATAGTGTATTCTGATACAGCCGGAGCAGGGGGAGGGGGAGGGGCTGGTCGGCTATGGTAAATTGAAAATTTTATGGATTTCGAAAGGATAATAAGGATAAAATTACCCTGCAAGCACTTGATGTGCTCTCTGGTGGTCTGTAGTCCGTCGGTTGGCCTACAAAGGGAGCGTGCGTCGCTTTGATGATGATGGGGGGAGGGGGGCTCTTTACACTGACCAAAGGCAACTGTTTGTTCGACATTCGTTCAGCTAAAGGCAACAAAGTGGCAATCGGCGCACGGTCTGTCGATGGTGCTTAGCTGACGTGAGCACGCCGCCAATGGCGTGGGCAATCGGCGGAGTTTAGACTTGACGAAACATCACTTGAGAGAATCAACCGACAAGCGTCACCCAAAAATGTCTCCAATGGCGACCTCCGCCTAGCCGCTTAAAAATTCAACGTACCGACAGTCTCAACAGCCCGAGCTAATGCCGCCCCCCACACACATCCCCTTCAAAATTCAACTCGGCCCCGTCAGTCGCAAGAACCCCAGCTAATGCCGGCCTGCGTGTGGGGCCGCTTTGTCAGCCCCAGCTAACGTCGCCCCCACACACGCATTCCCTTCAAAATTCAACTAGGCCCCGTCAGCCACAACAGCCCGAGTTAATGTCGGCCCCACATACACAGCCGCTTGAAAATTCAACTCGGCCCCGCCCTCCACAACAGCCCGGCTAGCTCAGTCGGTAGAGCATGAGACTCTTAATCTCAGGGTCGTGGGTTCGAGCCCCACGTTGGGCGACTATAATTTTTTTTCTCCTTTTTTTACATTTTACAACCCCTCTCTCTCTCTCTCTCCCTCTCTCACAAATGATCAATCACCATGTCAAAGCAGAGAAAGAAAGAAAAAAATAAATTAACACCCGTCAAGAAGGGTCAACATCAAGATACAAGTCACTCAGGCTCACTTACCTTTTGTGTTCGGAAACATTAAACCCTTTTTCGCACTCGAGTGCGCGCACCTCATTTGTCATCCGAGATACGCCGAGAGAGTCTCGCTTGCCGGAAGTGAGATCGTACTCCTCTCGGATGACTCTATAATTACGTTGTATTTTTTTTTTCAGAAAAAGGGTTCACTGGTGCTGCTGCTGTTGAGATGGTGTGTTCTCTCCTGGCAAGTGGCAGTTATCATCAATCAGTCACAAGCACACACGCACACACACACAGTCGAAGCCACAGCGGAGGGGGCCCCTACAGTGTTTATGCTCCCTACCGCTGAAAGCCTATTTAATGTGTGACCGCAATAATTCATTGCTGGAACCGAATTAATTACTTGCACATTTTCCGTTTGTGAATGTGGTTGACCGCAAGCCGACCCTCGGTGGGTCTCGAAAAAGGTAACATTGCTGCTGGAACCGGCCCTTGTTCCATTTTGCCATTCAACATCCATCGCGGGGTTGGGGCAACGTTGTGATGTTGTCATGATACCGCACCCCCCCCCCCCTCCCCCCCTCATCTACCACCCCCCACAGCGCCTGGGATGAGATGATAATTGGATTTTACTACGAAATGGTAATCAGGTGGAGAGGATACACGCTCGCTGTTAATGGTGACGACGGTCGTAGTGGCGGTGGTGACGATGCCAGTGGAGATGGTCAGTCAACCGATATCAGTATGCTAATTAATTCAAACCGCAAATCGAACAGGAATCTGCATCTAGAAGATGACACTTCGCACCTTCGGTTGGGATAAGGTTTCTCCGGGACTGCCTGGCTGGTGATGAGTTGCTGGGAGGCAATCGGCGAGTCAATCAATCGTGGGCACACTTCACAATCTTGATGCCGATCTCTATCGAAGTGAACAAGGGTCTCAACCAACGCACAGCTTCCACAAAATCGCTCCGAAATTGCCAAAAACTGACTTGTGACAGCAGAAACAACACCGGGCCTATTAGCTCAGTTGGTTAGAGCGTCGTGCTAATAACGCGAAGGTCGTGGGTTCGATCCCCCCATGGGCCAGACCAAATTTTTGCTTCCTCCTCGCCCCGCTCATTTCTGGCCATCATTTTGGATTCACTGCACTCGTCGCAATAAAAATCCTTAACAAGGACAATGCGCACTTCCGCCCACTAAAAGCCAACTCTTGCGTCGTCATTCAATTGATGGAGAGTATCGTCTGCGCCTCCCTCCGTCGACTAACCCCTTTTGCTCGTCGCTTTCGACAAGTCATCGAAAGCGGAAGCAACTAAGCCAGCGAACAGTGAACTACCGCACGGCTAATTGAATCCTCGAACACCGCAAGATCGAAGCATCGTTGAATTTTACGACAACGTATGACGACATCTATGGTGGCAGCAGCAGCAGCAGCAGCAGCAGCAGTACAACAGCATCGCGCAGCGCAGACCAGCGTAACGAGAGAGGAAACTTTTCGACGAATCGACTGCGCAACGATAAAGTGACATAAAATTTTACGATTATTTTCGATTCGTACGCTTCCTTGAGCCTCGACCTCCCTTTAGGCGGCAGTAGTCGATTCGGCTTCGTGGGGGAAGGGGGGGCGTGGGGTCCTCTGGGACGTGGAATAGCCATCCTAGTCGCCCCGTGGTCGTCGGATGCCGTCCCAGTCCCGGCCAAGCGGTGCGAGACACGTCATAAATGTTGTAAGTGATTAAAATGACAATAGCCCGAGGAGTGAGGAGGGAGCTGGGGGCGAATGGGGTGGCATATGTAATGCGAATAAATCGGGAAGGTTACCCGGGCGCGCACAGTGAATGGGTGGCAGAATGGACCCGTTTCCCGCTCGCTGTGTTGGTTGCACTGAGATTTTATGCGTTTCTAATTTCCATTGTTCGTGTCGTCGGCGTCGTTGGCCCGACCATCGGGGGCTTAGGACCGACTCTGATGACACTGTCTCGTGGCCTCGTTCTGTCTGAATGTCACCGGGCACACCACGGAGTCGCCGCCACCGAGTGGAGCTGAGGGGGGTTTTATGTTTTCTATGTCATTGGGGTGCAAATTTTATCGACGCTCGTAAAAATAATTTCCCTCCTCTCTGTTGAGTTGATTTCTTTTTTTTTTTTTTCCTGCTTTTTTCTGCTGTGTTCTTCTCTCGCTTCGCGCGGGGGGTATATTTTGGAATGAAGTCGAATTTTGTGCTCCGGCAGAGTGTTTAATGGCTTCGTGTCCTAAAAGATATTTAAATCTGAAGGCTTTGCAAACGATGCAGACAATTGGATTGTTAAATGTTAATTTAAGCACTGACACACATTCGTACACACTCGGGGGGAGATTGAGGAGGAATCTGGAATGATAGGGAATGGGAACTGCGCGTATCAGCAATCGGAGATAATGGCTCGACTGCTTTGCGTCGATGAGGAGGAACAGCTGGTGGCGGGGAGGGGAAGTGGCAGCTGGGTCAACATGATGTGCGTTGAGATTGAGAGACATTCGACGGATATCCGGCTAATTGAACTGCGAGAATGTGGGAGAAAGCATCAGAGAACGCTCGCGTATAAAATGGAGTGTGCAGGTGATTTGTTGAGGCCTAGGCCCGTCCGGACTGTAGGCAATCACAAGGAGGAATAAGAATCAAGGAGAATGCTGAGTCAGTTTGAGGACTTTAAGGCGAACTCAACCACGATCTATTCGACTCCGTGGCTGTGAGCGAAAAGCAGCCGAGTGACTAGAGTGAAACGTCTTCTTTCAAGCATCACTCAGAGACGAACAGATTGTAAAAACGAACGAAAGTGTTCGGCAAGACAACGTCTCAGTTTGGCCACATTTCAGGATACGGACAGAAAGGTTGTCACCGTCACTGACTCCGGTGGAAAGAACAGCATGCATTGGCACCACAGGAGCTCTACGGTCGACACCAACGGACGTTCTGACGGTTATGCTACATCTGCTACCTCTGGACTTACACATTTAAAGCACTTCAGCACACAGTGCCACCAGGCTCAGATAGTCTGGGTGCTGGATACACCTCCTACCGAGAGATCTCGTAAAATCCTCTACAGACTATCCGGTTCCTAGACTTAAACTAACGCCTTTGACACTATAGTCCCCGAAATTCCCCGCGGAATTGTAGAGCGGGCAGGTGTGCAGGGCAGAGTCGGTGCCCTGTGTGTTCTCAGAATTCCTTAACATTTCCAAAGCCTATAGGCTGCCGGACGTAAACAGTACGAGCAACATCAGTACCGAGGTCAAACGCAGAGTAACTCTTGCCAGCCGCTGTTTCTATGCGCTCAAGAGGCAATTGAGTAATAGAGTCCACCTTTCGAAGGACCAAGCTGACTTTATATAAGACCTTGATCGCCCCATTCCATCCGTACGGCACGGAGGCATGGACAATCTCAAAAGCGGATGAGGAAGTCCTCGGTCTCTTCGACAGTTCTGCGTGCGATCTTTTGTCTTGCGTTTGCGTTGACGGTTTTTGGAGGAGAAGATTCAACAACGAACTGCGACATGAACCTAGTCAGACGTCTACGGATCCAACGTCTAAGGTTGCTGGGCTATGTAGAGCGCTCCCGAAGAATCTTCGACTCCGAACCTGGGGGACAACGCAACAAAGGACGCCCGCGTGTATGGTGACGCACCCAGGTGGAGAAGGACCTCAACCAACTTGGCGTGCGACACAAGAGGCAGATAGCCAGAGATCGTGCTGGTTGGAGACGCTTGTTGGTTCAAGCCCAGGTCCATTCCGGACTGTATCGCCAAATCAAGAAGGAGAACAAAGGCTGCCGGACAACTCCGGGAAGCATGGCGTCAAGTCAAGATACACCCAAATATCTAGCCAAGACAGAAGGTCGTCATATGTATCGACAGCCAAGCAGCCATCAAAGCCATTGCCTCGTTCACTGCTAAGCCTGTAGAGGAATGACGGGCCGAACTAGTGTCATTAGAGGGCGAGCCCAAAATGTCCTATTAACTGGGTCCAGGCCACAGTGACATCCCAGGAAATGAGAAGGCCGAGGGATCTGCCCGAACTTGTGCACATCTCACGCACTTCCTTGAAGTAGCCTAACCTCAGATGGGCCAGATTGACAAACTGCGCTACATCAAGAAAAAATATGGCCTGAGTACGACCGATCCAGATCAAACGATCTCCATCGGCGAACTCAGTTGTGGCGGGACACTGGCCGATAGGAGATCATGCCGCAAAACTAGGTAACAACTGTGTAACTGAGAGCGATTTCTAAACCTGAACAAATCAGTTCGTCCACCCAATCACTGCAGCGCCTGCCAAGCGGAAGTAATGGCGATTAGCGAAGCCCTGTCCTGGCTGTGATGGAACGTGATATTCGCCGTATCTGAACATTCACTGATAGCCAAGCCAATTAAACCCTAAATTAGTAATCGACTGCCGCTCATCTCTTAACGAGACTTCCGAACAGTTCAACATTCGCCTGTGCTGGGTGCCAGACCATAGAGACATCCCGGGCAAACTGCAAAGCTAATGAACTCGCTCAACGCTGGACTGCCAGTTGATAGTTTCTCTTGTATCGCAGGTACTACCTTAGTTGCCTTCAAGCTCAATATTCTGGACGCAAAGAAAATCAACGCCAGATGGTCGACAGCACAAGCGATCCAAAATTAGCAGGAATTACCGGACACTGCCTTCACGCAAAAAGAGTAGTTCTATTTTCCAACGACTTCTGCAGACGCTACCTAGACGAAGAAGGGGAGGAAAACACTCACCACCTCCTTTGCCATATTCGTGCTCTTGCCTCAATCCGGAAAGCCACCGTTAGGCTCCTACTTCTTCGACAGTCTAAGCGACCTCAGCAAAAGACCAGTCAAAGCGGTAGTCAAATTTGCTGAGAAAACCAACTGGACCCCCTTTATCTTTCGTTCTTTCTATCTGAACACCCACGTGACCGTACAATGGGCATACTTTGGCCTAAGAGCATTGATGCCACAACCTACCCACCTAACTGAGAGAGAGAGACCTTAACACATGTCATTTGCAGCTGCCAGGCACTTGACAGAGCTAGACAGCGACCGCTTGGTAGACCTGTCTTCTAGTCACTCGATGAAATTTCGAGTAGGAGGACATTAAAACACTTGACGAAGGACTTCTTAAGTACCTCAGGGTGGATTTAGACATATTTCAATAATACGCTTTACATGCAAGCTACCAGAGCTGTGGTATATAGCGGCTATTGAGTTCCTCACCGAGCCACCACTGAACGCTGAAGGCACAGAATAATTACAGTCGCATCCACGAGTTAACGAGGACTGCAACAAACTTGTCGTCCCTGGCTAGACATTGGCTCGGACCTCCGTCGTCGATTGCCATTTAGAGGCAAACAGAGAAGAAGTTCATAACTAGCGAGCCTGGCACCCAGGCATCCATTCAGGATGCCGCACAGTGGTCCCGCAGTGGAAAAAAAGTGACGTATTTTTATCGGCCAAATGGCATAGGTGCGCACGTGTCGTAGGTACGCCTAGTTGGGCCGCTGTGGCAGTTGGAAGATGAGCGATGGAAAGGCTCCAAAATCCTTACTATACACTGTAAATTTTTTTTGGTGAAAAATTCGATGTCGTCGGATCCACACCAGTCTTTGGATTTCGTTAATACACATCTCAACACATAACCACAGGCGAGCACAGGTCGTAGGTACGCCTAGTTGGGCCGCTGTGGCGCCACTCATCGCCGTCACAACTAGGCACTTTGCGCGTCCTCTGTTACGTTGTCCCACAGCTTCGGAGACGAAGACTCTTCGGGCTGGAGCGCTCTACATAACCTAGCCATCGTTGGATCCGTAGACGTCTGACTAGGCTCATGTCGCAGTTCGTGGTTGAATCTTCTCCTCCAAAAACCGTCAACGCAAGCGCAAGATCGCACGCAGAACTTTTCTCCCGAAGAGAGAACAAGGACTTCCTCTTTTGAGATCCGATTTTGAGATTGTCCCTGACTCCGCGCCGTACGGCAGGACTGGGGCGAACAAGGTCTTGTATATAGTCAGCTTGGTCCTTCGAGAGTTGGACTCTATTACTCAATTGCCTCTTGAGCCCATCTTGCCCATCTTACTCTGCGTTTGACTTCGGTACTGACGTTGAATTGACCCCCCACTTGCTTCTTCAAATGCAACATGCGCCCTTATTGAAAGCAGACCAAAGGCCATTTCATCACCAGACCTCACGTCTTATCTCCCCCGTTCCGCCCAGTGATATGGAAAAACGGCTTCCCATTGACGTCTTAGAAAATTCCTCCCTGACCACTGACCACGTCCCCAGAGATAGCTTATCTCCGTCTCCGACCCAAAGCTAGCCACGACTGCAGTGTGTCCAGAATCAGGAATTTCCCACGAATTTAACGGTATCGTGGCCCATTAGCTCAGTTGGTTAGAGCGTCGTGCTAATAACGCGAAGGTCGTGGGTTCGATCCCCCCATGGGCCATAACTGAATCATTATTTTTGCCCATTTTTTTTTCTACGTGTCCACCCACTCAGTTTTCCAAAACCAACCCACAGCCCTTCCCTCGTTCGAGGTGAAAAATTCAGTGTCCTCGCCGTAGATCGATAGGTGAGCCAACTGAGCAATTTTGCCGTCACCGTAAATCTTTCCCAGCCGAAGGGGAGGTGGGGCGTGTGGAGCTCTGCATGTGGAAACGTGTGGAATCTTTGAATCAAACGAAGGGAAAATCTATCAACTGTCAATAATAAGATGCTTAGAATCTATCACAGAGCATCCTTCGCATCCCAATCCACCTGCCATCAGCCCACCCCCAAACACGGTCACCCACAGCTGGCACTCTGTTTATGCAAATAACAAATCGAAGAAAATATTTTTATTTCAATAAACGGGAACGCAGGCATTTTTCCTGCCCAGACCCTGGCTAAGGGTATTCTTCCACGTGCCAAAGTACCTTTTTTTGCTCCCTCTCCGATCGTCGCTCTCGCTCTGTGGCTGTGTGTGTGTGTTTGTATGGCTGGCTGCGGCAGGACGATGGTAGGAGATGAAGCCCAAGACAGAAGAGATTTCTACGTCTATTCAACGCTTGAGCCTCCCCCAAATGGTGGCTGCCTCCCGGTGAAGCTACGGGAAATGTTGGCATTGGCGGATTAAATTTATTGGCCCAGAATGGAGGTAATCAAATGAAGTCACCGCAGAATCCGCAACTTGATTCTTCGTGCCATCATCTCTAATTGGGTAATAAAATTCCACGGCACATCGTGCGTCGTGCGAGCATTTTTCATTCTTGGCGTCGCTCGTCGCGGTTAAGCTGCAGCTGCCTCTAATGCTGCCTTCGATTCGCTCTATTCGTCGGTTGTGGTTGTTCGGCGGGGGGGGGGGGGGGGGGGGGAGGGGGGAAATGCTAGATTTGTTTTCTTGGCTGAGATAAGTGGCGACGGTAATGATGTATAGTGAGATGGGTGGGCCACCTCTTGTGCGTCAAGGTTCACTAATTTATGCGTCGACTGTGGGCCGATGACGTTTTAATTTACATCGCGCCGAAATTTTACGATCAACTGGAGGAGGGTGGAGGGGGGAGGGGTGAAAGTGGCATGGTGGGTGAATGAGTGGCACCCCCAGGTGGTGTGCCATTTAATTGAATTTTCATATCCGTTCCGTGGCAATGTGATAGCATCGACATTTCTCTCTCTCTCTCTCTGGAGAAAGGATATAAAAGTCAAATGGAAGGATTTTAATCTCAATTAAAGCAGAGGCAGATCCCGATTCCCACACACGGCCACGATCAGCTGCGAAATAAAAGCGGAAAAAGGCGAGTAGAAGGGAGCGCCACAAATTGACATATGCGCCGCGCAATGATTTATTCCACGAGACAACCCGAGAATCAAACACAACGCTGTGTGCTCGGCGGAGAATTTATGAAAGCCACCACCTAATAAAAATTGATAACACTTATGTTCGAGGAGGAAAAAAAAAAGAAAATACATCATCCATTCCATGCACTCTCCTGGTGGAGTTTGGTTCCCTTGGTCCTTTGCGTTGCGTGCGGTGGTTGTGCATGCATCGTCGGCGAACAAAAGCCAAGTCAGCCGGTGTGTAGACGAGTGTAAAAGATGAGAAACAATAAAACAATGCGCAAGAAGCGTAAAAAGGAAACTTTTCTGACTCATATCCTGTAAACTCGACGATGGCTACCGAGTCGGTGACTGTCTCAGAGTCAGAGCCGGAGGGCAATATATGAATTATGGCTGAGCAATAATTCATTGCATTAAAATTTCCAGTTCATTGATGGCTTTATTTATTCATTCATTCCTCTAGGTAGCCGGTAGCATCCAGGCGCACAAACACAAACACGCACGCAACGACAAAGGATCCGAAGGGGGATCTCGCACGAGGATAGCTAGATAGACGATGGCGACCATGGCTACAAGTCCTGCACACGGGCGGCCGAGTATAAATCTCTGCGACCTCAGTCGAACGCGTTCGCCTTAATCACCCGAGGATTAAGGGTGTCGGTGCGGGAAAGGACTACATCTGTGTGTGAGTGTAGTTACAACCAGCCAGCACACGATAATACTCTCCGAAAAAAAAAAGGGTTAAACATCGAACCTCCCCTGTGAGCGGTGGCGAAGCAACAAAGCAATCGGAGGAGGAAAGGCGGAGAAAGAAAAAAAAAAAAAAAAGGGTTGGCATGGAAATTTCCTGATAAATTACTTAAAAGTCGCTGCGCTCAGGGGAAAAAATCGTCCGCCCCAAAGAAGGTGATTTACTCCGTAAAATATTGCGTAATAAATTCCTCTTCTATGCCGGTGCCCATCGTTCCTTCATTCCTCGTGTGTGACCAGTGATTAGTTGGCAAATGGACTTCGTGCGACCGTCCTCACACATGGATCCATGAATCCAAATTGAATTTCTCCGAAAGGGGGGGGCGGCGAGGGAGGGGGTTTGCTGGCAAAAAAAAAAATTGCATATTGTGCAGAAAAAAAAAAGCCAAACGAAGGACGATCGACCCAGTTTCCCGCCCTGTCCCCACCATCGGCGAGGTATAGTCGCGCTCGTGGGGCAATTTACTTGCCAAAGCTTGAGGACACATCCACTCTCTAGCTCATGTCGACGACCAGTGTGCCATGTGATGGAGGTACGACGCTGGGTGGGGGGCACCACCCACTTTGTTGATATCTTTTGCCATTTCTTCCTTTCAATTTCCCTCCCATCGAAGCAGCAGCATCAACTTTAGCTATAGGATTCAGCTAATAACATCCTTTGGGAGTTTTCCCAGGAACTGTGTGATGTGATACCGTCGTCGTCGAACCGGGGTGGGCCCGGCCCGGCCAGAGACTGAGAAGCAGATCATCAGGCGTAAATCAAAAAGTAAGGGTAATTGGACCGAGAGAGAGAGAGAGAGGGAGAGGCAGACTGTGCTGCTGGTTAACAAGATTGCCGATGACAGAGGAGGACGATGGTGGGTGGTGAGACTAGAGATTGGAATCTCGGTGATAAGTATGTGATGGTGGCTCATTATCCCAATCAGTTGCTGGCAAATTGGCATACAGGGACCATGGGCATTGGAGGCTTATTGGCAACGATATTGGCGACCATTCGATTGGACGAGCATATTGTGCTAATTGCGAGGAATTTTATTCATTTCAGTTCGCCTCGGCCACCCTGCCGGGGGTGGTAATGCTGATGGCAATTTCGTCAATGTGACCTCTGATTGTTTCGTCAATTGACATTTGCTGGAACTATTTTCGATTAAGTGGCAATATGTGGGTGTGGGGTGAGAGCTATTGATTAAGTGTTGATCCGAGACTAGAGCCTTCTCTTCTTTTATGGACCCTTCCTCGTCAGCTGCACATGTGCACAGTTTGAATAAAAAAAGCCCCCGCCGGCCGGCCACAGTCGAAGTGGCAATAAAACCCCGCCCACCCATCGTCCGGCAACCCCTCGCATCAGGGCTCATCATCCATCTGTGCGAAAATTCAATAAAAATCCATTCGGCCATCCTTCAGCTAATTCACAACACCCATCATCATTGCATCCTTATCGCCAGTCAGCGTCCTTCAGCGTGCGCTCACCCCACTCTCAGCGCGACGCAACCCCATCCGGTGTGCACCTATAAAATGAAAGAAGATGAAACAGGGACACACACATCCGCCGTGTGTCGTCTTCTTGTTTGGACATCTGCCAACACATTAGGGGCAGCATTTTTATAGCCCCCACCAGCTCGGCCGCAATATAAGTCCAACGGGGCGACATTTTTTAATTACCTTCGCCGGCCTATCAATGCCCGTTACCCGGTAAGCGGTAACCGGTGCCCGGTGCACAGGAGATTGGATAATAATTTACGATCGCGCACAGCACGTCTCTGTGTCTGGCTGTGCTGGCGAGGCGAGGCGACCCACCAGATTCGCATGGGAACGAGAGCACAATTTTTATGTCCTTATGTGTCCACTATCCATACACACCCGCTCCCCATGCAGGGAGATACAAATGGATTTTACGACGCTCAGACAATGGTCCCACATGATGGTTAATGGGAGAGTTACAACCATGTTCTGTCACACACACACACACACACACACACACGTGAGGACTATCGACAGAGGAGCAGGATTAATTTTTATGATTGTCTATGGCAGCGCCGCGGAAGACGGCTGTAAGGACGCACACTTCCGCAAGCGCCGCTCCGGTTCAAGGTGAAATTTGAAACATATTTCGACACATACACGCCCGAGGGGGGGGGGGGGGGGGGGGGCACGACCAGAGATCGCCTTGTCAAACGATGAATAGCTGTCAGGATGTATGGCTTTTGCTGTCGCCGTGGCGATGGCTATGGACAAAATTTATGAAGGATAATGACGCGATTTCACTGATTACACGCAGTAAAGACGATCATAAAACGATTGCTTCGTACGCTTCGTACGTTTCGTCCGCCTGTCAATGCATTGTGTGGTGGGTAGCGGCTGGGGTTGTGCGCTTCCTTATCTTGGCAGCTGTAAAAAGCCTTAAAGCCGATTCGAAGTAATGTCGGCGGTGGCGGTGGCGATGTCGTCGTTACGGCTTCGGGACATTAACCATCAACGCTGATGCCTCAATGACGATTTTATTGGAGAAATTCAGAAACGAGCGTGCTGCCTGCCACGCCCCCTCCCTCCGGGCGGCAAGGGTTGATGTCCTGCTTCGCGCCCACTACGAGATGTCGGTTGATAATTTTGGCTGGCCAAGTCGTCGTGTCGTGGTTGTGTCGTAAAAAAGGATTTCCTTTAAGGACTCCCTGCCCCCTTTCCCCAAGGACAAGCTAACATCGAAAACAATACAAAATCCTCAAGTACAACTAGTCCTCGACGGTGGTGGGGGAGGGAACGGACAGCTGAACGATACGAACAAATGGTGACTAGCTGTTGTGGCCGGGGGTGGGTGTTGGGAGGGTGGGAGGTGGGGGCAGGGTGCTTTGTGTGGGCGGAGTGTTCCCTGTTAGAGGTGGTGAAAAGGATTCCTCCTTTTTAATGTTCGTTCGGGAATTTATTGCTGTGGCTTAACATTTCCAATTAATTTCGATCACTGTTGGCAAATTAAGTTTTTACTTGCTAGGCAAACTTGGCGGTAGGTAAATTGTACACCCCGACCGGTGTATGGGGCGTGGAGTGTACGCCATCATCCTGTGGAGAGAAACATTATGGGAGGACTGATGGCGGTGGTTTTCATTAATTTTCCACCGTCGGATGGGTAAATTAACACAAACTCACCTTAAGCGTAGCACTTTGGGGTTTTGCGAGAATGTTTCCGGTCTGGGCGGTGGCGAGGGGGGTTGCAGATATTCGGTGTGTTTTGTGAATTCCACCAACAGACGACAGTGTCAAACAAGGATTGATCACGACCACGCTGCGTGTTAATTACACTCCACATCCAACAGTGAATGGAATGGAAAAAAACAAACCACCGGCCCTCAGTGGTTGCCCAGTGGTACCCCACATGGAAGTGTAAGTGCTGAACTGAGTTAAAACTAATTGCAAATCAGCAGAACGAAAATCTGCCCGCAGCACGATGAGCAGAAACAAGACAGAGTATCCATCAACGTCGTCGAAACAGGACACTTCAAGCTCGAATCATGATCAACTCACTTGTCACTCAGCCGCTCCCATGCACATGCTGTGCGATGCCGATTCTGGGGGCCCTTGTCATTCTGTGCAACTTTGATTAAATCGCATCGCTCAAAATGCAAAGGAACCCGCCACGACCACTTCCCGGAGGACATTCCGTGGTGGACTGCCCGGTCCGCGCTCTATTTGTTGTTCTTTCATTTTCGCTGAGGGAAATTTTATTTTTAGTGTTTTCACCGCTCCTGCCAAAGCGAATTAACCAATCCATCATAATCATCGTCATGGAGTCGCTGGTCGCTGGTCGCTGGGCGTCGGTCGATGGTCCTTGGTCGCTGGTCGCTGGTAGTCGTTGGTTGTTGGGTGTCCTTCTTCGTTTTTCATCATCAGTCGTGCATGCAGCAGGGACAACAAAAAAAAAAAAACAAAAAAAGGATAACGCCATCCATGTGTGGATGTTTGCTCGCCCTTAGCCGGAGGAAGTAACTAACTCTGGGTATTTGCGTTTTATTTTTAAGGACACACTCTGAAAGGATGTTTATTTAGCGAAATATTTATTTAGAACGCCACCATCACCGGCATCACCGCCGTCGCCGCCGATCCCTTCCGCAACCGACGGCAGCCATTTAATTCGATGTGCGCGGTACACGGAGCGGTGCCGGCAGGGCGCTGTGTGTGTTGTGTGGGAAATTAATTGTTTCATTTCCATCTCGCTTCCAACCTCAGCGGCATGGGGAGGATTCATATTCCTCAGCAATGTGGTGCTTTTCAGTGAGTGTCGGCAGTGCAAGGATTAAGACTGCGGGCGGCAGGGGGGACGCTAGATTGAAGCGAATTAATTTTTCAACCCTACACACCCGCACCAGCAGTCACCACAATTCATGGGTGACACACTCCTGCATACGTGTACATACGTGGAATTGTTGCATGTTTTGTAGCTGCTGCCCTCCTGGCAGTGGGTGGTGACAATGAAAAATGGGGTGAGTTGTCGTTATTCGCCGAGAAGCAAAAAAAAAAAAATAAGTACACGACAGAAGTTTCTGCTGGAACAACAAACATTCTTCTTATTTTTTTTTTGTTCGCCACTCTTCTCCCACCACCCCCCGAATTGTCATCGCTTCACAGTGGTGCGTGGAAGTGTGCTGACAGTGGGAAGTCGTGTCAGTGAATTTCGAACGCGTATTAATCGAATCAAATGCACAACCGTAAGGGAAATTTCGATTTTTCCTAGTTCATCTTCCAGCTGCCATAGCGGGCCTATTAGACCGCCGAACGACGGGTGATGTTGTGGGACGTGTACAAATCAAATCCGACACGTTGGAATGCAAGCCCCGACATCGAAATTTTCGCCACAAAAAAATCAACAGTGGTTAGTAAGGAATTTTTTCCTAGTTCAGCCACCAAAATCGGCCAAGTTCGTTGCCCGTCAACAGCGACTGTTCGGTAGGAGATGAGAAGCAGCGCACCTTCTGACCTCATCCCTCTTACGAATCATCTACTTTTTAGTGAAATTCATTACAGACAATGACGACTGGGACCACTGCCACGAGAATGTGACAAACATACGTTTGGGGATTTGCAAATTTGTTGTCTGCCTTTTTTTTGTTTTAGGATTTCTCTGGTTTCCCCCCCATCCCCCACAGTCCCACCACCACCCACCACTCACTTATTCACGAAGGGGACGACTACAAGAATGAGTTGTGTGGTTAGAGTGGGTGGAAAGGGGGGGGGGGGGGGGGAAGCACACTCTAAGCTCCAGTTCACTTCCCATAGATCCTTCGGGATTTGCTTCAATTCATTTTCCTTTTTTTTTGTTGTGTTTCACTTCTCCTTTCGGGAACTGATTCGTGTGTTACAGTTTGTGTATGCGAACAATATTCAAATGAAATTCACTTATTTGTTTTTTTCCCGTACCGCCATCCGCTGCCTCCTGCGTTCGGCTTCTGCCATTCGCAGCGATGTTTCACTTTATCCACGGACGGGAGCACACGTAATGAAATTAAGTTGTTTGCCGAGCTCTAACGTCGTTGTCCCGACTGGCGCAGGGGAGGCGGAAGGGAGCAGTTGACCTTTTTCTTCATTCGCTGGTATCTGTTGTTATCCTTTTGCTGTCTCCGTTGTTGTTTTTTTTTTTTTGTTCTGTGTCTTCCTGTTGTTCTCGTTTGATTTTTCATCTGCGGAGCGGGGTTTGATACCTCGGTTTGGCATAGATTCGACTGGCATCGGGATCAATCAAGGAACTGCTCCCCTCGGTCTGGCAGGAGGATAAATGCGCCTCTCCATAACTCATGAAGCAGATGGCTACTTAGGAAAAAGAAACAGACTCGCCCCGGTTCATGGGTAGCTGATGATCCTCTTTACTGGGAAGCTCATTGTGGCCCTGAGAGAGAGAGAGGGAGAGAGAATCAAAAGGACGACTCCTGAATGAGTAATTACACATTTCAATTAAAGAACGCAAATCCCGGCTACTTGGTGCCCGGTCGCCATCCGCTCATCCTCTCCAGCCATTCATTTGGAAAATTACGCGAATAAAGCCGTCACAGTTGAAATCTTTTCAAAAAAAAAAAAAAAACGAAGAAAAAAAGAACAAGAAACACTCCCAAGCACCGGACGGAGGACGAAATCCCTTGAATTACTTTTCGCACCCTTCGCCCATGGCTCGTCTCCCACCGTTACCCATCCGGTGGCGGTGGAAATCTTAATCATCTTGTATTCAATTGAGCGCTCGGTCCATCATCTCATCCCCCCCCCTCCCTAACGGCAGCGGCTCTATCGCGCATTCATTAGACCCCCGTCTTCGAGGGGCTGCTTGTCATTTGTGTCATTATGATTGCGCGGGGTAGTCAGTGGGCCCATCTCCCATCGCGCCCATCTCCCCATCATTCACAGTAGTATTCCGGCAATTACTGCAATCATTCACAGAGTTTTGAGAGATATTTCACCGTTCCGTGGGCACGGGGATGAGGTGCTTTTGATTTAATTGGAAATGCTACGGGGGCCTACTGAGTCTCTGAGTTTTGTTTGTTCTGCTGTTGGCTGGTGGTGGAGGTGAAGAGGATTTCTGTGATGAATTGCGGTAGCATGATTGGGTGACGCAACGCAGCGAGGATGTAGGCAGTTGGATGGCGATTGAATCCGGAATGGGACAAGATTGATTGATTGGCAGACTTTGACGAGAAGCTCGTCGGTTTTTCATACGAGCGAGTGAAGACCGCCTACGCACAGTCCTGCGAGAGCTTATGGACATTGGGTGACGGCTGATGGACCCGTCGTCACCGAGTTTGGCTACTCTCAACTGTGGTCGCTGGAGTGTCGTGCAATGACTGAGTCTTAAAGACCAGACCCCATTACAATGGCGACATACGGCCCCAAGTGAGACCTATTCCTGCACGTCTACACGCGATCCTAAAGCCCAGACCCACTCTGGAACGAAGCAACATAAGAAGACGACGAAGCGTCTCAAAACCTCCTCACAAGAAAGACCAGTGAGCTTCTGAATCAAAGTCCAGAAGAAGGGACAACGCGCAAACCTCTGAAGCAGATTCACAAGAAAGACCATTGATCTGCTGAATAAAACTCCAGCAAAAGGGACATCGTTTCCACGAGAACAGCTCTCAGACACCCAGCATCTCTCTGCCAAGAGACCAGGTCTCCTATGTCTTCCCAACTGATCCGCAATTCGTAACCAATTCCCACTCATCTGGATCATTAATGCTACGCCACGCCACGACTGTCTGCTCCGTCCTTGGCTTCATCATTTTCCAAATGAATGGCCATCCACCCCCTAACCTGCCCAGCACTAGAGCACACCCGCACATTGGCATATCTGCTGCTGCTCGGCCCCGAAGGAATGCCACCTCATTCAGTCTGGCATGGCCGAACCATTCACCCCTTCATCGGCGCATTTCAGACCGGAAAGCCAGCCGGATGTTTCTGGTCAGGCGAGGTACGTCTACAAAATAATGATGGAAAATCACTCATTAAGCTTTCAGCGGCCCCTGCTCCTGCCCCTGCCTCCGCCCACGCCCCACCAGCAGACGATGCAATTGTGGTGTGAACTCTCATCTCTAATTGAAAATTCAGTGCAGCTCCCTCAAAATGAGCCGTGAAACTAATTCTGCTAAATCTACGTGTGCTGCTGGGGCATAGCCATGTCGACGGCGCGCCACACCGCACCGCACAGGCAAACAATCTTTTTGTACCTCATTTCTCGGCGGAGGATCCGCACCCGCATCCATTTCTCTTCATCAAACTTTCGCTTCGGACAGAGCCCAGGGAAACCGGAAGGACGGCCAGAGTACCACGCCAGCCGTTGAGTCCATGGGGATTATTATTATTTTTCGGTTCATTCAGCACTGAAAGGCGACGTGTGTCGGTGAGGGGGTGGAGGAGCAAACCTTAAGACAAAAAAAAAAAAAAAAAAACAAACCCCAGCCAACCAGCTCCAGAGGTAGCAGACTGACATGGGAAATAATTTTCCTTGATTATAATTGCAACACCCTGCCCACGGTGTCTCTCTCTCGGCAGACCGTTCCGAGTTATCCTTCGGTGCCTGCAACTTTGGGCCGTTTTCGACGGCTCCCATTCGACGGCAACGCATTTAAAGTGAGCAGAAAAATTGGCAGGAACGTGGAAAGCAGAAAGCGAAAGTAGAGGATTGGTAAATTAAAAACAAGTAGACACGGGCACAGAAAAAAAAAAACAGGAGACGAGGACAAGGAAAAGGAAGGACTCTTGACATCTCGTCCAGACAGAGCACAGAGCACCGGCCAGTCGTTGTGATATGTTTGGGGGCCTGCTCAAGGAAGGATGGCTACGTACATAGCTTTGCCGTCAATCCTTTAGCCAAGCGGTCGTCCTTTTCTTCTTCATTTTTTTGTTGCACTTCGCCATCATGGAGATATCCTTGCTCCGGCGAGGGTACTTTGTCTGTCTATTTATTGTCTGCCTATTCATGGAGTGAAAGGACAACATTTACTTTTGCCAGGATCGTGGTGGGAGCAGATGAGATGGTGATTTTTATCGCACGTTTTGGAGGGTTCCCATCACGCCATCGTCTAGGATATGACAGGTATTTGACGAGGAGACAGGAAAATGATGTGGAATGGGGCGGAATTCTGTACAGACACTTTCCGATGTCGCAGAGGGGAGCGGGACGCGAGCCAGAGATCCTTTAAGTCACGATTCTTTGACTTTGGCTGGATGTTGGGTTCCATTAAAATATCGAATTTCGACGCCCAAACTTGAGACACCACAAAAGTCATTTTCGTTCGTCCATCCCCAGCACTCAAGCGTCATTCTGCATTCAAAACTGGTCCACTACCTAGCTTTGGCTGACAGTCAGTCATTGAAATGCCCATTCGCACAGAAAAGCTCTCGTTTTGTGGCGTCCGCCTAACAACAGCTCGTATCCCAAAAAAACACACTTCGGCATAAAGTGTCCCAAACAATGACGCGCTGCTTTCCCTAGCACACACTCAAGTGACAGCCGCACACAAAGGCCCTAAAAGCATTCCAATACCCCGGCAGAGCACAAAAAAAAAAAAAGAAGAGCGGAGGAAATTCCCTCTTCCATCAGCGAAACAGCAGCGCGCCGCGGATTGCACTCGAAATCCATTACACACTGAAATGCGTTCACATACGAGGACTTGGCCCACCCCACCACGTCCCCGCTTAGGCGCACGGCTTGTGTGGAAAACAAGAAAAAGAAGAAGAACAAAAAAAAAATCTAGGACAACCCCTAGACCAGCGACTCTTGAGATTCCCTTTTGTTTGCAATTCGAACGGCTCAAGCTCCCGAAATAAACAACAAGAAAGAAGTACCGATTCAAGGCGTCTTCAATCGCGCACACCGCACAACCCATTCGCGGCGGATAATAGCGTCGCATTTCAAGTTCTGTGGCCCCCCACCCCACTCTATCACTCTGCCGTTTCTCGAAACAATAAACGGGATTCGAGAGGGATTTACTTTTGAATTTACATTCACAAAGCACACACGCTGCGCTCTACTGTGCTGATATTAGTTTCGAGTTTTCCCAGCATTTTCCCCGTTCATCTCGGAAGACAGAAGAAGAGGGTTGCCCTGGGACAACGGAGCCCACGAAACCGGATGCCATCAATGAAAATAGTTACCTCCTCGAAATTTGTTTAAGTGCACGGTTAACACAACGCACGGGGACACCGGGACCGGGGATCGGGTGCACCGTACCCGTGAATGTCCTTTTTTTTTTTTTTTTTTCGTTTTTGGGGTGCAAATGCATTCCTTCAGAGTTCAGATTCGCATTTAAATGAAAATTGATGACGCAGCAGTGCCAGGCAGGATTCGAAAAACGATTTCCCTCGCGCATTAAACATGCGAGTGATGTTTATTGTCGTACTGCCATCCCAAATCCGGACCGAGGACGACGCCCCCCTGGATTCGGGAGAGCACGGCAACGATCACGGATGGGATTTTTTTTTTCCTTCTTTTATGGATGCAATAAAGTGTTTTGCGTTTCCCTTTCAATTTTCATTTTATATCACTTATTTATTGTCTGTCTGGCTGTGTGTGAGTACGTATGTTTCTTTTATTCAATTTTTAACGAGCGCATCGAATCTTGACTGAAAGATGTTCGTGGGGTGGTGCTGGGTGGGTGGTGGTGGGCGCATCTCGCGAGAGTGGTGTTAAATTTTTGCGATCGGAGGGGTTGGGGGGGGGGTCCCTTTCAGAGGTACGCAGGGGTTTATGGCTAAATTTACGTAGTTCCTCACTTAGGCTGGGCCATGGCTGGGGGGAGGAGTGGCGATGGCGGTCTGTTGGGGGAAAGGAATTTAATTTTGAGACTCATCGATCCGAGTGAACGGGTGCTCAGCGCGAGTTTCGTCGGAATTTTCATTCAAATCAAGTGGGTTTTTCGAGATCAAAGCGAAAAGGGGACTCGACGATGGGGACCTGTGCCGATGGGAAGGTGTTCGATTGGGTAACTTAAGACCGAGAGGGAATTTCTGAGGACTCGAGATGCAATGCAACTTGAGAGGATTTGAGTTCGGCTCGGGCGTTGGGGGACAACAAGTGAAGGCAGCATCGTCAATCGAGTGGTTTCGCCATGTAATCGGTAGCTTTGACTGATTGAGCATTCGTCAGTCACTTCAGACGGCTCAAAAGAGCTGCCAATTCAGTGTCCTGCTGCATGTTGCCAATCAGTTAAGACTTTCCATTGGGATAGCCGTCGTGTTGCTGCTTAGTCTCAACCTGTCCAACGTTGAAAATGATGTCAGACAAGAGAAAACTACTTTGGACCACAAGTTTGAGGGGAAACCAGATCCGAGGCGAACCAGAGGCTAAAACGCAAGATCTTAGGTGTTCGCGTGTACTTCTAGGAACGAGGAACTTCTAGACTAGCTGTTTGGCTAGGAGAGCTTCTTCTTTTCCTGCTTCTGATGGCGCTACAGCCTGGGCCTTAACCAACAAAGCTTCACCAGCTGCCTGAGGTCCTCCTTCGCTTGTGGGGCGCCATCGGTTTCGAGGACGACCTCGTTTGCATTGCCCCACTGTCGCGGGGTTGAAGACAGTGTTGCACATGCACAAGGCCTAGTCTTCTTAGGCGTTAAATGCCCAGCACAGAACACGAACAAGAACAAGGTCCGCCAGAATAATTCCCATGACCGATTAATCGACACCGCGAAACAACCAGAATCCCTCGCGGAGGACATCTCAAGTCCCACTGCAGTCGTATAGCCCTCATCACGTTCACACAGTGCCCGGCTCGTCAGTCTAATTAAAACCCTTGTTCATTGAACAATAGCCACGACGACCAGCAACCTAATAATCCAGTTTTTCCTATCCGCTGCCGTGAAACGGAGCATCCTTCGCGACCACGCCAAATAACTCATCACGACGCAGCGCATTCACAAGGGTTCACCCTCAGAGCCTCAGAGCCATCCATTAACTTCATATCCAACACAGGCACGTACACCGTGCATATTGTCCTTCGAAATCCTGTTTCCTGGACATGATCAATGAGTGCATACGCAAATTTTTTTTTTTGCTCTCCCTCTCTCTCTGTTTCTGTTTTCCACCCGATGACTGCCCGCTATTCATTCAGCACACAACCCCTTTGCGCGATACACACACTGCAAGGGTGGCCTGGCCAACAATGGACATTGCCTAGAAAGAGCTCTCTTGTCAACCCTCGACACACAGTCGAGCTCGCTGCGTGTCCCCTGTTGCTATGGGACAGAAATAGAAATCGAGAATCATAATTCCAATCATTCAGGCGCAACTCTGGCATGGCAACAGCAAAATCCAACAGCAACAGTGTGTCTATCCTCTGTGTTCCACTTCCACGGAAACTGACAGCGTGCACGTGTGTGTGTATGTGCGCGATTGTGAGTGCGTGTCCTTTGCCGTGCAGTGTGCACCTTTCTCTCGATTGCATAATGGCATTTTAAATTCCAACAAGTAGCACAGCGTTAACGGGGTTCGCTGTGCTGGGGTGGTGGGAATAATCATCGACCACCCCTCGTGTGCGTGCGTGTGTGGCTGTGTGTGAGTGAGCGCGCCATGTTTTGTGAAATTATAGGTGGATGAAGAGTAAAAACTTAATCCTTCGCGAATGCCTGGCAAAATGGATGGAAGACAATAAAAAAAAATGAATCAAAACCGGGGTTGGGTTGGGGTGCGCTGTTGATGTTGCTGCTTCATTAGCATATTTCTCGCGGAGCGGTGAAATACATAAATTGAAATCATAATGAAAGAATGAACACACATTTCATCATTTTCCCTCTCGTCCTCGTGAAGAAAGGACACGGAGAGACGGAGAACCGAAGCCGCGGGACTTGCATGAAGCACCTTTCCCCGGGGATTATGCAATCGCGAGAGGACAATGCTGGCATTCGGCATTCGCGAGGTTATTCCTTATATTTTTTTTTGTGTTTCTTTTCGATCCTGTTTGCCATTGTTTGACGGTGTCCTTTGTTTGTTGATTTGATTCGCCCTTCAATGCGCTAATTCCCGTGTATTACGGGTTCTTTTTTCTTTTCTTTGATGGCAACGGCACACACATGTGCGCGAGTGAATTTGACAAAGGCTAGGGGTAGGGGTTGAACTGTGAGCGAATGCATGGCGGAGCGAGAGAATGCATTTTTGGATGATTAATATGCCGAAGGATCATATTCCGGTTGAGGGAACACCTCAGCGACGCACAATGAGGAGCGGTGGCTTGGTTGTCAGTTGCGCTAAGCTGGCTGTGTCAAGGATTCCCATCAGTCATCGGCTGCAGGGATCCTGATGGCTTCCGAATCACTTCCTAGGCAAATTTGAAGTGGAATCGGTTCCCATTTCCTAATTGCATTTTGTTCTCTGAAACACCTCCCTCCACCCCCACAAAATTCAAATCAAATATGAGGCAGTTTGTCAAATTTGTTTGCATCCCTCAGCCATGAGTCATCGCTTAATCCTTCGGTCTCACATGCATCGTTGCATCTGCTGTCGATTTCGCAAACAAACCGCCCATTCCAGCATCTGCCACAGGCCCCCGGCAAGGGTCCGTCTTACGCAGTTGATCCTCACACCACCCACTCGGCCAGAGTTAACATACCAAAGTCGATGGTCTTCTTTCCCGCATTGTCATGTTAACATGTTGTTCATCACCCACTTCCCGGCCGAGGCCACCAAACTGATTGGCGACGTGCTGGTGTGAGCGGCCGGCCAGCATTGGATTGAGAGCAAATATTTACGCAAATCACGCACGGAATATGCAAAGCAAGCGCCTGCTGAACCGAACACTGACATTAATCCCAGTCGTCGTCAACTGGGGTGGGGGGAGGGGGGGTCGTCAGGTGTGTGTGTGTGTGTCCGTTCAGCCGTCCGCTTTAAAGAGGACAACATCCTGACATCTGTCCCAAAAATTCATTCCACATTTAAACCAAACACAACGCTCCACCGGCTACTACATGGCCTGCGTCTATCCCCCTGGTGTAGAATTTTAAACTCTCCTCACACACACAGACAGACACACCTTCCACCCACTTCAGTTTGCGACGCAGTTGTATTTAACCCCAAAGAAGCGCTGCGTGCGAACTGGGATGGTAGCAAAGCAAAAGGGAAATTAAAACGCAGCCACCCCATTCGAGTCATGTCATGCGACACGATTTATTTGTGCAAGGATACTCCCTGAAACTGTATACGCAGCACGAGCATCCTTCGATGCGTAGTACAGGTCCGCTTTCCCAGTCCCCCTTAGCTTAGCTGCGCGTACCCTGTACTCACTTAATCCCGCAAGAAAATCTATTACGCAATATCCTTGAATTGCGTCATAATTCAGTGGCAACAAGCCCCGGTACGACTGTACACTGTGCACTGTACAGTGTGCGTATACCACCCCTTAAATGTTGAGCAGGACTGGCTGTGGATGGTATGCGAACGCAAAATCAAATCACTTGTGGAGGGAGTGCTTCGACAAAGGAGATGCCGCAGCAAACGGAACCACGGGACGAGGCTAAGAGCTGAGCCGCGAAAGAGAAGAAAGGACCTAAAGACCCACATTCCGCATGGAATTACAGCGAGCGCATGAGGATGATACGCTCGAAAAAAAGGGGTGGAATCGCGCGCTCTACCTGCATGGCACACATTTTTCTGTGTTCCTTTGTTCGGCGAAGATTTCTGTGCTCACACTCCTCCTGCGTGCGTGTTGCTTTGAAATAAGACGTGGACCTTGCACGGATCTCAGGTGAAACGAGAAAAAGACGAAAAAAAAGTAAAGTCGCCCAACGTGGGGCTCGAACCCACGACCCTGAGATTAAGAGTCTCATGCTCTACCGACTGAGCTAGCCGGGCTGTTGCAATCTCCTCCGACAGATGGCGTACATAAGCTTGACGAAAAGTGTTCACAAATAGATCGCGTCAGCGGTTGGAGCGATGAACGAGTGTGGGTGGGTGGGAGAGTGGGGAGTGGGAGAGCTTCAGGAGTGGACGAGCGTCACTAAAGTGCACAGGTCATAAATCTATAATGGACTTCTGAGCAACCTACGTGGGCCATAACTGGAGAATTTAATTTTTCGCGTTATGTCCCACTGGACGAGGGGCCATAACTCTATGCGACATAACGGCGGACTTAATGTGGCCATTCGGTCGATTTATACTGCAGTACTTTGTGGACATAAGTGGTGAGTGGCAGTACCAAAAGGAGGGTGGCCAGGGGGGGAGAGCACATTTATGCTCCACACGCGGATAAGCCTGGAAACAAGATGTGCATGAAATTTTGGGGGTGGCGGGAACAGCAGGGAGTCCTCTGATGGCTGAGCAGGTGAGGCACGTAAGACACGCACGATTTTCAAGGGGTTTCGGTGGGCAATTGAAGGCGAGTGTGAGGAAATGTCGCGTATTCGACGCAGTGACCTGGTGGCTCTTCTCAAAGCCGCACATTTGGAACCACGGCGACCTGTTGGCCCTTCTCAAGACTGCACATATGGAGCCACAGTGACCGGTTGGCCACTCTCAAGACCATTCATTTTTAAGGGAAATGAATGAGAAGAGGCCTTGATCCGGCGAATTGTGGTGTAATGCTTGGACTGTGATGTCCGACGTGGTTGAAGTGTTGGCCGGAGCTGTCTGTTTGACGATAGAAGCTAACGTACACACCAACGAGGTGAAACTCTACTGAAAAATAGCATACCTCGAGGGGCCCACTTAACAAGTGGGGGACTGCCGCAAGTGACATGCGTTCACAATTGAGTCGGTTCCGGAGACCAGAGGCATCCTTGCTCCTTGGTTAGAGAATCTGTCAACAAATCTGACTAAAATTTAAAAAGAAAGGAAAAAAAAATCTGGCCCATGGGGGGATCGAACCCACGACCTTCGCGTTATTAGCACGACGCTCTAACCAACTGAGCTAATGGGCCGATATATATTTTCCTGCCAGTTGTCGCTCTGGCGCCGTGCGCCAGTAAGCCGATTTCGTGTTTATTTTTGCCAAGGTTCTCCCTTTCGAATTTGAAAAGACGCCATTCCCTTAGCAACGCACTTGAGAGTCACTCATGCGAACACGCCACATTTTGTGACAGCTTCGCGTTCAAGGATCACCCAGCGATGCCAATCCATCGAAAGCCACTTCACAGTGTCAGTGCTCTCGATCCCATTCACAGCGATCACATCCTCGCGTCGTATTGACACAATTCAAGCCCTAAACGTGCAAACGTTTCCATTGTCCTGCGCGGCTGATTCTAACACGCACAAACAATGCCCTCTCTCACTCGACACCCGGCGCCGTCTGACCAGGTTTTCTCCGAGTGTCCATCATCGGCCCAACGCAACAGAAAGGAGAAAAATTGAACACAAAAAAAAAAATGACGATAAGGATAAGCGAAGCGATCCCATTGTTTGCAGGACAAACAGCAACCACTTTTGGTAAACAACCATACACACATACACCAGCGAGAGGGGATCCTCCTCTGAGCGAAAAGCTCAATTAATACGAAGCGGTGCGCGGTGAAGGTAGTACATACCCTCACGAGGCATAAAGGAAGAAAAAAAAAAAGAGTATAATAGCACTTCGAGGACAAAGGACGATCCCCTGAGCGCGTTAAGATGTTGTTGCTGCTGGGTAAGTGGAAAGCGGATGAATAGAAGAACCACCACCAAACCGGGGTGAAAACAAAAAAAAAAGAAATCACCAAACGCCAAGCCAACCCCATGAGATCAAGTCGCTTTCGTCCTTTCATTCGTGTTTTTTTTTTTTTTCATCTGCCTCTTCTCTGATTTCATCGCAGTGTCCGTGGCCATGCAGGGGGACTCGAAGTGGGCACGGAGAACAAAAGACAAATAGCGGTTCTTAGGAATGGTACTACTAACCTATAATTGATTACGTCACATAAGGATTACACAAGTCGTTACACAAGCCTCTTGTGTTGGTCGGCTGTTGTGCGTTTTGTGCGTTAGTACGCCGCGTCGGCTTTGGCCGGCTTGTGCGACGACCACGACGACGACGATGTGGATATAAATTTTCGTATTTATTCTTAACCACCCTCCCCTCCGCCCTGCTCCGCCTCTGCTCACGGCTGACTGCCATGCCAAGCTTATTCGGAAGTTGTTGTGTTTTGGTGCGTTGCCGGGTTGGATTATGATGAGAGTCCTTTTTGTCGCAATTTCTTCTTTTCTGTATTTTTGCCTGCTCGCCTTTGTGACCGGTGTGATAAATTGCGAGGGGGGAGACGCTGGATTTTGTTCTCCTTCTGCCCCCCCCCCAAGTCGACTTAATGGGATAAGCAGTTTTGGGTCGTTGCGCGTTGGGTGGGTGGGGGTGTACGTTGGGTGGCTGCTCAGCGCTAGTCCAAATGAGGATAATATGGATATTTGGCAAGTTATTATCTTTTAATAAAGCTCATCGCAGGAGGGCGCTGTCGCCGTGGGACGGGTGTGTAAGCCGATCCTGTTTCCCCCTCTTGTTCAATTTTCATCACTGAAACTGAAACTGAAACTGTGGATCCCATTTAAATTCTACACTCCTCCCCCCGCACCACGGAGGGTGGAGAATTTTTCAATTTCCTAAGCAATTTTCTATCCATCAGGCTGTGACCCATCTCGAATGTCACCGAGGAACAGTACCTGGAGAGCATCTCCAATGTCCCTGCACAAATTACATTTATTCACATCCTCCTCTTTTTGTTTCTCTCGTTTGTTTGTTCGTCTGTTCTTTCTGGCGTTTGTTTAGTGTGTCCATCGACTGGCCTCTCTGCCAGAGAGAGAGAGAGAGAGATAGACGCAGAGAGGGGGGGAAAACATCCCGTAGGTGGACGAAATGGAAATACAGCAAAAGAATTGAATTTGACAGTTTGATGGGTCCCAGGCCCTTCAAATGCCTCGAATGCTTTTCAATTGCTTTCCCGGCTCTCATCCTCTTCCTCTCCCGTGTCTCTTCTGTTCAATTCTGGTAAAGTCATTCGTTTGGAACGCAAAACTGGCACTCGCCCGACGTTGGCTGGCTGGCTGACTGGCCGACTGGCTGGCTGATGCCAGTGGTGTTTCCAGTCGATGATTATTGTGACAATTTACCAGGGGATACACACCAGTATACAGATACTTTGTACTTTGTGCGTCACCGGGAGAGGTATTGGATTTCATTTGCATGGTGCGGCGGTTGTTGGTGTTATTATTTATGGTTCAGTGCATGGTAACAGGATTTTGGCATTTCGCAAGGATATTCCCCAAACGCGATACACACGGAACAGCAGAGAGCAAAGACAAAAAAAAACACGCAGTCGACAAATTGTTTGCATAAATTTGGGAGGGCGCTGGACGCCGACTTAAATGCTCTTTAAAGTCAGCACACGGCCAGTGAGTGGGACTAGCCAGAGTCAGAGCGAGAGAGAGAGAGAGAGAGAGAGAGAGAGATGGGATGTAAATTATTTCGTGTCCTTTGGTAGGCTGTGTTCAACTGTCAAAATCACGCAAAAAAAAAGAGAAGAGGAAAGGCATCGCAAAAATCCGAATTATTAACGCCTGTCATCCTCATGCATGCACGCGAAGCGAGACCGTAAAGTCGGGGAAGCCGCCGCCTCGAACTCGTGTTCGACTCTAAAGGACTTGATGCGGCGTTTGGGTGTGTGTGTGTGTGTGTGTGTCTCGTGGATGAGTGCCAGCACCGTCGAGAGTCGGCACAAAGTAAGTCCACAGGATGAAAGCGATATGGCATTGGCCACGAAAACGAAAACCATATCACTCTCACTCTTCCTTGTCCTCGTCCTCGGTCTCATCCTCATCCTCATCGTTCTCACAAGGACCACGACAGGCGAACGCTTCTTTTGGTTTCGTTTTTTTTTGTTTTGTTTTGTTTTGTAAATTCGTTCAACGTTTCTAGCTGTCACTCAACTGTCATATTGTTGATGCCTTTAATGTTCGCCCTTCCATTCCCTCGGCCGCGCCGACCCCCGGCACGGCATGATGCATATCCGTTATACATTTATCGGATATCGTCCGTCGGGCGGGGGAGGATGTCTGCGGCGACGGGCGAGCAATTGATGTATTGCAATCGATCGGTCTGTCGGCTGTAAGTTTTTCGGTGTCCTTCCATTCTGCTTACTGCTTGCCCATCATCATTATCAGGCAAACGTGTGGGATTTGGGTGTAGTTTCACTGAATGAGCCACGCCACCGACGCCACGCTGCCATTCATTTGAATCCCAACCCGAGGGGGGGTGGAGGTGGTAGTGGGAAGCATTTGTTTGATGAGTTTTCTTTCCTCGAACTCAGCTGGATTTCGGTCGGCAGTAGTCAAAGTCGATTACTCAGACGATTGAATCGACGATTTGGCCAATGCAATGGACATGAAGTGTTGAACTCAATTTAATTGGGTTTTGCATTCAGAGAGCCTTGATTCTCATTCAGTCATCATACCGAGCGCACACCCTCCCCCCCCATTCGGTGAGTCAACACATATGTGACTAGAAACAATTAAACTTTTGACTCAAACGTCATTCATTATGATATGCAATAATAGCCATCACAACGATTACGTTCTAATGTCCAAAACTTATCGTTTCAACCGAACCTTCCCGCCAGTCCGCCAGAGCTTAACGACCTTTAAGCCCCATAATCCATTCCATTCGGCACGTTTGTTCAATATAAAACAATAAACCGATTGACAAATTCCCATTTAAACCATTTCCAACACGACATGTCTCCGGTTCGGGTTCGGTTGTGTCGGTTTCGGAGAGAGAGAGAGAGAGACAGCGAGCGGTTGGTTGGATTGCATGCAACACCCCCGCGCTGCCGATTGTTTTACAAACATTCCCCGATTCGTGTCAAGGAATCGTTTTACCGGTCGCCATAGGTCAGACCTCCGATTTTAACGATGACGATGAGTTATGCTTTGACGGTCAATAGTCACTGGTCATGTCAAAGAGCTCTAAAAAGCGGTGTTCCCCAGACCCTCCACATTCCATCCATATGCCTGTCGACTACAATTCGTCCCAATTAAATGGTGTTTCTTTCTCTCCCTCTCCCTCCCCCCTCTCTCTCTCTCTCTCACTGTTTTTGAACGTTTCCTGACGAGGAAACTTCCGTGTTCAGAGAGAAGAAAACAAAAAACCGCTGCCTATCTCTCTGGAAATGCGTGTGGAAGCGCAATATTCCACCGAACACATTCACTGTGGCGAAATTATGAAACGGGAGTCCGGGAGAGGAAATTAATACAAAAAAAAAAAAAAAGAAAACGAGGAAAATTTGTTGTAAATTATGACGGAATTGACCCATGCCGTGAGCGGGGGACGGTCATCTGACGTGCGTGTGTGTGATGAGGTAGCTTTGGACAGATATGGTAACACAGTCTGCCCCCAGGGGACTGATTACAGCTAAAAGTGGTTACGTGCAACAAAAGCGCCTGTAATAGGCATACGGCACAGCGACGGACGATGGACGATAGATAAATGTTGGCTTCGCTGGGACCCATGGACACGGGGGCTACACAAACATAAAGTATCTCACAAATTAAGACCAAACATGAACCGATGTGGACTAGGTGTAGGAATGATGGATGGATTGGTGTGACATAGTTTCGTGAAAACGAATCAGCGGGTGGTTGTAATGGATTGTCACATGAGTCACATATTAGACCGTGTCCTTTTCGAATGTGAAGCTAATTTAGTCGGAGGAAGGGGTTTTAGGGAGGGTGTGAGGTGGCTTGTGGCATAGGCGCAGTGTGCACATGTTAGGCCGAGTCCAGAGGAAGAGGCCGGTGAAGTCCTAGGGAAGTGGGGTCGGTTCTGGCATAGCCGCATGGCTCACATGTTAGACCGCGACTCTTTGAAATGAAAACTTCATTTAGTCGTTGGAAGCAGGGAAGCTATGAAGTCCTAGAGAATATATTTCGTGGTTCATGGAGTCAACTGTCGTCACTTTATGCGACTGACTACAGCTCAGGCCATCTCTGAGTGGTTATGCTTCTTCGCAAGGCACTGGAGACAGGGGTAGACCCTTCTTATTAAAGATTCAAGACAAGATTCGGACTGTGGCCTTCAAGATTCGATAGTTTGGGCACGTGGCAAGAATGTCGCCGCCCATCACGACGTCCGAGGTAGGCGACCGCTTAGTAGATCCAGGACGAGGTGATAGGACCAAGTTCAAAAACTCTCCTGGTTGCGCCTGGACATAACTCCTGATGAGGTAGAGTCGATGGCGGAGGATAGAGTGGCCTGGAGATCTCTAGTGCGTGCTTCTTTAGTGGATCATGCGGGTCAGAAGATGATGATGATGAGCTTTCAAGTATAGAGAATCCGATGACGTCGCCAAGTGGTCTGGTGGACAGAATGGGGCGTGCTGGAACCTCTGCTCGGTTCTCTCACAGAATGTCTGCATCAAGTTACCTGGTGTCCTCCCTCACTTGTGTGCGCCGTCTTAACGACAAGCGTTGCATTTCACGGAGGTGGTGAACTCCACAAACGACATCATAGTGGGGATCCGACGTAGAGTCGCCCTTGGCAACCGCTGCTACTGCGGTTACTCCAGACTCGAAGGACCAAGATCATGCTCCACAAAACCCCTTATTTTGCCAGCCCTGCTATATGGAGCCGAAAGTTAGACATTAAGCAACAAATCAGAGCTGGTAGGAAGGCGAATGGAGAAGCAGACACAACCGCGAACTCTACGAGCTGTGCCAAGATGTGGATGCAATCCGTCGACTTCACTGGCTTGGCCACATCGAGCACATGGACACCAACTAAGAGGGTCATCGAATCCCATCCTCTTGGTTCGAGAGGGGGAGGAAGACCTTCGAACCTCCGGTGCAAAGCCCAAGTCATCGGGGACGTAAGGTAGAGCTTGGCCTTGATGACTGGCAGCAGAGTGCCCAGGACACTCATCGATGGAAGGCAACTATTGCCCAGACTCAGACTCACAGGCTCACCAGCATCGTCTTTCAGAGACTGCCTAGCTGATGCCAGCTGGACGTGAGACCAGTGAGACGTGACGATAATGGGCCTGGCGGAAAACAAGGGTGAATCGAAGAATGAGCTGTATTCAATCAAGGACACACCATCATCGACGTCTTGGAGATAGCGCCACAATGGGAGACAGACAAGGACTGAGCCTACCTCATGCAGAGCACATCTACAATTTGACTCGAAGTCTCTAACCCTGTCAACGCAACAGAGGACGCCTGCGAGTGTAAGTGCCTCAACCAAGTTGGTGGGCGTAATTCGAGGCAGCTAGCCAGAGTCAGGCTAGTTGCTGAGGCTTGTCTTCTAAAGCTTCTCGGCTGAGGAATGCCGAATGAGGCTTGTCAGCTGAGGATTGTTGGCTGATGCTTGTCGGCTGAGGCTTGTCGGCTGAGGCTTGTCGGCTGAAGCTTGTCGGCTCAGGCTTGTCGGCTCAGGCTTGTCGGCTCAGGCTTGTCGACTCAGGCTTGTCGGCTAAGGCTTGTCGGCTGATGCTTGTTGGCTGAGGATTGTCGGCTGATTTCAAAATCCTAGGTTTTGGATTAAAGGTCTTTGACAACCCACTAAATGTGTGCGGAAAATAGCCCCAAAAGATCAGTCAAACTCTCAGAACATCAACAGCCTCAGTCAGTCGCTCGTTTTCGTCCATCTCCACAGCAAATCAGAGAAGTCTCCACAACACGACGCGACAGTTAAATCCACCGAATACACGGCCACTGATCCACAGGCAACCTCAACGATGCCAAGACCTAACCCAAGAGCACATCGCATAGCTCAGCATGAAAAGCCATGAAAAAGTTTAACCGCCAACCCCGCCCGATTGGCCATTACAGTCGAAATTATTTCGAGTGTCCCCGACGTTTGGAATGAAAGCCAAACTCCTGTTCCATGTCATTACAATCAGTGACACGCTTCCCTTTCACCAGCAGAAGCGTTCAAACAAATTTCCTTTTAATTAGCTCCGCAGCACACACACACACGCGCACGCACGAACCACCACCACCACCACCACCCACTTTTCCTGATTTAGACATTCATCTTGGTCGCTCTAATTCGTTCCCGTTTGTTTCTTTTACTACAGTTAGAATTACTTTCTTCCTCTCCGTGAGTTGTCATAAATCCTTACCCACCACCCGCCACCCGCACAACCTTCCGTTCGTGTGGTGGTGGTCCTTCGCTTGGACGACATTGAATGGAAGCACCAGCAGGAGCACCCGCACCACCAGAAGAAGACGAAACAGAAAATGAAGACGGGAGACGGGAGAAGAAAAAAAAAAAGAAGTGAAAATAAAATTGAGACTGTACCGAGGAAACTTTTGAAAACTATGAATAAGTCGTTTACGTCATCTTGGCTGCAAATTACGTCAATTTCAGCGTCGGTTTCGGCATCGCAACCAGCGCCGCGCCAATCCAGGATTACACGACAAGACGAAAAACTTGCGGCGATAGTGAGTGAGCCACTGCTACACTACGCAGTAACGCGGCATGACGCCCAGAGCGCGCCGTGCGAGCGGTGTGTGTTTTTTTTTTTGTTTCCCCAGAAAACGTGGCAAATAGTTGTGCAAAGTAATTTGGGAAAATTTCTTGTCGCATAACTTTACGAGTGTACACCAAGAACTTCAATTCGTCTTCGCCATCTTCATCCACTGCTCCTGCTGCTCCGCAGCATGTGTGTATGAGTGTGTTTAGAATGAGTGAACAAAAAAATAAATCACACTGCGAGAATGTTCTATAAATCATCAAGCCGCATGGCAGTCGGAACTCGGTATACGGAGCAGCAATGCCACGCCATCCGCCGACCGACCGTCCCCCCCCCCTTCTGCTACGAAGCCGGCGAAAGGACCCGGCGTCTCATACAAAAATGTACTTCACCAGCAGTCAACAAGTTTTAATGAAAAAGTTTGCGCGACCCGGAAATTACTTTGACTTTGAAATTGGTCCTCACACTCGACACGGCGGAGGAGTGTAGTAGCCGTGCCGTGTGGGGTGGGGTGAGGTTTGAGGGGGGACCAGTGGTGTGCGGTGCGATAATGTATAGCGTGCATAGCGTGGCCGTGTGTAATTTTCCTCCTTATGCCAGCTCGCCGTGTATCCCGAAGTCCGATTGGACTACTACGTCCTTGTTCAATCCCTACGCCCTCCCCCCACCCACTGCCTGAGTGAGTGTGCTTGTGTATCGGCGGGAAGACAATGCTCGTCTAATGCCTGCCTTCGACTTGGTCGATGATGTAATTGGCCCCTAAGCTAGGTAACTGAAGCTCTGTTCGCACCAAAGGGGGGTGGGGTGGGGGGAGGGGAGCACAAATCGTAATCCCAAGGGAGGGCACAGGAATGACGATGGGTGTGCAGTGACGGGAGCACAAAACTTTTCAAGTTAATTGAAAAATTTGCAAAATTCCTAGCGTGATCTATCAAGGACGAGAGAGAGCGAGAGAGGGAGAGAGTTGTTTTCCCGTTTCGCCTTCTCGCCTGATGGCTGCCCTTGTTGTTTTTGTTGTTGATGGTGTCTTCCTTAAATAGAAATGAGGAAAGTTTTCCTCTTTCAACTAGTCTTTGAGATAAGTGACCGTTAGAAGGCATGGGAGGTATTTATGTCCTTACAGGATGTTGCTGCTGCTGCTGGTTGCTGTTGTTCGTCTTTTGCTGCACAACTCTAATAAGAAATATAATTGACCCCGGTGCGGGGGGGTGGGGCGGATAAAAGACGGAAGAATGATTTGATGCCTCTAAGTGGCACTGTGGAAGTGTGAGGATAATCTATGCGATGCGATGGTGACGATGCGGAGAGAGAGACAGAGTGACAGAGATGAGTTTTGCCCAAAAACAACATCGGATTCTGTCCGTCAGACTGCTTGGCGTCGTCTCTCTCGGTCGGAAATATCGCATTTCGTTGGCTGGAGGGCTGGCTCTCGCTCGCCAAGTCAAATCGAGTTTTTCAACTTTTTTGATAGAAATTCCGGGCGGTGGCGGAGAGAGTGGTTCATCATTGGAGCTCGAGGAAGTCATCGGTGTGACGATGGATTTAGGGGGCCAGGACTCATTCGCTTTAATGAGGCACGTTCAGGGGATTAGGCCGGAAAATGGGTATCCGGGGGGAAAGTGGCAGGCGTTTGAACTGAATTCAAGGTTCACTTAGATTGGACAGGGAATTTGCAAAAGTTGACTCAAGTTGAACAGGGCCGGCTTTCTAAGAAATCAAGTGTCACTTTACACCATCTGCCAGTCCACCTCGACTCGAAGATGGTCTCCTTAGACACACTGGCGTCACGTGGAAAAGAAGCCTCCCACTCGCACAAACAACGAGCCCCAAGGAACATTCAAATCGGCCAAAAACAGGAACTCGGAAGGTATCCCTTCCAATATCCAGCCTAACTTCGCCTCCATCGACCTTTGTCCGCCCATCGCCCCAGAGACCCGTCAGTTTACATTTTCCTCGTGCAAGTCTCCATCTCACAAAGTTAAACTTCCGGTAAATACCACCGTCCCTGGCCCGCCCACAGCCGATCTGAGCTTTTTTTTCTTGTTTTTTGTTTGCACACTTTCACCTTCCCAACGTCGCTTGCTGTCCAATGTCCACAGCAACCGGTGCCAAACCGCGCCTTCTTGTGTGTGATTCTGGAGTAAACACCGAGTGCAACTATGCACTGCACTGGTGGTGGCACTGCTTACCCAACGTGAAACTTAAAAATGTGTTCCTTGTCCTTGTCAACGGCGACGCAGATGGAGATGGAGATGGAGAGTGAAAAATAACTTTTTGTCGTTCGGACTTCATTCCTTTCTTCTTTTCTCTGTCTCAATGAAAACGTTAAGTTTTTCTAACCACCACCCCCTTCCCACCCTTCGCAGTCCTTTCATAAGCTAGAGAGCCCTTTCGCAAGAAAAAAAAAGAAGAGGAAACTTTCTGAAAAGATGCATTTGTGCAGAGGATGTTGCTTTTGCCGACGCAAAGAATAAGAAATAAGTTGACTTGGACATGGGACATGCACCCCCACTCTCACGGTCGTGTCTCTCTTGCAGGGCCACAGGCGAAAATGGATGGCAAAAGGATAATATCGTCCTTTCTGCTGACTTTTTGTCTAAGTTAAGTACAGAATTAAAAATTCAGTGAAAATAAGTTTTGACACAATATACCACTAATTAAAAATTAAAATGGCAAAAAACGAGGAAAAACTGAGACGAAAGTGGGCGGGGGAGGGGGGGTGGCTGACTACGGATGGGGTGGGGAAGGGGACGATGATGGAGAGATTGAATGACGAGGAGCAGCAGCAAGGAAACCGAAAGTAGTTCTGCTGACTGTGTTAAGAGGTTTTTTTTCCGCTTCGACAAGTTGAACAGTTTTCGGTTTTTCGCTTATTTTTTTTTTATTCTTTTTCCAGTGAATGGTAATTAATTAATAGGGGACGGGTTCTGGTTACACGAAGTTGGGGGCGAAAACTTTGCGAAAATCCCGGAGCAGGAGGAGGGTGGCTTGTTTCTGGTCTTCTTTCATCCTTTTGTCCGTTCAGCCAAAAGGGGGTCCTGGAGAGGGGGTGGTGTCTCACCCTCCGGGGGTGGAGGTGGAGTCTTACCTAAACTTTAGGTTGGAACATGGAAATGGGCGGAAAAGGGCAGTAAGTCCCTAAGTAAGCGTCAAGCCACGATAGTGACAAGTTCTGAATGTTCTCAGAATTCCCTAGAACTCCTGGAAAACTAAGCAAAAAGTAGCTCCTGAATCTGGTGACACTGTCTAACGACGGCAGTGAGAGGGAGGTAGGCCTAAAGGCCAGAGGAGGACAGCAGTGAGAGGGAGGTAGGCCTAAAGGCCATAGGAGGAATCATTGACTATCTAACGACGGCAGTGAGCAGCAGGTAGGCCTAAAGGCCAAAAGAGGACTCATTGACTATCAGCGGTGTACAGAAGTTCCCCACGACCATTTGTAGCCCATCACCAGCAGTGTCATCGTCCCTTCAAACCAACTCCCACATGTCTGCTCACCCTACACCCTACACCCAGAGTCAGAGACAGTACCCCACCCTTAAACCATCCCAATCGTCCGCGCCAACGGAGCCTCCTCAGTGAACGCTCAAAACCTAATAACCCCCAACAAAGTCACACTTGTCATGGCACCTCTGCCGAGTGGACATTCACACCCACCCCAGCCCCACCAGAGGTATCCTCAACTCCACCCCCTGACTTCAGAAATTACATGAGCCAAACCAGATTTCCACCGAATGCGGCACGGAAACGATCAACGATCACGAATCTGCAACGCATCCGTTGAAGCGATTTCACCGAAGCGCACAAAACACGAACGGAAGTGTACGCTGTGGTCCCAGTGGCAACTACCCGCCCCCTCCCCTCCCGCCTCCCCACCCCGCAGCGTGTGTGTGTGTTTGTGTGCCAGTCATCCTCTCGCATCAGTATTGAATACATTTTCACATGCACGTCCTTGGCGCGCCGCGCCGCACTCCCGAGAGCTTCACGCACGCATTTTACTTCCGCAATTTTTCTTTTAATCGATTCCACCCAGCCCCGGCGAGGGTGTAGAGGCAAAAAAAATGACATTTCCGAATCACACTCCGAATTTAGAGCCGGCATAATCTGCCGCCACCAAAGCCAATCGGATGTCAAACACCACACACTCCCCTGCATCGTCCCCGCAACCGCGCCGAGGGGATGTGTTTAACAAAATAAATTCCAATTTTAACGCCCATGCTTGATTTAAATCTGCCACTTCATTTCCCCCCCCCCCCCCATTTTGGAACCCAATCCCTGCCCAACTGGCTTCCGTTTCCTCCAACCACCACCAGACCATGCCGTTGCCACAATTCATGAGGAGCTCCTGTTAAAAGCAAATAAAATTAATATTCGTGACCAAAAAGCATTTTGCAAGGCTCATGTGCCACCACACCGACGGGGGCAACTAAGACGCCTCCTTCTTTCGCCGGCACAATGGTTCAACACTCCGAGAGCAAACATACCGCCCCCGGCCAGTCGACTGCGACCATACTGGCCACAGTGATTCCGGTCAATTTTCTTTCCTTTTATTTTCGGGAAAATTACTCAAAATTTCACCTAAACATCCCGTTGCGCTGCGGAGGGCGGGCCACCAGCTCTCGCTCACCCACCCACAGCACCAATGCACCAGCCGGCCTGCCACCTTAATTAATACATTCAGCTAATTGCTGACCATAATTCCGGCCGGAGACCCGGTCCCTAGCTCGCGGGAGCTTCGCAGAACCGTTTTATTATTCAAATTGCAGGTCAGCGCTGAGTTGACGAAAACGATCGACAGAGGGCACAGCCAGTGTGTGTGTGTGTGCCGCTTCGAGAGGGATAATTGATGGTGGATATTAGGAACGATTCTTTTTTTTTTTTTGTATTTCCATGGGCATAGGGGGAAAACCAACAAAGGCCGGGGCACTCGCCCACCCCAGATCGCTATCGCGAGAGGTGGGCATTGTAACAACCTGTTAATTAGTTTTTTAAATGCTAATCACTCTTTCGCGCGGCGAGTTCTTTACGCGGCGGCGGCGACTCGCGTGAATTTCCTTGTTCCAGTGACTTAATTAGAAGGTTTTTCGGGTTTTCTGTTTTTCTGTTGTTTTGGTTTTTCGGAGCGAACTCTGCGCTGAATGCCTTCGCCTTAGTCGCAGCTTCGTCCGAGGGTGACCCAGGCGAACCTGGCATGACATCATCGTGCCTCAGCGCGGACTTCTCGCGCTCTTCTGGCAGGGAATTTGAATTTTTATTTAGTGTGTCGGGCTAATTAGCGCCCGCCACCCGGTATGTTGGTGCTGGTGCTGGCAATGCGTTTAAGAGCTCCCTCATCCGCGCGGTGTGATTGGGGAAAATTTGTCAGCCATTTGGCTGTTTCTTTTTGAAAAATTCGGACAATAACGAAAGGTTGTGTCAAGTGCACGGATTGTGAGTGGAATGGTGGGTAGGTTTGGCAAATGAGAGGCAAATGCGTGCCACTGCTGATGGCTGTGAGGTTATTGTGGGTGTGAATGAAATTAATGAGATGTCGTTTGTCGTATGCAAACGCATACACTTACGGCACGGAGCGGCGGTGGTGGCAATTTGGCGGTGGCCTGTGTGCACGTATGCAAATTTTTCGAACATGTTTCCGGTTTAGCTCATGAATATGGAGGCAAGTGGGTTAAGTGATTTAATTTGATGGGAAACTCTTAATGAATGCGTTCAAAGGGAATTAAAGTTTAAATTTAAAAAAAGAGAGGATCTGAAAAAGTTTCGAATTATGTCAATTTAATTGCAAAGCAGTTGTCCATGCTGTCCGGACAGCATGGACACCTACAGACTCTATGAAAGAACACACTTTAGCAAGAGAGAGCCTCATCGAAACAGAGAAACAATCAATCCTAACCGAGAGTAGAGAAACACCACGCAGACACTCGCTCATCTCCCGAGCAGTGGAACCGATGAATCTGAAAACCCACGAGAAGTAAAACAGATAATCTAGCCCTACGCCCTTCAACCAACCCATCAGTTGCACGAGTGCACAAGAGGACCCCCAGAAGCGCCCTAATTCGCCAACCGACTCGGAAGAGGTACAAAACCAGTTCAAGTCGGCTGCGACCTGCAAAAGAAAGTTAAATACGCACAAAATAATAAGGCTTCCCCAAAGTACCCCGACTGACCCGAACGGACCCCCATACCACTTCCCGCTGACACTTGGAGACCACTCGGAATGTGCCCTACCACTTCCCAACGCCAAGCAGAAACGATAATCAAAGGGCTACTCACTTAGTTGATCACTGAAGGGGGATAGAGGTGCTCCGCCGCTGGCTGGCTGGATGTCTATCAGACTGATGACCTACCTGCTTCGCTAGTCCAACGGTGGGTGTCCTGGCACACACACACACACACACTAGCACTGCACACGCGTCACTCCCGATGCACTCGCGAACCGACAGGCAGAGCAAGGGAAAGCTAACGCGAGGGACTTGAAAGAGAATTCCGAACCGCCACTCCCGACACTCTCGGTTCAGAAACAAACGAAACACCAAATCGTTGCGTTACGGGGATATTCTACTCGAAGGGCAATACGCGACAAAGAGGCTTTAAATAGAAAAGACAAACCGACGCTACCGACACTTACGAACCGTTTTCGCGACACACTTTATTTTACGGGGGAAATTATTCGAAAGGACTACGCGAACAAAAGCTTTTTTGTTAAAAGAAAATATACTCGATACCGAACAGACACTCGATCGCTTCGTGACGCATGCGTGTTACGTGACGGGGGTGAAATTACTCGAAAGGGGACAACGCGACTACAGGAGGGATTCAGAAACAAAAGATGGGGACACAAATAGCCGTCACCGAACCGACACTCCCGATGCATTCACGAACCGACACACAGACCGCGGTACAGCAGAGGAAAGCTAACGCGAGGGACTCTCAAAAGCAAAGGCTATCCGACTCCGAACCGAAAAAAAACTAGCAAGTCGATCGTTTCGTGGGTTTACGTGACGGGGAGAAATTACTCAAAAGGGGATACGCGCAAAAAGGGGTTTTCGAAAAGAGGTGGAAATACACATACCCGATACCGAACAGGTACTCGCGACGCTCCCGGCCCACAGAGAAAGGCAAAAGAACAAATCGGTCTTTCGTAACGAGCGCATCGTGATAACGAGAGAGGGGCTTGATACGAAAGGGAACACGCGCAAAAAGGGTCAAAAATGATTCGTAAACATATGCTTTTCATTCGAATTCGGCATAACCGACGACCACGCAACGATACATTCACGTCGCACTGATGCACTTTAAAAAAAAAACACTTCATCGAACCTACTGCGCCATCTATCCGCGGGACACATGAACGACGCGACGAAACGACGGGATGTACTCCCCCATCCACCCACCCGGCACTACATCCGACAAAAAAATATTTTAAATTTGAATTTCTCATACCGACGCGCAACCGCACTGAATCACTTCGAAAACTTCTCGCGCACAATTTTTTATTATTTTCAGTTTTTTTCTCAAGGCCTTCGACCATCCTGAACGACGTGCAAAAAAAAAAACCCGAAACCGACGGAATCTGTTCTCGGCCATTCCATGCAATGGCAGCCATTTTGGACGAAAATATTAAATTGCCAAAAAACCACGAAAACTCACGAAATTTTGAAGAAAATCTATGACATCCATAGAAACACGCACTTCGACTACAATTCGCGGATATTTTTCTCCTGAAATTTCAAGTTTTTATAGGATATTGCCCAAAATTGAAGAGTTTGCAGTGCACTCACCTCGTTGGAGCAGCCATGTGGCAGTGCAGGATCTAATTCCGACGAAAAAGCACTAAAATCCATCGAATTTTCAGCAAATTTCATGCGATCGAGTTGATTTAGTGCCTCAATCACACTTTTCACCCATTTCCCGGATGCTACTTCGACTTTTTGTACACTTTTTCGAATTTTTGAACTTGCCACGATGCCCGGATGCACACTCGTTTTATTCTTCGCTGACAGTGGAGAGACGGAAGGTGCAGCAGTGGAGAGACAGAAGGCGCAGCAGTGGAGAGACGGAGGTGCAACAGTGGAGAGACGGCAGATGGTGCTGCTGAGAAACGGAAGACAGAGCTATTGAAAGACGGAAAGGGAAGATATTGTGCAGATTTTGTGCAGAAATAAGTCTTCTACGTTTGCACTTGCATGTGTAAGCCTAGAGCCAACTCGATCAAGAGGACTATTTCCAAGAAATACGAGTGAAATCCATGAAATTTCAACGATTTCTTGTGGCATCCATGCAGTTGCATACGCAGGCATTGATTTGAAGCCATTCCGCGGACGGAATATCCATTTTTTATACAATCTGTTTGAATTTGAAGTGCACCTACCTCGCAAGCGCAGCCATGTGGAAGTGCAGGATCTTATTCCGACGAAAAAGCACTAAAATCCATCGAATTTTCAGCAAATTTCATGCGATCGAGTTGATTTAGTGCCTCAATCACACTTTTCACCCATTTCCCGGATGCTACTTCGACTTTTTGTACACTTTTTCGAATTTTTGAACTTGCCACGATGCCCGGATGCACACTCGTTTTATTCTTCGCTGACAGTGGAGAGACGGAAGGTGCAGCAGTGGAGAGACAGAAGGCGCAGCAGTGGAGAGACGGAGGTGCAACAGTGGAGAGACGGCAGATGGTGCTGCTGAGAAACGGAAGACAGAGCTATTGAAAGACGGAAAGGGAAGATATTGTGCAGATTTTGTGCAGAAATAAGTCTTCTACGTTTGCACTTGCATGTGTAAGCCTAGAGCCAACTCGATCAAGAGGACTATTTCCAAGAAATACGAGTGAAATCCATGAAATTTCAACGATTTCTTGTGGCATCCATGCAGTTGCATACGCAGGCATTGATTTGAAGCCATTCCGCGGACGGAATATCCATTTTTTATACAATCTGTTTGAATTTGAAGTGCACCTACCTCGCAAGCGCAGCCATGTGGAAGTGCAGGATCTTATTCCGACGAAAAAGCACTAAAATCCATCGAATTTTCAGCAAATTTCATGCGATCGAGTTGATTTAGTGCCTCAATCACACTTTTCACCCATTTCCCGGATGCTACTTCGACTTTTTGTACACTTTTTCGAATTTTTGAACTTGCCACGATGCCCGGATGCACACTCGTTTTATTCTTCGCTGACAGTGGAGAGACGGAAGGTGCAGCAGTGGAGAGACAGAAGGCGCAGCAGTGGAGAGACGGAGGTGCAACAGTGGAGAGACGGCAGATGGTGCTGCTGAGAAACGGAAGACAGAGCTATTGAAAGACGGAAAGGGAAGATATTGTGCAGATTTTGTGCAGAAATAAGTCTTCTACGTTTGCACTTGCATGTGTAAGCCTAGAGCCAACTCGATCAAGAGGACTATTTCCAAGAAATACGAGTGAAATCCATGAAATTTCAACGATTTCTTGTGGCATCCATGCAGTTGCATACGCAGGCATTGATTTGAAGCCATTCCGCGGACGGAATATCCATTTTTTATACAATCTGTTTGAATTTGAAGTGCACCTACCTCGCAAGAGCAGCCATGTGGAAGTGCAGAATCTTATTCCGACGAAAAAGCACTAAAATCCATCAGATTTTGGTGGGATTTCATGCGATCGATGTAATATATCACCTTAATCACACGTTTTGCATGTTTTCTGGAAGCTATCTCAACTTTTTCTCGCTTTTTTCGAATTTAAAACTTTTTACGATGCCCGGACGCACACTGATGGTCTTCTCACCGACTGCAAAAGGAAGTTGGAGACTCCGGAGAGAAGAAAAGGAAAGAACATTTGCATGCAAATATGTAGGTATATTCTAGTACACCTACAAGTGTTTGCGGAGACTTGGAGTAAGGTGCTATATCACCGATAAAGGTAATAAATGCCCTAGATGCCTTGCGCAATTGTTACTAAATAAGAAACCTTTTGAAACTAGGGTTTGATCGATGGAATTCTAATAGGGAATACTGAGGAAATACTGCCACATAGTTTCCATCATATTCTAAACCATCAAATTCGTCTAACATTTCAATATTCATCGAGTTGACGTGAAACATTATTCTTCTATTACAAATATATTGACTTGCAGCTTTGACGTGAACTATGCATTTTTTTCGATTTTCCGAAGATAGAGTGCTTTAAAGCCAAGGAATGCCAGTGGAATTGAAATTCCAATTTAAGGGACATCGTTCAAGACGCCCTAATTTACGGTGTGTGTTGTGTGAGGGCTAAAAACGAAGAAAAAGAATAAAAATGAGTATGCGTTTCATCTTCCGTGCCAAGTAGACAGAGGATGCATGGTCCCTAAAGGTCTTCTTACTAAACCTGGATAACCACACAGTATAATTATAATTTTATGAATAACCAAAATGAAACTCTACTACTTTTCTCGATCTACTTGAACTTCGCAACAAGTCTCCCTATGAACATGCCAATGGACCAGAATCTACATACGAAAGCGCTGCACAATTCTACAAACTCTCCAAACTACCAACGTCTCTATACCGTCTTTCTGTAGTGACTGAGAAGGAAAAGGTATATGTTTCCGGCTGTAGTGAAAGGTTGTAAAAAGCTTAGAATCGTGTGATTAATGCGGTAAAACACAAATTTGATGTATTACTTCTCTACCTGATCTAGTAAGGTGAGCGGAAAATTGCCTTTGTAAGGTTTGCCTTTGTAAGGTTTGCGGAGGAGGAAGGTCGTTGCACTGATGACGTTCTCTTTCTTTTCTTTCCTTTTCTTCTCTACAAAGTCTCCAATTTCCCTTTGCAGTCGGCGAGAAGACCATCAGTGTGCGTCCGGGCATCGTAAAAAGTTTTAAATTCGAAAAAAGCGAGAAAAAGTTGAGATAGCTTCCAGAAAACATGCAAAACGTGTGATTAAGGTGATATATTACATCGATCGCATGAAATCCCACCAAAATCTGATGGATTTTAGTGCTTTTTCGTCGGAATAAGATCCTGCACTTCCACATGGCTGCTCTTGCGAGGTAGGTGCACTTCAAATTCAAACAGATTGTATAAAAAATGGATATTCCGTCCGCGGAATGGATTCAAATCAATGCCTGCGTATGCAACTGCATGGATGCCACAAGAAATCGTTGAAATTTCATGGATTTCACTCGTATTTCTTGGAAATAGTCCTCTTGATCGAGTTGGCTCTAGGCTTACACATGCAAGTGCAAACGTAGAAGACTTATTTCTGCACAAAATCTGCACAATATCTTCCCTTTCCGTCTTTCAATAGCTCTGTCTTCCGTTTCTCAGCAGCACCATCTGCCGTCTCTCCACTGTTGCACCTCCGTCTCTCCACTGCTGCGCCTTCTGTCTCTCCACTGCTGCACCTTCCGTCTCTCCACTGTCAGCGAAGAATAAAACGAGTGTGCATCCGGGCATCGTGGCAAGTTCAAAAATTCGAAAAAGTGTACAAAAAGTCGAGGTAGCATCCGGGAAATGGGTGAAAAGTGTGATTGAGGCACTAAATCAACTCGATCGCATGAAATTTGCTGAAAATTCGATGGATTTTAATGCTTTTTCGTCGGAATAAGATCCTGCACTTCCACATGGCTGCGCTTGCGAGGTAGGTGCACTTCAAATTCAAACAGATTGTATAAAAAATGGATATTCCGTCAGCGGAATGGCTTCAAATCAATGCCTGCGTATGCAACTGCATGGATGCCACAAGAAATCGTTGAAATTTCATGGATTTCACTCGTATTTCTTGGAAATAGTCCTCTTGATCGAGTTGGCTCTAGGCTTACACATGCAAGTGCAAACGTAGAAGACTTATTTCTGCACAAAATCTGCACAAAATCTGCACAATATCTTCCCTTTCCGTCTTTCAATAGCTCTGTCTTCCGTTTCTCAGCAGCACCATCTGCCGTCTCTCCACTGTTGCACCTCCGTCTCTCCACTGCTGCGCCTTCTGTCTCTCCACTGCTGCACCTTCCGTCTCTCCACTGTCAGCGAAGAATAAAACGAGTGTGCATCCGGGTATCGTGGAAAGTTCAAAAATTCGAAAAAGTGTGCAAAAAGTCGAGATTGCTTCCGGGAAATAGGTGAAAAGTGTGATTGAGGCACTAAATCAACTCGATCGTATGAAATTTGCTGAAAATTCGATGGATTTTAGTGCTTTTTCGTCGGAATAAGATCCTGCACTTCCACATGGCTGCGCTTGCGAGGTAGGTGCACTTCAAATTCAAACAGATTGTATAAAAAATGGATATTCCGTCAGCGGAATGGCTTCAAATCAATGCCTGCGTATGCAACTGCATGGATGCCACAAGAAATCGTTGAAATTTCATGGATTTCACTCGTATTTCTTGGAAATAGTCCTCTTGATCGAGTTGGCTCTAGGCTTACACATGCAAGTGCAAACGTAGAAGACTTATTTCTGCACAAAATCTGCACAAAATCTGCACAATATCTTCCCTTTCCGTCTTTCAATAGCTCTGTCTTCCGTTTCTCAGCAGCACCATCTGCCGTCTCTCCACTGTTGCACCTCCGTCTCTCCACTGCTGCGCCTTCTGTCTCTCCACTGCTGTACCTTCCGTCTCTCCACTGTCAGCGAAGAATAAAACGAGTGTGCATCCGGGCATCGTGGCAAGTTCAAAAATTCGAAAAAGTGTACAAAAAGTCGAAGTAGCATCCGGGAAATGGGTGAAAAGTGTGATTGAGGCACTAAATCAACTCGATCGCATGAAATTTGCTGAAAATTCGATGGATTTTAGTGCTTTTTCGTCGGAATAAGATCCTGCACTTCCACATGGCTGCGCTTGCGAGGTAGGTGCACTTCAAATTCAAACAGATTGTATAAAAAATGGATATTCCGTCCGCGGAATGGCTTCAAATCAATGCCTGCGTATGCAACTGCATGGATGCCACAAGAAATCGTTGAAATTTCATGGATTTCACTCGTATTTCTTGGAAATAGTCCTCTTGATCGAGTTGGCTCTAGGCTTACACATGCAAGTGCAAACGTAGAAGACTTATTTCTGCACAAAATCTGCACAAAATCTGCACAATATCTTCCCTTTCCGTCTTTCAATAGCTCTGTCTTCCGTTTCTCAGCAGCACCATCTGCCGTCTCTCCACTGTTGCACCTCCGTCTCTCCACTGCTGCGCCTTCTGTCTCTCCACTGCTGTACCTTCCGTCTCTCCACTGTCAGCGAAGAATAAAACGAGTGTGCATCCGGGCATCGTGGCAAGTTCAAAAATTCGAAAAAGTGTACAAAAAGTCGAAGTAGCATCCGGGAAATGGGTGAAAAGTGTGATTGAGGCACTAAATCAACTCGATCGCATGAAATTTGCTGAAAATTCGATGGATTTTAGTGCTTTTTCGTCGGAATAAGATCCTGCACTTCCACATGGCTGCGCTTGCGAGGTAGGTGCACTTCAAATTCAAACAGATTGTATAAAAAATGGATATTCCGTCAGCGGAATGGCTTCAAATCAATGCCTGCGTATGCAACTGCATGGATGCCACAAGAAATCGTTGAAATTTCATGGATTTCACTCGTATTTCTTGGAAATAGTCCTCTTGATCGAGTTGGCTCTAGGCTTACACATGCAAGTGCAAACGTAGAAGACTTATTTCTGCACAAAATCTGCACAATATCTTCCCTTTCCGTCTTTCAATAGCTCTGTCTTCCGTTTCTCAGCAGCACCATCTGCCGGCTCTCCACTGTTGCACCTCCGTCTCTCCACTGCTGCGCCTTCTGTCTCTCCACTGTCAGCGAAGAATAAAAGAGTGTGCATCCGGGCATCGTGGCAAGTTCAAAAAATCAAAAAAGTGTACAAAAAGTCGAGGTAGCATCCGGGAAATGGGTGAAAAGTGTGATTGAGGCACTAAATCAACTCGATCGCATGAAATTTGCTGAAAATTCGATGGATTTTAGTGCTTTTTCGTCGGAATTAGATCCTGCACTGCCACATGGCTGCTCCAACGAGGTGAGTGCACTGCAAACTCTTCAATTTTGGGCAATATCCTATAAAAACTTGAAATTTCAGGAGAAAAATATCCGCGAATTGTAGTCGAAGTGCGTGTTTCTATGGATGTCATAGATTTTCTTCAAAATTTCGTGAGTTTTCGTGGTTTTTTGGCAATTTAATATTTTCGTCCAAAATGGCTGCCATTGCATGGAATGGCCGAGAACAGATTCCGTCGGTTTCGGGTTTTTTTTTTTTGCACGTCGTTCAGGATGGTCGAAGGCCTTGAGAAAAAAACTGAAAATAATAAAAAATTGTGCGCGAGAAGTTTTCGAAGTGATTCAGTGCGGTTGCGCGTCGGTATGAGAAATTCAAATTTAAAATATTTTTTTGTCGGATGTAGTGCCGGGTGGGTGGATGGGGGAGTACATCCCGTCGTTTCGTCGCGTCGTTCATGTGTCCCGCGGATAGATGGCGCAGTAGGTTCGATGAAGTGTTTTTTTTTTAAAGTGCATCAGTGCGACGTGAATGTATCGTTGCGTGGTCGTCGGTTATGCCGAATTCGAATGAAAAGCATATGTTTACGAATCATTTTTGACCCTTTTTGCGCGTGTTCCCTTTCGTATCAAGCCCCTCTCTCGTTATCACGATGCGCTCGTTACGAAAGACCGATTTGTTCTTTTGCCTTTCTCTGTGGGCCGGGAGCGTCGCGAGTACCTGTTCGGTATCGGGTATGTGTATTTCCACCTCTTTTCGAAAACCCCTTTTTGCGCGTATCCCCTTTTGAGTAATTTCTCCCCGTCACGTAAACCCACGAAACGATCGACTTGCTAGTTTTTTTTCGGTTCGGAGTCGGATAGCCTTTGCTTTTGAGAGTCCCTCGCGTTAGCTTTCCTCTGCTGTACCGCGGTCTGTGTCGGTTCGTGAATGCATCGGTAGTGTCGGTTCGGTGACGGCTATTTGTGTCCCCATCTTTTGTTTCTGAATCCCTCCTGTCGTCGCGTTGTCCCCTTTCGAGTAATTTCACCCCCGTCACGTAACACGCATGCGTCACGAAGCGATCGAGTGTCTGTTCGGTATCGAGTATATTTTCTTTTAACAAAAAAGCTTTTGTTCGCGTAGTCCTTTCGAATAATTTCCCCCGTAAAATAAAGTGTGTCGCGAAAACGGTTCGTAAGTGTCGGTAGCGTCGGTTTGTCTTTTCTATTTAAAGCCTCTTTGTCGCGTATTGCCCTTCGAGTAGAATATCCCCGTAACGCAACGATTTGGTGTTTCGTTTGTTTCTGAACCGGGAGTGCCGGGAGTGGCGGTTCGGAATTCTCTTTCAAGTCCCTCGCGTTAGCTTTCCCTTGCTCTGCCTGTCGGTTCGCGAGTGCATCGGGAGTGACGCGTGTGCAGTGCTAGTGTGTGTGTGTGTGTGTGCCAGGACACCCACCGTTGGACTAGCGAAGCAGGTAGGTCATCAGTCTGATAGACATCCAGCCAGCCAGCGGCGGAGCACCTCTATCCCCCTTCAGTGATCAACTAAGTGAGTAGCCCTTTGATTATCGTTTCTGCTTGGCGTTGGGAAGTGGTAGGGCACATTCCGAGTGGTCTCCAAGTGTCAGCGGGAAGTGGTATGGGGGTCCGTTCGGGTCAGTCGGGGTACTTTGGGGAAGCCTTATTATTTTGTGCGTATTTAACTTTCTTTTGCAGGTCGCAGCCGACTTGAACTGGTTTTGTACCTCTTCCGAGTCGGTTGGCGAATTAGGGCGCTTCTGGGGGTCCTCTTGTGCACTCGTGCAACTGATGGGTTGGTTGAAGGGCGTAGGGCTAGATTATCTGTTTTACTTCTCGTGGGTTTTCAGATTCATCGGTTTCACTGCTCGGGAGATGAGCCAGTGTCTGCGTGGTGTTTCTCTACTTTCGGTTAGGATTGATTGTTTCTCTGTTTTGATGAGGCTCTCTCGCTTGCAGCAAGTGCTCAGAAAAGAGTGTTCAATTGAATGGTCTGTCTGCTGTCAATTTTTTTTTGATCTGTTCCGGGAAATTGGATCCGAAATAATATCTAAAGCATGTTATGCAAGTATTTCTACATTCAACCAGTCTTCTGATATTGATTTTTTGTGATTTTTTGCTTGACTTCTTGAAGGCTTGTCTAATGGTGGCTCACATTATCTTTTACGTTCCGCGTCATAAGTGCTCTCTTCGAATTTTTCTCTGATGTTCCGCTTCTGTTAGACTTCTGTTAATTAAATTCAATTTCAAAAAGGTTTCTCATTAAATACCAGCCCCGCTTCGGCTCACCCCGCTCCACGCAGGACACGTGTATCCTGCAAAACTCATCACTCACTGTCGCTGCCACCACTGTGAGTGAATCCAGAAGCGGGTGCAAGAGCCAAGCAAAAAGCAAAAAAAACGGGGGAAAAAATCACAGCACCATAAAATCAGACATCAGTCATTTTAATTAATCACAGAAATCCTTGTGCGATACTTCCTCTGTCTCTCGTCGTTCACGGCGCGCCATTGAAAAGGGACAAAATTCCACCTTAACGATATGTTGAACATGACAAACCACCTAAATTAATAGACCCACCCATTCGCCGCCCACCTCTTGCCGCGCGGCAGGAAGCGAGCGTTTTTTGAAAAATCGTCTCACATTAAGGAGGTTTTCGTGTATCAATTTTTAAAATTAATTAAAAAATCATCCCACCCGCCAATACGCTCATAATAGCCGTCAAGTCCTTAAGACCCATCACGCAGTCAGACGAGAACGGGAGGGGAAAAAAAAGACGAACAGCGAATGATACAGTCGGCTGGCAATCCTGCTCCGGAGAGCACTTACTTTGCTCACTCATGCGACGACGACGACTCCAGTTAGCTGCAGCATCTCTCCCCCGCGATACAAGCAAGCAACCCCCCCTGGCCTGGCAGAGCCAGTAACTACTCGTATAAGTAAATTTCCGGAAACATGAATAATTGCACGCTAGCAAACGTAATATTATCCTTTTTAATGGGAGGGAATCTTTTTTCCCGGCTCCGCTCCATCGTACGTATCCATCAGATACACTTCAGACGCCGAGCCAGCGAGCGATGGCCCAGGCAGGCGTACGCTCTCGCGGGTTCCGGGAATGGGTGGAATGGCAAACTGGTGTGCTGGCACTCTGGTGCTCCTTGCCTGCAGCTTTACGCGCGCGCTCTTAAATGAAAGTCATTCCACGGCAGCCATACTCCCCCCTCCCCCCCCCATTACGCCACGAACATCGCTCAGAACTCATCCGATTAATTCCGAAAAGTTTCATCCTTTCGCATGATCAAATTTTTTCCATGTTCACTTAATTACTTTTCCGCATATCATTGCTATTGAGCCGGCACTGACGACCCCGCCGCCGGGTCGTGTTGACGAATGAGCAGCATGTGAGGGGAGGCAGAGGCGGAAGGAGTGTAGGCACACGTAGTTAATACAGCGCTTGGCAATATTTTCGGATGGAAATTTTGAAAATTCGGTCTGACGGTCCTCCATTCTCTGGACTCGTCGCGGCTGGAAGGACGAAGACGACTGGATCCTGGTGAAAGCCAATTAATCAGTTTGACGCCCTTCGATAGGGAATGGGTGGGGGTGGCTGGTGAGGGAGGGGGAGGGCACACCACACCACCATCATCGTTCTGTTTGCATAACTATGATACACTGGCGTGTGAAGTTTCAGTTAAAAGTTAATCATGTTGATGTTCGACTTGATATTCGTCCTTTTTGGTGCGTTTGCGTTTGCGTTTCGTTTCGTTTCGTGTCTGATCCGACTGTGTGGGGAGGCGGACGGGGGGTTGGTGTGTGTGTGTGGAATTGGATGGATAATCGAAGGCTGGCAAAACTTGTTTGATTTGTCACGTGAAAAAAAAAAAAAACTTTGGTGTTTGCGTGTATGCCATGCCATCGGAGGTTAATTACACACACACGCAAGAGCCAACTGAAGCCGTTTGATTACAAAAGATTTACGTGAGTGTTTGCGTGAGGCAATCGTTCGTTGGGCTAGGCTCTGTGGTTGGGCGAAAGTTTTTTGGTGCCAATTAAGCCACACACACACGGTCATGCAAAGTGTGGGGGGGGAGAAAAAAGAGGTGCGAGCGTGCGGGGTCATAGGGGCCAATGACGTCTTTCCGGATTCGTGTCAGTTCGCAGGAACACGTAGCTGTTGGGTATCTTCCCACTTTTTGCTTGAGTGCCAGTACTTTCCATCACGTTCAACCGATGTTGAGTGACTTTTGGTTTTGTTCTTCTTTTTTTTCTTGTGTTGTTTTGCGCGATGGGTGCTTTGGGATCCGAATTTCAATATGAGCTGAGGCTCACCAGCACATGGCTCATAAATCAGGGCTGGGTACGTCTAATTAGCAAGCTAAGCGATGTTTTTTGATTGTTTTTTCGGGATGTGTGCATTTGTACCCCCCTCCCACTTAACAGCGATCGAATGAGGTCCGTCCATTGTGCAGAGACATCGCAACTAACTGCAACTTCCATCAAATTCAAATCGCATTGCACGCTCCCAGCCGGCGGAGCAAGCCACTTGCCATGGCTACATCGAATTCCTGTTCGCCCGATCCCATTGTTACTTCCTCGGAGTTCCATTTCACTTCCTTTTTCGGATCAAATTCGGATGAAAGCCATTCACTTCATGTACTAATTACAGACAATAACCATCATCATCATCATCGTCGTCGTCGTCGTCGTCTCCATGACCGCCCCGGCGAGAGTGCTTGGCTATTGATGAACCCCCCGGGGGCGATGGACAACAAAGCGAACATGAAACAAAATCCAAAAAAAGGATACACTCTTCCCTCCCTCTCCCCTCTCCACCCATCACACTCACTCTCGTCGGAGTGCTAAATTGATTCCATTCGGCGGGACATAAATCATTTTGCTTGGGGTGGCTATAATTGAAATGACAAAACTATAATGCACATCACTTCATATCGGCGTCGCCTTCCGCCAGCCATCGGTCACTGGTTCGACTGCGGCTTTGTTTCTGTGGACTATCGGGGTTATCCTTACCTGAGTCCGTGCACAATGTGAGAGACTGCTGAGAGTACGGAGGCGGCGAAACCGAATGCTGGTTCCTTTTGTCTGATCAATAACATGATACCACTCTTCACAGCATACACCATCGTCAGTGACAACAGCAGCTCCACTAGCAGCAGCATTCACATCATCATCATCAGCATCAGCAGCACCAGCAGGAGCCACATGAGGGTGGTTATTAAAAGGCTCACACCACCTACGCCCACTTGTGTTGCTGGCTGGTGTATGAAAGTCACAATAATAGTGGCAACATCATCACCACCACTATTATCGTCGTCGTCGTCATCATCAGCACTAGCGCAGCAGCGCTCCCGTCCGCCGTGCCGTCGTCCAACAGAGCCAGTGGCAGTAATTACTATTGTTTCACATGATATCATCCATGGATGGGGGGTGGACTCCATCCTCCTAGACCTGCTTCTGCTCCTAGTCCTCCCCGCTCTTCGTCACACTCCGTCTCCGCAATCAATCTTCCATTATTGTTATGAGAAGTTTGTCATAATGTTATCGTGTAATCATTTTAGCTCCTCTTCCCGTGGGTGGTGGGGTGTTTCTTTCTTCTTTTTTTTTTCCCGACTCACAGTGTGTGTGTGTGTGTTGCTGAAAGGATTCGCCGTATCCTCGGCGATTACGCGAACTCGAGATGCGATGTGCTGATACAGTAGATACGGACGTTCATTAGGAAAATGGATTATTGATGTTCTGCCCAAGATGGATTCACTTTCTTCTTTGCCGGCGCTCTCCCCTTTCTTTGTGACATCCTTGAGTTTGACGCTTCATTCCACGACTAAATGTCCACTCCTTGCTCGAGCCTGAAAACGACAGAATTCCAAGTCCAGTCGCATCAACGCCCAAAAACCACGAAATTTTCATTCCACGCCCTTATTTTAAAGCCCCCATGAACCACATTAAAGCCGCCACACAACGCCCAGGGAGTGCCACAGATGAGTGAACACATTCGTGAGCACTGATTCATCATACGTGACCATACGGGGGAACGTTGGTTTTTCTCTTATTTATTTTATGCCTGTCAAGCTCTCCCTTTGACGGCTTGTCAATTTAAAATCTAATGACTTCCCAAAACAAAAAGGATCCAATATTTCAAAAGCAGCAACAACAACAACAACAGCAGCAAAACAACTCAACCAACGAGTAATGAAAGTCCAGTCCAGTGACTGCCCAGCATCGTGTGCCCCTTTCCATGCATAATTCATCAAATTCTGTTCAAACTGCAGGCGTCCGAGCCAAGCCTGTCAGTCATGTGCTCCTTCCAAACCTTCGCCCGCCGCCCGATGCCGAATCCGATAAAAGAGGGCCGATGGGCTGTGTTCTGTTGTGTGCGCGACAAAAAGTGAATTTCAATATTCGCGCTTGGCCAGCCAGGGACGAACGGGACGAATGGAACGAACGGTGACGTGATTAAAATTCACCCGAGCTCGAATCGAATGCAAAAGAGACTACACGTCACCCAAATCGATTGTTCATTTGACAGTTGACACTGTCACGCGGCTGCGATCCGCGATCCGCGATCCGAACCAACCGCAATCCGCGATCTAGCGCGCAACAAAGTCCGCCAAGCCAGGCGAGAACTTTCTTCCTGGAATCAAGAGAATGATCGCAATCATTCTCCTTACTTGTCACGTAGGACACATTCGCCATGGGTACACGCTGATGGTGCACATTAGTCTCCCTGAGCTCCCTTTTAGTCGGGGTGACATAAAGTTGGACGGGTTTTTTTTGTGTTTTTTATTCTGTTTGTCTGCCAGAGTCACTGGCTGGTCTTGTTGTTCTTCTTCGTCGTCGTCGTCGTCGTCGTCGTCGGCTTGTAAAGCGCGCACGTCTTCGTTCGCTGCTCCAGCATGGTGGCAGCAGCAGGAAACTTTTGCTACTCAGTGGCTACACGGTGCCTGTGTCAGTGGATCTGCCAGTGGTGCCTCTTGGAAATCCCTTCTCGTTCGAATGCATGAATGCACGAGTTCGCGGGCGGGCGGAGAATGCATCACGTTCTCATTAAAACATTAAAAACTTCTTGGGACTCATGGATTTATAATTTCTGCAGAGACATGCAACAGTGAGATACTTAATTTGTAAATTGGTTGAGCCGTTCCCCTCGTGTCGCCGGGACACACCACTCGGCAACTGGGCGAACTTGTTTTCGCAAATTTGCCACCGAAACGACGACAACGACAACAACAACGACGACGACGACGACGATGAGGAAGAAGAATAAAACTTGGGCGTCAGGATGTGACAGGACGACATCGTTGCCGGTGGGAGGGTGAACGTGTCGCCTCTTCTTAGGAAGACTTAAACTTTTGCTCTTTGAAGAGGCCACGGCACGGCTGCATGCAGTTAGCCCGTGCGTCCCCGTCCAGCAGGAATTCGTTGACTCCTGGCCATGCCTGAAATTGCTGTACGTGCACAGCTGAATCTCATTCAATTTCAATCGTCTGCCCATCTCATCCGCCCCCGTTGACGAGGATAATTTGTCAATCAAACGTCAGCGCGATCCCAGGTTCGTCGGCCTTAACCTCCCGAAAGCCTCCACACAATGGCAACACCTTAATCACCCATCTCCACCCTCCGTCGTCGTCGTCGTCGTCGGTCGTCATCACCGTCCGACTCGATATTCCATAACCGATTAACGTTCACCCATCACCGCAGCGCGCACAAAAACTCCGGCAATCATGCAATCGGGCCGTATAAATGGGACATTAGGCCGGGCCACTTGAAAAATGGTCAGTTCGGCTGATCCGGTAACCCCAAGTCGCCGCTCACCGGTATCTAAACCAAACAGAGCCATTAAGTGAACAAAAAAAAAAAAGAAAAAGAAACAGAGGGTGGATGGGGTGATGGGCCAGATAGAGAGAGAGAGAGCAGCAGCCACCACTTTCGTGTCCCAGATAGATGATGATGACGGGCGAGTCCATCAGAGTCGGACGAGTGCCAGAGACAGCAGCAGGCAGCGTGTCAGTCCGGGTTAATAATACTCGAAAGCAAACTTTTCTTCAGATCGATGGGGCAGCGGCCGCTTTGCCACTCCCCCTCCTCCCCACCCCCTTCGCCAGAAGAATGAATGGAGAAGTATCGCGCGCTAGAAATGATAAATGTCCAGCCATTGTATTAATAAACCATTAGTCTTCCGATGGACGCTCGGTTCGGTGCCTGGTGCCCGGTGCCTGGTGCCTCGGTGATGAGTGAGCCGCCGCCGAAGACTGGACGACTAGCCAGCGCGGCCCACCCCCGTTGATTGAAGGGATGATTTTTGTTGTCTTAAAGTGACTTGGATGGATTATCCCGAAAAACTACCACCGGCCGATGAGGGGGTGGTGGGGGTGGGTGGGTGGATTAATCGCCATTCACCACCACCACCCCCCGGGGGGCCACCACCATGTGGGAGAGACTATGCAAATCGAGCGAAAGTTACGTCCGCATATTTCGGAGGCATGCGGCTAACTGCCTTCCGCCTGATTCATCACTGGCCATTGTTGAGGATGACGTTCGCACGTTTTGGCTTCGTTTTTGGAAAATTTCGCTGAAGCGGACTTCCTGCGCTCAGATTCGCATCGGCACAGCAGCGCGCCACCGAAGGTACACACACACACACCGAGCGCTTTGGTTGATTCGATGAATTTTTTGTTCCCCCGTCTCCGTCGCCGCGCCGTGACGCTTGCCTGCCAATTTCGTCGTTCACTAGGCGAGTGCAATAATGGCGCTTTCCCCGGGTTTTCCACGGCTTTTTCCATTTTGTTGCTGCTGTTGTTGTTTTTTTTCCTTGTTTTGTGTGTTTTTGTGTTCAGCTGGGAAATCTGTAAAATGTATCCAGCAGCGGAGGTAAATTGTGCGCGAACAACGCGCGAGTTACGAATGCACAAGTCGTCATTGTGTGGCTGCTGCGAATTAGAGAAAGGTTCGTTTACTTTGGCACGGTGTGTGATTTAGGCGCTGGCCCGCAGTCTTTGCCTCATGTCCCCGTGCCCGTGCCTGTGTCGCCGGTGCATCTGCGTACGTGTGTGTATGCGTGTGTGTCGTGGATTCAAATTAATTCGATGTAACCGAGTTGGCTAAATTCAATTATATGCAAGGCTTTCGGATCTGCAATGGAATCAGCGACCGAGCGGCTGTGGGATCATTGGAGCCTGCATTGTGTTGTTTTCTAGCATTTGCTACTGGCCACCTCGAATGGCAGGAGGAGGAGTAGGAGCAGCGCGCCGGCACAGTGCTAGCGGTGCAATTACTTTGTGCGGCCTCAAATGAGATTTGTAAACGTGATCTCGAAATGCAGTGCATTGCTCATCGCAGAGGCGTACGATTGGGAGCTGCTGTTGTCAGCTGAAATGTGCCGACAATGGCGGATTCATAAGCCTGACTGTGAATTAGTTCAAGTCCGGCGATTTGATGAGTGGATTTGGGGCAGAATTTGTGCCTTCCACAAGGCGGTTGATGGGATTCCGGTGAAATTAGGGGCTCATCGTGGTTTTGATTCACATTTTTAAGCAATCGCCTTGAGGATTAAATACGGAGCAGGTTCCACAGCATATCTTTACCATTTCTGATATTTTATCGAAGCCAACGCCAAGGTCTTTTAAGTAGGTTCCACAAAAGGCTAGGTAATAGGATCCACAAAATATATTTCGTCCCTTTTTTTAGACGTTCTCTTTCGACAGTCAAGTGATGGTGTGTAAGTTCCATAACATATTTGAGATCTGTCGTGTCTTGGGACCCAGGTTCCACATCTGATGAGCATTGGGTTCCACAAAATTGGCTCCTTTTTGAGTATTTTCAGGGCTCAAGCGATGAATATTTGTGAAGGTTCCACAAAAGCTTTGAATTCGGTTCCGTCCTTCAGCATAGGTGAGTTTCTATGCAATAGGTTCCACAAAGCATTTATAGTTTTTTTTCCATATTTGATCAATGTTCACTGAAAGATCTTTTAAGTGTGTTTCAAAAGAGATACTGCCCCACATCCTTCTTATGGGATATTTTCGTGAATTGGAGGTTAACCAACCAATATGTTCCACAAAAAATATTTAGTTTCCAAAAACGAAAAAAAAAATATTTTTGCGTCACTCAATCAAAGACAATTCCAGTGTCAATGGAGGCTTATTCATTCGATCTCACTGAATTCGTCTACAATCAATGGTGCAGCAATAGGTTCCACAAGGCATAGTGGAAAGCCTTCCCAAACGCAGTTAAGTTGAAAAGTGACTGCTCTCAGCATCACTGCCACCAAATTACAAAACCTAGAATCAAATGCAGATTACATGCCGCTGCATTATGTTAATGGCACATTCGATGCGTTGCCGTTTTCCACAGCCACTCCACGGACCGGCTTCTCTGCCCCCGGGGGCCTATTGTAACCAACACCGAATACCGCACCGCACCGCACTACATCGCCGCGTATTGCGTTGCCTGCCCGCCATGTCATTGCCAGCGAAATCTCGACGTTTCTGACGTCGTCGTCGTCGTCGTCGTCGTCAGCGACACTGTTGTCGTTTTGTGTGCTCGCAAAATTAAGTTTGTAAATTCAGTCGAATCGAGAGTTTTATGGTGTGGTGATTGCATGGGCCCCTCCACCGCCCGCCCGACGACCCTTCAGCGGCCCAGTTTGCTGTTACCATTGTTGCCCACTTAATAAGTGGGCGTATGCGATGCAACACAAAAGTATACATGCGAGTACGAATTATCTGGCCGTCCAGGCGGACGTAGTCCGACCATGGCCTGGCCGGCACACCACTCGGGGGAGGGGTGCAACGAACCGAATTCGAAAACAGGTAGTTAAATTAATTTTTGCACACAAAACGCAACGCGATTACAGTCTCTTAATAATACAGAGCTGCAGCGAACAATAAAAATGGTTATAGTGGCGCACAGTTTGTGATTACTCGGTCGACGGTTTCTCGAGGGAGCCCTAACGAACGACGTGGCGACCAGGGAGGGGAGAGAATCAAACCGGTGGTCGCCCGGAGGAGCTGCAAACGGGGTGCATGCGACTTTAATTGAGAAACCCTTTCTCGCAGGGACGACTTGCAATTTGGTTAGGAGCGAATAAGTTTCCCTGCAGATTGGTATAATTACGCATGATGAAGGGGTTGCTCCGCTGCAAACCGCCGGTGCTTGAAGCGAGAGAGTTGTTCATTCAGAATGTTTAATAAAGTGAAGCACTTAGTGGAAGTTGTGTTCTTGGGCGCGCAAGGGTAACATTCAATTAAGCGGATAACAAGGAGAAAATTGGCACAGTTTGGGAGGGGGGGGGATTTTTGATTTGAATTCGAGTGACACGCAACATCACATCCATTCATCATCTCACAAACCACTCATCGACTTCCTCGTGATCCGCCGGCACCACTAATCACCGTGCACACACTCTCTCCTCGTGGTGGTTCCTTTCGAAACCCATTAACCGCAGAGAGCCCAACCAACCAGCGCAACCTCCCAATCGCAAATTATGAACCTGCCTCTTTGCCACCGCAATGCACCAGCAGCACACTCCTAGGAAGTCCACTTAAAGTCGGCACAAAACAAAAAGAAAAAAAAAAGACGGAAAAAAAATCACCCGGAAACCCAAAGAGAAACTCCGCTCTGTGCCGCCGATTGACTCCGGACGATGCACAGACACCATCGCTAACAAATCAACGACCCATAGCACTTGAATTATCGCAATGACAAAACGTCAGCCATCGACAAGGCAATTCTTTCGGCAGCAGCTTCGCAGTCAACAGCAGTGGCAGCAAGCAGCGGCAGCGCGCAACACCACCACCATCGGGAAAGGCAGGCGCAAACGATTTACGATATGGCAACGGCTCTTAAATTCAATCTCCTGACACAATACACAGAGCTCAACACCGCCAATGACTCCTCAAGAGGCAGACCTTCCCTGCCGCCATCCCTCTGCTGCTGGCCATGTGAGTGTGGGCCATCAACTTGGACAGCCACTGCAGAGATGGCTGCCACTACAACGAGTGTGGGGACGAGGACGCGGACCTGGATGAGGACGAGAACGCGGACAGCGATTTGTATCAATCTTAATTGGCATCGTTATAGGTAACAGCGGCTGCCTGACTGAAAAAGCCTAGCATTAGGCCAAAGCTATTGAGATTGCGCTGACCGAGCGGACGTGGTACCCATGCGAGTGACGAGAGTGCAGAAGTGCAGTGCACCGCCGCGCCGATGGAAATTTATTTGTGTGCCACAATGGTACACAAAAACCAGCCAAAGCACTCCCCACAGACGGCCAACAGGCCAGAGAGCTCCTCAAACGATGTCGACCCAGCTTCAAACGATTTCTTCCCCTCTTCCCCTGCCGACCAGCCATCCTTTGAGATCCCGTTCAACTGCTTGTGTCTTTGCGCAACACAACCTCGTCCCCCCCCCAACATCCACCGACGTTGGCCTTAGGCCGTTGCATCCATCATTCGATAGAGCGGCGCTGGCAGTGGCAGTGCTCACTACTCCCAGTTCACAGCTCACCCTTCACCTTCCGTCGATCGCAGCCACTTCGGCTCATAATCTCCACATCCTAATGCACACAAGCTATCATTACACAAAGAGTCAAAGTGTCATTGTTCCTTAGATAGAAGCGAGGCTTTGCGCTGCATCGGAACCGCCGTGCCGCGCCGCGTGTTTATTCAGTGACTCCCCGAGTCGGACTTCCACTGCGAGACTGCGACTGCGACTGCGACTGGTGTAACCTGCAGCTAGAGAGAAGTTTATCTGTGTACTAGACCTGTCATTTGCCGCACCTACCATTTGTGTTGTGTGTTCTACGTGAGCTCTCGGACAGCTCCAGACAGTTAACAAAATAGAAAAGCAAAAGACAAACGAAACCCCCTCGTTGAGACCAAAGTTGCCACACGGCGAGCTGGTTCGACTGCTCTGGTGGCTGGCTTCGATTCAGGCTTTTGGCTCGGTTTCGGTAGGTTCAACGCTCTACTTTCCGTTTTTTTTTTTTTTTTTGTATGTCGACACATCAGGGATAGACAGCGTTTTTCTCGTAGTCAAGTTGAACGGATTGGCTTGTGTCTTGGGCTTCGCTTGGTTGAGTGCAACTAACCACCGGGGCCGGAGGCGTAATTCGGTGCAAAATGGCACAGCGATCTGTGAGGCTGGACCCCTGTCTGTCGATTTGCCATGTGAGGATGTGGTTTCAGCCGGATAAGGCGTCCTGAACTTGAGCTGGCCGACTGGTGGGATGTGACTGACTGTATTTGGAGGCAGGGTTCATAGAACTTTGACAAGCTGCTGCCACACACTCGGTGGCCGAACTGATTCGCGGGCTCTGTCTCTCTGGCTCTCCCTCTCCTTCCTCTCCATGCCTTTGACACAATCGGTTGAGTGTGCGCATCGAAATGAAGGCGATCGTGCCAGTTGCAACGAAACTGGATCAACAGATCCTGCGGCGAGAATCTTACACATTTTGTCAACACGATAAACAATCCACCCACAGAGCAGAGATGGGGGGGGGGGGGGGGGGGGGGATGGAGAGAACGAGAACGCGCAACACCACCACCCCACACCACGACGAGGGATGTTACAATCATTACAAAGCAATAAACTCTATAAATAGCCCTGTCAGTGCAAGGAAATGTTATCGTACACGCCCGACGATGAGAGCGACGTTGCAGCCAGCCAGCACAGCAACCCATCCACCCGACAAATCATCGGTTTCATGTTTACTGGCCTCCCCCCCCACTTTCAGACGGCCGTCTAAAGCACGACTGGCCCATCAGGCAGGCATTGTCTTCGGCCGGAAAATCGAATCATTTTTTGTTTATGCCCTCCAATCAAACTCGTCGATACGCAACCTTATGCTGCTGCTGCTGCTGCTGCTGCTGCTGCTGCTGCTGCCATGTTCATGTGTGTCTACCGATGCTGCCGCACTCGTTCCGTTCACACTGTGCGCGTTCACATTTTAATTGATTTCCTGTCGTTTTTCGAGAAACAATTTCTCTCCAAAGACTGGATTCAGTCTAGGGCGCGAGTCGGTTTTTACTGCTTTTTTTTATGGCTTTTTTGCGCTCTTCGAATTGTATACACATCAATCCGGAATCATAAAACTAGAATAGACAGGGCACTCCACTCCGGCTGTGGGTGGGTGGTGGGTGGTGGGTGGTGTCGAGAGTGACGACTCACACTCTTGTTGAGCAGATAAAATTTTTTAATTTATCGATTCGGTACTTCATTATAAATATAATCGGATGGATGTATTTTTGTCTGCATCGAGAGATACACGCACAGCGGCAGCACACCTTTGAGGCTGTAAAGAGGACAGTTATGATGGTTATTTATCGGTTAGTCGCCTGACAGTGGACCAGCGAATGCCGGGAGCACCGACGAGTCAACTATCGTGTAAATTATGGCTTTTGAATGGAACGCTTTGTCGACAAATGTGACTGAATGAATGACGGCCGCAACGGCATCACATTTGTTGGCGTTTGTTGACTTGGCACTCGGCTTTGGTTGGCCTTTTGACTGCGCGATGAGATGCGTTCAGTGGTGCATTTCTGATGGCTAAGGAGACCAATGTGCACCCGTAAAAATGTCGAAAAAAAACCATCCCTCTTGTAAACATCGAATCCTTACACGTGAAGAATCAAACAACACCCTCCTGCTCTGGCATTCCCACTGTCAAAGCCAGTCACTCGGTGTTGTCAAGACCACACGCTTTTCTCATTTCCAACTCACATTCATCACCAGCCGCCCGCAAATCACACCAAACGCACCCCCTTTTGAAATGGAAACCTCCGAACAAACCGAAACTCACACGTACCGAGCGCCCTGCCATCTATCAAATCTCATCGCTCCTCGGCGGGTTGGGTCTAGTTTTGAGCAGAAATCCAATTTAAATTATATCTTCCCCCTCATCGGTGGCACGGAAATCAAAGAAATTAACCTCCACAAATTTTCCCAAAATGCCGGTCTGATCAACACTCACACCACCATGACGCCACCGCGAATCCCACTGCCTCCCACCGCCGCCCCTCCCTCGCTCCATCGATTTTCCACGATTTAAGATGAGAGGCATCTTTAGCATTCCTCCTTCGGCAACCAACATTGACAGCCGTGGAGGAAGTCGCTTTCATTAGAGCTGCTGCCTGCCGACCCACCCCCTCGGCTGGCTGATGGGTGGTGGTGAATTTTCACGATGGAAATGTAAACAATCTCTCGATTTCGATGTTTACGCGGATGAAATAACTCAGTTCAGTCAGCAGAGTTCCATCGGCAGCGGCGGCAACGTCATTCTCTCTCATTCTCCTCGATGCCGTTCGCAACGTCAAATGGAAACGTTTTAATTAAACTTTTCGCGCGCGGCTCGCCAAAAGAAAAACACACACACACACACACACCCAATCGACCGACGAGAGGAAATTAATTTCGATTCTTTTCATCGCGCTTGTCTTCTGCCCTTCTCTGCCGACCTTACCCCGCCCCCGCAAGTGCCATCAAAATCGAATTCATTCTGAAGTCGCCCACGTGATTGCTTCCTTCCTTGCCACCTTCGAGCGCCACACCATGAACCTCTCCCCCGGACGCGTCCGCCGACATATGGTCGCAAGGCATTCGCACCCCTTGTTGGTCGTGTACGTGTCCGTCGTCCGGTTTGTTTTCGGAAATTAGAGCATATCGAACCGGGCCTGTGTCCAGCGGCTCTCTAATTGGAATCAATTTTTTTAAATTTCCAAAAATTTTCCATCCTTACCGATCTCTGAGCGGCGCGGCGGCTCGTGTGGCGGTCGTCTCAAATCCGTTGGATGTCAGCGAGGCGATGTTGGGCCTCGGCTTCTGGCGATGGTCACGACGGCGACGATAATTGAGATGATGGTGGGTTCTCGGTGCCTCGGTGCCGCAGAGCAAGGTCAGTTCAATCAGAAGATTCATGGATTACAAACGCGCGCGCGCTCTCGCTTGGTGATGGGGTCAAAGCAATTTGGCGCCCTATCCTCTTGTGGTCGATGGGCGCCCTTTGGCGGGTGCGGAATGCGATTTCGATTGTGATTTATGGGAATTTTTAATGAGTCGTGGACCGATTTGGAGCTCTGCCAGTGCAAGGGGGAGGACCTTGAAACCTGCTCTCTGGACGTCCTCATTTGATCGTTTTGACCGACCTCTAGCGTGATACATGTCGCCTCGATCAGTTTTGACGACGATCGACTCCATGAATCGACGAAGCACGTAGTCGCGTTCCTATTTTGGTTCTGCTTTCTACACGATCAGCTGGTGTACGTGTTTAGAGTGAGTTGTGTTTTGTTTTGCAAACAAACGCGAGGAGGTACATTGAACCCACCACGTTTCGGCCTACACTCAAGGGAGCCTCTGGAGGAACGTGGCGAAGCGGAGGGGGAAAGGTCAGACCAAAGGCTGAGGAACTGCGAGCGAATGACAGACAACAGGAAGAAGGGAAGAATCGACGGCCTGGACGGGTAGGGACATAGGGACTGTGGAACGTTGGGTGCTCTCCGCGTTCTTTCCTTCAACTCGGGGTGCAGAAGCGCGTATATTCGGTTTATCCTCGAGCCGGGGGGGGTTTCAACGCTCAACGTCTCCCCGTCGCAGTGGCATGGTGATTGGCATCACAAATACGACACGGAGCGGTGCTGGGGCATCGAAATAAGGAGCTGTCCGCCCTTGAGGCTGCTCAGGCACTTGCGGCATAAATAGAAGGTGCGTTAACGTCTCCGTACGTGGGCGTAACTCAACGCTTTTGGGAGGCCCAGGAGTCGCGTAGGTAGTTCCACACAATCTAGCCACTAGCCAGTAGCCCCTCTTGACTCTAACTCTCCAAGCACCAGCCACTGATGATCCAGCTGACGTAGCTGTGGATACGCCTCCGATTTTCTCATTTCTTAGACAGAGCACTGTCTCTCTAGAAGGTTTGTTTGAGTCTTTGGGACGATTACAGCAGACTTTGGGCGGCTTTTGTCATGAAGATCGATTAGGTTAGGCTTGTGGGCAAAGGCACTGAAGCCGCGGCTCTCTTCGATCCTAGTGGACGCATTCTGATACTCAACACATCGATCCTTACTCTCCCGCTCAGTGCTAACCCCAGATCTCGACTAGACCCTGGCACAACAATAAAAAAAAAAAAACAACCTCAATTCCCTCTCCAACTTCCAAATGTCACCGGCCGTCATCCATCCAGCAGCCCCACTCGCGCTTGCATGACATCTCAATGACAATGGACGTCAAGAGTCGCCAACAATCACAGATGACAATCGTGCATAGAGCACAGCAGCGACGCGTCGTCAGTCATCCGCGTCAAGCTAATTAAATCGAATTGCGGCAGCGTTCATTCGCCTCTCGGCCACAAAACGTCATCAAAACAGCCACAGTCGACTTTCTAAAGCCGCGAACGAACTGCAAATGTCAGCTGTCCGCCCTTTCAGCCCCGCGCACCGTCGTCGTCATCCCCCGAACCGGCATCCCCATTCCGGTCGCGATCGCTGAGAGAGAGAGACTCTCAAACGCCTGGCGGACTATCTGTCTGGCATCGCTCCGCCTCGGCGGCCGTTTGTTAATTGCGATCGCATTTATGGTGATTATGATTAAATTATTATAAAACAGTAAATTGGCACATTTACGTTAATTGTGACGCTTTCTGGCGTTCTACGCTATTGATTCGCCACCAACGCTCCTCCGTCAGCACGCCTGCCTTCAGTTGCGGCGGCCAACCTCAATTGAGTTCAGCGATCGAAAGGTTTGTGTTTGCGTTCGCGTTTGGGTTTGCGTTTCCTCCTTCCCGTCTCGGCTGTGTGAAAAGAAACACAAAAAGAAACAGATGTAAGCTCGAGAGGAGTGAGATTGGTTTGGAAACTTATTTTCTGCCTCAACAGTCCACCGGGGGTTCGGCCCCGTCCGCGTCGTCGTAGACGTCGAGCGTGAGGTCTAGTGTGGGGCTGCGTTCAATGCACGCTTTAAGCCTTGACTTAGAGTGGTTTATTCAACTTGCTGCTGCCGCAGTTGCGCTGGGCTCTAATGGTTGCATGTACACACTACACACACACACACACTCGTGTGCATGTTGTGTGCTGAGTGTTCCGCTAAGTATCTGCGGCTGAGCGTGCGCGCGGGGCGATGTAACGTGTGCGCGCCGCCGTTGATGCAAGAGGAGCTTGCGAAAGTTGACTACTTCGAATGGCAGTGTTGGAGTGTGTGTGCGTTGGTTGCTGCTGCCAAATGAAAAGGTTAACGTTACGAAAAGTTTTTTATGCGCGATGAATAATGATCATGAAGGGAGTTCAGTTCGTGTGGTTGCAGCTGCAGCGACTGCGACTGCGACAAGCTTGACAGGTTGACTGGAGGCCAGAACTAGAAGAGGAGATGACGTGGCTCCTGATGAGGGGTTCTTTTGGGGACCGGTCCGATTGAATTTTTGTTCAAACTGCAGACGAACTTCGATAACTCGAATTTTTCTTGTTGCAAGCGATGGTTCGAGTTATCGAAGTTCGACTGTTTATCGAAGTCCTCAGAGGGGCATGGCTTTTGGTCTGTATTCTGGTTCGGGGCAGCTTGTGGAAGACGATGGTTCGAGGTATCGAAGTTCGACTGTATATCGAAGTCCTTAGAGGAGAATGTCTTTGGTCTGTATTCTGGTTCGGGGCAGCTTGTGGAAGACGATGGCTCGAGTTATCGAAGTTCGACTGTATATCGAAGTTCGATTGTATATCGAAGTCCTTAAAGGGGCATGGCCTTTGGTCTGTATTCTGGCAGCTTGTGGTGGACGATGGTTCGAGTTATCGAAGTTCGACTGTTTATCGAAGTCCTCAGAGGGGCATGGCTTTTGGTCTGTATTCTGGTTCGGGGCAGCTTGTGGAAGACGATGGTTCGAGGTATCGAAGTTCGACTGTATATCGAAGTCCTTAGAGGAGCATGGTCTTTGGTCTGTATTCTGTTTCGGGGCAGCTTGTGGAAGACGATGGTTCGAGTTATCGAAGTTCGACTGTATATCGAAGTCCTTAGAGGGGCATGGCCTTTGGTCTGTATTCTGGTTCGGGGCAGCTTGTGGAAGACGATGGTTCGAGTTATCGAAGTTCGACTGTATATCGAAGTCCTTAGAGGGGCATGGCCTTTGGTCTGTATTCTGTTTCGGGGCAGCTTGTGGTAGACGATGGTTCGAGGTATCGAAGTTCGACTGTATATCGAAGTCCTTAGAGGAGCATGGTCTTTGGTCTGTATTCTGTTTCGGGGCAGCTTGTGGAAGACGATGGTTCGAGTTATCGAAGTTCGACTGTATGTCGAAGTCCTTAGAGGGGCATGGCCTTTGGTCTGTATTCTGGTTCGGGGCAGCTTGTGGTGGAGGGGCAAGTGATGGCTCGAGTTGTCGACGTTCGACTGTATATCGAAGTCTGTTTTCTGTTTCGGAAGACGGGGCAACATAATTTTTGCCTGATGTACTGCGCTGTGACAACTTTGGGACCCAGGCAAGGTCCATACTAACTCACTTTGGTTTCTCAAAAGTCCACCTGGCATTCTCACGACTCAGCGTATTCAGTCTACTTAGCCTTTTCGACCTCAGAAGTGAGTAAAGCGTCGTCGCCCCAACCAACCACTATCACCCCCAACATCGTTCCCATTTGAATTATGTTCCACATGGAGGAGCAGCCCCCATCGTTTGCGCCCCCATTTGCCTTAATTAATCGCCTAGATTCTCTCCTCGCATTCGCCATCGCTGGCAAATCATTCATTCACCTTCGGCCAGGCCAGACAAGAGGGGATGATAGCTTCATAAGCTGATATCCTGCCCATATCCTTTGCGTACCCTTATCTAATTGATTGTTTAATTAACCACTTCTCAAACGCACGTATCCTCACATGAATAAGGGTCACAAGGGCGTGCAGCAGCACCACCACCACCACCTGCCCGAGGCCCTTATCTGTTCATCGCTCAGGAAACCAAGAAAAACCCTCACTTTCGCTCAAAACACAAACCGGCCCCTTGAGTGAAATATGTGCGCCCAACATCGGAACAGAACATCGCTTATCGCAGAACCCACCCACCGACGGCCGGCACCTTCGATTATGCTAATGTTCCACATTAGATAACGGTGTCAGTTTACGAACCCAGAACAACAGGAGATAGCGAACGCCACCTCTTCCTTTTTGTCCAGCTCCATCTCCGTCCGTTCGTTTGTCCGCCGCCGCAGCAGTGGAAGGTCTGCGCGCCCCCAATAGAGCGTTGGGATCCTCTCGTCGTCGTCGTCGTCGCCGCCGCCGCCGCTTCTCGCCAATCTATCATGGAATTTGGTCACGTATTCTCGGAATAAATTATGAATTTACAAACAGGCTTGGGTCCGGCATGAGCCAGCACTGTTTTGCTGTTTTGCTGCCGCATTTGCATGCGCGGACCGACCCCAGAGCAGCTGAAACTGAAAAACAAAACATCTCATTTCGTTTGGGTGTTGCGAGGCTTCTCTCCCAGGCCGATGTAATTATGATCGCGATGCCTAGATACATTCAATAATAGTTCGTTGCTTTGATGCATGGCTAATTAATTTGTTTTTGTTTCTCCATTTCGCCGTTTTCTCGTTTCATACACGCATTTGAGAGCCCTGCTTGGGTTGCACAACATCGCCCCACGGACGTGACCAGAACACACACAAAAGTGCTTGCTGCTGTTGGGCGGCGGTTTGAGTGCTGAATATTGAGATGGTTTCTGTAATTAGGGAGTGTACTTGGACTGTTTTGCGCACATTTTGGCCGCGTCGACGTTTGACGCACGACTTGCGCTCGTCGGCCACTTCCTAGTGCGCGATATTGCCGAGACTTTTGCGCGTCGATTCATTGCAGATGAGATCACTTCGATTACCCTCCTCGCAGCATCCACGTGACCGCAGAAATCAATTGCAAGCCGTTGTCAATTGAGCTCATTAGCCTGACCCCGTTTGCCAGTTCAGCCGCACACGCTCTATTAATAGCCAACGTCACCCACACACGAGAAGCCTCGCATCCTACGTGACTGCTTATCCGCACAAAGAGAAACTCAAAAGCGTGCATCGGACAGAATCAATTCTACCTCGTGAACTTTGGATTCACTTAAAGACTGCCTCATTCCTTCCAGCCCAGTGGCCAGTGCCAAAGTCCCATCCGACGACACTCCATTGTCCTCGTTGTTCTAATCCCCGAGCGTCTGGCAGCGCCGCACATGCACCGTCCGCCATTGCTGGCTACCCATCGGCAAACAATGCAAACTCATAAACTCAGACTGGCAGGCCTTAACGGGGCATTGACAACAAAACACAAAAAATTAAGTTCAAGTAATAAACAGCAATTTAGTCCCCAAACAAAGACGCCTTTTGATCGTTGCTCTTGTTGTTCGCTGCTCCACCAGCGCACAACGATCACCAAGACGTTGTGACAGCGTCGACGTCGACGAACAGACAGTTGCTGTTGAAGCTCAAGACGACGACGACAACGACGACGACGACGATGATGATGGATTCAAGTCAATAAGTCATGTCAATTCGATTGCAGCGACCGCAGGGGGCTACCGCGGAGGAGTAGCCATTAAATGCGAAGAACCGAACGACCACGGCCGGGACGGGGGCCACGGAAGAGGGCACATCGATTGTGTGTTTATTACAACATTAAATTTCATCATCCTCATCATGATGTGGATCGTCGTTGATCATAGTGATTAGGGCGATGATAATCGCTGTCCGACGCACGCACAGCTGGGGGTGATCTGGTTCTCGGTCTCGACTGAGTGGACAGTCTGTGCGGAAAGGAGGCTCTCTTTCGTCGGGAGGATGTTCTCTGTCGCCGGCAGACGTGTGGCAGAAGGAAGTTCTTTTTCGCAGGCGGAAGAGTGGCAGATCGTGTTCATCGTTGAGTCTATGTGCCAAGGGTCCACATCTCATCTCAGGCACTAAGTCGGCCTTTTCCACAACCCTCCACCGGTCTACCTCTCAGCTCAGTGCCTCATCCAGTCTTAGGGTGCCTTGACAATGCGCTTTCCTTGAACAAACCTAGGCCGGCACTCCCAAATGACACTCCGTCAATCATCGACGCCCTTCTTGTCAGCCCCACTGTCCGCCAGCACACAATCATCAACATAACGATCTTTCTGTTTAGGTTGCCATATCGTCTTGCGGCACCGCCTCCATCTTTACGGGGCGGATTAGCATTTTATGCGTCCCCCATTGTGTTAGAACGACGAACGTGTATGGCAACACTTTAACCTTGGCCCGGACGAGTCGAGTCGAGTCGAGTCGAGTGGAGATACAAATCTTTTCACTTCAACTCATCGTGCCCGTGTCCGTAGGGCACGCACCGTCAGAGAGAAGGGAAGAAAGGTCCACGAATGGACCGCATACATTCATCATGGTCGCATCGGCCTCACGTACCCCGTGTACTCGCATCGTTCGTCCGCCCGCCCGCTCGGCTAATTCGATCGTTCATGTAGATTCGGGCCATATGACGGTGTCCGTGGGTATCTATGATCGGAAAGTTTAATAATAAATCCCATAAGCTACTCCAATCCGGAGCCAGTCCACACTCCGTTGTGCTGGATGGTACGATGGATGTACGTGATTTGAGGCGGTTAATGGAGCATTTGACCCGCTTCGGTGGCCCCTTCTAATGGTGCTCTCCGACGAGGAGGAGGTGGCGAGAGATGCTGGCTGGTGAATGTGATCTTCAGGCAGTCGGTCCTTCGTTTTCTGTGCCCCAAGATCGATTGCAAGTGGAATTAGCGGCTTTGCAGGCGGTTTCGATGCAAAATTTGCATCTAGCGTGAGGGGCCCATGATACCGCCTTGATTGGCTCAATTACAGCGTATCAGCGTGACTTTTGGCTCCGCTGTGACTGTGGTGTTGCAACGTTGCTTCTCTAGGACTGTCGATCCAGAAGAGACACGATTCAGCCTCAACTTGATGCTCATGAGCTGCCTGTTTGACTAGGCAACTGACGAGGACGAGGTCGGTTCACACCTCTCCAGTCGACTCCTCATCAAAGTGCTATCATTCCGAGGCAAGCACTGCTCAGTTCCCAAGATTCCCGAAGATCACTCAGATCACCGATCAGAGACATCCCAGATTAACGCGTCCATCGCCCGCCGAACTCGATGAAAGCCCAGAGTTCAATGGGATCACGCCCAGTCGCATCGATCAGCGCTGACAGCTTGACTCGAATGCTCCAAATCAGAGGAGAATCGATCGAATTCACTTCGTTTCGTTTCGTCTAAGCACCGCTCAAAGGCATCATTGATCACTCGGGACGCGAACGAATCCAATCTTAATTGCCGTCAGCGCCGGAGATTGCTCTCGACGCTTGATCGGTGACAGATCGCCTCGCGGACAGGCTGTGTGCGGATCTGGCCGAGTACCCAGCCTGCGTGGGCCCTGCCCGGCCGCTGTCGATGCTCTGGCCATGCTCGGATGGGCACAAATTAATCACTCATTAGCATACCGCGCTTGAATTTATTTCCCAGTCGCGCAGTGTTTGCGTTCGTTCTCCCCACCCGTTCGCAGCGGTGTCAGTCGAATGTAACTCAACAACATCGATCAAGGATTCATTTGCATAAACTCCAGCGCGGCGGGCATGTACAATTACATCACACCCGCATCACGTTGTCAGCTGTACACGGGTGCGGGCGGAGGGGTGTAGCGGGCCAATTAGAAGCGCGGAGCAACGACTCCAAACGCTACAGCGGGCTGCGTCTCAATTAATCTCTATTTTCCGGGGCTTGAGACGTTCTCAGGGGGAACTTAATTGGGCGCAACTAAGCCAAGATTTTCAAATGAAAAGAACACAAAGCCAAACAAACAATCGGCCAGAGTCTACATACGAGTATGTACGTCTGTGCGATGAGCTCTGCTGGACCTTGTCCTAAGCCTCGGCGCGCGGCTTACTGAGCGACGGGTTAATTATGCATGCGATGAATTATTGTTTTCGGCTGATAATTAGCGTCTTGCCGTGATGACATTAGCGGTGGCAAAGGGCTGGCTGGCTGGGGAGTGCACACACGCTCGTAAAAGGGAGGAAACCGCTCGTAAAGTGTACAAGTCGCCCGTGATTGTGCTTCGCAGCTCGGGCCGGTGTGACCTCTGGGCCGTGTGAGATGTGGAGGTGGCTTTAATTTTCCCATCAAACCAGTCACCAGTCGATGGAGGCGTGAATTATTGCAGCAGCAGCACAACACTCGAGACGTGCTAATGGAGCTGTTGCCCGATGGCCGATGGCCGAGGAGGAGAGTGCTTTGATAAGCGGGCCATAAAAGCTGAGGTTTCATATCTGGTGGGCTCCCTCCGTCGCCTCGTTGGATGGTTATCTTGATTTTGACGCTGAATTATGGCCGTTTTGAGGGTTACCTCCTCTTTTTTGGGTACCGGCTTCTGAAGAAGCCTCTCTCTCTGACTGAATGACGGGCGAAATGAAGACGTTGCTGTGTGAGATGGACTTCGTGGTCACATTTCCCCCCCGCACGAGGTCGACAACACTGCCTCAAGTCGACGTCAATCCGCCCCTCAATCCAGCCAAGGCCACACGCTGGCATCAACGCGCTCCCATCCAGGCCACAACATAACCGAGAAATAGATTCAGTGACACCGCCTCATTTGACTATTTTATCCCGACGTGAACCCCTCCGCTGGCGAATGATATTCTAATTCCGCTGACGTCAGCGTTCAATGTTTTGGCAATTCTAATCTGCTAAGCCTCTCTCGGTCTCTCTCCCTCCGGCTGATACGTTCATGAATGCCCAGCTAACCCACATTTTGGGTGCATTTAACTTTACCCTTCAATCGTCACAAACAGAGCCTCGTGTGCCATGCTAATGAAGGCAGCCTCTCTCCATCTCTCTCTCTCTCTCGCTCTCTCAGTCTCTGTTGATGTTGATGTTGACGTTGATGAAGCTGTTCAGATAAATCTAATCGCCTCTCTGATGCAACCAAGCTCTATCACACAATTCGTCCAGCCATCCATCACAATTCCAACATCCCAGCGACACCAGCTCTCACTTCCTCCTTCGTTGCCGCCACCCACTGCAACAACCCCTAGCTGACGCTGCACCATGCTCTGAGCTGGTGGATGTGTGTGCGTCTGGCAGTCGAGAGATCCAAACGAAGTGCTCCACTGGTTCCATGCCATTCAGGGTTCCAACGAACCGTGTCGGCGCGGCGTAACCATCAGCGATTGTATTTATTCTAATTCCGAAAGAGAGTGTAGAACAACAACGAGTTCCGAGCGCTACCCGGCTGCACTCGAGGTCCACACTCTCGCTTGGCCGGTCCTCGGCGATGTGCTTATCGCATCCAGCGGCAAGGAGGGACGAGGCGTTTGTTTGCGCGAATTTGCACAAACTCAATATGACATCATTTTTTTTTTATGTAAGCAATAGCAGCCGCTCGGCAAATGATAGATACAGATACAGATCCACTTGAGTGGAGAGGGGGGGAGTGGCGTGCGCTCGCGACCGTGCTGATGGGGTGGTTGGGCTCGGAAATTCTAATAGGCGCTAGAATTGAATTTCAAATTAGTTTGTTGTTTTGTGACGTTAGAGTGGGGGAGCGGGTGGGGGGGGGGGGGATGATGACACAAGCTGTAAGACCTTCAACTCGGCTCTGGATTGACTGTGAACTCGTGCAAGGCTAGCAACGGGGAACGGTTGAGATCTGGTGTCAATCTGGCGTCTCTGACGGAGTGCAAGATTCCCCTGCATCCCGGTATGTTGCGTTTGCCAGCTCATCTCGCTCCCATCCACGAGATCCATTGAAACAGGTGATGTCGCTTCCGATGTCCCCCGCACCCCTCCCCCTCCGCGGTGATCGACTGCATTTGCATGTCCAGACCGCGCGATGTTTACGCCGGGCCAATATTGAAACTTTAAATTAGCATAATGGGCACTCTATTCAGACGCCAGCCATTCGCCAGCTTTTCCATTAGCAGCACAGTTCCACGGTATTGTTTAAGCAACTGTCGTCCACGCTCGCCATCTGTGGAGATGACCGACTGCGACTCTAACTCCGGCGACAACGACGAGGGCAAATTGAACATTTTCTTTGGAAGCTCCTCCGTTTCTCCTCCTCCTCCCCCCTCCCACCATTGTGCGACTCTGGCTCTTGTCTTGTCGTCGCTTCGCCTGACATTCGTGGTCGCGTCGCTGTCGTTGTTGTCATCAAACGTCGGCCGGTCGTGTCGGCTGATGTTTCCTACACACCATGGCCCCGGTTGTGTTTCTCTTGTGTTGCCTCTGTCTCTTCGTGGATATTGCAACACAACACTTCTACAACATTTTGAATTCATCTCAGCCATCGCCTGTGGGGTACCGTGTGTTGCCTGCTTGCTGCCTGCCTACCTGTGGCCTGGTCGCATCGAGCGGGGGCGGACTCTCTCTCTCTCTCTCGGTCCCTCTCTTTTCGTTTTCTTCTTGTGATTGCCATGATTAGGTTGCCACTTTGAATACATAATAATCCAATCTGAAATGCAAAGTGTGTCTCCCTCGATTATATTGTTCGAGTGATAATTTATGGGTTTTCAAGTTGTTTTCTATTGTGCGGTCCTGCTGCTCCACCTCCACCGCACCACTGAGCTGGGGACATTTGAATTTCGTTCGTCGATTTATGCGCGATTCCGTATCAATTTACGCCAACCGCTGTGGAGAGAGGGTCGACTGGGTTTCAGTCTGTTTTTTTTCTCCTTTTTTTCGGAGTAATGAGCCTAAACATTCCGAATATGGGGACGATGTGTGTATTCTGTTGTTTTGGTGGAAACAACAATTTGGCAATTAGCACGCAACGGAAGAGATCTCGTGCACGATTGTAGATAGGCGAAGGTGTTGAGTTCTGATCTGTGGAGGGGGCTGTCTGTGGGGTTGAGCAGCGAGTTGAAACGACAAAGGAGTCAAAGGTTGTCGGACTAATGGAACTGCCCCATTGAGGCACTTTCTCCTTTCGTTGAAGTGTCGCCCGCATCTTCAAACCCGACTCTCCATCAATCTGCTCAAAATTGATCGTGATCAGTTCATTATCATGATGGGCCAGCACACCGACACACAAATGGGCGATGTAATCTAATGCTTCCTGAAGTGGGCGCAACCGAAGTGACAGAGAGTGAGAGAGAGAAAAGCGCGACACTAGCATTAAATTAGCGGCTACCTACGCTGCGCCACGATCGAAAGCCATGCGGACGCACACTCGTATGCCGTGGCCGATGCGCGCGCTCCACCATCATTTATTCACTTCACAAGACCCGTGCACACCTTATACGGGTTTTATGGCCCCAACAACAGCGACTCTTGGCGTAGAAGGCTATTAACCAAATCTTCCATAACTTTATTATCTCGACCTGACCATGTGTGGATTTTCGACTTGACGTTGCAGGCAAGCAAACGCTCGGTTTTGTGTGTCAATTTGGGCCACTGGCACGTGTCGCAGTTAGGCAAACATGGCGGTTCAACAATTACACACCCACACGCACTCATCGGCATTTCGATATCGCCTCCCCCCCAAAAATGGGGCGGCAAGCTGCCACCACAGCGACCCCGAGAGCGTATCCGCAGTCAAGGCTGGACTTAGAACGATGTGTTTTCACGCGAGCGACTAGAGTTGTCGAGAATTTGCATAAATTGCCGCGATTCCCCTGGCGATGGGATGGCATTGATATGCCGATCGACTGTTGTTAGCTACACTTGGGGTCACAATTTGGGTTGATGGAGGGGAGACTCTCTCGCGTTGGAGAGCAGATCGCTGGGAAATTCGGTGCCCCATCTAACGCATCATCCGTACGGAGGAGGAAGACGACGTCCGAGGCTGTGCTGCGCATACACTCAGCCAAGCAGCGACGTGAATTGCGTAATTAAACTGAAAAATGAATGGATAATTACATGTTCTGAATTTGATTAGTGCTCGGGCACGATCGCTGTGCGATCATTCTCGTGGTTCGTGATACAATTGTTTCGAGATCGAAATTCGCATGTGCGGATGGTGGAGCGAAGTCCAAGCGCGCGGATGCCGATGGTTGCTGAGATCGGAATGGGAATTGAAGTGAGGATTTATCTGCAGTCCGACATGGACAGACGAGCCATTGTTCGAGATGTGGTGGTGGGGGGAGGGATCGGAATTTCGTCGAATGAATGGCCTCGGAGTGAGCTTCATTTGACAGACTTCCCCCGTCCACAGGCGACGTTTGCCATGAACTGGCTCGAGATCTAGAATGAATGGCTTCGGAGTGAGCTTCATTTGACAGACTTCCCCCGACCACAGGCGACGTTTGCCATGAACTGGCTCGAGATCTAGAATGAATGGCTTCGGAGTGACCTCCATTTGACAGACGTCCCCCGTCCACAGGCGACTTTTGACTAGAATTCGAAGGGAGGGCCATGTAACTGGCAGCACAGCACCGTGGTGCGGCCAGACGACACTGGGACATGATCGTAAAATTAAGTCTGATTCATTTTTTTCGCATTTATCTCTCCGGCTCGAGTTCTATTTTTACCTCTTTTGACTCCTTTCACTCCTTTAACCCAAAAAAAAACCACCATTCCGTCACCTCGTCGAAAATAAAATGCTACCCGATGGACACTCCTCCCTTAACTGACCCACTGAAGCGCAGCACGGTTCGTAGCACCCACCAAACACCCACGTTGCGACTTTCTCTTGTCACATCAATCGTTCCCAAAAGGGATCCGCCGCCGCTGCCGCTGCCGTCGCTTTCCGACCTGATTAACCAATCATTCTCGCTATCTCCTGCTGGCCAGATGCGATCTATAAATACATCATTCACTCGACAAGCACTCACACCCTTCCCTTCACCCCTGCTCTCGCACCCACCCACCGGCTCTGCCTTTCCAGTGCACAGTGCAGTGTCTATAATCGGCACTCGATAATCGAGAGAAAGAGAGCTCCGTGATAATTATGTACACCCCACAGATACTCCACACACACACACACACACCGGCGTACAGACCCGAGCGTACAATGCACAAAACAACACAAAGTCAACATAACCTCATTCGCTGGTTGTGTGTGGACACAGCTGGTCGGTCCCCCAGCGCTGTACGTTCGTACGTACGTGAGCGCGGGTGAATGATGTCCATTATGTGCGCCGCAGAGGCTCTGTCATAAGCACAAAGTTGCAACAACGCGGAGCGTACAAATAGTGCATTGCCCCAAAGGTTCACCAGCACCGCTGCGCTCCGTCGCTTCGATGGGGCCCCATCCAACACACGGACGATTACTCAAAGTGTGACAGTGCTGCCGCTGCTGCCTATTGATCGACGTGATTAGATATCGATTTCGAATGCTAATTAATATCACACGCACACACACACACACACACAGAGCCGTCGTTCGCCCGTAGATTGGTACAAAAAATTGGGCGTTGACGTCTACGACGCTGCTGCAACACGGGGTACACACGGCGATTATGCGATTATGAGCGCGGATTAAGGCACTTTGTACTTTTGCAACTCCTGGCCCGGGCTCTCGGGGGGGTGGGGCGGGCGGTCGGTGGGTCGTTCGGTTGGTCGGTCTGTCGGCCCGGTCCACGGCTGTTACTTTCCAACCTTTTGTTCGAGGCGAAAACCAAAAGAAAAGGAAAAAGCCACGCGAGAGAAACGATTCCGTGTTTTGTTGTTTTTGCATTTTCTCTCCTTGCTCGGAGAGCTGGCTGGCTCGTTTCTTCTTTGTGCAGTGTAACGGCCGCTTATCGCGATAATTTATCTTGATGAAATTTTGTTTTCGCTTTTTTTTTTCTCCTTCCTCCTAGTGGTTTTGGTTTTGGTTTGGTTTTTTTGGCTCTTTTTGTCTTGGCTTGTTTCGCTTTTCCAGAAAAATTGGAACGGAGAGGCGATTTTTTTTGGTTTTTCTGTTTTTTCTGTCCAGGGTCCGTGCTTAGCCGCGGCTTGTAGATTGATGATAGGACCGTAATAATGCTTATTTTCTTGTCGGCCAACAATGCCGAGGAAGAGTGGCAATGTGGACTGATTGCTGCAGCCACCATCAGGCCGGGCGCTGGTGCTGGTGCTGGTGGTGGTGTTGGCCGCTGATGATGGGGATGAGGTGGTAGCGCGATAAGGTTGAAGTTAATTTGTAAATTAGTTACCTCAACGGAGGCTAGAGTGGCTTGGGGGATTATCTATGGCGGCACGGATTAAGATTTCGACTCGGTTGCGCTCCGTGGTGACGGAGCCGGTTTATCTGCCACTGATTGAGTGAGGAAATGTTGTAAAAAAAAGTAGCCACCTGTCAGTGGGATACACAAGACCTTGGCTCAAACAATGCAAAGCCTTAGAATCCAACGCACGAGCATCAGTTCACCCTCCCTCACCCCCTCTGATAAATTTCAAGTTCAACTTCTCGCCTCAAAAAACCATTAAATCGAACTGCGTCTTGCTCATGAATTGAATGGGAAAACAAATGCCAACCATTAGCGCCTCGATAAGAATGCGCACCATTCTGCTAGTCACTTCCCACTTCTGGCCACCATTTGAATCGGAACAAAGCTTCGATTGAAGCCAGCATTCAATCGATTCGGACACCATCCACCAGCGGTAGCAGCAGATACGCGGAAGCATTCGCGATTACTCCAGCACACAACCAGTCGCGCGCAACTCTCCAGCCGGTCCCAATATTCGACATCTCAACTAGGAAGTGGAACTACACGACCGCCATTAGCATGGCCAGACAATCGCAGCACATTCGGACAATGCCTTCGGCTTTCGATTCCGATCGACGCACGTGCCGAGAATCGCTCGCAAAAAAAAAAAAAGCAAAAATGTGCAAAATACTCGTAGTTTCCTGGACGATGTACCTTCACGTACAGCCTCCAATGGGAATGCGAATGAAATCGCCTGGGTCTTGCAGTCCGCGTCCCTTTCATCGATGATTTCCCTTAATTACCGTAAGAAGTCGTAAAAGTCCAAAACGATAAAAACAAAAAAAAAAAAGCTGTGTGCCCCCACCAACTTCTGTCGAACGCGAACCATTAACGAAAAAAAAAAAACAAAAAAAAAAGTGGAAACAAATTTCGCCCCATGCCAGGCGAGGCGCACAGAGTCGAGCGAACGACGCGAGCAACCGAGCGAGAGCCGCCGAAGAAGAGGCATAAACGGCCGAGGAGCGAACACGCAGCCCCGAAGCTCGTTGAGGCATCCGAATAAATGAGAATAAATGCGAATTAATTGCTTCAGAAATAATTTTACGATCGTGTCCCTGTGCCACCGCTGGCAGAGGCAACCAGTGTCGTCTGGCCGCACCACACCGCTGCGCTGTCAGACATTTAATAGGTCACCCAAAACAGATTCGACAACCATCTCGTGAAAATTCGTCGTTGTCGTTGTCGACAGTGATGACGGGTCGTCGGCGGCGGCGACGACGACGACGACGATGACTTTGGTTGGGAATGACAGCTTTTACGATCGTGTGCGTTGCGCGTATGCTCGTAAAACGCAGGAAGCGTTGAAAATTATCCGCTTTGCGTTTTTTTTTTTCCACCCCAGACCCTGGCACGCTCTGGGCTGGGAACCGTCGATAGCGATGCCAATGAGGCTCGGTCAGGCTATGTGGCAGGTTGTTGTCACTCCTTTGTTTGAGGTGAGCGCACCGAACATCAAAGCGGTTGGTTGTGAAACCGAGAAACCCTTTCGCGGGACCGAACACAATGGGGACCTAATTACACGGGTACCGCTGAGTAAATACGCGCCGAGAGCGCACAATCTTCTCTTCGCTGAGCACACAGAGTCGATGGACCGCGGCTGGAGATCAAGGCGCAGTGCCGTCTTCGCATCTAATCGCGCCGAGTCGCAGCTCCAAACGGGAGATAAAAGTTGAGAAGTTTGCTAGGTTTAAGGGGGGTTGCAGATGGATTCGTAGGATCCACCGCCTTATCAGAGAGTCTCTGTTTGCTGCTGCTTCTTACCCGTCGACAGACACACGCAGACTCGGGTGGGTAACACGATACAGTTGCCATTGAACACGACCGACCTGGGGAGTTGTCTTTGCCTTTTGCGGTTTTGAAATAAAGCCGTGCCGCGCCACGCCGAGCGGCATGCATGTGCAGCAGCAGCGGCGGCAGAGGTGAAAGTGGTGATTTTACTTTGATCGTTAATCTCTTCCATAGAAATCTATCATGTAACTGCCTGACTGCCTGACTGCCTGGCTGTCTGCCTTGGTTTGGCATTGAGGAAGCAACAGCCGCCGCGCCGCGGTGAAGGAACCGATGGGGCAGTGGCGAAAGCCGATGTGAGCCCTTCCAACTCGCCGCCGTGCCGATGGAGAGTGATTTATGGTAATCGACTGTGCTAAGTCGAATGATGGCCGGCAATGAAAATTATGACATTTCCCCCAGTTCGAGCAGTTAAAGCGGCTTTATTGCAATGGCGAGGCAACATGGCTTTTGTGTTGTTCAGCAGAAGAGGGGGGTGGGTGGTATGGGGCCATCAAAATGGTGACAGGAAAGTCTAATTTATTCCAACGGATAGGCCATCAAAAGGCTCGACAATCGATTACCATTTGAGAGCTTTCTTTTGATGGCCCAGCTGACTGGACACAATCGACGTGTTGAGCGACGTGTGAGATGGGAAATAATCCTGAGCGTGACGGAAGTGAGCGGAATTTTTGATTTCTTTTTCCTTCTTCGGAAAGTCGGTGTCTCTCTGAGGATGGTGGTCGTGGCTTTCCTCAACGTTCTTTCTCCATCAAGTCGAACGCTTTGCCTTTAGTTGCGAGAGTGCCTTTTTTTGCCCAGAATCTGGATTTGGAATGAAATTGTCCGGACTAGAGATTAGGTCATCCGGAGTAGGGATGTATACTTTTTTATTAAATAGGGATGACGACATCTAGATTAAAGATTAAATCATCCGGATTAGGGAGATAGTTGTCCGGATTATGGACGAAGTCAACCGGATTTGAGATGTGTGCCTTTTTTAGGAATAGCGATGATGACATCTAGATTAAGGATGAAGTGAGCCGGACTAGGGAGAACATTGTCCAGATTAGTGACGAACTCATCCGGATTATGGAGGAAGCTATCCGGATCTGAGACGATTTCGCCTTTAATTCATGTGACACCATCCATAATCTGGAGAACTAGAGGATGTAATAGTCCATATTAGTGCGGAATCTTCCAGATTGGGGTGAAATCATCCGGATTATTGTTAAGTCAGCCGGAGAAGAGACGAAGTTATTCAAATTATGGATGTTGATGCCGGAACTGAAGACGGATTAGGAATGTGATCGTCCGAACTAGAGATGAAATCATCCGGATTGAGCTGAAATCATCCGGATTATTGGTGAAGTCCTCCGGATAAGAGTTTTAGTTATTCAAATTATGGATGTTGGCATCGGAACTGAAGACAGATTAGGAATGTGATCGTCCGAACTAGAGATAAACTCATCCGGATTGGGGATACCATTCGGATTTTCTATGAAAAATTCCAGATTAAAGATTAAGACTTTGGCACTAGAAGCGAAATCGTCCAGATTGTGAATGAAATCATCCGAATAATAGGTGAATTCATCCGGATTAAAGATGAAGTCACATGACAAGTTCTACTCGAAACGAATTAAGTCAGAAACGTTCTCAAAAATACAAAGTTCCAATGTCGTATTCATCAGCTAACAGGAAGGCAGTAAATTCAGGAAGACAAGTGTTCCCAAAAACTCAAACTCGTACGTGCCCTTGCGAGGTACATACTTGACTCAGATCCACTCTAGCAGAACTTCGCAATCTCTCGCCCCTCCCCCCACCTAACATTCCAGGTGTTACACAATCACATTTCCGTAACCTCAAACTTTTCCGCCCCGCCACCATCCAGCACCCACATCGTCGTACGTTGTAACATTTACCATAAATTCCACGAATGACAATCATCCCACAAAACCACTTTCACACCATTTCACCCGGCAAACATTCGCATGCACACGCTTCACTGGTTAACTTAAGCAATTAACCCAAGACCCTTGGCACACCTATAATACGCATCATGTTAAAGTAGATCATATCACATCCAGTACGCACTCGTAAAAGATAAGTACCTGCTCTAATGTAATCACCTCCTCTGCGCATCTCCTCGGCGGAGCGCTTGAAAACATCGAACACCATTACAGCTGAGCACAGCACACCCCAACCAAACCCCAGCACACTCGTGCAGCCACCCCGCTCTGGCATTTGAAACAATCTCACGAGATGTAGCGACGAACGTACACCGAGCCGATGCCGAAGAACTTTATCACTTACACCTAATCAGGTTCGCTTAAACAGCAATAAAGTTCATCCTACACTTGCAATGAGCAACGGTACTACTTAGTGTCTATCTGGCTGGCTGTATCTTCTCATCTCGCTCTCTGCAGCATTTCGCCGACACTGACGCGACCGCCGATTGCGCCGTTGCGCCGTCGTCGTCGCCCAATTCTAATCACTTCTCGGAGGTTTCGCCGAAGCTTCGAATTCGCCATCAGCTCGTGTTCGCCAAAGATTCAGAGTTCCAGATTCTGGCTGAAGGCTTGGGGCAAACCGCATCCGCGCCCCCCCCTCAATCCCGCACCACACTCAGAAGCAGATATTACTTGTAGTCGAGTGCAGAGCCATTTATCCCCGCGTTCAAGGTTCCAAAACGATATCAAACACACGCCTGAGTGCTGTTTTGTGATTGCAACGAGCAACGGCAACGGCGACGACGACGACTACGATTACGACAAAAGTCTATCCCATCACGACCGGCCAGACCTGGCAGCCGTCTAATGGAACGGAGATTAAAAGGCGAAATAAAAGTTAAGTGCAGCCGGAGCGTGCACGCTCTGCACCGCGACACCGCAACACCGCGACACCGCAACGATGCCACTTGCCGAGCGAGTGTTGTTTGCTCATTGTATCTGGAGCAGATAAGAGAAATGCAAAATGGATTTGCCGTTAGGATGTGTTGGTTCGGTCTGGCTTCTTTTCGGCGATTTTCATTGTTCGAGATCTCTGACGAAAGATAGAGACCGGCTCGGTCAGAGGTCACGTTCGCGAAAGCACAGCACCTGCGATGGGTTACAATGGATTATTAGCGCTTCAGTTTTCTGCTCTTTTTGTCGAAATTTTCGCCGTGGATTCGGCGATGGTACGGTCGATGTGAACTAGTTCAGCGCGCGATACAGGTGCGGCGGTGTTGATGAGCAGAGCACGTCTGTGCCATTTGACTGGGATTACACGCCGATGTCAACGGTGGAAACTTAACTCTTGCGCGGTGGATGACTTTTTGAATGTTGCTCGGGTAGCGAACAACAGCGCTGCGAAATGTGGCCCATGACACGATTTGGATGCGGATTTGAATGGCATCGATGAATGGGCGAATGAATGTGTTGCGACAGATTTTTCCCGCTCAACTCGCAAATTCGAATGGATGACAAGCCGAGCTTACTTTTGAATGAATGAGGAAGCGATGATGATGGATAGGCTTTCACTGAATACCTCATGCCTGCCGCATCCTTCCCACAGGGCCATCCTCACCCACCCATCGCCGTCAACATGCTAGACAAAGAGCATTTCTCGGCCTTTGCAAAAAGTGCTTGTCACTTTGCCACCATATTTGTCACCGTGCTCGTGCGCTCATCATCACCTCCTCGCCGATGCACAAAAAATCATCTCAAAATCGAATTCAACGAGAGAAAATTCAGAAAACAATTTCCCCATCAGCACATTTTTCATGAGAATTTCAAAAATACACTCAAAATCCATTTCGACTGCAAAAACAATCCCCAGACCGGCCAGCTTCATCAACAACAACATCAACAACAACCGAAACCGAACGAAAACAACACTAAAAGCGTCAAACAGCCCCCGATGGTGAGCGAAAGAGAGAGAGTGAGAGAGAGAGGGGGGGTGGCCGACAAGAGGAAAACATTTCTAAATCTGTTACGCTTGACGACGATCTTGATTGAGTAAGCTTGCACTTTGCCATAAAATCCGTGTATCTGCCACCATTCCCGCACGCTGGCAAATCGCTGCACATTCGCTTGTTCGCTTGTTCGGTTGTTCGGTTGCCAAAAATGAAAAATCTCGACAAATCAAATTCAATATTCGTCGTGCTTAGCCAAATGACGTACGCCACGTACGAACATCTCCTCGGCGGACATAAACAGGACCGTTCACCGCCGCACCGCAGTTCCCCTGGCAGCGCTGCTTGAATGTTTATTCTCAGCGTCAACGTTGAACACCCACTTTGCCCCACCGGCTGCTGCTGCTGTCCACGACGGTCCGGTACAGATCGGACGACTACAGCGGCGTAAACGTGATTACAATTTGCAATTTGTCGAGGATCGCGCTTTGCATTCACGCGGCGGGGGACGTTGCTTGGGGTGGGGGCGACGAAGCAACAAAGAAGTTTTGTGTAGCTGACAGGTTGCACGCAAGCCATGCTCCCTGCTCGCTTGATGACACATATCCATGTCTCACCAGCGGCGGATAAGATAAGGCGATGTTTTTCGCCATCGTGCCATGCCCCGGCCGCCCTCGCCTCGCCTCGCCCACATTTCTGACGGCGAAAGTGCTCGTATCTAAACAAATCATTGCCGCTAGTTGTAAACAATGGAACATAGATTGTGCTCTAAATTTAGACGCGCTGCCTAGCCCACGAGCTTGGTTGTTATTAAATTTTCACAAATTGGGGTCAATTACCCCATCAGACTTGGCCGCTTTATGCGGCCTTAGCGTATCGGGGCGGTTCAGCAAATCGGCGATAACCGGGTATCGCGGCATCTCATATCAGCGCGGGAAGGAGTTCGACGATGGCCTGCCGGAGTGCCGATCCGCACTCGTGGCCACGTGCTGTCGCTGCTGCCAATTTGGAGCGACAGTCCAAACAGAGGTATGTTCGAGCGTCTTCGCCTAGTGCGCCGTGCCCCAAAAAAATGTAGAAAATTTTGCGAGCTCTTATCACACGAGCGTGCGCTTTGTGTGTACAAGTGCCGGTTCGGAGCTGCCTCCGTTTCGCGTGTAGACTTTGGACGAATGAATGCAAAACACCTCCCAATCAATCAATCAATCAAGCGATTCGTTTGACTGCCGCTCTCTTCCTCCACCAGGCGACGGATGCGAAATGCGTCTCGCTCATTTGACCTAGGCTAGCGTAGCTGTTGGTGTACCTTATCTGCGGCAATTAAGCACACTCACTCACATTTCCCCCCGAAGGCGAGCGAGAGGTCGCCATCCAACACACACAGCGAGAGACGATAAGATCGTCGTCCATTGTTGGGCCTTTGCCTCAATCGTCGGCCAGCCACCAGGCTGAATCCGGCTCAATCCAGTTGCGGCAGCAAGTGACGAGTGCGCCGATGATTGGCGAGAGGACGTTAACGTTATCGATCGGTTCGTAAGCAATGGTCTTTAGGTTCATTTCCCGGCGATAGCCTAATTTTCGAATACAGGCCAGACCGGTTCTGATGTACCTCGCGTGTGGACAAAGTGTCAACACGGTTGAAGTTGAAGATATGATAAATCACAGGATCAACTGACGGCGAACCGGTTCTGGTGTGGCACTTTGAAGATCACTGCCAAGTGACGTCGATGGGCATCGCTTAATTGGAACGAAAATGTAAACAGAGGGAAATGCAAAAGCAAGCAGAAGGCAACCAGTCAGCCAGACCAGACCAGATCGGGGGGAGGCAGGGCAATCTCTCATTCTGTGGACTTGACTTTGACATTTTTTTTTTGTCTGTTTGCCTTCTTCTTTTGTGTTGTGATCAGCCCCCCTCCTCCTCAGCCCTCCCAGTCCACTTCATTCTTGTCTTGTCTTGATGGCGATCTTGATGCCAAGCATGTCTTTGAAAACATTTTTTTTCATTCAAATTCTAAGTGTACCGTGCCACGCTTGTTGTGGTCGATTTGTGGCGGCTCCCTAGGCGGCCGCGACGTATTTTTAGCCATCGTTTTCTTCTCATTTTATTCTTATCACAGAAAATTTGATTCAAAAATAAATAGAAATAAATTAAAATGTTTCACTTGAGGACCACCAGTTTTCGAGACAGAATGTGGGAGAAATCCAAAACGAAACAAAGGAGCGAAAAAAAAACTGTACACGTGCAGTGACACAGCGCTTGGGAGAGTGTGTCGTACGTCATTCGATTGGTTCCCAGGGACTATACGGCGGTGCGAAGGCCATGCGGAATGGTAAACAACTAGTCATCTGGCCATCTGGGGGACTTGATGGGAGGCGGTTTGGGTTGTGGATTGCCCAGTGGTCTGCTACTGCGGATTGGATGGTCTTCTTCAGTTTGGGAAGAAGGTACGATCCGCGGTAGTTGGGGCTTAGTTACCTTTGTTCGATGTGAACGATTCGAAAGATTCGTTCCGTTCCGATGATCCCATCCCAAATTCTGACCACCATAATAATTGAAAATCTGCGTCGCACTTGCAAGAACCATTTCAATCGAGGTCCACTCTGAATAATGGTGGATTTTTGTACCAAATTTCGTCGGATTTCTGCCCGTATTCTGACGAGTGTGTGCTTGGCTTCATCAACTGGAACTACTTTGCGTCAGAAGCCGACTTTACCCGACTTTCTCGACCGAATTTCGTACAATCTTGGCACCAATCCATCTGTGGCCAGAAACGAAATCTAAATTTCATATCAGACTCCGAATTTTTGAACATCATTAAGTTCTACCAGAATCACATACCGAATCTCCAAATTTTTGACCAAATTCATTAAAATCTGACTCCGAATTTCTGAAATACTTATTAATTCGAACTCCGAATTTTATATCAGACTCCGAATCTTTGAACTTCATCAAAACCGATCAGAATCGCATTCCGAATTCTTAAATTGTTGTCAAAATTCATTGGAATCTTACTCCGAATTTCTGAAAAACTTATCAAATTGTGCTCCGAAGTTCATATCATACTCCGAATTCTTGAACTTATTAAAAATTGACCAGAATCGAGTTCCGAATCTTGAAATTTTTGACAAAATTCATTAGAATCTGACTCCGAATTTCTGAAAAACTTACTAAATCCAACTCCGAATTTCATATCAGACTCCGAATTCTTGAACTTTATCAAAATCGATCGGAATCGAATTACGAATATTCAAATTTTTGACAAAATTCATAAGAACCTGACTCCGAATTTCTGAAAAACTTACCAAGTCAAACTCCGAATTTCATATAAGACTCCGAATTTTTGAACTTCATAAAAATCCATGAGAATGTGATTCCAAATCCTTGAACTTTCAAATTGTTGCCAAAATTCATTAGAATCTGACTTCGAACTTCTGCAAAACTTTTCAAAATGTAACTCCGAACGTCTGCATTTCTTCAAAACTTAGACGTAGTTGAAGGATTTTGTTAGAATTCTGACGATTTTCAGTGAATTCCTGCTCGAAGCGAAGTACAATACCGTCCCCCTCGGGAAGAGAGTACGTTTTTGGACTATTTTCTGACGATGTCTTTGCGACCAACAGCAACAGTTCCTAAGATTCTGAAAAAGCGCCTTGCATTCCATCTCATAGAAAGAAACACACACCCTACCGCGCATCCTCTCCAAATGCCACTTGATGATACAAATCAATGAAAATGGGCGAAACCGGCTCCAATCCCATGTCAATCAATCCAATCGAAGTCATCGCACACACACACACGGACACGGGCGAGAACGCAATTCATATGTCCCCTGAGAAAGTCCAGATGGCACACGCTTATCGGCGTCGTCCGCCTGGTTCACACCACACCAGAAATCTCCATAAAACAGTGTGTTGTTTTCCTCTTCACTTCATGAACAACAAACAAAAAATCTGATGCAACATTGCTGTCCGGTTTCACCACTGCCACAACAGCCACCATCGCCACTCATCGCACAGCAATTTGCCAACGTCCAATGCATAAACAGGGTAATTACGAAAATTTACGACCCTAGAATACATTAACCTTGTCGTAGGTCTCCTTCCAGAACTGATTACAGGCGACAGATACTACGGTCGAGCTCAGCGCGTACCTGTCGTGTCACTCCCTGCGTTCGTGTGTGCTTGCAGCTACAGCAAATGACGACGCGCCGGTGATCGATTGTCCACAACGACAACAAGATCGGAGATGAGTTTTCCCGAGATGATCGGGGATCGCACGCAGGTACAGCCGCCGCCAACGGGGGGGTCCAGCATAGACCGACCGACCGACAGACCGACCGAACATCCACGCCCATAAATCACGAATGTGACGATTCGTTAAGAGGATTTGCTCAACGAAAGCCCACATCCATTAGCCGGGCGGGGTGCGAGTGTGCCGTGATGTGGAATGTTTACAAATGCGAAATGATGTGTGTTGCTTTTGGCAGAAGCTCAGAGCTGTTCCATAATTAATTCTTGGCCATCAGCGCCGGCCGTTTGACGGGGAGTATTTTTTCATCACGCCGGCAGGGCACCCGACCATCTGGTGGGCGGATGTAAACAAGATCGTAGCAAGGGATCCATTCGCACCTCGATTTCTGGCAGTTCTAGCCACCGCACGATCCAAACGGGGCTGGGACTCGTTTGATTGATCGATTCATTTTTTTTCTTTTCTGAATTTTCGTTGAACAACAACTACTGACCAGTCACGGCCACGGAAACGCGGGGATTATGCAAGAGCCCAGCGCTGAAATGCAATCGGTCACTAATCCAAGATATCGCTTAGTCATGACAGATCCGATCGAACAAAGCGCACCCAGCACACGAGCCCAAAACAGGGGTACGCTTAAACGAAGTGACTCTTGAACTCAACTGGATTCAGCGGCGACGGCGGTGGAGACTCGTTAAACAGGTTGCGTCGAACAAGTCGCAGAGAGACACACCCACCGCGAGAAAGACGACCGAATAAGCCAGTTGTTGCTTCGGATGCATGTCGTAAATCCTCTGTCTTGCGCAGCTCCGCTGGAAGGAAGTACCCGCACTCGTTCTGCAGAACTGGTTTGTTGGCTGGCTCTGCTGAAACTTGCCACTCGTCCTCGGGATAGTTGAGAGATTTGTTTTGATTTGTTGTTGGTGTCAAGGAGTGAGCGCTCGGGATCCGTTTTCCACCTTAAATGGCGTCACTTTGGCTACGATTTATGGATGAGATCTTTTATTGGGGAAATTAACGTAAATTAAACGTACGCACTCGGTGGACGGGACGGGCGGAGCTGCGGATGGGCACTGCAGAGGTGTCTATTTATAGGTTGACGGGTCTTTGATTGCGCTGACAACGAATAAATCAGCGAGACGCACTGACAAGGAAACGCTTCTAGGCGGCAATAAAATAAGTCTTTAGTGGCTTGGCTGACTGTCTTCAGATGTGAGAACGTCAACAAGATCGTCGCAAATGGCACGGTTGGCCGTGTTGTGTGCCCGTGTGTGTGTGGGGGTCATGTGAAAATTAAATTCAAATTAATTCAAAACAAGGTCTTGTCTAGACTTGAGCTTGCATACAAATCGCTCTTGATGATCGGCTTTTGTGGAAGGTGAAACTTCCAATTCGATGATTACGCTCATCTTGAGTGCTGATACGACTTTCTATTCAGCGGACGTTCGAATTGTGACGCTCTGTGGGCACTTTTTCGAAGCAAATGTCGTAGAATTGGTAAAAGACACCCACGATAGCAGGTACATCCCTTCACTCGAACTCTTGGCCCACTTGCCACTGCTCCAAAGCGCCACCAAAGAGAAAACATTTTTTTTTTCTTCTGTTTTTCTCAATGGACGGCCAAGAACGCACTTCCTTCGTCTATTTATATCCGCGCACATTCTTCACATCGTCGAGGCCGTCGCTGAAGACTGCGGTGTGAAGGACGAGTCGCGGTGGGTGGTGCGACTAGCTGGGAGGGGTGGCAGCACACAGAAGAAGATGAAGAAAAGAAAACAATTCCACCTTTCACCAGGCGGCCGCACAAGAAGTGTGCCGAATTGTGTGTTTCCCCACAAAAAAAAAAAAAAACAAACAAACAGACGAAGCACTCACGCACGCACGCACGCACGCATACCGCAGCTTCATCCAACTGATCTGCGTCTACAAATCCGATAAAAGATTTGTGTTCATGCCCACAGGATATGTTCGATGTTTTACTGCCGACACCCGCACTTGTGCCTCCTCCTATTTGTTCAGATTCGCACACCGGCACACCAGCACGCCCATCGGTGAACTGGTTCAAGGAACTCTTCTCCACTCCCAAACTCTGGCCGGCTGCGAGGCCCCCAAGCCCAGCGCAGAGTAATGGCTTTGTTTATGCGTTTGGCCTGGTCCGCCCAATCTTTTCGCTGAAAGAAACTAAACAACACAAACAGAAAAAAAACACGTAGAATTTCTAAAAATAGAAGCACATTCGCTCCAATTCGATATTTAACGGTTTGTTATTAAGAAAGAAGGAAGAAAAAAACGTTATGTGCATGTTATTTTCCAGCGGAGGTAATAAAAAAACGAGCGCGATCATCAAAACATACATCACCTCAAGGACGACGACGGAGACGATGAGACACGACGAGCTGCAGGGAACTGAGCGCAAGCGAGACAGCCTGTCGGACACATCTGCGACACGGCCGATGGAATTTCGATAGAGCTGCAATCGGAGAAGCCGATTACATCAGACTCTCCGACGAGCCGGAAGCGTCGCCGATCTCTATGCGATATGGGCTTGTTGTTCAATAGAGGGATTATCTTGAAGTGTTTTATTTTTTGACAAGCGATCGGAGGGGCAAGTGGGGTGAATGGGGCCGATCAAATGCAATCATTTTGTCGTCGGCGATGACGGCATTCGCCGGCAGGTTATCAGATGACCCACATTCGGCTGGGAAGCGGCCATATGCGCTAGATGACTGCAAACAAACGGCAAACAGCGACTGTCACACGAAGCTTCGGCTGGCAGCCTTCCTTCCGTGCCCGAATCCCAGCATCGGCTTAGTATGTAAATTGAATTATCAGCGCTTAATTGGAAGTTATCTCGAGACACTCGAGTTGTATGCAAATGCGTTCTGCTGGGATGCATTCGGAAATATTTACATTTTTACGTGCCCCAGGGTCTGGCATCAGCAGCAGCAGTCAGGCAGTCAGGCAGGCGAGGCGAGGCGACGCGGTGTGCTGAAGTGCCGTGCCGAGTGAGAGTGTCTGTCTGTTGTCGCCTTATCGCACAGATTATGAGAGCCCCTCATACGTTGAACGTGTGCCCAACACGACGATAGTGGGGGCTTTCGGTGGTGTTCGCCGCTCCGCTCCCTCGACTGCGACTGCCACATTAATTGAAAGCACAATGTAACTTATCCCGATGCTATTTGTATATTTAATTGAATCTAATTAGCACGTTCGGGACGATAGCGTCGCGTGTGTGTGTGTGCAGGTTGAAAGCCAGCTGCTCACACCTCGACACACACTGCGAAGGACATGGGGTGTGAGCTGACAGACGACGTAATCTGGAGTGACGGCCCTGTTGAACATCTTTGCCTGTCTCTGTTCATGTCCTCGTCAGATTGTTGTGACTGCAATGAAATGGGGAAGAGGCTAATGCGCGATGATGTGGAATAAGGCCAAGGCCAGGCGTGGCCGATTTTCAAAATCATTGTCTCGTATTTATTTTTTAGAGCGATTTGAGGTCAGGCGGTTTCGTCATTTTCATCCCATTTTTCTGGACGCTAAAGCCGTTCATGCGTCGCCGGGGGTCTTCTCCATCACTTTATTAAAATTAAAAAATAAACAAAAAAACAAAAAAAAATGTCCATCGCTTATTGCTAGGCTTCGTCGCTAGGCTTCGTCGCTAGGCTCCATCGCTTGTCAAATTGTCAAATCGCTCGTCTCCACCGCTCTTCTCCATCGCTAGGCTTCGTCGTTAGGCTTCGTTGCTAGGTTCCATCGCTCGACTCCGTCGTTAGACTCTATCGCTCGTCTCCATCGCTCGTCTCAATCGCTCTTCTGCGTCGCAAGGCTTCGTTGCTAGGCTCCATCGCTCGCCCCGTCGCTAGTTTCCATCGCTAGTCTCCATCGCTCGCCGCCATCGCTCACTTCCGTCTCTAGTCTCCGGCGCTCGTCTCCGTCGCTCACTTCCGTCTCTAGTCTCCGGCGCTCGTCTCCGTCGCTCGTCTCCGTCGCTCGTCTCCGTCGCTCGTCTCCATCGCTCGTCTCCATCGCTAGGCTTCGTCGTTAGGCTCCATCGCTAGGCTTTGTCGCTAGGCTTCGTCGCTAGGCTCCATCGCTCGTCTCCATCGCTCGTCTCCATCGCTAGGCTTCGTCGTTAGGCTCCATCGCTAGGCTTTGTCGCTAGGCTTCGTCGCTAGGCTCCATCGCTCGTCTCCATCGCTAGTCTCCACCGCTCGCCGCCATCGCTCACTTCCGTCTCTAGTCTCCGGCGCTCGTCTCCGTCGCTCGTCTCCGTCGCTCGTCTCCATCGCTAGTTTCCATCACTCGCCTCCGTCGCTAGGCTTCGTTGCTAGGCTCAATCGCTCGACTCCGTCGCTAGGCTCAATCGCTCATCTCCATCGCCCGTCTCCAGGCTTCATCGTTAGGCTCCGTCGCTCGTCTCCATGGCTCGTCTCCGTCGCTAGGCTCCGTCGCCCCTATCCTCAGACAGTCTACATAGCCGCCCTCTGGTGCCCTTTTCTGAACCACGGCGACGCCTACAATCCGAATGATCCTTCTGAGCTCCCACACCGAGCTCTGTTGAAGCCCAACTTTAAGCAAACATTTCTAGTAAATTTAGGTCCCCGTCATGGGTTTAAAAATTCAGATACGAGGCATAGATGTAATCATGAGCAGCTCACCCTCCGGAAGGACAATCACTTCAATGCACTTCCGCTCATCGCTCAGCAGATGTACCATCCGCAAGCAACACTCATCTGGTGTAAGCCGGCAAAAGCGCTTAATCCGATTAGCCCCCCCCCCCCCCCCCCGCTCCCCCGGCCGCTTGATATGCAAACCTCCGAAGTTGACTCCAAACAAGAGCCGGGACCGATGTAAAACAACAAGCTTAATGCCCAGCTTCACATCACATCACACAGATCGGCGCAGTCTTCGAAATTCCACGAATCATTCGCGCTGTCAGAACGCATTAATCCCCGAAGCTTGAGCGCGCCCTGTTCCTCTCATTGCACATGGCTGTGCGGCCGTGTGGCAGTGCGGCAGTGCGGCAGTGTGTCCCTCGCACGTAATCTCATTGCTCTAGAGTTACTTACTTACGCTGGAAGTGAGGTGAAATCGGGCAAAACAAACTTATCATCATCATCATCATCTGACATGACACGATAATACCCGTGCAGCTGCACCACCGAGGAGAGGGAGGACGCTTCAGCGGAAAACCTGCAAACCACAACAGAAACTCTATCCACTAGCTGATTAACGAGTGCCCATCATCAAAATTTCGCCTCGAATTTCATGGAAAATAAAATTCAAACAGCACTTAACACACAGTCCCCGAGTGGTGGTGCACATGCACAGAGATCCTCTCATATCATGAAACGAAAAAATGGAAAACAAAAGTACCCTCAACCGAACCGAACATGGTTTTATTTGAACTTCAATTTTCGCTCAACTCAGCGAAACTTTAAATGCGATTAATTAATTTTATTTTCATCGGAAACTGGAATAAAACTGTTTTCCATTAACTACAAGTGCTGCTGTGTACATCTCTCTCGAATGCATAACCAAACATGCTCTCTGGTGTGATGGTCACCCGTCACGGAAAGGGGGTGGCAAAAAGCCCCTGACACAAAAAAAAAAAATATGAAATTCAAGCACTCGCTCGGCTCAGACTTATCATCTCTCACTCCCTGGGTTCGCTTTTGGTTTTATCATTTATTTATTATGTTGCTGCTGCTGCTGCTGCTCTTTATCCGCCACCCTATCAAATGAGGAACTTCAGCAAAAAAAAAAACAACAAACAGAAAAAAAAGGCCAGAAAGAGCGAAGAACACAGCAAAAAAATGACCAACAAAACCGAGTTTTGAATTACATTGGCAAATACGTACGTGTTCCTGTGTAGGTTTTTGTTGTGTTGTCAGTTAGAGATACTTTTTGTTTTGCAACTAAATACACTATGCATGGACCTATGCCGGCCGCGCATCCCATCCCGGACCGTGTCGATGGGCCGGCAATGGTATCAGTGCACTCTGGCCCCCCACTCGGGCGGGCCCCCCAGCTTTCGGTGGGCCCAACGAAAGCCGCCGTTGATAAGGAAAATGAAAGGTTATTTAAGCGGAATGCTATCGAAAACAGATGTGAACCGCGAGTACATACAAATTTTTTTCTGTTGCATGTGGAAATGAATTAAATAAACGAAACCAATGGGGATTTAGAACAAAGTGCTTATGCCATGCTGATAATGTAGTCAACGCAACCGACGCGGCATGTGTGAGAGAGAGAGAGAGAGCCAGAGAGACAGATTAAGTGCTCTAAAAACGAACCGAAACAAAAAAAAAAATAATAAAGTTCTACAAGGCCGTTAAAATTAATTAGGTACGCAGAACGCAGAGCTTATCGCGGATGGCATTAGGAGAAAATGAGAGAAAACAAGGAGAGATGCCGAAAGAGAGCGAGAGAACGGTGTTTGTGTTTGTCGACGGCGATAATAGATGGCAGTAAACTGCGATTGCTGGTCTTTATTGACAGCAATTATGACGGTTTTAGTTTTCCATTTTCAACAGCGAACAACATAAAGATACGAGTTCTATTCTGAGGATTGTCTTGTCTCTCTCTCTCTGCTCCTGATTGTCCATTCTGATTGTCTAAGGTGCATGGAGGTCGGTGATGCGGGACTTAGCTGGTTGTCGACAAGTGAAGACAAAAGATTAGGTTTAGAGTTCATCGCTAGGTTGGCTCTTTATCGCAAGGGGATTGTGGGTTAGGGAGGTTGCGAGGGACAATGGAAACTATCGCCGAGGCAGTAGTTGAAGTTAGTTGGTGGGTTGGTGTTGTTTTAAGAGACCTTGGCCTAATGTTGACTTCCATCATTGGGGCGTTTTCAGCCTTCTTTCAGTGATGGATACCTTGGGTCTAGAATCACATCTTCCTTTGCTACTAGGAGCATGCGGTTTCGAAGAGTCTCTTTCCCGTGATGTGTCCTTCCACGATGTGACCGAGTTTCTTTGGTTGGCACTATAGTTCGAGGTGGATTCGGGGCTCGCTGGCACTTGTTGTATTCCGTTCTAAAGCAGCGACTCGCTTAACTTCACATTTGTACCCTCTGCGCTTTGTCACTGACTCGAGTTGTAGAATGTAGAACTGGACAGCGAGGCGTTATTGGATGACAAGGTTGATTGATTCAAAAACCTTCTTTCAATCATGAAGACCTTGTGTTCACAATCACTTGATTACCAGACCCCAGGTCCTCTCCTCCTAAGAGTTAGGACCATGCGGACCAAATTCGAAGAGGCCCTTGCACGTTGGTTGACACTGCAATTCGAGGTGGACTTGGGGCTAGCTTCTGTGGTAGCAGATTTACATCGACTACAAGGGGCTGGATTTCTGACGCTTACTTGACGGTCTTCGGTCTGCGTCTTGTCACTGAGTCGAGAGTGGTTGGCGCTTTATAGAAAGAATGAAGATTGATGTTTTGATCGAGAACTGGAAAGTGAGCCTTTGCTGTACGGGATTACGCACTTACCCCACTTCGACTTCAAATTTCAGATTCGTAGCACTTTTTGGCGCCAGACTTGGTTCAGTTCAAGCCTTGCCTCAGATAGCAGACAAGATCTTCGGTCCCAGCCTTATTTCTAAGAATAAGAGCTATATTCTTAGGACTCTCTCACTCTCTCTCACTCTCTCACTCTCACACTCTCACTCTATATATCTCTCTCTATCTCGTTACCTCTCTCTCTTTCTCTCTCTCTATGTCTATCTCTCGTTCTCTCTCTCTCACTCTCTCTCTATCTCTCTCTCTCTCTCTATCTCTATCCATCTCTCTCTATCCATCTCTCTCTATCTCCGTCGCTCTCTATCTCGGTCTCTCTTTATCTCGGTCTCCCTTTATCTCGGTCTGTCTCTATTTCGGTCTCTCTCTCTCTCTCGTTCTCTCTCTCTCTATCCATCTATCTCTATCCATCCATCTCTATCTCGGTCTCTCTCTATCTCGGTCACTCTCTCTCTCGGTCTCTCTCTATCTCGGTCTCTCTCTGTCTCGGTCTCTCTCTATTTCGGTCTCTCTCTATCTCGGTCTCTCTCTCTCTCTATCTCGCTATCTCCCTCTATCTCTGTCTTCAAGATTGTGTTGGGCGAAGAATTTCAATGCGAGGCCAAGTCGGGCGATAGGTACACAATTCTGGACATGACCTTTAGTCTAACAGTCTGAGAGTCTGACCTAAGAAATTGTTCTTGTTCTCCTTCGTCTGTTTTCTTTTCCAAATGTCCGGGTTTTGACCTGGACTTGAGCCTGAACCAACAAGCAACGAATATTCCCAGTTCTCATCAGTTCGACACATGTTGGTCCTCTACTGTGCGCCACTTCTAAGGCTACCGTCTTCTTCTATTGCGTGGCGCCACTCAGCTCGGCGTCGGTCACTTAACCTGCGGTAAGCATTTGCACAGACGATCGTTTATTATTCCGCCGTTTATTTAGGAAGATGAAGGGTGAAGTGACCAAACGGCCATGTGTTGGGAAAGGATCGCGACGGATCGCATGTGGATTACATTATTATTCATATTTATTTACTCAGTGATAGAACAAAAGCAGGCACAGCACGAGGGGTTCCTGTAGGAGCTAGACCCTCGCGCTCTATGGTTTGTAGCGCCATCAACACGTCCTTATTTACTCAGACTACATTTGGCCGCTGTGCTTACACACGCTAAATTCGTCGCCGATTTCTTTCAATGTTTGTGTTGTTTCCTCTGCATGATCCCTTCTGTCTGTCACCTCCATTGTCCACTTCATGCTAAAATCGACGACGAATTTAGCGTGTATAAAAGCGGCCTAAGGGAGAGTGTTGCTAACAACAATAACAGCTGGACTCATGATCCGTGCCCGCACAGCTTATCCTGCTCCAAGAGGACACGCTGATCGCACGCAAAAGAAAACTGGTTCATGTCCTAGACTATCCATCATCATCGACAAAGTCCAATTTTCTATCACTTCTCAAGATTGTTTCCCCTTTTTTTTTTTTTTGATAATTGTGGTTACACAGATCGGGAATCCCCCTCCTATCACCTACCACTCGCAAAAAGTCTCACCTTTCTCCATCAATTAGCCCGTGGTTAAGATCCTCTGATAAGCAATCTGCGTGCCCGTCTGAAACCCTGATAGAGTCGAATTTATGGCCACAACCTCACCAGCCAAACCCGTTCAGACTCCGACGCCCAGCAGAGAAACCCATCGCCCACGTCCGCCCGATGGACACATGAAGTATGTGTATCCTTAGCTCCACAATCAGATAGTCGATTGCACATTAGTCATCAAGCCCTGACCGGACGCAACTCCGATACCGAATCCCGTTTGTGGTCTCCCCTCGATCCTGCATGCAAAAGCCATCAAATCAAAACCAATCGCTGGCACACCATCTTAATCTTCTCTGAATCACCAAAAACCCATCAAGGTTAACGACTCCATCCCCTCCCTACACACACACACACACACACACACACACAGACACACACATCCGAACCGATATAAGCAGCATTTAAGAAAATTACCATTTGGCGCCACTACCGCCATCATAAAGACTTAGCAAATTACTTTCCGAACTAGCATAATAGCCACTAGAAAACAACTATAATCTTTTTATAATCACGCCACAGATACGCCGATACAGATCCGTCGCGAGAGGGGGGTGCCGTCCCGAACCGAGGCAATCCAATCGAAATGTGAGTTTGGCCCATAATCATCATCTCCGTCTCCGAAATGACCCGGCATTTGTGTTAGCCCCACACTACCGAAGATGGGTCCATCGGCTCGGGCCCCAGCCAGCCACCGGGGCGCAGTGTGAACAAACCCGAACTTTTTCTCAATAATTTTCTAGTTTGTCGCCGTTTTGTTTTAACGCAGTTTATCTTAATGCCTTTGGCCCAGTCTAGTCGTCTGTTGGCTATCCCTGTCCTCCCCCCCCCCCCCCCGGCCAGGCTCCCACACGATTCGTGCAGAGAAACCGGTCCGGCGATCGCCGGACAGCCTAATTGCCAAAACAAAGCATTAACAATCCAATAAAACGGGGCAACGAACATGGAAAATATTCCCCAATATCATCAATATAATGGCCAATTAATTTTCGAGCAAAGAAGGGAATGAACGACGTTCCGAATAACCCGGCCGGACTCGATGCCGCTGCCCCGATGACATAAACAACGTGTGATCCTGATCACATGCGTCGCTGGGAACTGCCCGGCTCTGCGCTCACGTGTACACAGCGCTCACTATTGTGCGCCTAATTTGAATGACCAATTAACCGGGAGCTGTTGGCTGCACATATCTGGCGGGAGCCTTCAAGGGATAACATCGCATCCTGGCCTCGTAAAACGCGCACCTCCCTGCCGGCAACCCCCAGCTGTGGCTGGCCTGCCTCCCTGCGTAATGTGGGAGCACTCGCGGGTGTGTGTACGTGTACGTGTGTGCTTGGAGTTAGCATCATAAAAGCGAAACTTTTGCCGCTTGCTTTTTTATTGCGTATCCTTGATTTATGTGCTCCGCGAGCGAGGACGCGCCGCGATGATGACGATGATGAGACGACGACTCTCGCTCTCCCCTCACCCCGGCGCGAGCCCATTAATAAATGTAACCGAGACATTAGGAGCTCCTTTTGCGAAGTGGAGTCTCAAGGAAGTCCTCGTCTGCCCGACGAGGGTGTGTGCGCGTATGAGTGCGTCAGGGTGGATGAAATTAAATCGATTTAATGTTTTTATGGCACCCAATTTGACTATAAATCCTGAAATGGATTTGCCTGCCAGATGAGAGTTTAGTCGGGCCCCGGCTCGCACTTTCTTTGCGAGTCTGCTGCGACGGTGGATGGATGGCTCTGTTGCTCGCTTACGGCACTCTTGCGAAAAAGACACAATTTGTCGCATGGCAGACTCTCTCGACGCGGGGATAGTGGTGCGGATGTGCTATTACATCCTCTATTCCGCCGCAGGAAGGTACATAAAACTGTAGGCTGATTTTTAATGACAATGGGTCATAAAACGAATCCTCCTTTGATTGCTTTCTGGGGGCAGAGAGATTACTTATTGAAAATGGCATTAAGCAGCGGCAGTGGTGGTGGCGGTGGATGTGGGTGGATGTAGTGGGCGGATGCGATGGGCTGGAATGAGTGAGTCAAGGATTTGGACAGATCCTTTGTAATGCAGTACCGCGCGATGAGTGAGCGCGCTTAAAGAACTGTTGGACATGAACTAATTTCCCATTAAAGCCTAAGTAGTTTTTACGACTCTCGAAAGGGAATGTCTGGGCGCGCGGAAGGTGGTCGCCAACTTGCCGGAGCCGTAGTCGTAGCGCAAGTCGTCGGGAAATGAAAACCCATTAGGGGGTTCAAAGTTGGCTTTAGGTGGCGGCGACGGCGGCAGCTAATGGCTCGGTTTAAGTGTCTTCGAGTGAATGGAGAGGAGGCGACTATCATCGGCAGCAGATAGTGGGTCTGCAAACGGCTGCAAATTGCTCTGTAAAACTTGGTAATCAATGTCGACGGGCGGGTTTCGGAATGTCCTTGAATCAATTTCGGATGACGCTTTCAGGCTCCACCGAATTTAATGACTTCGCCTCTTCCAAGCCCGGAAACCCGACACCCGACCACAAGCGCACCCAGATAATCCCCATCAACCCGTCGCAAGCAGAAAATTGAAACTCGCTCGCATAGATTGCGTTCATCTCGCACCAACATCCCGTGCATGCGACGAAACCACATCTCTGTCATTCCCGGCAGGCCAATTATCAGACCTAATCAAGGCGCGCACCCAAGAAATGCAACCTTATCGCAGTCGTCAGTCGCAGCGACTAGTTTGAGGCGGTCTGTGCCCAGCGAAAAGCCACGCACCCCACATCGATGATGGAAGTCATCAGCACACACAAAGTAATTTATGAACAATAAAAGCAATCAAATGGGGTACGCCGATAAAGCGGAACGAAGACACGCTAAAATTAAACCCGACGACGGCTTGAACTCTTGTCAAGCGACGTGCGATAAGACCTCGTCGCTCAATAGAAACGCGACGCGCGATGATTTCAGTTCGAGTCGACGTCGGCTGGTCATTGCACGTGTGACGTTAATCGAACCGGGGAACTGTGCAGCTTTAAGCACTGTCAAACCTGAGCGACCCTTTTCAACGCCAACAGTGGAGCACTCTGACCGAATTAGGCCCCTCCATGCGTGTGCGTGATGAGATCTAGTCGTCCTTCACATGACAATTCCTTAATCACCAGCAAAACAGAATTCCATCAATTACTTCAATGCTGTCGTTAATCCTTTCCGGTTCATTACACATTCTCAGTGGATACGCCTCATGCTCGTCCGTTCGGCTGTTCGACCCGTTCCTGGGGGGCACGGGCGCAAAACATTTCACAGTTGCTGCTAACTGAAGCATAAATCTTCCTTTAATCCCTGGCCTTGCCGTTGGCTTACTGGCTTTACTTGGCCGTAGGTCAACAACGATCACATTCCCAACTGACTCATCAATTGTCCTGCAAATTAACCGAAAATTAATTGCCACCAACAACACCATTCGACACTCGACAGTGGACACTCAGAATGCTGCTGCTGCTGCTGCTGGGAGGACGATGATATCCGTCTTCGTCCTGCCTTCTTCAGTCTATCGAGTGTAATTTTAATACGAACGAGCACGGGGGAGGGGATGACGAAAAGTTTTTGGGGACAATTTTATTCATAACTCCCCAGACTGCTGTAGATATTGATCCCCCGTTAGCAGTCCACCCACTCGCGTGGATCCCAAAAATATATTACCTGCCGATCCGTGGTAACTCAGTCAAAGGACGACTCCTGCTGCTCCACTGAAACCGAACCGAAACATCAACAGGAACACACACACACACACACACTCTGACAGCAATACCGGGGGCAAAGGACCGAGCGACATGGTTTTTGGGAAAACTGAAAATCGATAGAACGGAAATTGCACCCCCGTCGAACCGTTTTAATGGAGCTCCATCTGCCAGCATGGAGCAGAGAGTGAGAGAGAGAGAGAGAGAGACAGCATAGAGAAGAGAGTGAAATACGCCCCGAAAAAGCCGGAGTCCTGTCTGAAACAGAGAGAAATGTATCTCACTGGCACTGGCACTGGCACTGGCACACACATGAATCCTCTCTCGTCGTGGCCTTCCTCCGCTGTCTGGAATGGATGTATCTGGGAAACGAATTTCTTTACAAGGTCAAGGATATTTTTGGTTCCAACTTCTACCAATACACTCGCGTTCCGCATGGGTGTGGTATCACGACCTCGTCTCGTTCCACATTCCCACGGCCATCGCCACCGTTGGCGCCACCCACTTGAGGCGAATTAAAGGTGGAATTCATCGTCATCGTCATCGTCGGTGTCCTCGTCGTCGTCCTCGTCGTCAGGAGCGGTGGAATTCAAGGGAATTTTTCAAGGTGCCTCGCTCCTGGTGGCTGCTTCCGTTATCGGTGTCCTGGGAATTCGAATTCGAATTTGTTCAGTCCAATTCGCATACACACGCATACAACGTGTGAACATGCCACCCCCCAACGGGCGCCCACTCCGTGTAATTTTTGATTTAGGCGAAAACTTTTCGTGTTTATTTATATGCATTCACTCGAAACTGGTTTTTTGTTCGTTTTTTCGTTCGTCCATTCAGTACTCGTTTACGGACTGTTAGATATGTATTTTTCGGGGCGGGCGGTACAGGGCTATGTCTCTGTGGGGATTTATGTGAAAAGTTGCGTAAATTCATTCACACTCCGCCACTCCGTTCCCGGCCGCGGTAGGTACTTGTGTGTGTCGAACCACTCTGTGCACCAGCCGAGTAGTGAGGCCTAAATCAAAAGGGTGCCATAAAAACACGGTCCAATGTAATAAAAAGACACAACAGAACAACGATGAACATTTGTTTGGTCGTAAAACAATGGACGCAGCAGCAGCGATTCCGTTGGTGGGTCATAAAAAAAAAAAAAACACGAGAAACGAAACGAGAAACAACAAACTTTCTAATCTATTTCCAGTGGCGGAAGGTGTAAATGGGTAAAATTTGTGTTTCCGTGTGATAGGCAATGTCACGCGAATTTGCTTACGACCAAAAATGTGTCCTTAATCGGGCGAGGGCTCATACATGTGTTCGGGAATGGCTTTTATCTTCGTTCTTTTTTTTTGTTCGCTTTTTGATTAGAACACGATTCGAGGCGGAGATATGGAGGGAATGGGCGCAATAGATTAGACTGCAGGATAAGGGTGAATGGCACTTATGCGGGAGTCGTTAAAAAATGCGGTCAGTCGGGGTGACACAACTTGTTGCTGTCTGAATTCATGAAAGCACTCAAAATTATGCAATTTGTGGCAGAAGTCGATCGAATTGCTTGTCAACTTCAAGATGACGGCAGCACCAGGACTCCTACCAGCGGCCAAGCCAGCAGTAATCGATTTTTCTCCTGTGTCGTGGCACCGCAGAGACTTTTGAATCGTCGCACTAGGCGGTGTCTAGTCCAAGAGTCCCAAGTCTGTCCCAAGGCGGCTCATTAGCCGAATTCAAAAGTAAGCAGCGTCTTCGACTCGGAACCAGTAAGGGACAACGCAGTAGAGGACGCCCACGGAACCGATGGTGCACACAAGTGGAGAAGGACCTCAACCGCGCGAAATTGGAGGCAGCTGTCTAAAGATGGTGCCAGCTGGACAAACTTGTTGATTGAGGCCCAGGTCCACCCGGGCTGTAGCGCCATGAGAAGAAGCGTCAGAAATTCCACATTAGTCGAAGATTCTAACCATGTGCACTGATACCTGACCACCTATCCATCCAAAGATCTCGACGAAGGCACCCAAAAAATGATGCAATCGTGACGCTGTGCGTGGAAGGAAGCGCTTTCCTCGGTTTCTTTACTTCTACCTTTCGCCTATCATCGTCGCCCCAGTAAGGGCTTCACTCGGTTTTTTCTTTCAACTTCCCTTTCGCCTGGCATCGTCGCTCCAGTAAAGACTTACCTCGGCTTCTTTATTTGTGCTCTCCTTTCGCCTGGCATCCTTGCTCCAGTAAGGGCTGCACTTGGTTTTTTTCTTTCAACTTCCCTTTCGCCTGGCATCGTCGCTACAGTAAGGGCTGCACTCGGTCTCTTTCCGTCAACTACCGAGACAGGCGAAAGCCTTCATGTCGGTAAGCCGAGGGTTCCTCAGCAAATGTCGGACAGGCAGATCTTGCAGTCTCTTGGCAGCAGATCCACAATTTTCCCCATTTTTTCATCCAATTCTTGTCCATCTGAGGACAGTAAATGATTGAATGCCTCAGCCGACCGATCGGTAGCTCTTCTGAGACTCACGCAGAGCAACCGGATTCCCGCATGAAAGAACTTGTCACGATTCTGACGGCACAATGGACCCAGCTGGTTGCTCAAGCTGAGCCGGTCACCGGCAAGTACCCACCTACGAACCCCCCAGTCAATCGATGTCCGCCTAAACTCAGTCGCCCCCTCTGACAGCTAGCATATCCCTTTCATCAGATGCTCAACCCACGACACATTGTCGTGCAACCTCTAATGCATTCATACATTCTTGCCGCAGTCGGTTGCGATTACTTAACGTCTCGCCACGTTAACTGTTCCTGTAGTAAACAAATCGATCATCTGTCAAGCGCCTTGAATAACCACACCACTCGGGGACCGGCTTAAGGTATTCTCAGCTCCGACGCGCCTCATGCAACATTTCAGTTGGATTTCATCAGCACAAGTACTCCCGCCGACATCTTTTCTGTGAACTTTCCTTGTCGAGCGCAGTACAGGAAAAAAAAAAAAAAAAAACAAAAAAACCTGCTCTCGCCTCGCACACACCGACTTTGCGCGCGACGCTATCTATCATCTCCGCTTTAGTGGCTCGGTTCAACATAAATTAAGATTTCCAAATCTAAAAATAGTCATAACCACTATCTCGCGAAATTGAAATTCATCATCATCGGGGCATAAAACATCGCCACGCCACGCCACGCCACCACCGCACCCAAGCTCGCACACGGCACATCTTGCAGGCAGCGCCCAAGACGCCTCACATTTTCGCTTTTGCGCTGCTCTATCGTGCGGCCGCGTTTTATCAGCGCCCGCAGTCGTAAACGTGTAACTTACCTGCCACAACAGCGATAGGTGTGGTTTGTCACAAATCGTTGTTTACCAGTCGTCGTTCGAACTGCGAAGCTGTGGTTCGCCGGGTGGGGCGGGCGGGGCGGGTGGCGGCTACCCCCAGACACAGACACACTTCCTCGGTGTGGATGGCTTTGCATTGAGTCGACTGTTCCTAATCACAAGTGGCCTCGTCTCAATTGAACGACATCGCATCGACAGTGTGACAACAGAAACCGACAGTCCGCCGCGCTGCTGCTGATTATGACCGGCGAGGGGGTGTCCGACCACCCGACCGCCCGACCGAACGCCCGCCCGCCCGCCAGCGTACACTTGCAATACGTCTCGCGAATGCTGCTCTACGGACTGACTGGATGGCTGGCTGGCCGGCAGTGCTGTAGCTGCGGCTGTTATTGAGCTGCGGCCATTGATTGTGTTTTATAGTCTTTTTGCTGGTTTAAAAATAGAAAATTTATTATCGAACAAATTACGCAGTTGTTGTAATTTTATCAGCTCCGGAGGACGAACGCAACGTGAGCTTGGAACCCGTTCGAATCTGCGGTTCGTTTGCTGTCACAAGCGATGCACTGAAATCGAGTTTGAATTGATTTTAGACGAGGTGGGGTCTGCTGTAGGAGGCGAGGTTTCATGTTTTAGAGTGATTAGGGGGGTGTTAGAAGATTGGAGGCGTTCTCTGGAAAACGAAAGCTGAGAAGGCACACACAAAAAGGACTGGAAAGAGCTCCGCGTTGTAAGGAAAGAGCTCGCCACAGTTTATAGGCGTTCTCTGGCAAACGAAAGCTGAGAAGACACACACAAAATGAAGGGCTGGAGGTGCCCTGGCTCTAGACAGCGTTCATCCCTTGGAATGCATCCACAGTCCAGCAACCAATTATGCTCCGCACTCGAAGGAAAGAGCTCGCAACAGCTTAGAGAGGGCCTTCTGGAAAACGAAAGCTAAGCGGGCATTCAAAAAATTACTAGCTTCAGGTTCACGAGAATCAAACAGCGGTCACCTCTTGGAATGCATCCACAGTCCAGCGACCAATTATGCTCCGCGTTCCAAAGAAGGAGCTCGCCACAGCTTATAGGGGGTCGCAGCTTAGCGGGCATTCAAAAAATGACGCACTTGAAGTGCACGAGCTTCAAACAGTGTTCATCCCTTGGAATGCTTGCTCAACCAAGCGACCAATTATGCTCCCCGTTCGCTTAGAGCTCGCCGCAGCTTAGAGGCGTCTTCTGAGAAGCCATGACGGGCTTAAGATGCAAGAGCTTCAAACAGCATTCATTCCTCCGATTGCTTCATCAACCAAGTGACCAATGATGCTCTGCGTTCCAGGGACACCGACTGTTTTGCGATTTTCTGGATTATCTGCGGTCCTGGCGGTCCTGGAATTTTTAACGGTCCTGGCTGACATTTTCGATACCGCCTCCAAGCAACCATTCCCCGAGTCGCTGCTGAACTAGTCCATCTGACAATTAGCAGCCTGCTCCGTCGTCCATACCGTCCCACAAGCCATCGTTCTCCGAATCTCTGCTGGGCTTGTTCTCGTGACAATAGGGGGCCGCGGGGATTTGCTGCCACTTCTCCTTGAAAAGCCCACCCCAAGCCTTCACTTGTTCACACGCGATTGAGCCTCCCACTTCGCCGGAAGTGTCCCCAGCTAACTAGGCGGCTACATCGAAACTTCCCCAATTATCTCGTCTCTCTCGCTCGGTGGAGGTACGAGTATCTTTTCATCGTTTCCCCCTCAAACCCCCGCGCGCGCCACGTGAAGGAATTATTACGCCAATGCACATAATTTAATTTTACTCTCTGAGAGGGAAAAAAAGGACATTATTAATTAATACTCCATTCCCCTGAGCAGGGGCGGTGGAGGGAGGGTGGGTTGAAGAACGAGCGGAAAAATCAGCAAACGACGTGCTGTGCCGCCCGCCATCAGCCGTCGCCGAGGAAGTCTCTCAGTCGACGTTCGTTTTCTTGGAAACACAGTGAAATCCTCTTGGGAAATTCATCAAAAGACCGACGACGAATAGATCCACCTTCAAATGCCCCCCCCCCCCTGCCACACCCCGCACCGAGGGTACACCGAAAACTAATTAACAAAATAGATCCCAAGTAGTATTTACTTTGGAGGAATTCTCCGCTTGTTCAACCGCCAAGCAACCACGTCTGGATGCGTCTTGTAAGCAACTCTAATGGTTCCTCGGCATCTTTGCGGTGAAATACGGGGGTGCCTTTGCATATCTTCTCTTTTTTTTTGTCTTCGTTTTGTTGTTTCGACTGCCTTCAGTCAACCCTTTGTTGCTGGAAATTAATTTATTAGACCCGGCCACAAATGACCTCTTAGATGGAGAGATAATGGCACTGAGGCATAAGAGCGAGCAGACCAAGCCAAACAACCCAAAGGAGCCGGCAAAGGACACGCGGCTGCTGCTAGATCTCTCTCTCTCGTTGTAGCGCACTGCATAAGTCTTAAGTAAAACATGCCCGAAGGGGTGCGAGAATTAATTCTTCGCGATGAACATTTTCTTCATCGTGTAACGCGACGTGCGATGAGGTGAGAGCTGAGATGGCGCCCGGCACCGGTGTTCCATTATCCCACAGCAAATAGTGGTCTCCTCTGGATATCATCCCTTTGTGTGGCCGCTCGAGAGGAAAATACTCTCATTAGGGATGCAAGAGAAAAAAAGAAGAGGTGTGTGTACTCAAGATGAAAGCTGGCAGATAGCTCGGAAAAAACCCGCAAAAAAGCACGCCGAAAACCAGAAAAATAGGCGAATAGTGTCAGAACTCAAACCGGCATCGGCATGCATAATTAATCCCATCGCACCGGCGACGGGCACATTAACCCTTCCGCCCGTCGTCGAGTTTCGAAGGATCGATGGGCAGGCCGGCCTCGTTTGCCTTCGTTTTCCCCCTCGTCTCTTCACAACTGGACGCTTGAACGTTTGTGGATAATTAGATCAAAGGCAGAGGCTCCTGGCAAACTGTTGTCCGAGTGCAGTCATAAATTTGTGGTAATTTATACGTCATCTTTGGGATGCAGCAACGTGACTTGTGAACGAGTTTTCCGACACCCCACCACCGGCACCACCGGCATCACGACGACGACGACGACGGCTTTCTAGGGAGCAATTGAATCAAGAAATCATTCAAATGGATTCAGGTTCCGAAGAAGACTGAGGGGGAGGAAGGTGGAAAATCCAGAATAAGACGAAATAAGTTTCCCAGTGATGGACACGAAACGAGGCGGCCGACCGGCCAGCCAGTCGGTCAGCCTGCCAGTCGATCCATTGGGAATTATGGAAATTCAGTGTGTAGTGTCCTCCGTGCTCCTCCTCGGTCCAGCGCAGGGCAGCTGCATGCGACAGCGACAACGACAACAGCGACGAGTGTTGGTGGGATGCTGCATCTGTGATTACGAGACCCGCATACGAAATTAGGGGTGCTCACTGCTCGTCGCCGCTTTGGACGGAGTTTGATTTTAGTTTATGGCTGGCTGGAGATTTTTTTTTTCTTTTCTGTTTTTGCTTTGTTTTTGGTTTGGTTTCGGGCACAGTGCAGCGGTGGCGACAGAGAAATGTGTCCGCACCAGATGAATCTCGCTCGCTGTCCTGTCTGGCTGGGGCCGTGTGCTTCGTTGGGTCCATCTCGCTCGCTTTCGTGAACCAACAAAAAAAAAAAACAAAAAAACGGGCAGTCGCAAGATACGGGCAAACTGGATTTACAAGTTGTGTGATCTGTAGATTCTGCGTGATGCACGTGATTCGATGCAATTTAGGAGATAAAACCAGTCGCATGGCGAAGGAGGAGGGGTTAGGGGGAGTATTGAACACACCACCACCAACACCACCCCAGCAGTGACGTGCCGGGGAGGTTGGATGGGTTTTTCTGTGCTTTGTTTCGTTTTGGGTGAAATTTTGCAATTTGTGGGTTGGATGTGCGTGACGTTACGTGCTGGCGACTGATCAAACGGGAGTTTTGTTGAGAGAGCAGCCATAACCGGTGTGGCCCTGAGGTGAATTAGAATGGGACTAATGGGGGGACAGTTGATGAGGAAGTCAGAAAAAGGGGTTGTGGTCGCGCGTGGTTGATACACGAGAGCATTCTCTTTTTGTGACGACTGTTCAGAGGTTGAACGGCTGAAAAAGGGGGCGCGTCGATGTGCTGGGGATGTCGGTAGGATCGGTGTTCGAGGATTGAGTGCAACTTTTTTTGGGATTTCATAGTTGGCACTAGCCATCTGCTACTCGAGCATTGAACGCAGCTTTGTTTTGGATTTCTTCACACCCACTTGCGCTCGCTTCTATCCCGCTGCTTAAGCAACAAGCTGGACGTATGGGCAGGTAGGTGATAGGCTGTCCTGTCGGCCCTTTGGGTCGTGGCCCACTTAGACCAACTTGCGACAAGATGGCGCTGGCCATGAGAATCTTCCTTATTTTCCGGGATTGACGGTACACTCGATGAAGAGTTCTCCGCCTTCGAACAACCAATCATCGAGCTTCATCTGAGACGGTATCAGAGGCTAAGACGTCATCGAGATTCACTTGAGACGGTATCAGAGCTTAGGACGTCATCGAGCGTCGTCAAAGGCTAAGACGACATCAAACCTAAGACCGCATCTAAGCGCCAGCCTTTGCGTTGAAAACCGATCGTCTTTAAGGCGCATTTTCCCGACTTCAACGTCCCCTTCCCACCCAGCCAAGGACGCAGACAGTCTGGCCAACAATGTTGCCTGAATGAACACAACTTTTACGAGCCTCTCTGGCGGCGATCTTACCGCCAAACGACGAACCTTCACAAACAAACTACTCTGCCTTTGCCAAGTGCCGCCTCTACGACAGTACGCGGGCCAGGCACTTCACATTTGACATGATAATTTCAAATGCAGCCACTACGAGTACCTTACCCACCTACAATGGTTCACTTTAAGAGCCTCTAACAACGAGAAGCTGTACACAATACCCCCGGCACAGCACAATGCGCCCCCGCGCGGTCGTAAAATCCACTCACGACCGCCACCACCACCATCTGACAATCCATCCACAAACGATTGTCAGCCGCTCATCTGACAAGTGCATCTGCTCTTCAATAACAAAAACATTTAGCATTTAAAATTCATTTGTTTAATAAATAATACTGAAGTGCACTCGCGCACAGCTCTGGACCCCCGTCTGTGTGTGTGATCATTCTTAATAAACCCCGCTAACGAGGCTCGAATAAAAACAAAAGCAAAACAACAAGCCGCACTAAAATGTTGCAGAAAAAAAAAACACACCAATCCAACGAATCCAACGAATCCAACGAATAAGCGAATAAAAATTGTCCAACTAACCAAACCGCACACACTCTCAAAGCGCGACACTCGTGTATGCATGCGTATCTGTTGTCTGTTTGAAACAGAAATAAAATAAATTAATTAATTTATTGTGGTCGAGCTATAAATGTGGCCCAACATCAACATCGCCAGAGTGCACAAACAACAGCCGAACGCCTGAACGGCAGTGCGATTGCAATAAATTCAATGATTATGCTTTTTTATGATGGGGGGAGATGGCCGTCCCGCCGCCGCCTCTACACACACACGGAGCCCCATCGAGCCGGGCTGCAGGGTAACCTCAACCCTGGCAGCGTCAAGTGGCCAACCGCACGCACGCACACACCTCCAGCGCAGCAACAGCAGCAGCAGCAAGTGGATTGCATTCGAATACTCCGCCAAGTGCGAGTGGGTGACACACAGCCGGACAGTCGACCGATCGAACCGTCAGTCGTATGGAGAGACTCTTAACCCGAATGTAAGCCATTAGAATATAAATAGAATTTAATCAACTTTAGTGGTTGCACTCGTAACGGGCGACAACCCGCTCCTCGCCAGCCACCACCACTCATCGGTACGGTGAGCGCGAGAGAGGGAGTCCGCGCACATATGCATGCTCGCATGCAGCAACTTCGCAACTTGGCCGCTGCCATACCGCCCCCACTTGCCCCGGCGTTCAATATCTGACTTTGACGCTGTATCTTTGAGTTTAATTCTGATTGACGAGCCTGTCGTCGTTGTCGTGGTTGTCTCCGTCGTCTTTGCCTTCGACTTCGACTCCTCCGCATACATAGATTTTCGGGCGCACACACTCGACACTCGACACATTAGCAACGGCGAGGCGCGGCGCGCCTCTGCTCGGCTGCCAGTATAATGAATCGTGTGGATGGCGTGAAGGTATTAAGCGAGTAAATTGAGGATTAGGCAGTGTCTTCGAAGCGGTGCAGTAATTTATGAGAGTCTGGCTCGCTAGCTGCTGGCTGGCAGGTGAATTGAAGTAAATTCAATTAATTCCTTCGACGGAATTGGATTTGGATTAGACGGAGTTTTTTTTTGGCGGAAGACACTGGGGCTGCCGTGCTTAAGCCGAGGGTTCGCCTAGAAGCTCTAGAAGTCGAGGAAACTCAGAGGAATTTGACTTGAAATTCTTGCAACGGATTATCTGTGGGCGGGGTGTGAAAAAATCGCCCAAGGGTGGAGGTAGACGGTTGATTGAGGGAATGGGCCTCAAATCAGCTCAAACTAATCGTCGCCCCTTCTTTTTCTTCTGCTTCTGGGGACGCTGCAGTCCTAGATCTGAGCCTCAATCAACCATCCTCTCCAGCCGACACGATTCTTCATCCAGCTGAGGTTCTTCATCACTTGCGTACGCCATCGAGGGGGGAAAAGAGCTCTAATCAGCTAAAACCTGAAGCTCCTGATATCGCTGCAGTCCAGGGTGGACCTGGGCCTCAAAAAGCAACCATCTCCAGCCGTTCCGATTCCTTATCCAGCTGAGGTCCTACATCGCTCGGGTACGCCATCGGTCGTGAAATCGAAGCTCTGTCCAACCCCAAAAAAACACCCAAATCATGCGTCCAAACCGAAGAAAGCTAAACGCTATTACCTTTCCAATGAAAGGCGTTCAAGGGACACATTTGTTTGAACACCCAAATGTCCACTCACGCCGTCACACGCACACCCGGGCCTGCCTTCTTCAGGGGCGATTACATAATCGAAGGTGTCCCCCCATGGAGTCCGATTTATTTTTCTTCGTAAAAGAGTCCCTCTTCATGGACAATCGATTGTAAGGAAAGGATTTTGCTCGTGACTATGACCACACAGTGTAGCCGACCATCGACATCTGTTAGATAAAAGCAAAACCCACAATATCCATTACCCCGGTATGGCACTCGATTGCCATATACAATGGCTATCAATTCCTCTCGGCCTCTCTTGACCATCATTACTTACACGAATATTCTCTCGTCTTTTGACCAAAACTCCGAAAATTAATGACAATCCCATTGACTTGCGACAAAAGATCCAACCGAGTGCGCGCCCGCACTCTGGCCGCTTATTGAACCTTTGTCCAGCTCGACCAGCTCCTCCACCCAGCCCCTTCCAGTACCTGCTACCGGCCGGGGAGAAGAGGTCCTCGCCTCGGCCATTGTCGAACACCCCGAGATACTTTCGGTTCATAAATAAAATTTGATTTCACATGATTAATGATTGCATTGTGTGTCGTCCCGTATTAATAATGTTCCACTGCGCAACATAGGACACGATTGTCCGCAGGGAACAGTAGTGCGACAAAGCAACCCGCCGCGGCGACGGGGTTTGAGGCTCAGCGGTGCGTTGACAAATTCGTTCGTCTTTTCAGTCTTTTCAGCAGCTCCGGCAGCAGCAATTATGTGCGCACTCCGGATAATCAGGTATGCCTAGGTGAGTCCGTGGCGCGGGGTCTGTGCCACTTTCCTTTCGTGCATTTGGATGGAAATTTTCCATAGCAACAGTACGCACGTGTTTTTTTTTTTTCGATATCTTTTCTTCTCTGCCTAGCTCTCGACTGCTTGGCCTATCGTCGACGATGACGGTGATGACGGCGCTGTCTACGATGATGACGATGGATGCGTACGTGCATCGCAGCACATCACTGTCGTCGTCGTCGTCGTCGTCGAGGGCAGAGAGGGGGCGCGACGGTGGCCAGCAACAGAGCGTACGAACTGCAAGTCAGTCGGTTTATGCCTCGTTAAGGGCCTCTCGTGTGGAAACGGGTTTTGTTAACACCGTCGCTCGTCAATCGAATTTTCCAGCCGACTTGAGGCCCAAGACCCCCCCCCTACCCTCGGGCTGGCGATTTGGCTAGGCCCGGTGGCCGCTAATTGCCCGCAGGGGACAGTCTATTAGGCGAACTGCACACACAATGCTCACATGCCCAGATACATCATTATTAGATGAGATTAAGGAGCACCGAGGCTGGTCCGAGTCCGAGTGCGGCGGAAAATCCATTCTAAAGGCCCAATTAAACGCACCACACACACACTCACACACAGAGATGCACAACGATCCGTAATGAGATTGCGAACTCACACGAAACCAATAGGCCGGCCCTTAGACCACAGGCCGGGCCGGGCATGGTACTGGCAAGCGTTTAGCTACAAAGCCCGGCTAATGGCGCAATTAGTGCAATTAATGCATTATGCGTGTGAGTTTGTTACAAAATGCAACCGGCGTGGTTTGAGGGGGTTTGGGGGGCTAACACATCGCTTTTTAAATGGGGGGCCTGGCCTGACTGGCTGTGTGTGTGTGTGTGTGTGCGCGCTTCGTTTTGTTTGGTGGTTCTTGTCTCTCTCGTTTTTCACCGTGCATAGCAGTTTGCGTTTAATGAGCCTTCCCCAGTGGGAAAGTGAAAATCAGATTAAAAGTTGTTGCTTTGCTTCGGGCTTTCGTTGTGTTTTCCCATTATTATTCTGCAGTTAGTCGAGGTAATTTTTCCCGGAAAAATTATGATTGAAAACGAATTAATTTTCCGCGAAAAAAATCATTGAAACGGTACGCGACCGGGACACGGTGCAGCTGTAGACGGAGACGGTGAAGAAGAAAATCCACTGATCCGCGATGACGAACGATGCTTTAATGGATTTCTGAATCGAATTCGATGCGCTTCGGTTCGGTTCGGATGGTGGACACGATGGCGCAGAAGACCGTTGTGATGCCGCTGCCATTTCGGACATCAGAAAGAGAGAGAGAGAGAGTCGCCCGGTCTTGGTGCGAATGTGCTCTCGGGAATGTTTAGGGACATCAGAGATTGAGTCGGCTCTTGGCTCACGATTAGGTGCCGACATCAGCCACACAGCCATCCATCCATCAGATGCACTTAATGAGCACTCACGTGGCATCAGCCGCCCCCCAATTCCACCACACGCCGAGGTTGGCTGCTCGGTGGGAATGCAATGGAACGCAGCAAAGGTCGCATGGTCGCATGTTTGAGTACGAACTTTATCAAAATCTCTCATTTCGACAAATCTGTTTCAACATTTTCGGTTGCTCCCTTTCTATTTTTACTAAAACGTCTTATAAATCACACAAAAACGCACTCGCATTTGCCGGTGCGGCGACGGCGAAGCAGGAATATGGTGTTTTTTTTTTAGATTCTCCCAAAAATACATTCAAAATTGTTGGCCTCGCAACGCCGACCCAGAGAGTGAGAGACTCCTTTTCGGAGTCCTCCTCAGCGGCGCCGCGCCGCGCTGCACCACTCTCGCTCGGCTGCGGCAAGATTTATAAGTTCCCACATTAGATCCCGCTCGACCATGTGTTCAGTTTTTGTCCAAGGCCTTTTGACACTCCACTCCACGGGCACATGGCCACGCACAATGCACACGCACACAGCGAGGCAGAAGGGCTATTATTAGTTTTATTAGCCGACGAGGAAGAGGAGCTGGAGCTGGCTTTGACTACGACTACGACTACGAGTTGTGTTAACGATTCGGTTTGTCGTTCGGCTGTGTAAGGTGGATATCGAAGCCAATAAATTCACCCCCTTCCGGGCAAGGTGCACTTATCTATCGGCCTGTCCGAACACGGGTAGTAATTTATTCGAGTCCTAATGACGACGACGTCGCATCCCTAATCTGAGGATGCGGGCGGCCAGCCGGAGCTGCACTCATACCTGTTTCTTTTTTCTTCTTCTTTGTTTTTTTGTGTGTATGCTTCACTTGTGATTTATTCCTTCTCTGTGAGTTTGACTCTCCTGCTGCTGTTGCTGTTGGCTTTCAGTTGAGTCGGGGAACATTACTGTTCTCGTATCTGAAAGAGTTATGGTTCGATTTGGTGGAGGTTCCTTAGAGCAGAGGACAACATTCGATTCGTTGTTGCCTAAAAATAGTTCGTTTTTTTTAGTCTCATCGCATTATTGACGCGGTTATCTAGGAGACCTGAGCACTCAACGACCTCCGATTGAGCGAGTGTGGTGACACTTGGGCATGGCTGCGCAGTCGAGTTGAACACACATTTTCGTGTCAATATGTAAATTCGATCAGTTTTTGGGGACGAAGTCCTGGGGTGTGATGACTCTGGTTGTCTAGGAGGCTTCTTTTTCAAGATAAGGTCGTTGAGACTTGGAGTTGTTCTCTATTCTTCAACATAAGGCCGTGGCAAGGTGGACTGGACGGCATTTGTCGCTTCGTCTTCAATCTGAGAGGGACCTGTGGCCGAATTGAGGGGTAGCTTGCATTGCTAACCAATGGGCGACAAGAGGTTCCGGGGAGAGTCAGGTCTACACCGGTAACCGATTCAGGGTTACCGGTGTAGAACAGGTCTACACATCCGATTCCGGCGAGTGTCAGATATCCACTACTAACCTAAAGCCGACAACAGACTCCGGAGAGAGTGAGCTTTCCACGGCTAACCTACGGCCGTCGTCAGATTCTGTCTGAGGAGCGCACAGAGTCTCGCCCTTCTGGAATCAGTTCACATTTTTGTGCGAGAACTCATCAAACTTTTAACCAACTCCACGCCAGTTGCCCGCAGATTTGCACACCAAGTCGGGTTAAGCTCCCTCTCCACGTGGGTGCGCCACCTTAAATCAGGCGTCCTCCTCTGCATCTGCCTTCCATCCACCTTCCACCACCAGCCAATGCATACAATGTCACAACTCCTCGATCATTTCAAGCTCTTCACATGACAAATTACCCATCAGAAGGCCATAATTGAGGGCACCACTACACAATCCCCCATCCACTCGTCGCGTCGCGGTCGTCCGGATAACAATAGCTCCCTCTCAAGTGACCCTTTCAACCTCCATCCACCGAGAGTCGAATAATAATCAAACATTCGACTGAACCGACGACGAAGACAACCAACAGCAACAGCAACAGAGGAGCAAAATAAAAACAATCTCTCTCAAAAGCGAGTATAAATTACGTGCGCACATGAATAAACGCAGAACGAGGCGCAGCACCGAAGGCAACAACAAGCCTTAACCCAACTCCAACGACGACCATCAGAAGCAGAAGCAGCAGATACTACACGCACACACAGCTCGATGCCCGAAAACTCATTTCTTTCCTAATTTTACGTTCATCATAGATTTGGTGCGGGGGGGGGGAGGGACGACACGGCGGAGCTGAGATGGCAGACCATTTGCGGAGCTAAACTCCACTCGAGGAGGTTGCCGATCTGTGCGATGCCCTCCAGCCATTCGAGGGACCATATGTAAATTATGTTTGCTTTTTATTTTATCGCTGTGATGCGATACAGCCAACGCAGCACAGCACACCACCGAGCAGCAGCAGCAGCAGAGCCGGGTTAGGACGACGATAGAGACACAATGTACTCGCTTTGTTGTGCGTTGTACTGTATGAGGGAAGACGATGCCTTGGAGGGGCTCCATGTGTTCATCGGGGACAGCGATCGAGTTGCTTCCCTTGGGACCGTGGACACTAGGCCATGAGCAGAGTTGTGAAATGTTTAAAAAAAATTAAAGAAAGCCACAAATTAGGGAACAGGGAGGCACAGTGGACCAGAGTTGGTCTAAGCGATGCGCGGCTGTGTGCCACAAGCGGGCATCTAGGCAAAAGAAGGGCGCGCGGTGGCTGAACGACGGTCATTAGCTAGCCCTCGCCCTTGGTCTGTCGAGGACTGTTCCCTTCACAGAGTGTCTCGACGAGGAATCCTTTGCAGAGCCCTTCAGTTGCTCCCGCTCGAGAGATGTTCAGCTGGTCGAGCGACTCATGTCGTGGGACTTTGTCCAGGTAGGAAGGATCAGTGCTAGCGACTCCATAGAACTCCCAACGAATGAAGGAAACGAAAGCAAATCGACAATCTAGTCCATCTGGAGATCGGCGAATCCGGGGCACAAAAGCTATCCACGAACTTTTCGATCTGCAAATGATCCCGATTTGGCACCTCTGCCTCTCAATTTGTTGTTCAAACGATCGCCAAGCTAGATTTCCCTTCCAGCCTCACTCTCTCTCTCTCTCTCTCTGAATTGGATTTATCCCCGCACCAAGGGCCTGTAGACACTCCAATAAAATCGGTGAAATCGGCACTCTCTCCGCGGCCAGGTTCAGCGCCGTGAATCACTCACATCGGCGCGCCTTCGTCACTGTCTCCCAGCACAGCGCCCTCGCCTGCATCTGCAGTCGCATCGCACACACGCACTCAATCAGTGCGTGCGACGACTTTTGGGCCACAACTGAATGCATTTTCTCCTCTCAACGAAAACTGCACACCAGCCTCGTCGTGGCTTCTGTTCTGTAGCCATTGCCAGTGTCTTTCGCGAGCCATGCATCATCTGCAGGGGCTCCCAGAGAGAGAGGGAGACAGTTTACGATTATGCGCTTATAAATTTAAATGTTAATTGCATTCTGGTCGATTCCGACTGCGACTCCGACGGTCCACCGTTGCCTGCTGGTGTGTATCGTCCCCCAGGCCCCTCCAGGAGCATGGGAAGAAGCGAAACACCAGAATTCAGAAAAAATTAATGCGATAGAACAACACTTTCGCATCGTAATCGCATTCGCGATACATTCAGAGAATTTAATAAAGCTGTAATCCATCAACTCGCTCTCTCTCTCCTTCTCTCTCTCTCTCTGTGTCTTTTGGATTCGATTTTATGGATGCGCGCATGGAAATTGAGATACATGACCGTACAGCCCCTCCAGCCCCGGGTGATGATGATGAGTTGCAAAAATGCAAATACCCCCCTCGCCCCGTACTGCCATCGACCCCCACCTTCACTCCCCAGCCAGCGGCAAGCGATACAGATAAAGAACAAAAAAAAAGTAGTTTTTTTTTTTTTTGAAATTCTGAATGTAGTTACATACACACATGATGTTCTGCATTATGCGCTCACACACACGCCCTCTACTGTACCCAGGAGGAGGCAGTGTGCTGGAGTGGGGCGGGGGGATAGGGATAGAGCCGCGCTATTGATCGCTTTAGCCTTTATTAATTAGCGGACAGGCGACAGTTGGGAATTAATAAGTGCAGCCTTGTTCTACGAACATGTGGACGCATTGGTGTGTGTGTATGTATCGGGCTTCGGTCGTATGCGAGATAATACATTTTGATGGGACATGATTAATTTAAAGCCGTCAATTAAAATGAGGCCATGCCAATCCTATTATCCCATGAAATGGTGGATGATGGACTCTGGGAAGGGATCGACCGACCAGCTAGAGCAATAACCAACCCAACATCCGACACCCAACAACATCAGCAGAAAAAGAATAGACACGAATTAATGTGAGTGGATGCCGATGGGTATTAATGTTCGACTGGCATTCCCGTGGCCCAGGCGGGGGTGGGGGTAGGGAGAGTTTTAAAGTGCCTTAAGTGTTGAAAAATCGTTACAGTAATTCACTGGATGTGGGTGAGGCGGGTGAGACGGTGGCAATGAGCTGATTAACATGTGCGGACTTATCCCAAGATGTGAGTGGATACATGACCGGGTCTTGATTGGTCACAGGCTGTTTCGAAAAACGTCTATAAAACTTAATTTGTTTGTAAACGATCCTATTGCGCAACTTACTGTGGTCCGAAAATATCAGGCTCTCGGACCCAAGGAAGACTCAGTCGCAGCCTTCCAGCGTGGACGGTCCTGGGCAACGCTGGCTCCAGTTCAATCAAGACCAAGCTGTCTTGCGTCCGCGACGACTTGGTCTTCATACCGGCGGTGCGGCATTCACCTCCTTCTCGAAGTAGGAGGCTCAGATTCGAAGACCCTCCTTACTGGAGAGGTGTTCTCCATGCCAAGCTAGCATTTTTGCCGTCCTCCACCTTCCTTCCTCGCAGGCGGGACCATATACTCGACGCAGAATTTTTCTTTCGAAGGCACCAAGAATCAGCTCTGCTGTTCTGCTTAGCTTCCTGCTCTCTGCAGAAGTCGCTGCGGTGCGGGCCTGCCTTGAGGCGTGAGCTTCAATGGCGCAGGGCCCAGAGCTCTGAGATTCTGAGCCTACTCAGTCTGATCAGACTGCACTGACGGCTGCACCTAGTTCGGAACCAAATGGTCTCCATGGTGTTCGAACGCTAGACGCCAGAAGTTTGGTGTGGTTCACAGGAGGATCCAAAATGGAGTCTTTGGACTCAACACAAAGATCTCTATACCAATGGGGTCGAGTCCTACCGTGTTTCAAGCCGAGATCTGCGCCAGCCTCCTCAAAGCTATTAAGGGGGCTAGAATACAAATCTTTTCAGACAGTCAGGAAGCTCTAAAGGCACATAGCTACGACGTAATACAATCCCTTGCAATCCCTTTGCACAGCAAAATGAAGTTCGACTGGGTCCCTGGACACAAGAGGGATTGCAGGCAACGACGTTGTTCCCTAGGGCTGGCCCAGAATCTGCGTTTATGCGTCCTGAACCGTACTGCAATGCCAACTGGACAGCAGGTACAACACTGATTACAAACTTCGCCTAGGCCAATTTACCAACGAGGTCGGTCTTAGGCATAAGACTTCCACTACAAAAGTACGTCTTCTTTGTGGCGTTGTGTGTTGTGCCTCGACTCCTACGCGCTTGAACGTCGCGGTCGGTGTCTGGGTTCGATTCCCAACATGACAAAAAATAAAATTTCACGGCTTCACCTCTTTCGAGTCAATGACAACGCTCAAGGAGCGCAACTGCCTAAAAAAAGCTTCCCAAACTTGGCCGTTCGGAGTCGGCATGAAACTGTAGGTCTCTTCCACTCGTGACGGAACAAGACAGCACAAGTGGTTTCTGAGAAGCTGGGCCGTCGCTCGCAGCCACGAGGATCTCCTCCGGTTCAGTAGAGCTATCTCTGCTCGAGACAGGAGAGAGTCTGCCAAATAACGCCAATTTTACTGGTGGTTACACCAAAATCAGTCCCCGCCGCAGCTGTCTTTTCAAAATGACGCGGTAGTTGACCATGGTGGCCAACTTACATAGGTTCTTAAGGTAGTGCGTAGGAAAAAAAATTGGTTCGTCTCAGGTCGCGGTGTCGTTGCCTTTACGGCATGGGTTGTAAAGGAGGACAAAAAATGGTCTATACAAGGCTCAGTCACCACCTGAAACAAAGCCACAAATCCTCCAAAAACTCCTCCAAAGTGCATCTGCATGCAATCGCCTCCCCGCGCATCCGTCACCCTCCCGCCCATCGAACCATCCCAGTATCAACGGCTAACCACTTAAGTATTTCATCAACGTCAGACGCATTAATCAAAAGAATAACCATCGAGCTGCTAGTACCCAATCCATTCAGAAAAAAAAACATCATCTTTTCATGTGTTCCTCGGCCGTTTCATGTGTTCCTCGGCCGTTTAAAAACGAAAATAAATCCCTTCTCATACATAACAAGAAACACAGAGATTTTTTGTTCAAAAGAAACCCCCAAGAAAACAACACAAAAGAGAGCCTACCATCTCTCTCCATCCCCCAAAGCAGAAACCCCCATCCGTTTACACCCTGAGGCCATTTAATAAACATTAACCAAGCCATCTAACATCTATAAAACCTCTTCAATTATAACTCAACCCGAAAATAAATTCTTCTCGGCCAAAATCACACTTTAAAAATGTGTAATAAACCAAGAAAATACTTCCAAACACCGACCGGTCCACCAACTCCCCCCCACCCCCACCTCTCTCTCTCACTCTCTCCTGCTCTCGCTCTCACTCTCCTTCGTATCGCAACGATCTGCCTTCTCAAATTAAAATTAATGGCTTGGTCCCTTTTTTAATCTTCTTTCCTTCCTTACAAAAAAAAAAACACAAAAAAACGAGGAAAGGCAGCACAACACAAAAAAGAGAAAAATCCAAAATCAAAGAAAAACAAAATTCGCGTCCACCGCCGCCGCCTCCAACATGGGCCCCGTTGCCGTCGCCATCACCGGCGCAGCCCGTACAGGCCCGAACCGATATTAATTAGAATAATCTGCGCTGCTGCGCGTTTGAAAACCCTTCGGCAACCATTGTGCTTGTGTGTTCATTTAAATTTTAGATTCATAATCTAAATGATTCGTTTTTTTTTTTCTCCTCACTTCACCCAAGTGATGGATGGAGAAATAGAGAAAAACAAGATACAACCGACCGTCGAAAAGGGAATAACAAATTACCAGCAACGGAGAGCCGCTGTCCGTCCGGCTACTGGATTTCACTTGGCGGCGCGGTCCAAATTGAAACCCGAATTTCGCCCTCGGGCCCGTTCAGCCGTGAATAGATCGGCGAAACCGACGCCGATTTGACGGCGAGGCGGTCTGCAAATGGATTTATCCACAAACCCGTATGTCCACCGACCGACCGGAGCCAAGTGTGCTGTTTCGTGTGCGCCGCACAGTGCAAGGTGTATGGGATCGGCGACAGCCGCGTGTAGGGATCGTTTGTCTTGATCGTCAATTTGAGGGAAAATTGAACCACAAAGGGGGCCTTAATGAAGTTATGTAACAAGCGGATTTGGGTGCATCCAGCTCTCACGCACACCACCGCCATCATCACGAATCCAGCGGGCGCGAGCCGAAGCCGAGACCGACGAAGCCAAAGCCAACTAGTTTGCCCATTTGTATGGATTTAGCAAGCAAATATCAAGTGTTTACCGAGTCCATTATCGCCGAGGAGCGTACTCGTCGTAAATGCTATGCACATAGGGTAAGAGCAAACTCTGCGACTGCTTAGAATAGGTCTGAAAACGGGGGTCGCCTTGAGAAACACGTTTTCTATTCGTGCGCCTCCGGCCCGTAGAGTGCAGACGATTGTTGTGGTTGTTTCGTTTTCGGACGACTGTGTACGATTACGAGGCACGGCCATACGTACGCGCATTTGCCATGTTTGTTGTTTACTATTTGCTCAATTTAACGACCCGATAAAGTCGAGAGCGACACAAAGCCTCTTCGCCTCCGTCTACGCCGACCGACGCTCGCCCCGCCACGGCCACCTCATCGTCGTCTTCACTGGGCTTGCTGCTCTCTCTGGTCGCTCGGTGACTCGTTGGACGGTGAGTCGATGGGGCAAAGCGAAACAAAACGCAAAATTCATAAGAAATTCGTTGAATTTCTTGCGAAAAACATCACGATCGCGACCGAGCACACACATGTGTACGTTTTGTACGGACGGCACCCATCGGGTACACTCATCGTTGTTCGAGGTCTGAGGTGACACCTCACACCTCACACCTCACACCTATGCCTGTGTGGCTAAACGAAAGACGGCCCGAGGCCTCGGCGGGAGGGTGTAATGCGAGAGCGGGCGCGGAACGGTCCCCGTTGACTGTTATAGTCGACGAGGTAGCGTTGACAATCAATTGATTGATAAACAACACACTCGAGAGCCCGCTTGACTGGGTTTAATCAAACAAACAGCTCTAAGGTGGCTGCCTGTGGGGCCTGCAAGTGGCTGACGTCAAGACTTTTGAGAGGATCGTGCGAGCTTGGGGATTCTGATGGATGTAGGGATGGGAGTTTAGGTGGATGTAGCCGTGGACATGCCCAATTTTTGAGGCTTTGATCCCCGGAAACGATCATTAGATCGGAAGGAGGTGTTTTTTCAGACCTCCGTGGTGGCCGGAAACCTCCGGAAACCATCACTGGATCGAAAGGAGGTGTTTTTTTTTCAGAACTCCATGGCAGCTCGATCCGTAAACGATCACTAGTTCGGAAGGTGATTTTTTTTTCAGAACTCCGTGGCCACACATGTCAGTTTTGTGAAGCATGATCGAGAGACGGTCACTTGATCGGAAGGAGGTGATTTTTCAGAACTGCGTGGCGGCTCGATCCGGAAAAGATCACTAGATCGAAAGGAGGTGTTTTTTTTTCAGAACTCAGTGGCCACACATGTCCGACTTTTGAACCTCGATCTAGAGACGATCACTAGATCAGACGGTTCTCTGAACTCGCCGGCGGCACTGAATGTGTCCTTCTTGAATCAGTTTCCGGTCGCAAGGGCCAAAGGCTATCAGCTGAGCTGGACTACGACCCAAGATCGATCGGCTGGCCATCCCAAATGACAAATGCCGTCATGATCATGTCAGATTTCGTCAGATTTGTTGGTTAAAACAACGACCAACCAAGATCCACCAAGTAGGTGACACTATTCAACGTCGATTTTCATCATCATTCTGGCCGGGCACGTCCGCGACCATTTACGACTTTGAATCGACCCCACTGCATTGGGAACGATCTACGATGCCCGGCACGACGACGACGACGGTACCCAATCTGCGACTACAATAACAAACCGCACCTCTTTTTCTGCCTCTTTTCTTTTTTTTCCCATTTCAAAATTTTGTTTTGTTTTCTTCTTATTTTTTCTTCTTTTTTGTTCCTGAGCATGTTTCGTGTTGTGTCTTAACAAAGGTGCCTTATAGCTTGAAGCTATGACTTCGAAAGAAACCAGTTCTTGCCTCTTGTTCGCTACGACATCGTTGCGTTATCGTCGTCGTCGTCGTCGAAGCCGTTGTTGTTGTCGTTGGGTCGTCTTGTGTGGAGTAGAGTAGCCTGAAGGCACTTAATGGTGACTTTTAAGGTATACGCTGCCAGATAAAACGAAACCCAGAAGAAGAAGTAGCGGGAGAGAGAGAGAGAGGGGAAGGAAAAAAAAAACTTATCTCGCCTTATGTACAATGAGTGTTATAATGGAAAACGGTGGCTACTGTCTTCCGCGCTTTGTCACCTAATGGGCTGGAAATAGATATTCCGCGGGACGGATCGCGGAGGGGACGAGCGAACTCGCACTCGAGCATGTTCGGATGTTGTTCTGTGTGTTTTTTAAGAGGTTTTCTATTTTTTTGTCCTCTCTGCTCTTTGCTTTATCTGTTGTGGAAAGCGTTGGAAATAGAAACTGATCCAGGTAGAGCTGAGACGAGATGTCAGGATGGATGGAGGTGCGGCTTAATGTGATAAGGGACGGATCCAGGATGTGGTTAAAAAAAAAAATCACTCCAAAATGCGATGAGATCAGAGAAACGGAGACCAGAGCCCCCACCATCAGCCAGCCAACCACTCGACAGATCATTAACTGAGTCAACTAAATCTTCATTATGCACACAGTGTCATCTGTGCCCCTGTGCTCCTGAGCCCCTAACCCACGACAAGCGTCGCACCCCTGCGAAAAACTGATTAATATTTAATTTGACACCGCAGCGAATGACGAAAGTACACATATTTCCTTCTAAATGTCATTTATTCAATTATCCCACAAAAAAAAAAGGAGAAAAAAAACGCGGACCAAAGTGCACAGAAGACAATCGCCCTTTTGTCCCTTGCGTCAGCGTTCCTCTTCTCCGTCTCATTGATACACTCTCACGCGAAAAAAAAAGAAACGAGCCGAGCGACGCCACACGAGGGACACAAATGGCAAATCCCAGTGCCGTGCCGTGCCCTTTCCCTTAAGACGGTGATCCCCTCTCTCCATCTTCTCATTTTCGGTGACCTTTTGCTAATTGTAATTTAATACCCAGCCATCGGTTTGTATTTGCGGAAAGGATAATGTTCTCTGTGCTGCAGCGGGGGGTCGGCTGCGCACAGCCGATTCGACTACTGTTCATATCCCGCAGCAGATCGTTGCTGTGTGTGAGTGTGCCTTGTCTGCGTCGTTCTCCCGTTCCGGCGTGTCACTTTGAATGCATCCAAAACCCATCAGTGTCACGTCATCTTCGGGAGAGACGAGGAACACCGTTCCACTTGAATGCGACTGTGAAATGTCCCCAAAAAAAAAATAAAATAAAAGAACGACCGCAAGATACAAATGGACGGTGTTGCGATGGGAATTCATTGCATTTCGCATTGTTTGACACTTTCGGGCATTGTCAAGAATACCCACTGCTGCACAAATGACACAAGATACACAAGAAGTCGGTCCTCGGTGCGCACCCCGCCCCGCATCAGAACTCACAACTTGACCACTCAACTGCACTGTGGGCTTTGTGTTCGGGTTCTTTTCATTTCGGTTCTTCCGTGTGCTTTTTTTCGGTTCGTTTTTGGTGGAGACAGTTTTTGACATGAATGCATGACGCCTTTTGAAATTGGGGAAGATAACAAAAGTGCAAATGTCAAATGGGGACTGTCGTCTCTGCGGCAGTGAAGGTGACAGCACTGGCTGACTTGTCATGGGAATTGGTAACTTGGTCGCCGCGTAAAATTCCTCCAAAACGGGAAATTGAAAAAAAAAAATGAGGACTGCAACGACGATTCCGGACGACACAATCGAATGGAATCGATGGATGAAAATGGAAGAAGAAGCGCAGCAGCACTCAATGACAGCGGCGGTGTCAAATGCGTCAAAGAATTCGATGGAAACTTATCCTCGACGATTGTGTTACATGGTCTCTCGAGATGTGCATTCGTTTCTTTTTTTTCCTTTTTTTCCTCTCGTGAGACATTTGGACTGGACGTTTGAATTTTTGCGGTGTGGCCTGTCTTTGGCGGAGACTTTTCCTTTTCAGAGTGGACACAATAGAATTCGACTGCAACGAGGTGGTGGGTGTTGCTTTTTGTGTGTTTTTTCCGGAAATGTGCATGATGACGGGGATGATCAGGTCTGAGGGGGGGACCAGCCTCCTTACCTTCAGTCAACAACTGACTAACATCAAACGTACATCACTCCAGTCGGGGTGCCTCCAGCCGGTCGTTGCAAAAATGTGGACAATCCACACCCAGATATCCAGAACACCACCTGGGCCTCCATTTGTGGTCCAAAATTTGCATAATCCCCCGACGCCAGGACCCGAAAAACCACAAGCCCAAACTGGGAGTCTCAAAAAGACCAACAAAAAAAAACAGCACAAAAAAATACATGAAACAAGCCAGAAATTATTAGCGTCAAAGAGCACGAGCTTGGCCCCCTGCCACACCCCCTTTTTTTTTGCTGCAATCTACACCTATCGCTAGATACTTTGCGCTGCCTTAAATATCTTTTCGCCTCTCTGCACAGATTGCATTGCATGTCGAGTGCAGTGTGCGTGTGTGTGTGCGAGAATGGCGGCCATGCATGTGCGTCAGCACTCCAGATGCAACGCAGTGCAAATAAATTAGATTTTTATTCAAATTAAAGCCAATCCAGCCAGATTGTGCGGTACGGTTGATTTGCCGATTGGATGCGCGCACTCCACGCCGCGGCGATGCGAAACCCGCCTCAATTCAGCCGGAGGCCGAAAAAAAACACAAAAAGCAGCAGAAAAATTACACCGTCAAGCGGAGGAGGGGGCCAGTAGGCAGCAGTCAGCAGGCAGCAGCAGCAGTAACAGCACGGAGCACAGAAACAGAAAAATCATTGCAGGCAATTATTTATGTATACACATAAATATTCCGAAATTTATTATGACTTCGGAGCATATAAATCGCACGATGGCCCGGTGGCCTCCGCGTCCGTCTCCGTCTCCACCCTCTTCGGGGCACACACACATGTGCATGGCCCGACCCCAGCCCAGCCCCAGCCCCAGACCCAGTCCGAGCTTCGGTTGCAGATTACTGCAAGGAAAATAATTTATTGAACATTTTCTAAACTTTATGGTTTTCGGCCGGTTTCGGGCATCATTGCGGCCGATGGTGGCGCGCCGGTGGATCGGTCGATGGTGGACGGCCAACCGACCGGGCTGCGCCAGACAGACAGACACACAGACAACGTTCTGCCTTCGATTTACAAATTACGTATGCAATCGGCCCCAACTGGAGTTTGGGTGGTAAATTTGGCAATTAGGCACCAGATTTGGCCGACAGTCCATGGCTATGGCAACTTTAATTGCGTTGGGATCTAGCCGTAGTCGGTGCTGGTGCTGTCTGCCCGATTGCTGGGATGCTTCGAAGCTGGAGAACCTGGCCATAACCGGTTCGCATCGGATGTGTGCAATGATGGCGCTGTGTGCTGATTGAACTCGAAATGTTTTCCATTTTAGAGAGCTTAATTGTTTTTAGCGTGCATTGAGACTATTTGATTTGCCAACTGAGTACAATCCACACTCACACACACACACACATGCCAGGTGGCGGAACGGATAATTGATTTGCGCTAGACGCGTTTTCCATTCAATTTGGCAGTGCTGACGGGGTGTGCTGAGTGACCTTGGAGCAGCAGGGCAAATCCTGCTGACTTGTTGAGCAGGAAGCAACAGAACGACATCGAGACCCACGACGTCACTCAAAGGAACACAAATATGCACATCAACCAACTCATCGAGTGACGCAACCCGACTGAGCTGGATGCACAGCAGTTACGTGCGAAATTGCGGCGAGCATTCTTTAAATGATCGCACGTCACTGCGCCTCGAACACTGGATAGCATGTGCTCAGCGACAGAGTTGAGATACAATTGTTTTTTTGTTTTTGTTGACAAATTAACGCACGGTCAACGACAACGTGCACACTGTGTGGAGATGTGGAGACGTGTTGCAATTGCAAACAATTGTCAACTCAGTGACTGTCGCCCCTTTCCACCACACCACGCCGCTCTCACCATCATCGCCCTCCCCCAGCCTAGCTTTTGACAAAAGTTTGCAGTTTTTTTGTTCGCCCCCTCCCCGTTGTTTTATCTGACCGTGCGTTTGGCGAATTATTTTCAATTTGATTGTTTCACTGACTTTGATTATCTGAGAGTGCACTCCGCTTTCAACGGCTGAGCGCTGCGTTGGCTGTTGCTAAGTGCAATTCAGCTTGATGACCAGCAGACCAGTCTCTCTCTTTCAGTTAATTTTTTTTAATTTAATTTGAAGCAATTTAAGATGGGTTGAGAGCAATTTTATTGTTAGACATACACACACGCTCGCATACAGAGGGTTGCCATAGAGACAGTGTCAGATGTGCACACACTAGTTGGGGCCCGACACGCTGTCGTATCTAAGGTAAAAGACCTTTGGCTTGAAGGTGATTACGTATTTGATTGCAGTTCGCTTTGAGTGGGTGATAAATTTGAGTCAATTATCGCTGTCGCAGCGCACGTACGATGAAACTGATTGGCAAACGGGGGCTGAGTGAGGGTTTAACGAGTGCTTTTTTTTTTTTTTGAGGTTTTGAGGTGAGAGAGAGTTACATTTTGGGACCCAGCTGCTAGACGGGACTGTTAATGTGACTTAAGACTGACCAGGCCAGCTTCTGATGGATTCCATTAAGCCTGGAATTGTACATTTTTCGTAAAACTTATTGTGCTACTTTGGGGTACCACCGTACCTGGGGTACTAGTGTACCCCAAAGGGTCAGTAGTCATTATGAAAGAGTTTAAACGGACGATACACTTGCAGCTCGATGGTCCTAATCTGGTCTTAGTGCTTTCTCAAGCCACCTACCTACCTTGAGCTGTACTCTTTTCGTGGTGACCAGATAAGAACGATAGGAAAATAAATTTAAATAAGCTCAAGCCACCTATCTTCATTGGGCTGTACTCTGTCGATAGTGACCAGATAAGAACGATAAAAAAAGAAGTTCAAATAAAACAACAGCGGTGTAAGGTATAACATTAGTTATGGCTTCATTTTAAAGCTACATTGATGCCATTTTGTATAGAGGACCACATCGTTCAAGTGCGGCCACTTAGGCTTAACTGCCAGTGCTTCCAATTTTTAATGATTCGATCAAATATGTGTGGTGTTATTCCGACAATAACCTGTCGAATGTTGGTCTCCAGCTCGTCCAAAATGCTTGGCCTGTTAGTGTAGACTTGATGTAGCCCGAGTGAAAATTATGGATTGATTGACGCTCCCAGTCAGTCAGGCAGTCACCATATTTCTCCTTCGCATTGTCTAACGTTGCGTCGCTTCGGTGGCATTTAGCGGCGTCTTGTTGGAACCACAGCTTGGATATATCGATGTTGTCGAGCTGTGGCCAGTCAGAAAGTCAGTTATCGTCGCTCTATACCTGGGATCATTGAAGGCACCGGTGTCCCCTTCCTCATTTCGAATGAAAAATGAAGAAAGCTGCTGGAACACAACAATTAGAAACCAAGACATATAGAAGAATCCCATCGCAGGGACGCGCCACCTATTTTTCAAACACGATTGTACTCAAAATACGATCTAAAAAAGATGGATGAATGGCCCTTTTCCAGGCCACCTTTCGCACGCATCAAATACCGCCTCAACATGCTTATGCATTCACATCAAACCGCGCCCTCGGGCATAATCAGTTTCGATCACAAGCCATCGCCTCCGTCGATCACTCACACGAGAGAGGAACGACGACCACTTCGCCTCTGACAAGCATCTTAAAGACACCAATCACATGCTGTTTAATTACCCCAATTTGTGCCCAAATCAGACATCTGCATCACTTTCCCACCTCCCCCAAGGGCTTCGCTATAGTTCCGACTGATTTGTCTTGTTTCCCGCTCAATCGACCGCAAAAGTTGCACAACCTTCGTGCCCAGCCACACGTTCATGTAACTCACGTTTACATGATGTATGCATAAGTATCAAAACAAGATTAATCATAACTGCCAGAGATGTTCCGTGTTCAGATAAATCCCGCGTCAAGGTCGTAAAACTTCACACAAAACTCTGAGTGTTAACCAACAATTTCGAGAGAAATCATAATTCGCCGCTGAATCTAGTTATGAATCTCCAGCAATTAAGTTATGACATTTACGAGGGCCTAACAGCATGTCGAATTATTTCATCCACACCCCGAATGTGTGTGTGTGAAATAAAAAACACAAAAAACACAACGGCCTACCCGCTCAACCTTGGGGCACACCAGCGCTAAACGAATTGAAATGTTGAGTAAATACTGCTATCAGCGGGGGAACGCACTCGTGCCTGGGAAACGTGCGTATGTGTCCAAGTGACAGAGAGATCCTCCCTTGCGATATCGGACGCCTGGCGCCACTCGTCGCCCCGCAAACGCTGACTGATAGGGCTAGAGCATGGAAAACGAACAAAAAAAAAAGAAACTTCATCGCTGCATGTTGTATCTACCAGAGTGCTGACCTCGAGTGAACTATCTTTGCCGCGGTTAGCAACAAGTCGGCCGTTACTACTCCGCTACCACTCCCCGCACCCCTTGAACCGTATTCCAATATCTCGAACCGCAAACGACAAACGGCAAACAAACAACACCGACAAATGTGCCTTAAAACAAAATAAAATTATTACTTCTCTCGTTGTTGTTGTTGCTGCTGCTGCTGGTGTTGGTGGCGATGGTGATGGTCGTAGTGTTAGTAGTCATTTAGTGTGTGATAATCTTGTTTGCGCCAAAGAGACCGATTTTAGTCGCTGACTCATCCGAAGAAAGTTTGCAACACGCAGACACCCGCAGAGAATAAAAGTCAACCGCAACAACGAAAGCGAACAACAAACAACAAAAAGGTTTTCGTAAACTACGGCCAACCAGTGGTGATTGCATCGCATTCACTGCGAGAATAATAATCACGGTCAGCGTTGCGAAAATAGACGCGAGTCAGCTTACGTACGAACGGACAGACCGTCAATCCGTCAGTCCGGCCAGTACACCAGGCGGCTGAATTGAAAAATAATTAGATCGCCCAATCGACGGCGAATGAATGAATTAATCAACCGTCATCGGGTACACCTCCTTATCGGGGCAACATCCATATCGGCCATAGTAACATCGACGATAGACGATACAGATTAGCTGCTACACATTTCATCTGTTGTTGTGTTGTTCGGTGCGGTGTTGTCAGTGACCTCTGCCAAAATAATTTGCTCACTCCATCCAAGAGTTGTGGACGTTTTGTCATGTATTTTGCCCACCATTAGTCACTTCGACAGCGGGTTAGATACAGATTTTTAAGATTTTCTGTCTGACTGAGTGTCTATCTTTCAGCACGATGGAGTGGAGTGGGTCTACCCCCCCCCCCCCCCCCTCGACAGCATTTCGCGAAACGAAAGATGTATTTGTATCTTTATCCGTCCTCAGTGCACAGATGCGATGCTGACATGATTAATAGTGGTTTTGTGGTGCTAAAGAAGAGGCAAAGCGACCGAGCAGAAAAAAAAGAAGAAAAAAAAGATTGAAAATTCAGTTCTTTTCACAGAGCTTCGTGGTTTATTTTTTTTTTTTGCCTGACGTTCATCCGCCGTCTCTTCGCCGCTTGGTTTCATTTCATTTTTGGGGTCTTTTCTTTGTTTTTTTTTCTTCATTTTTTGTTGTTTTGCTTCTGCAGCTGACGCCCGCTCATGTGGCGGAGGAGGAGGGCATACTTTCTTGTTATGGATTTGAAATTGAGATAGATTACATAACGGAACAAAACGTTTGCTATTCTTCAACTCTCGTCTATTCGGAGCCTATCAAGTGACTCCGGTTCTGGGCTGCTGGCAATTCTGAAAAATTAGAAATGTAAATTTTTGAAAGAAACAATGATGTTTCCTTTTTTTCTGGGGGGGGCGGCATACGCACATTTGGCGATTTATGTTTGCGTTAACAGACACACACATACACACATCGAAACGCAGCACAAACTACGAGCGAGATTGAATGCGAAATGTGCGCCCTTCAGTCGGCGAACAACAACAAGCCAAATATAAACTTATTGACGTAAATTGATTACGGAGAGCTGTTTACTTTCACGTAAATTTTTTGATAGAACACACACGTAATGATTGTTTGTGTGTTTTTCTGTTTTGCTGGTGGCCATTGGCTTTTGATTGGTTTGGCGAGGTGGGATGATCTGCTCTTTGAAGTCTTTTTCGGTTGTCGGAATCATTCAGTCGAGACGAGGGGCATAAATCGGGGAGCTCTGTGCGCTGCACAAGGACGTGGATACAGTTCACTCAAGGCGGAGGACTCATCGACTGCACTAAGAGATAGTAAAAGAAGTCTTTTTTTGAAAATAAAGGCAATCTTCGAGTCCTAGCGTCGTCCTCCGACAAAAAACACCAAAAACAAGGAAGTTTTGGAAGTCGAACGGAGTGTCAAAGCCTTTCTGAATCCATTGGACCCCTATTTTCGCATCTCAACTCGAATTTTCACCCAAAATTTCCTCTTTTCCTCACCACTCTCTGAGCCACGCTTTTTTTTGAGTACTCTAGACTTAAACACTGATCCATTGTACTACCAGCAATGTCATGGTCTTGCCAGCAGGCGCTTCTGTGATGAGGAGCCTACGCTGCTGAGCTTTCACTTCATCACTTCATCAGCATCAAATAACTGCCGAGCAAAGGCGGGACTTTGGCAGAGGACGTGTTCTGCGGTGTCGCAGAGGGTTTCATCGCTTAGGCCAAGCACCACATAGTACGCCGGGAAGTCGTCTGCAGTCTTAGCTGTCAATAGATGACATAAATGCCGCGGATTTCTTGCAGACGTGTGGGAGCATGCGCTTGATTTGACTTCCTGGAGAGTCATGCCTGCTCTCGAGAAGCCCAACCATAGATGGAAGGCCTAACCAAATACGCCGATAGTCCCAAGGCAGCTTCGGGTCTTAAGAGTACCTCCCATGATCCTTGTCTAGCAAGTTCATCGGCGATCTCATTTTCCGTGAACTCGTGGTGGTCTGACGACGCTCAAATTCAGAGAAGACTGCCATACCTGGACTATCCAGCTTCGTGGACAGCTTAATAATAATATGGGTGGCGCTACAGCCCGTAGAGGGCCAGGGCCTAGCTTCTCAGCAACCATACGTGTTGAGCGTATATTGTTCTATTGGCTGTCACTGCAGACACAAATACTTCACTCCTTCCACCTGTTCGTCACAATCTCGTTTGTGGCCATTAGGATCACATAGGTTTCCGCTTGGAAAACCGTCTAAAGAGGTATGGAGTCCAATGTTGTTGCCCTCCACGAAGGCGCCAGCGCCAGACCCTTCCTCGATCTTGGACCACATTCCTTGCCTGGCTCAGATTCTGGCCAAAATCAGTCCTGAGTGGAGGGAAAGTCGACATTGTATGTCCGCCCTTTTTTCACAAACCAAGATCTGCTCGATCCTCCTGTGATGGCGTGGTGATCGCTGCGATCATAAGCAAATTTCCTCGTAGCTCGGTCACTTTTGAGCTACCCTTTAAAGGATCCACTACTTCAGCCGTCTCTGCACATATAGAAGCAAGACCCACACGATCCTCCTCCTCCTCCGCTGATGATGTGGGGCGATCGCTACGATCATCCCCGTCGATCTTCATCGCGCCCAAGCCTGTCATAGATTGTGCAGCGCATTAATCTTGCCCACAACTTAATGTCACACATTCCTCTCAACACGTCGGCACATTGACAAGCGCTTGCCCCCATATCGTTGTCAGTTACAAATCGAACAAGTTTCAAGCCACGAGACAGTCGCAATGCCACACCAAGATGTCATATACAAGAGGCATGTGTTTACGACAGCTCGGCCTATCATAAATACCAACCTTCCCGTACCGCAGAGCGCGAGATAATACATCATTCAAGACCACAACGCCAGGCATCAGTCCAGTCCGATGGGGCTATTAATTTACGGCTGTTCAACTGTACGAGCGAACGAGTGTCCTATCCTAGGCCAGCACCTTGTTTACATTCAATATATGCTCGGCAGTGTGTATCCAAGATAAGATACCGCCTCGAACCTCGGAACGGATTCAAATGGCATTAAATATAATAAATCGTTTAGATAGCAATTTGAGGTCGATCGATTTCCCGTGTGCCCGGTGATCTGTATTCTGTACTTCACTGTCCACTGCGCCATTTGTGATACACCTCCCCCCTGGTAGTGGATACACTAAATAATTATCCGTCATCATCAAGCGAACAACGAACATGACCAGATAATGCCTAAGCCGCGACTTCAGCTCTATCGTCCCCACCCATCAACTCTGCCCCCATGATGGATGATTCACACCGTGACAGGCAAAGTTTAAACAAAAAAAAAAAAAATCAAATCAACTTCGCTCAAAAGTAAATAAACAACTTAGGCGACTGTTGTTGCCATTTTATAGTGTGTTTACGGATAAATACCGCGCGAGCAGGAGTATCCCGCTTAACCCTCCCGCCACAAGCCGGCGCGACCGCAAAGCACAGCGCAAAGGGAACTCTGCTCTCAAATCCGATTTGCATGAAGGCTCAGCACACAAAATGTTGTCTTTCATCTTAATCAGTATCTTTTCTTTTTTTTTTCTCCTTTTTTTCTCTCATTTGGTGTTCGGTTCGGTTCGGTTCGGTTCTCGGTTCAGTTGAGAGATAACGAAGAACACTTTTGCCCAATTTGAAGGCTCTCTTTGGGGGATTATATCGTAGCACGCATTTGCTCTTTGGCTTGGCCGGGGCAGCAGTGGTGACGGTGCCGCAAGAGACGAGGATCCCCACAAGATATTTGAGCGATATGCGAAAACAAAAAATTAGGTCAGATAAAACCGCTGACAGCCGAGGAGGGTATTTATGGAATCTAATTGAGCGGGGGGGGAGGGGGAGGGGTAGTGAAACGAGAGCGGAAAATAACAAAATTTATTTGCCGAGGATGTATCTCTATCTGCTGCGCGTCAAGCGGCACCAAACAAGAAAACACACACTTGTAGATATGTACTCGTTTTTTTGTTCCTCTCTGTCGTCGTATGCCTGCGTCTAATTGATTCGCGATTGTTGTGCGATTTGAAGAACAACGAGGGGGTGGAGGCGGCGGCCGTGGGGCTATGTTGGGTAGGCGAGAATAGTTTTGTTTACGTTTTGCGGGTACACTGAGTGTCTAAGGTGGCTAGCCGCCTTATCAAACTGGGTTACATGCGCTGGCAGCGTATGTTTTTTTCTTCTTCTAGCATTCCACGGCAAAACGGCAAGACGTGAGCTCGCGCCGCGACTAGACAAATGCGTAGAAACATAATGTGGCATGATGTAAGGACATTAAATGAAAAGAAAGCCGCCTCTCGATGCTATCCCGCTTGCAGCATACCGCAGAAGTCTTGGCTTGTTGCGCGATGATCACATCTTGGCCAACATCCAGAGCGTGCGTGCGTAAGAACAACCGCGCCACTTATTTACGATAAACATTGCATTGACCAATGTGGTGCCGAGCAAGAGAACGATGGTTTGGTAAGCAGGCAGCAGGCATTTCATTATCTGCTGATTATTGTCGGCGGTAGCTTTTGTAATTCATTTGCGATGTGATGCAATTGATATGGTAAACGAGAAATGTGCGCTCGGTCTGTGTGTGTGTGTGTGATGAAAAGCGGGGGCGCCTTGCTTTTGTAGACACTTGGCATTCGTTCTAGGAAAACATAGTCATGCGAGGGAAGTTGTTTTGTTGTGGATTTCATTGAAGAAACGCTGCGTTGTTTTTCTGCCTTCTCGTTCTGCATCGCAAAGCCTGTGATCGGAGCGAGATGATGCACTGACATCTGGCATCGGTAGCGGCTCACACCGATGACATGCCATTCAGTGCATCAGCTCATTTCGATCAACGTTGCATGATCGACGCTGTCTGCTTTCTATTCGCCGGTGTCCGTGTGCCAGCATCGGCTTCGTGGGCTGATCGACGAGAGCTTTCTGTCAAACCTGACATCATGCGCGCCAGAATCAGTTCCGAGACTCCGTCTTACATCAAATTTGGTCGGAAATCTGACCATATTTGGTCACAATGTCATCCACCGCGCTTATTGTGTTAAATTCGGCCACACCATCTCCCTCTCCAACATTCAGACTCCATTCCTACGACCACATCACCGCCGCACAGCCTCGCCTGGAACGTGTCTATCCCCGATAGCCACTCATTGCATCGAACTTCACATCCGCAAGCAACCAGTTTCCGAAATCACACACAATCTGCTAGAGAACCTTTGACACTTCCCCATTATGCCCGTGAGTGATGAGATCTGGCCGAGCGTGTGTCGAAAAAACGTGCTACCATCGAATCCCCCGCCGCTCTGAACCAAGCACGGCGAGCATCGGCAAAAGGCTGTCACAGCAAAAGGCCACAAATGACTCGGGCTAGCCCCATTTAGCTTCGCATGGCTTCTGTAAACATAAACATAACGCGCGTTTTTCAAATTAATTTTCATGAATTTAAACATGTATAACCACCGCCCCGCCCCGCACCCCGCTCAACAATGGCGACGTAGTTGACAAATCCAATACGGAATCCGAAAGCCAACCTGACATCATCGGCATCGTCCATATGGAGGCAGGCTGATGAAACTGCCAACTGACAGCGGATCAGACGCGCGCATACCGAAGGCCCCCGCGGCTTGTTCCAATTCAATTTTTCTTCATCACAGCGCCCGGTGTGGTGGGGGGAGAGGGAGGTTTGATCGCAACGATCGCACACAGTGGCGCTATCGCAAAATCAGAAAACAAAAAAAAAAAACAAAAAACGTCCACCTATCCCAACGGTTATCGATTAATTCAAATTGATACATAATCCAGGCAGTCGGACAGCCCAATGGCCCGCCAGCGACTGCAGAACAACAGAGCGCTTATAAATACACCCAAACGAGGTGTTTGACACCGCAATTTGAATTTTGTTTTCGACACACTAAGAGCACGGCTAATGTATCTCGACCGCCGCCGCACACAGCTTGACAAGTCCATGGAAATTTTCCTGCTCTAACGCCAAGTGGGTGTAACAATGGGGCGAGAGATGGCGATGTCCGGACCGAATGAAGGCGGGGGGGCTCCCGGGGCTCGGGCCATGATGATTCGCGTGTGGCCATTATAAAAAATAAATAAATGATGGAAAAAAAAAAAATCAACAGCATTCACAAATGACTAAACGACGATGCGCGGCGACGATGAGAAGTCGATTTCACTCGTCTCGGAGTTTCTCAAGCATAAGCATCCGATCTCCAGACCGAGCACACTCACAAAACAAAACGGAGAGACAGAAAGAAACAAAAAATGATATGGGGGACCATAAATTCATTAAACGCGTATCTGCGCGATGTATCTGGTTTTTTATACGTTTCCGGATTGCTTCAAAAATTTATGTGATTTTGCTAAAACAAACATTAGAAGGAGCAGTCGTCGGAACATGAGGTGGCCATGTGCTCCTGCTGCATGTGCGTCGCGCGGGACCGAACCACGATGAGCCGGCGACGCATTCTTTTTTCGATGTTGATGATGTTTGCGGCAAAAAAAAACTGAACAGAATTGTCAAGCGTGTTCTAACGGCTGAGTGGTATGCCTAGCACGTAATTGTTTACGATCGTCGAGGACCACAATCTGATCTATTGATCAATCTGCCAGAGGGTGGGGGTGTGGATCCACTCGATCGCTTAATTCAGGAATCGAGGAAGCGCGTAGATATCAGCAGTCATTTGCATGCTCCACGATACGGATAATGGGCTAATTATCATCGCGAGTAGAGCGAGTGCTAATTTGCACGGCAAACTGGGAAAGTCCATAACATGCAACTAACATGAAAGGCAACAGAGATACTTTTCATGCTCACCGGTGAACAATGTATCAATTTATCCAGAGGTGGGGGTGAAAATTGACTTGGCAAACTTCGAATGGAGCACGGGTATGCATGGACTTTGGGGAATGAAGATTTTCGCATGGGGCGCGCGGCGAATTCTTCGTGGCTTCGTGCTCCATTCGAGGCTTATTAACGGGGTCTTTGTGCGGCTATTCACAGGGATGGCCATTGGCCACGTGGACGCGGGGCTGACACCGTTAATGGACGGACTATGAGTGGAGTGTGAAAGGTAACACGTTACGGATGGAAAGTGCAGAATAATGGGCGGCTGCAGACTGTTTGCGGAGGGCACCCCAGACTGGGGTTGTGGCGGGTGCTTCGGCTGTGGAGTGTGTGAAAACGACGGGGGGGAGAGTGGGGGAGAGAGAGGAGAGAGTGTGTGTGAGAGGGATGGAGTGAGAGAGTGAGAGAGAGGGAGAGAAAGAGGGAGAGAGGTAGTGAGAGTGAGAGAGAAAGAGGGACAGAGGTAGTGAGAGTAAAAGAGAAAGATGGAGAGAGGTAGTGAGAGTGAGAGATAAAGAGTGTGTGAGAGAGAGAGAGTGTGTGTGTGAGGGGGAGAGAGAGAGATAGTGAGGGAGAGAGAGAGTGAGGGAGAGAGAGAGTGAGGGAGAGAGAGAGTGAGCGAGTGTGAGAGAGAGAGTGGGTGAGAGTGAGATAGAAAGAGAGAGGGTGTTTTGGAGAGAGTGGGAGGAAGTTTCTTCTTCTGTCGCCTGTGTGATGTTGAGCCTCGTTCAGCAAGTTTTTCCAATAAACACGATCTTCTGTTTCCTGGCTTGGCATGTTGGTTGAGGTTGCTCTCCACTTTCAGCCCTTGTGCCCGCTGTTGTGTCGTCCCAAAGGCTCGGCGTCGATGGCCTGATTGGACTCTTGTCAAACGGGTGTATCGACTGAGAGGCAAAAGCATTTCATCTTCTTCGTGTGCAGCTACAGATCGGACGGGATCTGGACCTCAAATGGACGTCTTCTGCAGATAGGTGGGTGATAGGGTGCCTAGTTGGCCGTGCCTCGGTTAGACCAACTTGTTGGGTCCGTTGTGTCCATTCTCCAGCTCCATCACGTTCAAATGTTGACTGTTTCCAATTTTGTACTCCTAAGTGGTTGATGTCCTTAAACACGGCGGTCCTCAGTTACGTTGCCTTAATGGCTTGGAGTGAAAGACTCTTCGACCAGTGCCAAGTTGTTCATGCGCTCCACATGATCTAGCAGTGGATCCATTGAAGTCTCGGAGTGGAAGACTATTCGGCAAGTTGTCCATGCGTTCTACTCGTCCTAGCCACCTCAGGCAGTGGCTCTACTGACGCCTGGCTCGATTCATGTCGCTGTACAGCCTGTGTACTTAGAATCTCACCCGACATTATCATGACAATGACTACGTAAGGGACACAGCTCTACGTTTGGCGTTCTGTTTTGCTTCCACTCCACATCAAGGTCCCTGCTGCGCTGCTATCTGCGTCCCAAGGTGAAATCTATTTCCAGTTGATGATAGACTGATAGAAACTTAATTTTTCAAGGAAAAATGCTTGTCGGGCTAGATACACACAACTCTCGTGATGGCACTTGAATTTCGTGTGAGTGTTTATTTTCCTTCTTATTTTTCATATTTTTTCGGCGAAAAACAAATTGCCCTTCTTGTCAGTCGGCAGTGACAACCGAGAAGCCTTCAGAGACTAGATACAGTCGCGATACACAAGATACACATGTTCATTACTTAGCGATTTCGATTTGTTTCATATCATTTCATTCACGTGTCCATCGAACGTGCCCGCACAGCCGTGAGGTGTAGTTTTTTTCCGTTTTCGCAACCTCAACTGCAGACAGACATACAGTCTCGCTTCGTGATGATATCGTTTTTCCTTTTTTTTGCTTTTCTTTTCAGTCCTCTCTGTGTCGCGTCTGTTTGTTCGTGTGTTGCGTTCGTTGTTTTGTGACAAGAGATCGCTCGATTTGTCACATACATATCCTCATCCCCTCGGGGAGTGGGGGAGGTGGGGTGGTTGCCAGGTCACTCGCTAAACGAGTGACTGTGTAGACTAATTTGCGTTTGTTTTCGCTCATCCGTGCGCTCGAGAGCGGAGCGCGCGTAAGTATCTGGTTAATTGAATCCTGTTTGTTTATGCCCTCGGACTTGTTCCCCGATAATTGGTTGCAGTGCCCTCACTCCAGCACAGTGCAGCTGTAAGGAGCAGCAGTTGCAGCAGCGCATTGACGGCGGACAGCCACCTAAGGGATGTTCAAATGAATTTAAGGCAACAGGACATGCACTCCCGGTCGCGATGGAATTAAATTTACCAGCGCCGCGACATGAAACATTAATGCCACTCGAATTGCGAGCCACCCCAACCATCGTTGCGCCCCATGCCGCACATCGCATCGGTGTCGGTGCGGAATCAAACGAATTTCATTCGGTTGCAAACGAAACCCTACCCGAAGGGGGAATTCAATTTTTTTTTCGCAGTCATGTAAGAGAGATTTTTTTTCTTTTGCGCCGCATATCAATTTGCATTCGACGGGGAGAGGCAAAAAAATGGTTCAGCATTAAATCAAAGATACACAATGACAGTTTTTCATTTTTTCCAGAGAGTCCCTCTCTCTCTCTGTCTGAGAGGGGGAGCAGCACCCTAGCGGCGCTGTGGTGGGTAGGCGCATGTGTTTCAAACAAAAGGGCTCCATCCAAGTGAACAAAGGAATTCGGCGGAAAGGAGCAACAATGTGCCGTCGTGGTCAGGGAGATCGAATGTGAATGTTGTTCGTGTCTTGTTTGTTTTTTTTGGCGACAAAAACCGCATCAGATACAAACGGATTTGGGTGGTTGCGGTTGTCTGGTGAATCTTCGAATCTGTTCCCAGGACGATATAAATGTCTCATTTTTTCTCTGAATCGGCGTGGTCAGGGTTTGACAGGGACTACATGATTTTTGGTGGTCATACGCTGGCACGGCCGACCACAAGCACGGCTAGATGGTCTCGATGGACGGTGAGGAAGAATTCTGTCCAAGGTCCCATGGTGTACACATCTCATACGTCAGTCTGATGGGCCGCCATGGCAGTTGGAAGGTGAGCTAGGAAAATGCTAAAATCCCCTCACAATTTTTTTGGGTGAAAATCTCGATGTCGTCGGATTCACTCCAAATGTATCTGATTCGATTAATAGACACTAGACAACACACCCACAGGTGTACAAAAGTCCTAGGTATCCTAGTTTGGCCGCTGTGACAGTTGGAAGATGAGCTAGGATAAGGCTGAAAATGCCTTACTATACACTGTCAATTTTTTCAGGTGAAAATCTCGATGTCGTCGGATTCACTCCAAATGTATCTGATTCGATTAATAGACACTAGACAACACACCCACAGGTGTACAAAAGTCCTAGGTATCCTAGTTTGGCCGCTGTGCCAGTTGGAAGATGAGCTAGGATAAGGCTGAAAATGCCTTATACACTGTCAATTTTTTTAGGTGAAAATCTCGATGTCGTCGGATTCACTCAAAATGTATCTGATTCGATTAATAGACACTAGACAACACACCCACAGGTGTACAAAAGTCCTAGGTATCCTAGTTTGGCCGCTGTGACAGTTGGAAGATGAGCTAGGATAAGGCTGAAAATGCCTTATACACTGTCAATTTTTTTAGGTGAAAATCTCGATGTCGTCGGATTCACTCCAAATGTATCTGATTCGATTAATAGACACTAGACAACACACCCACAGGTGTACAAAAGTCCTAGGTATCCTAGTTTGGCCGCTGTGACAGTTGGAAGATGAGCTAGGATAAGGCTGAAAATGCCTTATACACTGTCAATTTTTTTAGGTGAAAATCTCGATGTCGTCGGATTCACTCCAAATGTATCTGATTCGATTAATAGACACTAGACAACACACCCACAGGTGTACAAAAGTCCTAGGTATCCTAGTTTGGCCGCTGTGACAGTTGGAAGATGAGCTAGGATAAGGCTGAAAATGCCTTATACACTGTCAATTTTTTTAGGTGAAAATCTCGATGTCGTCGGATTCACTCCAAATGTATCTGATTCGATTAATAGACACTAGACAACACACCCACAGGTGTACAAAAGTCCTAGGTATCCTAGTTTGGCCGCTGTGACAGTTGGAAGATGAGCTAGGATAAGGCTGAAAATGCCTTATACACTGTCAATTTTTTTAGGTGAAAATCTCGATGTCGTCGGATTCACTCCAAATGTATCTGATTCGATTAATAGACACTAGACAACACACCCACAGGTGTACAAAAGTCCTAGGTATCCTAGTTTGGCCGCTGTGACAGTTGGAAGATGAGCTAGGATAAGGCTGAAAATGCCTTATACACTGTCAATTTTTTTAGGTGAAAATCTCGATGTCGTCGGATTCACTCCAAATGTATCTGATTCGATTAATAGACACTAGACAACACACCCACAGGTGTACAAAAGTCCTAGGTATCCTAGTTTGGCCGCTGTGACAGTTGGAAGATGAGCTAGGATAAGGCTGAAAATGCCTTATACACTGTCAATTTTTTTAGGTGAAAATCTCGATGTCGTCGGATTCACTCAAAATGTATCTGATTCCGTTAATAGACACTAGACAACACACCCACAGGTGTACAAAAGTCCTAGGTATCCTAGTTTGGCCGCTGTGGCAGTTAGGAAAATGGGTAAAAAATCCCTTACTAACCACTGTTGACTTTTTTGAGTAAAAAATTAAATGTCCTCAGATTACATACCGGTGTATCTAACTCGATTAATAGACGTCTGACAGCATCACCAAAGGTATGCGCAAGTCGTTCGAACGTCTAACAGGGCTTCAATGGCAGTTGGAAGGTGAATTAGGAAATAGCCGGAAAACTCCTTGCCGATCTACCTGTTACCCACGAGCACACAATTCAATCCTCCCCAACGTCAACGTCAGAGCACCGGCCTACGTGACGATCAGACGTCTAATCCCCCAGCTCAAGTCAAAGTCCATGTGAACATCCCAACCCAACCCCAGAGGTTAGCAAATCCATGTCCCACGGCCGAATCTCTCAGCATAGTGTTAAATGGCCACGCCTCACTCTCATGCTCACCGTCTGCTCCAAATAACTGGTCTATTTTTAAAGCAACAGCTAACCGAACAAAATTCTGCACCGAAAAAGAAACGTAAACAAAAGATAAGCTCCATTAAAAAATTGTAGAAAACAACACTTAACTATGAAACGTGCCATCTGACAAATGCCCCAAGAGCATAGGTTTCGCCCATATAGTCATGTTAGTTGTGTGTTGCTTCCCCATTAACCATATCTATGGTCACAGTGCTTCAATTCGTTTGTGTCCCAGACAAAAACAGCCGGGCCACAGCACTCCTATCAGCGGTGGACTTTGAGTCCATAACATGCTCTCTTCCATCAAACTTAATTATGCTCATAAATATACTGAAAACCGCCGCCGCCGCCGCCTCGCGATCCGCGCAATGTCAATTGTCAACTCCAAAACGGCGAATAACGCCAAACCCCCTCGCTCACTCACTCATTATTCACAATCCATATGTCTCTCGGATAATCTATGTGCAATTCTTCAAACACACAAAAAACCTATCTATCTATCTATCGGGGCAGGAGAGACCTCGAAAAAAAGCTAACTATAGCATAAAGTTGCGTACGTGCGCAAAATACACAGCCACTCGGAGTTGTGCCGTATTGGTTGGTTGGCAGTCCCAAACTTGGTATTGTTTACCGTACTGATTAGAGGCGAGTACAGAATACGGCCGTAATTAAGTGCAAATTTACACTACACCAGAGTGCTTGAAGTTATATGTTGTTTTTTGTTCCTCTTTTGAGATTGAGAGGGGAGAAGAAACTGGCACCAACACCGCCACCGCCATGTGCGCTAGTGCGCTTATCTACGCGCCTCGGTACGATCCCCAAAAACGATCTCTGCCGCACATAACCATACACAGCGAGTGTACGAGGTTTACGCTCCCCATTGCTGGTGCGCTAGTGCCAGTGAGTCTATTTGTCGAGCCATGGCCATAATTTTTGGCGAAAACTCCAACACAACCCGATAAGGGTGGTCGAAAACAGAGTGACAACAAAAAAAACCAACAGACAGTCACAACAGCAACAAAGTGGGTGCCTGGGTGACAAGTTTCGAGACCGTGTTTGATTAGCAATTGAATGGGTCCAACACGAGCATATCGCCTGCGCGTCGTCGTCGTCGTCGTCGTCGTCTGCCCATGGGACAGATTAGTTTCTGATGCCCTCGCTAAAGGCGCATTGCAAGTTTAAGTGATTAGCACGTTGCCCCTGCTTGTCGAGCGCCGTCTGTCTTCTTTTTTTTTCGCGTGGAACGTGCTAAAAGCCTTCGTAAATGTATACAGTTACATTGACTGGTCGAATAGGCGGATGGTGGAGCTAGGGCGCGACGAGTCTCCAAAAAAGGGCTTTTAGACTGCGCGGGTTGTGCACGCAGCGCACATGTCACGTTTTTGGCCTAAAATTCGATTAAGCTAAGATCAATTTGATCGGCGATCTTAATTGAGTCAGACACACTAATGCGACGATTAGCGTTTTGAAATTGACGTCAATTTGTCAGCTGCTCAATGCTGGTGCCATGGCACCCATCATTAGCCGCCTTCCCAAATAGAAGAGACTCTAAACGAATTGATTGTTGTTTAGCACATGCTGATGGCTGGATCGCTTCCATATGCAGACGTTCAAGGTTCTCTGTCGCTGACCAGAAGGTGAATGAGTCACTGAAGCAATTTCGCACGGAAATCCCTTGACGATCGCCTAGCACCACCTGAACAACCCCCACACATGGCAGCTGGATGTGGATCAACCAACCAACACACTGACTCTGCTCTCTGTTTTATCACCATTCGCCATGATCACTTAAAATTGAGATCATTCCAACTCGAAATTCTGTGTAATTCAAAAGATTTAAACTAAATTTTAGAGCAGCAATAAAAAGTCGGACAAAAATGTGTGTAGTTATGTTTAGTTTTCGTTCATAGGTTTTTGTTTTTATTGCCCTCAGCCGGCAACCATAACTATTCCGCACGGAATACTGCGAATGTGCCCGACTCGGGGGAGAGAGATCGTGCCGCAGCGCAGAGACGGCGTCGATCGCGACCAGAACGTTTGTCCAAACATTCGTCGACATCGACCGCGACGCACCGCCACACTAAAGTTGATTTCAAATCTGTTTATTTAGCTATCTCTCTGAGATTGAAATAACAAAGACTTCGTCTAGCGTAGGATCAATGACTTTCTCTCCAGCCTCAGCCTCAAATTGACTGACGTATGGATTTTGGTTTTCTTAAAATAAAAGAAAAAAACGACAGAAATGAAAAAAAAAAAAAGACACCCAAACACACATTCCTGGTGTCGTCTAACCTTTGGAGATGCGAGAGGAGACAAGCCAACAGAAAAAAAAATATCTCTCAGAAGTCAGTGTGTGCACTTAAAGGAACATCTCGAGCAGGAGGTCCATGTCAGATGTCTGTTGCTGTTGCGCGTCGCTTCGATTCTTGACATACAAGTTCCATTTGACTTGGACTCAAATAGACACTCAAAGAGCAAGGCGACAAGGTTCATCTTTCGTTTCGGTACCCCTTCCCCAAGGGCACCTACGCCTGTCAATGGCTAATCAGTGATGATGAGAAGCCGATACTAATTGTGATCCTCACACGTCGTGTGACATTTTGCCCGGAGGAGCGAACACACGCTCGCACCCATTCCACCGCGGATGATTGATAAAGTCAATCAAAAGCGAAACAAACGTGCATTAATTAATCTCATAGATTAGCTTTGAAGGGGTGCCACAGTTGAACCACATCGGTACCGTATTTGTTTACACAAATTAATATCGTACCGAGAATGGGGCCGGGCCGGGCATGCCTCTCTTACGAAAGTCCGACGGGGGGAGAATTACTCGAGAGAAATTATTTGTTTACACTATTCTCCGAAAAGGAGGCAAAATGAGTAAAGATTGTATGAAATCCATAAGCAGAGTAATTACCTTGACTGAAGGAGGAGATCTTTCCTTTCAGGTCTCGTATTATTTTTAGCGCTGGGGCTATAATTTCGTAAAACCACATACAGAGAATCGTTTTATGGGCGTAAACAAATCGATGTGTGCCCCGGAAAGGAGCCATTGAGTTGGAGGAATCAAAAGACTCTCTCATACAATATGTATCAATAGACTGTGTGGAATGGTGGAATGGTGGAACGTTGGAGGGACGTCCCCGTCATAGACGGCAGACTATAGGATAATTGACATTTTTTTTCCCCCGCTGATTTGTCCCCTTTCTTTGACAACAGAGAAAAAAATGAAAAGAAAAGAAAAAAAAGCGAAGGTTTCCCTGATGCCTGCTATTTGTGTTCATGGCGGTGGCGACGGTGGTGGTGGTGGTTATGATGGGTTGCGACCCTCAAGGAGAACACGAAGAAAAGAAAGAAGACTACGGACGGTGATGTATAGCAAATAAAATAACAAGGAACCCGGTGAAAGTACACACTCTCGATACGAAGAAAGGAAATACCCTCCGACGGTAGTCGTCGACAACGATGACGACACACTCACTAATCCTTTGACAGTAGAGAGTTGCATTGTTAGACTTTACCTCGGCGTACACTATCCAATAACAATGTTATGCCATCAGCCAGAGACGAAACGACAGAGCTTCTAATAGCCCGTGGAGGGGGAGGAGGGAAGAAGGAAGGATACACACGGAATCGTTTCATCATAGCGATTTTCATGGTGACTCTCTCTCTCACTGCGAATGTAATGAGGTGCAATTTACTGTGCTGTGCGGATTCTTTTCTTGAGGACATAATGAGAGGGTTTAGAATGCCTTTAGGCGGCACACTTGGCGCTCGGCGCAATTTGGCCAAGAGACGAGACGCGGCAGAAACTCGGTTCGCTTGAGTGGCATACTTTATTCGATTGTTTGACAGGGTTTCGCTTGACAAGGGGAAATCATAGCAATTACCTTGCAATTCGGTGGTCATTACAGACTGAGGAGACTTCAAAGGCTGCCTTGGGAGAGACTTGTGTGGAGGCAAAAAAAAAAAAGAAAATAATAAACAACTTAAGTGGGTATTTAGGAAGTGCTATTATGAGATACTTTGGTGATTTTCAAATGCATTTGTGCTTTTGCTTTGAAGTGGATTTTCGCTACGGCAAATGACTGCCACGGAATTGACACCTCAAGTGGAGGGAAATTCGCGAGAAATTCAAATTGTTTTGTTGCCATAAGGCACCAGCTTATGGAGTTATCTCAAGCACTCAAATGTAGTCTGTTGGTGAGTGGTTGCATATGGCTTTGTCGTGGAAGTTTCTTCAAGAGGACCTTCTTTATTACAAGACGACTTATTATAACACATACTTACCGAGCAGGATATGATGTTAATCCGTATTCTCTTTCCATTGGGAATTCAGACAAGAGTTCTTCTGGCGACATGGAGATACTAACCTGGTATGGATACCTAGAAAGAGGAAGTCTTGAGGACAAAACCGAAATGAGGTGACTCCCATGTTAGATGGAGAAAACGTGATGGTTCAGATTGAACTTTGGCCCGTCCGAAGCAGAAGGAGTGAAGTTTTTTTTTTCAAAAAGGCGACCAATCAAGCGCCCGTCACCGAATAATGGACCAAAACAAGAAAGAAAACGCTGAAAAAAACTGATCCTTGTCGAAAGCCAGGAAAATAAAAACCCAATTTGTTTATTTTCATGTGTTTTTGTTTTTATTTATTTTTGTAATACTCGTTATAATAACTTATTTCCATTTTGTTGTTCATGTTCTTCACAATATCATCAATTTGTTCATCCGTAATTATTAATTTGTTTTTTTTTTTTGTTTTTCTTGATTCATAAATAAATAATCAATTCAATTTGAAATAACAACTAGTTACCTTAAAGCTAATATCAAATGTTTTATTTTTATTTTTCTTTTTATTCATATTTTTGTTTTTCTGTTCATTTGTCTGTGGTTTGTTTTTTTTTCATTTTATATTTTTTTTTGTTTTGTTTTAATTAAATTGTTAAATCTATGTATTAATATATGTATATATATGTGTATATATATACTTTCTTTGTATTCTTAGTTCTTCTGTGGTTTTTTTTGTTTTTCTTACTTATTTTGTTTCTCATTCATATAAAGTGTTTGATTACAATTTGTTTTTTTTTTTTTTCATTTATACTTATAATTAAAATTAATTGTTTTCTTATTCATTTTTTGTCAAAAGTACAATTATTGATATTTGCATTCACAATAATGCAAAGGAGCGCGTGTTCTTTATTTCATCGGAATTTTTTTTTTCACAATTCTTTTCGGTATTCTTCTTCATCATACACCATTTTTTTCTTTACCAATTTAAATATATAAACACGATTAAAGTTTTTTGTTTTGTATTGATACATATTAAAATTTAATTGATTATAAACAAGAGATAGAGAGGTCCATTAAAAATTACATCACAATTATTTATTTGTTACAATAGTTGTTCTTTCTTAATTATTTTGTTTTGCGTTATTTTTTCTTTTTTTTTTTTGTATTCCTAAGTACTATATGTAATAATATATATATATTTATATTTGTTGTTTTTTTTTGGTTTGTTTGTTCATTTTTTATTTTGTTTTTTTTAATAAATTCATGTATTTTTTGTTGGTTGTTTTTGTTTTGTGTTTTGTGTACAGTGTGTGTGTGTGTGAAAGATAGAGAGAGAGAGAGGAGAGAGAGTGTGTGTTGTTGTTTGTATGAGAAAATTTATATATTTGTTATCCTAGCGATACTTATGATTATTCTTATTTTTTGTTCTTCTTCATTCTTGTATCCTTTTTTTAGTCTTTAGCATTTTGTGTGATTTTTTTTAAGTTAAAAAGTCATAAGTTTTTGTTTGTTGTTTTGTAGAATTTTGTTTGTTGTTGTTTTTTTTTTTTTGTGATTAATCTATACTTGGTTGTTCATGTCTTTGGAAACCAGAATATTTTGTAAGTTCATTTTCACCATAAAACAAAACAAAAAAAGGAATTAATGTTTAGTTGGAGAGAGTGATAGAGAGAGATAGAGAAGTTGTTGAAGAAAGCTTTTATTATTTTTTTTTTTTTTTTTATATAAACAATGTTAATAATTTCACCAATTCAGTTCAAACAAGCAAAGATATGTTTTCTTATTGTTTCTTTCAAAACAGAACGACGACAACATAGTAGACAATAAATAGAGTTTACATTTACGAGAATAAATACAGAAATAACACAGTGTTGTTTAAGTTTGTATTTGTTTTATTTTTTTTTTTATTTGTTTTTTGCTTATTTATTGTGAAATAATATTGTTAGCTACATAACATATGTAAGTAAATGTAAATTCAGTTTAAAGTGTTTTTGTTTTGTTTTCTTATTCCCTTTTCTGTATGTTAAACTTTATATTTACTTTGTGTGTTTTTTTTTTTTGGTTTTCTTCGTAATAAATTTTATAACTTTTAACCTACAAATTATTTGTAATTTTATTTTTATTTAGAACAATAAAAAATGCTTCTTTTTTTGTTTTTTTTTTATTTTTTATTTCTTTTTTTTACTTAATTTTGTATGCTTATCATTTAAATATTTTTCATTTGTCACAGTACAGTTCTTTGCTTCCCTTTTTGGTATTTTACAAGAACACAAAAAATATATAAACTTTTGGTTTTTTTTATTTTTTTTTTCCATAATACAACAAAGTAAAAGTAAGAAAATATTTTACTGATGAGAAATGACTGAGTGGAGTGATGTATGGCGAAAAAGATTGAGAGAGAGATAGAGAGAGAGAGAAGTAATTTTTTTTGTTTATGGAAACTTGATTTGGTGAAATTATAAATCAAAACTTTTTTGAAATTCAAAACAGAATGTGTGTGTTAAGAAGCTGGGATTCTTCTCTGTTGTTGTTTTTTTTTTTATGTCTAATTCTGTACGAAAATTTTCTTTTTTTTTCATTTTGTTTATATCTTCATTTTAACACTTAGTTTTTTTTTTTGTTTATTATTAAAAAGTTTTCTTTTGTTTTCTTCTTCTATTTAAATGAACAATATTTATAAGCGATTTTTGTTTATTGTGTTTTTTTTTTCTTTCTTTTATAAGCGCGCAACTACGGACACTGATAATAATTATAATAATGATGAATAATATATTTTTTTGTTCATATATATGTACTTTTTGTTTTGTTTTATTAAATTTCTTTTTTGTTTCGTTTCGTTTAAGAAATGATGACGGAGAAATTGACTATTTTTTATTGGTTGGTATTGATACTTCATAGTTTGAGTTTGTTTTTCTTTTTTTTTGTTCTCTAAGTGGAAATCTCTAAGAAATAATTCTGTTTGAATATTGTGATTTGTTTGGTTGTCTGAACTTTGTTGAATCAAATTCATTCAACTAAATAAAATACATTGAGCACGACGTTATTGTTTGATTAGATTTGTTGTTTTTTTTTTTTTTTATTTATTCTTTAAGTACGAAATATTTTATGTTCATTATCATTGTTTAATTAGTTTTGTGTTTTGTTAATTTAATCATTATTTTGTGTTTCATTTGTTTCCGTAAAGTTTGATATGGACGATGACGCAAAAGGGGAAAAATTCGTTTATTCTTTTTTTGTGTGTTGTTTTTTTTTTTCTTCTTTTCATTAAATTTTACTTCATTTGTATTTTTGCCTTGCTTTTGTTTTCGTTTAAATATATACGTAATTGTTTATATGTAATATTTTTTTGTTTGCTTTTTTGTAATATACAATCTACAGAAAAAAATCCTAATCTAATATACATATACATATATATAATTTTTGTTTCCTTCATGCTTTTAGTCTCTTAATTTATTGAGTATTTGTTTTTTTTGTTTTTCTTCTTTAAATTGAAAACATTTAAGGACGAAAAAGAAATAAATTGAAAACATACGAGAAAAACAAAACCGCTTAAGTTGTAATCAATCAATTTTATTAAAATTCGGCCGATAAAACCGGAACAACCTAAAACTCGTATTCATTCGGTCGCGCACTAGTGGTGCAACGCGACGAAGAACAATTTTGAACATTCTAATATGAAATCTCCCTCATTGATCGATTTGAAAAAAACTAATATTGAAAAAAAAATATCAAATACTTACGTATCCTACCTAACTATCCTTCAAATTGGTTATTACTAGTTTGAATTACATATATATATATATATAAATATTTATATTTTATATCGGTATGCACATATACATATAAATGAATATTAATTTGGTTTTTGTGTCGATATTGCAGTGTTAAATTTGTTTGTTCTTTTTTTATAAATTGTATCAAGCCATCGGGACAAGATGCAAGCTAAACTAGACATGGGTACGCATCAGGAAGAGATACAGAAATGGAAGAGAATAATAGAGCAAAAGACACGCCGCGTGAACGTGCGTGAGACTTTTCAGAAATGACTCTCGTATGAAAACGAAAATCCTCACAGTTGAGACGAAAGAAAAGTAGTAGTTGTCGCGTATCGAAGCGCCCTCACTTGGTCTAGTGTTGTGGTGCAACTTAATTCTATTTTTGAACAGAGAATGAAAAATATTTGCGTTACACATCAATTTATCGTGTATTTATTTATCCATCAAAAGCTGTACTTTTAAATATGCAAATTTGTATGTCTATATATGCGGTTTATATGTATATATGTGTGCACTCACAGAATTGAGTTGAATTTTTTTTTTTGTTTTGTTTTGTTTTTTCTTTTTTTTTTTAAGTGAAAAAATAACTTATATCGTATATGTATATATTTTTTATGTATATAAATATTTTAATTTGTTTGTTTAAATAGACACCTACAAACTCTTTATAATTGTTTTTTTTACTTGAAGATTTTAAAAAAAGCATTACCTCATGGCATTATTGGTAAAATCTTAAATACTCTTCACTAAATTGAAATGGCACATTTTACAAAAGAAAAAACCGAAGAAAATGAAAGAAACTGAAAGAAAATTCGAACGACTTACGAAAAATTTGTTGAATTTTTGTTTTTTTTTTTTGTGTATCTTATCTTATTCTTTTGGAATGTCGGTGATGATAATGTGACAACTCATCCCTTTTCAAACGCGCGCAAATCGTATTCACATTCGATAACCTCCGTTCTTCTATATAATACAGGGAAAACCAAACGAAACCTGATGAATAAATTATTAAAAATAATACCCTACCTATCTAAGGATTATTATGCACATCTATACAAGTATTTATATTCTCTTTTGTTTTTTTTTTGTATTCTTTCAAATTGAATTGTGATTGAAGTCACTCTATTCGAAGAATATGGCTGGCATTGCGATATACAGTGTTACCTTCATTAGAAACCGCCACAAGTTCAATTGTAACCGAAATAACAAAACGAAAAAAAAAACTCTTAAAAAATCCATCCATTTCGTATATTTTAAATTTTTTGTTAAAAAAAAAACACCGTGTAATTGTCAATCCTAAAATTTGTTTCCATATACATCTACGTACGGATATTTTTCATTGTAACACACCCATGATTATTAAATTGTTTTCACGTTACCTAGAGAAAAAAATTTGTGTGTATTAATGTATATATATATATATTTGTTCTTGTCAACCGAGTACCTACAAACTCAATAAGTCTAACATGCACTTTGTTAATACATTATACGCGAGTACGTATTGTGTATGTACGTATAATTAACATTTTGTTTTGTTTAATTTAATTTTTTTTTGTAACGATATCTACATGATTATTATGTTAATTTGAAAATGTAAAAGGAAAAAAACAAAGAACAAATGTTTATTCGCATTTGTTCTTGCATCACGATAATTTTACATATATATGTTGTATGTATGATGTTGTTGATTATTTCCACAACAAATCAGCACACAGCTTCTAAATATTATTTGTTTTCTTCTTCTTTATGTTTTATATTTGTTTTTTTTTTTTTGTTTTTCTTTGGGTTTTGTCCTTATTGTTGCTCATGTTCATTTCATTTTAAAAAAATCTCTTCACATACTACTTGTAATCTTTTTGAAAGGCAATCGAATTGAAATTGGAAAAGAACTCAAATGTCGTCTAAGTAAAAAATTCGAAATCGATGAACAAAACGGATAAACACATTCTAAATTAATGGCACAAAGTATACTTATACACAATTTGTCAGTTTTTGTTTTGTTTTAATTTAATAAATATATATGTATGTATATCTACTATACGTATGTAATTGTTAATTATATTTCTTGTTTATAAAAATTTAAAAAAAAAAAATTCTATTAACAATATAATAATAATTAATAATGATGATGATAATATTTTGTTTGTAATACCTATTCATTTTTGTTGTCTTGTCAATTACTTGTTTTTGTTTTAAATATAAAAATATAGTTTGTTTTTCTTGTCGTTTTTGTATTTGTTTAATAATTATTATTTGTTCTTGTTTTGCTTAAATGTTAATTTGTACACAATTAAAAGAGTTATTATTATGTCATATATATATAATTCTTTTGTATTTATATTTTTTTGTTTTGTTTTTGTTGTGTAAATATGTGTTTATTTATATCCACCTCTACCGCACTAATTTAAGTTTTTATTTTAATTATTTGTTTTTTTCTTCTTCTTCTTCTTAAGGACACGAAAATTGAATTGAAATGAAAGAGAAAAGAAAACAAATTTTAATAAAATTGATTGATTTCTATTCTAGGTTTGTTTATTCCTTCCTTCCTTTCATATCCTAAGTTTTATTTCCTGACATAATTTATGGTTTATGTTTATTTTTTTTTTTTTTCTTCCTTTTTTTAATGTTTAATGTTTATAATAAATTGGTTTTATTAAACCGATCACGTTGTGCTTTTCGATCGATTTCACTTTAATGTTTCATCTTGCATATTTTTTTTTTGTTTTCATTTTTACTTTTTTTGTTTTTTTTTGTTTCTCCATTTATGGCTTATACGTATCAGTTTATGTGCAAATTAAATGAGAAAAAAATATAAGAAAACAAGAAGAAATAAAAATAAATGGATGAATAGGATAAATGAGGCATCTTCACGAGGTTTGCTTCAAAACGTAATTCAATTGAGTACGTAGTTAATTTGGGCGAAAGTTTGCACTCGCTGTGTTGTGTTGGCGAATATAATTAAAGCCTCACGTATCTGGTTTTATCTCGACTGTGGCCGAAGCACACACTCAAAACGTACCCACCGCGATAGGTTTTTTTTTCGGTTACAAACGACGAAGTTATGCAGCGTCTATCGTTTGCAACGTATTGAACCCTTGGTTTATGTAAACTTTAACGGTGACGCTAATGAGTTGGCCAAATAAGAGCGTCTAGATGGGGATGAAAGTAATACGTCAGTATTTTGTCGGTGGAAAATGATGAACGTGCTTAATAGCACGTGGAATTATCGACATTTTTTCTTTTATATCTCACGGATGTGCGATGATGTCTTAAATTTCGTTCTCGGCGTGATGGTAATCTATCACGGGGAGACTTCGGTTTGAACAACCCTCTCTTTGTATTGATTGTTCGACAAGGATGGGGGGGGTGGGCGGGTGGATGTTATGGCTTGAATTATTTTGTTTCTGTCGAACCTGTGGGTGGCTCTGAGTTATAACTGAAAAATCAAACGAAGAAAAAACTGAAAAAATAAACAAAAAAGTACTTACTCAACGAAAAAAGGATAGAAAAACCAAAAAAAAATCGAGCAAAACACAGAAGAACGTAAAAAGAAACCAAAAAAACTGAAAGAAAAAGCTGAAATATGGAACCAAAAAAATGAAAATAAAAACGAAAAACTTGTATTTTTTTTTAAATTATTTGCTTTTTATTGTTTTTTCATGATTTTCTCATTTTTTTTTTCTTTCTTCACCAATTTGTTTTCATCTTTATATTATATATAAAAAGAGAATATCTTACATGCTAAATCACGTAGATGTTGTTGTATGTTTGCAGTTATTTATTTTTTAATGGATTCATTCATATTTTTAATTAATCACATGGTGGGATAACTCGTATTGTGATCAGAGTCATTACTAAATATTATAATAATATATATACTTTTTGTTTTTTTTTTTGTTTTAATTGGTAACATTCATTAATATATTTTTATGTTAATATTTTTTGTTTTTTTGTATTTTTTGCTTTTCGTAATTTCCTTCAAACATCATACTTAGGGTCTATTTTATTTTTTTTTTTATGTATTTTGCTGTGTGTTGTGTTAAAAAAAAAGGAGAACAGAAGATCCTTAATAATATGGTCTCTCTCGCATATAGAAAAAAATATTTGATTAAAATTATTGTGTAACATTAAAAAAAAATTATTAATATTAAGAAATAATTATTAATCAATACTTTCGCTTTTTGTTTCATTATAATTAATTGATTTTTTTTTGTTTTGCTTTTAAATGTATTGTTTTTTTTCTATATGTGTGTAGATTACATATTTTTAAAGAAAATAAAAGAAGATAAATTTAATTGTTTTTTGTTTTTTTTTTGTTTGATTTTAAGAATATTGTTGTTGTTGAAATTGTATTTGTTTTTTTTTATTTTGTTGAATTTGTTTGTAAAGCTAATGTTATATAGAAAAATTACAAAAAGAATTTGGTTTGTTTGGCGGGGGAGATTTTTTTTTTTGTTTTTTTTTCTTCGTTTTGAAATATGGTATGAGTAGGAAATAAGACGTAAGATGTAAATGAATGAGAATCAGGGGGAACGGAGAATGAATGATGATGTGGTGCTGCATGGTACAAAACGTAGTAATACTACATAAAAACAAAATAAGACGTTTTTAATACAAAAAAAAAAATAAAAAAAATAACACATAACAGAGAGGAGTTCTTTTTGCTTACTGAACGATGATATATATATATTTATAATTGTATTTCGTATATTTTTTTTTTGTTTTTGTTTTTCTTTTAACTGAAAACCGATTGTGTGTTTTGTATGTTAAAGTTTTGCATTTTAATTTTGTTTTTGTTGTCTATACATTTAATAAATACTACATTCTACATCACATTTTATGACTGATTAATGGTTGTTTCTTGTTTGTTTCTATTCTACACACGATTTAGAAAAGTTTTAGTTCTTTTTTTTTTTTTTTTGTTTTAAATTTTGTTTTGTTATACAAGTATCTAACTGGAGCGGGGGAAGAGACGGGGATCAGGGGTTGTGGTGGTGGTCGTAGTGGTGGTGGTATATATCATTTTGTTTATATCCTTATTTAAATTGAATTGTATACAAAAAATTGTTGTTGACTTTCCTGTGAGTGGTGAGTTTTTTTTTTTTTTTTGTTTTAGTTGAATAGTTCATAATTCTGTTTTCTTTTTTTTTAATCCTGTTTATCAGTCATTACTTGAGAATATCTATTTAATATATATATATATTTTTTTGTTTTCTTGTTTGCCTATAGTTAATGCTATATACCTAAGCAGATTTGTTAATAATGTATGGTTTTTTTTTACAGCAGAAAAGAATGTGTTAAACAGAGAGAGAGAGAGAGAGAGAGATAGAGTTGAATAGGAGGAGAAAGGAAGATGTACATACATAGAGACTACGTTGTTATTTTTTGTTTGATTTGTTGTTTGTTTTTTTTTACAAGAAATTGGTCGATATTGCTTTAGGCCTAATCCATATGATGTCGCGTACTCTTCTTATTCGCTTGAAAAAACCTGCCCTAAGCAATTTGAACCGTAGCCTAAAAATCGGGTAACCCTATTTGATCACATTTGATGTCCTATATTTATGTTGGAGGATTTATTATTATTTTTTTTTTTTCCTGGGGAGTTTTTCTTTTTTCACTTGTTTAAATATGTTTAAAATGTTTTGTTTGCAAAATTTATTCCTATGCTACTCCTAGTTATAAACTTCTTATTCTTCCTCACAATAATTGATAACATTTATTCGTTTAAACAGCCCTCTTGATTTTGTTTTCATGCTAAAATTTGTATTGTGTTCCATTTTTTTTTTGTTTTTCTTCATTTTTCCACTTGTGTGGGTAATGCGCGTGTGTTGTGTGGGAGAGAATTTCTATTTACACCGAAGATGGTAAAAGAAACTCGCTCGAAACGAATGAGGAAAATCGAGATGAATGAAACAACATGATGTCTAGAGAAACCAATGATGCGATGGCGATGGAGACCGGGGAGCGGGGAAAAGGGGGAGCGGGAAAAGGGAGGGCGATGAATAAGAGTGGTTGATTTTTTTTCATTTCGTAAATTAAAAAAAAATTCGAGATCGTTTTGTTTTTCTTTTCTTATATATATATATAAAAAAAAAAAGTGTTGTGTTTTGTGATTAAATTAAAACAAAAACAATATATATTTTTTAATGTAATTTTTTAAACATCTAGTGATTTTTTTTTTAATACAAAATAAGTTGATTTTTTTTTTTCATAAAAAAATATTAAATTAAATAATAACACATACAAATTCTTAATCAAAAAAAAAATTAATTTCAAAAATGATTTATCGCAAACGGGGGGGTATGAATTAATTTTCTTTTTTTTTTCAATTTAAAAAAATACCTAGCAATTAAAAAAAAACAAGTTTAATATTTAATTTTTTATGATAATTACTATAAAATATAACACAGATGACTTTTTCATATTTATGTTTCCATTTCTTTTTGTTTCTATAAGTGGTTTTCTGGTTTATCATTATTATCTTTTCGATCAATTTTTTTGTTTTTCATTAAAAAAAAATTTTCTTACAAATAGAAAATTTTTGCGTGATTTATTTTTTTTCATTTGAATCAAATCGATTCACTACTGTCAAAGTAGCACACAAACAAAAGAGAAAACTACATAATAATACGATGTATGCATTTTTTTTTTTCAATGTTCAAACAAACAGAAAATTTATTAAAAAAAAATAATAATAATAGATAAATTAGATTTTGCAAGACTACGTGCTACGACGAATTTAAAAAGAGAAGAGAAGAAAAATAACCTAATAGAAAGTCTAAGAAGATAAGGTGTTACCCTTTTTGTTAAATGTGTGTGTATTGCTTCTTAGAATTTATTATTATTGTTTTGTTTTGTTTTTCTTTCTTTCTTTCATTCAATAGCCGATGACGACGAAATTAATGAAACTTAATAATTTAATAGATTTTTTTGTTTATGTTTTCTTTTTCGTTTTATGCATTTATGTAATATGTAAAAATGTTTTGTTTTTTTTTTTAGTTATAATTAATAATTATAGATTAATAATATTATTAATATCACATCACCTTTGTTTTTGATGATAATACTTAAAAATACGAAAATGTAAGGATTTACTTTGATACCTTTTTCGAAAGAAAAAAAAGTGCTGCCACTTTTTTATGTGATTTTTTTTTTTGTATTTTGTTGGGTTTTTGAAAAGATTTCAATTTGTTAATTAAATTTTTTCTGCCTCTGAATGGCTTTGGGTTGTTTTATGTGTTGTGTGTGTTTTTGTGTGTGAGTGTGTGTGTGTTGTGAGTTGTGTACACTATAGATTATATTTCAACTGGGTTTACACTTGCGTTTAAAACTAATTTTCGTTGATCGGGGGGATGAGAACGAAGTGAAGAGTTTGTTTTATGAATTTTTCTTCTGTTTTGATTGCGCGCGTTCTTGTTGGTTTCTTATTTGCATTTTTTGTTTTTTTTGTTTTTTGTTTAATAAGATAAGATAAACATTCGGAGGGATTTGAAATTATTATTTTCTCTTATTGTTTGACATTTTGAAATTGTTTTGTTTCTTGTTTTTGTTTAAAGAGAGTGTGTATGCTTGTGGTTGGGTCAGGATGGAGATAGATACTAAATGAGTGAATATTAAAAATCTTACTCTGATGAACTGTGGTACAATTTGTTTTTGGTTAATGAAAAGTCACGACTAATCAGAATTGTACTGCTGCGTGTAAGATTTCTGCAAAGAGACAAAAAGAAGAAAAAATTCTTTGATTAGTTTCATGTTGGCCACTGGCAGATTTGGTGGTGGGAGGTGAATGGTGGTAGATAAAATGTGTGAATTTAAAAGGAGATCATTGAATTGTGAAACTTACTTAATAAACTGCGGCAACATAGAGGTCCAACCACTCTTGTCCTGTTTCAATGTTAAATACAGCTCAAATGTAGGCACTGTATTTGGATCTACTTTCATCGATGCAATTCGCCTGTGAGACAAAAGAGAGAATGGGGAAAAAAGTTTGTCGTTAGTTAAATCATCAAAATCAAACGATGAGCAATAAAATCCATCACATATGTTGAGCAACTATAAATAGCACACGCACAACAATAAAAAAAAAAAAAAAAAAAGAAACACAAAAGAAAGAGAGACACAAAAAGGCAGTTTCAACTTGGAAGTGCTAATTGAACAAGAGAGTTACAGCCAACAGCAGAGTGCGAGGCAGGGGGAGGGTGAAACTCTGAAGGCTGCTGATAAGCATAGAAATGAAATAAAATGTCAAGACAACAAGAAAACCTCTTTTCGAAACAACCGACGAAAGGAAGGCAAACGCTTTGAATACGATTACAGCAGCAAGACCCGAGAGTGAGTGAACAGAAAACAAGAAAAGGAACAGAAAAAAAAACGGCCTTTTAATTGTATTTAATTTGTTATGCGCTTTGTTTCAATTGACACAGAGAGATAGCACACACAAGATACCGAGGGCTAGCAGATAGACGCTAGGTTTGCGCGTGTGTATGGTCTGCTAGCTCGCTCGCTAGTCGAGTGTTTGTAGTTAATTTAAGTTTAAATTGACTGAACACAGCGCTGCTGCCGAGCGGTGGTGGTGGTGGTGGTGGTCAGTCATCTCTCTGTCCGCCTATCGTCTATTGACCTCCCCGATTGGACAGACCGACGCAGCATGAGGCTGCTGTGTGTGCGACCAATTTGATTTAGATTCATAAATTGTTCGCTTATTGACATAAATTGCTGGGTTTGCTATTTTTAGACTGTTATTTTTTTCTGCCTCTAAATCAGTTCAATCTGATTTTCTTTTTTTTTTTTTTTGCTACACACATGTGAGGGAGTTTTCATTTTTAAGAATTATATGGACTTGGTGTGTGTTCCTGAACTTACCTTGTGTTACTTGGCTCATCCTCGAATTCTATGTAAATGGTACAACCTCTAATGCCGCACGGCTCCTTCTCCGACACTTTAATTATCTCCGCAGCTATCCTAGGTGTTAGGTCCCATGGTATTGAGACCTCGGTGCATGCTAAATGACGACTCTTAGCCTCGCGCAATTCGCCTTGCAAACGCAACGACAACGCATTCACCGATGCATCATCATCCGTCATACAAATTAAATTACTATTGTAGCGATCGTTATTTTGGCTACCACTGGTGGGATTGGTGGTACTGTTATTGGTGGTTGTTGAATTGCTCGAATTCAAATTGTTTGCACTTGTATTATTGCTACTTGTATTATCACTATAATTTGTTGTTTGCCTATTAGTTCTAGATTTTGTTGTAGCTTGCAGGTGACGATGATGATGATGGTTCATGTGACGATGTTGCATTGCCGTTGGCGATGACATTGTATTATGATGATGATGACCGTCAACAATGTCAATGGAATTCTTATTATTACTACTACTATAGTGGTGTGATGGCGGTGGTGTAAGAGGACTGGTCCAGTCTATTCAAAAATGAAAAGAAAAGATACATTTTTTTGATTAGTTTATCATTTTTTTTGTTTTTTTCAATGTTGAGGTGTGTATGTACGTAAAAGGATGGTGATTGGGAATTAATTCAACATCTGATAGCCATAAACTATGTCAATCCGTGGGAACCCCCCACCTCCCTCTATTTCGCTTAAAAATTCATTCATTCAGAACTTAGATCCACCCCCACGAGGACGAGCTACGACCGAGCGAAATCCAATTCAATTCTATCCGAGAAAAAAAAACGGATTCCTTTTCTCACCCCCTTCATCGGGGACAGCCACCCACACAGAGGCACGGCGAGCCGCAAAGAAAAACCGACGAAAATCGCGGTACCTGTTTCCTCGATTTCTTCTTGGCCATCGTTTTTCCTTCATATTTTCTTCTTTTTTTTTTCTTCAGTTTTTCAGTTCACAGTTTTCTCTTCTCTGTGTGTTTCTCTCTGTCATAAATTTCACCCCTTCCCCCGCGACGAATGGCAAATGTTCGTTCATAAACCAACAATACCTTCCAGAGTTTTCGACACACACAAGCCCAGCCATTCGTGTGCGCCGTCCATTCATTTCGCACACACACACACGCCGTCGCTTAGCTTCTCATACATAATTTCCTTCACCTAGCAACAGAGGTTTCTCTTGCTGCTCGTTTTCTTTTGACAGAAGCCCCCCCGTGAAAGGCAGAGAAAAGATAGGCCGTGCGTTGCGTTGCGGTCGCCTGAAACTCGATGAAGAGCCGACCAAGGCAAAGCGACGAATAAAACGAATCGACCGATAAATAGAGAGCGTACCGACTGCTGAGAGGAGAAGTCTTGCAGTCAGCTGAAGAGTGAAGCAATCAGCTGTTTCGAATTGGAAACCATATGATCGAAGAGAACGTCAGGAGAGCGAGAATCCACTTCCTTATGTGCCAAAGATGCCACTGTGTGGGTGTGTGAGGAAAAAAAAAGAACTGAATTGATTTCCTCCTTCTCCTTGAGAATGGTTTAAAGAGAGATTTTTTTTTGGTGTCGAGCGAATTGAAGAGCAAAGCAAAGGAGATACATACTTCTTATATGACAGCTGTGGAGGGCGCTGAAGTGAAAGAGGGCGAAATCAGCTGAGTTCTGGTGCCCGCACAGCTGGGAAATCAGCCGTTCTTCATGCTCGATTCCCGGAAGGAACGATGAATCCCAATCGGAAAATTGAAGTTGATGGAAACCGCTTGCAAGTGGAAAAGTGACGGTGGCGGTGGAGGAGGTGGAGGTGGAGGACACCTTGTGAAGAGTGTGTCAAGACGAAACTCTCACCGAAGATTTCGTCAGCACCACATGTGGTGGCCGGGCTGTGTGTGCGTGTGTGTACTTGCCACTGGATCATGGTGCACATGTATCAGCACAGCGAACTGTCACAAGTGCACACACAATTGCATCATGCCGGTACTTGATGTGAAAAAGGATATGGGAAGGGAATGGGGGACGACAATTTAAATGTGATAAAAGAAATGAAACTCACCTCTAACTTTAGTTGACCCTATGACACCGAATTGCCCTTGAAATTGATTTTGCACAGAGAGCACTTCCATTTTCATGAGTAATTCTTCGAATACTACTTCGTCAATTTTGACAAGTTTACTACTAGTATCACTACTGTTGCTCTGGCTGTTGTTGTCACAAATTTGTTGCTGTTCAAACGATGATGAGGAGGACGACGACGACGTTGATGAGGCTGATGCTACGGACGACGATCCAGGTGCTATCAGCGACGATGTGAATTTTCTCTTTCGATGATTGACAACGCGGCGCGAACTTGTCTCCTCAATTTTGACCACGAACGAAAAAAAAATTGTTTACCGATAGTTTTGGTTTGTTCTACAGAGTTTCCTTCTGCCTTGTCTTGTCACACAATCACATTCATTTAAATATTTAAGCACAGTTCAACAGAGCGTTGTTGTGTGTATGTGTCCTTGGTTCTTTTACGAAAAGAAAAACTTTATATATACACGACGAAACGGAAACGCGAAATCAATTTGAAATAATCAACAACTACTTAAGTGTAAAAAAAAAATGTTTAAAGAAAAACATTTACATATATATCTCATATATATCTTTTTTCATTTGATGCGGACAGTTTATGGTTGTTTTTCTTCTTCTTTTCTGTTGTTCTTTGCCTTTTAAGTTTTCGATTCAAACTTTTGCTCGAGAGACGACAGCAAAGCGACGACGATGATTTTGCCTTCTTTGAAGTTTGCAGAACGAACGAACGACGGAACGAACGGACAGGAAAAACAACGAAAAATTGCAGTCCGAAGATATACTATGGAAAATTAAGAAAGAAAAAAACAGAAACAATAATCTTGTATCTCAGCGCAGTTTCTTCTTCTTTTTCATCGGCTAGCTTCTCGGTAATTTGTAATTATTTTTGTTTTGTATTTCTTTTTTTTCACAGCACTTGCATATCACTTGTGTTATTTAAAATATTTTATATATTTATATCTCTGAGATACGGTTTCCCTATTTCATTATCCTGTTGCCGCGGAACCGCCGGTATTTCGCAAATGAGTCCTTTTTTTTTTTTTTTTGAGTGAATAATCAATACGATATACGAACGACTTTTCAAACAACACTGAGATGAGGTTTACTACTGAACTAGTACACTTTGAGATGAAAGATTCAAGTTAAACTTTTGTATCCGCTCTCTGATATCCGTTTTTTTTTGTTTTAAGCACGCTTCGTGTGTGTGGTGTCCAATTCTCCTTGGTACTTAACTTGATGTTGTTGTTTTGTTTTTGGCTTTAGCAGAATTTCTAATTGTTGGTTTGTTTGTTTAATGATGAGATCCTTTGAGGTTTTGGTTAACGTTGTTGTTGTTGCTGTTGGTGTGACCGGTGGCGAGAGCTTCAAATGTGTTCGCTTCAAAAGTGTTGGATCTCGTGTAAGATTGATGATGATGATTTAGGTTGTTGTTGAGTGAGAGTTTTTATTTTTCTTCGGGTGGTGGTGTAAATTTAGAAAAGAAATTGTATCTTTTTCTAAAAATTTTTTCTTGTATCTTCTTCTATTTAATTCTTTTTTTTTTACTAAAAAATTTTCTTCTTTTATTTTGTTGTATGCAAAAAAAAAGTCTATTTCTAAGATTTTCTTCGGTTGTGTGATTATTGTGTGTTCTGCCTGCCTGCGGTGTCGGTCTCTTGCCAAGTTTCTTGCAAACGAGATACGAATATCAGCAGTGTTCCAAAGCTACTATCCGGCCGGCTGTTTGCTGCTTCTTTATATAGCCTGCATCCCCTCCATTTGCTCGATGTGATACTGCCTCTCTGCGGACGACACACACACGCATCGTGTACACAATCTCCCCCCGTGGCACCGCACACGGTTTCCATACACACACACACACACACTCATTGCTACGGCAATGGCAAACGGTGAAAACATATGTTTTACGGCTCTCCGTCTCTCTTTGGTGGTGGTGTCGGTTCGGTTGATTCGATGTTCGCTGTTCGGTCTTTTGCTGCTGCTGCTGCTTCTCTTCTGGTCCCTCTGTGTGACATGCTCTTGTTCTGGTTCTCGTTTTTTTTTTTTTTTTCTTTCTTCCTTCTGATTTTCCTCAGTTCGGTGTGAGTTTTCTTTTTGCTATATACCGGCGGCGGGTGACCGGTGTAACATATGTACAATCAACTACCGTGCGGCAACGGAGAGCGGACAGTCTATGTGTTGTGTTCTCTTTGGCCGGAGCCCACTACGCCGCTCTTCACAGCTGGCCGTGGCCCTATGTACTCGCGACAGCAGTTCGGAGTTTTCTCTTCGGCGTGACGTTGCATTGGACCGCAAATGTGGTGTACGTGACTCAAATCTGGTATATAGAGAGGAAGGCTTGTTGTATTCCAATTGTCGTCGTCGTCGAGTGTGTTCTGCTATGCCTTCTGCCTCTGAGCAGGGGGTATGTGCAGTTTCCCTTTGTGTGCCCCAACCACCCTCCCCCCTCACCGCATCCCTCTTGCACATCTACTTTTTCGATTCGATTTTATTTCTTCTTTTTCTTTTCTCTCTGTGCCTGTGCTTTGTCTCTCTGCTGTGACTGTCCATTTGGATGGAGTTCTTTTTTTCCTTCTTCTTCTTCTTCGGTTTCTTTTTTTTTTTTTTTCGTTTTTTGTGTGTGCTTCTCCTCAATTCTGCCTTGCTTCGCTTTACATATTCCTCTGGTTCTGCTTCACATATCCCATATGATGTGTCAAATGATTTTTCTTCTTCCTTTTTGTTCGTTTCATCTCTCCTCGGTCCTCCTACACCGATATTCGTTTTTCCATCGCTGATGGAGGCAGGAGGACAGGTTTGTTCTTGTTTCGTTCTGTGCGCAAGGAGAGGACGAACGAAAGAAGCAAAGTCTCCTTCTGCCTTTGGTTTTTGGGGGCCTGTTCGTGTTGCTGTTGTCTTGTTGTTGTATGTGCGCTTTGCCTCTGCCCCGCCACCTCGCCGCACAGCAATTTGATTTATTCCTTGTTCATGTTTCTTTAAGTTTTTTTCATGTTTTCCTTCTTTTTTTTTCGCTTGCGAATCCGGGCGTGTGTGTGTGTGTGCATGGCTCTGAGCTGCTTCTCTGTTGCACTGCAATTTGATTTTCTATGTTCTCTCTGTGTGGTGTGCGGATGGGAAGACAAAAATGGGAAATTTGCATTTTCACGCAATTTTCAAAGGTTTCGATGGATAGCTTAGGATGAGTGTGTACATATGCATGCATGCAGGCACTGTGTGTGTTGGTGTGTGTGTGTGATTGCTGAAATTGGATGGATGATGATTTGTGCAATTTTTTTTTCCTTTGCTGCTGGGAGAAATCGTGCTGTTGCCGAGTGGGGGCTGGGAAATTTGTTGGAGAACTGAAATTTTGATGGACCTTTGTCAAGCGATGATTGTTGCTTCAAGTCCTCGGGGACGAGCGGAGACTTCCTGGCCACAGGCGACCATTGTTGTGACGTTTGCTAACGAGCCTCCCCTGATCACCTAGGAGGTAGGTAGAGGAAATGTTGCTCAGAAATGAAAATGTGTTAGGATTCGTTTTAATGACGTCCATGTCGGATGCGAAAAAAAAATCCCGTGACGAAACCTAGATTTCAATCAGGAAATCCTGCCCGTCAGATCAATCACTGGGTCACTCGGGAACTCACAGAGGAACCGAACATTTCGGTTAAGTCCGCAAGGAGGGCTAATTTGAACCCTTCACGGGCGTGGATAATCCCGGCCGGCTTAGGTACTCTCCGAGCAGGAAATGCACAAAAGGATAGTTGGACAGTGTCTTCTCTTCTCTTTGGGTTTTGTAACCCGTCACTGGGAGTAAGGTACCCGATGAGAGGACGACGAGGCACGACATCTGATCAGCTTATCAAAAGAGCAGAGATCGTTGGTAATTTTGTTATCTGACCGGCTTGTGCCTAAGATCTGCTTTAGGCGAACAGTAGGAAACAAAGTTGCTTGCACACAAAATTCTTAATTCGCTTCTCTATTTCGGCCAAGTCATTGACAATGGTCAGAGTACAACGTTCTAGAAGAAACGTCGCCAACTTCGACGATCAGAGTGACCGCAAAACTTTCACTCGTGAGACGGCACATACAATCCAAGAGAGACTGGACCCAAGAATGAATCCAAGAGGTTGCTACAGAAGCTAGACCCAGGTCCACCAAGAAATGTGGAGAGACGTTCCGAGTCGTCACTCGTGAGACGGCACGCACAATCCAAGAGGTTGCCACACAGACTGGACCTAGATCTACCAAGAAGTGTAGCACGGCACCCATTTTATCATTTTTAGGCAAATTTTGCAACGCCCTCGAGAGTGTAGCTGCCCCGCTAAGGCGTTTGCATCAAGCACTCCCCCTCCAGGAGATCATAAAAGCGACAAAATGTGTCCCACCAAGTCTGCGAGAACTCACGCTGTACCTGCATCAAAACCAATCGTCAGCCATTCGGTCTTAAACTGCAAGAGAAACCATTTCTCGCTTCAAGACTTAGCTATTCTAACAACATAAAGCATTCATCCACTCGCGACTCCTACATTATTCATGTTCCCCCTGCGGTGTGAGTGTGCCTCTATCCGCGTTACATGAAAAGCATTATTATTTGCTCGGCAAACACCGCCGGGAAGCAACAGCTCTCCACGTATTGACACATTACACCAGAATCTCAATTTGACCATGACAAATCCGAGGTAGATCGATCGACACTTTCCAGCCCCCAAGCCGGAGCAGCAGCAGCAGCATGGCAACAGAATAAACATCGCAGATCCCCACGCCAGTCAGAGCGTCGGTTTTTTAATTAGATGCCGCTCGCTGACTTCGACTGAATTACATTACTTCCACCCGACCCGACTGCCGGGCCGTGAGTCATTTCGTACGATTTCAAAACGCCGATTCAAATACTCCAGTTTTGAGCTTAAATCTCTCATTGGACAGGAGAGATGATGTGTTGCACTGAATATCCAATGCGCCACCCGAAGGATGACGAAATCTATGAAGGCTACGTGTACGTGCACAGGAAAGGGGGAGGGGCACACCACAAGACGAAGGCGACGATCATGGCCTCCTTGCGCTAACCTCGAAAGCGGTTCCGCCTTCCGCTGCAAGTGTTCCCGAATCAGGGAGACCCTTAAAACAGCGGCGATTCTGAAGCACACACATTTACTCGTATTTTTCCCTCGTTCAAGTATTTTGTGAAGTACGTGCTTTTTCTCATCAATCGCCGACGAGCGAGCGCTTATCGCCGCCTCAGAGACGGATTGGCGACATGTGCGAAGAGCGTTTGTACACGTATACCCTCGGGCCAAAGAACATTTCATATTTCGGCGAAATCGAGGTGAATCACAATCACTGACGTCGATGCCTAGATCGGTGTGTTCCTTCGGCTCACCTTCGATCCGTCGATAGAGCCGATGGCAGCAAGTGCAAGCCACGATCAGTGGCGTTTTATAAATAAACTTATCTGTCACTGCCTTTGTCAATCGTCGTGCAACACGTCAGGTGAAGTGAGTTCATAATTGCTGGCGATTGCGTAATGCAATTCCATTCCCTTCGGCGGGCAGATGGATGGATTTCTTTGTGAGAACTTAGTGAGAAATTTCGGTCTTATCTTGGCAAAGTTTTGGTTCTCGGGCAATTAAAATCTGGTTACGCGACTGAGCGTGTATCGACTTGATCGAGCGTGTGTGTAAGTGGCTCGGACAAAGGGGTCCAACTGACCTCATTGAGTCACCACTAGCTACGATTTCTTCTTCTGTCGAAACACTAGCGCTGGCTGATAACGCCGTGGCTTTGTAGTCGTCTGGTGGTTGATGATTAAGACTAGAAATGTGTTGGATGTGGTGTAAATATTTCGTCTCGTGTGTTGATCTGGAATTTATCACTATCTGGTTTGGGGTAAGTTTTCGGAACGATCTGATGTTGGTTGAAGGTTGTCGGAAGCAGGTTTCTCTGCGATGAGGTTCACGAACTGAGTGCCGAGAATCTGGCATGATTTGCGTGACGGCGTAGATTTCGTCATCGTTTTTGGATTGGGTTTCCGTACTAAGTCATGATGTGTTCGACTATTCTGCGAAATTTCAGACGAATTCTGACGTGTTCACGATCGGATTTTTGCTGAATGACACGAGACATGACCTAGACACTGCAGCGATCACTGATCGATCATGCTGAAGTCAGTTTCAAATGCTTTCGCGGTGAACCGCTCAGATAGAGATCGATTTATTCGCCAAATTGCAACAAGATCTAGAGGTTTTATGGGTCGGATGTCAGAACCGAACACCGAACCTTGATCTTGCCACTGCCACGATCCCGATGATCACCGATCGACGACGCAGAAGCTAACTGCAGCCAGATTCAGAAGCTTTCGCGATCAGATTTTGGCCGAGTGATTGATCGTGATTTGAGCATGACCTAGACACTGCAGCGATCACTGATCGATCATGTAGAAGCAGTGTACCGCTGAGTGATCTTGACCCTGTCCAGATAGAGAGACGATCGATTCGGACAGATGTCAGTACCAAACATCGAAGCATGATCTTGCCACTGCCGCGATCCAGATGATCACTGATGCGACCAGATTTTTGCTGTATTCCGCAGCGTGATCGCCGATCGAGAAGATCATTTCGATCGATCTGTTGATCACGATCTTGTCACTGATCAAGAACACATTTTCCGTCTCATGAGTCTCAGACACGCACTCCGACTCCGCGTGAATTATGGCGATGGAATTTTTTCCAGAATTTGGTACAATCGTCGCCTCAGTCTAGACCTTGAGCACTTAATGACACCTGAAATGCATCCATGATCGCCGTCATAAACATCTGTTCGACATCGAGTCCCGTCAAATGCCCAACGCGATCTCCTTCTTCCGGCTCAACCATCCATACCTGGTTTTGCGAAAACAAATACAAATCTATCGAGACAAAAACCCGCCTCCGAAGTCAACCGATACCGCTAATAAACCGTCCATTGTTTGAGCAAACGACCAGCGTTTATGGAACCTCGGTAATTAGAGAGTTACCAAAACAAAACAACAAAACGAACAGATTCATCTGCACCGTCTGAGCGGGGGGCGCCTCACCTTGTTTATCCTTTTTTATTTTTTTTATTTTATGAGATTTACCAAGAACTGCTTCTGTTTAGCACGTTTACGGATTATGGCACGTACATAGCAACAAGCGGCCAGTGTTGCTCTTGTTCCTCGAAATTGGAACATTAATAAACATGATTTTGTTGTCTATTTTTTCCCCGGTCCCGATACACAGAAATGACATTGGGCCGAAGGAAAAACCCCATCGTCGTCCGGTGAGTGGTGTATGATAAATAAATTTTGTTCTTTTTTTTCTTCTTCTGTTTCCTTCGAAGTCCGCTGAGGGTACGGGTGATACGTGAAAATTTACACGAAAATTTCATTAGATCTCCGTCAGTGATTCGGAGATATACACGTCGTCACACCGTCGGGTGAGATGAGATGAGACGAGGCACACAGACTCGATGCCAAGTGTGGACTTAGTGAAAAGGTTTAAAAACTTTCTTTGTGCGTACACGTATCTGTATCTGCTATCCGGCATACACAAAAAAAACTGGTGGACACAAACTCGTCTGACTAGCTAAGTTATGGTTATGGTTATTTTCGTCTGCCATGAGCATCGGGAACCGAGATTTTGGGTATCGTCGCGGTAGCCAATAACTTAAGACGAATGGGTCGCGTAATGAAGCAGGTAGACAGACCTTTGTCTGAGTGTTTTGTCTATGCGCCTATTCGGTTGTTTTTTTTGGTCGACATGTGTGTTGCCTAATTAATTTCCATGTCATTTGTGCTTCGATGATCTGATAATGGACACACAACGAACGATATGCCGCGGTCCGGGGAAAATTATGAGTTATTCGAATTTGTTGTAAATTCTGACCTCTCGCAGGCATACAGACGTGCATGCATAATTCGAATCGACGAACAGACGCATGCTAATGATGGTTCAGAAAAAATAAATATAATCACACTCATCAGACAGAGCATTCAGAGGTTTAATTATGTACGGCGGATGCGTGAATGCGAGCGCGGATATGTGCGTCCTGGGATCTCACTGACTTTGTGATTCATCGAATTTTCATCTAAATAAACACCAGACGAGAATGTCTGCCGGAATCACATTAGACGCAGGCAGCCACCTATTCCGGTAGCGTGTAAGACACAAGTCCCAAATAGAATCCTGATCTAAAATTCATCACGCATCTCTCGGCTACGAACGTACACACGACCACGACGACGACAACGACGACGACTAGGTACCTTTCCATCCGTCAGTTGTCTTCTATGTTTTTTTCCTCGTTTTTTTTTTTACTTTAAATCGATTCCTTCAAACAAAAATAGACGAACAAAAAAAAAATATTGTATCCATACAAAGGAAGAGGAGAATATGAAAAAGAAATGGAGAAGACAACATCAATCCTATCGACACACCTTAGAAAAAAAAAAAAAAAAAAAACAGAGGCAGGTTTTGTGGCAGGTTGGCAGTTAGTCACAAACATACACAACACACAGACACACACACAGGCACATCGGCTGAGACAGACATTCGTGGAGAGAGGCACAACCTCAGCGAGGAGTACTTGTCACGATTTTGCAAGTGTTCTCCAGCCATCGATCTCAAGGAGCAGCAGTAGGGGGGCACAACAGAATGAACACACAATTTAACAAAATGTATTGCATACAGGTGACACACACTCGTCTTCCTCTGGTGAGACGTGTACCTTTCCAATACACAATCACCGTCTGATGTGTTCCCGTCTCAGCAACAATCATCAGATCGGACGATATTGATTAAAAAAAAACAACAAGGAGTGTGTATGACTCACAATTGCACACAAATTCATTTCACAATTGTAATCAATTTCATCATTTGTTCAATTTTGCCTTTGCATAGCAACAACGAACCTATTTCCGAGGAGCGGTGTTGTTTATTTCACAAAAATGGAACACGACCGAATGAATAATAATAAAAATCGAGGCTTCAGATACAGATACAACATTTTTTGTGGTAGATAAGGGACCCCAACAAACAGTAAGTTTAGAAGTGGTTTAGTGTTTATTGTAGGAAACACGATCCTTCCTGGCAAACAAATGTGATCTGGAATTGTTCACACCTACGCTGGGAATCTGCTGTGCGCGGGTGTGTACACTCTGGGTACTGCTGCAATTGCGATCACATGATCTGGCACGGTTTTTGGGTATTTCCTTACACATTTTTGGACGAGCAAATCAGCAATGATGTGGAATTTTCCCATAAATGGTGATTTCGATCGGTTTTTGTGGAAAATTTCACGGTTGGCCTTTAGAGAAAGAGAAAGAGAGGGAGTAGGAGACTCCCCCTCACGACACAAAGGTCGGTTGTAATCTAGAAAAAATATCTAGATCCGGTCGTTAATTGCAGAGATAATAGAGGACATAATGCGTGTGTCCGGTCAGAAGACATGCGACGAAGACATGCGACGAGATTAGATCGCGAAAAGTTGATTTTCTCCAGCAATTCTTGTTTATCAGGTTGCAAGCTTGAAAGTTGACTATCTGGACATCGTCTGCAGTTCTAGAACCTACTTTTTTGGAACCTTCAATGGAGAGCCCCTCAATCTTTTCCCCCAAGAATTCGTTGATTTTCGAGTCGGCTTCTGGAAAGTTGCCTCTTCGGGCATCGGCTAGAGAAGAGCAATATTCTAGAACCTTTCTTTGAATGGAGAGCCCCTCAATATCTTCAGTTTCCCCAAGAATTGGAAGTTTCTGGACATCGGCTGCAGACGGCGAATTTTCTAGAACCTTCTACTTTTGAACCTTGAGTGGTGAGCCCCTGAATATCTTTAGTTTTGGCCAGAACTCGTCGATTCAAGTGGCCTCGTCGGGCATCGTCTAAAGAACGCCAATGTTTTAGAACCTTCTTTTTTGGAACTTTGAACGATGAGCCTCTCAATTCGTTGATTTTGAAGCGGCTGGAGAAGAGGAATGTTCAAGAACCTTCCTTGAATGGAGAGCCCCTCAATCTCTTTAGTTTCCCCAAGAACTCGTTGATTTTCAAGTCGCTAGCTTCAAAGTTGCCTCGTCTGGTACCGTCTAGAGAACACCAATATTCTAGAACCTTCTTTGAATGGAGAGCTACTCAGTGTCTTTAGTTTCCCCAAGAATTCATTGATTTTCAAGTCGGTTGCTTGAAAGTTGCGTTTCTGGACATCGGCTAGAGAACACCAATGTTCTAGAACTTTTTTTCGGAAGCCTAAATAGACAGCCCGTCAATCCCACTCATTTTTTCACAGAATTCGTTGTTTTTTCGAACTTTTTTTTGTCGCCAGCTTGAAAGTGGCCTCTTCGGGCATCGTCTGGAAAACATCTTGAGACCTGTTTTAGAATTTTCTTCCCAAAATTTCGCGGATCGTTTCTATCATCAAGCAGGATCCTTCATCTTGTCGTTAAGCTAGAGAAACCGAGGAATTGCTCGACATAATCATTCTCTATCTCGATCTTGTTCTGTCGAAGAAGGTGATCTGCACTTTCGAGAGTTATACTCAGTCTCTGGTCACCGGAATCGAATTTTCTAGATTCTAGAAAGTACTTCCCTTCAATGACTCTCCCCCTAAGTCAAATTCTAGCGGGATATCAAAACTAGTTCGAGCTAGAGGAAGTTCGACTTTAGTGCAATGAGGTGCCTCTCTTTTTTACGTCAAGGCAGATAATCAAGAATTGTCTCTTAATGCAAATCCAGGTCAATGTCGTCACCATCATTGCAGCAGACTCTCCACAACTATCCGATCGCAGATGTGAACATCTTCTGTTTTTGAAATAAATCATTCGATTGACATGACAACAACCCAGATATACACCTTACTTGTGCACATTTTTCCATCGTTCGGCTGGGAGGCTCTTGAAACTCGGCTCCTCGTCTCGGCCGGCCGGTTCCAAGACGTGGGCATTTTTGGAAAATAAACACAAAGACCCATCCAGGTCGTCCCTTTTCCCAACACAATTGAGCGCATCTACGAGTGCCGTGGCTGCCTTGTCTCGGCCGGTTAACATCTGGAAATTTTCCATCGAACACACATGTGCCGAGTGCGCTTTCAAACGATCGAGCGCATTAAACGTTCTCTTTGGTCTTTCTCTATGCACACACATTCAATTTGAAAGGTACTGCATGTGACATAACGACAAACGGGCGAAAAGAATCATCACAAAAGGGCTCGTTTTCACCCCTTCCTCGATTCGATGGGTTTGCTGACCCCCTCCTCGGAAACCTACATAGATACAGGATGGATACAGAACCGAATCAGCATTTATTTGCAACGCGATCAAACCGTGATCGATCACGTTTCTTAGTCATCATTGGTGCCGATAACACAGAGCTCACAAGCAAACACACACACAACCACGGCCACCCCATCATATCAGTACGGTACATGGAGGTAGGTGCGTATGTGTGTACATGCAACAAACGAAGATGAAATCAAAAGGAACCAAGAGTGAGATCGGAGGGAACTTGCAGAACACCTTTTTGCTCACGCAATTAACAGACCCCCACCACACACACACACAGTGAAACAGACTCCCAATCAATGCGAGGGTGGAGGTGGAGGAGAAGGGCGCAACGAATACGGCCGAGAGAAACACGAAATTGCTTATCAAAGTGCAACCGAATTTCCCTATTTAATTCTATCAATCCCATCCGAATGACTGCCCGTACATACATATTAATTGTACGTTTATATCGACGTACGTACGCTTGCCAGAGAGAGAGGTGGAGAGGAGCGGAGAGATAAGTATCTGTACATTCGGCCGTGTACAGAAAAAGAAACAGTCTCCACCGAAAGGAGGAAAAATAAGCAAACAAGACACACACTGAGCACAAAACATAAATATAAATCGTTTTCCCTTCTTCTTCGTCTTCTGCTTCTGCTTGTCGTCTTCTCAAAACCTCGTCGCTTTGCACCACATCCAACGAACCAACCAACCACCACCACCCCCCTCGCACAGCACTTCACCTTTAATTTAACCCAACATCATCATCATCATCCATCTATCCATTTTGCATGGTATACTACCTGTGCAATCGGACAAAGTAAATAGGAAAAAGTAAATTAGGAAACACCGAACACAACGGACAGCGGAGAGAAGAGAACCAAGAAGAAAATAACCAAACTCTCTTCGAACTCTGATGCATCGCCCAGAAGCCGGCTGACGAGTGTCCGGACTGTCGGCTCAGTCGAATCGAGGGGAATCGCGAGGAAAACACATGATTTCTGTGTTTACCAGCTTCTCTTGCCCATCGTCAGCCTGCCTGCTGATGTCTCTCTTCGATGTCGCTATATACTGAAGCGGTGGTGGTGGTTCATGACCACAGAGCACGCTGGCAGAGACCAATTGTACTCTCTCTCACATTCAAGGGGTTTTATGCGAAATTTTTTTCTCTGAGAGGTTCAGTCTCTCTATTTACTCCGTCGATTCCGGTCGCTTAATTCGTGCATTCGGGTGTTTCGGGTGTCAATTTTAGATATTTTTTTTATTGAGTACTCTGTTCTTATTTTTTTTTTTTTTTTTTTTGTTCATTTCTCTTGCTTTTGTTCTGATGATGGTGGTGAAGTTTTTGTTGTTGTTACTGCCTGTGGTACTGGTGTTATATTTATTTTTTTTTGTATTTTCATAGTTGTCCTCTTATTTATTTATTTTTTTTTTGTTCTTTCGCCTGACTTATGGAAAAACTGAATTTTCGCAAAACGGTTGATCGTTTTATATTTTTTTTAGCTTTTTTCTTTGCTTTTGGTTGGGCTTAGGTAGGGCCTGTGTGTGTTGCACAGCAGGGGGTGGGTGTGTAGGATTTTTAGGGACATTTTTTTATTTTTTTTTTTTTATTCGCCGAGGATGTGTAGGGAAGATGGCAGGTTTTTGGGGGGATAGCTAGCGCGCTAGCGGTTGACCGAAGCCGAAGAGTGATCAACTTCGCTGGTTGATCTCAGACGCGAGATCGGGGGCCAGTTGGGTTTTGGGAAATTTTGCGAAATGCAATTAAACGCGACGCTAGAGTTGACGCAAATAGAAATCGAGTGGATGACGAAATTTATTCGATTTCCTCGATCAGAATAAGCCGAGTCATTGTTGTGATGGAATCTGTAATGATTTTTAACGGGCAACATTCACTGTTGCCACCGGCTACGCGTGCTCTTTTCTGGGAAAACGTTTCAAAACCGAGTTTTCTCGGGAAGCAGCAAGTTTTTTGAGACTGCGGCGGGTTTGTTTTTTCGCCAGCTAGTTGGGATTTCCGAGAAATGTTCTGTCGAACAGAAATAGATTCAGTTCGAAGGACTTTCGATCGTTTAGAGAAATTTATTGTTTTTTTTCTTCTTTTCCGAAATTCAGTAAGGGGACATGTATTCTTTTAGTTTTTCTCTTCTTTTTTTTTTGAAACATCATGAAACACACAAAAATCCTAACCAAACAACAACAATCATCATCATCATTTTATTTATTTTAAACACTTAAGAAAATATCCATTGTAAGAAAAAAAAAAAATGTAAAAATAATGAAAAAAAAGACAAGGAATCATTTAATTATCGCATACTCGTACCGTGTGGGGATAATCCACAAGCAAATATACATATCTGTAAATTAAATTTAAGATAAAATGAAAAAAAAAAAAATGAAAATGAAAAGAAAAATTGTGCAAATCTCTGAATGGCAGAGAAAAAAATGAAAAGAAAATTGTGAAAATTTGTTAAAATTAAGGAATAAGCTGAAATATTTCGAAAAAAATAAAGTGAAACATATTATTTCGATGGAAAAATTGAAAATAAATTCTTTTATTTTTTTGCAAAAAAAAAAAGAAATGCAAACAAAAAGTATCTCTTTTTGGGTTCACAGCATTTTTTTTTTTTTGTTGTTCTCGTTGGTTTTCGGGGTTTTCGTTGAGTGTGAGAGAGCGTTGAGAATGAAGATTGGTTTTATTTTCAATTTCAGTTGTTTTCAGTTAAATTTTTAGTTGCCAATAAAATGAAAAGATACAACCATCGGGGCACGCGAACACACATTTCCGTTGCCCTTTGGTAAGTGTTGAACATGAATTTATTCAAAATCAAAAAAAAAAAAAAAATCACCAAAAAATGAACTCAAAAAATCGTGTTTTGAAGGGAAGTCGTTGCCTGCTGCTGCAGATCGCTTTGAAGTTGTGCTCCACAATCGCATGGAAATCGATCGCTTTGAAGTGCTTTTCTTTTACATTTTTGTTTTTCTCATTTTTCTCATGAGCTATCGTGTAGCGCTTACATTGTATGTGCCGCCGCCTCACTTGGTCTACATTTGAATTTGAAATTCTACTTATTATGTTCGCCGGCAATATTACGCTGCGAACGAGACTTGCTCAACCAGTTTAATGTCAGCACTTTGGCTTGCTTATCTCCAGAGAGCGAGAGACACTGTTTGCTTGGGAAAAACAAGCCTTTTTTTTCGTCTGTGTCTAAATTTAGATTTATGGTGTTAGACGGTGTTTGACTAGCACTTGAGGATAATTGGAAATTTAAATTAATCGCACTACGGCAGTTGAGAGAGTTCGCTTATTTATGCGGCCGACCAATGGTATTAATTGTGAGGTACTTAGACAGAGTCTGTCTCGTAATGGGTCTGTCTGGGGTTAAAGGGCTTTGTTTTGTTATCGCACGATGAATCAGACCCGAGTCGAGTCGAGTAGTGCTTGCGTAAGCTCGTGAAATGAGTTGGAAATGCTTACGACAGGCTGACAGATGTCCGGAGGAACTGAGGCGAACGGAAAAGGTCGTATAATTGGCAAATGGCAGTCGTACGACGGGCTTGTTGTGCTGACATCTGACAGGAAACCTGTTCCGAACGCATTTCCTTACTGCTCTGTGTTGTGTCGACTTTGCTTTGAAGTAATACGCGTGTCGATTTTAGCAGATTGTCGCTGAATTCTGATGAACCAAATCTTTCCTGGCTTTCAGAGTCGAAAACTTACGTGCCACGAGCTGGCTATTTCTATTCAGGCATTCGAAGACTTGCATCAGACGGAAGTACAGTCGAAATTCACCAGGAAGGCACTATGATCTTGATTCAAGAGTCTTTCTAAGCCGCGAACATGAAGTGCATTCACTGCGAAGTCGTCCGTGATATTTGCCTCTCCCAACGGCCGCAGCTGTCTGCTTCAAGAAAGGAGACCGTCAAGAAAGTCTTGCTTGTTTCAAGAAAGTCTTGCTTCTTTCAAGAAAGGAAACCTCCGAGTTGGAGATGACTTTGCAGACTTTATCCCATCGTCGACGACTGCAAAAGTTTGTCCATATTTTTCGTTTATTGTTGCTTTGAAAATTGGAGCAGAGATGCAGTGCGAGTGAAGCATTCCTTAAAATTCGTGGCAATCATTGCAAATCGTTGAAGAATTAATTGCGACTTAGGTTGGACCGTACTTCGCCGAGTTCCTAGCTCCATAAGCGACAGAATTACATCACCCATCCGACGTTCCAGAACGTTCAGCGAAATAAAATCCCACAACCCTTCTTCTAGAACATCACTTTCACACCCCCAATCAAAAACTTCAAATGGACAGCTCTAAAGTCCGTCGCTTCCAACAAGTGGACGTTCTAAAAACTCACCCATTTAACTGCCATCAACTAAATGGGAGCTCCTAAAAACCAGAACCATCATCTTGGGCGAAATTACACAATCAAGCGTAAAAAAGAACGTTTAACAAGTTCTCTCTCATAGTTTATGACGTCGCTCTAGCACTAGGCACTCGAGTTAAATGCTGAAAGATCTCTCTCACCGCGTTACTCACTGGGAACGCCAAAGGTCTTAGGTTATATCTTAATCCACTTTCTTACAGCTCACGAGTTATTTGCCTGCTTTGCTGGCCTCTGCAGTACTTAAGCCTTTATTGTGGACTGCCACGACTAATTTGGCCCCAAAATAAAATAGTTTAAGTGTCCGCCTTAGTCACCCTGGGCTGGAGATTTCATTTATTTCTGTTCTCGCTGGAAATTGCTGAAAGTGCAGTTTGCCACTATCACTTGGTTTTTTTTTAGATGCGTCTATAAATCTGAAAGGGGTGCTGTTTGTTTTTTTTTTTGAAAAGGAATATGGGTCAGTGGGTTTAAGTGAGTAAGTCTGGTGTGTCAGAGTTCCACATCGTTAGGTGTTTGTTGAATAATTAAAATTGGAGGAATTTCCATTTTACAGATTACCATTATTTCGGTATCAAAATAAACAAATTACGCTTAATCGTGTGACATGCGATGTTTTTAAAGGCGAATGACTGTGTCTGTCTGTGTCGGGTGATGGGCTTCGAACGCCTGGTATCGATGAAGTCATGTGTTTGGGGGAAGTTTTCACAGTTTAAAGGTCATCGATGGGAAAAAAGTGTCCTGTGTTTTCTGAGTTTTTTTTCCTCAAAAAGTGAAAGGTTTGTCAGTTGGACAGAGGGAGAGAAGGTTTTCAGTGGAGGGCGACACAAGCGTAGAGTGGTTTCCTTTAAAATTCCTTGGAGGAGTTTCAAATGGACTCTGAGGCCTGTTTGGCTCGTGCAAGCAAGTCCCATGCCATGCAGTCAGACAGGCTGTTGAAAGTCAAGCTTGTAGTAATTTCCACCCATCTCTGGTGTTAGTTGAGGTGAAAGGCAGCGTCATTTAGCTCGTTGAAGTCCTCCGAGAGAAGGGAAATGGCTCTGCCTTCAAATTTTCAATCACAACCGTGTGTCAATTTCCGCGTCGAATTTTCATCAATTTGTGTTGTTTTTGTTGCCTGCACAGTTTTAAGTCGAATTTTCTCCAATTTGTGTTGATTTTGCATTTGCACATTTATACGTCTTCAATTCTCCGTCTACTATGCCTCAACCACCCTCTCCAGATCTTACAACAGACTGACCAGATAGGAACGATAGGAAAAGAAAATTAAACCAAAAATCAGCAGCGTTAGATATAAATTGAATTCCGGCCTTATTTTGAAGCTATATTCATGCCATTTTGCATGGAGTACCACATCGTTCGGCTTCGCTGTCAGTGCTTCAAGCAGTAGAGTAGATCCTATTTTTGATGACACCCGCATGTGCTGCTTTATTCCGTCAATTGCGTGTCGAATGCTGTCCCTCTATCTCGTCTAAAGTGGTTGCCTTGTTAGCGTGGACTAAGGACATTCGAATGGTGTCAAGTCGCATGATCAGTCCACTACATTCCAGTCCAGCCGCGAAATTTCGTCTTCAAAATTGCAAGCATTGTCAGTCTCTGTGGATTCCATTGACGGTCGTTTGGATCATTTCTTGCTTAAGCACGATGTCAGGGGCGAATCTGACCACAAAATAAGCCGGTCTGCTCAGCACCGAATCGACATTTCTGGGTTTCCTTCGAAAATGGCCGCTACGGTGGCTATGATTTCGCACCAATCTCTGCCTGGTTGGTGGCTTAAAGTACAGCAGACTGTACTCACGCTCAATGACTACGGTGCGACAAATTGCCTGTACTCGGAAGTCATATCGACGACCGACCTGAGGCGAAATACATGTTTACGACAATATTTCTAAATAATATTTGTTAAGCGACGATTTTAATAGACTCTTTGACTCTTCCACAAGCGTGAAACGATGCACCATGAAATGGCGAACCTTAATGAGCATCTTGACAGCTGAATATCGTTGATAACTTCAACAGCTGCTGAAAAATAATAGTTGAGAAAACCAATCATTGCTATCTGGTCACCCTTTAGAAATCAATTTGGTTGAACCACTTCCGTGCCCGCCTTAAACTCGGCCATCCTTTGTTGCCTTCCACTGAGTCAGGGTCAAAGATTACTGCTTCATTGGCTTGGTCTAGTTACTTCATGCAAGATTCATTCGAAATTGTGGTGTGAATTTATTTGTCAATGTTTGCAGCGTCTCTCCCAATCTGATCCAAATTCCCAACGGTTATGGTGCAATTTGTGGTTCTGCCAATTTGTTGACCGTAAAACCATTTCAGCCAAGTCGTGCGTTGCCTCATTGGATTTTTCCAAAAAACCCAAACCATTGACGTTTTATGACAGTTCTGCAAAATAACACAAATCACATGAGATACCCTCTTGCCCCCCCCCCCCCCCCCCCCCCCACCACAGTTTGTGGAAATTCACAGCGAGCTCCCAATAAAACGCCAAGTTAGAACGTTAGAAGGAAGACCCTTTCACGACGAATAATTTACTTACGATATTAAGACAATAAAATACTTGCTTGTAGATTAGCGCAAAAATAAATAAAATCTTTCCGTTGTCAACTCTTCTGTGTTTCGAGCGGAAATAGAACGAATTGATAAACAACACAACAATTAACCGCTGTCGTGCGGGAGGCACATACAGAAACGAAATAAAAAAAAAGGAGCAGACCAAAAAAAAAGCAATAAAATGAGAGGAGAAATTAATAAACTATAAAAAAGAGCTTTATTTATTGTGAATTAGCAGCCTTTATTACTTCAGCTGATTAGCATTATTCTAATTAATCTAGTTTTGGCATATTAAGATAACCTAACTTACTTTACATTGGAGTGTGAGAAAAACAGATTTGTTAGCGTTGCGAAGTCACTCATACTGTGGATGTTCGGTGTGTGTTTTAATGGCCCCACCTATCGCTGTTGTCGTCTAATGTTTTATTGAGATGAGAACTGCTGTGGCAATGGATTGCAGTGAATGGGTGGTTTGGCTGGATTAATTGCACAAAGTGAATGGGCGTTGAGGCGTCGTCATCGTGCAGGGTGGTCTTTCTCTTTCATGTCTTGTATCGTGTTGCTAGAGGCGCTAGAATGTGAAAAAAGTGAATTGAATGCAGGCGAGCAGAGGGAATTTGAATTTAGCTTGATTTGCATTTGATTCGATTGTCGATCATGAGTGGGAGTGCATTTCTTACTTATTTGTCGGGCCTGCGACTCGTTGAGGCTGCTTCCAGTCGTCAAGAACAAGTTGTCTTGCGTCCGTGATGACCAGAGATTTCGTCTTCCTCGACTTTGAGAACCTGGTGGCTGGGATTCGGCATTGGTGTCTATGCGTTCGAATGCTTGCCTTCCGGACGTGCCCGAACACACCGTTGCGATATAGCCTTAAATTCACGTGCTGATACAGATTCGCTGTAATGTCTTCTTTACCTTCATTCAGCTTCCTCGCAGAGAGAACCATATATGGAGCGCATCCGAAGAATTTTTCACCTAAAAAAAATCCACAGTGTATATCAAGGACTTTTCAGCCTTGCCTGCCTCATCTTCCAATTGCCATGCCACGTCTCTTTTAGATCCTGGCCATAGGGGAATTTTCCTCTCCACCACTTCCTCGTAAACATCATGTCCGTGTGTTGTCAAGCCATCCTAAAATCGTAATACACCCGAAAATAGGGTTAAAGTGATTTTTTGCTAGTTGCTGGAGGTTCTGGAAGAAGTACTCTGACTCTCCCAGTTTTCTGTAGCTCTGGTCGAGCAGATTTTAGTCCACCGACTTATGAGGCAACAGAGGACGTCCTGGAACGAGATGGCGCACACGAGTGGAGAAGGACCTTAACCAACTTGGTGTGCGCAATTGGAGGCAGCTGGCGAAAGATCGTGCTGACTTGGGGCTTGTTGGTTGAGGTCCAGGTCCACCGCGGACTGTAGCGCTAAACAAAGAAGAAGAAGAAGACTTATGAGGCCTAAGCCAAGTTGTTACGACAAGCCGGAGTAGCACCGGTTGCTACTGGCGAACTTTTATGGAGTTCACGTTTGACCCGCCACCAGTGTAGAGAACACCTTGACAGGAAGGATACCTTTCATGCAATCCTCTTAAGAGTATTTGTGAATTTGGGAAGCAGGTCTTGCCTTGCCTGGTCTTTCCTTGCCTGGTCTTGCCTTGTCCGCTCTTGCTTAGACATCAAAAATTAATTTCTCATGTGTTATGGCGAAGGAAAGTTTTCAGTGCCAGCAGTGCCACTCGTGGAAGGATGAATTATTTGTTGCCCTAGTGAATGCAAAAGCTCGGAACGGCTGCATGGCAATTTGTGCAACGTCAGCTCCGCCTATAGCCGAAGGTTTAGCAAGAGCGACGAGCGATTGAGGAGCAGAAAAGTATGACAAACTGTATGAAGTGCCATGCATATCTGATGTATGAAAAGTCAACAATAAAAGTTGTGCCAGTCTTCACATGTCCACCGATGAATTTGAGACAATCTTTGGCATCCACTGCTGCGTCCGGTTGTCCCGAGGAAACGCTATGAAACACCAATTTCAGGAGCAAGAGAGCTCGAAGTCATGCAAAAAGACTTAATTCTGCTATATTTGGGGTCAGTGTAGTCCTTCGGTGATGAAGAATGTTACTAAGGCGACTGAGCGACGTCTCGGTCGGTAATCAATTTTTGGCTCATCAATCAACGACACTAAATTTTTCGTATTTCAGCGTGTACGTTAACACTGTCTTAGTAAATAAAAGAAAGCAGATATGTAGCTCAAGCGTTTAATAACAAACCAGCCATCATTTTGGCCTGTTCGTCGTTTAATCGCTGCGTCGCTCTTGCTCATTGTGTGGTCATAGGCTAAGTCTAAGAGAGATCTCACTATAATCTAATTCAGTTGCAGAGCTGAAAAGATGTGTGTCTCAAATGCCAATCATTGCCCACGGGCCGCATCTTTGACGTGGCTGATCTAGTGGCAGAGTCTTTCACGTGGGTTGCTTGTCCTCCTGTCGTTCTAAATGAAATTAGCATAGAATCACATTCTTAGTCATTTTCAAGTTGTAGTATCCTTCCTCAAAAGATACTGTCTCGATTCTCCACAAAAAAAGCAAGTGTTTCACCTTGTCTTCATTTTATTTTTTCGGGCTAAAACTTGAAGTATTCTTTGCGAGAGAGGAGTGCTCTTAAAGGCCCAAATCTATAGAATGCGCTGCGTGCGTTGCCTCGGGCGTTAATTCACGCCGTTCCTCTGAATGTTGTCTTCGGGAAACAGGGAAGTTTTTGTCAGAATTCCCTTAAGGAATGAAATGGTTTGCGTTCGGCCTTGAAGAGTTGGAACTGATTGATTTGTCATCCAGCTGAACTTGCATTACGTCCCACATTTAGCTTAAATGCGAGACAAATGTAGTGACCAACGATAGTGCGACAGACGGACGAAGGGACTTGGGGAAAGTAATGTGGACTCTCGTAAGTCAAACGCCCTCTTGAACTAAAAATCCGACGACATCGAATTTTCACAGTGAATAGTAAGGATTTTTTAGCCTTTTCACGGCTCGCCTTCCAACTGCCACAGCGGCCCTACTAGGCGTACCTACGACCTGTGTGCACCTGTGGTTATGTGTTTCGATGTCTATTATTGGAATCCAAAGATTGGAGCACATTCGAAGACATCGAATTTTTCACCTAAAAAAATCCACAGTGTATAGTAAGGATTTTTTTTTAGTTAATTGAACTAATTTTGATATCCCGTGAAAATTCGACTTATAGGGAGGCTGTATCTATGTATAAAGATTCTGGTTTTACTGACTGGACTTCGCTTCAAAAGAATTCTCCTTAAACTCAGTGGAGAACTGCGAAAATGCGACACCTCTCTGAACATTCCTCCTGTCGACATTCGATTTCGAGGTGTTCGTCGAACCAATTAAAAGCTAAACTAAATCACATTCACGACGCATGTGCTTTTGCTCCTATTTTCCTTTCATTTGTTTACCCTTCGACAAATCCATGAATCGCCGGTGGTACCTCGAAAAAACCAAACCTTGGCCGTCTCCAAACGACGACGGTGCGGCGCCTTAATTAGTTCCCACTGTCTCCGCATTGAAATAAATTTTAATTACCAACAACCCGCGTATATACTCTTAACCTTCTGCATCCACACACACGCGCGTACGCTGTTTATGATTCTCCTCAAAGTGCATATCACGATTTGGCCATAAAAAAGATACATCACTGTTCTACATATCAAATAGATACATTTCTCTCCGCCATCCCCTGTCGTTGGTGGAGCATATTATTGCGTTCTTGAACCGTCAATGCGATATGCACGACGACCATAGATCCATGCACATGCCAGATTCGCAACAAGTTCAGCGATCATTTCAATAACAGCTCAACTACCACTCAACAACGCAGCCACGACGAACGTAGCAATGAGTCGACTCGTAGGAGTTGTTGACTGCTCATCATTGAATCAGAAGCAAAACAATCAACAATATATCTTCAATCTTTCAAACTCTAATTGGCCGTTACTAAGTGCCTCAGTTTTCAGTTCGGGAACAAAAAATGACTCAGTGCCGTAATAAAAACATCAAAGGCGTCACTATCGCTCTTGACTGTTTTTTGTTTGGTTTGTTTGTTTGATTCGTTCTCCCCCTGGTCGAGATGTTTCTTTTTTTTTATGAGTTTCTTTTGAAAGAATCAAAAAAAAAAAAAAGAGAGGAAAAAAGTGCCTTACTAGGGGAAAGACAGACCCATCATGGTGACCATGCGAAACTCGCTCGCTTCCAAATGAAACTTCACGGCCAGCAGAAGCAACTGGCCAAGCGACGACCGACGAAAGCCGATCCGGTGGACAGACGAGAACCCGGTGTGTGCACGTAAGTTTGGTAGGCACATCATTAAACAAAAAAAAAAAGTGAAGAAGAAGAAATATGAACACACCGCCGCCGTCGTCGTCGTCGTCGTCGTCGACCTAGGCAGTGGAAAAGTACTGACGAGAGAAATTCATATTTGTTGTTATTTTGTTTTCGACTTCAATTGAAGTTCTAATTAAAAAACATGAATTTTCCTAGAACACAGCACTTCGCGGCGTCTCGCACTCATTTCACACTCACACACCGCCGTGCAGAGCGGAGTCTGAAGCTTGCGCTGCGCCCCTCTGCGGCCGGGGGGCAGGCTTTTATCCGCCAGAGTGATAATTTGAATAGTTTTGTTTTCGCTTTTTTTTTTGGCAGTCTTTTATCAGCGAGCATGACTCAGAGCCGGTGATAGGCTGACTAGAGATTGCCTAGAGATTGACTGTGACGGTGACTGTTTCGCGGAGGCGCTTCTCTTCGTCATCTGATAAGTTGAGAAGGGCTTCGTCATTTGGTTGGTATTTGCTCAGCTCAGATCTGCGACAGATGGCGAGTTCGGGAGAATTGCCGAACTTCGTGCCGTGATTGATGAATCAGTGCGCCTATTTTTGGGCGAACGTCAACGCTGAAGAAGGTCTTATTTCCGATGTGCGCCAGTTTTTCGTGCAATCTCACGAACAGATCGGCTCCGGCGTCAGTGCGACTGCACAAATCATAGAGAAATTGTGTGCGACAGCCCGTGTGCGGACGACCATGCACAGACGTCAGCAGGCCACGGCTGAAACACGTTTCACTGTGACTTCCGTTCTATCTCCTGCCAGACGTGTCATTTCTCAATTCTCTCACACTGTTTGACGTAGCAAATGCCTGGCCACATGCGAATTAGCACATCTTAATGTGGACTAATACACTTCTTCTCCTCCTCCTCCTCCTCCTCCTCCTCCTCCTCATCTATGCACCCCAATCGAGGCGAATCGAATCGAAGAGGGAGGTGTTAAGTAACATCGTGTTTGCCTTGGAAAGCTGCTCTGTAAAGTCTTTTAACGAGAAATGCCTCATGGTTAATCTAAATCGGGTTCGATTTAACTCCATTTGAATGCGCTGAGTGAGGCGTTGTCATCAAAGACGCCGCCCCGACGGTACAAGATTCTTGATGACAATGGAGGGCAATGGATTTTTTTTTATCGCTGTGATCCGATTGCGGCGTGCTTCCGATTCTGGTTAGATTTCAAAAAGAATTTCTGTGTGTTTCGGTCGGAGACGGTCGTTTTGATTGATGAAGCGGGTGGGGGGAGGTTGTGTAAAGCTCTGGATGCTTTCGCCGATGAGAGGTCACTTTTTGGATGACGCTTCGTTTCATTGAATCAATCAATTACCCCTTTTTAGCAAGAATTCTCGTCAGAATTTCCCAGCGCTTCAGGTACGACTGAGTTGGAAGAAAAATCCCCCTCGTGTGCTTCCACTTGCTCCATGAATCACATCGCCAAATTGAGCCCAGCAACTGAGTCGATAACTTATGCTGCGAGATGCAGTTGGCAACGGTCTCTCTCCTCAAGTCATACGTCATTTGTTTATTTCCTCGCCCAGCCCCACCGGTGGAGCAACAGAGAGTGGCACAAACCAAAAAAAAAAAACGAATCTCAGCAGTCCAATCAACCAATAAAAGCATATATCACCTAACAATGTGTTTTCTGCACCCTCAGCAGTACCGCCAACCGGAAATTACTCAAAAAAAAAAACAGAAAAAAAATACCGAGAAATTCGGAAAAAAAAAACGAAGGAATGGAATGAAAAACATATTTTCAGTGAATTTTCATAGGAAAACCTTTTTATCGCCACCTCTCGGGTGTGGTGGTGGCAACAATCCATCCCCCCCCCCCCCCCCCCCCCCTCCCATCACCCCCTCGTAGTCATAGCGCACAGAAAACTCAAATTAATAGCATTTCCCCATGCTTTTCGCAAACTCATCTAAAATATCTTTCTCTGCGATTTTTTTCGGTTGCTGTTGTTGCTGTTGTTGCTGTCGTGCCTTCGTTGGCTCGATTTCGAGTCGCTCCGGTTTCGTGGAAGAGGAATTGTTTTCAGATACATTAGGAAGGAAAATATATTATTTATGTGTGTCCACGGGTACTTGTTGGAGGAACAAAAACGGCCTACGAAACGCTTTAGCAAACAACCGACAGACAGCAGCAGCAGAGACGGCACACAGGACGCCCCGCGCCGTCCGAATGATTGATGGATTGATTGGGACTGTCGGTCGGTTTCGTGCCTTTTGGTCGGTCGTTCGGTTGGTGGTGGTGACTTGAAGCAAAGAGCTCTCTTTAGATACTCATATCGGACGCGATGTGTAACGAAATCTTGGGCCGGCGCGCAATTAGCATACGTCTAATGTGGGATCTCCTACCCGCTCTCGAACAGCATTGCGAATTTATTCGGGCTTACGAGTAGATGCCCGTTTTGTTGTTTCTCTTGTGTCACTGTGATGAATAGACAGAATTTGCTATTAAATAATTTATAAGAGGAAATTTCCTCTGCGACCTGTTTGCTTGTTGTTGTCTCCTTTCCAGGGTGTCCCCCCCTTCCCTCCTTCGCCTTTCCGTTCGATGAATGGAGACAAGCAAGCAGTTTGTTTGATTAAATCGAAGCAGCTGGATAAATTGTGTTCAGACAGTTGGCAAATAGTTTGGGGAATTCTTCGAGCTTCAAGCGACTGTTTCCTTCCGCATGGCCTTTCGTAATTAAATTCGAACAAGTTTAGCAATGACAACATACTCCTCCTCGAGACCGTATTCAAATGGTGTTTGTGTTTCGTTTTTTTTTTTTTGGTAATTGGCATTTTTTGGAATTAATTTTCAATTTCGATAATGAGCTTAGATTGACACTTAAGTGTGCGTGAAATATTGTTTGGTTCACCGCATGAATACAGATGTGGGGGGCTGTGTTCTTGGCGGATTTATTCCGCTCACATCGGATCTGTTGCGGACATCTGTGTCATGGACGCTTGAGGAACTCATCTGAAGAATGTGTTGAATGCTTGGTCACGAGAGAGTGATTTGTGGCGTGTGACTTGGAGGGACATCTGAATTTATTCATCAGGAATGGCGGCGGAGGAGATGTTGGAATTCTGTAAGCGGCTGAAGGGAAGGGATAGTTTACTGGCACGGAACTTTTTGGTTTTGCTGTCTACATATTTTCATTTCTTCTTTTAATAGCACCTGAGCCTCAGCCGGCAAGCCTCTCCAGCTGGAACGGTCTTTAGTCAACTGCCCTTCAATTTCGCACGCCAAGTTGGTTGAAGTCCTTCTCCACTTGTGTGCGCCATCGTTTCCGTGGGCGTAGTCTAAGATCTTCGGGCTGAGGCAGTGTTGTCCATGTGCTCTACATGGTCTAGCCATCTTCATCGTTGAATCCTTAGACGCCTGGTTGGGCTAGGCTCATGGTTGAATATTCCAAAGATTGTACGCAGAACTTTTCTCTCGAGAAGACGGAGGGTTTCTTCATCTGCTCTTTAGATTGTACAGGCTTCCGCGTCATAGAGCAGGCTTGAGATGGTCCAGGCTTCCGCGTCACAGAGCAGGCTACCAAGGGCTTCTTCATCTGCTCTTGAGACTGTCCAGGCTTCCGCGTCAAAGAGCAGGCTACCAAGGGCTTCTTCATCAGCTCTTGAGGTTGATTAGGCTTCCGCGTCGTAGAGCAGGCTACCAAGGGCTTCTTCATCAGCTCTTGAGGTTGTCCAGGCTTCCTCGTCGTAGAGCAGGCTACCAGGGCTTCTCCTATTTTTGGTATTGAAGGTCTTGGTGAGTTCGTTTCCGAGAGTTGGCTGGAATGTCAAAAGCAATGTACAGCTCGTCCCTATGCACGCTATCATACGCGGCCTTGAAATCGACGAACAGGTGGTGGGTGTCGATCTGCATCTCTTGGGTTTTTTCCCAACTTTTATTCAGGTTTGCGAATAGATTCTGTAGCGGCATAGTGGTCAGCTCAGAATGGCTTTATTCTCTTGGGAAGTGCGCTGGCTACCGACCTGAGGATGAGTGCCAAGGCGCCGCAATCATTATGTACTCCACCGCCTGTTCAAAGCGCACGAATTCTGCTGTCAAGCTTGTCATTTGGAGGAATCGATTCGCTATCCTCTCCGCAACTCAACTGAAGGGATAGTGCGAGCCATACATTGTCCTTGTCCTCTTCAATGCTTTACGTAGGATTTTTCTCATTTTTTCTCCTAGTTCGTAGTACTCCTCATTTAAGTTTGTACTTCTCATCGTTAGCGAAGGATTTGCAGTCTGTTGAGGTCCATATCGCAGACTTTTCTGCGATTTTCCTCGAGATGGCTGGCTGGACCCCAGTTGCTGGACAGACCGTGTAGTTTATGATTTAAGCTTGTTCTCCAGATGCCATCAAGGCGCTCAGTTCACAGAGATGACATCTAAATTTTGACAGAATTCAAGAAATAGAGTGGAAAAGGACGTAAGAGGAAGTAAGGACCAGTCGATTAAGGCATTCACCTCCCTTTCATCTGCTTGAATTCTTTACGCCTCTACCGTGCTTCCGCCGGTCATAACGACCCCATTTGATTGATCGCCATAAGCGGCGTCCATTGTAATTGAAATTAAACTTCATCCCCCATCAAAACCGCCTCCAGCTCCACAAAAGCAAAACAAACAAAGATTCACAACCGATTCGAGTCCAATCAAGACAAGTATCTTCCCCGTTGTGTGCCGGCAGTCGTATCGTTAGCGCTTCACATTTAAATTCGCCGATTGTGACCTCCTGATTGATCGTGATTCACGTGGCCTTCAAAATTCAGATTCAAATTCCGAATCTGGATCAGTCGAGTCGCTCTCTCGGGCCAAGCCAATTAAATGCGTTCATCATCGCCGAAGTTATAACCATGTCAGACGTGTCAGATAGTCCTCTCGTGTCAATAAAAATTCCTTCGTTTGATGGCCCAATTTTATGTACATCATCACAAGGAGGGCAGTTTCCTTCACGAAAGTGTCAAGATCTCATGAAATGTTTTTTTCGGTTGGTAAATACAAGCGCTTATCGTGCCCCTCTACCCCCGTCCGCCCTAGCCCACCCACAAACTTTGGCAAATATTCAATGCACAAAGGGTACGTGGTTGCGAGTGTGCCTGTGTGTGAGAGTGCATTTTTTTTAATTGCTGCCCCACGCCTTCTGACACAAAATCAAGAACAATGCAACGAAACAGAAATAAACTAAAATTTATTTAATTTCCACACAAGGCACATTCGCCCAGTAAGGCGAGGCAGCTCAAAACTCGCTCAGTTTCTCAACCCCCCCCACCCCCGCTGCTACTCCTTCCATATTCTGATTTTTTTTTTATTTTCATTTTATTCATTATCGATTATCAACGATGACACCGAGCGCCGAGTGGCGCTGACGATGGGGGGACGAACGGCTTCGTGAGTGAACAAATGGGGGGGGGGGGGCCAATGTGCTCATCAAAGCGTGCGTGGGAAATCATGATAATTATTTCGAATAAAGAGTAATTAATTAAAAAAATAAAACAAAAATGGAAACAGGACCCCTGGCGGTGATCACCAGGGAAGGGGAAGGGGACCAGGAATAACCAACAATGGGAATGAAAGTTGTCACGTCAGCCCCGGCCAGCGACCAGCACAATTAAATCGGTTCGATAAAAAAAAAAAAAATCCAAAAGTGTATTCGGCATTCATTAGCAGCAGCAAAATCGTAAATACAGAGATGAGCCATTTTGCATGCCCTGCAGCAGCACTGCGGCTCGGATACAGATATAGATACGGATGTCAGGCTCGCCTTTGTGCCGAGCGGACAATATTATTATTTTTTTTTTTTGATATTTTATTTTATTTTTACCCGCGCTCGATTATATAATTAATATTTATTATCAATTCGGAGGCGGTGCGTGTGTGCACGTTCATCGCTGACTGAGATGTGTTAATTTTTTAAAATCACAAGGAAGTGACGCGAGCGTACAGTGGCTGGATTACGAGAAGGATACACGCATGCATGCTTGACGTGCAGTGTTGGCGTGTGATTGCGAACAAAAGTCTGGCCAAACAAATATCATTTGATTGGTGGCGATTGCAAGTTAAATATTTTAATTTACATGCGGTGTGAGTGGGGTGGATGGGGGCATCGGAATTGCAATGCATAGCTGGGTGCGGCTGAGGTTAAAGATCTTGACCGTTGCTTGAGAGCGTTCGGTTGGTCCTACCGGGGTGGAACTTCTCTTCTTTGGCTTGTTACCTCGAACTCCCCCCTCATTAGAAACCCAAACACTGTCACCGTCCGCCAGCAACGACTTCGATAAGACTCTGAAAATAGCTCAGCGACTTCAAAATAAGATCTAAAATCGATTCAACAACCGATCCGGCGATTAGATTACGGCGCTGATAAGATGAACAGGAAGAAACTGCTTCACGCTTCAAAATGGAAGCCCGGCGATAAGCCGAACCGGTGTAGACTCGACGTCGTCGTCGTCCATTGCTGGGACATCACTGATATCCCACTACAGTGTCGTCTGGTGACTTAAGTAGTCTCCAATGACCCTCAAATTGACTACAGTCTCCCCCCAAATCTTCAGAAAGGGGAGAGATCGCGAATCACACACCCAGTCACCTGCATGCTTCTGAGTCAATATTGACGCGAAAATCAGCCCAAGACTAGTAATTTCCAATTCGTCATGTGATCGACATCGACAGCCGGTCCTCGGGGTGGTAGGCACAGTGCGTTAGCCTTGAGTTCGCGTAAACATGGACGAGTTAATTAGCTTTTTTTTGTGTATCTGAACGGGTGATGATGAACTGTCATATCAGTCAAACATTTATCTGTCATCCAACTTTGTTCAGCTGGAATTGAATACGATACAAGGGGCGATCCATCCAGGCGCACACACCAGCACAAAATAGACAATCAGTCGCTGGATGGAGAGCGCGAGAAGTCCTACACAATCAATTTGCGCACCTCCCCATCTCCCTGCAGTGCACTAGTGGTCCCATGATGGCTGTTATGGCTTCAACGGCAGAACCGTATCTTTGTATCGTTTATCAACCGAGGAAGTGTACACTTGAGTCTCATATTTATACCTCGCGCTCGGTAAATGTTTGCGCAAAGATGTTTTGTTCGCTCGCTTCTCTCTGCGGTGTGACTCCGTGTGTTTGTACGTTTGCTTGCATTCGCTATCAACGGTGATAAGCAATTTTCCAAATTGCTCTCCCTCTTCCGCTCCTTCTCTGACTTGTTCGAGGCGCTGATAAGATGGGGGGAATTGTTTGCGTTCGAGTTGATATCGGAGCCATGTTCTATGACAAATTGCTCTAAATAATCGTAATTTGTTTGATTGCCTCCAGATACAGTGACTAGTGAGTGATTTGTGAGACATATGCCAATTGCCATCTAGGTCGACTGTTATGTATAAATTGGGCTGCTGATTTCCACATGATTGTGTGCGGCTGGCATTGAGGGGGGAATACAAAGAAAAAAAAAAAACGAAAAGAAACACAGAATCCCTGAATGTCACTTTTGAACCTTGAAAATCGGGGCTGTCTTGGTGGAAATGGGGGCGTCGAAGTGGACTTTTGATAGAAGTCTCTCATTGCCTGGCATTGTGGTGATTTGTTGATAGTCGGCCTTTGTAATGAACCACCTCAAGGTTGAACTCAGGGGGTGGGTAGATAAGATGCGGTCCGATTGGAAGGGGGTGCGGAGGGGATTCGATTTGGACAGATCTGATGCGACTGGGAATCTGGTGGTTCATTGTACTGCCTCTCAAACCAACCTGGGTCTCATGGTGGAGCAAAGTAAGTTTGTGGCGGGTAGGTAGGTAGGTGATAAGGTGCCTCATTTAGATCAAATTGCTTGGCCTCCTAGAAGCTCGATTCTTCGACGAGTTCGGCAATTAAAGTCGAGGTAAACGACTGAACTCGTCGAAGAAGCGAACTTCTAGGAGCTTGTATGTTCGAGGCATCAGAGCCGTCAGGAACTAAGGGGGAATGCAATACTTTCTAGAGAAATTCTCATGTAACGACGCTAACCCCTGAGCAACTGCATTGATAAATCAGCACTGAGTGTGTGGCAGATCATTTTGGGGGCTTGACATGCCATCCAGTGTTAGTGTCGCTCTCCTGCAACTGCAACTGTTGACAAGGGGCATCCCTATTGAAGTTGATTCATTGAAGGGGGAGGGCTGATTCGCTGCCTGGTGGCGAATATTGAAACGCTCAGCCATCTCTTCTAAGGATAAACCACCGACTGGTACAAGTTTTATTTCATGTGGCAAGCGTCTGCGAATTGTTTTTACACTCTCCGAACAAGTCATCGTCTAAGCTTTGAGTTAGGAGACCCTGATTCCAATGCCTTGACGGTCGCCGATTTAAATTATTGCAGTGCCTCTCGAATCGTCATGAGCTGAAGCATTCTGGGAGCCTTTAGAATGAACGAATGTCGAGCTGTTTAATTCGACGGCACTTCGACGTTCCAACTCCTGACTCAGATCACACCTGAGGTGGTACTTCTAAGTGCATCGCCAATACACAGGCAGGCTTGCCTAAGGGCATTCCAGTAAGTAGTTTGGTCTAGTCTAGGCCACCAGGCAACTATACACCTTGCGTCGTACCACTGCGGCTTACAACCAGTGTCGTGTCGTGTAGTGTCAGTGAGGGCTAGAGGATTGTGTGGTTGAGGAGCTCATTTTTACGTGCTGAAGTATCGTGCTAATGTCGCCTTCCTCATACGACCCGTTGGGCTTCGTTTTCAGCTGAAAGAAGATGGCCGACTTGATGCTGACAAGGCGACTACGAATCGAACACTCAAGGTGTCTGGAGCGTTCAGAGAGCACGTCTTATGTGCGCCTACGTCAGTGAAGCGTCGTTCTCATATCACTTGACATTTTCTGTCGAGAAACACTGAAACGACTGCACTGAAGCTCGACTTTCACTGTGGCTGAGCTGGAGATCGTGAGGACTGTATGGCACATAGTTGCTTCTAGAACAAGACTTTAGGGGAATACGACCAGGGCTAACTCTCCACGTCAAGTGGGCAGTAACTCAGGCCTTCCTCTTCAATGAATCAACGTCAATAGGACTGACCCTTGCCAACTGCAACGCCAGGAGGACGACCGATTAGATCGTCTTGGTCAGTGTCCAGAAACTATTGCGGCGAAGCAATTTGTGGACAGCGGCCAGTGTCCAGAAACTACTTCGGCTTAGCGTACCTACCAACCATCTGGGTAGGTACTGTACGCTAAGCCCCCAAGACGATCTAGGCCGCACTGGATGCCGTCCACTTTCACACAGAGCCAGGCAGCTGTCAAGGGAGTCGATCTCGTTGGACTTCAAATTTGCATCCGACTGTCGGCCAGGCTGATCTTATTTCAACTCCGGTTGTTTTGGATACCGGCCCACCGAGCCATTCCCGGAATCCTTGACGTCTGGCATTTAAGTTAGTCACAGTCGGAGTCGTCTAGCAAGGACGAGCAAAGAGAAAGTTTCTGCCAATCACCCCGTTGAACCCCATTTCAGCGCGACTTAAAGTCCAATCCATCACCACAACTGAGTCACCGATTTTTTTTTTGTTTGTTTCCGCTAGAATGAAAAACTACAATTTAAATTTCCAGCGCTTAAAGCCCAACGCCTGACTGCGTGCGTGTGTAACACACTTGAGTATTAAAATATGCACCAACACCGAAGCCACTCGTGCGATGGTTTTTTCTTTTTTTTTTTTGGCGAGAGAGCGCGAAACTGTTCATTTTCAGTTCAGTTCAGTTAATTTTTGTTCAACCCCAGAGCCTGACTCATCGAGACCCCCACCATCCCCCCCTCCCCCCACCGATCGACCAACATCAACGTACGTTTGTTCGGTTTAAAATTTGAAATAGAATTTTAATGAGGAATCGCATTAAAATTGGAATTTCACGATTTTAGTTCGAGTTCGATATATTGTTCTGCTTTTCAGTGATTCTCTGTTTTTTTTTTTTTTTTTTTGCTGCTGTTGAGAGTACACACATTTTTGTTTTGGTTTTTGTGCAGTTTTTACGGCGCGCATTCATTGAGGAGGAAGGCATTTGCTATTCAAAGCTCAAAGCCCTGAGTTTTTGTGTGTTTTTTTTTTCTCCCGTTTCGGGGTGGAAATGCGAGGAGAAAAATAATGTTTAATTACCTTCTCCATTGGGTTTCTGTTTCAGTGGGGGGGAGGGAGAGAAATGGGAAGCACAACAAAACAATCGCAAAATCAAACAAAGTTTGTTTTTCAATTGGCCCTAGACTAATTAACATTTTTAATTATTTTCCGTACATTTTTTTGTTTTTGTTTCACTCACTCACTCAGTCGGTCTCTCTTTGATTTGCAGTGTTTTTTGTTTCTGTTTGCTGTTCGGTGGGCTTGTTGCGAGCGATGAGTCGGATCGAATGGAATTTGAATTGACATGACTTACGATGAATAAGCAGCCCCTTGGGGGCACTGGCTTTGTCCTCCCCAACCTACCCCCTCCCTCCCCAACGTGGTTTTTAATTTTCTATTTCGAGATACACGGACAAATAGTTGACATTTGGCCGGGGGAGGGGCACTTTCGTGGACTGTGAGTCACTTTGATGTTGCAAAGGTGCGCTGTGTTGGACTTTCGTTTTCACTTCCTTAGCCGGACTGCGACGGTGGTTCGGTTGGTTGTTGGAGGCATTTGCGAAATGAAAACTGACTGAGATGCGCTCAGTTGCCCTTAGGCTGCCTTCTAGCTTGCGGGTCTAAACCTGTCTAAGCCTGAAAGCTTGCTTCGTTGCGCGTTACTTCGTGATTTTTGTTCTTCTTCCTCCTTTCTTCCAACATTCCTTCCTCGTATTGGGCTACAGTCCGAGGAAGGCTAAGCCCTTGATCGAGCACCCTCACCAATCATCAAAGCTAGTTGATGTCCCTCTCAACTTGTGTACACCTCACCGTCGTCCCTCTGCCCCACAATCGAAGACACACAATGTCAGCTGAATCAGTAATCTCTTGTTTACGCCACCCTATCGATAGGCAGCACAAATCAACGATGAGTGATCGCTTGAAAACAAAGTCTGCAGACAATTTGGCAAAATTACTGGATCCACCAAGTGATTCATGGAGCCGGAAAGTGCTATCGCTAGATAGCCTCTATCAGCCTTAATTGCTGAAAAATTGATGACCTTCGACGACGATATCGAACAGCAACAGGCAATGGCTCAGTGCCATCACGCCCAGTGGGGGCGAGGTCATGCAGATGACGAGTTCAGGACAACAGACCAATCCAGCCCTTCACTTGTAGTGCTCAGCGCTTAGTCACCAGCCAGCGGTACACCTCAGATTTACATAACCACCACTTATCGCGCACTCTGTTGACCAGGCTTACTCGGAGAACAAAGCCAACTTCACAATAAAACTGCTCAGCAAACAATCACACCGCCACCCAACAGCTGCAGCTGCCGCTGCCCGCACGTACACACACCTCCGTAAAGCTCCATCTGTTGACATAGGACCGACGTCGACGTCGAATGATGTCAGATCGAGTGCCGCTGTACACAGCGGGGGACGGCTCTGCAGTCCAAAGATAAATTCGAACACCGACCAAGGGCCTTATCTAAATTGAAACGGACTGATAACGTAAAATCCTCCGCGAGTGAACGAGTTAATTCAATTAAATTCGCTTAATTCGCTTATGTTTGCCGTTTCTGTTGATGTGCTGGTGCTGTGTGCTGTGTGCTGGGTGCTGGTTGGCTGTTGTTGTTTTGGTGGCAAGTAGGCACTCCGCTTCGCCCTCCTCGGCTTAAGTGGTTTTATCAATAATGGAAGAGATTTGGCCTCGCTATGCTGATTACGCCGGGTGGCAGCGCGGCGGTCTAATCGGTGAGTACTCCAGAAGCGAAAATTGAAAAACAAACTCGAAAACCTCGATTCAATGAGGAGTTGATGTGGTTCATTTGGCGGCGGGGGGGATGGAAGGAGGAGGAGGATGATGAGCGCAACGAGCTGCTTCAATTAAACAAAACAAAATTTCTGCCAACCATTTGGCTCGACTTATGCTGGGTGCGTGTGTGGGCCGTGGGGGCTTTCGGGGTCAAGGAAAGGATTGCTGCTTGTTTTCTGGTTCGGCTTGTATCCAAATTGTTTCTGGTTTCGAGGCGTTCAAAGGTCGAGTGGGGCTTCGTATCGAAAGCGGTTTGGTTGGTTTTCCGCAAAATATTTTATTTTTTTGTAGACTTTGCTCGGTCGTAGCTATTTGTCACCTGAGCGACACTGTCTCTGTCTCTCGGGGAAATTTCGATAAATTCGCGAATGGAATGTGTCCTCAAAAAATGTTTGTCTGTACTCGCCTCGGCACGTGTGGAAGATGTTGTTGAAAATATTTGTTTTTTTCCTTTCCTCTCTCCCCCGCACTGGCGGGAGGGCGTCTGAGTGGGAGCTGAGGTGAAGGCAACCGAAATAGTTTTTCAAAAAATTGTGCTATGACCGATAAGCGACAAACCGGTTTGAACCCAATCGAACTGGCAGCGCGCCTAGGCTTTCATTCAGTAAAACTCTGCGAGGAGGGTGTGTATCAGATTTTGTGGGCTAATCTTATCTTGTCTCGGATCTCGGAGATGTTGACGTCGACACAGGCGGGCAGGAAGTGTGCAATTTGGGTTAAGTCCAGACACATGTGCCGAGGCGCAAAATATTTGCCATTGATGGTGTTTGCTTTGGCGGTAGTTATTTAAGAAAATTCTTGCAGTTGCCTTGGATGATCGAGCGCGTGGAGGGGAGCCGGCAAGTGGAGTCTAAATTGAAGATAGACACCACAATAGCCTGGTGCTGTCGTAGTTCGTTGTGGCCCAGCTTCACTCTGGACTGTAGGAGCAGTCAACGGAGAAGAAGAACAAGCTCGTGGGAGAACGCAGCTGGGGGAGGTTAAGGCGACGCAGACAAGTGCTAAGTAGACACCTGAAATTGAAGACAGATACCTTCTTCTTCATCTTCGGCTGGCGCTACAGTCCGGGGTGGACCTGGACCTCAGCCAACATGCCTCTCCATCTAGTACGGTCTTGTGCTTCTTCTTTGCGTGGCGCTACATTACCGGGTGGACCTGGACCTAAGCCAATATGCCTCTCCATCTAGTACGGTCATGTGCTAGGTGCCTCCAGACTCGCACGTTTAGCTGATTGAGGTCCTTTCCAGCTGCTTACGCCACCGGAGACGTGGACTTCTTTTACCGCGTTGTACCTCGAGCTTGGAGTCGAAGACAGATACCACAAGGTGGCTAGAGAGGCTGTTTGTTGCAGGTTCAGCCCGGACTGTAGCAGTTGTGGAAGGTTAAGGGGACGCAGACAAGTGGAGAGGAACCTTGCTAGGACACCTGAAATTGAGGACAGGTACCTTCTTCTTCATCTTTGGCTGGCGCTAAAGTCCGGGGTGGACCTGGCCCCCAGCCAACATGCCTCTCCATCTAGTACGGTCTTGTGCTTCTTCTTTGGGCGTCAGCCAATATGCCTCTCCTAGCTGCCTCCAGCCTCGCACGTTCAGCTGATTGAGGTCCCTTTCCAACTGCGTCCGCTACCGAAGGCGACGTCTTCCTTTACCGCGTTGTCCCTCGGTCTTGGAGTCGAAGAAAGATACCACAAGCCGGACCGGAACCCGGACTTTAGAGCCAGTCAACAGAGCAGAAGAACAAGAAGAAACTCTCGCTGCTTCTACAGCAACTACTGCTACTGTTCGCTCACGAGCCAAAGGGACCAACAGTTTCATGACCACTCTAAGCGGCGAAGTTTGAGCAGCTTTTTCTTAGCACGCCTACTCCCTGAGTCGTGAATTATGTTAAACACCCACACACCCACTACGCACAAATGCAACACAATCTCTTCGTTGTCAAGACCTTCCCCTACCCTCCTCCCTCCACCCTCTCGTCTAAAAGTGGATGTGATGGCACACGTGCAGAAAGTTTCCCTTGGCAACACCTTTGCCTTCGAATTTCACGCCACGTCACCCACTTCTATTCCATCCGCCGCCCGTGAAGCACCCTCACTCGAACTAAAAGCAAAGTTCACGTGCTCCAGTGCCTGATATCAGTCGACGGGGCTGATGCAATGGCATGTCGGCAACTTGAGATCAAGTGTCTTACGAAATTGCAAGACCCCCTCCATCATCAGAATGAAAACAATCCAGTTCCAAGGCCATCTGCAGCCCGCCCCTAGGGAAATCAACAAAACACCGACGGAACACACAAAAATCGCAAAATCGCAAAATCGCCTTCTCCCCCTCTTATCAGCTCCAGTCGGTAGAAGCCAACAACACTGCGGCCGCCTTTCATGGCCGAAACAATGAGCATTTGAGTGATTTGTCGAAAAACAAAAACATCTAGTACGTCAAAGCAAACGACTTTGTTTTTGCTTTTTTTGAACATATTTTTAGTTCGAACGAAAATTCGAAAAAAATAAATAAAACCTTATCGGTGGGAGCGCGTCCTGTGCCACAGTCGATGGCATGGCAGTCCAGTGCAGTAAGGGTGGCGATTTCAGCCAGCTCATCCACTTACGGACTGAACAATTCCCAGAACCCATTGGTGTCTCTGAGCCCTTGGATTGCGTCTTCTTTCCTCGCAGCGCGGATTACGTGTATTTATATCCCTTAAGAGGATTCGCTTTCCCTCCTCCTCTCAGTTTTCCCCGGTGTGTGTGTGTTTGTGTGTGTGAATGTGCTTGGAACTGCTCTAGATAAACAAGAATTTAAATCATCTCCCACAATTGTACTCGTCAGTCGTCCTCTTCGGCGTCTCCGCGGCAACCCCCTGCTCTGCTGCTCCACTCATCATCGCTGAATCTGTGCGAGTCTCTTGGTGACGGTTTACGTTTTCAAATTTTCCTTCATCGTCGTCGTTTTTTTTTTTTTTTACTTCTGCCGAGTGAAGAGAGCACCTTGACCCCAATTTCCGGGACAATAAGAACGTCGGTGTGATGATGATTTTCTCATTTTCTCTTGTTGATCCGAAAGCTGATGTCGTTCCTTCTTGATTCCTCTCTCATTAATTCAACACGAGCTGACATCTTTCCAGACACGTGCTCTATAAATTCACTCCACGAAGCCACTGCCAGTTGGTAGGTCGGTTGGCTACGCTGGTGGCTTGTGGGGAAATTAGTTCAGCCTCTGTGTCTCTCTCCTGCCTCGCCAGCCATCTTGCTCTTTGTCTTGGTCTTGATTGTATGGATGAAGCAACAGTGCCAGTCCTAGAGCGGCGCCACACAGAAGACTGACATGTTTACCGACACGGGAGATCTTTTTTTCTTTTCTTTTCTTTTAGTGACAATTGGTCAATGCCTCCTTAATGATATGAATGGCTGTCGGAGTTCTATTTTCGCCAACTGTCGCTGTGTCGACTGTCAGCGTCACCAGAGCGGTGCACAGCGCTGAAATGATTTTAATGGGTTACAATCCATCGCTGTGTGCACGCTTCCTGAGTTTAACTGGGCCAATGACTTCTTGTCAATCACAGGATGCTCCCGTGTGGGCGGTGTGTTCTTCTGTAAACTATTCCCTCCCGTCAGCCCGGGGGGAGGTCTATTACACAGTGCAGTGGGCACTCGAGCGACTGAGAGACTGGTCGGAATTTATGTTGTTTTCGCAAAATTCGCTTGGTCTGTGGAATTTATAAATATTTTCCCAGAAGTCAACGGCCACCGATGACGTCGACGACGATGGCGAATCATTGGGATCGTGTACGTGGGACGACAATGGTGATGGTCTCACGGCGAAATTAGGAACACCTACTGATTGAATTAAATTTGGACGGGGCATGTGTGTCGTTGTGATCATAAATTGCGTTGAGACTCTGGCGAGAAGGACACGTGGACGCGTTTAAACGCGCTTGCTCTAGGAACTGGATGCGTCACAGGGCGATCCACGGCGCGACCTCCTTCCGATCACGTCTTGTGCCTCAGCGCTTGCTCTAGGAAATGCATGCGTCACTGGGCGATCCACGGCACGACCTCCTTCCGATCACGTCTTATGTCGCAGAAGAAAGACCGTTTCTGAGCCTCTCCCGCCCCACCAGTCTAGTTCCGTCTTATTGGCTCTGCCGATATCCAGTCTGTTCCGGCAGGCCTTTGTTGGGCAACACCTCAGCCATCGTGTAAGCCACTATCGGCGTCAATATTTGCCCGTCTGATTCGAGAGACCGTGGCTCATGTAATAGAAGACTCAGTCTTGCCCCTGCCTGTCATTGTTCGTCCTTCATTTCGCCCGATTATGTACTCGTTTACGTTGAAGCTTGCCCAAGTGCTAAAGCGTTCAGACATGTGAGATTGATTAACTCCCAGAATGCCCACCCTCTCGGGGGAGGGGGCAGTAGAGACCACCTCAGACTGCATCAATCCGCATCGGTGGCCAGCGAAAGTGAGATTTATTGCGCGTACGTCCAGCGAATGTTTACACTTCCGCGGCAATCGTGATCCATCGTTCATCATGCCCGATCGATGAGTTCTCTTCACATTGGGACCCACCCCCGCACCCTCAGGTGCTAATCGGGCGTTCGCCAATTTTTCGCTAAATTCTTCTCGCTCCCTCTCGACTCGACTCGACTAAGGATATTTACACAATCACTTGGCGAATACATTCCACTGATGTTTGCGGGATCAAGGACCCGTCGCGGCGTTCAGTCCGGCCGGCCAGACGGACCAGCACAGGTGAGAGTGGCGTTGGCTGCATACCGTTCGTTGCCCTTCGGCCGGCCGGGCCGCCCGCCCGCTTGATGGCTTGTTGTTTATGAAAAATTAGCACCGATGCACGATGTTTGCCGAACGAATATTCAAACTTTCTGGGTTAATTGTTAATAATGTTCTGTTGGTGTGCGCGTGTGTGTGCTCTGCTCTTGGCCAAGAGTGGGTCGCTGAGTTCGGTATTTGGCAGTGCGGAACTTGCTCTCTAGCCGCACGGCCTGGCCTGAACCGAAACGGCGCGCCGCAACGCCTCAACGTGCAAGGTGTGGAACCTTTATTGTTGTCGGATGTGTTGGCGGCGCGGCCCTAATGTCGTATTTCGTGTGCTATGTCTCGGCCAATTTATCATGTAAAAAATTACGGCCACTTCCTTTCTGAGGTTGCCTACATCGCTTTTGTTTTTTTGGTTTTTTTTTCGGTTTTCTTTTTCATCGCGTTTTACGCTCAGAGGAGCGCGATTCTCATGTAAATTTTGTGGTGTTTAGGACAAATGATGGGCGGTGGGAGGAGGGGGGGGGGGGGGGGGGGCGTCTATGAAAATGCATGTTTTGATTTCTTGTTTGACTGCTGCTATGCTCACGGTTTTTCGTGTGTTTAATTACGGTGTACAGTTGCGAAGCGTGTCCATGACATTGGTCGAGCGTGAGTTGTGTCGTTGTTCACCAGAGTGTCGTCGGGGTGGAGGGAAGGGGTGGAGCATTATCGAGAAATGGTCATCTCTTGAGCTCCGACTGGCACTCTGGATGGAATCTGTTGTTTCGGGGGTCGATTTTAGGAAGGGACGGCGCTGGACACTCTCGAAGAATGGACATCGGTGATAGTTATGAGCTACTTGGCCGCCTGCGTCTGAATCAGGAGCAAACAACAAGCGATATTAGACCTTCCTGCACGAGCCTGGGCAGGGATTCGTATCCGAAAGTGCGTTTCTGTGGCGTGCAGGGTCAATGTGAAGGCACTTAGTTGATACTCGGGAGTTCATGGGAGTCTTGCAACGGACGTCTCTCTGTCGTCATTTGTGCCACGGTCATCAGTAGGGTAGGAGCTTGGGTGCCTTTTCGGTGTCCAGCAGCGAGTAACTTCGAGTCAGTTTCGTAGTCATCAGTAGAGTAGGTGCGGGGGTGCCTTTGTAGCGTCGAAAAGCGAGTAACTTCGAGTCAGTTTAGTAGTCATCATTTGTGGCGTCCAGCCGAGTTCGAGTCATACTCGCCATCACTTTCCAGACCCACTGTACCGCTGTCTGCTCGTTCCCCTTCCCATTCCGACAATTCAATAAAACATTTCTCATTGGCAACCTAATAACTGGAGTATTCGAGAAATGTGCTATTTTATTGTGCAAACCCCCCGTTGGACCCACCCAACCACCCCCATCCACCTGCCGAGACGAGGCAAACATCTGCTCTGGGGGGGCTGGCTATCTGGCTGGCTGTGTGTGTGTGTGCGAGTGTGCAGCAAATTCAGCTCAGAAAATACTTTGAACTGGAATGTGTGTGCAAATATTTAATTAATTTAAATTGACTACACTCCAACCACCCCCCCGTGGAGTGTGCGACCAGCACTAGAGTAGAGCAGCACGAAGCAGCAGCAGCAGACTACTGGCTCTGTGGCAAAACACTTGATGGATTTTTCCCTTACTCACTGTGTACACCCTGTACAGATGTATTTAGTGCACAACAGCCCAGCCAGATACATTTTTGTTTCGTTTCGAATATACACCCGCTGCCGCTGCCGCACTCGCACCCGCACCGACACATGCATGCGAAGCCCTCACAGCAAAAGTTCGGAATTTGAAATATCAACAAGACGAGTTCGGATAAAATTTTCAGTTTGAACAAATTATTTCGCGTTCTTCTTTCTTTTCACTTTTTCCTTTGTTTCTGTTGTTGTTTCAGGGTCGTGTCGTTGTAGGAGTGTGGAGGGGGGGGGGCTGTCAGTTGCTGTAGCAATGGGTATTCCATTGAGATGTTTTAATATTGGTCCAACTGGTCGGATGAAAACTTACAAGGGGCGTGGGATGATTTCTGAATTTTGTTTGTGTTTGATTTATATTTTTTTCCGTTTTTACCAAACCACTCAGGTCGTTGTTGTTGGCTGGGATTTGATTCGAATAAATTGAGTGGTTAATCAGTTTATGTGATGTTTGCACGAGGCAAGGCTTGTGTGTGTTGTTGGCGCTGTTCGATGGATCCGCTAGCGCGCGGCACGTGGATATCGTCGCGCGCGCCTTGCCAAGAACCGAGATTAGATGGATTATTGCTTTTGCTGGTGATTAGAAGAAGGATCCATCAGTTTGGCGGTAGTTTTCCATCACACGAGCGTGTGTCTGGCACAGCAGAGACAGCCGTGATCTAGATCCGCAGTCGGTAGTCGCTAAGTAGTAATCGCCTACGGATCTCTCGTCATATTTCTGATTCCGGGGCATAAACCCCGGTAATCTCAGTGTTCTCATGCGATATCTGGGCTGTTTATTGGCTGTGTTCATATTTTTTTGTTTTTTACGATGTACGCACGTTTTTTTCATAAACTTTTTTTTGCGAGGGTGTACCTCGCAACCCTTAGTGGATGCGTAGCCGAGGGGGGTGGTTTTTTTTTTTTTTTTGTAATTTGAAGTGAAGACCCTGAGATAGATAGATTTTCCACTCGTAAAAGTAGACGGTTTTAAATGGATTTTCGCAGCCATCCATCCACGCGGATGTGGCTTCAACCATTGACCCTGTTTTGTGCCATAGAATGGGTCTTAAAATCGCTGCGAATTAACGTAGGAATGCGTGTGTGGCAACTACTTATTTTCAGTGTCGATTTGATGGGCTTTGGGCACACAGTGAGCGGCAGTGGAATGAGATCTTCTGGCGTCATCCGGGGAGATAGTGGCCAATTTAGAGGACCTACAAGAATGAATCACTTCGCCTTCGGAGAACAATAAATAACAGAGAGTACGAGACGGAAGCTTTTTCTGTCGTCGATCATCGGAGTCATTAGTCGTTGGTCGTCAATCATCGTCATTTATTGCGAATTGGCGGCGCGACACCATCAATTGTTGATCAATTAATAGTCAGGCGTCATCAGTGGTCGATCGTCATCAGTGGTCGATCGTCATCAGTGGTCGATCGTCATCAGTGGTCGATCGTCATCAGTGGTCGATCGTCATCAGTGGTCGATCGTCATCAGTGGTCGATCGTCATCAGTGGTCGATCGTCATCAGTGGTCGATGTCGTCTAAGTCGTCATCAGAGTCGAAGCTGTCGTCAGAGTCATCGAAGCTGTCGTCAGAGTCATCGAAGCTGTCGTCAGAGTCATCGCCAGTCGTCGTCAGTCGTCGTCAGTCGTCATCAGTCGTCCTCAGTCGTCCTCAGACGTTGTCAGTCGTCGTCAGTCGTCCTCAGTCATCCTCAGTCGTCCTCAGTCGTTGTCAGTCGTCATCAGTCGCCCTCAGTCGTCCTCAGTCGTCCTCAGTCGTCCTCAGTCGTACTCGGTCGTCCTCAGTCGTCCTCAGTCGTCCTCAGTCGTCCTCAGTCGTCCTCAGTCGTCCTCAGTCGTCCTCAGTCGTCCTCAGTCGTCCTCAGTCGTCCTCAGTCGTCCTCAGTCGTCGTCAGTCGTCGTCAGTCGTCCTCAGTCGTCCTCAGTCGTCCTCAGTCGTCCTCAGTCGTCCTCAGTCGTCCTCGGTCGTCCTCAGTCGTCCTCAGTCGTCCTCAGTCGTCCTCAGTCGTCCTCAGTCGTCCTCAGTCGTCCTCAGTCGTCCTCAGTCGTCGTCAGTCGTCCTCAGTCGTCCTCAGTCGTCCTCAGTCGTCCTCAGTCGTCGTCAGTCGTCCTCAGTCGTCCTCAGTCGTCCTCAGTCGTCCTCAGTCGTCCTCAGTCGTCCTCAGTCGTCCTCAGTCGTCCTCAGTCGCCGTCAGTCGTCACCTAAGACTCCCCTCTTAAAGCTCATGTCGAAGTGGCCCCACCTCGTCGTCGTCAACCTCTATATTCGTTCGAATGGATTTCTGCAAAAAAAAAAAAATACACTCTCAATTAAGCCAATCATGCGGCAAGATGCATCCGACAATGAGTGCGCGACGCAAAGCATACGGCTGCATGCAAATGGGATGTTTTTCGCAATTTTTACGACTCTCACGATGTGATCCAATTTGATGCGAAAACATCAGCAGCGGCGCGGCACGGCGCTCCGGCAAGAGTTGATACCCACCATAAAAGCATCTACTCATGTACGGGAGTTTGCTTTGCCAAACAAATACCGAAAGCCATCGGATCATAAAATTCGATCGGTTGTCGCCGCCCCATTTCAAGGTGTTGATTTCAATTCAGCAAATTGATAGCCAAATTTTACGATTCCTACACGACGAGGACCCCGTACTCGCCCCCCTCCCCACCCCAAGGGGGAGGCTATTGAATGGAGAAGGAGAAACAAACAAAACCTGAAAAGAGCGAAGAAAAAAAAATGAGAAAAACGTACAAACAAGGTTACCATTGACCGTTTACGATGCAAACGATGCAATTTGCATGACAGCACGACGACCATAATAAAACGGTATAAAGAATCGTTTTAATGGTTGCAGCAGCGACAGCTCCACCAACAGCAACGGCAGAGAAGAGTCATAAAGACCGGAGGATATACTGAAACCCAACACAAGCACGCATCGGGAGAGATGTACGAAACTGTGCCGGTTTTTGGCTCGTTCCCCACTCGCAGCAGCCTGGGGTGGAGTGTGAAATTTTCCATCTTTTTATGTGTGCACAGCATCAGGCAGGCAGCGCACCTCTACCTCAGCTGCATCCCGGCGGTCGGATTGGATCGGATCGGCGTGGTGGAGGCCCAAGCAGGGCTCACTGTCAATTGTTTCGTTTTACAGCGCTTTATAGGAAAATGTCATTCAATTTATTGAACGACTCGATAGTTTACTTTGTTTCCCAAACCCGTTTAATACCGCGGCACAGCAAAGACCAGGGGAGGGCCGTTCGCCTCGTCCCTCACAAGTAATAGATTTTCCCTTTATTTTTTTTTTTTCGCACACTAGATACGACGAGTACTATAAAAATGTGTGTGAATGCGGATTTATTGCCTCCGAGAGATTGGATATTGGGATTGCATTTTCGGGATTTATGAGATTGTGTAGCTGAACATCAATCACTGCGATTGAAAGAGATTTTTCTTCCTCACTCGCGCCGACGACACAAGAGCAGCAGCATCAACTACGACGACGGTAGTGACGTCGTCGGCATTACGATGGCTCAAAGTACAGAGGCAGCGTAACGCATTGAGGAGCACGAAGGGTGCTGTTGCCCGCTACTGTTGGTCGGTCTTGAGATGATAAAATATGCTGCAAACTGGTTTTGAGAAAAATTTAATTGCTGTTGCTGTCGGGTGCTGCTGGCATTGATAATGAAGTCGGTCGCAGCACAGTCGAGAACGGAAACGGCTCGGATGGGTTTCCTTTGTGTGGCCCCCGGTCTCAGCTCTGGAGTGAGTTGGTACTTTTATGTGTTTATGTGTCTACGTTGAGCGGGAGATAAGCAGAAATATGTTATACACACAAAAATATACATTTTTTTACTACTGAATGGATAAAATTTATGAGATAGTATAAAATTGCGCGCATAGTGAACGTGAGCTTCATAAAAATTGGTTGACAAGACCGAACGAACGGGGTCCCACCTGGGAACCCTGAGGTGTGTCGCTTTCTCCGTGCGCACTAAATCTGCGGAGAACAAGGGCAGCGCTATGGATTGTGTATGAGTGTGTGTTGGCTTCATAAAACGAGTTTCGAGGCGGTAATGGGATGAAAGGTCGTTCGGTTGGAAGAGGACATGCTATTCGTTTTAGCGTCTTAAAGGTTGTTTGAGTGCTTTTTTTTTTCATTCGTTTCTTTGCGTATGCTGCGTTGTGGGTTAAGAGGGTTTCGGGGTTGATGCAGCTAGTAGATGGGTTGTGCCAAGATAGTGCAAGTCTGCAGCTGAAATGTGTGAACTGTCAAAGGTCGAATGCTGTGCACTGTTGGTGCTGTACATTGAACGAGGGGCTTGACATTTTATGGGACCTTCTCAGGCCGTGTGTGTAAGTTTTTTGGTTTACTGATCCACGTTGTGGCAGACAATTAAAACGGTCGAGAAGCACTTTTGGAATTCCTCTTGATGCCTTTTTAGAAGAATTTCCCGGGAGTCCACATTCAAGTTTGTAAGTACGAGACCAGCGAATTTCACGTCATCACGTCATGTCACAAAAGTCACGATAACGATAACAAATTTCGTCACTCCACCCCAAAACACATCCCACAACACCTCTGAAAATAGTTCCTCATTCAATCCGTATTGCCATTCCAGACGTCACGTTGTTACGTCATATCATGTCACGTCACGTCACGCTATACTAAGTCACTTCATGCCATGTCACCTCTATTCCCCATAGCCTCTGCAAATAATTCCTAATTCCACCCGAAATCCAACTTCAGTTTCACGCGTCATGTTGTCAAGTTACATCACGTCACATCACTTCACCTCACATCTATCCCGTAGTACCTCTGAAAATCGTTCTCATTCCATCCGGAATATATTTTCCATTCACTTTTGAAACATCACCTTGTCACGTCACATCACGTCACCTCACATCTATCCCACAATACCTCGGAAAATCACTTCTCATTCCATCCGCAATTCACTTAGAATTCAGTTTCAAGCGTCACATTGTCGTGTTACATCATGTCACGTCACATGACGTCACATCACATCCCGTCACCTCACGTCCATCCCACAATACCTCTAAAAACCATTTCTCATTCCATCCGCAGTCCATTTTTCATTCGATTTCAAACGTCACGTTATCACGTCACATCATGTCACGTCATATCACGTCACCTCATGTCTATCCCACAATACCTCTGAAAATCATTGCTTATTCTATCCGTAATTTCAGTTTCAAGCGTCACTTTGTTGCGTCACGTCGCATCGGGTCACGTCACGTCACGTCACAACACACCAGTTCACGTCTATCCTACAATATCCTAATGTTACGTCACGTCACAACACACCAGCTCGCGTCCATCCCACAATACCTCTGAAAATCATTTCTCATTCCATCCGCAAACCATTTCTAATTCAGTTTCAAGCATCAAGTTATCGCGTCACTTAATGTTACGTCACTTCATATCACGCCACATCACGCCACCTCACGTCTATTCCACAATACCTCTGAATATCATTTCTCTTTCCATCCGCAATCCATTTTGATTTAATTTTCAAGCGTCACGTTGTCGCGTCACATCGTGTCACGCCGCGTTACGTCACAGCACATCACCTCACGTCTATCCCCCAAAACCTCTGAATATCATTTCTCATTCCGTCAGCCAGCCATTTCTAATTCAGTTTCATGCGTCACGTCGTCACGTCACATCATGTCACGTCACGTCACGTCTTGCTACATCTCTCCCACAACACCTCCGAATCTTCTAAATTCCACACAAATCCTCCAACTAATTTTAATTCTAGGCATCACATCACGTCACGTGACGTCATGAGAGCGTCTCCACGACTGTATACCTCACCAGATCCCTTCGAAGGTAAGTGGAAAATCTCATTCCTATGGTGATTGCATGAGAAAACAAAAGCCAGTGCCAAGTGCTGTTGCCGCTACAACCAGAGTGTATTTCGTTCGCAACATTGTCATGCAAAGTGTCTCACAAATGCTGCAACGAAATTTGTTCCGGCCAAGCGGCATCCCTCCAAATAAAGACGTTATGTAGTGTAATGTGTAAAGTGTAAAGTGTAACAGTTTGAACAATACATCGTGTGTCCTCGATTGTCTATTCAGTGGAACACAGCGCCGCGGGGGCATATGGAAATCGACCCCGAGAAGGGATCGACCTTAACTTTCTTTCTTTTCATAAACTACTCAAGAGTGTAACAGAATTCAATTACTCCGCATGAATTATGTAAGCAGGGGAAAACTAGGGCCGCATCCAATACACAAAGAGGATCAATATAAATGTTTGACGGTTAAACGACCACAAATGCACAAGGGCAAACGTCAGAGACCATGCCATCCACTCAGTCATTCTAATTGATCCTATTTGCCAGGACGACGTCGATCCCAAGGGATCACAGTTTCCAGGTAATCAATGCTAAGTCATGGGTGCGCGCAGGTAAGTCAGAGCCTAACGAGTATCAGTCAAACACGCGCACGTAGCCTATCCCTCAAAGTCCATTAATTTCAGAATTTCCCAGACAAATCCTCGCTCATTCCATGCTGCCAACACGGTGCGCGGTGGGGAGGAGGGCCTTAAAGGGCGAGAAAAGCTTAATTTCGTGAAACTTTGCAATTTTCCCATTCGACACGAGATGCAGCAGCAAATCCAGTACAACACTCAATCATCGTCCTAGCGTAAGAACGCTATTTAAAATGGATGACTGCACATAAATAACTTCCGTGCAAAGGGAACCATAAACTGGAAGCGCTCCCCGGCTCCTCTGGGCCTTGCGTCTGGGCCGGGGTCTCTCGTTCACAACACACAATACACAAATCCAACAAGAAAACGGACAGATGAATAGTCAAAGTAGTAGCGCACTGCTATGGGCATGCCATGGTGTGCCATCGTGGGGGAACAGGGATGAGGTGGAGGCGATGTGTCAGGGTGAGCAGATTTGGCAAAGGACTACCGCACACAAGCCAGCACCGGCAAGCACCGTATCCAAATTCCATCCATCCAAACTAACTTCGATTGCATTCGTTTCGTTGTGTTCGCCGGCTGAACATCAGTCAGCGATGATATCCTTTCTTTGGAAGTGACAGCCAAGCAAAGGTAGTTTCACCGAAAAGTTCATTCTTCAAAATCCTTCTCTGATTCTCTACTTCACTGGTCTCCCCTCCCCCCACCAGCCACTGCCATTGCTACTGGCGTTGCTGTCTTGTTCTTCATGTTGTTGCTTGTTGTTGGGGTTGTCCTTGCCATTCTCGAGGATTTTCCGCCTGCCTGTGCAACAATGGAGAGTTTTCCGAAAGTTTTTCCACTTTTTTTCTCCTTTTTTGCTTGTGCGCTCGTTTTTCTACAAGAATAGGCTACGACGAGCGGTGTTCGGAGGATATCGCTGCCTGCACGTATCCATATGATGATGAAGTTGCACTCTAGACTGACTAGAGGATGGTTGCTTGGTTGTGGCACAAGGATCTTGTGTTTCTTCTTTCTTTTTTTTTTGCTTTTATCTCCGCTGTTGAATGTTTAACACATTTGGAGTATTCCCCCCCCCCCCCCCCACCCCACCAACGACGTACGTATGCACATCGAGTATGTTGCAGTTGAGTCCCAGGAACACACGTTTCCAGCCGTTTCCACTGACTGACTGTCCATTATGTAGATTGAGACGCTGAGAGGGTACGACTGTACGGCTGGAGCGTGATGTGTGTGTTTGTGTGCGCTTATGGCCATTGTGCATCCATTTACCACGTACTACATCTGTTGTATTTTGTTCTCCATTCCGAAAAAAGGGATTTTCGCATCCCCCCAACACACAACAAAAAAAAACAAAAAAAAAATCTTAAATGCTTTTCTTTAGCCTCGTTCCATTGTGCGCCGGGATACACTCAGGCATAAGTACACATTTTTGTAGCGGACACGGGTAAATCTTTCAGACAAGGATAAAAAGGTAGCGAAACGGACACAATCTCACTCCTAATTCCGCTCTTTACATGAACCGAACAAAAATCCCTCTCATCCTTAATTCCGCATTCATTGTGAAAAATTTGTGTGTGTTCGCTCTCCCTGGTGTGCGGGGGCGGCCTCTGCCTTCCGGTGTACCTGTGTGTTTGCCGGTGGACGAGGACCTGTTCGTGTGTCGTATGGATGGGTACAAGGAAATCCTTATTTCCTTATTTCTAGTTTTGAATATTAAAAGGGATAAAGGGCGAGCCAGAGAGAAAGAAAAGTGTTTGTCCGTATTTATGCGAAACAACACACAGTTTTCGGACACGTTTGGATTAAGTTTAATCCCTAGTCACCATTCCCCTCTCCCTCCCTCCACCAGCGTCGTAGATCTTTGTTGTTTGCTGTCTCAATTCGGTTGGGCAGAGGAAAAGTAGAAGAAGAAGAAAAAAAAACACATCTCCTGCGACGGGAAATTAGCACGTGTGCGTTTGTTTTTTATAATTACACGGACACGGGCTGAAGCAGATCCAATGGGGATTTCACTTTCGAGAGCCAGCGTCTACTTCTACGAGGCTGGCATAAGAATTGAGTCTTTAATCAACAGAGAGGCATTGTATTACACCCCCCAACCACCCACAAATGTCAGAAATGCAAATGAAGCAAAGAGAGAGCTTACACAGAGCGAGAGACACACACTGTACCGCTTGCGCCTGCCGCATAAAGGGATAATAAAACACCGCTGTGTGGTAATTGGAACGTCCCCTGCACACTGTTGTTGTTGTTGTGTGTGTGTGTACTCGACCAAAAGTGAACATTGTTCCAAATTAATAAATTTGTTGGCCAACAATGACGCCCACATACCATCCGGTGGCAGCAACAGCAGCGCGGGTCGATTCTCATTTTCCTGCAGGAGGGTATTAATAAAAATTCAGCGGCAAATAAAGGAATAAAAAAATAATAATACCCGACCGGCCACCCCACACACAAGTCTCTGATAATTTTTCTCGATTTTCTTTATTTTTTTTTTTTTTTGGTAATATTTTTGGCCCTAAAAATGGGAGACGGAATATATTAAGTGGTGGTGGCTAGAGATTGACGGGGGGAGGAGCAGCGGCTAGGAATAATAAAGTGAAAGTTATTTCTTGTGGACACCCATGCTGAGGGCAAATGAAGAAACGACGAACGGAGAAACGATTTGCGCTCGTAAACGTTTAATCAACGATGCCACGGGGTGGTCCACAGGCGTGGAATTTGACGAGAACGCTTCTGTGACCTCGCAGATTATTGAGGGAAAGGGATTTGTTGATGGTGCTCTTGCATCAGCTGTGGCCCCCATGAATTGACCGCTTCTCGATTTAAATGCGACTGCTGGGTGGTGCATTTAATTACCACGCAGTAAGCAGAAGAAGTCGAATTGATACCTGGGTGGGTTTCCCTCTGTCATGACCGTCTCTTGTCCATTCGTCATCGTAGCCGACGTTGCCGTTCGAGTCATCATCAGCCTCCTTGCCCTCCTCAAACTAACAACTCTGAGAGGGCACTTCAAAAAAAATCCACTCCCATTCCACAGGCAGTTCCCAATTTGTTTACGCTCCTCCACTTCCAGGCCCGAACCAAAGTCGAGGCTTAATACTTGCAACTTCTCATCGAAGAGGCCCTAAATCGTTGTTGAGCACCCTCCCGAGGAAGGAAAAACGAATCCCGATTAAATCGACGACGCTATTCAACGACCAACGAGCTTAAATTATGTCCGCTCCAATAAATTTTCCATCGCCCATCGCTGAGGAAGGAGCAGAGAGGAGCGGGCAGCGCGAGCAACCATGAATATCCCTCAGCCGCAGCAGCAGCAGAATCAAAGGACCCAACTCGCAAATCCTTTGAAGATCCGCGCCAGTGTACTCTGATAGGCTCTTACTGCAATTATCCGTCGAAATATTGAAAAAGTCCAAAAAACTCTCCCCACCACTTACTCTCTCTCTCCCTCGCTCTCTCAAAAGGAAACTCCGGTCCGTGAATGGAAAATCAACGATTTTCAATGGCGCACTGGTGATTTGTTGGTTTAAGGTTTAACTCGCCTACCTACCAGACCACAGTCGCGAAGGGGGGCAGGGGGCGAAACGTAGGCACTCACTCAACAGAAGATGAAAACCCAAAAATAGCAAGAAAAATAAAAAAAAAAATAAAATACAAAATAATGAGCACTGAACAATATTTCCACTCTGAATGAGTGAGGAGATCCTTCTTTACATTCTGTTGAGTTGCTGCCTGATCCCCTATCCTCCCCCCACCACCACCGCGCATTTGTCTTCCTCGTCAGAAGCCTCGAAGAATTCCATAGAAAAGTCCTCTCCGGCTCTTCAGCCGACGAATGGATGGCTGGTTGGAGTTGGATTCAAGGCAAATAACACACAAAAATCCATCACACACAAAAGGATCAAAAATGGGAATTCAATATGTGCTCCTTCGCCGTCCGCATCGGCCTCGCCCTGCTGCTGGTGTATTGTTGATAGCGAACATCAGAAAAAGAGAAGAAAAATAAAAGTAAGCAAAACATATACACACCGAGCACATATTTGAAGATATGTATCCTTGTGTGTGGGGAAAGAGGACTCTTGCTGCTGGTACCTGTCCTTTCGGGACCCGCATCTCTCACTCCCAGCCATCATGGTCTCGATAAAAATAAAATAATAAATTAGAATCGACGAGAGGGAAAAAAAAACCTCGAATAAATTCATTTTTTTCCCGTCTCTCTGTCGAAAATGGAGACGATGGCGAAGGCGAAGGCGACGGCGAAGGAGGAGAGAATCAACAACACAGAAAACACCTGATGAAATATATCGAATTACAACCGAGGAGATACTGCATACATCTCTCCTTCGGCGGCGGCGGCGGTTGGCAGTCGGAGGTACGCTGGTGGTTTGTTGCAGGTTTCCTGATTTTGGGGCTGCATTTGATATTGATAGATGGGCTGATTGGTTTTCTCGGCTGGACACGACCGACAACGTCGACCACGACCACGACGGAGACGGTTTAGAGATGGAGATGGTCAAGGGAAACGCATCCAGGTATTCAAGGTTGAGGCGAACAGCCGTGAGCCGGATCGTATCAATCCGTGTATCCGAAGCCATAGACATGACGCTGCGGTGGATTGGGGGAGGGGGGGATAACGACTTGTAGTCTGCATTTAAATTCGAAAGGATATCATCGTCCGTCCCTTAGGTGGAATGATAAATAATCAAATTTATGATCTCGGTCGAGGGCACGATGGACGTAGAGATGACACTGTCGCATTATCGGGCCGAGACAAGTCGACCGGGTGTCTGTGCGGAAAACTCTGATAATCCGACGGACGACACCTCGGATGCGACATATTCCATGGGGCCTGCTCGGCAATTGATGTGTTCGTCCCGACCTCAGTGGCACCAGCCGAACAAGATTCGATTCAACCTCAATGCTCCCTGTTTGGCAGAAGTTGGAAGATGAGCTAGGATAAGGCTGAAAATGCCTTGCTATACACTGCAATTTTTTTAGGTGAAAATCTCGATGTCGTCGGATTCACTCCAAATGTATTTGATTCGATTAATAGACACTAGACAACACACCCACAGGTGTACAAAAGTCCTAGGTAGCCTAGTTTGGCCGCTGTGCCAGTTGGAAGATGAGCTAGGATAAGGCTGAAAATGCCTTGCTATACACTGTCAATTTTTTTAGGTGAAAATCTCGATGTCGTCGGATTCACTCCAAATGTATTTGATTCGATTAATAGACACTAGACAACACACCCACAGGTGTACAAAAGTCCTAGGTAGCCTAGTTTGGCCGCTGTGCCAGTTGGAAGATGAGCTAGGATAAGGCTGAAAATGCCTTGCTATACACTGTCAATTTTTTTAGGTGAAAATCTCGATGTCGTCGGATTCACTCCAAATGTATCTGATTCGATTAATAGACACTAGACAACACACCCACAGGTGTACAAAAGTCCTAGGTAACCTAGTTTGGCCGTGAAAAAGCTTAGAATGCTTTGAAACCCACTTTAAGCCACATTTTCGTATGGAAACGGCTTCAAATCTAGTCCCATTGTCCTCGACAAGTGAGTCCATAACCACAAGCACCGTCCCTTCCGCAAAACAAATTGACTTCCACTCCCCCGTGCGAAGTTTATCAACTCGAAATCCGTTGGAAGTATTAAAATTTTCATAATTACAGTACCAACTGTCAAGGCGCCCTCAATGTTTCAGCCATAAAAAGCCAATTTCCACTTTCATTGCGTACTTTGTCCGAAACGGTGCAATCGGTGGAAACAGTCAAAATGGCCAAACTGCCTCCGCTCGAACTTCATCTGCATTAAATAGATATTCAAATTAATTTCACATCTTTTTCCATCTCCATCCCCGTGATCCCACCCCGACCGACCGACGACGCTACTGTGGCCGCGTTGTTGCTGTTGTAAGTTTTGTCGCACAATAGCCCCTTAAGCGAGTGCCTGGCAATGGCTAGGTCATCCAATTTACATCCGGGCAATGTAATTTACATACAATTTCATCCGATTTTCCCCCCATCGTCGTTGGGCGCGGCGCGCAGGAAGCTCACCTACGGCACGGGCGTACGTACGTACGTCCGCAAAGGATACGTTTCCAGTTCGGCCTTCGGCCAGACCCAAATGCGTACGTGAACGTAATTTTCAGTTTGGACACATCAACCGAATGTTTCTTTGGGTACGTAGTCCCCCTCTTACTCGTTACTGCCGTCCTGCCGTGTTCGGGCTGCGATCGATAATGCAAAAGGTAACGACAAATACGGGGACGGGGACGAAACGTGTCGGGTGTACATTTAGCCTATTGGCTCGGCACATCGCACACTTTGCCGTACAGTCGATGCTCGATGCCAATGAAAAGGACTTCAATAATCATTAAAACAAATTGTAACATTTCCTTGTCATTCATTTTGATTTTAATTAAAAGAGAAAATTCAAAATGAATGTTCATTTGTCGTCCGCTTTGCTAGGTCGCTCTGTGCGCTCGGCGGCGAGCTGGGTGTGCTTGTCTGCTTTATCTGTTTGTCAATTCGCCTGTGCATGGTAGCGTGCCCTTGTCACCTTGCCTGCTCTGCTCTGGCAATGGTACCGTCCCCCATTGTGTGCGCCGTACAATGGAGCCCAAAGTGTAGTCGCTTTCCCCAAAATCCCCGCCGCCTTACATGAAAGGCTCTGTATGTCATGTATGTAAATCGATCTGGGAGATACAAATTCTAACAGTTTTGTTGTTGCCGCTCACCTTCCTGATCCTTATTTCTTATTTCGTGTGCCTTGCCGTGCCCGGGTCCTCCCCCCATTTGCCGCCCGCCCGCTCAGTCAGATTTCTGGTTAAAGTAATGAGCACCGGAATGTATGCTCAGGTGAAAGGGAAATGCAATGGAAATCTAGTTGTGTGTTATCCTTGGAGCATTTTAAATCAACTGATTTGGCGTATTTGACGTCAGGGCACGAAGCGTAGCGTCATTTACCTTTGGCACCGTCACCGTCACTGTCACTGTCACCGTCACCATCGCCACCACCACTACGTACCGGCGGCGCGACAGGAGCGTGTATCGACACAATGTGTTGTGTCTGGATGATGGGCTTTTTGTGTGCGAGCAGAAAGGATAATTACCGTTGAGTGGTGTTCAACATTTTGCACATATCTTTAGGATATTGGATTATTCTCGAGTGGGATGAGATAGGTTTTTCACGATGCCTGAGTGGCTCCGGGGGGTGGAGCAGATGGCATGGTTTTCATTTGACATTGATGTGATGCGATGTAAGGGGGTGGTGGAGGGCGGAGAGGGGGATCTGGGGGGGTTTAGATGACAATTCGAAGATTCGACTGCTGATAGAAAATCTCAAGGAGCCGAGGGAGGATTTCCGGCTGTTTGGGTTGACGGCGGAGATGACGACGATTGGATAAGGATTCGGGTTGGATGATTTTGAATGGGTTTTGAATGGTGCCGGGGGTGGTCTTATCCTTATCGGAGGTAGGTGCAAAATGTTCGCCTGATTAGGTTTCTGTCTGGGGGGATGGGGGAGTGGACAAGAAGATCTCGCTGTCCGGACATGGGGCACGGATTGAAGCGTGCTCACGGCTTAGCTGGACATCTGGTGGTCGATGGGGGATCAGTGGAAGCTCGAGTCAAGGATGGTTGACGATGGGCACCAATGGAAGCTCGAGTCAAGGACGTCTGTTGACAAGTTTATGAAGGCTTAGCTGGTCCATCATAAGAGTCAATGGGCAGGCGGTCTTGCGGAAACGGAAATGGTTTTGATTGAATGCCTGATAGAACCAGATCTCACTTGGCTTTAAGGGGATTCTTAGCCTGTCTGTACCGAACTGGGCGTGTAGACACGCTTGTTGCCTGATTTGTTCACTCCCTTCCCAGTGTAGTCCCTTAAAACTGAGACTCACGGAATCTAATGCAGTTTCCGCAACAGCACAGGAAAGCCATACCATCCGACCATAAAACAAGGATAAGCCCCCTCAAAGCTCGCAAAGCGTATCCGATGGTTTGAAGACGCAAAAGTGTCGTGGATTTGACGAAGAAAAAGAAGAAAAAGAGTGCAAAAAAAAAAGAGTTTGTGTGCAGCAGCTGACTGAGCTATAAAAACGTTCCCTTTGAGTGGGAAATCTCATAAAACGCAAAACGTATCACTTGCTCAAAGATAAAGCCAACCAGAGTTTTCCCTCTTTGAATCCTTCGTGATTTATGTGCCATCCTGTGACTTTGAGCACACATCCTGTTATGCGAGCATCTCTCTCGCTCTCGCGTTCCATATGGCATCGCATTCCTTCGCCAAACAAACGACGATAAATGATGTCCTCTCCGCAGGACTCCACCTCCACCACCCCACACACACACACACACGGTCTCAGTCTCTGTTATGCAACATATTTTGTTTTTTTTTTCTTCTCTCTCCTTTTTTCCTCTTGTTTTTAATTATTTCCTTCCATTTTCCATTGGCTGGCATTTAATTATCCGCAATCCATCCTGGCAGTAATTTTCCACAGTCCCCTCGGCCCCCCCTACCCTACTCCGACCGACAACAGAATGAATATAACTCAGGGCATTAATGACTTTACATCTCTCAATGGCGCGGTGAGAGATTGAGTGTGTCAATTGCAATCCACTGACAAAGTGACAAATGCTCGCACATCCAATTAATTATCTTCTTCATGTGTCCTGTCTGTAGTTTTCGCCGCCCATCGCCTCGTGTCGCTCCTATTCAATTGGTGCTCCTTTGCAACACTCAAATGTCCAATTTAAAAATTGAACACATTCCCTCCGTTCGTCCTCCGCCGCCGGCCGTGCAGACCGATTGAATGGATGATGATGCACATTCAGGACACTCTGTGGACATATGTGTGTGTGTGCGTCTTTCCTTTCAGTTCATTCTTCACGTTTCCACACCCTTTTTGACAAATTTATGGTGAAGTCTTCTTCTATTTAATTCCTTTTCCCGGTTTGTTTGTTTTTTTTTTTTTTTTTTTTTCTTTTTCTCCTCTCGACATTGTCTTGTCATTCTCTGTGTGAGATTTGAGAGGATGGAGAGGGGAGAGAAAAACAAGATGACACCACAAAGGTCCTTATAACTCCGAAAAGATTATCATTCGAAGCAATCAATTTAATTTGATGATGTTAACTTCGTAATAAAAATATGTCAATCAAATTGATTAATGGTTGTTCTTCGTCCTTTTCGTCCTGTGCGTGGTGTCTCCCCCTCTCTCTCTCTCTCTCTCTGACGAGGAATGATTTTAAAATTGAAGACGGGGACGGGAAAAGAAAAAAAAAGGATGGAACATTGACACAGATAGGAATCTCATCGATTTGAGGGATGCGGCTCACAGGGGCTGGGGGAGGATGGCTGAGGAGTAAAGGATCTTCTTCAATCCTTTTTCGGATACACAAGCACATAATGAAATTGTTCACCGAACTGTACAGAGGCAATAACCAAAGGCGAAGGCACTGGAGCTGCCGGGGCGCGGGTCACCGTGCTGCCGGTGGAAACGGAAGCAGAACAACAAGTGAAAGAAAAATATGCAAGAAACAAGAACAAAATCGAGAATCGAGTTTGAAAAGCACACAAACAAACAAACAAACAAAAACAGTAGCGCACAAATTAAAATGTGAAAAAGGATTACGTCTAATGTATGCGCATACATATCTGGCCTTCGGCCCCTGCCGTCAGTCGAGTCGGCGAGGGGAGCGCCGTGGAGCATTTAAATTTGTCTTCATTTGATTTTCCTTCCATCTTCTGGAGCAAATAATAATGGAGATCCTTTCTGGAGGAGTCGCCCGGGTGCGGTGGGAGTGTGCTTGTTTCTCCCTTTTTTTTCTTTTTTCGTTTTATAGGTCAGCGAGCTGCAGATTTAGTGGAAAAAGTTCGTTTAAATTCTCTCAGTTGCCCCCCGCCACCACTAGCAGCAGCAGCAGCAACCATTGTGAAACGCCGTGACGCGAGCAGATTTATGAGGAACTTAATTAAACTGTTTGTGTTGGCCCCGTTGGACGTACCAGATTGGCGTGGTACTAAATTGTCCTCGAGCGAGATTTTCGGTCGGTCGTCGTTGTTGCCTTTCAAGAGGAAACAAATAACTTTTCAGCTGTCAAAGGGAATTGAAGCGAAAACTCATGTGAGGTAATAAATAAATTCTTTAAGACTTCTTGTGTGTGCGGGGCGACGACGACGACGACGACGTGCGAGTGGGTGGAGAAGAGATTTAGACTGGAAGGAGGCGGCTGCATGTCTGGTTGTGATCAAAAAGGCGTCAAGTAGAGGAGAAGCCTTCTCAAATCATTCGGAGACTTGATTGAATGAGGAAACGTTTCCTAAGCATGCTTCCAGGTTTCGGAGTTCATAGCACCGTTTTCGGTGTGTACCGCGACATTCTCAGCCGTTCTCTGCTTGAAACCAATAGCTTCTCCTTCGTCGCCGCGTGTTGATGCAGTCCGAGCTGGACCCCAACCAAGAAGCCTCCCGAGCTGGCACGATTTTTGGCCATCTGTGTTCAGCTTCCACCAAGATGTCGCCACTGCTCGGTCTCATTTTCTCGGAACCAACGACTCGTCGGGCTTGAGCCAGTTGTCCAGGGCGTTGGATAAGCAATCACTGGCACAAGGTTTAGCTTTCGCACACCAAGATGGTCCTTCGCCACTGGTGTGCGCCGTCCCTTTGCCTCGGAACCAACCACGAGCTCCTGCTGATGGTATTCGAACCGAGCTAGACGAGGTCCCTCGATGTTCTAGCTGCCGATTCCGACGTGGTGGCCAAGTTGTCGTCCTTGCTTTACGTAGGTATCTGGGTGCCTTAAGGCCGTGGCTCACTTAGACCAACAAGATGGCTCCACTGCTCCCCTTTCTTTAAGCCAGCGCACACTCTTTCGAAGCGTCCAAGGCATTATCCTTCCCTAATCCTCACGCAGCTCAGAGAACCTTCACAAATGAAAGGAAAAACCCTTTCCCCAAGGTTCCATCGCCCCTTCTTCGAACCGAAAAGCTGTTCCCTAAGTCCACACCAGAAGACCTCTGCCCCATTCACATCGTTCACAAAGGACACACCCTTCACCTGTTGCGGTCCACAAATGCGAATACATTCAACGGTTCCCAAGGCACTTGTCCCTTCAAAGTGAGCACTTCCCCGAAACGTGATATATCTCAATTTGCCTATTTCTCAAGAAAAACAATCATCATCTCACAAATTTGTACCTGCCCTCAATACATTTGAATACCCATCACTCTTCGGCTGCCTACCACCTACGCCACTCTAGAACTCCACCACTCCACCACCACTGGTAATCCCTATCGAATTCTCGTATCGAATAAACAATGAAATTATCAAAAAAAGAATCGTATCTCTCTCTCGCCAGCCGAACACGTGCAATTTCATTTCAAAAGCGAGGGAAGCGAAGTCCTTTTTCGGTGGAAAACTCAATTGAAAAGACGACGACGACGCACACACACACACACACACACGGCATCTCTTCTTCAGATCTAGCATCGTTGGCAAAGGCGAAGGCCCACAAGCAACAACGAAGAACAAAGCGACGGACGACTGCCAAGTGAAATCGAGGCCGAAGTTGAAACTTTAATTAGGATTTTCCTTCCATTGTTTGCTTGGCCATTGTCTTCCAGCTAAAGTGCGTATAGATAGCTTATTGATGCTCCTTTTCTTGGGCATTTCTCTCGTTCGTTCCATCTTTCAGACAGCAGCAGCACACACACACACACACACACACACGTGTCCATGTTTGTCGGATGATGGCAAGGATATCTGATACGATTTATTGAAAGGTTGGGCGGATGTTTTTCAATCGTTATTCATAGGCAAGCCCATCTCTCAGTGGTTCACGTGTGGACTGGAGTGGAGTGTGGAGTGGAGTTGCTGAAGGTTGGCTCCGTGCCGAAACGTGCTCAGCCCACAAATTGACCAAAGGAGCAGAGAACCATCGCCCATCAGAGTCGATCTTGAAGACGGATTCGAATTCGTTTTCGATTTCGATTTCCCCCGTTGGCATGTGAAATTCTGTTTAAAAAGGAAAACTCCAAAGGAACAGGCAGAGGGGAGGGGGATGGATGCATCTGTGCGTGATTTAAATACAATTTCAGTCCGGACATGGACACAGTCAAAGCACCGCCGCGCCGCACACACAAACGGACGAAAAGAAGAAAAGAAATTAATTGCTTTGCAACGCCTAAGGACCTTCTTTAGATACTCAACCAACCCTCCTCCCCCCCGCTCTTCTTGGCTGTGTGCAGATGATTCAGTTTCGCCCTCCCTTGCTGCCACTAATCAGGTTAACAATGAGAGAAAATCGCGTTTGCTTTGTCTCCGCGCGTTATTTTGTGTTTCGTTTTATTGTCGCCGCGGTGTGGGAAGGATTAAACGAGATAATTTCCGGTTCGGTTCGTCAATAAAGAAAAAAATCCGAGCACCAAAGGGGAGACACGAACGATTACAACAAACTCTGACGCGACGTAGCACTTCAAGACAAGTCGCGGCAAGCCAAGCCATGCCAAGCCCCCCGATATTCGTTTTGGCAATTGCACTGCACTCCGTGTGCTGTGAGATTATTAAGTGAGTTACGAAATCTATTAAATGTCAATTAGCGGATCAGTGGCGTCGGAAGGGGTCGCATAAAATTAGCATAACCCTGCACACTCACCCGCGCCCCGTACGGCCAACCGATACGTATCTCGACGAGCTGTGTTTGCAGTGTGTCGCTTATCTCGCCAGCAGCGCCAACAGATACATAAGAGGAACGAGTATAAAATAATAAAATCGTACAGCTTGACCCGGAGAATGAGGTGCGGAATAAATTAAGTTTTATTACTTTTTGCTGTATTTACCGTCCAAGGGAACCGAAGGTGTTTCATTCACCTCGTTTGCAGCCTGTCGAGGGTCCGCTCTCGCTCGCTGGATGCTTCTGGGTTTCCTTTGATGCCAGAACGTGATTCAACGTAACACGAAAGCACGTCGCCTTTGTGTCGTGTCGGGGGGGTTTTTTTTTTCTTTTTCGGTTTCGGTATTTTCTATCCGAACACTCAATTACTGGGCCGAACTTATGGATCGTCACACCCTACCGACGGTGACGACGGAGTGACTTGCCGTTGGTTAAGTCATTGTTTGTCGTAATCGTCTTCTCATAAATTTCCTTTACAGATTTCTGCATGGTTCCTTGAGTTGAGGTTTATTGCCTACTGCCTTCTGTGCCTCCTCCCCTCGTTGGGGAAAGGTAGGCCGTGTCCTGTTCTGTTTGTCCTGAGATTTATGCGCATTTGCTGGAATTGAAAGTGTCACTGATGAGTTTGACAGATCATTGCGGCAATAAAAGTCTGGCTTTGTCTGGCCGGTTTGTGCTCGTAAATCCTCGACAACCTTTCAACTGCCTTTCAGACTCTCGGATGTGACGATGAATTTCATCGTGGCAATGGTCATGATGGGTGAGTAATAGAATCAAATTTCATTCATTCAAGGGCCGAGTGCGGAGTTTCACATCGGAAATTGGGTGTTTTTTTTTTTTCGAAAATTTTAACGCAGTCACGCAATGGCGTCAATTTAATTTCGCTTCAAAGCGTTTATGCGTCGAAATTGACTGCCGGATGCGATGACATTTTTGGGCTGTGGGAGGGGGGAGGGGAAATTCAGAAATGACTCGTTTTATTGGAAAATGTTGACGATGTCTTTTATGAGCTCGAACATTATTCCTTGTTAGGGACTCGTTGACGTGATGAATTGTTTGCCGCGGCCCCTTTCTGGCTCTGTTTCGTCGAAGGTTGAGCGAAGCTGGGCGACTCTGGAGTGCTCTGGTGCGTAGATCCACGTTTAACGCTCGTAATTAAGATTTTTACCAGCAATTGCCTTTGTTTTTAGTCTTCTCTCTGATGACCGGAGGCTGTTGTTGTTGCCTACAAATTTTGGGCCCCGTAGGTGGAATCATATTCAATCTCCTGACCGATCTGCGTACTCCTACTTCACGCGCCCTGTCTCTGGACTCATATTCATTCGCCTGACTGATCTGCGTATTCCTACGTCACGCGCCCTGTTTCTGGACTCATATTCAATCTCTTGACCGATCTGCGTACTCCTACTTCACGCGCCCTGTCTCTGGACTCATATACATACTTTTGATGGATCTGCGTATTCCTACGTCACGCGATGCGCCCAAACTGGCTGTCCCTACCCCGAGTTCACTAATCATAAAATTTCCACGCATTGTTTGCCTCCTTTCGGTCATTACTCATATTTGACTTGATTAACTTATATTCCACCCTCCACCCACCTCCCCATGGTCACACTCTTCTGGTTAGCATTCAAATTATCCCAATCGAATCGATTTGATTACCCAATCGACGACAAGAAGAACAAAAGCGCTGCCGTGTCCTGTCGCAACAACAGGTGAAGTCATCTCTCAGCCAATGGCCCACCCCTTGCTGTGTCCTAGCGGCAACACCATTGAACGATGACGACGACCAGCAAGCGCAGGCGACGTCAACTACGTGCCCCAATAGACACTGGTTCGTTCGCGGTGCTGTTCATGCGGCCGATATCCATGGCAAATGGCATCAGAACTTGCCCGCGGAGCAGGAGGCGGAGGCACGCTCGGTCGCGCGATGTGAGTCGCACAGAAATAGATAAGAGAGAACAACAAAAAAAAAAAAAAATCAGCAAATGAAAGAAAAGTAGAAAAAAAAGAAACATCACACACGCACGCACACAGGTGTACAAAATCGATTCCATCGATCAAGGTAATGAGCGGAGCGATGCATGCACGTGTGGGTGTGTTTGTGTGTGTTAGAGGCAAAACGCAGTCAAACACAATAATCAGGTGAAAAAGTCGATAACCGCCCGCATCCAACGAGGTCACCTCCATCGGCTGCAGTTGTACCTGACGTGTTCACTGACAAGCGCGCACACACACACACATTTACGGTTGAGTTTGAAAATGCCAGTTCTACTGGTTCTGGTCTATCAAGTCGTGATGAATCATCCGCCCGAAGTTGGGGAGTCGGTCGCAGTTAAACGGCTTGCGATGCGAACTACTCAGGCGTATACGTAACCTCTAAGTGCAATCGGCGCATCGATCATAGGAGCTCCGCTTGCACATGTTTTGTTTGACTGACTGACTGACTGACTGCTGTTGCCGCTGAGCGATGGCATTGGCGCGAGTGTTGCTGCTAATCTAGGCAAATTTTGAAGGCTGGCCCCAGTCGAGGGCCGGAGAGACCGGCTTCTTGTGCGAAAGCAAACGTTGACTCACTAGTTGGTGGAGGCAACAGCTTGAGTTTCTTTTTCTTTTTCGATGTTAAGTGGTGACTCATCTTGGGTGGCCTTTTGTTCTCGATCGTGTGCAGCACGTCCATCAAAATTGGAGATCGCAAGATGGTGGCAAGGGAAGGATCCACCCGCAACCCTTTCCGCAGGACCAACGAAATCGTAATTACTTAGAAAACCACTTCCAGCTAAGCATGTGTAATCGTTTTTTTGTGGGCGGGGAAGGGGAGGGGGGGGAGGTGCCTTAAAAAGTTCATCTCTTTCGTCCCGTTATTCGCTTTTAAACAAGCACACCATGGTGGTACCCACCACAGAGAGAGGGGGTGCTGCTGGTAAAAGGAAAACATTGTGGTCCGTTCACAAACGAAACGAATCTCATTTCGATTCTCCAATACACAATGTAGAAGCAAGTCTCATTCAACCAAAGTAGCTTTTAGAGTTTTGGCTTCTTACAAAGTTTGTCCTCCTCTCCGCCAGGCAACCGCGCGCCGGCCCAAGCAAGCGTGTTCTTCTCCATCACGGAGAGTGCCTTTAAAAAGGTCAAATCGAAAACAGTTTCTGCAGTTTTGTTGGCCAACTACGACTGGTCGATGTGTCTTTCCACCGCCTCCCTCTCCCCCCCCAGCCGTGGTTAGTGGCAGTGACGGTAATACTAGGCGATGGTGTCTGGTCTTGGTCTTTTTCCTGCACCAGAAAGGTTTGCATACAAAACGAAGGGAAAGCCAAAAAAAAAGAGGAGGAAAAAAACGAAACGGGGACAGCACACAGTCGAAGTCGAAGCAAAGAAAAGCTTCTCGTCTTGACTCAACTTTTCATGCTGGTGCCTTACAATACAACCGACCGACGACGAGATGCCCCCGCCCCGCCCTGGAAGCTCTCATCAGGAGTGTGCCTCCGTTGTGTAGTTTGGTAAACTTTGTTTGCAGACTAGTCGGGTAAGGGTAAATGCCAAAGGACTCGACAGTTCCGTGTGCGTTTGGAAATGATTTACGATCTTAAAGCCAATTTGTGTTGCATATCTGGAGACGGAGCTGGATGTGTGCGTGTGTCCTTTTGACATCGAGAGTTATTACGTGTGGGCTAAGTAACTCAACACTCTTCTCAGAGGCGTGGAGTGGGGGGGGGGGGGGGGGGGGTTGAGGGAGTCCCCTTCTTGCGACAAGATACTTAAATCGAGGAACTTGTTTACTGTTCGGGGACTCGCACGACTCGACGAGAAGAAATCTCATCAGCATATCATCAAAGCAAATGGCAATTCAATTGAATATCAACCCACCCCCGCCGGCGAACTGACGCAGTCAGTTGCTGCATCCCCCAGGGAGCGGCAGCGGGGAAAAATTTCGATTTTCAAAAGGCACAGGAACGGATGGATGTTGGGTAAATGCTAACGTTTACGCTCATGCAAACTAATTTGAAATTATTTTACTCTCACTGCTTTCTTTCGGACGACGACGACGACGAGGGGGGGAGCGAGCACCATCAGGATCAGGACCAGGACCAGGACACCACACACACACATGGGAAAATGTTATCTAAAGTGTGCTCTAAATTGATTTCGGGTATCTCTTTCGCAATATTCGCATGTTTATTGAGGGAGAGCAGATAAACAGTGTGGATGGGGGTGGTGGGTGACAGCGGGGGTGTGTGTTGAAAAGTTGAAAAGTGAAAAAAAAAAAAATGCTACGAAAGGATAGGGAATATGGATTGGCATTTAATGAAGCATACTTTCGGGGTTATATTGGGATGCGATATTAAAAATGAATTTTTTCGTGTTTCATTTACATTTTGACTGGTGTCGTCGATGGAAGTGGATGTAGAATAAAAGTGATTACAAAGAAGTGACAGGAAGCGCGTCCTTAAGATGATGCCTATAAATGGTAATTTTATGCAAATGCCTTCGGCGCCCGGAATTGAAATTGAAGGACAAGCAGTGCCACCAGAAGAATCTCATTTCCTCCTTCCGGTGGCCATAACCCTAGCTCAGGCTCACGAGTAGCTTAGGCTTTAGTCGATTTCACTGCGAAGAGATTTGTGAAACTTAATGAACCCACTGCTTGGCTGACTGACAAGCTGGCGATTAATCACACAAGCTTGCTTGCTCCCAATTTGGGCTTATTGATCCTCGACTGCTGGTCTAGGTTCTCCGTTCGGGTAAAGTTCAGTCTCCAGTCGACGCTCTCTCTTCGGGGCACAATCGTGGCGAACAACACAATTACCCGATCGGAGTCTCTGGCTACGACGATGGTCGCAAGACGCAAACCAACGATGACGATCGTGTGTGAAGAGGTGGAGGAGGAGGTGAAGTAGGAGTGGGAAAGAGGAAGAGGAGGAGGATGGGCAAAGCGAATGGACCGAAGAAACCTCCACTTAGTGTGTATCTCCGGATTTTGGTCACATTTTGAGGAGGCTGCTCGATAGCCTTTTGGAGCTCGGCTGCCTGGCTGCCTGCATGCGATACATAACAAATGATTATTACCTTTCCGTTGAGTCCGCTCGCAACGATGGACACGAGGAACAGCGCAGAGGGCGAGGGAAACATTTTCACCTTAGAGCAGTGGGACTCTGGTTTTCTGCGGTCCATGTCGCCGGTGAACAAGTAGCGCCCGAGTGCCTCTTGGTTTCATTTTTTACCTGCGCAGGGTGGCGAGCAGACAGAAGGAGAGGAAGAGAGAGAGACACAGAGAGAGATCAAAAGCATAGATTGACTGTGCCAGAGGATTTGTGGAGAAAATTAATGACAAGCGTGTCGTTTCGAGAGAGCCGAGTTGAAATTAGAGAATTGCTTCTGGTTTTTACTTAACTGGGTAATAAATGGTTGGCCGTACGATCATCCTTGTATCTGGTGGTGGATGGTAATTTGTTTTACGGTTCTTTGGAAATGTATCCCTCGGGCGATGCGCGGTTGAGATATGCATGTTCGGTTCATGGTATTGATGGTGATGATCGGATCGAGTGGGAAATTGTTGTGTTTTTTTTTTTTTGTTGCCTTGAATGGAGGGGAGCCTTGGGGTGGAGGGATCTGTCTGAAGTTGGGACAGATTTTTAGGGACTTTGAGGGACTTTAATGACGGCCAAGATGGCATCATCACAGGCAGCAACATGGGCGTTAAGTTGGCGACTACGTAGGATTGCTCCGTCCGAGCGCATGCTCTGTCTTAGGTCCTCGGATCCGTGGACTCAGGTGATCGTTGTGGAGCCTGCACGGGCAGTTGAAGACGAAATTGAGCTTGGGACGGTGTCCTGAGATGTAGATGAGTCTTCAACTGAGAGACGAAGAGGGCCTACAATGACTTCGACTCAATGACGCGATTGAGCAGAACGAGGTTTGAATTTGAATGATCTCATCGATGTTTTGGGTCGATTCCATTCTTAACTGCCCGAATAGCCTCCATAACGTTCATCTCTTTCTGTATCTCGTTTGGAAGGTAATAAGGTGCTTGTAGGTGTTACAATCCGAGGTGGACCTGGATCTTCTTCAGAAGCTACTCGTATTGTGCGCGTTGTTGTTGGAGGAGACGAAGGGCTTTGTTCAGACCCCCATCGGGACAGCTTTTTCTAGACAAACAGAGTAGCTCCACTCGAGAAAGAGATGAAACCACAAATTAGCCTCTCTGCCAGAACCCGAGCGGGACAATTTTTAGCATCTTCTTACAGACAAGCTACTCCAGCTCCACTCGATCGAGGTGTAGCCGCAAATTATGAAAGTTGTTCGACACGCTATATCTACTATCGCAAGCCACATTCGATGTCAATTTCATGCGAGAACTTCCCTTCGAACGTTTCAAGGTCTCGTCAGTCGGCTATCGACGGCACATCTTAAGTGCTGCTGGCAATCTTCAATCACCTCCTTTTTGCTAGAAAACAAAACAAAAAAAACAGGTCAACGCGGAAGAGAAAGTGGCATCTTTCGGCGCAAAGATAATCCACTCGGCGATGCAATTAGCTCGCACAGGCTGGTTGGCTAAATCTGATGATTGGCCTGCGAGGAGTTCGCATATCCGGCTGGAGTCTGATTAGACACGATGACTCGTAGTTGCGGGGTACTTGATCGATTGCGAGACTTATTCTGATACCCATCCGATTGATCATCATAATTCGAGGCGAAGACGAGGAGCTAGGCAAGAGTGAAAGGCGATAAGTGAAGATTCATTATTTTTTTTGTGGAGAAAGCGACTATCTCACAGGAGCTACTTGCTTACGTCGAAAGACTTCCCACGGCCATGTAATCACGGCAAGTTGAGATCGAAAATACCATCACGTCTCATTACTCAACCGAAATCGATCAGATCTCCCGCCTGACGTCGTCTCTAAGACCCCAGCTGATCTCCTCCACTCAGTCAAAAGGATCAACAGCAGTCGCAGTCAGTGATTCCAAATGAACCATGAACAGGAAGCCAAATATCACTGGCTACCGTCGGGGTCCTTCAACCGGCACCATTCCTCTCAAGGACTCACAAAAAAAAAACACATTCCTTAGAGACCAACGATACGAGTCCACACTGCACACCAGTCCCGAGCTATCTCATGAAATAGGTCAAATTAACTGAGCGGAAAGTATTTAGCTACCTTTCCAGGAACCTGGCGTGCCCGGTGTATCTTATCACTCTCGCCAGATATGCATTTAAACTGACTTAATAAATTCACCTCCTCTCGCGGACATTCCCCCTCGTTCGGTGCCCTAGCGAAGGCGAAGGTCGTCGCACAGTGGCGGTGAGTGAATGCAATTTCTGTGTCATTTCCCTCGTCTCAATTGGGCCGTTGTCTTGGCCAAGTCCGAGGCGGGCAGCTCACAAATCCCCGCAAAATACACTCCAGGCCGGCACGAACACACATATCTGCTTCTCAATTATCCGTGAAAATTTAACAAGAATAGCGAAACTAGGCGACGCGGCGGTGGGAGGGGGAATGGAATTCACGGTCGGTTGGACACACCATCGGTCGGGGCAATCTTAATCGCTTCGGACGGGCCCAGTGATGTGATGGCGGGTACGCACCTTTTTGAGATGTGTGTACCGACACACTACGAGGGCGGTTGCCCGGTGTGCACAGTGCAGGTAGATTCGGAATCGATTTGAATGCAGATGAGGTGAAATTAACTCCTTGTTTGTCGTTTCACTGACGGAATAATTAGGCTGTGGAAATTTTTTCGGGAAGGATTGTCGACATGTCGACGGTTACTGGCGCGGGAATGAGTGATTGGCACGGTTCCCCTTCGTGGAGTGGCTTGATTTGATGTGGATTTGTCACGTTTCGGCCTGGCCTGCGAGTGGAAAGACAAGTAAGGGAGCTGCCGGAAGAGAATCATAGTTTTTTTGTGACTGTGACAAGGGAAGTTTGACTTAAGAGGCACGCAATGGAGCAGGAGGTGGGGAAGAGCGAGGAAAGTGCAGGAGGGCAGGTGATCGTATGGTTGGCGCATCGTTCCTCCCTGTGGATGCCTCAGAGAGCAAAGACTGCATCGGCTGGTGCCACAAGGATCCTAAATTCATCGAAATGTGGTCGAAATCAGTCTCCGATGATCTCTGGTGATGTGACAAGGAAGAGCATGAGCCCTGTGTCCAAGTTCCAGAGGAGATCTTCTAAATTCCGGTAGACATCGGCTATCAATCCAGCAGTGAGCAGAAGAATGCCCAGGAGAAGCCATGGCAGGTGGTCTTGGCTGGTGGCGCGCCGTTTCTTTCCATGGACGCATCAGAGTGCAAGGATTCTTCATCAGTGAATGCTACAAGGATCCTGATTTCATCGAGAAGTGGTTTGATGATGCGACAAGGAAGAGCAAGTTCTACAGCCGACTTCCGGCAGGTTCTCCAAGGCCCCAGCTGGATCGACTGTCAATCCTTGCTGGTGCGCCTAATCAGAGACCACAGAGACCACCAGCATCTGGGTTGAGGAGTCAAAAACACACGCGAACCACCTTCATTTCAACACCCACTTCACGTCCACACAAACTTACAGAAATTCCATCCGTTCCCAATCCCAACCCAAGGCCACCGTCGCCCATTCTATTACATAACAAAGCACTCTGCAGCCTCGGCATCTTCCTTCGTCCGACCGTCCGAGTCCAATCGGAATAATCGCGACCAGCAGCCCATCACCCGTGTGGGTACGTCCGGGTCACCAGCAAAGAATATTTCCACACTTGTCGTCGTCCGCGTCCACAACACGGCGAGATTAACTCCCAGCGAGCAGTGGCATACCTAATCTAAGCGCGTCACTCCTTTATCAATACACGTCCACGTTGCTGATGGTGGTGTGGCCTTATTTTTCGGGTAAAATTCCGTCGACTTGTTTTGCACTTTCGTTCGGATTCCCTTCACGTTGTGCTTGATTGTTGTTTACGAAGTTTTTTTTTTGCTGCTGCCACTGCTGCTGTTTGGTCGTGAATAGAAATATGGAAATGTACTGTCAAAAGAGTGATGGAATTTTTGAATTTGAAATTCTACAGTGCTGGGTGCCAAGAGGCTGAAAGGCTGTTTGTTTGTTAACTGACTGACCTTGTGGTTGTTTTGTTGCCTTTTTTTTTGCAAGAGAACGCGTATTGTTTAAACAACTAGCGTGCGATTGGAAAACTACTTCAAAGCGAATTGCGCGAACGACTTCAGAGGTGAATGGGAGGGAGAGGGATGGGACTTGTTCGTTGTTCGTGGTCTCCATGTGAACACTTGTCCGAGGATCGACTTAAGTGCTCTTAATTTCCGGAAATAGCCGATTAAATGGACCGATCGAGAACCTGGCCGCTGCCTGGGCTTAATTGTTATCTGAAATTTATTATGGGCATCATTATTTTATAGGTGCCGGCTTAGGGGATAGAAAATTGGTGGTTGCTGTCGAACAGTCGAGGGGAGTGTGGAAAATGGAGTCGAGGGCTGCTTAATCTGGCCCAAGCCGTCTGTAGGCCGCTCCGATCCTCGCTATGAATGCGGTTTTATTGTGACTGCCTGAACGTGGAGGAACTGAAGGAGCGCGGAGGCGGGAGATTTGGACAATCCGCTTGTGGTTCAAGGGATGCCGACATGCCGTCTCTATTCAAAGTAGGACCAGGTGCAGGCAATGATTCGAAAAAATGGATTTTAGTCAATGGAGCCAGAGGATGTGACTGAGGACGAAGAGAGTGCCGGGTTTCCTACACCATTGCGGCGTCAGGCGTAGTTCATGATTCGAAGCAGAGACCTCAAGTCGAGGAGGCTTGCAATTTTTGGCAGTTTTTTCAGCGCTAAGGACAAGGACAAGGACGATGGCGTATCTTCTTCGCCCTTCTTCGCCGTTGTCACCCTTCTTCGGCCTTCTTTGCCCTTCTTCGGTCTTCTTCGCCCCTCATCGCCCTTCTTCACCCTTCTTCGTCCTTCTTCGCCCTTCTTTACCGTTCTTCGTCTTCTTTGCCCTTCTTCGCCCTTATTCGTCCTACTTCGCCGCTCTTCGCCCATCTTCGCCGTTGTCACCCTTCTTCGGCCTTCTTTGCCCTTCTTCGGTCTTCTTCGCCCCTCATCACCCTTCTTCACCCTTCTTCGTCCTTCTTCGCCCTTCTTTACCGTTCTTCGTCTTCTTTGCCCTTCTTCGCCCTTATTCGTCCTACTTCGCCGCTCTTCGCCCATCTTCGACCGTCTTCGCCCTTCTTCGGCCTTCTTTGCCCTTCTTCGGTCTTCTTCGCTCCTCATCGCCCTTCTTCACTCTTCTTCGTCCTTCTTTACCGTTTTTCGTCTTCTTTGCCCTTCTTCGCCCTTCTTCGTCCTACTTCGCCGCTCTTCGCCCTTCTTCGCCCTTATTCGCCCTTCTTCGAGCTTCTTCGACCTTCTTCTTTACACTTCTTCATCCTTCTTCATCCTTCTTCGCTCTTCTTCGCCCTTCTTCGTTCTTCTTCGTTCTTCTTCGAGCTTCTTCGACCTTCTTCTTTACCCTTCTGCGTCCTTCTTCGCTCTTCTTCGCCCCTCTTCGCTCTTCTTCGTCCTTCTTCGCTCTTCTTCGCCCTTCTTCGCTCTTCTTCGCCCTTCTTCGTTCTTCTTCGCCCTTCTTCGTCCTTCTTCGCCCTTCTTCGTCCTTCTTCGCCCTTCTTCGTCCTTCTTCGCCTCCATCACCCTTCTTCGATATTCTTCGCGCTTCTTCGCTCTTCTTCGCCCTTCTTCGTTCTTCTTCGCCCTTCTTCGTCCTTCTTCGCCCTTCTTCGCCCTTCTTCGCCTCCATCACCCTTCTTCGCTATTCTTCGCCGTTCTTCGCCGTTCTTTGCCCATCTTCGCCCTTCTTCGCCTTTTTCGCCCTTCTTCACCCTCTTTTCCCCCATTTTGCCCTTCTTCAAGCCTCTTCGCCCTTCTTCACATTGTCCCCTGGGCCAAGTGCGGTCCTGGAACTTGAGTTTTTTGTTGCTGGCGAAGATGTGCCCGATCTCAGCTTCACTTCCCCACTCTCAATGTCCCCCGGCCGTGCTGGTGTTACCTCACATAGAGAAAGTGCCAGACGGTCCGGCAATAAAAGATGGCGCCTGGATACCCAACCAACATCAACCGAAGAACTCAACTCCAATTGACACCTTTCCATCATTCATTCGACGATAAAGAAAACCATCCAGCAGCAGCAGCAGCAGCAGAAGCAGCGGCAGCAGCTCCTCCTTCTTCGACCGCAGCACCACCCATGAATTATTGATACTCTCACTCAATTTACATTTATTGCGCTACAAATGTATGCAAACGTTGCATTAAGTCCCCATTCGCCCACCGTTCGCTGTCCGCTGTCCAATTGACCCAACTTCACTGGAACCAAACCGGAAGTTCTTCTTCAACGCAAAAGGCCAACTGTATATCGTTATCACCAGACCACTGTTGCGTTGTGTCTCCTCTCATTCCACTCCCCCTTCTCACCACCCTCCATCTCTGATGATTCGCTCCAAAAACTCAAAAATAGCAAAAAAAAAAAAAATAAAAAAAAAATCAGACGAATGTATCTCCTCCTCCCATTGACCATTGTTGCACAAAAGTTGTTTCGAGTTTCCAAGAGTGAAATTATGCGCTACTCGTACTCTTCTGGAGCCACGGATCACTGCGGCCAGAGTGGCAGCTTCACGTAACTGGTTCCATCGCGTGCAGAAGATGAGTCACTAGTTCTGTCGTTTTCCTTTTGTTGCTCTCTTTGTTTTTCTGTGTGTTTTTTGATGGTTTTTGCGGTTGGTGAAGGTAAAACGAATTAGAATTGCAAAAATGGATGGAGATGGAACAAGATAAGATACAAGCCAGCAGCAACAGCAACAGCAACAACAACAAGCGCAGCTACAGCGAAATAAGTTAAACAATGTTTGTTTGATTTGGAAGATGTTGGCGCTGCTTTTGTATTGTTTGGACGGCTGTCGGTGGTCTCTCTCTGTGTGTGCGTGGATTTGCATGATTTTTAATTCGCTTCGTTTGAACTGGGTTACGTGTGGAAAATTTTGTTTGCAGCTAAACAAAAGGTTTTGCTGCGTTGAAGAGAGGAGGGAAAACTAAGCCAATTGGGGGCGAGGAGAGAAATTGGAAAAAAGGAGGAGTGGCCCCATCAAAATTATCGCCGCGTGAGACGGATCTTGATGAGAGGCTCGGGCTTGGGGTCGGGACGTAAGCTGCTTAGCGGATTAGTGATGTGATTACATCTCGCATTCAAATCGGTGTAATCTTGATCTTGAGACGGGGTCTTGGCGTTTTAGTGTCGACGTGAGCCTTGGCTGCTGGGGCCACTCACGAGTGATCATTAGCAAGCGCAGAAAGCTGCTCGGCTTTCGCATGACCTCAGTTTTTAGTCATTTCTTTGGGCAGCCATTGGGCCTGTGATCGACCTAGGATTGGAAGTTGCAAGATTGAAGGTGTGGCCGTTGAAGTTTGAGGAGAGTTAGACGCTAGGTTAGGTTAGGTTGTATTGTCTGACTGCTAAGGGCAGTCACACTTAGGTCAGAGTAGGCCCCTTGTGATACCACGCGGATTGACTTCTTCTAACATCGGAACCAGTTGGTGCTTGTAGTGAAGCGATTTAGCTGGCCTATGCTGGCGCTGTTTAGCTCATTGAGGTTATCGAAATAGTAGACCCGTAGGTGTAGGAACCTACGAATAGTCAGAGCGCTACACGAGCACAGTAGGTGACGAGTTTGAGCCTAGGGAGTGAAGCTGGCGAAGCCTCAAGATTGAGAGGATTGGAAGTTGATTGGAAGCTGGGCAGTACAGGGTGAAGAGAGCTTGACGCCACGGAGTGAAGCTGGGGAACCCTCTAGACTGTGGGAATTGAAAGTTCAAAGGTGGGGCGATGCAGGATGATGAAAAGTGGACGTTAAGCCCTGGAAATGAGGAGCAGGGGAGGTTAAGATCGAGGACCGCTCTGAAAAGAACGAGAATTGGCGAGTCTTCCAGCCGCTGGGTGTTGAAACCTCTTGGAGTCTGAGCCAGTGGAACAGAGGACTCCCTTGTTGAAGGTGGCGTACGCAAGTGAAGAAGGACCTCAATGAACTGGACACAGCTAGCAAGATCGTGGTCGTGTTGGATAGAAAGCCTTGTTGGTTGAGGGACAGGACCACTCCAGATCGAAGGCCGCTCTGAATAGCCCGAGATTTGGCGATTCTTCCAGCCGCTGTTTCTTGCGATTTCTTCCACACCTAGCCAGGGGGACAACGGAGCAGAGGACTCTCTTGTTGAAGATGGCGTACGCAAGGAGTACCTCAATCAACTCGGCGCACGAAACTGGACACAGCTGACAGGAAAGTCTTGTTGGTAGAGGTCCAGGTCCACGCCAGACCACCTAATCCAGCACGCTGCCCTTGAAATCGTGCATGCAGGCATTGCCATAACTCACGAGTAAACCAAGAGCCTACATTGATTGATGCCAAAAAACCCAAAACTCTCCCCGACACTTTCTTCGTTGAAACTCTGAACTCGACGTCAGGGGCTAACACGCAAAAGAGAAATCCATCATGAGACAATCCAACCAGCCGCGGTGCGTCCTCCATGATGCATCAATACAAATGTAAGACTCCCAGCCTCCAGGCGACCCGCGTAACCTCAAAAGTAACCCCCGGCCCACGCACAACACACTTCGCTCGGTTCCGTCTTCGCCCTGACAAATGGCCGCCAATTAGTGGAGGAAACCACACACACACACACAGACACAGCCACAATCAGTGAAACCATCACGAACACGAACCGAACGCCGTCTTCTTCTTCATGACCGTGGCCCACCGTCCGACACTCTTTTCGTTTTCGTTTTCGTTTCTATCAATTCATCCATCTATCATCATTCATTTTCGGTGACTACACCCATTTAACAAAGGAGGACGGGAAACAAGAAAAATTGGACAAATTAAAAATCATTTGCCGAAACACGAGACGCGCGAGACACGAGAAAATCCACCGGCGGACTCGCAATTAATTGTTTGACCCCTCCGCCCGTCGCCTCATACACAACCGTGAGTGAAATTGGCCACCGGTTGGTTGGGAAACTGAAAAACGTCCGCCTGGCCGCCATGCGATATCAAGCCAAACCAGAAGCTGAAGCCGCACTCGGAGCTGGACCACTTTGAACTACGGCGCGCGACGAGATCTGGAGTCTGAGTCAACTGTGCCGGGGCTTGGCGTTCCGCACGCAATCATTGTGCGCGCTTAGACCAGAGACACCACCCACCCGCCTGACCACCAATCACACTCGAAGGTAATTAGAGCTCGTGTTTGTTTTCCTGTAACTGGGTTGAGGTGGAAAACAAAAGAAAACAATTTCCACACACCCGCCCAAGGACCCGGGTCCGAGGTGTGGACCTGGCGAATATTCGGTCACTCACGTGTTATCTCGAATTGTTATTATTTTCCACTTACTTCAGTTCAGTGGTCGTTCGTTATTTGTTCGTCCTTAGCTCTCGTGGCTTGGCGGCACACACAATTACCGCCGTCATTGCTGACTGATTAGCCCTTGCCCGGGCGCCAGTCGAGGGTTGAAAATCAAACGAAAAATTAATGACCGATCGCTGGAGGGGAGCGATTGCGACGGTTTTGTAAATTTTAGTTTGACATTTGACGGTTTGCCTCGTAATTGACCATTTATGTAGTTTTGATGCAATGGTGGGGAGTGGTTGGGAAGGGGGGGGGGGCCAATAATGGCGTAGGACCACGAAGGAAGAGTCCACCGTCGAAGGCAAATCCCGGTAGCCTTCAATTAGAGGAGTCACTTTTTGGGTCAATTACGTGTTATCGACACATCGTCGGTGGTAGAGGTAGGTGGACGGGGAGGGGGTGGGGGTGGTAACAACGTCAGGTATTTACCGAAAATTATAATCCCTTGGGCGGATGATTGCGTTTGAATTGGCCGAACCGTGGTTTCATAATGCGCGGAGTGTGGCTCAATTAGCTGCCAGTCGCACAGCACCACGTGCAACAAACATGAATTTATGGTCGCGATAGGCCACCCCCTGTGAGTGCAGCCAATTAATTGGGGATCAACCCAAGATCCCAGCCGGAAGTGGGCATTCGCAGCAATTTAGTTGATTGTGTGGACACATGTTCCACTCAGATCGACAAGACCAGCTTGAATGCAAAATCGGACGAGTTCATGTACCCTCACGAGCGGCTTTCCTTTGCGCAGCTCAATCAACTCGTCGTCATCCTCCTCCTCCCTCATCCCTTGAACAATCTCTAGAATCTACCTAGCGCATGTTCTATTCAATTCACAAAACAAAACACTGATGTCCCCCGCAAATCCATCGATAAGCGATCCACCATCCATCGACCGCATCGGCAGCGACTTGAAATTTATTCTCTCCACACACACACACGCACAGCGTCGTCCAACCAGGAAACCATTTTCAATTCCAAGCCAATCTCTCACAGCCAGAGCCGCGCGCTCATCGATCTAATGCCTTTGATTTATTTTCGACATACTGTCAGCGTTTTAGAATTTATTGAAAGCCCACTGGCCGATGGTCACAACTGCGGAGCGGCGGTTGACTTCGGCTTGAGCAGAGTCGCGCGCATAAATCACGCCAAATGCGCGAAATTTATACATTCAGATGCACAATTTCGATTGGTTACGTGTACGTGACGGATCCATCGCTGGGTGGTTGTGCTGTTCGGCCGAAGTCGATGTCGGAGTCGAACTCCAAGTCGATGCCGTCGATCTCGTTGCTCTGTGTTCCAGGTGTACACGAACTCACAGTCTGCGTGGAGTGGAGTGGAGTGGAGTTGCGTCGGTCTCGGACACTCGGAGTCGCAGTCGATGTTGGAGGCCTATCTGTGGGGCCGTTGACCGGCCATTTGTAGTCAAGAAGTCTCGCATTATGCGTGCGCGTATAAAACGTAGAAAATCACTGCAAACGCACGCATTGCTTGACCTGGATCAACTTTCGGAAAGTGGCCACAAGATGAGGAGAGCCGAGTAGAGCAGAGCGGCTTGCATCTCATTGGATCGGGCAACAAAGTTGTTTGGTGGGTCTTCGGCAGGCGCGCACGAGAGCCATTGAACTTCCGCACTGGTGTGTGGTGTCGTGAGGAGGAGAAGGGCAGCAGTAGCTGAGAGCAGCGGCTGGGGCCCCATTTCGGGATGCTGCGCGAGAGATGATGCGTGAAACCAGTTTCCGACGAGTGAAGTGAAATCGATCCCAATTTCGATGCGTATGCGTATGCAAATCCATCTGAAGTCGGGGGCACCGTCGACGCTGTAAATCTTTGCTTTGCCTTTTTTGCTTCTGTCATCGTGGTGCTGTGGAGCGAGGTGATGAAGGAGGATGGAGTGCAATCGATTGGAGTGCGATGGAGTGCCCCCGTGGACAGTGGCGGTCACGTGCGGTGTGGTTAACGGAGCACTCGAGAGTGGAGAGTGCAGTCGATGACTTTTTTTTTTTCGTTCAAAGGGATCCCGTTCGCCTCCATCATGAGTGGCGATAGACCCGGTCCACGGACACCATCAGCTTGACCTTCGTCGATAAGTGGACCATCTGTGATAAGAGGAGCGATGATGGGGTTTATTTGCATTTAACTGCAAAAGGGCTTGCCTTGATGTTCGTCTGAAAGTGCTCTAGACTGTCCCTGCTCCACTATCTTCAATAGCCCCCCTCCCCTGCCAGCAAACAATGCCATCTTCATTGTGTGTCGCGCAACGCATTGTCATTTCATTCGCGTCCAAGACTAATTACGTGGAACAGTCCTCGCCGGGAGGACAGTCCACGTCCGCCGAACAAGAGACTCAGCGAGAGAGGTAGAGAGGGAGAGGGGGGGGGGGTCTGACATTAGTTCGTTAATTTGGTGTGTAATCATTTCGCAGCACTCACCAGTCAACGGCGGCGAACGGCAATTGGTAACGACGACGCTTGCACTGCAACGCGTTGAAAGAGATTTTCTCCAGATTATGGCATGGCACAGCATAAAGATGGCTTGGCTCCCGCATTAAACCCCCTCCCTCCACCCATCGCACACACAGAAAAGTAACGAGCATGCAATTAACCTAATTTTCTCAATTTTCTGTCTAAAAACCAAAAATAAAAGCTAAGCCAAGGCGAAGGCGCACACAAAAAAGGCACACTCAAACGAAACTGTTCACAGTCTCAACCGGCATTGTGACTGGGTGGCTTACTGGGCGGATGGATGCTGCTGTACGGGGCCGCGTCTGGCTACGAACACCACTACCGGCCGGGCCGGGGGAACGGTGAAAAGATCTTAACTTCAACGAACCTTCCTTCTTTAGCTGGGTGGGTTTTTTTTCTCTTCTTTTTCGTCCATGCTACTTTGTCGTCGTCGTCGCAGTCGTCTTTGGAATTGAATTGGGGTTTTGGGTTTTGCCTGTGCAACCGAATGTCCGCCGCTCCTTGCGCTTGCATCTAATTAAGTGGATTTGTCGGAGTGCGCCTAACCTTCCACCCCAATCCTGGGCAAAGCGCTTCAACTTTTCGAATTGTATAGCTATACCGGCGTGGACTGCTGGTCTTAATGGGCTCCGCTGGGCTGGTGTCTATGCCGTTCCATGGTCTGGTCTGCTCTTGGAAACTTTGTACACTGCGGCTCTGTTTTGAATATTCTTCTCTAGCTGTTTTTTTGTTGCTCCTGCGCTGCCCCATCTGAGGATGTCGTCGTCGTCCATTCGATGTCAGGCTGACGATGATGATGATGGCTCGCTTGAAGGGGGATTGTCGAGACATTGTCTTGACCTTTGGAAACAATTTCAAGCAATTTTCCCTCGTCTCTGTGTCTCTCCCTTCTGATGGAAGGCTGCTGCTGGTGGTAATGTTTAAAGGAAATCGGCTTAAAGTTTTCCATGCAGAAGGTCAGCCATCAGAGAATGTGTCAACCCCAGGGGATCGCCTGCAATTATCTCAGCCGCAACCGCACGTCAGCCAGTAGGAGACCAACATCATCATCATCACCGCCACCGACACCCCTCAATCAGCAGCAGTGGCAGCGGCAGCGTCAGGGCACAGTTGCAAAGCAATTTAATTTCTTTAACGGAAAAAAGTGCACAATTGCATTCGTAATTAGAGGAAGTGCGACATGTTTTCTTTTTATTTATTTATTACGTTTTTTTTTTTCTTCCTCGCTCATTATACGGTGTTTCTTGCGCTTGTTCCTTCGGTTCGCGTTCGCCAGTCGCTGATGTGCTGTTAACTCTGATGGCGGTGCAGTAACTCCTCTTGTTGCTAGGCGGCTATATAATCTGCGGTGCAACTTCGTTTGCCTCCCCCCTTCTGTTCACCTCTGGGACGACAACGACAACGACAACGACAATCTTCATCTCCGGGTGCTAGTGTTCGCCTCCATCTTCAAGATGTATGCCCATTTATGTGTGCAAAATGCAAGCTCATTGCACATTCACCCAAAAGGTACAACAGCGGCGCGACTCCGACTGCAACGACGACGACGATGATGAGGCTCGTGGTGTACGAGTATCGTTTCCCTCGAAGGAGCGAGAGATGAAGCAGATACACGACGTAGAACACCACCGACAGCGATGTAATGACTTAAGCCATACATGCATTCGAGCTCTGTTGTTGTTGCTGTTCCATAGGAGAGGAGAGGGGTGGCAACTCGGGTGAAGGCGAGGAATAGAGGGCAGAGAAACTAAAGTGGAAAAAGTGTGTACAATGGAAATTATAGAAAATTGCTACAGCAGCCGCCGCGGCAGAGTGAACAATTTTAGGACAAAACACCGCACACTGCCGCTGCCGGAGAGAATATAATTTCGAAAAAAAAGTGCATCCTACCGACCGACCTGGAACAAAAGGTGGTGCAGTCGCCTCTGCATCTGGATAGCTAGGCGAATGGTCGCAGCGGAGAGCGGGCTTAATTTTCTCCTCTTGGCTTTGTTTTTCGGCGAAGGTGGGAGCCGACTTAATTTGGGAGCAATTTCTAACGTGAGCTGGAAATTAAATCCGTTGGCAGAGTGCGGCCGAGACGGGTATTGGGGCACGTGCATTGCAATAGCGTGGGTAGGTGGTACGTGCTGCACGCAAATGGCATAAACGTTGACAGCTTGCTTAATGTGAGCACTAGGTTGGGAAGGGGAGGAGGGGGGAAAGAAAGGCGACTAAATGTGATCAGAAGCGCTTGGAAAGAAGGGAGCAGACTGATAGACAGAGAGAGAGAGAGAGAGAGAGAGAGAGAGAGAGAGAGGGGGAGAGAGAGTGTGAGAACGAAAGATAGAGAGAGATAGAGAGAGAGAACGAAAGATAGAGATAGAGAGAGAGGACGAAAGATAGAGAGAGAGACCGAAAGATAGAGAGAGAGAGAACGAAAGATAGAGAGAGAGAGAGAACGAAAGATAGAGATAGGGAGAGAGGACGAAAGATAGAGATAGAGAGAGAGGACGAAAGATAGAGACAGAGAGAGAGGACGAAAGATAGAGAGAGATAGAGAAAGAGAGAACGAAAGACAGAGAGAGAACGAAAGACAGAGAGAGAACGAAAGACAGAGAGAGAACGAAAGACAGAGAGAGAACGAAAGACAGAGAGAGAACAAGAGAACGAGAGAAAGAGAGAGATCGCCAGTTAGAGATCGCGAGAGTGAGAACGAGAGAGAAATAGGCATATAGAGATATAGAAAAAGAAAGATGGATAGCGTTGAATGCGGCCCAATTTCCAAATCGGTTGACATCAAATCTAGTCCAGGATGAAGGCTGAAGGTTAAGACCACATTTTGTGTACTTCCTTAGCGGGCCTACGACGGATGGAGAGTCCGCGTCTGAGATATCGCTGCCTTTTATCGTTCACGGTTCTGGGCGCGCAGATTCCGAATCAAGACCAAGCCGTTGTGCGTCCGCGGTGATTTAGTCTTTATACCGGCGGTTGAGTCTTCATCTCCTCCTCGAATCAGGAGGCTCAGATTCGAAGGCACTCTTTGACGGAGCGTTGTTGTCCATTTGATCTATGTGGCCGAGTCAGATTTTTGCCTTCCGAACTACACCCACATCCTGGTCCACTTCGTGGAGTTCGCGGTTGTGTCTAGTCCTAAATTCGCCTTCCTCGCAGGCGAGACCATAGGCCACGTCTTTCGAAGGCCACATCTTTTATGCAAGTCACATCGGAGTCCGCCCTCCAAAAGAAGAGCTCTACTGACAAGCTTTGCGGAAAACTAAGCCCTTGAGGGGGCTAATAGGACCTTTGTGAGATCCCGCCACCAGCCCTGATAGCCCACCTCAAAACCGTAACCCAAATACACCACATTTTCGCCGCCTTACTGCATTTATCGCAAGCAAGCGACTAGCATTTCGTGTGCCTCCATTAAGCGCTAGCGCAAGTTGAACGAACCGCTGCACTGCTTCAGTTCGCAACCATTCCCGAGATGAATTTCATTCATTTCACACACCTCGCTGCTAACCACAGACATGACTAATTTCGCTCATTATTCGGGCAAATATTGCAAGCTTCGGCCTCGGAACGCGGCGCGCCTGCCATCTATCGCCGGCAACTCTCGGGCGAGCAGTAAAATTTTAATTACCCACTGCACCGTCGTCGTCTAAGGCCGCTGCGAAGAAAGTCTCCTCGACTTCGGAGATTTTAGACGGCTCGAAGTCGATGACTCCATTCGGCGCACGAACGATCCATCGGCGATCTTAACGATCTTGACGGGCTTTGCCGATCAGCAGCGCGCCGGCGATGATGAAATAATAAACGTTTTCAATTTCAAAATTTTATCTTCGTTCGCCGGATTATTACCGTTATTATTATAATTTTGCTTTGTTTTTTTTTTTCGTTTATCCTCATCTTGCTTCGTTTCTTTGAAGCCGATGTCGGAATCATAGACGCACTCACGCGTACGGGCAGAGTGTGACACATTCGTTCAACGGCTGCCACTGCATGTCAGCGCGGAGGGGAGAGGGGGGAGGGTGTGCACTAGCCCCGGGCGGGAGTAGTTGCCTAAGCGAGCATTGCCTTGGGCCAAGCTTGTTATCGACGCGCAGCCACAAATGGGCTCCGAAAAAAAAAAAAAATAGTAGTTTTCTTCTTTCGCTCCGAACGACGACGACGCGACGGTTGTGGCTCTGTGTCGCTGCTGGTATGGCCTAAAAGGTGGCAATCACCTCATGCGCGTGGTTAAACTTAATTGCATGCACTTTCTTTTGCCATGCCATAGCGGAGGAGCCGCACAGGGCGTCACAGTGACGGCGAGTGCGGCTGCCAGGCAGGCGAACCGAAAAGAGGTCTTCGCGCGACGATGAGATGGCTGGCTCGGTGTGTGTGCCTGTTGCCATGGCCAATACGAGGAGTGGGAGAGATGAGAGATTCTGACACGCTTTCGTGATCTGATCTTTTGTGTGTTTCTGCGCTGCGCCAGATGCGATGCGATACGATCAACAGAACGCGGAGGCCGAAGGTTTGTTTTTTTTTTTTTTTTTGGCGAAATTGCTGCCTGCGGTCGTCGAGCGGAGCGGAGTGAGCTACTTTCCAAGTCGACATGAAAGTGGGTGAGGGTAGGCTGAGAGTCGCACGGAAAGGTCGGCTGAAGGTGCTTATTATCCTCGCGGTGGGATGTGGGGAGGGGGCGGATCTGGTGTGGCCTTATTGTGGTTGTCATTCATCTGGATTCAGTGTCTGGCCGCTTCACTGTCAGCGGTCATTGCTATCATGCACTCCCTGTGTGCTGTTGCTAGGCGGAGGCCAATATCGATCCATGACGACGAGGAAGGCAGAGGGTGGGCAGAGGGGGAGAATGCAAGAAAACGGAAGGTAATGATGACATTCATTTCGAATCCAATATCCTGTTTCATAAATCAATTCCGATGATTACCTGTGCACGAAAGTGAAGACATAGTAGGCAGCAGGCGAGCTTCTGTGCTGTCTGCCCGACGACATCATTCAGCTTGCAGAAGTGAAGCGCACCCACCACCCAGGCGGCGCGGCGGAAAGGGGGCGGCTCTGAAAAGGTCAGGTTACAACGTCAATACCCCAGGACTGGTGGGTAAAAAAGGAGTTCTACTTTGTAATTGTTCGCTGGTCGAAGGACAACGACGACGACGACGACGACATCGAAAGGAAATGAGGATTTTTCCGGAACAGTTCCTTCCGAAGGTCGTCCTAAAATGGTAGGTCTACCCATCCCAGCGGCAACGGCGACGTGGCGGTGTCCTTATAAGGAGCTGCTGCTGCCGGCGAAATAATGCATATTAATGAAACATTTCGGCACTTCGATCGGTTGACAGTGTGGCGCGCGGATTTCAGACACTTTCAGGAAAAGGAGGACAGATTCAGGCGATGTGGGGGACCTTCGCCCTCCGTTCACAGGTCCACCTCAACTCGTGCTCCCCACTGTTCAGCGTGCCCTTTGAATCAATTTCGACCTTCAGGGCCAGCCGTCACCTCAAAACCGATAGCAGATCGGCCTACATCCGGCGAGGTACGTAAAACACGATGATGACACTGGCTCTGATGGAAATCTCCAAATGGCACCGTTGCCCTATTCTCACATCCGTCGGCAGAGTGTGGGAGAGAGAGAGAGAGAGAGAGACAGCCAGAGAGATAAGTGAGTAGTTTGGGTATCAGCGAAGACACGACGTCAGTCAAGGTGACACACAAACAGCCGCAGCACCTCCCGCAGCCGAGGTAAGATTGTAATGGAAAACTTTTCCATAAAAAGTCATCGCCTCTTCACTGGAATTTCGGGTGCTTGTGAGCAGGAAAAGCTCTTCAAGGGTAAATCGCTTGGAAATTAGCTCCAATAGATTCCATTCCGGGCCATTTAGGCTGATGGAATAGTGCGCACTCGGGGGGGGGGGGGGGGGGGGCGCTGCCTACCGCGTTCAAATTGAATTAAGGGATCTGCGGGACTGCCGACTCCTCTCTGTTCTGTGCACCGAAATGAAAAGAAGTGGTAATTAATTTTAGGCGACACACAGGAAATAGGTATTCACCTCATCGTCGCAAATTGTCGCGTCGCATGAGCCATGGTCCGTTGCGTCGGTCGCTTATTACCCCCGTCTTGCTGAAGATGAATATTGATCGACATTCCGGAGGTTAATGTGGCCTCCCCCAGGAATTAGTTGTCATCGCCATTAGGGTCGACAATGGTGCACGGCTGGAGGCATTGCCGATGGCGATGCGTGTACGAAAGCACCTCATGGTCGACCGCAAAAGACTCGTCGACTCGCCACAGAGTGGCTTATCGTGTTTCTTTTTGCCAATTCGTTCGACTGTTCGTGGGGCCCTCTTGCCGCGGAGGAATAACTACAACTTCCGCCTGGTTGCCTCCATTGTCGAGCCCTTTTGCGACAATCGTTTCGTTACGCACATTTACCTGGAACAACGTCAATTTAAATTCTTCTTTTCTTCCTTCTTTCTTTGCCAGTAGCCTTCGCCTTCGCCTTCTCCATCGCCTTCTTCATCGTCGTCGTCGTCGTGGTGTCTTGGGCTTATGCTTCAGTTCGCGTATTCTTTGTGCAACAACGTTGCAGTCGCTGGAAAGCAGGAGAAATTTCTTCGCATTGCCGCTATCTCCGATTACACTGCTCATGGAATAATCCCTTCTTAGTGGTGACAACGGCGACGATGGCGATGGCGAGGCGATGGTGGCGGTGGCAGTGCCCGTCTCTAGAGGGAGGATGGTGGTCGTGGCCAATATCCATTTACCACGAGACCTGGAAAAGCCATCGATCTCGTGGACAACCCTTCATGTCTCCCACCCCCCAAACACCCCGCCAACACTCAGGCAGCCACTCAGGCTTGTTTGTCGCTACAAGTGATTTGATTTTATTGCTGTTCCCTTTGGCACTGCACTTAGTCGCGGCGGCGGCGGTGGCGAAGGAGCTGGTGTCCAAACAAACCGGTCGAGGCACTGCTTGCACACACACACACACACACACACAGCCTATGTTCGGGGCCATGTCATGTGAGGCCTTATCCCTTCGGGTTCGGTGTGTGCCTCGGCTCCTTCCTTTTTGTGTGCGCTTTCGCGCTGCGCTCTCTCCCTCTTCCTAATATTATCATGACATTAAAATCATTAAATATTTACTCATTGTGTCGTTTGTAAGGACTGCAATGACGACAACGACAACGGCAGCGCCAACGACGTCCAGCACACGACACCATGTCGCAGGAGGACTGAACGGTCGTCGTCGTCGTTGTGTGTGCGTGCAATCGCGGGGGAGTGATATTTGCTTTGGCATTACCTTCCACCGACCTGGCAGACTCTACCCGGAAAGTGCTGCCACTGTGCGTGGCTGACTGGCTGGCCTGTACGGACGGTTTCGTTAGATTTACTGCTGCTTGCACTGGCCTCTATCGCTGGCAAATAATCTCAAGCCTGCTGTTTACACAGAGTACCTGGTTTGTTAGCGATAACAACCGGAATAAAGGAAGCACACAAAACAACACAAAAAAAAAGGAGGAAAAATTCAGAAAATGAAGAGAAAAAAATGGACGTAGGCCTAGACGCGGTAATAGCCGGCTAATTAGCTTGCACCGTGGCTCGGCCGTGTGGACATTAAGCCGCGGCGAGGCAAATTAAAACTTTAATTGGCTGTGTGTGGCTTTGTGTGCCTTTGGGTGGCTCTGAGCGGCCGCTGGTTTTTGGTTTAATTGAAATGAACACGCAATTGATCAATGGGGCGGTGGGCGATTGTTTGAACTGATCGGCTGGCGGGTGAATGAACGGAAGGAAAAAAGCTGCAATTTGTCAACTGGCTAATGTCCTTTTAACCACGGGCGGGCTCACGTGGCGGCGCGACGGTCCTTGAACCGCGTCCTCTTCGACTTCACAAGTTTTCCAAAACTCCCTCCGATAAACCGTCATCGACTATAAATGAGTGGCGACGTGTAGAAAGTTACCCTAGCCACCGGTTAAACTACCGCCAGAGATGCACTGCTATGCGAGGGCTCGCTGAAACCGAGCGATTTCACTCCGGCACCGGCACAGCGGCGGCAGGCTTCATTTAAGGCGATCCGCAAACTCGTCCAGCTCGCTCTATGGCGAGCCACTGAAATTCCGCGCATATCTTCGTAACCAAAACGCCACTGAAACTGGCGCAATCGAACGCGCGGGCTCTCTGCAAAGAAACACCGTCGAACCTGCGCACGAATCAAAAACTAATTCCCAGCTGGCGGCTGTGCATATTCCCATGGTGGCCGCACACGCACACACACAACCGGCCGAGCTCACAAAACAATTGCAAGCGGACGTCATTTATCATGCGATATAGATCATGAGACTCTGCGCGGTGGCCACTCCACCGCATCTCTGCGCCGTCGCGCGTCCACTGGTGAGGGAACAAAAACCTGTTCATCTGCACGCAATAAATCGGAGCCACCATAATTACTTGAAACCAATTACGAATCAGCCGGAGACCGGCGACCGGCGACCGACCAACGAACAGTGCCGACCGGTGTGCACTCTGCCTCCTAATCATTCATTCAAAATGGCAAATCTATGTGCGCACCTGTATATGTGCACCTCCCGGGCTGAGCTGTGCATGTTTATATAGGAGCGTATGCGCTCCGATTCCCAAGCGTCTTCGCCGCTGAACAGAGTTGTCCATCCTGTTGTGCGATGGCGATGGAGATGGAGATGGAGACCACGACGACGACGACGACGACGATGATGATGATGACGACGCATTGCGAAAGACCACTCAATCATCGCGCACAGCGAATTCATAGCTGGCAGCGTCACCTCTGTCGGTCGGTGGCTGGTGGCTGCTTCTGTTGCTTCTGTTGCATCTCACCTGAACTGGAATGGATATCCAATTTATAACCAGACTGTTGGTTCCAGCTTCATTTTCCCACCCTAGAAACCCATCCACACACATCCACATCGTCGTCGGTCGACTGTTGACGACCATCTATCGCGGCGGTCAAATCAGGTTTTCTATTTACAGTTGTCCACTCAATTACGTCCTCGGTGTGTGTGCCCGGAGCTCGGCTAAATGGTGTTATGTGCATCGGAGCACCTGTTATAGGCACCTTCATGAGCAGTGAAACCGCTGCTGCAAAGGATGCGATGCTGTCGATTGGGGAGGCAGACTTGCACTTATGGTCAACCGTTGCGTGAGAGCACATTGAAAACCTATCCCCTCCCCCCCCCCACACACACCACACACTCCTGTCAGAGTTCACTTCAGTGTTTATCCTAATGGAGGCATCTTGTCGCTGCAACTCATGCTAACCCGACTGGCAAACTGGGAAGTGTCAGCAAAGATTTTGCACATCGATAGCAGAATTGGCATAGCAACAGCGTACTGCAGCAGCGAGACTGGAGCGCCTTTAAAGGCTGCCTGCTGACAAGGATGAACAATGCGATTGGAGTCCCGGAAGCGAAGCAAGTTGCACCTAAATCACGTAAAAGAGAAAAGTTTTCGTGTGTTTCCTTGTGGAGTATATTTTCGCCCAGATAAGACCACATGACAACTACGTGCGGTTGCGGGCGACAAACATCAAGGTCACTGCCATTATATGTGACCATAAATCTTGCTTAAAGAAAAGGAAACAATTGCCGGCAGTAAAAACTAAAAACCACTTTGTTCTGGTTATTCACTGGCCTCTGCCTGCCTGCGCGGCTACCTGTTCTTCTGTGGGGGGGGGAGGGGGTGAGAGAGTGTGTATCCTTTTTGGAGACAGTGTAGCGTGTACGTGCGTCACGGCAAATACCGGTGAGGACGTGCGGCCATAGGTTGGTGCCAAGCCAAACGAAAAAAAGGCACACAACCAAAAGAGGACAACATTTGAGAGATAGAGAGAGATTGCATTCGGTTGCATGACCCGGGGTCATCTCGGGGGATTTGTGAGTTGCCTTGGCTTGGATTTTGTGTCTTTGCAACACAATGGAATGATGTTCGTGTCGCTCCTACCTGGTGGACTCTGCAGAAAGGAAGAAACATCCCCTCGTCTGCCCATGTCCGGCAACAGCCACTGATTGGATAATTAACAAAGTCAAGGGTGTCGGGTTAAAGTGTTCATCCCCAAGTCGAACATCAATCAAGCCCTTCAAACGTTCACCCCTCCATTCGATTTCAATCCCGTTCCCCCCACCCCCACCCAGATTACATAATCGCCAATTAGAAAAGCACACACACAAACACCGAATCCAGCAAACAACTATCGACCATCTGGCCGGCATCTAGTGTGTGCTGCAGTAACGTAACGTCTAACCCTTGAGTCTGGGCAATCATTTTAGAGTTTCCATTTCACATGGCCCGCAAGTGAGTAGTTTCTGCTTCCTGTGTGCGCTCGAAGGCACTGGAGGCGATTAACAAGGAAATTGCCTTCCATAACGCGATAAGCAGCAGCAGCAGCAGCAGCAGCACCCTCTCCACCGAAGGGCTGATTCAACGTCTCTCCACCCACGGCCATCGATATGTACGACCGCCCATACATGTCGGCGGTTGAAGGGAAGGGTTCGATTTACCATTTGTTGCGTCATCATTATCGTCATCGCTCAAACGGAATGAAATCAAAGGCAACGAGGGTTGGTTGCTTGCTTTTCGGGATAATAACTTTGAACACTTTTCAATTCATTCTCCCTCCTCCGTCCCCGCTCATGTGATAGAATTGGTTTTCAGGTTTTTTTTTTTCCATTCACTGCACTGCCGGCGGGCTATAGACGGGGCAGGACTCTTCGTTTAGCGATTTCAAAAAGTAACAAGTTAGCATTCTCCCGGCCAAACAGATGTGTGCGTGCAGTTATGATAGCCACTAAATATTTAACTAGGCAAGGTACGGAGGGGTGGGCGGAGGATGAGGCGAAGAGCTGAACGAGACGAGAAGCCCCAGAGAAAGGGGTTGTATAACTGAAGTTGTTTCCACGCCATTGGCGTTTGATAGTAATCACATACTACTGATAGCTGGTTGGGGTGGAGTGGGGTGGGTTGGGGTGGTCCTTTCGGGGCGCTCTGACTCGAACGAGTGAGTGGAAGAACACGAAGCAAACAATGAAACGAGGTCGATGGAGGATTTGCTGCTTTGATGGAGCACGAAGGAGCCCAAGCGAATGACGAGGACGAAGAAAGAATTCTGCTTGATTGTGATTGAATGAAAGGATAACATGAATGAGTTTTGGGCGTGTGTGGAACGGAACGGGAACTATCTACCCCAAGCAAGGAAGACACCGAAAGCCAAAGACCTAATAAAAGTTTCACGAAAAGGAATTGCGATTCCATTTAGACATAAATTGTTCGTACGAGAGGAGTTTATATTGAAAATTCTATTCTGAGCTTATGGAGGGTCATGTGCCTATTAAAAAGTTTTTTTTTTTTTTTGGTAGTTTTTCGATTTTTTTCGGAGTGATTCGGGCTTCGCCTGAGTGACTCTGGCTATTGGTCGGAGGTTCATTGTGCGCTGAGGTCGTAAAGGAAGATCTGTTTGACCACGAGAGTGGAGTGGAGGTCCATTGAGAGGAGATCCATTTGGCAACCGCTTTGTCCTTGGAGTGGACTCAATTCCAATGCAAATACAGCGACGTCGGAGGCAGTGTCCTTCTGCGGTCTCTCATTAATTTTCATGCACTTCTTCAGTCCCTAAGTGTCAGCAATGCACATCAAATGATGACCGTGCGGGACTTCGTCCTCATGAGCTTAGCATTGGGTTGTAGCATATGTCCTGATCCGAGATATGAGCCATCTATCTACGAGGTTTTTTCGAGAGAAAAGTTCTGCCTTCTCATCTTTGGTCCTGTTTGCGTTGATGACTTTTGTAGAATAAGATACAACCATGAACTGTACGAGCTGTACAGCGACATGAGCCTAGTCAGGCGTCTACGGATACAGCGCCTAATATGACAACGCCATGTAGAGCGCACGGACAACACTGCTCCAGCCTGAAGAGTCTTCGACTCCGAACCAGTGGGACAACGCAATAGATGACGCCCACGAAACCGATGGCGCCAACAAGTGGAGATGGACCTCAACCAAATTGGTGCGCGAAATTGGAGACAGCTGGCTAAAGATCGTGCCAGTTGGAGAAGCTTGTTGACTGAGGCCCAGGTCCACCCCGGACTGTAGTGCCACTAGAAGAAGAAGAAGAAGATCTACGAGGTTTCATCTAAATCGGAGCATCGGTTTGGGGGCTACACCTCAGCAAACATTCTTACCTTTATCTTGCCGAGTTGAGGCCTATGTCCAAGTCCGGAATATAAGCAGGTTATCTAAGTCCGTGCAGCCATCTGAGAGATACACCTCAGCAAACATTCTTACCTTTATCTTGCCGAGTTGGGACCTATGTCCAAGTCCGGAATATACCCAATCTATCTACCAAGTGTCAGCTAAATCCCAGCAGGCAGCAGCAAACACTCAACTTTTTTAGTTTCCAACATTCGTAGGAAAAGTGTGCAGTTTAGCAACAAATTGCGGACAAAGTGCGCATCATTAGCTGAATTCCTTAAGCTTAATTCCCGTGCCGGCTTACCTCCTAGTCAACGGCCAGGTATTCAAGCGGCAATTTGTGCACGCTTTACTCCCCGGCGTCGCCTTAAGCCAACTTCAATCAGATTCAAGGCTCATCTCCACTTACACCAACGATCGGCAAATAAACCTCTCAACTGACAGCTTTTTCCTTTCGTGCACACACACAGAAACCGGATTGGATTGGATTGGATTGGGTCGCCTATGTACTAAGTGAGGCAAAGGACAAGAGTCACAATCACATACATTCGTGTATCCTTTTCGAGGAAAAAAAAGGGATTACTCCATTGCATAACCTTGTTTCTTCTTGTACGACTTCGAGTTCGTCTTCTTCTCCATTCGGCATCCAGTCCCCTGGCAACAGTTTAACCGTTCATTATATAACCAACCCCCCGGAGGACCTTTCATTTTCCCATTTGAAATTCAGAGCAGTTTGATTCCTACCTTCCAACGATAATGGCAGCTTTGATGGCTCCGCACAACAATCAACCTCCGAGCTCGTTCGACCCGATACGATAGCTAGCTCGGTCCTCGACCACCTCAAGCCAAGGGGAAGGGTTTGTTTTTTCCCATTTTCTTCGGTCTTTTTCTCGGTCTGATGGTGTGATTTACAAAATGTGAAAACTTCAACGTAACGCATTATTTAAACTCCGGCTGTGATAATAATCAGGGAGTTTATCCCCTATACTCGGTGGGGTTGTTGTAGGACTGGGATGGTTATTACAGAGCCCATTCAAAGGGGGTAGGGTGGGTGAGAGTGAAGAGTGTGAAGAGCGGCAGCAAGCAACCGACAGCCAACAACGGACCCTTTTAGCGGCGCTCACTGCTGCCAAGCCAAGACACACAGTCAAAGGGTCCCTTTTCAGTGTGAGAACAGTGGAGGCTCTTATGTCATTCAAAACGTTTAAGAGGGCGCAGGTTTCGTGTTTTTATACATTCTTCTTCCTTTTTTTTTTCCCCGTTTCGTTTCGTTCTATACCCCCAACCCAGCGCCTACTCCGCTCGTTTGGAAAAGAATTATAAACTTTTGAATTGAGGTCGTTCCTTTGTGTCGTTCGGTCGGTGTGTGTGTTTGTGTGTGTTTGGGGGGTGTGCTCTCACCGAAAAGCCTTTAAGAATGACGCTGTGGGTGGACGACGACGACGACCACGAGGACGGGTAAGCATCAATGTTGGATGGGTGGAGGGGGAGGAGATGAGAGGGAATGGAAAAAGGCAGGCAGGCAGTAATGGAAAAGTACTTCCGGTTGACTTCTGATTATGTGTTGTAGGTGTTTTGGTCGGAAACTTTAGCACCTCCAGTGTAACCGGGGAGCGTTTTAAATGGAATCTTTTGTGTGGGCACCCCTTGATGGCGGCAGGGGGTGGTTCATCACTTGTCAAGGATATAATTCGCCGCAAAGTGAAGTCCGAAGCCGAAGAGCGGTGCTTTATGAAGTGCGATGCAGAACACGGCGAGGCATTTGAACTCGCAAGTAGATGGGACGGATCAGAGCCTGCAGCCCTGCACCGAAGGTCCATGCGGGTGCATCAGATCTCCTTTAAGATCCCCACTTTAATGAACACAGGAGCTGTCGTTCGTTTGCCTTCACCCTAATCCCCGGATTCAGTTGACTGCGCAAACAGAGCTATACAACAGGATCAGTAGCTGAAATCCATCACCTCCTTCGAGCCTAATCCCCCACAACAATTCCTTGCGCTCCTTCACTTTCTCATCATCATCGTCTTCCATTATGATATCTCTCACTGGCTGCCTACTATATTTCGTTTTAAGTCCTCTTCCCAGCACTTGTGCTCTCATTGTGCGCGGGCGGTTTGTGTGCGAGTGCGAGCTGAAATCCTTTTGCTACTTGACTTGTCCTGTTCAGTTCGTGTCACATCGTGGCAGGCGAGGGTAAGAAAAATACAAGTAAAACGCTATCCTCAGCTAATCCCTATTCTGTCTTCATTCGTTTCCTTCCCCCAATCTCCGACAATCCGCGCCGACAGCAGCGCTGCACAGTGTCGTCATCTCATCTCATCCCCGTTCTGTTTGCATTGCGATGGTAAATTGGATCCTTTGTCACTTATTTCATGCAGCGCCCGGGCAACACGCAGAACAATGACAGTTGAGCACAATTGACTGCAAAAATTGAAAGCAATGCACCCAGTGTCACTGGGAGAGGTGCACTCCTGCAAAACCCGATGATAATTGCTCGGGGACCTTGGGCAGGACTGCGGCAATTTTTCATCGGATTTCTTACGCTTGATATGTGTCGAAGATTGATTGAGTTATTCAGTGTACCGAGGGATATTTGAATCTGTTTTGATGAGTTTACGCATTTTTTTTTGTAGTGCGCAAAAAAGGATATCCATTGTAATCGGGGAACACCCACCAAGGGCACCCTCCAGTTTGTCCTTTCGAATAAATTTTAAATCGAGAGTTTATCTACTGGAAAGGAGGAAGCACTCATCATCGCCCTTGCATTAATCACAATCATTATTGCATTTGCCCTGCCAGCCACCCCCGTTGCCGCCCTCCAACCCATCTGTTATTGAATCATTCCATAATGGGAAATGCGATTGGCGTTTAATCCTCGAAACACAATAAATATTACATTTTGCATTAAAATGCAGAAGTATCCCGCTCATCCCTCTGGCCACGGGGACGCGCGACGCCACCCCCTGCTGCTGATGGTGTTTACGCGAAATGGTGTTGATGGCTGTGGAAACGCACACAGCACACAACACAACCCCCAGGGTGAGTTGAGCAAATTTTTTATGAACCAAAACAAGCACATAAATCCTGCAGCAAGTGGCCCGACTCCTTGTGGATCGGCCGTGCGGGGTGGGGAGGAAATTAAACGCTGTTTTACGAAAAGGTTATTCGAACTTAGAGTGGAGCGTTTGAGGGGGTGTTCGTCATCCCATTAAATTGTTATAAAATTGAAGAAGAATAAGAAGAGCACGCGTCTTTTGCCACAAGTAACTCTCCACTCGTTGACACACACACACACACACAGGCACTGATACACCCTCGACGCACGCACATACGTGTCCACAACGGCGTCGACACCAGGCGGGGGAGAGCGGCAGTGGGAGAGTGATCCCCCGGGGGGGCGGTCCATGACTGAGTTCGGCGAGGAAAGGGCAATGTAATCAAGCACGCGTTGTATGGACGTGTTGTCGTCGTTACAATAAAGAAAGCGAAAGAGTTTTAATTTCCTCGCCGAAAACCCACGGGGGGTGTGGCACCAGTCAGACGGGGCATCTCGTCGACGCTACGGCGTTATTTTGTGCGTACTCGTAATTATGTTCGGAATTGAAGTTATCACTATTTTATTGCGACTGAATTATTGAGAGCCCCGCGCGCAGGAGGAATCCAGCTTTTGGAAGGGTTGTGACCCTTTTTTCTCTCTGTGCGCGGGTGTTAGTGTGTGTGTGTGTCATCCTCTGGCGACCTTTTGCCACGACGACCAAAGGCGGGCGCTGAGACACACACTCATAATGAAGTGCAGAAGGAAAAGCCCCGCTTTTGGCGGAAATGAATGGGAAAAGTTACGATTTGAAAATTAAACGTAAAAAAGGAGATAAGGCTAAGTTTGTTTAGTACTTTAAGCCTTCCAGATTTATGGTTATGGCGTTTCTTTTTTTTTTTTTTTAATTTTATGAGGCGGCTGGCCTTGGCCTGCAGAAACACTCCGAAAGCCAGTGATTACAGTGGAAAAGTAATTGGGCAGTGAATTCATGATTCAATGCAAATTAGTTTCGAAATTGAAAGTCATTGAAGAGGCGGCGACGCTGCTGCTGTATGCGAAGTTTCATTTGCGGGACAATTCAGAAGAACGTCTTTCATTTCGGAATCATTAACTCGCTGCGATAAGGCGACCTAATGGAGATGGGTTGAATTTTTAAAGCAAACTACAAATCGTCCCGAGATTGATGACGCTACCCCCGCCTCCTCACTATCCACTTCGCCATTCTGGGTGCTTCATCTAGCCATTAAGCGTGAATTGTTAAGCCCTCTGGTGACGTCTTAATGGAGATGGTGGGGACTTCTGTGAAAAGAAATCGCAAGAGACTCCAAGGCTCCAAGAAAACGATCTCCACTGCCTACCGGTGTATCAGATTCGATTACTAGACGTCCGACAACATCGCCAAAGGTGTAAATAAGTCGTTCGTATGTCTAATAGGGCCGCAATGGAATTGGAAGATGAGCTAGGATAAGGCTGAAAATGCCTTACTATACACTGTCAATTTTTTTAGGTGAAAATCTCGATGTCGTCGGATTCACTCCAAATGTATCTGATTCGATTAATAGACACTAGACAACACACCCACAGGTGTACAAAAGTCCTAGGTAGCCTAGTTTGGCCGCTGTGCCAGTTGGAAGATGAGCTGGGATAAGGCTGAAAATGCCTTACTATACACTGTCAATTTTTTTAGGTGAAAATCTCGATGTCGTCGGATTCACTCCAAATGTATATGATTCGATTAATAGACACTAGACAACACACCCACAGGTGTACAAAAGTCCTAGGTAGCCTAGTTTGGCCGCTGTGCCAGTTGGAAGATGAGCTAGGATAAGGCTGAAAATGCCTTACTATACACTGTCAATTTTTTTAGGTGAAAATCTCGATGTCGTCGGATTCACTCCAAATGTATCTGATTCGATTAATAGACACTAGACAACACACCCACAGGTGTACAAAAGTCCTAGGTAGCCTAGTTTGGCCGCTGTGCCAGTTGGAAGATGAGCTAGGATAAGGCTGAAAATGCCTTACTATACACTGTCAATTTTTTTAGGTGAAAATCTCGATGTCGTCGGATTCACTCCAAATGTATCTGATTCGATTAATAGACACTAGACAACACACCCACAGGTGTACAAAAGTCCTAGGTAGCCTAGTTTGGCCGCTGTGCCAGTTGGAAGATGAGCTAGGATAAGGCTGAAAATGCCTTACTATACACTGTCAATTTTTTTAGGTGAAAATCTCGATGTCGTCGGATTCACTCCAAATGTATCTGATTCGATTAATAGACACTAGACAACACACCCACAGGTGTACAAAAGTCCTAGGTAGCCTAGTTTGGCCGCTGTGCCAGTTGGAAGATGAGCTAGGATAAGGCTGAAAATGCCTTACTATACACTGTCAATTTTTTAGGTGAAAATCTCGATGTCGTCGGATTCACTCCAAATGTATCTGATTCGATTAATAGACACTAGACAACACACCCACAGGTGTACAAAAGTCCTAGGTAGCCTAGTTTGGCCGCTGTGCCAGTTGGAAGATGAGCTAGGATAAGGCTGAAAATGCCTTACTATACACTGTCAATTTTTTTAGGTGAAAATCTCGATGTCGTCGGATTCACTCCAAATGTATCTGATTCGATTAATAGACACTAGACAACACACCCACAGGTGTACAAAAGTCCTAGGTAGCCTAGTTTGGCCGCTGTGCCAGTTGGAAGATGAGCTAGGATAAGGCTGAAAATGCCTTACTATACACTGTCAATTTTTTAGGTGAAAATCTCGATGTCGTCGGATTCACTCCAAATGTATCTGATTCGATTAATAGACACTAGACAACACACCCACAGGTGTACAAAAGTCCTAGGTAGCCTAGTTTGGCCGCTGTGCCAGTTGGAAGATGAGCTAGGATAAGGCTGAAAATGCCTTACTATACACTGTCAATTTTTTTAGGTGAAAATCTCGATGTCGTCGGATTCACTCCAAATGTATCTGATTCGATTAATAGACACTAGACAACACACCCACAGGTGTACAAAAGTCCTAGGTAGCCTAGTTTGGCCGCTGTGCCAGTTGGAAGATGAGCTAGGATAAGGCTGAAAATGCCTTACTATACACTGTCAATTTTTTAGGTGAAAATCTCGATGTCGTCGGATTCACTCCAAATGTATCTGATTCGATTAATAGACACTAGACAACACACCCACAGGTGTACAAAAGTCCTAGGTAGCCTAGTTTGGCCGCTGTGCCAGTTGGAAGATGAGCTAGGATAAGGCTGAAAATGCCTTACTATACACTGTCAATTTTTTTAGGTGAAAATCTCGATGTCGTCGGATTCACTCCAAATGTATCTGATTCGATTAATAGACACTAGACAACACACCCACAGGTGTACAAAAGTCCTAGGTAGCCTAGTTTGGCCGCTGTGCCAGTTGGAAGATGAGCTAGGATAAGGCTGAAAATGCCTTACTATACACTGTCAATTTTTTCAGGTGAAAATCTCGATGTCGTCGGATTCACTCCAAATGTATCTGATTCGATTAATGGACACTAGACAACACACCCACAGGTGTACAAAAGTCCTAGGTAGCCTAGTTTGGCCGCTGTGCCAGTTGGAAGATGAGCTAGGATAAGGCTGAAAATGCCTTACTATACACTGTCAATTTTTTTAGGTGAAAATCTCGATGTCGTCGGATTCACTCCAAATGTATCTGATTCGATTAATGGACACTAGACAACACACCCACAGGTGTACAAAAGTCCTAGGTAGCCTAGTTTGGCCGCTGTGCCAGTTGGAAGATGAGCTAGGATAAGGCTGAAAATGCTTTACTATACACTGTCAATTTTTTTAGGTGAAAATCTCGATGTCGTCGGATTCACTCCAAATGTATCTGATTCGATTAATGGACACTAGACAACACACCCACAGGTGTACAAAAGTCCTAGGTAGCCTAGTTTGGCCGCTGTGCCAGTTGGAAGATGAGCTAGGATAAGGCTGAAAATGCCTTACTATACACTGTCAATTTTTTTAGGTGAAAATCTCGATGTCGTCGGATTCACTCCAAATGTATCTGATTCGATTAATAGACACTAGACAACACACCCACAGGTGTACAAAAGTCCTAGGTAGCCTAGTTTGGCCGCTGTGCCAGTTGGAAGATGAGCTAGGATAAGGCTGAAAATGCCTTACTATACACTGTAAATTTTTTAGGTGAAAATCTCGATGTCGTCGGATTCACTCCAAATGTATCTGATTCGATTAATAGACACTAGACAACACACCCACAGGTGTACAAAAGTCCTAGGTAGCCTAGTTTGGCCGCTGTGCCAGTTGGAAGATGAGCTAGGATAAGGCTGAAAATGCCTTACTATACACTGTAAATTTTTTAGGTGAAAATCTCGATGTCGTCGGATTCACTCCAAATGTATCTGATTCGATTAATAGACACTAGACAACACACCCACAGGTGTACAAAAGTCCTAGGTAGCCTAGTTTGGCCGCTGTGCCAGTTGGAAGATGAGCTAGGATAAGGCTGAAAATGCCTTACTATACACTGTCAATTTTTTTAGGTGAAAATCTCGATGTCGTCGGATTCACTCCAAATGTATCTGATTCGATTAATAGACACTAGACAACACACCCACAGGTGTACAAAAGTCCTAGGTAGCCTAGTTTGGCCGCTGTGCCAGTTGGAAGATGAGCTAGGATAAGGCTGAAAATGCCTTACTATACACTGTCAATTTTTTTAGGTGAAAATCTCGATGTCGTCGGATTCACTGCAAATGTATCTGATTCGATTAATAGACACTAGACAACACACCCACAGGTGTACAAAAGTCCTAGGTAGACTAGTTTGGCCGCTGCGATGAGCTAGGAAGATGAGCTAGGATTATTTTCTATGCTCAGAAGGGGTTCGTTTATTACTACATTCCAGCACCACCTTGCGGCGTGCCTCTATTGGCCGACTTGTAGATCGTGGTGTCACCAAACTTGGAGCTTATCGCCCTATTGTTTAAAAGTTGGTGCATGTAAGGTTATTATGGATTCTTCGATCCCGAGTCGGTCATCGGTCATCTCCCTTCTCTCCTATATTTCTGAACAGACACCACACATCATGCCCGTAAATCATCCAGGCAGCTGAGCGTTGCAGCGCGAGAAACGTGTCCATCGGGGTTTTGTGTTTCTGAGCAACAATGTATTGTGCAGCCCTGCATCCCACCTATTACTCAGCTATCTGTATCAATTAGCACGCTAACTTCTTCGGGTTGAAGACATTTTTTCCCAACAGACGCCACTGGCTTGCACCCTCTCTCTCCATCTCTCTGTCGGCAGGATTGAGGAAATGAAACCGCAGAAATACACTCGTAAAAATTAATTTCAGCATAAATTACATCGCGCGGCGAATGGGAACAATGTTCTTTGTCTCGTCTCCATTGCCAACATAGATCTGCATTCCATGGGAACACCGGAACCCGATTGAGATAACGTCAAATGCGTTGCTTGGGCCGATCTTATTGAACACGCACTCCCTCTGCCAAAGGTTGAGCGATGAAAATAGCAAAACAAACACAAAAAATTAAACATTCGAGACGTAAATTCAGCCAGGCGCAGCTTAGGTGTCGGCCTGTTACACGGAAGCGAGTGATAAAAACTTCCAAGTCAACAAAAAAAAAAAAAATGCAAACAAAAGACTGAGAGCAACCGGCAACACCCCAAGCATAGAATTATTCTTAATTGACTCTCAACACAGTGTTAAGTGGCCATACATCACGAACGAAAGTCCACCATGCACGACCACGTTTACGCGGAAATGCAAGCCAAAAACCCATATCCTGTTGCACTTCATTTACATTTTAGCGCGTCATGGGAATGCCGACAGGTGTGCACAACCACCGGTAGAACACACATCACCCCAATGAGGGTGCAATCACCGTATCAGAAACGAAATCGTTCTCCTTTTCTTTTTCCACAGCCACACCCATGTCATCGTCAATTAATCTCCGAGGAATTAGACCAGTAAACAGGAAAAAGGATTACAATACCAACGTTGGAAGTCTCTCATCAATCTTGCTTCAATAATTTTAAGGTTGTTAGGGTGTTTTTTTCTGCTTTTTTTTTTTTGTTCAATTCCTCACACCTCGCATCCTTGTCGAACCATCGATCACGAGTGCACTGCACTATGGACTGGACATGAACAAGGAAGACGAGAGTCCTCGCTTTGATGGATCTAATAACCGGCAAATAGCACAAACACCCATCAACACCGGCCAGCAGCAGCGGTAGTAGTGTGAGTTGGAGAGTGTATTGATTGTGGAGAGGGGACGGCGGAGGAGCTGGAGATAAGGAGGAGATCAGCTGACTGAAGGCGAGAATCCTCTTGTCCACGGGAACGGGACGAAATTGTATCCATCCGCCCCCGCTCTGCCGAGATGAATGAGGACATAATACGATTGGTTTTTGAGAAAACAACAAGAGCAAAAGCAAAACATTCCATTATCCTTTCTGATCCCTAAATCATACAACCACCCTCGTTCGATACCCGACATCGACATCGCCATCGACATCGACACCGACACAGCACGGGTTACAGACGGGTGGTGAAGAGGAGAAGGAGGCGGATCTCTCGCCAGCAGAACACAACACAGGGCAAGGACTCAAACTGTTAAATGAGATAAAGAAAAGTGAACAAAAAAAAAAAAAAAAAGAGAAGAGAAATAAAAACAAGGATTACACACGGAAATCTGAGTCGAGGACACGTCATTGCCACGGCGTTGCGACGACCCCCTCTGTGGACTTTGAAATTCGAGATTCCATCCAGCAGCAGCAGGACGTCAGTGAACAGCCCGTCCCCGGAAGGATTCTGTTTGGAATGGCTAAGTGTGTGTACTCGATGCAATAAATCTATAAACCGATCCTTTTACTAGTCCTGATGAAGACCTGCTTGCTGTTTGCGAAAAGGTGCGGCAATTGATTGATTGCTGGTGCTTGTGTTGGGAGGAACGATGGGGGGAGGGGGTCTATCCCCTCGTCAATGGATACTTAATGATGTGAAGGGAAAAAACTTCCATTCAGTAAGAGGTTGCATTTTAATACAGCTATCAAGCGTGAATCCTTTAACAAATCGTCAAACCTTCCTTTGACGAACAGGAAGTGCGAAAGACGCCATTAAAAATGATCGGAGTCGGTAAGCAACTTCGGCACTGAATAACAACAGATGGCAACGAACTTCGCACCTCGTCACCCATTCCCATGGCAATAAAAAAGCAGTTTCACATCGATTAAAGGATCAGCATGGGGTAACCAATCGAATAAATCTTTTCCTCAATAACCGTATGTCATGATCAATACGATTTTCGGAACGCAAAAAAAAGAAGTCCTTGATTCGCGACACACAAGGACGTGCGCGTCTTCAAAGACAATTCCACCATATGCCCATTGTCATCGTGTTACCAGCGCACTAAAGTGTCCTTTTACCATTTATTACTGCTGCCATTAATTTCTCAAAGGACACGGGCACAGCGAGAGTGAGAATTAAATCCTACGACTCCCTTGCCATCAATTCACTTAATTTCATTGCGTGTTCAATGTCAATTTCGCGTCAAAGAATGGAAGACAAGAACAGACGTATTCTGTCCTATCAACGCGCACAATGTCTTACAGTCACGCCAAACACACACACTCACAAACACACACACATATCCTCGCTGAGCTGAGCGCGTCATCACCGTCAACGGCGTGAAGAAGGAATATCACTTGAATGTTTTTTTTTTATTTTTTGAGGTGATTGTTTCCACCAAGCTCAGGACACTCAGGATGTGACGCAAAAAAAAAAATGCACAGAACTCTGAGCCATGATCTCGAAACGAAGAGGTATCCCCTCATACGGTGCACATATGATATGATTCCCCTTCAGCAGAGAGAGAGAGAGCGAGGTAAGAGATCCATCTTGCCAAGTGGACACTCGAGCGTGCAAGGACTTTCGTTTTCATTAATTGTGAAAGGGAAAACAGCCCAGGCAATACACAGCCACGGCAAGTGGCAAGGAATGCGTGCTAAAGTGTTTGTCATCCTTTCTGGTGTGTGCCCTGCCTTCTCCATCATCTTCAGTTTTGTTATCCTGTTTGACTATGGCTCGGGGGGAGGTGTATCTGCGTTTGTCATTAAAACGGATTACAAAACTCCTTGGAATTTTATTCTTTCTCCATACCGCCGCGCCGCCACGTTAGTCCCGTCAAACCTTGATTGCTCTCTCGTTCGCGCGCGGTCCCCCAATGTTCCCTGCCACCCATCAGTCCCTGAACTGTGAATAGTTCAGCAAATTATTTACGTCTTCTTTGCCGTTTCCCTTCGTTATCCTTTATTTTTTTCTCTCTCTCTCTCTGTGTGTGCCATTGCTGAGGGTAATGTTCCGCAATTCAACAATTTATGTGATTTAATATCAACACAAGTATTTTTATGTCCTTGCGTTGCTTTTAGGCAGCACACACTACACAAGGAAACGCATATTTTTGTGCACTACCCCCTCCCTCCACCGCCCCCGCCACCCCACTCACGGGATGGTTGTGGTATATGTCTTTTGTGTCCTTGATGGCAGCGCACCACCGGAGCGGTTTTGCTGTTCTCTTGCTCTGGACTTTTATTGGCGGTGGCTAATTGGCATTCGGGCCTTTATTTCGTTCAATTTGTTTCAATTTATGCTCTACGAGGCGGTAGTAGTCATAAAATGCCACACAGTCGCAGAGCGAGCGCTCTCCTCGCTGAACCGCACGCACGCACGGTGTGTGGTTGCCTGACCAGGACCTGGATCAGGACCTCTCTGCCTAGAGGCTCGACAATTGCCTATAACTTTCGACAAAATGTTAACTGCGTATTTATTTAGCGGAAGGTAATTATGAGTTATGTGGCAGAGAGGGAGAGAGAGGGCGAGAGAGTATAAAAAGCACACTGGAATTCCAGGAGGACTCTTACGCCGCTATTCGATGGATAGGGCAGGGTGGAGTGGATAGAGTTCAGTGTCAGGTGGGGTGGGCTGTAAAAATTATGACTGCGTTTTTCTTTTCCCGTGCGTGTGTGTGTCTGTGTCGTTCCGAGGTGAGGGACGGATGGCTTTTTACACGCTTTAAACTGCCACCGAATGCGTTAGAGGCCATAAATTCATTTTATTCCGTGTTTACATTTCCTGTTTATTGGATTGTGCGTGGAGAGACACACGGGCAGAGAGCGCGGCGAACAAACACGGCATTAACGATCACTGGACATCGCCATCAATAACCTTAATTTCGAGTGGGTGGCGAGGGTAAGGATGAGGGTGAGGGTGTGGGTGAGGGTGAGAGGTGGCATCAGTTAACACTGGTCGAACAGGAGACCAGGTGGGGGCCCCATAAAGGAAATTTTAGTTTTATACCCTTCGATTGTGAATGAACGGCTTTTTATCGTCGTCTCATTAGCATTATGCGGAGGGGGGGGGGGGGGACATTTCCGGCTCTCTCAACAGTCGAGGATTGTGCTCAATAACCAGCCGATGGTGGCTTCGAACACGTCTTGCAATCGAAAGCGTAATTTATGTTTATTGCAGGAATCGTAATTGAACTGGAAGTTAGAAGCTCACGGCCAGTGGCTTCGGTTTATGACGTTTTGCCGACGGCGGTGTAAGGTGAACTGCGTAAATGTCGCATGGCGCCAGTCGTCTCGTTGTTTACGAGAGATTAATCAAGTTGATCGGCTGCTGCTGCGACTGCGATTGAGGCTGTAACTGGCCATGAGTGGCTGGCGGGAGTTGCTGCTAATCGGTTGCGTTTAGACCTCGCATTTCGACTGATCACCTATTGCATGGGTTAATTGGATTTTATCAAGTCAGTCTTGTGATGTCATCGCCCCCCCCCCAACCCCCCCCCCCCCCCCCAACAACTGCCCCGTGGCCATAATTAACTCCCCAACCAGTCTCGCTCCAAAGTTACTTCCGCTCTGTAACGCCAGCTACACCAGAACACATTCGTGTAATTAAATTCAAGTCCTTCCACTTCATTATTTTCAGCCAAACAGACCTGCCGTGGTCGTCCTGAACGCCTGCGGCCACTGAGAGACTTTTGTGACAGAAGAAGAATATTCAAAAAAAAAGAGGGGAAAAAAATTAAAAGAAAATACCACTAACGCATATTTCCAGCCATTAGGTCCATTTTCCCTCCACTCAACCCCTTCTTGGCTTGGCACAGCCTTCAACGTCTTCGCCCCTCGTTACCTTCCAGCATTTTATTTATCTTAAGTGAAAGTTAATTATAAGCCCTTGCGCCGCGCCGCGCCTTGCCGGCCTGCCAGTCGTCCCCGTCTGTTTTTAATGGCCCAACGATTCCGTTGATCATTTTTACCCCCCCCCCCCCCCCCGTCCCCTCCCACTCTGTTTTTCTTCTTCGTTAATGGGCCTGAATGAGTTGTTGTCCTTCGTATCCCTCAAATGGACACACACTCGCTTTTCGAGGTCCGTTGACCAAGTGTAAGGTGCAAGTGAGGTGGAAATCTCTCCTCTTTTTTTTCTTTCCTCCTCTGCCTCTGCTTTGTTTGTATAATTTGAACGATGTGGGGGTGGTGGTAGAGGGGGAGGGGGGGTGGAAGTAGGAAAAGAAATTCACCCAAAAAATATGCTATTAATGTCCTTCCACTTGCGCAAACAGCAAACTGTGTCCGGCAATAATTTCTTGAGAAAGGACACTCACCCGCGGCAGCCAACAAACGAGCCAAACGATCCAGAAGGACGACGACGAGAACGACGAGGACGACGAACAGCATAGTACATAATTCTAATTGAAGAAAGGAAACCCGAAACCTAATTAATGGCTTGGAATGATGGCTAATTACAGTCCCAAGTTCGAGACACTAATCCGAATGACCTAGGTACGTATCGTACTTGTGCACACACACCATCGTTCCGCCCCGCCCCACATGCTGGGCGGCGCAAGGACCATTAGCTAATTCAATTGCCCAGACATTGTTGCAGTTTAGTTCGTTTAATTTTTGATTTAGAACCCTCTTCGCTGCGCCACGCCATGGCCGAGAGTGACTTACGGATGGAGTTGCATTTCAAAGCTCCTGCCATCCTGGACGCCAGACACACAAAATGGGACACTCGCTCGCTCGCTCGCTCGTTCGCTCAATTAACAAGTGTAAGCGTGGTGTAATCATAATTTATCTTCAATAATTGACTTTTATCGCCTTTCATAAATTACATCAGGGCCAAGCGATGATGATGATGACGAGCTGAACTACGACGCCGGCAGTGGCTGTGTGGTGTGTCACTGTGCACAGCATAACCCACTGTGTCAGCCAGCCACACACCATCCCAAGCCATCCTCGTATTTATTTATTCTTTTTATCTAGTTGTCCAGATTAAGGGGGTTAAGGGTGTGAGTGGAGGAGAACACCGAGTTCCATATGTTTCGGCCATCAGCGTGTATCTCTGTGGCTTGTGTGTTCCGGGAGCCTTTTGTTAATAAAAAGTAATCGCATCTAACATGCGAAAGCCGGATAAAAGTCGGCGGTATTTTTATTGCCGTGCCGGAGGAAATGGCCAGTCTGAAGGATATTTTAGGACTTAATGATGCGCTACCACGAATATTCACATGACACTGAAGGCTCCACAACTAGGATAGACTCCACTCAGTGATGGGCGATGGTGGTGGTGGTTGGTGTCTGTGGGCGCTGATGGTTAATGGTCGAATGGTTGGCGTTTGTTTAAGAGCTTTGCCATCATGCGTTTGTCTTCGCACAATAGACGACCGAGAACGAGAGCATAACTCCTGCATCGTTTATCATATTGTCATCATCTTAAAAGGCTCGGCTCCCCCTATGGTTATGAGGCCTCATTATGCCACAGGATAAGAATTTATCTTTCGAATTTTCAACACCAAGGCGCTATTATTATTTATGTGTCGCTGGTTATCCTTGGAGTCCTTACTTTTAGTGTTTAATTTATGAGACTGGGCGTCTTATCCTTCACCCCTCCCCCTCCCTTCGCACTGCTCACAGTTGTGCATCAAATCTGACAAGTGACAAGTGTGTGGTCATAGAACACAAAAGAAACTTCATCCTCATCCTTGCCAAGCCCCCTTCTTCGTTTTAATTTGTTTTGCAATCAGTTTCTGTGCTGTTTCAGTTGAGCGCCAGTTTATTTTTCACAAAATTCACATTTATCTTCAGCTTCTGCAAGTTCTCACAGGATGCGACTGTGTGTGTGTGTGTGTGAGACTGACTGAAGGACATATTTGCTCACGAATTAAGTGCGCAGGGTAATTACATAATACTTGTGTACTTACGCACACTCCTTCCATCGCGGACTCTGCTTGTCGTGGGGCCCGTAAGCACCCCTCCTCACCCCACTCCACTCATCAAAGTGGACGCCAACAGGACCAGGATGAATGAAGGCGAATGCAAAATGAAAACAAAAAAAAAAAAAAAAAAACAGACTCGCACAGAAAGCAGCGAAGTTTTGTGTTCTCCTCTGAGCTGTCAGAAGCGTTCCAACTTCCTCTTTACATCCAGGACATGCGAGTGAGCTGAATTCGTACCAAATACACACACCCATCCCCCTCCGAAAAAAACCATCACCATATCAACTGAACACTGAACACCACAAACGAAGCAAATAGCTGACTACACAATCGTCCTTGTCGTCCTTCTGCTGCCTTGACTGGTTCTGCTACTGCCGCTGCCGCGCTGTTGGCTGCAAATTTATTGTTGTAATGATAAATTCGTTTGTCACAGGACTTAACGCATTCCTGAGTCATTTATCATCGCCGCCGGCAGGACTTGGTTGATTCTTTTTTTTCCGCTCTCGTCCGTTTTTCGGTGTTTTTTTCTTTTTTTCGTTTTCTGTTTCTGCTCAGCGTCCTGTCTGTTTGTGGATGAGCGAGAAGAGACAAAAAAGAAAAAAAAAAGAATAAAAAGACACACAGGACACAGAAATTATGACAGCGCTCCAAAATGGATTACTTAAGGAAAGTGGACGACTTTAGTCACAAGCAACACAGAAAAACAAGAAAAACCGACGAGGGAAGCACTCCAACGATGGTTTGGTTTGGACAGCCTTACCAGCAAACGCAACAACAAGGGAAGACAAAGACGAGCAAAGCAAAAAAAAAACACGAAAGAAACTGGTAATGCTAAGATAATGTCAAATGTTGGTGGCAGGATATTGGAAAGATCGGCTGCGGAGGAGGATGGGTATCGTCCAGCCTTCTGGTATCTGCGGCGAATCAATTTTTAGCAAATTGCAAATTTTCACTACACCCTGTGTGTGTGTGTGTATGTGTGAGAGTAAATTTTGCCGCATTCAGGATACTGGCACATTTGTAGCAGGATGTCAACAACGCAATCTACTGCATTAGGGTTTCGGGAAAATGCCAATCGGGACAGAGTCCTTACAAACACACACATCGCACTCTACACCGCATGTGCGCTCACATATGTTCATTGTCTTTGCGGTTAGGGCTTTCGCTGGGATCCTCGGCAATGACTTGAAATGGGAAAGAAATTGTCTCCGGAGGATGGTGAGGTTTGGTTTCGTGGGGAAACTGTCATCGTTTGCACTCATCAGGACACCCATTCCGACCGAAACCGAACCGATTCAGTTCAGAGTCAGTAGCTAATGGCACAATAAGTACAGCGGAATCCCCCCTCCCTCCCCTCCACCAGCCATCGAAAAGAAGGACGAGCTGCTTGAGCACTAAACGCAGAAAATGGCTGAGAGATGATGTGTTTGGAGGAAGAGGACGAGTCGTCCTTGAAGCATCACTGACGGAGGGAAAATTCAATTATTGCGCAATCTGTGGAAAAATATGACAGAAAGAAGAACGCGGCGCGATATACGCGCAGTAAGTGTGTCCTGATGTGGATGCACACTCCCTATGGGATAAATTCTCATTTCCTGTCGTGGGAGCAGTTCTCGCTTTTTCGCCCGCAATCTCAGCAGTTTATTGTCTGTTCAATGTGCCGTCAAACAGTGTGCGCACGGGCAGCGGACGCGGACGCGGACGAATGGAATGCGAAATGAAACAAGGCATCACATCGAATTCTCGGCGAGCGCTGACATGGAAGCCATAATTCAACGTGTTAAAGTGATGTCCTTGTGCGCCTGCCGCCCGACCGAATTCGATGACTTTTCCCAGGAGTCCGCAAGCTGCGTCTGCCGCATCGACACGTGCCGACCGCCGATGAGTGTTGACACTTTTGCGGGAGAAACTAATGAGACCGAGAGTGTCGGAGATGAAGCCAAACAATGCCAGCATCGGCGGCGGGTGGGTGCTACGTAGACAATGCCACCCGCTCAAGGACGCGTGCGGCGGCAAAACTTCTCAGCTGGGCCGTGGCATCTCAAGGGTCCGTGACGTGCGTGTCCGAAATGGTTTTTCAGATTTCCGCTCATCCGTCAGAGCCAGGCACCTTGGCAGGCACCAACGCCTAATCTTAAGTCAAACCACAGACACCAGCCGGAGATGGCAGAGGAAAAAAAAAATGCAAACGACTTTGGAAAGGTTTTTCCGGGGTTTCCGTTGGGGTTCTCCTCCTCCGTCAAGGCTAGCCCCGAAATAATCACAAAAAGTATCGCATCCCCAAATGGCAATAAATAACTCAGAAGCTCAGCTGTATTCGGTCGGTTTTTTTGTGTCGTGTCCTTCCCAGTTCTCTTCTTTTCGGCTGCGTTCGAGGAAGAATACAAATCATTTCCAAGGACCTGCCTCGAGGGGATTATCCTCACCCGCTCCTGCCGCCACCGGATGAGCTGATGTGCCACTGTGCTGGTGTGTGATGCATCTAATTGGAGCCCAAGCCCGATGTTGGCCGTGGCGGTGTCATTTCGCATGATTAAATGCCTGATAGGTGTAATTCTAATGTGACAGGCCATTTGTTGGCCACCCCAGTGCAACTCTCGTGTGTGATTTAGGCCTCGGAAAATCTCAGGACATTACACGTCCTCGGGCGTGATGCGGGTCTGCGCTAACGACACACGTAAGTTGTCACCATCAACGGGGGAGGGGGGAGGGTCGGAAGAGCAGTCACCGTAAATGGGCTTTCAAAATGTTCCACGATAAGCAAACACCCATCCGGAGCAGGGGCGAGGGCCAGGCAGGGAGGCAATTCCTTATAATTGTTATTGGCAGGACTCGGATCTTTGAGATTATTATTTGAAGACTTTCAAAAGCAGTCTATCTGATGGGCAAAAGCCACTGCCTGAGTAGCTGCAGATTGGAGAGGCAAACACAACAACCGGAGTTGTACACGAAAGTTATCTACAATTAATTAAGATAAGAATCCTTAAGATTTCCCGCACCACGCAGCAGGACTGGCTTTGAAAAATTATTTATTTAGATATTCAAAACGATGGTGGCTCCCTCTCTCGCTCCCTCTCTCCTCTCCTCTTCCGCTGGCACAGAACAATGGGCATTTTACAAAAGACCGAGGGGCAGGGAGTTCGAAAAACTTTGCACGGCCAGGACAAGGACGAGGACGAGACAATGGATGCCGACGACTAGGTCCTCCGCATTCGGGCCCGATGGCAACTGAGTGTAAGTGAAAGGAAATCACTTAATAGCGTCACTTTGTCCGTCGGTCGTTCCCTAATGCGTGAGTGCGTTCGAGGTCCGCTCATTCACGACTACAACTACAACGAGAATGAAGAAGCGCTGACATCGGACAAACCAACGGGTGCTGCAGAGCAGAGAAACAAGAAAAGAAATAACAATAAAACGGGTTGACGCTACGGCGCCTTTCAAGTAATTACAACGAACTATTAACTCTGATGATGATCGGCACGATGATGGCGCAAAAAAGGGTTGGCCGGGCTCCCTCTCCTGTGTGCACAGTGCTGTGCTATTCGCTGTAATCCTCTGCTGCTCCCTGCCTGTAAAGCTGAAATGTCAATTGGATTGAGAGCGTAGATGGGAGCCCCAAAGACATACACACTGCTGCGTAAATACTACCCGGAGAGTGATGAAAATTCCGGTTCCGGTAGATTATAAGCTCTCGGGGCGGGACATGGTGGACACGACGTACAAAGCAGTCTTTTGTGTCGCGCTTAATGGATGGTTGGTGGATGAATGGTTATCATGCCTTCGAGCTTTCCTCTCCACTGCTTGGTCTAATCCTTTCATTTGCATTTCGATTGTTTGCGGGTAAGTAGCATATCTCATTGAACTCGACGCAATTACCGAGGAGGGGGGGTTTTGTTTTGCTTTGCCTCGACTGCTGGGATGGACGATAAGTGATGAAATCTGCAAGTTGAATGGAAGAAGCCATTGCCGGGGGATGAGGCTGCGGCATGCATGGGATTTATACCGCCAGCAGATAAAGATGTTCATTTTTGTTCCCTCGCCGGAAGACGAACAAGCTGTCAACAGCGGTTGCCCCCTAATTTCTGACATCCGTCCGCTCCGACAATCCATCTTCCGCGACGGAGATTACGAGACTTCGAGGCAAATGGACGACACCGGCACGGTTGAGCATGATGCGAGCTAATCCTCGAACAAGTGACTGAGACTGCCTGTGACTGAGACTACCTCCGACTGAGACTGCCTGCGACTGGATGCGAGTTGCCATCCGATTTGAAAATCGCCCCGTGAATAGCGTGAAACGAATTTTTGAAAATCTTTTCTTCAGCTCTCTGTCTTGCGAGACGATAAATGATGGCGTGACAGCGCCTGAGGTTCCCCTACCCGCAATCCTGCAATTAATCATACACAATTCACGGCCTAAGTCCTTTCAAATTCCCTTTCTTTACCCAAATCCATCTGTCAACCGACCGCCACCATCAATCACACGTCATCTTCGTCGTCGCACACTCAGCCATGTTCAAATGCAAATTCGAAAGTCGAACTTAAAATCCAGTTCCGCGGCGGATAGATGACTCAATCAAAAAGTTAACAGCCGACAGTCCATATCCTTACCAATTTACAGTTCCCTTCCCGTTTCCGGTTTCTCTGTTTTTTTTTGGTAGATTTTTCTGTTTTCAATAACTTCCGCCTGCCCGGGCTCGAAGCCGTGTGTGACGCAACCCATCGAATTAGTGAGCCAAATCGAAATCCAAATCCTTGCCTCCCCCCTCGGCTCCTGCCTCCCGCCCCCGATGCCCACATTCAGTCCCCAGTCCCCTTGAAGAAATGTCAAGCGAATGCCGAAGTATGTCCATCATCTCTAGCCCGAACGACAAGCACCAAAAATTGACTGAGTGAGTGAGCGATGGTGGGAAGGAAAGGGGGTGGAAGGAAGGAAGGAAAGAAGCGAAAGAATAATGTGATATCTAAATTGCCACGGAAATAATGCCATTAGGCCGCTCCAAACGCTTCAATCGCTCCGCAACGACCGCCATGGCCCACCTCTCAGCCATCTCCTTGCGCTATCTTGCCGGCAAATGAACTTCGATAAATTATATCCCAAAAATAACTGCCACAACGGGGAAGGACCATAATTCCCAATCATAAATTAAGCAACGACGACGTAGCCCCGAGGATGTAATCTAATCAAGTTTCTAACTATACCATATCGGAGTTTATTGCGGGATTATCGGAAAAACAGCAAAGGAAACGGCAAAATTTCCATATTTTCACATCTCCCACCACAGCACTCTGTCATCTCCTCCTCCTGCCACCGGCCAATGGCCCAGACATCCAGCGGCGGACAGTGGACTTGTTCAGACCACTCTCACTAGATCCAGGGTGTATCGATGTCTTCCGCATGTACTCGGGTACTTGTACCGCACAAACCTAACCTCAACCTTTTAATGAGTAACTTCGCCTTCGCCACATTCTGTAAGTCATCCCCATTTTGGGTGGGTGCCTTTTCCTCCTTTCTCTATTCATTATTTTGTGTGTTTATTCTGGTTTTTTTTTTGTTTCGCTTTTCTCTGGTGAAAAGCGTTTTCGGTGTTTTTTTTTTTCGGTGTCGTTCATTGTTGGCTTGGCGGTCGTCGTCGGTGTATGAGGGGGAGGGGGGGAACTGAAAATGCCTGGCATGTACTGTATATCCTTTTCTCTGGTCTCCTGGTAACCTTCAGCGGATGTGTGGCTGGTTTTCTGGCTTAGCGGTGGAATGGTGTAAGCACTTGGCTTAGAAGAATGAAAATTGATATCCTCCGTCTCCGGTGTTGCCTTCAGGGGCGCACCCTCACTCTCCCCCTCTGCCGCCCTGCATCCTTGCGTAGTACTCTGTTGCTTTTGCTTGTTTTAATAAAATTTCTCCCTGGACGATAACAACACACTTGCCATTTCAGGATTTCCATATTTTTTTTTTTCGGAATTTCTTTTTTTTTTCTGTCCGCTTTTTTTTCCGTTTTCGTTTCATTCCTTCGTTTGTTCGGGTTTTTTTTTCTCTTGTGTCCTGATGCCCGTGCCTTCTTCTTTTGCCGGGACGAATATTCAACATCAAGCCGACGCACGGCTGGAGGGAGGAATACTTAAGCATCCCACATGACTTAAAGTATTTTCTCCTTGAAAGCGAACAAATATGATTTACGGAATTTTATTTTATTTTTTTTTTTTCATTTTTTTTCGGTGCTTCCTTCTAACCCCGGGTCCTTTGTTTATGTTTTGAAAGGACTACGTTTTTTTTTTTTGTTTTCGTGTTCTTATTCTAAGGGTACGTACTTTGGGAGCACTTAACCCTTTTCGCATGCGAGTACTCGCTCGTAGAGCATACCTGGCTGCCCCAGTGAATGCCTGGATGGATGAGAGAACATTTGGTTTCGAGCTTAAGGATCAGATTTGACGGGAAACAATTTTTTCTTTTTTGAAATAGGGAACATTTCAAGTTTTTCGACAGTCCTTAACCGACGTGTGGGATGGTGGGGAGGGGGGTGAATGCGTGTGTCTATCGAATGTGAGTGAGTACGGTGAACATGCAATTTTCTGAGATGGAAATTTGCTGCTCCTCCACTTGTCAATCTGCGCTGGGGTGGAGTGGCAGCGGGTGAATGGTCAAAGGAGAGGTGCTCACTTTTTCGTTCAGTGAGCTCAAGGCATGTGTCTGAGGACGGAATAACCAATGGACTCAGGAACTTACTCGAGATGGGTGACTTTTACGTTCTGTGAACTCGAAGCCTGTGTCTGAGGATGTCTGAGGATGGAAACCAAAACTTATTCGAGATCCAACACCCTGTCAAAGCCTGGAATCAATGAATCTCCTCCCACATCTCCTCCTTCCCCAGAAATATGAGGTCCTTCTCCTTCGTAGCACAAGATAAATGCAACAAAAACGCCGCAAGTGGATGCGTGTGCGAGATCCATAGTCAAACGGTGGCCGGAAGTCTCAAGAGCCTGCCAAGACGCCCTGTCAAAGCCTGCAAACTCCCCCTTCCCCAGAAATCTGAGTTCCCTCTCCGTCGTAACACAAGATGAATGCAACAAACACGCCCGAAGGTGGATGCGTCTGCATGGAACAACCAAAACTTACTCGAGATCCATAGTCAAATGGTGGCCGGAAGTCTCAAGAGCCTGCCAAGACGCCCTGTCAAAGCCTGCAAACTCCCCCTTCCCCAGAAATCTGAGTTCCCTCTCCGTCGTAACACAAGATAAATGCAACAAACACGCCCGCAAGTGCAACACGAAGCAACAGCAAACTTTCATCAAGGCAGCGTCCTTTTAATCACCGCCATGAATTAGCACAAAACCGCCGGATATCAAGTTCAACCCCCTTCACATACTTCACATGGATTACTTCTCCGAAATCGTGGTCAGTCGAATAAATTTCAACAGGACTCATTAGCAAAAAAGAAACCGAGCTCCTGCTCGTCCTTCATCCGCATGGCAACCACCTAGACATTGTAAAGTCAATTCGTTCTAATTTTCCGAACCATGTTCGTTCAGTTGCCCCGTCTTCCTCGGCTGCTCGGTCAAACACGGCCGTCCTCGTCGTCGTCTCAAAGACCGGAGATAGTGTGTGAAAGCTTCTAAATTCTTACCCTGCACACCAGTGGTCATGGTCATAGTTGTAGCAGGACATAATTAAAACCAACAACAGCTGTAGCTGGGTGTGTGTATAGCAACAGCATTGACAGTGGCCAGCAGTCGGAGTCCTCCGTCCTCGTCCTCAACCTCGTCTTCGTCCTCGTCCAGCTGCTTGAGGGCAGTTGAGGTTGCGAAGGCAATTTCCTGCAGAGCCATACATCGGCATGTAGTGTCTAATCGTGAACGCATACACTCATGTACACGAAAGGGGTTGCATTTAGAGAAACAACATCGCCCGGGCAGCTGTGACGCGTCCATAATTTTCCAGCTTTACCCAAAAGAAATGTCTCCGAACGCCGAACACACTCTGGCAAGAGGCGACTCCTGCAACAAACGTGGGCGTGGATGGTGGGTGGGTGTGTTTTTTTTTTGTTTTTTTTTTTTCAAAGAATTTCTTTGCTTTTAATTAAAAATCTCTTGATGACCAATTTGAGTCACTGCGAGTGTGGAGCTGCTGTGAAGTGCTTTATCCTCTTAAAGTTGATGATTTGATACAATTTCTTTTCGGGTGTGGGGGCTGGGCCACTGTGCATGTGTGTGCGAGACGGGGGATGAGTGGACTTTAAGGCAAAGTTTTGTGTGAGGTTTCTCGGAATTTCATTCACTCTGCTCCGGCTGCCCAGGCCCGTCTACAATGGATAAATTAATTAAGAAACTTTACGAGATACAAACTTGAGACCATTGACTGCTGGTGGTTGGGGGGGGGGAGTGGTCTTTGAAGGAATTTCTGATCGATAAGTGGGCTATAATGACACAAAGTTTCCTCAAACAAGGGGGGTGTTGTTTGCTTGTCTCCGTTAATTTAAATCCGATTTGCACCTATCCGTGAAGTGATGCTGGAAGGGGGCACCCGCGAACCACCCCCCTTGACAAATCTGTCAAATCAGTCATTGCTTGGCCCTTTCCATCAACAACTCTCGCTCTCGTGGCACAAATATAAATACCAACGTGTTAGCCACCTAATCAGCTCTCATCATCGAGCCCAGATCTCGAACCCCCATCTGGCCGTTCCTCTGCAGACGGCCAGGATTAATTGCCGCAACAATCTCGTGAATGTTAAACTCTGCTGTTGTCGCTGCTTCTCCTCCTGCTCACTCGGTGGTGGTGTGGTTTCCACTTATTCCACAGCCGTTCCTCTGGTTAAGGGTTTAACAAATATCCGGACATTTGTCAGTGCCCGCATCTCACGTGCTCGCACACTTGTCCCTAAAGTTGCAGGTTGCTCGTCCTCCGTCGTCGCTTACCCTTCTCCACACACACACACACACACACACACACACACACACGTGGACAAGGTATGCTTTATGCCTGAGAGGAGATATAAAATTTATTTATGTTCTTTCGTGCGGTCATTGCTTATTCAAGGTCAGTTGGTTCGGTTAACCAAACACACACACACACTCACACGTGAGAAGGACTAGGTGTCCCATACTGAATACTGAACGGCAGCCCTGGACTGGCGCATCACACCAGCGGTCGTACCTGCAGCACGAAAGGAGGATCGTCTTTCTGGTGGTTTGTTGGTTTGTTGCTATGTTAGTGATACTTAACGGTCGTTCCTTGTAATGTCCATCGATTTATCAGCACTCCCATGCAGCCGTAGCCATAGTCTCTTGGGTGATATAAGCATTATAGTGGAGTGCCACAGAGAACAAACTACCTTATCTACACGTTGAGATAAATTTTATGGAGCGTCTTCCATCATGCGGCTGTGGAGTCAAGTCTGCCGTTAACTACATTGTAAGATGCAATTTCGAGGACTTGCCAGGCTGCTGGCTGCTCCTATGGCAACTGCAAGGATATGATTGAGTGCCTATCGCCGTCGCCGTCGCCGTCGCCATCGCCTTCGCCTTCCTCCTTCTCGGTGGTTTGGAGGAGACGTGCTGGTGCCGGTGCTGGTGCCGATGCCGATGCCTGTGCCAGTGCCAGTGTCAGTGGCCGTGGAGCGGGTACTCTAAGCAGCAGTCTAAACAAGCAGTTTGTATCTTTTGCGAGTGTGGCTCATGTTTGCCGGTTGATTGCTATTTATTATCTCTCTCCCTCTCCCCATCCTTCGGGCTGTGTATCCTTTTACGTTTTATATCCTGCATTTGGTGAATTATTCACCCCGCCACCGTCGATGATGCCATTTAATCATCTCATGCCTCGTGGGACCACTGCATGATGTCATATCGGTTAATGTCCTCTTTTACAGCCAAAGCCCATAATCGGGCTGCAACTCTTCGCAACTATCGCGGCTCCGTTCACATGAAGCGAACTCATTATGCGCCGTCAATCATGGAGGTCCTCTTCCGGCAATTAAATCGCCAAATAAAATTTCATAGCGTCGTCACTGCCATTTGCCGTTCCGTCGTTGCCTCTACACCGTGTACCCGGCCAGAATGTCAATAGTGATGATGATGACTGAGTTGCCAACCACCATCCACCCCCCCCCCCCCTCCGCCCCGGTGAAGGGAATGATTTCCAATTAGACCCATTTATTCTCGTGCTTCCTTCGGCGGGAAGGGGGCAAGGACTGGTCCCATTTGGACTGGTTTTATTGGCCATCGATTAGGCCGGAGGCTAATTTTTCATTTCTTCGTCATTACCGGCGAGCATGGACGGCTCGGCGCTTATATGCACGAGACGACGGCAATTAATTTGCCAAAATTTGACTGATTCGAGTTGTGTGTGTGTGGCTGGCGATTTATGAGTGAGGTCATCCGCAGGATGTGCTCCGTGTGCGGCAGCTGCGAGGGGGAATCCTTTTGAATTGTGGCTTGCGGGACGATTGTTTTGTGGCGACTCACCCTGCACTGTCATCTGTCTTCTTGGAGTGAAATTCGAAGGCACATGGTGACCGCAGGAGAGAAGCACGTTAGAGTGATTTATTGGAAACGTTTCACTGGACGTGACACAGTTTAAACTTCAAAATTGTTGTGCGACCACGACAGCAGCCAGAGGTGCCTTTGGACGAGATGGAGCTGTCTGGGGCATGACTAAGCAGATTAAGCGGCGACCTTAAGTGTCCTTTTGATGGATTGTTGAAGAGAAAGAGAGAGAGGGAAAGAGGGGGGGAGCGGCAGAAGGTCCGCAGTGCAGCATGTGAACATGTCCGAAGGTGGACAGCTGGATTTTGCACATCCCTCCCTTTCTTCCAAGCCCTCTGTCTATAGTCAACGATCCCCCTTCGCAGTTAATTCGAGATCAAAGTCAAAGTTGATCTCCTCTAACGTCCTTTGAACTCATTTTTGCCACTTTTGAGGGTTCCTGGTTGCATGCGGGCAATGTTCGCTCACAATCCAACGAAAAATGAAGTCAAATTAAACCTTTAAAGACAACTTTTGGCCGACACAAGTCGAGGGACATGCCGCGAGCCGGCTCCATGCCTTCTAGCTTCAAAGTGGTTTGAATGAAATGAATCGCAATTACGAGTGCCTCCGAGACGAATAAACAATCTGTCGAGCATGCTCCAACATTCCCGACCATAATCATGGTAATTTGTGCGATCCGCACAGTCCTCGTGCTGAATTCATAAAAAAAAAAACTACACAATCCCTGACTCCGTCGGAATGACTACACGAGATGTTACGAACCCTCCCCCCGTTCCGACTCGCCGAAAGCTAAACCCGACAAATCTTGATAAGTCAACGATTTAGTTGGCATTCATAAATGTTTCATCAACCCCATAAAAGCGAATGTATCTGTATATGGTCCCATGATCATCTCTCATCTCTCGTATCAGCATTATCCGTCGCCGCTGACATATTCCCTCGATAATTTTCGCCGCACCCCCCCCCCCCTCTCCCCCACCAACCGTCGCCACTATCAGGCTTCGTCTTCATCGCTACCATACCAGCGCGCACAGCCTACACATTGTATAGTTACGCGATAAGATAGTCGTCTCGGTGCGCCATCGTAAAAGTCGACAGAATAAAAAAAAAAAAAACTTATTACAATTTACGACAAATGATTTGGAGATATAGAAGGATATTCGCGCAATACGCGATGATTCGCAGAAAGGAGCAAAAAAACGACATGATCTCTCCTCTGTGCGTGCGTGAGGTGAGGGATGCGGAAGAACTATTGCGTAGTCATTGTGTATGTGGCCGTGGCAAGTGTAATACCTTGGGGGACATAAATCAAATTCGGGACGATACGAAGATAGATTGAGTTTGCCCCCCGATGCCCGATGCGGAAGGCGAACTTTTATGATTCTCCCGGATTCCATGGAAAGGCTAATCATGGCACGTTTCAACCAGCATGCCACCTGGGATGGTGGACACCGTTGACCCGGTGAAACTATGAGAGACGAAGGAGGCCATGTTGACGAAGGCTTTCACTTCAAATTAGTTCAGGGCTGCCTTCTCAAACGGCTCGAAATCACAGCAGACACCCGCACCTCAGCCCAGTCTCAAATCTGTGCCACCAACAAAGAGCCGGCGAAACTGAAACGCTCTTCCTTTCCTTTTTTGGGTTATCCCCCATTTAACTTCGGTTCATCTCTTCCCGAGATGATTGCCAGCCAACCCCATTCTCCGTAGGTTTCCGCTCTCGTCCTCCTGCCTCTCCACAGCCGGCACGGCGGTCGACAAGATTTATTGCCCAAGAAAACACAAGGAGCGCACTGGAAGCCATTTCAATTTCTTTTCCGCCACCACCGCCGCCGGCCACCGGCCTATAGCCGGCGTTCCTCTCAATTCAGCTCGTTATATGAACACCTACTATTTTACATTCCAACTTCTTGTGATCTCCGTCAGCGCGCGATGCATAGCGCCACGGAATCGGATGCAATGAAAGGCGGGGACGGGTTGGGGGCGAAAAATACTATTAAGAGCAGCCTTCTTTTATCATCCTGTAATGACATAATAAAGTACTTGGCGCACACAAGAAAACCCCGAAGTCGAAGATGCCCGGACGAGGATGAAAAAAAAAAAAAAAAAAAACAACTCGTAGAGACCACCGCCGGAGTCCGGGAGTCCGTAGTCCGGACCCATCTGCGCGAGAAGTTGCCATGACAGTTTCTGACTTAGGTCGTTCGCCGCCTCCCTCTCATTCGCTGGAGAGGGAGGGGGGGGGGGGGGACAATCCTGACAAAAGCACAATCGTCCACACAAGGACGATACCGAGCCGGGCAAGGAAACAAAGTCGGAGGAAGGACTAGCAGAAAAAAAGAAACCAAAACGAAAACAATATGAAAAGAAAAGGAAAACAACATCAAAAGTTTTGCACAAGCCACGCAAAAGAAAAATGCATCTTGGACGACCCCTGCCGTTGTCGTCGTCGTCGTCGTCGTCGTTGAGCCTTGGGGTAAAGGAAAAGTTCTGCTCCTCAGAATGCGTCACCACCCATCCGCCAACCCGCCCACCAAGTAATACAAGCCGCCAACTTGGTGTCCGAAAAGTTTTGAGTTATGTAAATAATTTATAACGGTCATTGGTGGGCGGAGGTTGGTGGGTGGTCGGTGGAAAGTGGAAAGTGGCTTCTGGCCTGCCTATGGGGAGTGGGTGGACACAGAATAGGCTGACAGTTGAACGCTCCTTTAAAGTTTGTCCATCGGCGGCGCGGTGCTCGGACGGCACACGCACCCAGAATGGATATGACCGGGGGTTGGGATGAATTGGGCGTTGATTAAATGATTGGTTGTTCCTTGGTTTTTGTTCTGTTTTCTGTTTTCGCTTGTCATGTCGTGTGCCTCTTGTTGTTTTCGTGTCTTGGGGGCCGGCGTGGCGAGGTCCTTCGTTGGAGGTGAAAAGTGAAAATGGGCCTATTTTTAGTGGAGAGGGAGTGGCTCCTGAATTGACCTCGAGCTGGTGAACAGTGAAATGGCTGCGAACACAGGGGCTGTGCTGACAGAGGCTGCAGGACAGTGTCAAGCTGCATTTAATTCACATAACCGCCGCCCGAGGACATTGCCTCACCATTCATCAGACTTACCGTGAATTTGAAATGTCTAACCACCACAAAGCACACACGTATTTAACGGCCAATATAACGCTTGTCCGGTTGTGTGTGCATAAACATTAAACAGTTCCCGAATGTTGTCCCATGGGAAATGTCCTCGTGCAATGTCAATACATGTGTACAAAACACTGCATGCTCCTTATGCTCCCGCACTAAGTCCCTTAATGTCGCCGGCAATCTCACACTCAACCGCGCATAGATCCCAGAGATCCTTGAACTGAAACCGTTTCCATATGAACGAATAATTTATGATTTAGTAAGCACTTAGGACTTTGTGTGGTTTTAATTATGAATAATATGAACAGCACACGCAGGACACACTTCACTTCATAGACACAGGCAATCCACACACACAATCCAGTCTTACTCTCTCTTTCTCTCTCTCTCTGCCTCTCATCCCTCGCCGCCCGCGCCTAAGGGTAGCGTCGGTCGTTGTCGCTTCGCAACATTAGTGCGGCAAGCATTGGTGGTCGGGTTTCATTCACTCATAATCATATTTTACGAAAAACCAACGGAACCGGATGTGCTTCCATCCATATGCTGCTGAGAATTGATTAACATCGCAAATGTGCCATAACTTCGATGCGAAAAGGGTGAGCAAGAGTGAGAGTGCGTGTGTGTGTGTGTGTGTGTTATCCTCTGCCAGAATCACTACTGCCACGTAAATCAATCGAGCAAATCCTTCTAATTACCAACTACGGCGACCGCAAGGATATTGTTCCGCACACACAGGAGGCCAGGATTTTCTTTTGTGCTCTAGCTTCATTCATCCGCCGCACACACACACACACACACACACGAATACGGGCGTATTCATTACGTAACGCCAAAAAGCAGATGGCAGACGACTACCGATTGCCGACTGCCGAGGATCCAGAACGAAGAGAAGGAGGAGGATGGAGCAGGATGAGCGGAGCGGTGTGGCATGGGCGAAAAATAAATTAAATCCCTTCCATGGGAGTCACATCGAAAAATATCACATCGAATAGAGCTCGGCTCAGTCTTGAGGTGATTCCCAGCGCCTTGCCGAGAGTATCTCCATCGGGCGACCATCGCCCCCAACACCCGCCGGCAGTGTGTAATAATTATTTTAATAAGCTGGCACGTGATCTGCATGCATGGATGGATGACGGCCGGAGCAGGGAAGCGTGGAGCGGCGCAAAATAATAATTAGTCGCTCTGCATTATTCAGGACTCCTGACGGGTGGCTGGCTCAGTGTTCTCGACGAACGATTGGTGCGTTCGCATGTGTCATCACTTGTGAGTGCGTATGTGTTCCTTGGAGGGGAGAGGGAGATGGCCATTAAGAAAGCTTTGACCGTTTTAATTAGAAACGTTTTCCCAGTGAATACGTCATGCGAATGTTCCCCGTCCTTGGGCGCACAATTTGACTCCGGCACTTGACATTTCACATCGCTCCGAGTGCCACCATTAACTCCCCACCGGCTTAGCGAGCGGGAGCTGGATAGAAAACCGCCGCATAATACACTCGGCCGTGGTGTGTCCTTTAAAAGGATTACATTTGCTGCCATAAAACCGAAAATGGCAGTAGTCTTGGTTAAGCTGCGACTTCACGTCAGAAACAAATTACAGCCAAAGACACCGGCGCGGCAAGGACCATCGCTCCTTAGTCCCGTCCTGCTCGCAGGTATGGATGTGAAAACTGAAAAAAAAAAAACGTTCCGTAATGACCACTACGCCATCGCAGCCGCACGTCCCCAAGGAGACACCGGAACGGAGGAGCACCATTGCTGTGGAAAAAGGGAAAAAACCCACAAAAAAAAAAGAAAGAAAAACGAAAAGTAGCTCCGGAGAGGAAAACAGACCCAAGAACACTTGGCATTTCCCAAAGGAAATGTTGCAAACATGATTTATGCCACAGCTGAGTTCTGTTCTCCACGCCTTGCTCAGCCGTTTGGCTAACATCCTCTTCGGCTGGTGTACCCGGTTTGGTGCCGTTGCCGCTGCCGCTGCCCCTGCCGCTACCGCACCCCTATCGGTTGTGGTAGGGCGCGAAATTAAAATAAATTTTTCATCTGCACGCGTTGTGACGCGCGGGCTCCTTTGATGTGTACGTTTGGAATAGGTTTGTCTGTCTGCCGATCGGATGGTCTGTCCGGGCTGGTGCACGCCGCGCCGCTCGGAATAAGGTCGTGAGCAATTTTTGTTCCCCTCCCCCGATGTTCCGCTGCTGCTGGGGGGAAGCGAAACCATGGTGGACCCCAATCGTTGCTGGAAATATATGGAGACCTCGCTCTTGTTAGATTTCAGAATTTCTAAGACATGCCAGAGCCCCGTGGCTGAGAACAAACATTTGGTGCGGGGGAGGCGTGTAGTTGTTGACGTTTGGATGGCCCTTATGCGAAAAAGATGCTGCTGTGGGCCTAGATAAATCGGAAACCGGCTAATTTTGGAATATTTCGGAGAATTTTCGCACTCTGTGAAGCGTGATCTTCGAACAAAGTGCCGACGAAGTCTGTGTGTTCTTGCGCTTGTCGCTGACGTGAAGCGGAATGGTCGGTTGTGGGAGGATGTTATTTCGGATCGTTGTGTCCTATATCCTATATGTAGGTGTAAACTAGTTGGTCGTTCGTCTAATAGGGCCGCTGTGCAAATTGCAAGGTGAGCCATGAAAAATCCTGGATTTTTTAGGTGAAAATCTCGATGTCGTCGGATTCACTCCAAATGTATTTGATTCGATTAATAGACACTAGACAACACACCCACAGGTGTACAAAAGTCCTAGGTAGCCTAGTTTGGCCGCTGTGCCAGTTGGAAGATGAGCTAGGATAAGGCTGAAAATGCCTTACTATACACTGTCAATTTTTTTAGGTGAAAATCTCGATGTCGTCGGATTCACTCCAAATGCATTTGATTCGATTAATAGACACTAGACAACACACCCACAGGTGTACAAAAGTCCTAGGTAGCCTAGTTTGGCCGCTGTGCCAGTTGGAAGATGAGCTAGGATAAGGCTGAAAATGCCTTACTATACACTGTCAATTTTTTTAGGTGAAAATCTCGATGTCGTCGGATTCACTCCAAATGTATTTGATTCGATTAATAGACACTAGACAACACACCCACAGGTGTACAAAAGTCCTAGGTAGCCTAGTTTGGCCGCTGTGCCAGTTGGAAGATGAGCTAGGATAAGGCTGAAAATGCCTTACTATACACTGTCAATTTTTTAGGTGAAAATCTCGATGTCGTCGGATTCACTCCAAATGTATTTGATTCGATTAATAGACACTAGACAACACACCCACAGGTGTACAAAAGTCCTAGGTAGCCTAGTTTGGCCGCTGTGCCAGTTGGAAGATGAGCTAGGATAAGGCTGAAAATGCCACTGTCAATTTTTTTAGGTGAAAATCTCGATGTCGTCGGATTCACTCCAAATGTATTTGATTCGATTAATAGACACTAGACAACACACCCACAGGTGCACAAAAGTCCTAGGTAGCCTAGCTTGGCCGCTGTGCCAGTTGGAAGATGAGCTAGGATAAGGCTGAAAATGCCACTGTCAATTTTTTTAGGTGAAAATCTCGATGTCGTCGGATTCACTCCAAATGTATTTGATTCGATTAATAGACACTAGACAACACACCCACAGGTGCACAAAAGTCCTAGGTAGCCTAGCTTGGCCGCTGTGCCAGTTGGAAGATGAGCTAGGATAAGGCTGAAAATGCCACTGTCAATTTTTTTAGGTGAAAATCTCGATGTCGTCGGATTCACTCCAAATGTATTTGATTCGCTTAATAGACACTAGACAACACACCCACAGGTGTACAAAAGTCCTAGGTAGCCTAGTTTGGCCGCTGTGCCAGTTGGAAGATGAGCTAGGATAAGGCTGAAAATGCCTTACTATACACTGTCAATTTTTTTAGGTGAAAATCTCGATGTCGTCGGATTCACTCCAAATGTATTTGATTCGATTAATAGACACTAGACAACACACCCACAGGTGTACAAAAGTCCTAGGTAGCCTAGTTTGGCCGCTGTGCCAGTTGGAAGATGAGCTAGGATAAGGCTGAAAATGCCTTACTATACACTGTCAATTTTTTTAGGTGAAAATCTCGATGTCGTCGGATTCACTCCAAATGTATTTGATTCGATTAATAGACACTAGACAACACACCCACAGGTGCACAAAAGTCCTAGGTAGCCTAGCTTGGCCGCTGTGCCAGTTGGAAGATGAGCTAGGATAAGGCTGAAAATGCCACTGTCAATTTTTTTAGGTGAAAATCTCGATGTCGTCGGATTCACTCCAAATGTATTTGATTCGATTAATAGACACTAGACAACACACCCACAGGTGCACAAAAGTCCTAGGTAGCCTAGCTTGGCCGCTGTGCCAGTTGGAAGATGAGCTAGGATAAGGCTGAAAATGCCACTGTCAATTTTTTTAGGTGAAAATCTCGATGTCGTCGGATTCACTCCAAATGTATTTGATTCGATTAATAGACACTAGACAACACACCCACAGGTGCACAAAAGTCCTAGGTAGCCTAGCTTGGCCGCTGTGCCAGTTGGAAGATGAGCTAGGATAAGGCTGAAAATGCCACTGTCAATTTTTTTAGGTGAAAATCTCGATGTCGTCGGATTCACTCCAAATGTATTTGATTCGCTTAATAGACACTAGACAACACACCCACAGGTGTACAAAAGTCCTAGGTAGCCTAGATTGGCCGCTGTGCCAGTTGGAAGATGAGCTAGGAAAAGGCCTTATTGATGATTCCGAAAATTCGGATTTAAACAGAATTCAATTAAATGAGATAAATTTAATGGCTAAGGGGACATATTCTTACATTACATTTTGTTAATGAGTATTCTTTTCAATTTAATCATTATTTCGAAAGCCCATGGCAAAAAATTGGTTGCATTTCTGTGCGGCTCTGCACGAACAAAGGCCCTTTTCGCGGGCAAACGTATTTACAAAAATCCGAATGATTTCACCTGAACAACGAACTATGGAAGTCAGAAATAAAGCCGTGTTCTTTTTTCGCGCATTCTACCCGCATTCAGTGCACGTCAACCGAATTCGATGATAAAATATTGTACAAAATTGAACTGTGAATTCCGCACATTTTGCAAATGAGAATATCTCTCGCCAATATTGTGTACAATCGCTGATAAAACCGTACATTTTGCCAACCCCGGCGCCCAGCCCAACCCACACACGTCGCACACGCCGCGACCCATTGAACGCATGAATTGCAATTACCTCACCACTTGAGATCACCAAAATGAATCTCATTTCTGTCACCCGCAGAGCAAAACAACAAAAGGAGCCCCGAACAGAACAACAAGCAACGGACGACCAATGGAAAAAGAGAGAGAGAGGGACAGAGAGAGAGAGAGAAAAAAAAAATTAAATCGCAAATAATTGCAAATTAATCATCAATCCAGAACCAAAGAGCCGCAGCGCGGCAGTGTACCGCCAGAAGCGGCAGAAACGGCAAAAACGGCGGCAGCCTATAGGGGTCGACATTTTTCGCAATCACAGAACCGGAATTAATTTCTGATTCAAATTTAAATGGACGGAAGTAATTCAGTTGAATCCCAAATGCGAAATAAAGCACCCACACTCCCCGAAAATCGAATAAACCACCATCACCACCCATCGCCACCCACCGCACCCCTCCCAAACCGACCATCGAGTCAGCGAGCCAGCGAGCCAGCGAGCCAGCGAGAGCCAACCACACACCGCCAGTCGGGGACAATGTCATTCGGTGGACGACAACATGCGCCCGCATGTGTGTCTGAATGGACCGATACCATTGTCCGATGTATCCGCAAAAATCAAATATCCTCGAACGGTCGGCGGCGCATCATTCTTGTATACAATTCAAATGATTTCTGTATCATTGTGGCATATGCATGAATAACAATCGCTCAGCCCATCCTCCTCCCCCTTTTGGCATTTAATTTGGCCACAAAATCAATTTACCCGGCTGCGTTTGAGTGAGGTGGGGGTGGCTGTGCTTGATGGTCGATGGTTTGTGTGGGTGGTCGCCCTCCAGCTGGGCCCCGGCTCTGGACTGCAGCGAGACGCCCCTGCCCGGCCAGGACAAATTCCATGCTGGGGCCGGGAATTCCTTTCCCATATTTATTCCGAGGGGAAATTGCTGTTTTTATTATTATTCTCTTTTATTTTGTTTCTCGGTTATTTACGGCTGAGTGGATGGAGAAATCGAAATCGAAAAAAAAAAATTAAAGAAGAAGAGAAGGACAAGGAGCCACCACCCCCTGTTGTTAATTACGGGTGCGAGGCGGCGGCGGAGTGCAGTGATCAAGGAAATAGGTCAAATCGAGTTAATGATTGATGAGGCATTGTCGATAAGAGGTTCCCTAGCCGTCCAGTGAGGCTCGTCTACCCAGCCAGCCTTAGTCGCCTTCCCTAGCACTCACCCCCCGGAACGAACGTGTGTATGCAATCAGATTTTAATCAATTCCAGGCGACAGCTGTGAAATTTCTGGTGATCAAATGTTTGCCAAACACTTTCATCAGAGCTCTCTAGAGCGCACAAACGGCAACGGCAAAGGCAGCTTTGTTTGCTCGCTCAACGCGCAACCCTTTTCATTCGCGCAATCGGTAAATAATGACGAACGGCAACGAAACCGTATGTCAACCGCACTGGCTCTGTGTCAGTCTATTTGCTTAAATGTCTCTCTCTCTCTCTCTCTCTCTCTCTCTCTCTCTCTCTCTCTCTCTCTCTCTGTGTGCTGTTCGATAGTTTGGATTCTTTTAGTGTTTCATTTCGTTTCGTTTAAATTGTTGCCGCTTTAATTGTGTGATGGCTTCATTTCGGTGGGGATGGGGGGCAGACGATGACGGGCTGAGGTGAGGACCCCCTGGCAATGGATGACATTGTGTCGTTTGCTTGCTAATCAATGAACTACCATCAGCTTTGTGTAGCGATTCGAAAAGAAACCCCACAACCGACCGACCGACCGGCCAGCTGAGAGAGTGAGAGAGAGAGAGAGACTGAATGTCTTTGATGGGATTGTTTGGTTATACATTACTCCTTCCTTGCCTCCCCCATCCCGTCATCTGTCAGACACAACAACCTTGTCAATTTATTGATTCACTTTGTATCTTCTTGGATATCCCGGGGTTGTGTGGGTCTTCCGACTGACTGGCTGGCTGGCTGGCTGGCTTGGTTGGCCCCACTCAACTTCAGTTCGATGCGTCTTACCTTGTCCGAGACGGTCGTCGTTTACGCCTTGTTACCCGATTGTCATCTTGAATGTCACTTTGAGTCCTTCAGCTTCACCGCTAAGATGAATGTGTCAGCAGTGATTGTTATGACGCGTCCACTATCAGTGGATTGTCGTCGAGTGCATGACGGTGTGGTAGGTGAGGTAGCAGCGGCTCGCAAATATTTGCACTTGGCTGCGTTGACTTTTCAGATTTTGCTTGGAAACTTTCTTTTGTTCTCCTCGTCTCTGGGCTGACCACAGAGCCATTTTCAGCGCACGCACAGCCGGTTTTGTGCCTCAGTCGCCGAGTGACTCTTCAGAGTGTCGACGCGACGACATCACTGTCGCTGACACAAATAACCAAATAAAGTGCACAACTGGGTCGCATGCACGCTCGTTCGTGACTGACTCACCGCCGACGTGGACAACGGGGAGTGCTCTCCGCATTCGATGCCAATACGCGGGAGCCCTTCACGGGGGAATGGTTTTCTTTGAAGAAACCGCAGAAGACGCTGCGTGGATGCATTGCGGCACCGTGAAAGCAAGAGATCGCATCGACGGCGGAGAGGAGAGGCTGTAATTGTGTCAGAAGTCGATCGAATCGTTAGTCAACTTCAAGATGCTATCGAATTGGACAAGGCAGCACTCCTACCAGTGGCTATGCCGAAAGCGATTGATTTTTCCTGCCGTCGTGACACCGCAGACTTGGCTAGATTGGTCGTCCACGCACTGGAGACCACCAAACCCGACGGACGAGCAGAGACTCTTTAGAATCGTCGTCCACGCACTGGACACCACCAAGCCCGGTGGACGAGCAAGGACTCTTTAGAATCCCCGTCCACACACAGGAGACCGACGGACTACCAGAGACTCTTTCGAATCCTCACCCACACACTGGACACCAGCTCCGTGCCCTAACCAACGACGACTCATTAGCCGAATTCAAATGTAAGCAGCGTCACAATTTCCACATTAGCGTAAAATTCTAAGCATGTGCACTGATACCTGGGCCATCCATCCAAGGGCCCCGCGTCTCCGCATTTAAATTCGCCGTTTGTGGGACGCTCGTGAACACCGTGTAACCCAGACCCATGTAACAGCCACACAAGACACAAAACAATAAAATATTAATATTCAATCGAGTGTCTGCGGAGATGCTTGCAGACATCGTTATGGTGGCGCCCTTTCACCATTGTCGCCGTACATAGACACCACCGCAGTGCTGCTCCATGGCCGCGCCGCGCTGCTGCCGTGTGCCTCCCGCAACGGGGTCCAATTATGAATATTGATGAGTGCCGGGCGAGACTGAGTGACAAACGCCACCAGTTCGAGGCGGGTGACGGCGACGACGACGACGACGACGACTGAGCAGCCGTCCTCCTTCCGTCCGAAATCAGGAAGCAAACAAGACCAACACTTAAAGCGCAAGGACATTCATCATCTCATTTCCAATCATCATCAGCGTGAAACACTCATTCAACATGCTCCCCGCGGAATGATTGTCAATGTCAATTTCGGTGCTCGAAAATTGTTTGTACTTCAATCAATTTCCTTTCTTTTGCTTTTTGTTTGGAGTGGTTTTCATCTTCTTCGTGATTCCCCAAGAGTGGAGTGGATGACGGCGCGGATGAGTGGCAAGAGGTGAGGACTCTCGAAAACGAATTTGAATTGGCCAACCGAGCGTGAAAGTAGTAATACGCATCATGCGTTCCTCCCGAGCATCCGCACTTGGTGTGCGGCTTTTTTTTTTTTTGTTCACTTATCATGTTTACAGTGTGTGATGGGAGTTTGAAAACGGATAGGGGGGAATTTTGAAGCTGGTTTGGAATTTGTTTGATGCGACTCACGTTTGTTGAAGGAATCGTCTCCCGATTTTTATGACCCTTTAGGCGACATAAAACCTTTTCCTTTGAGCTTTGTCGAGCGCTAAGATTTGTGTGATCTCTTAAGTGCCCAAAAACCTTGTCATTTGGGCTTCGTCGAGCACCAAGGAGTCAGAAAACTATGTCGTTTGGGCTCCTTTGGTGACTTGGCAGCTGCCTAGCACAAGCCTGCTAAAGGTTGCAGACGTCGGCTGGTCATCCTCTTCCCTGAGGTCACTGATTCTCCCTCGTTTACACACCTAATCTACAGTCGCCAACCGAGATGCAAAAACACGTTTGCTTCTACTCCAGCTAGTGGAATTCGAAAAGGACCAAGTGGAAATGGATGCAGCCTTCTGGTTGTGAAACTTTTCAACGCCACTGTCGGCCCGTGTAAACACGCAATTTCGATTGTATCCTGTTTTTCCAAGGATACTCGTATTTTTTGTTTCTTCTTTTTCTAGAAACTCCTGTGGTGGCACGGTGAATATTTCAATCTTCAATTCCCTTGTGGTTTATTGACGACTACGGCAATGACGATGACGATGACGGTGACGGTGAGGATGGCACAGAGTGCTGATGATGATGACGATGGCAATGATTTTGGTTGGTTGCTCGGTTCGTATGGGGTCGACCGCAGGATCGAAATCGAACACGTGATTTCGCATTCCCCTGTCGGCGTGTGAGTGTGTGTCTACACGGGTGTGTTTGCATTTGAATTCGGTTTCTGTTTATTTTCATTTTAGATAAAAGTTTGTTTTTCCACGGGATAATTTTAATTCTCTGCCATTGTGTGGCCCCTGTGACTACCTCTCTCTCGCTCAGTTGTGCACACACTTTCCGGGCGACACACACAAAAAAGTTCATTTGTTCAATTATTGAAGAGAAGCAAAAAAAAATAACACAACACAATGAGAGAAAACCAAAAATGGGGCGCATCAGTGGCACATGCGATGTTAATTATTTTGAAATGTGATAAGGATGATTGTTTACCTTTGAACGGGAATAGAAAGAAACCATCCAAACACCGTACGAGAGATACACGACAGAACAACACCACACACACTCTCTCCCTTTTGCTCCCACCGACCGAAAAGGGGCAACTCTCTCGTCGGCAGTCAAAGGCAAGGCCTTGTAGAGCATGTCCTCTCATAAATTAGATCTTTATTTGTTTTGCTTGTCAATGAAATGAACGAGTGAACAGATACAAAAAAAGAATCACTCAGTCCCCTACCCAAAAAAAAAAAAAACAGAAGGGGGCCACATGCGCAACCTTGTGGCACCCTTTGAAACAATCAAAAAATTACGTAATGGCTTCAATTAACAACTGAACTTTCCATGGATGCCCATGTAAAAACGGCGAGGCGCCCGTAAAAGGGTTCAATTATGCAAATCATGAATCCACAGACATTGGAGGATGTTAATTAATTTCGAGGCAGTTGGACCGAAACACGAAAAAACGTTGCGGGGCTTAGGCAATGAATTTGCGAACTCATCCACTGACTCTCTCTCTCATCAGCCATATGGTCGAGTTATGATGATGAATCGTTCCTCGCCGGAAAAAAAATGTATACACCCATCAAAGGCCATTAGAATCCACAACAAAACCCACAATTTAACAATAAAATAATCGCCAATTCACGTGTGTGCGGATGAGAGTCGGTGTCCGTTTCACAAAAGGCCGATTATGAAGGATTCTCTTCCTCTTTTTTTTCATTTTTCTTGTCTTCTTGAAATCCCGCACTCCTCCTTCTACCCTGGCACCAAGGGTCGGTCGGGGTAGACTCGAATCGACAAACAATATGCCGACGTGACCTGGCATCCCATTCGCAAACACACATCCCTGCCACGCCATATGGCTGGCGTCGTCCTTTACCTTTGACTGCGGCATCTCTCTCGCTCGAGAGTGATGAGGCATATCATTCGAAGGCCCATTTCGGCACGGGAGTGTTTGCAAACACGGCCCATCAAATAGACCATAAATGATACCATATGCTTGAGAAATTGCGGTGATCTTCTGACGGTTCTTCGCCGTGAAGCACACCTCCCGCAGGTACGACAAGAAAGCCATCCACGCAACAGCAAAAAAAAACCCCCCTCCATTTGTCATTCAGATGAAATGTCCGTTTGTCCTTGGCAAGAATTTGACCCATAAACAACTTCCAGCCAGCTGGTGACAAGGCAAAAGGACGAATCGGGCAAACTCCGCAGAGACCCGAGCAACAACAAGAAAGAAAAGAAAAAAAGCGAAACGAAACCTAAAGGGGTGCGTTGTGTGCATTAAATATGAATGACGCTTGAGAAGAATCGCCACTCCACTCTCGCTCGCTGGCAAATGACAAATGGCAGGATCCTTATGCAATATGCTGGCTGGTTCCTAGGTCATTCCGTGCGACCTGGTCCCCTCTCGTTCTCGTTCAAGATCAATTAATGCTGAAATCAGCCACAAAACCCCTTTTTTTTCCATTTTGCTGCTGCCGCTGTTGTTCGAGCGCTCAAGCTGAATGGCTGATGGATGGGAATAATGTCCTTGTTCGGGCATATGGCAAAAATGCTGGTTTTGCGCGAAACGAGATGATTGTCGTGGAGGACTCGCGACAGGCGTTGTGTGCGTGTATTTTATTGTTGCTTGCGTTGAGGGGGAATTCGAGATGAACACGACGAAATGTGGGCAGGTGGCGCAACGAGTGTTTGATTGGCAACTTTAAGTGGTTAGATCCGGCGCTCGATTACAGCTGAGCTTTCAATTGCATTCAAATGCCTGCTAATGGATTATGCTCCTTGTTTGACATTGCAAATGTGGATTGATTCCGAGGTTGTTTCTCATAAATGAGACGCGTTCATTGCAGTTAGAGGCGTCCGAAGATCTCCATCCTGCTCCGTCCTCTCCCTTGACAGTCATTCGAGGGCCCTCAGCAAACTCCCTCTTGACAGTGAAATCTGCGTAAATCACAATAAAACCAAACACTCCGTCAGTTAGCCCCTCCTTGGGGCAAATGTTGTTCATTTGTATACTTTTGCCCGCACTTTCTGTTTCCACCCACAAGTGTCGCCCATCAACGCAAGTGGCATGGAAATTAAAAACAAAAAAAAATCAACTTCAACAACATTGTTTGCCATAAATCCACCGATCTCCGCACAGCGCGCGCGCCCCCTCTCAGCTGATGACCACTTTACAACGAACTTGTTTCCACCCCCTCAAGCGAACGAAAATTGTATTTCTGCCGCACACACATACGTGCACAGCCTCAAAAGGGTGAAGGCACTAGAGATTACAAATGACAAAAGCCAAATGTGGCCAAGTGATGAATGCCTGCCACTGGAACAATCGCCCAATTTTCCATTGTTGTCCCGGCTCCTCGCTGCCCGCCCCTCGTCGTCGTTGGTCGCGCCCCAAAACGAGGGCGACCAGCAAAAAAAAAAAAAAAGAAATCAAAAAATATAAAGAAAAATGTGAAAATATAATTCTGCAGAGCCTCGACCCACCAACCAGCACCAGCACCACCCCCTCCAGGACTATGAGCATTGAATAGGACAGAGGCACAGAGCCCCGCTGGTTGGCGGCCTGTTGTGTTATGTTGATTCTGGTTTTGGGTCACGTAGCACCACTCATGCACGCACCTCTGCTCTGTTCTGCTCGCCATCCTCGCTCTCCTCGGCTGTTTGTTGGATTTTATTTCAATCTTTTCTGTTTTTTTTTGTTAATTTTGTTTCGCCTTTATTTAACAGTATTTTGTTGCATTCACATTTTTATTTAAATTATTGTTTACCACTATGGCACGCTCGTGCGCTAGTGTGTGTGTATGCGCGCGTATGTAAAAGCTGACTATTGTCGGATCTCAGTCTACCATGCAGAGGCTGTTTCGCTTTGAGGCTTAACGATTCTCTTCTGTTCAGTGTTTATTTTTTTTTTCGTACCACTGTGTGTACTTTTTGAGTCTCAGGGTGCATTCAGCCAGCATTCAGCCGAGTCGAGCCCGGCCATTGTTGCGGCTGCACTTGTTCATTATTATGTTGATTTCGAAAATAATCAACGTCCTCTGGCTCGTGTAATTAACACGAATTCAGTTTCACGGCGAATGGGAGTCGAGTCGGCTATGGAGCCGGATCCGGAGCTGGGGCAGCGCGAAGGCAATTTAATTATTTTTTATGCGATGTAATTTTGTTGGAGCAGGTTAAGGAGTTACACTGGCTGCTGGTGCTGCTGGAGTATGGTTCGGGTATTCGGTGGTTCGGCGGTTTGCACACTTGGAATGGACGGGCAATTTCGCGTAATGCTTAGTAATTCATGAATTGTTGGGCTATATTCGTTATTATTTTTGTGTGCGGTTGCTGCTGTTGGATGGCTATAAAATCAGCCCCGTTCGGTGTGCGGCGACTTTCGCTTGGCGTACTGCGGAGATTCCATCCAATCGCCCGTTGGTTTGGTCAGTGCGGAAGGGTTTCACATGTTTGCAGGATTAGTGGTTGTTAGCGCGTTTTTTTTTGTTTGCTTCCCTGGATTCCAGGGGATGTGGCGCACTTAAGGCGCAGCTGGAATGGCAATTTGGAGTGGCGCGTTTGGCAATTTCCGAACTAATCGACGGTGGTTAACATTTTCCAGAAGACTCCGCGGAACCTATGCCAACTGACAGATGGCCTCTACATGTCACTCCGATTGCAACTCAATCACGTCTCACAGGACGTCTTTCTTCGAAGCTAATCACCGTCGTTCCCACACCCATTCAGCGTGCTTCAATATGCGCGAATCAGAAGCCAACACTCAGGTGCTAGTGACACGCTGATGACTTAATTCCCTCCGTTTTTTTTTCATTTTCCAGCCACGTAGTCGGTCTTTCATAATTTGCGATCGAGTTACTCCACAGTCTCGGCGAATATCGAACAGCGAAGCACTTATGGACGAGCTCCCCGTCACACTCGCATTCACGCCATTAATGATGATTGCCAAGTAATGGACCGAAGAGTTATTTATGTTTCCCAGCCATTGTCTTCTGACTCCATTCGGCTGGCTACCACGGTTCTACGTAATGCCCTCGTAATGATATGAGTCGCTCCCGACGCGGTGCGAGTTGGTGACGGGGTGGCAATGGTCGCGTTGGTGGTGTTGGTGGCCTTCCGCCACCCCCTCGCTTTGAGAATTATTACTCCTGACAATAATTGTTGCAATGAAATTGATTTTTCTCCTTCTCCGCTATCGCAGCACCCCGCTGCCACCACCTCCTATCCCCGAAGCAGGATTCGATTTAGCCATGCCATGCCATGCCATTGTCTGTGCGTGTGTGCGAGTGCGGCAGTGTGTGTTGTCCTTTTATTGCCGTGATAAATGCGATGGCCGTTTTATTTATGTACGTGCTTCGCTTTTGTTTTGTACTCGCCTGTAGGGCGGGGTGGGGGAAGGGGGATACGATGTAGAGTGTGAATGGCCACCACCACCCACTCCTGGTTAAGCTCTTCAGCCTGCAGCACTTATCAAGAAATCACTTACTCACCACTGCGGCGGCACAAGGAGCGATTATTGCTGTGAACAAGCACAGAAGTGGCCATGTGTTGTTGTGCCGGGCCCGGGACGGTCCCGGGGTAGGGGTCATTTAATGAAATTGTTAAAGCTGTCATGCACAGGCTGTGCAGCAGCAATCGTCTCTCATCCTCGAAGTCGGGGAAATAATCAATGGGACACCCATTGTGCTCAGGTAGCCACTGATTGAACCGTCTCCTGGCAGAGGACCTCTCCGAGAATTTCATTCATCCGTGGAAAAGGACCTCCTTGGCCTGCTGTTCCACTGACACAGGGATCGACGGAGACGGAGACGGAGAGGTATGCAAAGAATGTCGCCTGCACACACCGCTCGTACAATAGCTCACTTCCTTCCTTCCGGCCGCTCGATCGCCTGTCAAGGGCATGAATGCACTTAAGTGGATTGGTCCCTGCGCAAAAGGTGCACTACGCTCGACGCTCGACGCTCGACGCTCGGGGACTGTGAATGTGAACGTGAAGGTCGTGGGATTTCAATGTCACAGCGAGCGCACGCAGCTGACTCATGGGCAAATGGTTTATGGAAATTCACGCTGCTGCAGGAGGTGCGCACACACACACCGCACATGGCGCACGATCGTCGGGGTTCCCGAAAGGATTACCGACTGTGGGAACGACAGGCGCACACGTCGTCTTTCGTGTTTGTTGGCGGGGATATTTCGTTTTTAGCAACGAACGGGAATTGGGTCATGTGTGTAGGTGCGGTGCCATTAGGGATTTCCGGCGAATGGCACTCGTTTGAGGTCCTTTGAAGTCCTTGCGCAAGTTCTGTGCCGCACGTCTTTTCCGAACAGCAGCAGCAGCAGCTGTAGAGGAGATTCATTCCTGGAAACTATCGGTCTGCCCTCGGAACTGTGCACTTCTCGTTGTCACCGAATGACGAATGCCTTCCACAGACCGACACGAACAGCGTCGCATTGTCATTGTCTGCATCTGGGAATCCCTAAGTCCCCTCTGATTGCCCTATTTTTACCCGAACTTCCCCGCGACGAGAGCAAAACCGGGTGTCACTTGATAAGGGCAGCACACCAAATTCCACCATATGGCAATTGTAGCCCGCTGCAGGAGCAGGTTCTTCGTCCAGACTCGATGCTGCCTAACATGTACACAAGATGTTCGCCGCTCCCACAGAACCCAACACTCGTGATTAATTGATTTATTTTGGTTCTGCCTAAATTTGGCAGCCAGAAACTTCTAGGCGACGAGCAACGACGCATTGCTGTTGGCAATGTTTCAGCATTCGTCGTCGTCCCCTCTGCCTGCCCCTCGGTCGACTTGACATGGATGTGACTTCTCAACAAATCACTAGGACAGCGTTTGATTTTCTTATTTTCTCAAATTGGACTCATTAGTGACGCGGGGGGGCGGGGCGCCGCATGCATGCGCGCGGCGATGACGCAGAGCGGAGTTTCCGACATGACGTGCGTTTCGCCATTTCGCGGCTGCATTAAAGTTTCATGATTCATCTGCACTCGTCGTTGGATCTTCCTCAACTGTTTGACAAGAGGTTTCTTTTGTCTTTTTTTTTTTTTTTTTTGCGTTTCCTCTCAAAATGGATGCTCCCCTCATGTCAAGGGGATGAAAAAAACATGTCAATCACTTGCGTCGGACTTCTTCCCCGCCCCAGCACGACGTGTGCTCATGTGTTTGGGAATCACTCTCCAAAGGGATATCCTTGTTACTGACAAAAAAATTATTTTTGCACTTGCCTCCGCGCTCACGAGGCGGTTGTTGTTCAAAACAATACCCAAACAGCTCGCCTTTGCTGCTCCGAACGAACCATCATCAGTGGGACCTCTGTCAAATTACACACACCCATCCACACAAGGCCGCAAATGTAAGCGGATATCCTTACGCCATGCCATGGCACTCTGTGAAAGGTTGCGGCAGAGGAGGAAAAAAAGAAAAAAAAAAGAAAAAAGAAGAAAGACTTCAGCGTCAAAGGACAACATACAAGTCGAGCTTTTCTTTCTTCCTCGAGTCTTCTTGTATTTCGGCGTGTGCTTGCTCTCCTTGGTAATGTGTCCTTATTGTGTGTTGCTGCTGTGTTTTATAATTTTTCTGTCGATATGTCGGTTGCCATTGACACCCCCCTCCCCATCCCCCACGCACACACATCAGAGATGAAGCCATCCTCCGCTTAAATTGAATGAATGAATGGGAGAAGAAAAAAAAAACACCAGAAATGAATACAAGCCGGCGAACAATTCATGTCATTAGACGGGGTCCCGAGTCCTGACGACACACACATCCCTGCGCCCGCCCTCTCAAATGGGAAAAGAAAGGACTCATATCCCAAGCATTGGCTGACATTCTTCCGCTTTTCCGCTTTTAAATTGTTGTCATGCGACAATGCTATAGCCGCTGTGTTCGGCTTGTGCTTGTGCTTGTCCTCATATATATCCTTGTATCTTTATCCTTTGATTATATTCTCAATCATTCCGTTTTCTGTTCAGTTCTGCCGTCTTCTGCGGCTCCTGCTCCAGCTCCTGTTTTTTTTTTCTCCGCTATTTTGAGTCCTTTTTCGTTTGCTGTTTCCATTTTTCGTGATTGTTTCCTTTTCATACATTTTTTTTTGCGCCGCGCCGTTTGTTGTTGCGAATGTCTATTGTCCAACTGGGACTGGGACGAAAATGTGAGAAGGATGTCGACGATACGGTACGTGGAGGAATTGTCAATGGGGTTATTGTTTCGCGTCCTCCCCCACACGGCGGCCGCCAACCAAGCGACAGACTTCAAATGCATATCCGTTTCGAGCGGAGGATGAAGTTCGCCTACTGTGCGCTTCGCGGTCCGCCCCTCCCCCCCCCCCCTGCTCCGGGGTTCGTCGTCGTTGTTTCACAGCGAGAGAGAATTGGAAATCTCCGTCATTGCTTTGGCATGGAATATAATTGACATACAAATTGATTTTCTATGTTGGCTTCATGCATACTTATTTTCCTGTTGTCCTGTGTGCAAGAGTCCACGACCAGGAGCGGGGGCCAACAATGAAGCCGAAACAACAAACAGTGCACACACACACGCACACACACACACAGCCCAGTCACACTGAAGAGAAAGCCAGAGAAAGAGCCGGAACTGGAAAAAAAAAGGTAATTCGTCACGGTTTGTCGGTTACAGTGAATTGAAATATCACATGGGCATCTATGGACGTGTGGAGACATGTCGGTGGTCGAAATTAAGTTATAAAAACCTCTCGATATCAAAAGGGACGTCGCTGTGTGAGAGTTTTGAAAGAGGAAAGGATAACTGACATCTGAGGAAATCCAAGCGGAACGGATTGAGTTTTGTTGGTCCGAAAGTTACCATAAAATGCTTCCATTATTATTGAGATTTTTGGTTGTGTGCCACGGGGCACTTTGCTTTCGGTCTTTTGTTTGAAATTCATAAGCGGGGGACGGTGGACAAATGAAATGTATGCTTTTTTGGATTTGTCCTCAGTTCCTGGCGGAAGCATGGCATGTTTCAGCGCGGATTCAGTCGCTTTGAATTGAAATGAATCGAGTATCATTTTTGCGCACCAGGTCCTAATAGTCGCAAAACACCGTCGTACACTATGTTCAACAGGAGAGGTCCTAGCATCGATCCTTGAAGAACCCCTTGCTGTGACGTTGCACTGCTTGGCGCCATCGTCAGTGTGGTTGAAAGAGTTCGTTATCAGATAGCCTGGTGTATCCATTCTGGACAAACAGCTTATTATGTGCGTCCAGCTTGCCGAGTTAAAAGCTATTTGACGTCCAGTTCGCGCGTATTCCTTGGTTCCTCATCTCCACCTATTTCCTCTTATAGCTTCCGCCGCGATATCGACCACAGTCTCCATGGCATCGATGGTGGAACGCGATTTTCTGAAGCATCTTGTTTTTCTGAAGATTTCTGAAGATTTATGAAGATTTCTGAACATCTTTGTACCTACTGTGAGGCGTCCTAATTGGGCGCCAGGACCAGCCAGTTAACAGAGAGTTTCTTTAAAAGAACACGACCTACTGCACTACACGCCGCACAACTCCCCTAAACCGACGCAAACGTTGTCATCGTCGCTACACGAATTATTTTCTGTTGCATCCAAGGATGTGACAATCGTCTAAAGCCCGTGCCATGATTCGCTAACGCGAGTACTCAATTTGGGGTACGTACCAACCCACACCCTGCACTCATCTACCCACTCTCCGCGCGGTATTACTTCGCAGAGCTGGTTACCATTTATGCTCTGTCGTCAGAAGTAGCTCTGTCGCTTGTGCTCTTAATCTCTCCGGCCGTCGGAGTTTGCCCTGCACATCTAGTGCTGCTGTTTCTGGACTTGCCGAGACGGTCCTGTTTTCTGCAAAGCGCCTGCAGAGGAACATCACGTGCTCCGCATCCTCTTCCGTGCTTGGACAGTGGTCGTGTCCGCATTTGAATAAGTACTAGCGGCAGCCGGCGTTCCCCAGACAGAAACTGATTCTGCCTTGATGTCTAATATCCATCTTCCTTTCGTAGAGTTGGTCCACCGGTCTTGCCACAACGCCGGGTCCACCCTGTGAGCAGAGAGTTTCTCTCTAGAACACAACAGAACGTCTCAAGATCCACAACTCCCCTAGACTGGCGCAAATGTTGTCACCGTCGCCGTGTACTGCCGTCCGTCCATTAGTCCTCTCCACACATTAACCCCATACACATGTGCGACTCGAAGAACCACAGCCGGTAGCTTCCACCATTTTCATCCCCACTCTGTTGCTGGGCCATTAAAGCCGTCGCCTTTCGCCATTAGCTGAAATTGGTCTGCAATATGCCATAATAGTCGTACCTGCCGAAACCCCATTTGCTGTCAACCGAAGCACCTTCACCCCGAACTTCAATTAATCAATGCGTCGGAGCGCAAGCCCTACGACACGTCCTCGCGTACTTTGTCACGGCAAGCCGGTCGGTCGATGGCCTCCTCTCTGTAAAAAAAAAAATCGACGATACACTCGCTCTGCCAAGTGTGTGGTAATTACTGGCCCGACTGCGGCCAGCCCCCCGTCCCTCATGCTTACATCATCGAATCAACAGATCAAAACTCTAACCTTGAACTTCGTCCTTAAATGCCATTGGAATCGAACACACAAAGAGAGCCCAGTCGAGGCCCTATACTTATCCGCTGACCTTCGGAGCGCGATTTCAACCCCTGTCATTACCGCTCTGTGGGCAGGGGTGCGCGCAGTGTACGCGAGTCGGTATCGTGCCGTGGATTTATCAACAACTCCACCCAGCGATTATTTTATTACTGCCGAACATGCAAACCTGCTTCTTATAATTACACCAGAATGCATTTGTATGTAAATTGCCAGAGGATCTGAGCCGCAGTCAGCGACGGAGACGGGTGCATGTGCCTATCAATACAGGGAGCGGCAGTTGGCTGACACATATCCGAACAAGGGTGGATGGGATGGGAAACCGCGAGCGCGTCAAGAGCCCGGACGCACCATTAAAATGTGCAAAACGCAAATATTTGGCAGGAAGGACGATAGAATGCACAAATGTGCAGGCGCACAAGTGAATGAGCAAACGTTCCGTCCGGTGACTGTGCAATGTGCGATGTACGCACGTCAGCGCCATTAAGAGCGACCAGCTCCTCGTGCAAATTGCATTTAATGCATTCAACGCCGAAATGAGGGCTGCTGCCAGCAGACAGAGTTGCACTCAAAACAGCATCCACTCGACGGCATAATACCGCTTAGCCGTGATAGACGCCACAATCGTGACTTGTCGCAAGGGTGGGCTGTGCGGATCCTTCGACCGTCACTCGGATTAGAGCCGATTTGAAGCCATGCGGATGACAGACGGCCTTAATGCATTCCACTCAGCGCAGCGTGCAGCATTCAGTCTGTCGATGCAGCAATCAACTTGTTTGCGGAATCATACGGGCGCTGGGAGTGTCGCTGACAAATTGAATGAACGTTAAATTATGGCCATACCGTGCCATAATCATTCACTTGGCAACTGGGCTAAACTATGCTCCTCGGTGCGAAGATAAACGCGAGCGCAACATCAAAGGCATTCCCCACGCGCCTCGCTTGCTTTGATTAATTAAAACCCTTTCTCAGCGCGAGGAATTTGTTGACAGGACTCCGCTTCGCATTGAATGAATACCAAACAAAATTTAGAAACAATTAGTAAATTGAACAGGCGCCACCCCGGACACGGAAACCCCAGAATCCTAGAAAAGAACTCATTTAATCAACGCTGTTTAAGGAAGTCTCTCCCTCTGCCCGCCAGTCGGACCTAATCACTGTCCGTGGGCCGCCCCCCACCCTCCTTAGAAACACCGAAATCGATGTGAAAAATGGTCGCTGCCTTCGCAAACAGCAGTCCTGTCTAATGGCTAATTCCCCAAGGGATTCACGACTTTTGGGATTCGGGGAATTTCTGCTGCAGATGCCAAATCATTAGAAGCCTCATTTAAGGAAAGGATTTCCGTTTTCGTTTTCGTGTTCGCTGAAGCAACCGGAAAAGAAAATATTTGAACCGCGTCCCTCCCCGTGGTGCCCCTGACAACACTTTCAACCAACCAACCCTCGTTCATTGATTAATTGTGATTTTGATGCAAAAAGAAGAGAATTCCCGAACACACCCGATCCCTCTGTCAGAGCCATCAATCATACCACCAGAGCCCCGGGGGGTAGTGGAGTTCATTCAAAACCTCCCCTCGGCAGCGATGGAGGTGAAGGCCAATCGACGATGATGGAGTTGCCCCTGACGATGGATCTGTTATGGAAATAAGACGGTTGCAAAATGCGCCGATTATGCTGATCTCAATTTTCCATTCAATCGATGCGGGACGGTGAGGGGAGGGGAGTCGGGTAAGGCTTCTGTGCAAGTAGGACATCAACGGTCGGCCGGCCGGCCGGGACGGCAATCAATCGGCTGTGCTTAGAAATTCCCTTTCTGCATGGACGACGAACTGTTAATTATCAGCTAAAAGGACTTGCATGACTGCAGGTCAATTTCACAAGGAATACTAAAGCAGCTCCGTTTAGCTGGCAGCCATCTGACACACAGATGCGGTGGTTACTGATGGCCGGTGGGGTGGTGTAGGCTACCTCCGTTGGAAGAAAGAAGAAAAAAATAAATGCTCTGTAAAACGGAGAACAAAGGCACTTTCCACTTCCTCCACGCCGAGGCGAGGCGAGTCCTTAGAAGTCTGTGCGTCAAAAGACGTCAGTGAGCAGTTAGCCCCCGGCCGTTGTCGACTGCAAAATTAACTGCACAATTCAAATTCCATGTGTGCATGCCAAAGTAGGCCTTGTGCACCCATCTTCAACGGAATCAGAAGACGAACGGACCGACAGACAGCCCAGCGCTGCTGCTGCTACTGCTGCTGCATAGTAACACGCCAGGACTGAGGTTTTGTTTAAAGTCATCGCCGCATCCATATCTCGCATTCATCTATGCATTCTGCTGACTTGTCCATGCCCGGCCAGAGGAAGGATTCAATTGAGCCCGGCGAGGGATCCCCCCCCCCCCTAACTCTCCCCCCCCCTCTCGACGAACCCGCAGGACGTACAAGTGCAGGGATGCAGATGATGTGGACGAGATAATGATGATGTGTGCAGATCCATGCATCCGATGGGAGGGGGGGGGGCGTGGGGAGGAATTCTTTTCCATGCATAATATGCACGTCAGTGCTCTTGCTGGTGGAGTCTGCATATGTTATGAGGATGGCTCTCCTCTCGCATTAGCATTCATGTACAGTCGATGTCGAATGCTTTGGAACACTTGCCAGAGGATTGGTTTGATTTCAAATCGCATCCAAACACACACACACACACACACACACAGTACCGCCGCCTAGGTTCCCACTCGAAAGGGAACCAGGTTTCCGGGGTATCCTGGCAGAATCTTCATTCAAAGTTTAAGTGGCATCTCCTCGGTGCGTTTGACTTCTTTACCCACCAACTGTGCGGAGGTGGATTTTTGCAATTCATTCGGTCCACCTCCAGCCTGGGGGCGCCTCACCTAAGCTTTGTGTGCACAAAAGAACGAGGATAGCCCCAAAGGCTCGACGGCCAGACAAAGGCAAAGGACGACGATGACGATGACGACGATAGACGATAGAGAAAAAAAAAATATTGTATTCTCGATGCACCAGCTAGGCAATCAGACATTCAGACAATCAGACAATGATTGCCCAAGATGACGATGCCATGTAGGCACCCGCCGCACAGCACCGTACCGCCCTCCCTTCGCCACGTTCCCGTTCAAGCGCTGCCACGCTGCAACAAAGTACGAGTAAGTAGTTCAAGTAACCGACCGTCAGCCGAGTGAAGAAGGAAGTACGAACAGAGAAACTCGGAAAAAATGAGAGAGCCGAGAGAGAGAGGGAGAGAAAAAAGTGAATCCTTCAGGACAATAGCAGCGCATTGTCAGCCAGACATAATGGTTCACTTTGGTGGTTCGGCTTGGGCAAGCATCCAGCTTGCCTGCTTACTTCTGCTCCTGCTCCTGCTCCAGCGCGAGTCGAGGGCAAGTAATACCCCAGTAAATCCTCTGAACCGTGCTTCTCTGCATATGAATGCCGACGACAATGATGACGACCTATGTGGCATGCGAACCATAAACGGGCGGCGGAGATGAGTTCAAACCAGAGCCAAAGCCAGCCAAAGACATCCATCCAGCCTCACAAGGATGCTTCTGCTTTTGCAGCTACTTCTGGTGCTGCCGCTTGTGCTGCTGCTGTCGGGCTGAGTTGTGTGGTATATTTCTTTTTTTTTTTTTCTAGCTCTTTTATTGGCATCGAGACATCGAGAAGGGAAATTGAATATGTGTGTGTGTTGTGCGGTGCGGTTGTGTGACATCCTGTGTTAGTTGTCATTTTCAATTTATCTCCTTTAAGCGGCTTAAAGCTTTACAGCCACAATCGACACACAGGACACGAGAACGACGTTGAATTAAAGTCTTCAAATCCATTCCTCCACAGACACTCGTCCCGGTGGGGGTGATGCATTATTAATTAGTACCTGACAACACTTCAGAGCCGCACTCTGTGTACATCCCCGAAGGGTGGCATGTAGGTGTGGTGCGGTATTGATTTTCCTTTCGAGTTGGATGGTGCTCGAGGATTTACCTCAGCCGACGCGACGACGACCCGAGTTGGTGCAAAACTCGTCAAAGCCAAAACTCAATTACCAGGGAGCCTAGATAGCGGTCTGGCGAATGACTGCGATGGCGGAGGTGAGATGTTGAAACGGGGTGTGTGGGTGCTCAACTCCTGTCATTCGCATCATCATTGCCATCATTCACCTTTGGCAGGGAACGCAATTACCCATCGCACTTGTGTGAGAAAATAATGACAAAAGGACACCTGAGTGTGGTGCAGTGTGTACCCTCTCATCGTGTGTACACATGTGCATACGAGTGCACACACCTTTGCTGCAGTGTCCCATGTTTTTTTTTCCTCCTCCTCCTCCTCCTCCTCCTCCTCCTCCTCCTCCTCCTGCACGTCTACATGCGTCATCGAGAACGAAACAAAGGAACAATACATGTCATCGTCATTCCTGTCATCGTTCTTCTCCTCCTCGTGTTCGTAGGCGTTCTTGTCTTGTCGTCTTGGCCTACTTTAGGCCCGTGGGTCTTTGACCGGGGCCATGCCTGATAGATAATCCTCGAGCCTGTTCGTCTTCCATTTTTTTTGCTGTTGTTTGGCTGATTTTTGCGAGCAGCGGTGGTGTGTCTGTTGTGAGTGTGTGTCCTTTGTGCGGCAGTATCTAACCCTCGGCTGAGCCTTCAAATCGATTTGAAGAATTATTTCACCAAGGAGAAGGACTAATTGCTCCTGTGCACACACCTGTGTTGCGATTGTGTATGGGTGCCTGTTCTTTGTTCGTCCTCTTCTCCTTCCCTCTTCATTTGGGACTCTTGTAAGAATGCACGACCTGGATTAGGCGGCCGCTGCACTCTGATGCACTGCCATGATTGATGGCAGGTTATTAACTCGGTTTGGAGTGGCAGACCTGGGCCGTGGGAACCCTACAATCTCTGCTTGTCCTCCCTTGTGGGAAGGGTTTTGTTGAGTGATAATTACGCCGGCACGATGAATTACCCCGATAGAGACATCTCTATCAACTGATCCAGTGCGAAGGGAGGGGGGTTTCGCATGAACTCCCCGTCAAGAGTGTCGGCTTAATAAAGTCCAGCAGCATAGTCTGCACGTCCAATTAAGCGCAAAGTTACAGCCCCGAATCCAACCCCATCCACTTCAGAGCGCCCAGCTCCGCACCATTCATCGTCATCGGCTTCGTAACTGGTCTGTCTTTGCTCTTTTGTGAGCGGCTCAGCGTTCATGGGATCAACACGGCTTTTGTTTGCATTTGCTACCGCCCGGGATTGTATAGAAATGAGTTCGTTTCTCTCGTTTTTTTGCCCAAAAATTTCACAAAACAGAATCAGTCTCGAAAATGCTGAAATACCGATGTCATAAATGTTGAAAAGTTTGGTGCTTTTGAAATTCTGCATCGGAGGTCCTTTTTTGTGCGGGTCTGCTGGTTCTGACTAGTTCCGTGTTTCGCTTCGAGTTTCATTTCGTTACACAGTTGGACACAAGTTCGCTTCAAAAAATAGACGCTCACACGTGAGGGGTGTGGATGGAGAGGGTGGGAGGGAGGTGGGTCGAACTCAATGGAGGTGAATGCAGCAGCAATGTGCACGGGTTTTCTGTGAATACTTTTTGGCGCTACAGCTCTCGAATTGCAGCATGGAATGTGTTCGGGAAAAGTGTTCAACTTTGTACGCCCCCCCTCGTCAGCATTGACCACCAAAGGGTGAAGAGTGTGTACAGGGGTGCCCCCCCTCCCCTCCCCGTGCATTCATGGAAAACAAAATTCTATACTTTAGTTGGCGTTACAAGCAATTTTTTGTGTGGAACATGTGGAGTGGGAGAATGCACCAGAAACGAATAAAATAACATCGGAAACAACATAGAAACAACCCTTGAGCGGTAGTCTGGAGCAGTGCTGGTGGGGGGTGGTGGGGGAGGGGACTGGCCAGCAGCGGGGGAGCGAAGCTTGTGGAGAGTGGTGCCAAGTGGATGGTCCCGAAAGATGACGACGACGGTGGTAGTGACGATATTGCCCTAAGTACCCTCTGGAATTGAGTGTTATTTTATTTTCTTGTTTCCTACTTTTATTGAATTTAAATTAGACCAGCCGACCGGCTGGAATGCGGCAGGGTTGGTGTGGTATTTCAGTTGTTTTTTTCTGTCTGTTGGCCAAGGGAACTGAATAAGCGGATTACGTTTCATCGGGGTGGGGTGGAAAATAATCGAAAATGCAGGCGGCGAAATGAAATTGATGATAATTAGGACGCAGGGAGGAATGCGCTGTAAAGGGGTGAGACTTGATAGCTGACAATTGGTTTAGGGAGAAAGTGGCGCCCAACGGTGATGGATGGCAAGTCGCTTCTTGAGATTCACACATTCCCAAAGGCAGTGGTTCCACAACAAGACGCGTTTTCTGACACTTTGGGTCCATTGTTGGTCCATCTTACTCCAGATTTAAGCACATTTGGCTCCATTTCCGGTCTGTTGTGCTCCCCATATAAAGCCCTAGTGGGCTCTGTCACCGCGTTGTGGTGTGTAAACTCGTGAACTTGAAGACCACCTCACGTTCGTAGTTAGAACCCGCCTCGGAATATCTTAACAAATTCAAATGGGAAAAGTTGTAGTTCCATCCCACAAACAAACAAAAAAAAAAAAAAAACCGTCTCCACGATAGCAGCACAAAGAGGACGAAGCCGTCTTAGTGCCACCCTCCCACACAGCACACGCTATTAAGCCAGTAAACCGCAAAAATCACGATCTCAGCTCGGTTCGAAAAACTTCTGACAACTCTGTTCGCAAGGATAATACAATAAATTTCACAGAAAATCGCTTCCGGCAAATTCATTTAGCCTCATCGCATGCACGGGGGTGGGAGTGTGGATGTAGTTGTGTGGAAAGCAAATGCCAGCAAATGGGGCGGGGGTGGAAAGTGCATAAGGATATTGCCAGAGGATACGATTATTGCCTGCGCCAAATTGCACAAATATTGAAATTCCAATCGCGACGAATAATATTTTCGATTATCGCCCGACAATGGTGCTAGCGTGACACAATAAAAACTCTCTTAATATGTGCAAACACACCCCACTGCAATTTCAGTCTCCGTCTCTCTCCATTTCGCTCTCTCTCTGTCTCGAAGGGCACCGTCACCGTTACCGCCACCACTTGAATTTGTGGATTCCCCGAGAAATCGTGACTGGATTGCAAGGCAGCGATTAGGGGTTGCTGCATACGTTGCATGATAATTTGCCAATGGAGGATATTTTCATAAATTCCTTCTCATCCTTCGTCTTCGTCGCCTTTTGTTTTTCGCCCATCTCGCATGTCTCATGTTGTGCCCTTGTCTAGGTCTGTCGATGTCGCCACCGTTACCGCTCATCGCTATCAATGCAAATGATTCAAGGTTACGCCGTGAGTGCCATTCGAGTGCATCCACGAATTCGCTGAAATATCATATTGAACCATCGTGCACGCACGCATACCGAACGTTTCGAAGGCGTTCGTGTCGCGTTGGTCTACACCAGTGCCCGTGTGCGATTGTGTGAGTTAACGAATGCTGATTCTAATTATTTTGGAGACAATCACCAGCTGCCGCTTGTCACCATCGATGAGGGGTTGGTTATTTTTTTTTTTTGTTCGATATTCCACACAGAAACATGCGATATAACACGTTTCCACTCGAAAGGATAACCGATGTGCCTGGCGTCGACGGCATGTCATTTCCGGTTTGACGTACAAACTAATGTGTATCCTTTCGTTCTCGGTTTTGAGGATTTTTGTTATGTTTTTGGACCACAATTGCCGGCGGGGTGATGATGATCTGCATTTCCTACGCTCTACCCGAGCTCCTTAAAAATGACGTCGAGTGTCGAGAGATCTGTTTAGGCAGCAGTCTTTTGTAAATAACCTTCAATGGATCGATGTGCTCCATAACCACGTCCTTCCTGTGTCCCATCGGAAGACCTTCTCTGACCTCGACCATGCCAGTGTCAACACTCCGAACATCAACCCCTTCGCTGGCAATTAGTTGCAAAGTACGAATCTTTTGCGTGCCCGATTTTAACACTTCCCATGGCGGACATTACCCAGACGCCGTCAGTCACCCCCACCAAAAACTATAGCGCTTCATACAATTATTGCAGATTAGGGACTGGTCGTGGGGCGCCGGGGATGAACATAAAATGCCAACGAAAAGGATTATTGACGTTTTGGGAACGAACACAAAAATCGTGTGTCGTTCTGCTTCTTTTTTCTTTTTTTTTATCTGTTTCCCTTGATTTGATGGGCTTAAGTGACGACAACGGCGTTAATTGTTGCAAAGTAATCCAGAGCGGTCCGCTCCCGCCCGTGGGGGGTGGTGATAATCCTTTTTTCCACCCGTCTCCCGATCCATTTTGGTGGAAAAACACACACATTCCGTGGCGCGGGGGGGGGGGGGGGGTTAATTTAGCTAAAAGCTTTCATCTCGACAAGTGGTGGCAATTCCATTAGAAAAACGAATCCAAAACAACATTTGGATTTGCGTTGATGACTCGACTCTCGCTCTCTGTGTGCGTTTGGTGACTTTTAGCGCGTACAGAGGCTACACATTTTTGATAGCTCACTGCTGACATACGACTTCGTGGCTAGGTTATTGAATAAAACTCGGATAATTATCATAAAATTGTATCGAATCAGAGTGATTGACGAGCAAGCGAATGCGTGGGTTTTCTGCGGACAAGGGGCGATTTTATTCATCGTTGGGCGCCATTTCATTGGTGTTTTATTTCGATTTTTTGTGTTTGTCCCTTCTTTCTTTCTGCTTTTCTTATTTCCATCGTAATCGTAAAGTGTAGAAAATTTATCGCTAATGATTGATACTTATTTTTAAAGCGAAAACCTCTTAAAAATCTCAGTCGCTGAGCAAGTTACTATGTCATTACATTGGGGCATGGCACAAAATCCGACCACATGAACGCGGAAGGCATCTAGTATTAGCGGTCATAAAACTTTAACAAGTACTAAAACTTTATCACCCTCCCCCCGCCCCCTCACAGAGCCTAGGGCGATGACAACGGATTATCTGTGTGGATACGACGGCGCGGCGACTCTGCGTTTGGGTAGTTAAGCGATGTAATGAGCATCATACGAAGGGAATAAAATTAAATCGACAAAAAAGACACATAATTCGCAAGAAATTTCATTTAAAATCAATTATGATTCATCTCAGTCGCACGTGTGTGTGCGCGAGAGAGTCAGAGAGAGAGAGAGAGAGAGAGCACCATTTCATTCACCACAAGACCGCTATTCATCTCCCCCATCGGGTGGGGGGAGGGGTTGAAGAAAACAAGAATTAATCATCATAAATCCAGCCAAATGTGCTTCAGCAAGTTCTTCAAATTTCTTCTCTATCCCGCTGGCATGGTCTTTTGGTAACCATCAGTATCCCAGAGATATCCTTCCGTTTCCTTCAAATAAATTACTGAAGATTAATATTTGTTTATTACTCTGTCGCTGGCGCTATGCGCTGGGTGTTGCCGGCTGCCGGCTACCGGATGGAATTCTAACGTTCAATTTGGCTTCCAACTGGTACACCGACCGACTCTGGGTTGGTAATTCACATCTCTTCTTTTTTTTAAAGTTATCCAAAGACATTACGAGTCGGTGAGGGAGACGCTAGTATGTGTGGTAATCAAATGGTAATGATAGACCCAGCGAATGATTGATGGTCTCGTTGATGTTTCCCTGAGAGCCCGATTGACTTATGTAATGACTAAGTCCTCACAACTTGAGCCATTTATCCTTTTTGCACCGGTCGGGGGGTAAGTCAACCTGCCAAGTCAGCGGTTCATACATATTCCAGTGCTAACCGTGGAGCAGAATGTGCGGCAGTTACCCCCAGCACCTGGGGCGCATTATTCATCTCGCGCACATGTGAGATCCCATTCACCCTTGAGGCGAATGTGCGTAGTCAAGCCTGCCATGATAGGTGGCGGCAGTAACGACTGCCAGAAACGGACAATATTTCATATTATCAAGGATAATAAATATTTCACTTTCAGTTCCCTGAATTATCTACGAGAGGACACTCTCGCCGCACCACACGACCGCCTGGTGCACGCTCATAACTCAGTGAAGTCGGGGGCACAGCAGAAGAAAAAAAAAAAACAGAAAAAAACCGTTACCATGTTATAAATTCATCAGTGTACACGTATCAGGGAGTCATGGCATGCATCAAGGATCACCCTCAATTCACTCACCGAAGGGTGACCGGGTGAGCTCGCTGGTGGCCTTCGCCTCTAATCCATCACTGATCACTATCGAAGTGAGATCATAATGAACTGGCACAGGATCTGCTCGAGCTGGTGGTTTCTCCTTTCTGCTGCAGTTGGAGCGAGGACATCGCCCAGCCAAACAAACAAACAAACAAACAGACACACTCCAACCGAAGTGAGTGGAAAATTCCCATTATATCCTTGCCATTGTGCGCCTGTGCCCTGTGTGCAGTTTGACACGCTTCATTTCACCAGTTATGCCAAAAAGCAATCCATGACACCGAGGGAGCTTTATGTGTGCCTCAGCGGTAAAAGGTGCACCCCTCGGTTGAGGGGTGTGCCAGGCAACGCAATCGTACATAGGTACAGCAGCAGGCGAGCTAAATGCGTACATATGTACGGATTACCCATCAGCTGTTTCCTGAATGAATTAGATACATATCCGGGATTCGAGAGAAAACAGCTGACTGTGGAAAAAAACACACACACACACACCAAGGACGCATTCATTCTCTACCTCATCCCTGACGACCTCTAAATCTCAATTTTTTTTAGTCTCCTTTCTGGATACCCTAGGCAGGACTTGGCCTGTTCCGAGCGAAGACTAATTGCCATGGAAATAGTTCGACACGAGGGTGGAATGTCGAAATCGAACGAAATCCAACGGCGCTGACGTGACAAATAAGATGAGTTGCAGAAAAATTATCGATTACCAACTGCTTTCAATTGATTAGCTGGGCGTTGTGACCTTTTTATTTTTTGTGTGTCAAGAACTGCCAGGGAGTCATGTTCGGATGTTGGATTGATGGTGGTGGCGTTTTGGGTGAATGTTTGAAAATGAAAATTGGGAGGGATTGGCGCTACCTTTGATTACATGTCATTTGAGAGGACTTTTTGTAGTACGACGTACAAAGGCATGTGTGGACAGTTTGAGGTCGTTTAGAGAAGGTGTGGTTGTTTCCTTTCCATTCTTCTGTTGGCTTTAAGAAACAGGAGGCGCCGCCCTGGGCTGTAAGATCGATGGGAACCTTATCCGCTTCGTGTTCATTCGTTCAATCCAATGGCAATGGAAATTCGGATAAATCCTGAAGAGGTATGTCAGCCTTAGGAAGCTTCATTCGGCACAGCGGTGATCAGAGCTATCCTCCTTCACGGTGTACCAACGTCGGCACTCATCTGCGGAAGGTACAAAGGCAAGCCTGCATCTGTCCAAGTGGAGCTCTGACAACTACTCCCGCTGAAGCACTCGAAACCCTACTGAGCCGTACTCCCTTAGACATATTTGGGACGCAAGTAGCAACCAACTGTGCCATTCGACTGAAGGCATGCTCTCAATGGTGTTTCAATGGTCAGCACCTCTCCACCACCAGCCTTGACTACACGGCACCTAGATACTTCCTTCAGGACCCTGAGACCCTGAGACCCTGAGACCCTGAGACCCTGAGACCCTGAGACCCTGAGATCCTGAGACCCTGAGACCCTGAGACCCTGGGACCCTGAGACCCTGAGACCCTGAGACCCTGAGACCCTGAGACCCTGATACCCTGAGTCCCTGAGACCCTGAGACCCTGAGACCCTGAGACCCTGAGACCCTGAGACCCTGAGACCCTGAAACCCTGAGACCCTGAGACCCTGAGACCCTGAGACCCTGAGACCCTGAGACCCTGAGACCCTGAGACCCTGAGACCCTGAGACCCTGAGACCCTGAGACCCTGAGACCCTGAGACCCTGAGACCCTGAGACCCTGAGACCCTGAGACCCTGAGACCCTGAGACCCTGAGATCCTGAGACCCTGAGACGCTGAGACCCTGAGACTCTGAGACCTGTCGCAACGCCGTATTCTCTGAACAGGGTGTAGCTTCTCAACAACCACTCGTGTTGTGCGTGCTATTGTTCTATCACGAGTGGAAGGGACCTACAGATTTATGCCGACTCTGAATGGCCAAGTTTGAGAGGCTTTTTCTAGACATTTATGCTCTTTGAGCATTTGTCAGTGACTCCAAAGAGGTGGGCAGTGAAAAGCATTTCTTGTCGTACCAGGAATCGAAGCTAGACAGTCCAAGTGCGTAGGAGTCGACGCACATAACTTAAATCAATCCTCTCGTCTACCTAATCATTGCAGAGTTTCTTCCAAGCGGGAACAATGGCGATTAGCGAGGACCTGTTCTGGTTGAGGTGGAGCGTGATGTCCGCCCGTGATATCTGAATCTTTGCGGATATCCAGGCAGCAATCGACTCCATGACGTGGCTCTCTTTAAGCTCCAAAGCAGTCATTATCTGTCGTGCTGGATACCAGGCCGTGGAGGCATTAAGGGAAACTAAGTGAAGCTGCCAAAGTCGCACGAATAGCCACAAAACGGCCGGATGATGGAACCTCTTGTAACATTGGCACTCCCTTCAAGCTACAGCCAAATATTCTCAATAAACAACAAATCAATGCCAGATGGAAGACAGGCATGTACATGCTCTCGAAGCAAATCTGGCCTTCTCTCGATCCAAAAAGTTCTCCTTAAAGAGACGGAACAATCTCCGGACACTGCCTACGTACAAAAAGGCTGGGACAGCTGCCTAGATGAAGAAGAGAAGGCAAGTGTACAACACCTTCTCTGCAGCTGCCCTGAACTCGCCTCGACCCGGAATGCAACATTGGGCTCTTACTTCTTCGATAATGTAGGCGACCTCAGCGGAACACCAGTGAAAGCAATAGAATAGAAAAATCTAGGCCCGTTGTACTGCCAAGTGGGCAAACAAAAAAGGGGGATTGGACAGGCTGTCATAGAAAGCCGTCAGTGGAAGTACAAGGGGCCTACCTGGCCTAAGTGCATCGAAAGCTACTTTCTAACCTAAGGAAGCTTCATGCTGTTTACACTTCTTGGTTGATGCCCCCGACTGTGTGCCGTCACTCCGTGCAGATCTCAGGACAGTAACGCCAGACGAGGAAGATGAGCCAACGAATCATCTTCTTGGAACCCACCCCGACACCATTAGGCAGCCTCCTCCACACAGTCCTCAACTTAATTGAATCCCAATCGAATCAGCTCCCCCTGACTGTCGATCGATATGGATTTGCATAAATGCTGCGAATCATAATCAAACCCTTGCGAACAGAAGCTATGACGTCCAAGCGGGAGATAACCCCCTGCAACGTGCTTACCACACCCACCATCCTCCTGAATTGAATCCAAGTGCATCCTTTGATGCACACACCAGTCACAACTCACAGACGCCCTTTGATGTGGTTGCGTAGAAGATTCCCAAAATCGTAACCACTTTTCAGTCACCACCCCACACGGCTTCTAATTCCACATACATCATCGCAAAATCCCCGCATATATCTCCTGATCCTCAATGAATTATTGAGTTTCACTCCTCGTGCAGACTGAAGCTTACGCTTATGGCCCTCTCAGCAGAAAAAAAAACGGGAAAAGAAAAAAAAATAACGATACCAACGAACAGGATGAAAGTAAAATCAAAAGTCAAACGTAAATGGAGCGCAAATGATGTCCTGCCCAAAGGATTAGTCAATAATTTATCGGAGAAATCTCTTTTTGAATAGCCCAGTAGGCAGCACTGGCACTGTGTTGATGTGTGGCGCTGGTGTTGCTGTGTGTGCTGGTGTTCTGGTGTGGTTACCGTTCGCCACAAGAATTAATTTCATCGATGGCCGTCCGCAACCCTTTACCCAGGCTTCGGGCCGATGTGTGTCCAGTAAATCATTTTCACTCCAACCCACCCCCCATCCCGCCCGACACGATATGGGATTCGGCAACGCAGCAACGACGGAAGAGTGTAGCGCAAAAAATCGGTCGGTTTTATCTTGAGGAAACGACCTCTACCATCCCCAATGATGAAAGTGTGTAGAGTGACCAGTGAAGCCGAAAAATACAACCAATCTACTGGTGTATGGATAAATCATCAGGACGTCCACCGAAAGGGGGGTTTCATTGATTTCAACACACATCGAACGGTGCGGCGCGGCGCGGCCTGTGCTGTGACTTGTGAGTGTAGCAAAGGAGTAGCACTTATCCTTGAGCAAATAAACAAGAATTTCTAAAGGACCCCATAGTTGTCGTCGTCCGCACAGAGCGCACACAGCACACAGCACACAGCACAGACACACGCGCGTTTATGTACCCAACGTGTGGGATGTCGTGTTGTTGTTAGATCCTTTTTTTTGGGGGGGGGGGGGGATGGGGGAGGGAAAAAAGGCTTTAATACATTATGTCGGCGGGCAGGAGATGGGACTAACGTTTTGGGGGCAATAAACAAAGTTTTTAGATAAATATTAACTTTGCTTTTATCCCGGGCCCATGCGGCAGCAGCACCACCTTTACCACGGTTTGTCCTCTCAACTCAACTATATTGTACAGCCCCTGGTGGAACATTCTTGAGCAAAATAATATTCGACAACGACAACGAGAACGACAACGACGATGACACACAACAACAAGGACGACGACGACGACGGGGACCACGGACTACGGACTACGGACTACGATGTGGAGGACGATGTAGTCAAGAAAAACATTGCAAAATGTGTCCTCTCTCTCTTCTCTGGTGCTTTTCGTACATTTAACCATTGACATTATCCCTTCAACCCCTTTTTTTTTTTTTCTGTCATAACACCCCCCCACCCCTCGGTCGCCATGCAGTCATCGCATCGTAGCGTCGCTTCGGGTTATGAACGGACCACTCCGTGCGGCTCGGTCGAGGGTCCCCGGGTCGGCTAAATCAAATTTTACAAACAAAAATTGATTCGACTCACACACACCACCCACACATAAACGCGCAAGCACAAAGGGTTTTCGGTGTTTCGGTGCTTCGCCTTAAATTGCGTTTCAATGTCACCGGGGTGGTTTAATGGAATCAGATCCGAGTCAAATCGAAGGGCTGCGGGGGTCAGGGCCGATCTCATTTTTTTTGCATAACTCAAAATTAAAGGTCTTTTTATGGGTTAAATAGAAAGTTATGATTTCTTTATCCATCCCTTCAAAATGTTCGTTCCGCAGCCGAAAGGTGGCATCGTCTGTGGGAAGCTGCCAGCCTCGTCCTGAGTTGGGTTTATTGAAAATTAATACCAAAATATTCCTTTTCTCTCGTTTATTAAATTGGATTCGTTCGAAAATAAATATTTATGCGAATGCGATGGTCCAGCTTCACATCCGGGAAGAATTCAATTTCAAGGATATTTGAGGACTCGAAAAGGACTCGACTGCGGGACGATCCTTAGCGGAGGACAATGATGGACCATGAATTTATCAGGAGCCCCGAAAGACGCGTGCCGCTTTTTTTTCCCTAGAATCCCAGAGTTTCAAATATCTTTGGTTTGTCACCAACCGGAAAGAGTTGTTCAAAAATGGCGCTGTACCGGATTTAATGGCAAAACTTATTTATTTCGGCCCGAATTCACTCACAGAGTGGAATGTGTGGATGCCCACGCCCACGGGCGGTCGTGTTCAAAACTATCAACGAGCCCAAGTATCACCTCGGCAACGGTGCCGCCGCTGCCGCCGGTCGAAAATTAAATCAGAAGGCATCTTCCGTAACTATCTTTCGGCAGTGGTGAAGCCATTATATGTGTATTATGCGGTACTCCCTCACAATTCAACCCCCACACACATACCTGAGATTAATAAACTAGCAGCAGCTCAGCGCTAGGACCCTACCAACCCGCACACAAACTGTGTGTCTACATGTGAATGGAACACGACCTCCAGTTCAGCTCACACAATCAACCTCTTTGTGTGGAGTGGGTGGGTGGGTGGTTGGTTGAGGGTGAAGTGAAACAAAAGTTTAATTTTGAAAAGCATTATGCGAGGAACAATCTCCCAACGACGAGATGGCTGCAAACCACAAGAGCAGCAGCAGAGGGAGCATAGACCTTATTATCCCATAGTTGCCTAGGGTAACCGCAAATTAATGATACAAAAGTTTTTGGCAACAGCACAGCACTGAGCCACACTCAAGCACACACACACACACACACCCCGAATGTGAGCGCACAAGCGTATTCACGAGATCTACTCGTGTGAGAATTTCTGGCTCACTATTTGCGGCATATTCATCCTGACAGCTGATAATAACATACTTCATCCACTTACCTCTGCACCGCTGTGAAACAGATGAACGATGAGGAGGAGGGGTGGGAGGGGGGGGGGGGGGGGGAGGGTCTGGAGTGGGCGGTATGAAAGCTGAGTATTGAATTCGTTTAGTTGCCTGGAAATCCAACTCAGTCTCAGACGTGGGGCGGGGGCAAGACGCAGAACGTCACTCAAGGACGCGCAGCCCTTTGAATGGGTGGAGAGAGGGGGATGGGGGGTGTTTATACAAAATTAATACGATCATGGAGGAATGCGAAAGAAGGAGAAATATGAAATTAGCACGCCGCGTAGTTGGGACTGGATTGGTTGCCGTTTTCGGGGTGAAGTCGCAAACATCGCTCCAAAAACGCTGTGAGCTGGTGAGCTGTCAGTGTCGGTTGGTTGGAGAAGGGCACGGACGCACGGACGGACGGAATACACTGGGAATCTGTTTTATTAATTTCTTTGGCTTAATTACACTGCCAAGGTATGACGTGCGCACGGCACGGTGTGTGTGTGAACGTGACAGAGAATGGAAATTCCTGAAAGTTTAACGCTGCCTTCGGGATGTGAAGAGCGTTGACAGGGTTTTCGCGGAAATAGTTTGAAGAAGTCACGAGATATCCTGTGGCTTGCGCTCTGAACAAAGGGAATAAAGTCAAAGCTGTGAATTGAGTGTGGTGAGAGCAAACGCATTCGTGGCTATGCACATCTGTGGGAGCGTGGGAGCGAATTTTGCATTTACGCCACGGTGAATCGTGCAAATGATTGTTTTGTTTATGAAAGGATACCGCAGGTGTGAGTGATGGGGTCTCTATTGTTTGTTGCAGCAACCGCGAGGAGCGAGTGTTGTGGACTGGATGTTCCTTAATTGAGAAGGAAGTGCTTTGCACCATCTAAGATGCCATTGGGCACAGTGCCACCCGAAATCATGCACTCGTGACATATGATGGAAGCCCTGCCAAGGGGACTCGACTTCCAATGAACTCTGTCTCCATGGGGGGGACCGCCTATCATTTTCCAACAGACAAGTGTGTGCGCGGCCAAGTGGTGCTGCATTACACTCGCTAGTGTCAACATCACATCTTCTTCGACACAAATTAAAGCTGACGACGGAAACATGTCCGATCCATGTGTTGGCAAAATGGCACACTCACACGGAGCAACGAGCACACACATCCACGCCCTGACAGAAACTGCCAGAAGTTGATTCAACCGAGCAATCAACTCAACCAAATGAAATCTCTAAAAACAAGCAACTCCCATCACACATCGCACATCGCACATCGCACATCTCGAAAGGTCATTTCACCAAAAATACGCGAATTAAAAGCGAGCAAAAAATAACAAGCGCAAGGAAACCGAAGGAAACGAGTGCAAGGAGAATAAATAAAATATCCCTCGTCGCTATGTCTGATCTGTCATTAAATTTAAACGCTTGCACATTGTTTGCAGTTTTTATTCTCATAATGCTGCTGCTGCTGCTGCTGGTGCTGGTGCTACTGCATCTGCTGAGTGCATTTCAGTTTGATGCTCGCCAAATGGATACACACACCGAGTCAGCTCCAGCGTCAGAGTTACAGTCGGGGAGTCAGAGCCAGAACCAGAACCCGAACCAGAACCAGAACCAGAGCCGGAGCCATTAAAACATTTTACGAGGATGACGTCCATCTTCGTTGCATATCTGTGTATCCATATCGCCAGCTCCATCTCCATGTGTTCGTGCTCAACGAAGAGGGGATTGATGGTGGCGATGGTGGAGGAGCACCCTCCCGTGGCCGGTGCCTGGTGCAAATGCGAAAATGCATTCACACTAACGCGTCAGAGAGATGTCGGAGATGCTGAATGCCCGAGTCATAATCGCAACGAGGTCGTTTGCCACATCGTCGCGTCCGTCCTAGTTCGGTACAGAGTGTATGTGTATTCGCCTGTGCCACTGTTGCTACTTGCCACTGTGCCACCATGCCTTCATGCCTCCCTCAGTGCGCCGCAGCCGGAACAACTTGAAGTTCGTTGCCACTTCAATATTTTCTTTTTATGATTGATCGTATAAATTATACGAGATTTTTATTAATAAAATTGCCAACAAGCCATATTCGAATGGGAGGGTGATGTGTATGCTCGCGAGCAAGGACCACTTGTAGTTCGAGAAGGAAACGGTCATCAACTTGTTAGCTGGTCCGTTTCGGTCGTCGATTGGCTTCATATGCGACTGGGTGAGTCGAAGGCGAACTTTACGAGGACAAAACATGAAAATAATTGAACCGGAGGGTGATGATGGTGCATTTTTCTTGTGAGCGCCGCTCCGCGAATTGCGAATTTGCGAATTACCCGAGTCAATGTTCGCCGAGATTATGTCGCATGTTAGGAGCGAGCATTAGGATTGACATAAAGTTGATGAGGGCAAATGTGCGAGTCCGCACATGATTGGCACTAAAAAAAAGAAAAGTTCGCGCCTTCCATCTCGACATGCCTCGCATTTTTGATTGTTCGCTGTGAAGCAACAAGGATATGCTACGTATTCATTTGGATGTCATGACGAATGGGGGCGACGTGGTTTGCTTACCAAAAAAAAAAATAAACACAAATCATGCTCAACAGGGAGGGGAGGAGGACAACGACTGATGATTGGCACTGTTTGAGTGATGGTTGTTTGAGGAGGTCCCCCCCGTCTTATGGGCTAATTCTGACAAGTGGTTGAAAATGCAGACTTAATTGTGATTGCGGCTCCCACAAGGAATCGAAATCATGTGGTCTAGTCATTGCTCTTGGGCGTGAGATTTTCGGGAGGTTTGTCGTAATAGGGTGGCTTTTGAGGCCAGCACAAGCGTCAATGGAATCCCAGGAATCAGTGAAATTTTGTCGTGACGCCTTTGAAAGGAGGCACCTGGCACTCTTTGCGAACAACGTTCAAGCATGACTTTTGGCCCACAAAACGTCAGGCCACCAGAGCCTGCAGTAGGTATACACTATCACTGGAGTTGTCGATCAGTGGTAGTAGTCTGACTATGGGTATCGCAATGGACCAACATGGTCTAAGTGTGCTGGCAATTTCGCTGGCAGCCAAACTACCTAGCCTAACCTAGGTATGCTCAAATCTGGGGAGCATCCTTCAAGTCACAAGATCATCGATAGCTCCGATAATCCTTATTGGATTCTGGTGAATGAGCACTCATTCGAAAGCTAATTATTGTCTTGTCTTGACAATGACAGCCAGCGGCAAAGGACTTGAGGGTGTCCGAAGTAGCGGGAGTGTTTCTCGCGACAAAAGTGATCAACTTCACCTAATATGCACCAAATGCTCATGCCACGATGGTCCCGGGGTGTTTGTAGATCCCCTGATGATCGCATATTTTCTCCCAGGATACCAGGCCTCCCCGAAGGTATCCGAAATAGTGGTAAGACACTTTCGAGTCACTATCATCAATCTTAATTGAATTTTGACAAATAGATCAGCAGACCCGAAAGTTGGACTCTAAGCAAAACTGCAGAGCTTGATGTCTTCGAAAGAAAAATTCTACGTCGGGTAATTTGGTCCCATCTGCGAGGAAGGCGAAGACACAACTGCCAACTCTACGAACTGTACCAGGATGTGGATGTAGTCCGGAAGGGGAAAATCTGTCGACTGGACTGGCTCGGCATGGACAACAACGCTCAAGCGAAGAGGGTCTTCGAATCAAAGACCTCCTGGTTCGAGAAGGGGAGCAAGACCGAACCTCCGGTATAAAGACGCTGCCTGCCATAGTTGATGGTCATCGTGGACGCAGGGCGGGTTGGTCTTAATGACTGGAAGCAGCGTGACCAGGGCCGTTGTCGATGGAAGGCTGTGATGTTTCTAGCTCGGACACTCTATGGGTGGTAGGCGGCCTGCTTAGTAAGTAAGATCATCGTCTGAAAGCTCATGCTAAGGGTTGTACCATCAACCCCCATCCTTGCAATTCGGCGAACGACAAAGGAGTCGCCAGAGACCAACGCGACAAGCGCGATTCTTGCAGCAAATGTGCTCTATTTCCTCAAATTCACATCACAAGGCGTTGCACGTTGCACCTGATAAGTGTCCAGAGCCTGTAAGACGTGAATTTGGTCCCACAGGCCACCAGGCTGTCAGAAGTTTCAGTTGGTACAGTAAAAATGAGGAGTGTCCTAAAAAGAGAAAATCTTGAATATCTCCGGGAATCCTTCTCAGATCGGCGAGAATAGGCACTCGGTGGAAAGATCGTCCTGAGCGCTATCACATCCATGACAAATTGAGTAACGGTAAAGGACACATCAGAGAGGTGAAGCTGGAAATGGGATTCTTGAAGTAAAAGCGTGTAATTTCGACTAGTTTTCAAGAAATTCGCTGGGAACTATACGCCTTCTAAATAAGCGGAACCATTGCAATGCGTCAATCACTTGATTGGCAAATTTAGCTAACATTTGAAAGTCCTGTCAACCCCCCTTAGGTTGGTAACATCTCCACAGTCCATAAGTTCTTCGAAAATGTCACCTTGAACGAGCGGAGAAAAAAAGAACCACCTCTTTCCGGAATCCATCTTGCACCGGAATCACAATGGAGCCCGATACAATCTTCGGGAAACCATTTTAACCAAACGACTCTTCGAGAGAATATTCCCAGCGAGATAGGCGATGGAAGAAAAAACGCACGCCTCTCGCCTTGATAGCCAAACATTTCGCCCGCCCGTATTTACACAGGCTCCCCCCGTTCATTATTCCGAATGCGGCTACAAGCCAGCTGCCAGCCGCCTCGACGTTGAGCAGAAAAAGTTGCGAAATAATCTACAAATTCGAGCCCCAAATTATATCTTAACTACCTCCGGAGCAACTCCAAAGAGACTAATTTGTGTTCCTCTCTCTCTCTCTCTCTCTCTCTCTGTCTCCGGCAAACCAGTAAACAACTTTTTGATAAACACAATCCAATTTTCCTTTTCTTTATGCCCATCGTGGCTGGTTTTTTTCCTTTTCTCTTCCGATTTCTGTTGCTTTTTGCTTTCACATAGATTTATTATTTAGTCTTACGCACTCCGACAAGTGGAGAGGAGGGAAAAAAAATTGTATCTGGGCCATATTTCGTGTATTTAGTGACATATTTATGAACTTTGCTGCTTTAGAGTAAACAGAGAACTCCAATTAATTCCTTACCCCATGTCGTTGCCACATATTGCTGTATTGCACGATCTGAGCCATCCACCCCCTTGGCAGCGGGTGTGTGTGGGCGGAGGGGGGCTAACCATTTGAAGGAATTCCGAAAATTTCTTAATCAACCAAAGGCGGCTTGTGTCCCATTTAACCGATCCACCGCCACGACTACCGTCGAACACACGGGTGGCAGCAGCAGCAGCAGCAGCAGCAACGATACCGGGTGGTTGTGAGGCAAAACCAAAAAAATAGCGGAAAAAAAAACGAACGCGTTCGCATGAGGAAATGAAATTTTAATAAATTTCCTATCCTCCAACCAAGACCGACGACGACAACGGCAACGACGACGGCGACGGCAACGAAAAATCTCGCTTTTCCCAAGGAAAACTTTTTTCCCCCGTACGGAGTTAATTTCTTTCTACCAAGAGTCGAGCCGGCGGTTGTCGTTCGCGGGCTGGAGAGTCACTTGTTGTTGTCAAGGCGGTACGGGGGCACACACACACGCTTTGATTTATTTGTGCGTTGGAGAACTTTTATCGCGTTCGCACGACAGTTGCGGCCATCCAGATTGTTGCGTTGAGAATCTAATCTGCCATCGCGATGCGACATATGTCTTTTTTCGTTTTTTCCCTAATTCCGGGGGGCCGCGCTACGGTGGCAGCAGTGTCAGCGGCAAAAAGAATTCCAAAATTTCCAAGGAAAATCTGTTTCGTTTACATTTTTTTGCTTCCCGTGTCTCGTGCAGCTTGTCTTGCGATGGCAGTGCTGGTTAATTGGGCAGAGAGGCGATAAATTAGTCGGAAATGGAGATGCCTTAACAGGTTGACCTTAAAGAGAAGATCTGAGGAACGGAACGAGCTGCGGGACTGAGTGCATCGGTGTTACGAAATCTCTCGGCGGCCCCGAGGGAGTGCTTGCCACGTCCGTGTTGGCATAGCCGGCATGAGTGATGTGCTGACACTTCCTTTGATCTTCTTACGACAGTTTAGCCTCCTTCAAGAGCGCGCCTATTGCAGCAGGTGCTTAGAATGGGCTCGAGTGTTCAACCGAAACGTTGGCAATCCAAATCCGTTAAGCCTCTGCCGCACCTCTGAGTCGAATTGCAACAAAGTACGCGACGCAGAGGGCCCTTTTCGAGCCTCCACTTCACTGGCGTTTGCTTACTCCGATTTTAGTTTCACATTTCCTTAGATTATGTGTGCAATGCACTTTGTCCGAGCTCTCTCTCTCTCTCTCTGGTGAGTCCTCAGCTCTTCGCGAAGACCGAAAAAAGTAATTACCATCGAGTGTCGTCTCCACACTCCACAGCGGTGTTCCTCATTCCTTCCGCACCCAAGACTCACATGACAGATGGCCAACTGGCCACAATGTCAGAGGTTTTCATGGGCGACTCGGAACTCTCTGAGTCGCAGTTTAGCACGAAATTTCTAAGAGAATCCGTGATTTTAATCAAGTGCTTCCGTCTCGAATGAACTGCATGCATTTTCGGCAAAAGCCACAGAAGTAGAAGTTTAAGATCTTATTTAGTCACACCTTCAAGTCGTGGCAACTGAGAGGCAACACACCTCTCGACAGCGACGAACCACGTCGCGACTCATTGTGTGAGTTTCCATCGCACTGGGTTATCTTGGGAACGTGCCAAACGTGCGCCACAGTCCAAGTTCATAGGACATTGACACAATGCACAGAATAGTCTCTCCGTGTCGTTGTCATCGTCATCATCGTTGCCGGCTGAGTGCACTGCTCATCCGGCAACCGAGCGAGGCGAAGATGCAACGAGGACGTGGCAAGGGGGTCAGTTGCCGTGTCAAGTCGTGAAGTTCGCTCACTCTCGTGCTCTTCGTCGTCGTCGTTGTCGTCTTCGTTTGCTTTTTTTAGTTTTGATGATGCTTTTCATCTTTATTGCTCGACGGAGAAAATTGGGTTTCTACTCCCGGTCCTGATGGGGTGCTGTCTGGTCTCTTGTTGGCAAACCACTTACGGGGAATGAACTGCGGCCGCGATGAAGTGACGGTGGCGCTGAATGCAATTTGCCACTCCAAATACTGCCTAAACGGGGCAGGGAATTATGAATCCGACTACTCGGCGTGCCCTTCTTGAGGACGAGGCGTCAGACTTCAGATAAATTGTCTGATTTGTCATCTAATCCGTCTCAGATGGCCGACTGTACAGGCCTCGCTGATGCCAATGACTTGTGCAAAGAAGGAGATCAACCCACAAGTCACAGTGCAAAGTACGATTGACTGTCGTCTCTAATGAACCGCACAAAGCGTGGGTAATCGAATTTCAAACATCACCCAACAACGACAGGAAACCGCACACGAACCAGTGGCGCATGGGGTTCGAAACGGCTTCATCCGCTGTAAGCTGGAAGGGAGAAAAACACAATTTAGCACCACTCAAAGTAGCCAATATCCATTGTCCACGTTTAGATCCATCTAAAGACTCACAAATCTCCGACCAGTTTTTTTTTTTTTTGGCTAAACTCATTTCTGTCACAAGAATCATTTTGGCCCTAATCAGGCGACATACACACAAAAGCGGACACTAAGGACATTGCAAGGACAATATGGAGGACTTCAAAGACCAGTTACTTTCGAAAATCAGGCAAATGTCCAAGAGATACATCCGAACGATGAAAGTACAAAGTGCCAGAAAGATTTATTCAACAAGATAGACACGAGCGAGCAGAGGAGGATGAGCCCTTTAGATAATCAAACTCAATTCAGAAGCACTCCGCACGAAGAAAACAGGACAATTTGTCCTGCCATCGGGAAATAACCCCAAAACAACAAACCCCGCTATTCATCACCCATTCACCACCCATCCCACCAGCCAGTCCCTAGCTCATTCTGATTGATTGCAAAGATCTCTCTCTCTCTCTCTCTCTCTCTCTCTCTCTCTCTCTCACCAGGATGTGTTTACATTTTCCTCATCCACCCAAATCCCTCCCCTCACCAAACCCCTCGAGGGCAAGTCCATCGTCCCGAGGACAGTACATAGCACATACACACGTTCGAGTGTAGGTAGCATGTAATGTCGTTCACAGAGAATAGCGGTCTTGCAAATTGCTATTATCTCTGACAGAGAGAATGGTTGTTGACGACATTGGTTTCCTGTTTACCATGCCAAGAGCCCGAAGCCAAGAAAAACAAACAACACCAACCGCTCCGACAAAGGACCCGGAAAGTCTTCGGCGAGTGGAAAAACAAATCAAACTTTCCACCACTAACCTTGGTGACATGCGACTGACGTGACAGATCCCATCTGCATCACCTCCGTTCCCCCTCTCCGGCCTCAGCCAGCTCCACCAGCTCCTCACAGCGTCGCGCTCATGTCTCTTATCGGCCGCTCTCGATCGGTTCGATGCGGATTATGGTTTTCTATGTAACAAGGGCACCAGGGTTCAGTCCCTACCTGCTACCCAGCAGCATCAACAACGATCAACGCGCGGGGGGAACAACAAAATACGGATCACTTCCACTGATTGCCGAGAGGGCGGGGCAGCAGTTCAAAATGTTAATACGATTTTCTGTCAGTCAACCGAGGAGAGGTTGACGCTGCGCTAGCGATAGACACCACCGGCACAAGGTGAGGTAAGTTGAACCATAGTGGCTGGCCTGGCAGTGGCTGACTGTGGCTGGCAGTGGCTAGCAGTGGCGCAGGCTTTGTGCGCCTCACATGTGAGGCCGTAGAAATGCATCGTCATGGTTAAATTTGTGTTGTTTTGTTGTGCTTCGTGTCAGATGTGTCGGCCGATGTTGTTGGATGACGATGACGATGATGATGATGATGATTTCTATGCTCCTTTCCCTCTGGCCCACTCTCGCGGTCGCGTCACAATCACTTTTGTAGCGTCGCGCGCCAGCGGGGCAGTGGAAAAAACCCAAACGCCGAGCCACAACAACACTCACAAAAAGACCACGAAGAACCTAAAAGCAACAAGACAAGACAGCCACGGAGAAGACGATGGAGTAGGAGAAAGAGAAAAATTATCTCTAACGTGTGCCTAATGATGTTTGTGGTCTAAGGAGCGAGTTTGCTGCTTCAATAGATCTTGAAGTGGGTCTTGAGGTTTCGGATGATGAGTGCCCCATCGTCAGCGAGAAGCAATTAATTAATGTACCAATCGATGGTTGTTGGCACAAAACTTTTACACGCACGCACACACATACACAGAGAGAGATAGAGTGAGAGAGAGACTCGTGCAGATGATCAAGTCCAAGTAGACTTGAGAATGCCTCAAAGGCTTCCTCTGGCTTCTTCGTGGTAAACACTTGAAATCAATCAAAATGTGACAGTAATGCGAGCTCCTGCCGCCACCGCCGCCGCCGCTGTACACGACAGGGTGCAGAGAGTGTAATAAATGTTGATGATAGCGGTTTCGAGATGGGGTCAACACTTGGTTACCATTTTGACGGGTTTTATGATCTGTTTCTGTTTTTTCGTTGGCCTTTTGTCTTGGCTTAAACTAACACTCAAAGAGAGGAGGAAATGAATGGGGGGGGGGGGGTCTCACGCAATTGTAAACCATTCAAGCCGAGCTCGATGCGGGCGATGGTGGAAGATGAGCTAAGATAAGGCTGAAAATGCCTTATTATACACTGTCAATTTTTTTAGGTGAAAATCTCGATGTCGTCGGATTCACTCCAAATGTATTTGATTCGATTAATAGACACTAGACAACACACCCACAGGTGTACAAAAGTCCTAGGTAGCCTAGTTTGGCCGCTGTGCCAGTTGGAAGATGAGCTAGGATAAGGCTGAAAATGCCTTACTATACACTGTCAATTTTTTTAGGTGAAAATCTCGATGTCGTCGGATTCACTCCAAATGTATTTGATTCGATTAATAGACACTAGACAACACACCCACAGGTGTACAAAAGTCCTAGGTAGCCTAGTTTGGCCGCTGTGCCAGTTGGAAGATGAGCTAGGATAAGGCTGAAAATGCCTTACTATACACTGTCAATTTTTTTAGGTGAAAATCTCGATGTCGTCGGATTCACTCCAAATGTATTTGATTCGATTAATAGACACTAGACAACACACCCACAGGTGTACAAAAGTCCTAGGTAGCCTAGTTTGGCCGCTGTGCCAGTTGGAAGATGAGCTAGGATAAGGCTGAAAATGCCTTACTATACACTGTCAATTTTTTTAGGTGAAAATCTCGATGTCGTCGGATTCACTCCAAATGTATTTGATTCGATTAATAGACACTAGACAACACACCCACAGGTGTACAAAAGTCCTAGGTAGCCTAGTTTGGCCGCTGTGCCAGTTGGAAGATGAGCTAGGATAAGGCTGAAAATGCCTTACTATACACTGTCAATTTTTTTAGGTGAAAATCTCGATGTCGTCGGATTCACTCCAAATGTATTTGATTCGATTAATAGACACTAGACAACACACCCACAGGTGTACAAAAGTCCTAGGTAGCCTAGTTTGGCCGCTGTGCCAGTTGGAAGATGAGCTAGGATAAGGCTGAAAATGCCTTACTATACACTGTCAATTTTTTTAGGTGAAAATCTCGATGTCGTCGGCTTCACTCCAAATGTATTTGATTCGATTAATAGACACTAGACAACACACCCACAGGTGTACAAAAGTCCTAGGTAGCCTAGTTTGGCCGCTGTGCCAGTTGGAAGATGAGCTAGGATAAGGCTGAAAATGCCTTACTACACACTGTCAATTTTTTTAGGTGAAAATCTCGATGTCGTCGGATTCACTCCAAATGTATTTGATTCGATTAATAGACACTAGACAACACACCCACAGGTGTACAAAAGTCCTAGGTAGCCTAGTTTGGCCGCTGTGCCAGTTGGAAGATGAGCTAGGATAAGGCTGAAAATGCCTTACTATACACTGTCAATTTTTTTAGGTGAAAATCTCGATGTCGTCGGATTCACTCCAAATGTATTTGATTCGATTAATAGACACTAGACAACACACCCACAGGTGTACAAAAGTCCTAGGTAGCCTAGTTTGGCCGCTGTGCCAGTTGGAAGATGAGCTAGGATAAGGCTGAAAATGCCTTACTATACACTGTAAATTTTTTTAGGTGAAAATCTCGATGTCGTCGGATTCACTCCAAATGTATTTGATTCGATTAATAGACACTAGACAACACACCCACAGGTGTACAAAAGTCCTAGGTAGCCTAGTTTGGCCGCTGTGCCAGTTGGAAGATGAGCTAGGATAAGGCTGAAAATGCCTTACTATACACTGTCAATTTTTTTAGGTGAAAATCTCGATGTCGTCGGATTCACTCCAAATGTATTTGATTCGATTAATAGACACTAGACAACACACCCACAGGTGTACAAAAGTCCTAGGTAGCCTAGTTTGGCCGCTGTGCCAGTTGGAAGATGAGCTAGGATAAGGCTGAAAATGCCTTACTATACACTGTCAATTTTTTTAGGTGAAAATCTCGATGTCGTCGGATTCACTCCAAATGTATTTGATTCGATTAATAGACACTAGACAACACACCCACAGGTGTACAAAAGTCCTAGGTAGCCTAGTTTGGCCGCTGTGCCAGTTGGAAGATGAGCTAGGATAAGGCTGAAAATGCCTTACTATACACTGTCAATTTTTTTAGGTGAAAATCTCGATGTCGTCGGATTCACTCCAAATGTATTTGATTCGATTAATAGACACTAGACAACACACCCACAGGTGTACAAAAGTCCTAGGTAGCCTAGTTTGGCCGCTGTGCCAGTTGGAAGATGAGCTAGGATAAGGCTGAAAATGCCTTACTATACACTGTCAATTTTTTTAGGTGAAAATCTCGATGTCGTCGGATTCACTCCAAATGTATTTGATTCGATTAATAGACACTAGACAACACACCCACAGGTGTACAAAAGTCCTAGGTAGCCTAGTTTGGCCGCTGTGCCAGTTGGAAGATGAGCTAGGATAAGGCTGAAAATGCCTTACTATACACTGTCAATTTTTTTAGGTGAAAATCTCGATGTCGTCGGATTCACTCCAAATGTATTTGATTCGATTAATAGACACTAGACAACACACCCACAGGTGTACAAAAGTCCTAGGTAGCCTAGTTTGGCCGCTGTGCCAGTTGGAAGATGAGCTAGGATAAGGCTGAAAATGCCTTACTATACACTGTCAATTTTTTTAGGTGAAAATCTCGATGTCGTCGGATTCACTCCAAATGTATTTGATTCGATTAATAGACACTAGACAACACACCCACAGGTGTACAAAAGTCCTAGGTAGCCTAGTTTGGCCGCTGTGCCAGTTGGAAGATGAGCTAGGATAAGGCTGAAAATGCCTTACTATACACTGTCAATTTTTTTAGGTGAAAATCTCGATGTCGTCGGATTCACTCCAAATGTATTTGATTCGATTAATAGACACTAGACAACACACCCACAGGTGTACAAAAGTCCTAGGTAGCCTAGTTTGGCCGCTGTGCCAGTTGGAAGATGAGCTAGGATAAGGCTGAAAATGCCTTACTATACACTGTCAATTTTTTTAGGTGAAAATCTCGATGTCGTCGGATTCACTCCAAATGTATTTGATTCGATTAATAGACACTAGACAACACACCCACAGGTGTACAAAAGTCCTAGGTAGCCTAGTTTGGCCGCTGTGCCAGTTGGAAGATGAGCTAGGATAAGGCTGAAAATGCCTTACTATACACTGTCAATTTTTTTAGGTGAAAATCTCGATGTCGTCGGATTCACTCCAAATGTATTTGATTCGATTAATAGACACTAGACAACACACCCACAGGTGTACAAAAGTCCTAGGTAGCCTAGTTTGGCCGCTGTGCCAGTTGGAAGATGAGCTAGGATAAGGCTGAAAATGCCTTACTATACACTGTCAATTTTTTTAGGTGAAAATCTCGATGTCGTCGGATTCACTCCAAATGTATTTGATTCGATTAATAGACACTAGACAACACACCCACAGGTGTACAAAAGTCCTAGGTAGCCTAGTTTGGCCGCTGTGCCAGTTGGAAGATGAGCTAGGATAAGGCTGAAAATGCCTTACTATGCACTGTCAATTTTTTTAGGTGAAAATCTCGATGTCGTCGGATTCACTCCAAATGTATTTGATTCGATTAATAGACACTAGACAACACACCCACAGGTGTACAAAAGTCCTAGGTAGCCTAGTTTGGCCGCTGTGCCAGTTGGAAGATGAGCTAGGATAAGGCTGAAAATGCCTTACTATACACTGTCAATTTTTTTAGGTGAAAATCTCGATGTCGTCGGATTCACTCCAAATGTATTTGATTCGATTAATAGACACTAGACAACACACCCACAGGTGTACAAAAGTCCTAGGTAGCCTAGTTTGGCCGCTGTGCCAGTTGGAAGATGAGCTAGGATAAGGCTGAAAATGCCTTACTATACACTGTCAATTTTTTTAGGTGAAAATCTCGATGTCGTCGGATTCACTCCAAATGTATTTGATTCGATTAATAGACACTAGACAACACACCCACAGGTGTACAAAAGTCCTAGGTAGCCTAGTTTGGCCGCTGTGCCAGTTGGAAGATGAGCTAGGATAAGGCTGAAAATGCCTTACTATACACTGTCAATTTTTTTAGGTGAAAATCTCGATGTCGTCGGATTCACTCCAAATGTATTTGATTCGATTAATAGACACTAGACAACACACCCACAGGTGTACAAAAGTCCTAGGTAGCCTAGTTTGGCCGCTGTGCCAGTTGGAAGATGAGCTAGGATACGGCTGAAAATGCCTTACTATACACTGTCAATTTTTTTAGGTGAAAATCTCGATGTCGTCGGATTCACTCCAAATGTATTTGATTCGATTAATAGACACTAGACAACACACCCACAGGTGTACAAAAGTCCTAGGTAGCCTAGTTTGGCCGCTGTGCCAGTTGGAAGATGAGCTAGGATAAGGCTGAAAATGCCTTACTATACACTGTCAATTTTTTTAGGTGAAAATCTCGATGTCGTCGGATTCACTCCAAATGTATTTGATTCGATTAATAGACACTAGACAACACACCCACAGGTGTACAAAAGTCCTAGGTAGCCTAGTTTGGCCGCTGTGCCAGTTGGAAGATGAGCTAGGATAAGGCTGAAAATGCCTTACTATACACTGTCAATTTTTTTAGGTGAAAATCTCGATGTCGTCGGATTCACTCCAAATGTATTTGATTCGATTAATAGACACTAGACAACACACCCACAGGTGTACAAAAGTCCTAGGTAGCCTAGTTCGGCCGCTGTGCCAGTTGGAAGATGAGCTAGGATACGGCTGAAAATGCCTTACTATACACTGTCAATTTTTTTAGGTGAAAATCTCGATGTCGTCGGATTCACTCCAAATGTATTTGATTCGATTAATAGACACTAGACAACACACCCACAGGTGTACAAAAGTCCTAGGTAGCCTAGTTTGGCCGCTGTGCCAGTTGGAAGATGAGCTAGGATAAGGCTGAAAATGCCTTACTATACACTGTCAATTTTTTTAGGTGAAAATCTCGATGTCGTCGGATTCACTCCAAATGTATTTGATTCGATTAATAGACACTAGACAACACACTCACAGGTGTACAAAAGTCCTAGGTAGCCTAGTTTGGCCGCTGTGCCAGTTGGAAGATGAGCTAGGATAAGGCTGAAAATGCCTTACTATACACTGTCAATTTTTTTAGGTGAAAATCTCGATGTCGTCGGATTCACTCCAAATGTATTTGATTCGATTAATAGACACTAGACAACACACCCACAGGTGTACAAAAGTCCTAGGTAGCCTAGTTTGGCCGCTGTGCCAGTTGGAAGATGAGCTAGGATAAGGCTGAAAATGCCTTACTATACACTGTCAATTTTTTTAGGTGAAAATCTCGATGTCGTCGGATTCACTCCAAATGTATTTGATTCGATTAATAGACACTAGACAACACACCCACAGGTAGGTACAAAAGTCCTAGGTAGCCTAGTTTGGCCGCTGTGCCAGTTGGAAGATGAGCTAGGATAAGGCTGAAAATGCCTTACTATACACTGTCAATTTTTTTAGGTGAAAATCTCGATGTCGTCGGATTCACTCCAAATGTATTTGATTCGATTAATAGACACTAGACAACACACCCACAGGTGTACAAAAGTCCTAGGTAGCCTAGTTTGGCCGCTGTGCCAGTTGGAAGATGAGCTAGGATACGGCTGAAAATGCCTTACTATACACTGTCAATTTTTTTAGGTGAAAATCTCGATGTCGTCGGATTCACTCCAAATGTATTTGATTCGATTAATAGACACTAGACAACACACCCACAGGTGTACAAAAGTCCTAGGTAGCCTAGTTTGGCCGCTGTGCCAGTTGGAAGATGAGCTAGGATAAGGCTGAAAATGCCTTACTATACACTGTCAATTTTTTTAGGTGAAAATCTCGATGTCGTCGGATTCACTCCAAATGTATTTGATTCGATTAATAGACACTAGACAACACACCCACAGGTGTACAAAAGTCCTAGGTAGCCTAGTTTGGCCGCTGTGCCAGTTGGAAGATGAGCTAGGATAAGGCTGAAAATGCCTTACTATACACTGTCAATTTTTTTAGGTGAAAATCTCGATGTCGTCGGATTCACTCCAAATGTATTTGATTCGATTAATAGACACTAGACAACACACCCACAGGTGTACAAAAGTCCTAGGTAGCCTAGTTTGGCCGCTGTGCCAGTTGGAAGATGAGCTAGGATAAGGCTGAAAATGCCTTACTATACACTGTCAATTTTTTTAGGTGAAAATCTCGATGTCGTCGGATTCACTCCAAATGTATTTGATTCGATTAATAGACACTAGACAACACACCCACAGGTGTACAAAAGTCCTTGGTAGCCTAGATTGGCCGCTGTGCCAGTTGGAAGATGAGCTAGGATAAGGCTGAAAATGCCTTACTATACACTGTCAATTTTTTTAGGTGAAAATCTCGATGTCGTCGGATTCACTCCAAATGTATTTGATTCGATTAATAGACACTAGACAACACACCCACAGGTGTACAAAAGTCCTAGGTAGCCTAGTTTGGCCGCTGTGCCAGTTGGAAGATGAGCTAGGATAAGGCTGAAAATGCCTTACTATACACTGTCAATTTTTTTAGGTGAAAATCTCGATGTCGTCGGATTCACTCCAAATGTATTTGATTCGATTAATAGACACTAGACAACACACCCACAGGTGTACAAAAGTCCTAGGTAGCCTAGTTTGGCCGCTGTGCCAGTTGGAAGATGAGCTAGGATAAGGCTGAAAATGCCTTACTATACACTGTCAATTTTTTCACTCCAAATGTATTTGATTCGATTAATAGACACTAGACAACACACCCACAGGTGTACAAAAGTCCTAGGTAGCCTAGATTGGCCGCTGTGCCAGTTGGAAGATGAGCTAGGATAAGGCTGAAAATGCCTTACTATACACTGTCAATTTTTTTAGGTGAAAATCTCGATGTCGTCGGATTCACTCCAAATGTATTTGATTCGATTAATAGACACTAGACAACACACCCACAGGTGTACAAAAGTCCTAGGTAGCCTAGATTGGCCGCTGTGCCAGTTGGAAGATGAGCTAGGATAAGGCTGAAAATGCCTTACTATACACTGTCAATTTTTTTAGGTGAAAATCTCGATGTCGTCGGATTCACTCCAAATGTATTTGATTCGATTAATAGACACTAGACAACACACCCACAGGTGTACAAAAGTCCTAGGTAGCCTAGATTGGCCGCTGTGCCAGTTGGAAGATGAGCTAGGATAAGGCTGAAAATGCCTTACTATACACTGTCAATTTTTTTAGGTGAAAATCTCGATGTCATCGGATTCACTCCAAATGTATTTGATTCGATTAATAGACACTAGACAACACACCCACAGGTGTACAAAAGTCCTAGGTAGCCTAGATTGGCCGCTGTGCCAGTTGGAAGATGAGCTAGGATAAGGCTGAAAATGCCTTACTATACACTGTCAATTTTTTTAGGTGAAAATCTCGATGTCGTCGGATTCACTCCAAATGTATTTGATTCGATTAATAGACACTAGACAACACACCCACAGGTGTACAAAAGTCCTAGGTAGCCTAGATTGGCCGCTGTGCCAGTTGGAAGATGAGCTAGGATAAGGCTGAAAATGCCTTACTATACACTGTCAATTTTTTTAGGTGAAAATCTCGATGTCGTCGGATTCACTCCAAATGTATTTGATTCGATTAATAGACACTAGACAACACACCCACAGGTGTACAAAAGTCCTAGGTAGCCTAGTTTGGCCGCTGTGCCAGTTGGAAGATGAGCTAGGATAAGGCTGAAAATGCCTTACTGTCAATTTTTTTAGGTGAAAATCTCGATGTCTTCGGATTCACTCCAAATGTATTTGATTCGATTAATAGACACTAGACAACACACCCACAGGTGTACAAAAGTCCTAGGTAGCCTAGTTTGGCCGCTGTGCCAGTTGGAAGATGAGCTAGGATAAGGCTGAAAATGCCTTACTATACACTGTCAATTTTTTTAGGTGAAAATCTCGATGTCGTCGGATTCACTCCAAATGTATTTGATTCGATTAATAGACACTAGACAACACACCCACAGGTGTACAAAAGTCCTAGGTAGCCTAGTTTGGCCGCTGTGCCAGTTGGAAGATGAGCTAGGATAAGGCTGAAAATGCCTTGCTATACACTGTCAATTTTTTTAGGTGAAAATCTCGATGTCATCGGATTCACTCCAAATGTATTTGATTCGATTAATAGACACTAGACAACACACCCACAGGTGTACAAAAGTCCTAGGTAGCCTAGATTGGCCGCTGTGCCAGTTGGAAGATGAGCTAGGATAAGGCTGAAAATGCCTTACTATACACTGTCAATTTTTTTAGGTGAAAATCTCGATGTCGTCGGATTCACTCCAAATGTATTTGATTCGATTAATAGACACTAGACAACACACCCACAGGTGTACAAAAGTCCTAGGTAGCCTAGTTTGGCCGCTGTGCCAGTTGGAAGATGAGCTAGGATAAGGCTGAAAATGCCTTACTATACACTGTCAATTTTTTTAGGTGAAAATCTCGATGTCGTCGGATTCACTCCAAATGTATTTGATTCGATTAATAGACACTAGACAACACACCCACAGGTGTACAAAAGTCCTAGGTAGCCTAGTTTGGCCGCTGTGCCAGTTGGAAGATGAGCTAGGATAAGGCTGAAAATGCCTTACTATACACTGTCAATTTTTTTAGGTGAAAATCTCGATGTCGTCGGATTCACTCCAAATGTATTTGATTCGATTAATAGACACTAGACAACACACCCACAGGTGTACAAAAGTCCTTGGTAGCCTAGATTGGCCGCTGTGCCAGTTGGAAGATGAGCTAGGATAAGGCTGAAAATGCCTTACTATACACTGTCAATTTTTTTAGGTGAAAATCTCGATGTCGTCGGATTCACTCCAAATGTATTTGATTCGATTAATAGACACTAGACAACACACCCACAGGTGTACAAAAGTCCTAGGTAGCCTAGTTTGGCCGCTGTGCCAGTTGGAAGATGAGCTAGGATAAGGCTGAAAATGCCTTACTATACACTGTCAATTTTTTTAGGTGAAAATCTCGATGTCGTCGGATTCACTCCAAATGTATTTGATTCGATTAATAGACACTAGACAACACACCCACAGGTGTACAAAAGTCCTAGGTAGCCTAGATTGGCCGCTGTGCCAGTTGGAAGATGAGCTAGGATAAGGCTGAAAATGCCTTACTATACACTGTCAATTTTTTTAGGTGAAAATCTCGATGTCGTCGGATTCACTCCAAATGTATTTGATTCGATTAATAGACACTAGACAACACACCCACAGGTGTACAAAAGTCCTAGGTAGCCTAGTTTGGCCGCTGTGCCAGTTGGAAGATGAGCTAGGATAAGGCTGAAAATGCCTTACTATACACTGTCAATTTTTTCACTCCAAATGTATTTGATTCGATTAATAGACACTAGACAACACACCCACAGGTGTACAAAAGTCCTAGGTAGCCTAGATTGGCCGCTGTGCCAGTTGGAAGATGAGCTAGGATAAGGCTGAAAATGCCTTACTATACACTGTCAATTTTTTTAGGTGAAAATCTCGATGTCGTCGGATTCACTCCAAATGTATTTGATTCGATTAATAGACACTAGACAACACACCCACAGGTGTACAAAAGTCCTAGGTAGCCTAGATTGGCCGCTGTGCCAGTTGGAAGATGAGCTAGGATAAGGCTGAAAATGCCTTACTATACACTGTCAATTTTTTTAGGTGAAAATCTCGATGTCGTCGGATTCACTCCAAATGTATTTGATTCGATTAATAGACACTAGACAACACACCCACAGGTGTACAAAAGTCCTAGGTAGCCTAGATTGGCCGCTGTGCCAGTTGGAAGATGAGCTAGGATAAGGCTGAAAATGCCTTACTATACACTGTCAATTTTTTTAGGTGAAAATCTCGATGTCATCGGATTCACTCCAAATGTATTTGATTCGATTAATAGACACTAGACAACACACCCACAGGTGTACAAAAGTCCTAGGTAGCCTAGATTGGCCGCTGTGCCAGTTGGAAGATGAGCTAGGATAAGGCTGAAAATGCCTTACTATACACTGTCAATTTTTTTAGGTGAAAATCTCGATGTCGTCGGATTCACTCCAAATGTATTTGATTCGATTAATAGACACTAGACAACACACCCACAGGTGTACAAAAGTCCTAGGTAGCCTAGTTTGGCCGCTGTGCCAGTTGGAAGATGAGCTAGGATAAGGCTGAAAATGCCTTACTGTCAATTTTTTTAGGTGAAAATCTCGATGTCTTCGGATTCACTCCAAATGTATTTGATTCGATTAATAGACACTAGACAACACACCCACAGGTGTACAAAAGTCCTAGGTAGCCTAGTTTGGCCGCTGTGCCAGTTGGAAGATGAGCTAGGATAAGGCTGAAAATGCCTTACTATACACTGTCAATTTTTTTAGGTGAAAATCTCGATGTCGTCGGATTCACTCCAAATGTATTTGATTCGATTAATAGACACTAGACAACACACCCACAGGTGTACAAAAGTCCTAGGTAGCCTAGTTTGGCCGCTGTGCCAGTTGGAAGATGAGCTAGGATAAGGCTGAAAATGCCTTGCTATACACTGTCAATTTTTTTAGGTGAAAATCTCGATGTCATCGGATTCACTCCAAATGTATTTGATTCGATTAATAGACACTAGACAACACACCCACAGGTGTACAAAAGTCCTAGGTAGCCTAGATTGGCCGCTGTGCCAGTTGGAAGATGAGCTAGGATAAGGCTGAAAATGCCTTACTATACACTGTCAATTTTTTTAGGTGAAAATCTCGATGTCGTCGGATTCACTCCAAATGTATTTGATTCGATTAATAGACACTAGACAACACACCCACAGGTGTACAAAAGTCCTAGGTAGCCTAGTTTGGCCGCTGTGCCAGTTGGAAGATGAGCTAGGATAAGGCTGAAAATGCCTTACTATACACTGTCAATTTTTTTAGGTGAAAATCTCGATGTCGTCGGATTCACTCCAAATGTATTTGATTCGATTAATAGACACTAGACAACACACCCACAGGTGTACAAAAGTCCTAGGTAGCCTAGATTGGCCGCTGTGCCAGTTGGAAGATGAGCTAGGATAAGGCTGAAAATGCCTTACTATACACTGTCAATTTTTTTAGGTGAAAATCTCGATGTCGTCGGATTCACTCCAAATGTATTTGATTCGATTAATAGACACTAGACAACACACCCACAGGTGTACAAAAGTCCTAGGTAGCCTAGTTTGGCCGCTGTGCCAGTTGGAAGATGAGCTAGGATAAGGCTGAAAATGCCTTACTATACACTGTCAATTTTTTTAGGTGAAAATCTCGATGTCGTCGGATTCACTCCAAATGTATTTGATTCGATTAATAGACACTAGACAACACACCCACAGGTGTACAAAAGTCCTAGGTAGCCTAGATTGGCCGCTGTGCCAGTTGGAAGATGAGCTAAGATAAGGCTGAAAATGCCTTACTATACACTGTCAATTTTTTTAGGTGAAAATCTCGATGTCGTCGGATTCACTCCAAATGTATTTGATTCGATTAATAGACACTAGACAACACACCCACAGGTGTACAAAAGTCCTAGGTAGCCTAGTTTGGCCGCTGTGCCAGTTGGAAGATGAGCTAGGATAAGGCTGAAAATGCCTTACTATACACTGTCAATTTTTTTAGGTGAAAATCTCGATGTCGTCGGATTCACTCCAAATGTATTTGATTCGATTAATAGACACTAGACAACACACCCACAGGTGTACAAAAGACCTAGGTAGCCTAGTTTGGCCGCTGTGTCAGTTGGAAGATGAGCTAGGATAAGGCTGAAAATGCCTTACTATACACTGTCAATTTTTTTAGGTGAAAATCTCGATGTCGTCGGATTCACTCCAAATGTATTTGATTCGATTAATAGACACTAGACAACACACCCACAGGTGTACAAAAGTCCTAGGTAGCCTAGTTTGGCCGCTGTGCCAGTTGGAAGATGAGCTAGGATAAGGCTGAAAATGCCTTACTATACACTGTCAATTTTTTTAGGTGAAAATCTCGATGTCGTCGGATTCACTCCAAATGTATTTGATTCGATTAATAGACACTAGACAACACACCCACAGGTGTACAAAAGTCCTAGGTAGCCTAGTTTGGCCGCTGTGCCAGTTGGAAGATGAGCTAGGATAAGGCTGAAAATGCCTTACTATACACTGTCAATTTTTTTAGGTGAAAATCTCGATGTCGTCGGATTCACTCCAAATGTATTTGATTCGATTAATAGACACTAGACAACACACCCACAGGTGTACAAAAGTCCTAGGTAGCCTAGATTGGCCGCTGTGCCAGTTGGAAGATGAGCTAGGATAAGGCTGAAAATGCCTTACTATACACTGTCAATTTTTTTAGGTGAAAATCTCGATGTCGTCGGATTCACTCCAAATGTATTTGATTCGATTAATAGACACTAGACAACACACCCACAGGTGTACAAAAGTCCTTGGTAGCCTAGATTGGCCGCTGTGCCAGTTGGAAGATGAGCTAGGATAAGGCTGAAAATGCCTTACTATACACTGTCAATTTTTTTAGGTGAAAATCTCGATGTCGTCGGATTCACTCCAAATGTATTTGATTCGATTAATAGACACTAGACAACACACCCACAGGTGTACAAAAGTCCTAGGTAGCCTAGTTTGGCCGCTGTGCCAGTTGGAAGATGAGCTAGGATAAGGCTGAAAATGCCTTACTATACACTGTCAATTTTTTTAGGTGAAAATCTCGATGTCGTCGGATTCACTCCAAATGTATTTGATTCGATTAATAGACACTAGACAACACACCCACAGGTGTACAAAAGTCCTAGGTAGCCTAGTTTGGCCGCTGTGCCAGTTGGAAGATGAGCTAGGATAAGGCTGAAAATGCCTTACTATACACTGTCAATTTTTTTAGGTGAAAATCTCGATGTCGTCGGATTCACTCCAAATGTATTTGCTTCGATTAATAGACACTAGACAACACACCCACAGGTGTACAAAAGTCCTAGGTAGCCTAGTTTGGCCGCTGTGCCAGTTGGAAGATGAGCTAGGATAAGGCTGAAAATGCCTTACTATACACTGTCAATTTTTTTAGGTGAAAATCTCGATGTCGCTCGATGAGCTAGGATAAGGCTGAAAATGCCTTACTATACACTGTCAATTTTTTTAGGTGAAAATCTCGATGTCGTCGGATTCACTCCAAATGTATTTGATTCGATTAATAGACACTAGACAACACACCCACAGGTGTACAAAAGTCCTAGGTAGCCTAGTTTGGCCGCTGTGCCAGTTGGAAGATGAGCTAGGCTAAGGCTGAAAATGCCTTACTATACACTGTCAATTTTTTTAGGTGAAAATCTCGATGTCGTCGGATTCACTCCAAATGTATTTGATTCGATTAATAGACACTAGACAACACACCCACAGGTGTACAAAAGACCTAGGTAGCCTAGTTTGGCCGCTGTGCCAGTTGGAAGATGAGCTAGGATAAGGCTGAAAATGCCTTACTATACACTGTCAATTTTTTTAGGTGAAAATCTCGATGTCGTCGGATTCACTCCAAATGTATTTGATTCGATTAATAGACACTAGACAACACACCCACAGGTGTACAAAAGACCTAGGTAGCCTAGTTTGGCCGCTGTGTCAGTTGGAAGATGAGCTAGGATAAGGCTGAAAATGCCTTACTATACACTGTCAATTTTTTTAGGTGAAAATCTCGATGTCGTCGGATTCACTCCAAATGTATTTGATTCGATTAATAGACACTAGACAACACACCCACAGGTGTACAAAAGTCCTAGGTAGCCTAGTTTGGCCGCTGTGCCAGTTGGAAGATGAGCTAGGATAAGGCTGAAAATGCCTTACTATACACTGTCAATTTTTTTAGGTGAAAATCTCGATGTCGTTGGATTCACTCCAAATGTATTTGATTCGATTAATAGACACTAGACAACACACCCACAGGTGTACAAAAGTCCTAGGTAGCCTAGTTTGGCCGCTGTGCCAGTTGGAAGATGAGCTAGGATAAGGCTGAAAATGCCTTACTATACACTGTCAATTTTTTTAGGTGAAAATCTCGATGTCGTCGGATTCACTCCAAATGTATTTGATTCGATTAATAGACACTAGACAACACACCCACAGGTGTACAAAAGTCCTAGGTAGCCTAGTTTGGCCGCTGTGCCAGTTGGAAGATGAGCTAGGATAAGGCTGAAAATGCCTTACTATACACTGTCAATTTTTTTAGGTGAAAATCTCGATGTCGTCGGATTCACTCCAAATGTATTTGATTCGATTAATAGACACTAGACAACACACCCACAGGTGTACAAAAGTCCTAGGTAGCCTAGTTTGGCCGCTGTGCCAGTTGGAAGATGAGCTAGGATAAGGCCAACATTTCCTTACACTGTCGTAAATTGTCACTCAGTCGTACTTGACATTGAAACAGAATAAAAAACGGTTCTTTTGAGCCGTCGACCTCGCCGTTACGACCACTGGAATGTAGAAAAGTCGACCTGAAGTGGTTTATTTTAAAAAAATCCCCAATAACTCGAAAACGGCGCGGTGTTTCGGCAATTTAGCTTTTTCACTTGACATTTTTCAGATAGTTGACAGCTCGGCTACCAACACAACCATTATCCGCATCCTTTGTTAGCTGTACCAGGCAGCAGCACAAAGCAACTAAACTGGCACAACAAAAAACGGAGGAAAACAAATATGTTACCATAATTATGGCATTATGACATTATAAGCGCTTCATTTACCCAACTCGGTAACTCGTTAACCTGTCATAATTGATCCAATTCCCGGTAACCGTTGTCAGTGGCGAACGACGGCCAAACAGCTAGACAGCTCGGCTCACTTACTGACCATTCAACCTTTGCAATAGTCCAGCGGCGCTGCGCGGTGCGGCGCGGTCGCTGATCATTTCCATGCCCCTCCGCCTCCAGCTCAGCTCCATGCTCGGTGGTGTTCTACTCTATCTGCACGTAATTACGTTAATTTCCTGGCAATTTACCCCTGATTTACGAGCATTGTTTTAGTCTGTCGTTTATTTCAGCTCACATTTCTGTTGTTTCGCCGTTTCGTTGTTTTGTGCTCTCTTTCTGTCGCTGCTTTGCTTTCAGTGACGTTCGAACATGTTTCCAGTTTAAAGTGAATTTTAATGCCAACCGTGCATCGTTTGCTACACAAAGTGACAGCTGCTGGCATATGATTTCAAATGTTCGCCGAACTAGGCATGTCATGTGCGTGTGTGTTTGCGCACACCGCCTAACTTTGGATAATAAGGGACAATGTCAACATGACAGGCAGTGGGAGTGGGAGTAGGAGTCGAGCGGCTGACGGCTGTGCGTGTAGTTGTTGCAACACATCACACACATGAGAGTCAAGTTAAATCGGGCCGTGTGTGTGTGTGTGCCCGCAGCGAAGCTCTAATTACCGGGTTATTTACGAAGCACCGCCTGTACACCGCCAACAAGGCCTCCTACAACCTCCCCCCACCCGCGCTAGCGACACCGGCAAAGCCGCTGACTGAGAGACTATTTCTAAAAAGGTGACGCAAGCGAATTCACCAGACAGAGTGGCACTGCTGCTGATATTCTCGGTTCTCGGTGCTCGGCTGTCTCTCCTTCGGCCCCATGTTCACGTTTCACTTCTGAGAATGTGGAGAGGGAGCAAACACAAAAAGAAACTATAATAAGAACATTATTCGGAGAGGGCTTAAAAATAACAAAGGCGTGAGGGGGGGGGGGGGGGGCTGTCATTCGAAAATTGTTTATTGTTTTAGCTGTGAGCTGTGACCTTGAGTGCGTGAAAACGTTAATCGATTTAAGTTGTCGCACGGCCTGTCCTCCGCACAGTCCGCACTCCAATGCTAACGCGACCACCCCAACTTGTACTCTCTAAGGTTTTCAACTGTCATTTGGCTGCCAATCAGATTTGACACTCCGGCAGCTGGGGGCTGTGGCTGTGCCTGTGAGTGAGAGGTGGTGCGCCGTGAGTTGCTGGTCCATCGTCGTCGTCGTCGTTGATTGATTAGTCATTTCAAAGAACAACAATGACTTGTCTATTTGTTTTCTGTGACAGTTGGGGTGGGAGGGTTACACATGAAGCTGACATTTGACATGAAGTGCTCTCTGTCGCTTTCCGCTTGGACTTTACTAGAGATTTCTGCTGAAGTCTGTGCTCGTTTCATCTCATGTCAACCCCTCGGTATGAGTCAGCCAGTAACAAGCCCATTAACCTACTGCAATTCACTTCCTCCCTGTGACCCTTCGACGAAAAACGACGCTCGCATGGTAGTTTCAAGCTGTTAAGAGCCTACCGCCATAAAAGCCCGGAACAGGAAAAACCTCTTTAAACCCCCCCTCCCCCACTCCACCCCAAGCACAACCAAACAAAATCGACATTTCTCTCCCCGCCCCGTCAAAAAATGTAAATTTGTTGACAAGAAATATTCATTGACCTGTGCAGCCAGTACAGCAGCTCCGCCGCCGTCGCGCCGTCCAAAATTAGCAGCCAACACCACAGGCTTACGTGAGCCACTCTCGCACAGTATTGCCACCGCTGTTGACTGTTGCGCGCCGTATGCAGGCCGCTCCTCCTCGCCGCCCATCGTCGGTGAAAGCTTTCCAACTTCCTTGTTAAGCAATTACGCGCGACGACGACCAACGAAGGAGGCCAGAAACAAGAGAAAAAAAAACCCAGCCAAACACACACACAAATCCACGGAAAATCACAGCAAACTGAAAGAAAATCCACACAGAAACTGAATTTAAATTTTCCAATTAGGTTTTCCCACCAAGCGCGAACACCATCAAGCCAGAAGGAGCCAGAAGCCAAATATAGCCAGAAGCCCGTTGGCCGGGCCGCAGGCTGTGCCATGGCTAAGTGCAGCAAGGCACGCAAACTGACGTCAGTCCTTCAGTCAGTCAGTTTTGTTTGAACAGAATTCCCGAGGACTGACGATAGGACGAAGGGGACTGGCGACCACCACCACCATCGCCGCCGCCGTCGTATTTTCAGCCGTGTTTTTTCCATTTAGCCTTATTGTTACTGCTACGGGGAGGCCCCGAAAAGTCGAGGCTTTTTTGCGCCCCGAGCCTCGAAGACTGAAGAGGAATGCATGCGATTTGCTCGTAAACAAATTGTTGCCTTCATCCCGAGGACTGGCTGACAAGTGAATGTTGGGCACTGAAGTAAACGAGGGATCTATGGATATTAGTTGGGAGTACACGGTTGTTTGCATTCCGTCACTTTTATTTTTTTTTTGCCCGCGCGGACTACCATGTGCCGGGAGATTTATTCACAATTCAGGAGCACCTGCAGAGCAGCAGTGCTTCCATTTAATCCCCAGTTAGCCACTGGCAATGCCCTCAGCTCTCGCGGAACGATGTCCTGCGACATTTCGGCCCGTACCCGCCATCCATCTCCGTCTGAGCTGGAAGATTTGCATTTATTTATGATGTAAGTGCTGCGTGTGTCTCGTTGCTAAGCAGCCCCTGCTAGCCCGAGTATTTCCATTCTCCACTCCATATGGAGCCCGGATCCGCTTGGAGACAAGTGTGTGCACTTTACTTTCGTTCCCCGAAAATGTCCCCAGATGGATTGCAGTGCTCATCGGCAGACGGTGCACACGGCTTGATGCATGCATCATGGAGAAAGATGACAGATTTGCATGGAGCCCCAGTAATAGAAGCCGACATGAGGGATGTCCCTCGAGGAGAAATGAATGAGTTATGTTTTGTTGTTTTTTTTTCTTTTTTTTTTTGTGTTCGTGTGTGGATGGGGAGGGGGCGAGTAAGTGTTTCTTTTCTCCTTTCTTCGGTTTGTGATCTTTTATCAGGCTTTTAGCGGCGAAATCAATCTTCAAAGGGATTTATCACTAGGCTGGCGGTGTGGCCTGTGGAATTGCAGATGCCAGACGCTTAATGGATTGTGGCTTGAGCGCCATATCTGCTACTCGGTTGATTTCTGGTAAAGTGGTTTGAAATTCGAAAGAAATTATGGCTTCCTTGTTTTCTGCCGTTGAACGGGTTCCTTTACGGCTCTCGTTTGCACTGTGCGGCACGGTCTTGATAGAACTTACGGCTCTCATGGGCTCGACGGAGTTTACTGCTCTCGCTTGCACTGTCTTGACAGAACTTGCGGCTCTCGCTAGCACAGAACTCGCCGATCGAAGATCAAGCGTCAGGCAGCACAAATAACCTGTGACAAGTAGATCACACCATCGCGCCCACAACTCAGTGACAAGAGAAGAAGAAAAAAACCCCAAAAACATTTCGTCATTCCCCCGACCGCCGTATGCACCTTGAACATCAAACAAAAAGCCAGAAAAGCGAGATTTCATATTTAATAGTGTCGACGTTAGTCATCCATCCAAACCACACCGCTATCGCCAGCATTCGTCATCGCGCGAAAAATGAGTTTCTCCAAGTCACTGCACTCGTAGACACTCTGGCACACACACTCGTCGCGCACACACACACACACTGGTGTAACACCGAAATTAATTACAGCAATTAAGAGCTCTCCAGGTACAGTATGACTAACCAAACTGGCCCAAGACTTCACATAAATATCGCAAATCGCATTGCGAAAGTCGACTAATGTTGCATCAGGCACACTTTTAGTCATTCACTTCGAAGCTGGCGGTGTGCTGCCGCTGCTAGAGCACAAGTATCAGCCGGTTACCGCTGTTTAATGACTCCATTATATTGCCTATTGCTACCTCTGCTGTACCCTATACACCATCCAATTGTGCCAGTCGAGGCCACCGGCGGGAACCGTGGCGGGGCGATGACGACGGTTGGCAACAGTCGAGTCGATATGTAACCACCTCTTCAATGTGGCTCATTTCGTTTTGCAGTTTTCATCGCTTCATTGGTTCGCTCGTTGCCGTGATGGTTGATGTGGATGATGGTTGATGGTGATGACCGAGAGACGTCAGAATATTGTCTGTTCCTCGGCGGCATCCCCGCCCGCGTCTCCGCGCCAGCTCCACATGGCAACTAGAGTAAGACTAGGCATCGGCAGAGTACCATGTCGCAATCGCAACCTTTTCTTGCAACCGCTCTCAAGTGACGCTCGCGCTGCGGCGAAAGACGTCGACGGAAAACCGTAAAAACCGATCGCGCGCTGTTGCCAACCGTCATCATTCACATCTCTGTGACGTTTCATCATTCGGTTAACTTCCGTTAAACAAACAGTTCGTCATGTCATGACTCCGTGACGAACGATGGCCAAAGACCAACGACAACCAAAAAAAATCCAACACAAAGGTGAACTGTATCACCCACCATGGCGAGTGAGAGGCACTCTCAAACTGGCGAAATGTCTCGCTGTTGCTATGCGCACAGTTGTGGCCCGGTGTGTGCGCCTTGTCGTATGGTAACACAATACCAATCGACCCGAGGCCCTGAAGGGCACAAGGCCTCTCTTTCCGTCTACTGTCTGTATGCGTGTCGGGTTTTCTGACAAGACAATAAGTACATGCTCTTTGAGCACAAGAGAGAGGGGGAGTTTTTTTTTTGTTTTTCTTTTTTATGCTCTCGCCCCTCGAATCACCCCGATAGCGGTGCTTGTTTCGATTTGATCGAGATAAGCTCCATGTAATCCACGGAAATTGCTGTGCACTGGGTGACGAATCGGAAGGCCTTGGCAACAAGCGCTGACCTTGCTCGTTATCGCTTCAAGAGCTCTCCGCACAGCACGTCACGGTGATCTTGATCCACATGCTCATGCATAGCTTCACCTTGAAGCGCCGAGAATTAGCCGGTGAGTGGTCACGCAGGGAATAAAGATTCACTTAGAATCGGAAGTCTAACAACTGTAATTCGACTCCACCTGGGGCTGGGGCTGGGGCAGCAGGGTACCTTCGTGTAGGAAGGCTGACTGGCTGCACGGATCGTGCACGATCACTTCGCATGTGATTCCGGAATTAATTGTCGATGTGGGCCCGAGGTATTTTTCAATTAGGCCGCAGGGAAGGTGCGAATTGGGTGCAAGACGCACCGTGCACTTGGTAAAGAGGTCATAATTGACACGGAATGGGTTGAACTGGATGTCTGTGCTATGATTCATGGGTGTGGGGGAGGGGGGTGCACTGCATGACAGGCCGATGGTGTTGTAGTGGAACAACAAGGACTTCTGACTTCGCGACAGCCCACGCATCGCCTCGTTTGCTTCGCAATCGTCGCACATGTCATCAATCTGTTCGCCCCACCGAGGCGCAACTGTCAGAGTCGATTCGATGAAGGCATCCGTCGCACGGCCGCAAGCCCTTCAAAGGGGGAAACGTTTCAATTAGACACGTCAAGCGATGCGTCATAACTCATCCCGGCAAGCGATTCCCGTTTGAGGCATAATCATCTACGCACTTGCCCTTCAAAGGATTTCGAAAAATGAGCGAACATAAATTGAAAAAAAATGAGAAAAAGAAAAAGAGGAATATTTCCAGCCACGATATGTCAACTGTCAAAAGGAATCATTAATTCTGCACAAATGCCACAAAGTGATGGGTCTTAGAACGTTCGTCGAGCCCGCCAGATGGGCGAGCAACCCTGCAAAACGACGACGACGACGACGAGATCCTCACGAAAACCGAAAAAGGGTGCTACCGTGCCGTGCCGTGCCGCACATCATCGGCCTAGCAACAGCGCACCCCGTTTTCTGCGTTTTCTTTTCAAAAATTCATTTCCATTAGCGCAGCAACAACAGTGGCAGCAGTGTGCTCTGCAACCCTAATTTCGCCTCACAACACCATCACCAGGTGATGGGACGACGTACATATGGATGTGAGGAATGACATCATCGCCATCATTGTCCTCTTTAACTTCTCCTGCTGCTGCTGCTTTCACCGCTGCATCGACAGGGGGTTGAGATGAGATACGCAAAAATCTTCCCCGCAATGCACAGCCAGCAGAGGCGTGTATCGTAGCTGCAACGACAGCAATTTCGGGGTGGATTCAAGAGGTGGGCTGTGTTCAGAAAAACCCAGGCGCAGCAAGAATGGGGTTGCTGTGTGGCATTGAATTGGAAAAAAAAAAAAGTAAATCCCACCTCACGCACACACACAAGGCAGCGCTGATTCCAATTAATGTTCTCTGAACGTTCTTGCGTGCAATTCGAGTTCGGTTCCATGGGATATGGAATAAATGGCATGCAGCGTCAATTCCGGTCTTTCAGAGACACACACACAAACACACTCACTCACAGCGACACCCCTGTGACCCAATGATTGAATGACACACCGCACCATACCGCAACGCATCTCCACGCTCGAATTGAAGTGGCAGGCTGCTGTTGACTCTGAATGGTACCGACTCGACGACGACGACAACTGGGCTGAGATTGACGCTAGTGAGCGTGCCGCTGCGCACACGTTTCCACTCAGCGAAAATTCAATGGAATTTTGCCTTTGAGCAAAAGACGATGTTTCTAATGTTTCTGGTTGCATGCTGATGACTATGACGACAGTCGACAGGCAACCAACCGACCGACCGACCGACCGACCGTCCGACCGTCCTCCTTTTTCTGTGCATCTTCCCTCCCCTGCCACGACGATCGACTCTTGTATTAGTATTAACTGCACACAGCCAGAGGGTGTCATGTTACAAGCGTAGACTGAAGTAGACTGCACGGATTAAGGACAAACGTGCATAATTAGAGATTTAATAAACGTTCGGTGGGGGAGTTGCCTGCCAAAGCCTGGATGGATTTTTGAAGGTCATCGGTTGCTAGGCAGGGAATCAGTGAGTCGCTCAATGATCGGATTTGTGGATATGAATCATGCTTGGCAGGCGGTGTGCTTCGTGATGGTTCTATGTACATTTTCTCTATTCATCTTTTTCGAGAACATGACTCGTTGGGTTGGGGTAACTAGATGCTCGACGATTTAATGCTGATGGATTGCAAGCGTTTGCTGGTGTTGAACCGGCGAAACCGAAGTGGCAACCAAAGGAGTCTCATCGAGAAAGAACGCACAATATCGACGACTCGAGCAGAATCAACGGATCTATGCTTCATCACCGTAGGCAGCCATGACTTCGAGCTGGTTGAGGACTTCGCCTACCTCGGCTCCCAAGTAAACAGCACGATCAGCATCAGAACCGAGATGAAACGCAGAATAACTCTTGTCAATCGTTGGTTTTTAGGGCCCAAGAGGCAGCTCTCGCGAAGGACGAAGCTAACATTTTATAAGAACGACTTGAACACCGCTGTCCTGCTCTATGGCGCAGAATCCTGGATAATCTCGAGAGCAGATGAAGAAGCCTTTAGCCTTGTCGACAGAAAAGTTCTGCGTTCAATCTATGGTCCTGTTTGTGATGGAAGAGGATTGATGACCCTAGCCAGGCGTCTGCAGATTCAACTCCTAAGATGGCTAGACTATGTAGAACGCTCCAGCCCGAAGAGTCTTCGACGCCGAAGCTGTGGGACAACGCAATGAATACGCCCACGGAACAGTGGAGTGAATACACAAGAGCTCAACCAACTTGGCGTGCGAAATTGGAGGCAGCTGGCTAAGGATTGTGCCGCTTGGAGAGACTTGTTGGCTAAGGCCCAAGTCCACCCCGGATTGTAGAAGAAGAAGACGAAGAATTGCATTTGATGAACTATTCTGCGTTTTAGCCAGCATCTGAGAGGCTTTCGCTGTTGGCAACGATTCGTTGCAGGGCCCATCTGAACTTTAAATCGAATGGCTGCCTTAAAGTGGATAAGTGACCTAACCACCAGATCATCCAACATGTCTATGGAGCAGTCCAACGAGCCCCAAATCAGCGACAAATTGGTGACCTCCTCCACCTGCCGCCACTGCAAGTACCACCATCTCCCCACCAGCAGCCGCTTGCACTTTCATCATTCAGACCCACTGCCCAGCCGCTCACTCGACACTCTCCCATCCAGCGGCCGTCGATGTGCCAGAGATAAGAAAAGCTGTTGCCACCTAAGTAGAGGGAAAAAAAAACGCTACCACTCCTAAGACTCATCTGACCTCAGCGCAATCGACCTCGTTTCGCAACGAAAATTTCTACAAGAAAAAAAAAACAAAAATCAATTTCCTGCGGCTGAACTCTAATTTCCCTTTGGCAACTTCTTGCGAAACCCCTCGGCTGCAGCACCCCGCCAAGACTTGCTCCAACAGAAGCGATCATGTACGAACGTGTTTCTTCTACAAAACTACACGTCTTCCTCAGCCACTGCACATATTTATCAAAAATCCACTTCCACTCCGTTGATCACCTCACATAGGCAGAGAGCTGAGCGCGTCAGCGTAGCACGGTAGCGATCCGACGACCCAGCTGATCATACTCTCTAGTACATAAGCATGCACACACAAACGCGCGAGCATGCACAAGAGGTTTTCTCTTCGCGCTGCACTCTCTTCCGAATGCGATCGTCGTCGTCGTTGTCGTCGTCCCTGCCGACTCGGCTCTCTTAGTGTGCCGAGGGACGTGACATTTACGGGGACCGATCTGTCTAGCTCTGCACTGCAGCGCTGAACAAGTGTGTGCCACCACCACCACACACCATGCCGCATGACTCACACATCGACAAAGGTCAGGCGATCACGTAGAACGAGAACCAAGCCAGCGGAGTGATACGATCGCTGAACAAAAACAAAAAGAAAAACATCCACTTACTGCATTATGTCTTCTGACTTCTTTCGTCGTCGTGCCTGCGCCATGCCCCCCGGCCGTTGGATGCATGGTACACTTGCTGGGCTCTGTGTATAGACCAGAGGCCCGAGACCGTAGACCAGAGCTCGGCCGTGAGCGGGGTCTCGGCGAGATCGTATCAGCTGACCATTAACCAAAAGGAAAACGTTAATGATCAGTCATGTTATATACCTTTTTTGTTGGTCTCTTTTCGCTTGTAATCGTACCTACCCGACCTGTTCCCGTTCGCCATTCGCCGTCGAACATTCGCCATCGCCGCTCGCTCTGTTCGCGTTCAACGAACACCGTTCACCCCGCGATCAGCAGGCTGCCGTGTGCCGAAGATGGTTGCATCAGAAGCTTGGTAAGCGATGAGTAAGGAAGGAAGTCGTCTTTTATCGCTTAGTGAGCTTCTTCTGTGTGTGCACGATCGACGCTGCTGGTCGCCTCTGGGTTTTTTTTTTTTCTTTTTTCGCTTTTCCTGCATAGGTCAGGTGGAAATATCGCTTCGAAGGCGAATGCATATGAGCACCGGCGCACCGGTGAGCGGTGGGAACGTGAGTTCTAATTTTGCCTCAGCCGGCGAGTGTCTTTTATTAGTCACGGTCAAGTGGATGTCTCTGCGCTGCTAGTGGCACTCGACTTCACACGGATGCGCGGCTGCTATGAGGGCGGCTTTGAGCAGATAATAGTAATTTCCGTGTCCTTCCGGCATGAGTCGCGCGCACACTAAGTCATTCCTTGTGCCCGGCGGCTGTCAGCCCGCCCTCCGATGTGTGTGTGTGTGCGATTGCACCCTTCTCCGGTGTGTCCCTCTGTCTATTGTACCTTTGGGGATTCCCTTTCAAGGGCATGCTTTTCGGTGAAAATCGATTAAAGATTATTCCTGGGCAACCGAGTGCGGAATGTTATTGCAGAAACGTGCCGTGCCTGCCACTGCCATTACACACCGTCACCCACCCATCGGCCGGCTCTTCACTCGAACATCCCTTATCCTTCTCGACGGAGCACACTGGCAGCCGGCAGCCGGCAGCAGGCGAAAGGAGGAACGGAATGAATGATACCAAAGCAACGCCGTTATACTATACTCTGAACAAACGGAAGTGCGGTGTAGGCAGAAGAAGGGTGAGAAAACACTACACAATATCCTTATCTCAGGGCTGTTGTACGAATATTATTCTTTATATACTCGTACCTACCCCGTCATCAGTCGCACCGCAACACACACACCTACACCCGCACCCGCACCCGCACCCACACAAAGGCACGCATCAAACTTACGTAATCATTTCGAGTCCGAGTGATTATCGTAAATAATATTGATAATATGGTTTCGAGAGGGGGGCAGGCAGTTGCGTATAGTCCCACCACAGGAGAGTTCGAGCCGAGGACGGTGGGGACAAGGAAAAGGTTAAAGATATGAACTCACCAGGTTATATTCGCAACCTTTTTTGCATCCAAATGAGGACTTAGTGGTTGTGTCATTTTTATGTTACATCTTTGGGATTGAAGATAATTGCGTCCCTGGGGAGCGCTTTAAAGCCTTAGATTTGTTATTAAGATTCGCTTGGCTCTTCGCTTTTTGCGGACAGTTGACATTTTTTGCTTTGATATGCACGAGCGTTGCGGGTGTGATCTCGATGGTTTGGGGGTACCTTCACATTTTTGGTTGTCTTTTTTTTTTTGGGGAATTGAATGAACTTTGAGGAGGTAATGGCTTCATTTGGAGTTGTGAATTGTTGGGGGTTTGTGAAGACGTTAGGTTTAGGTTTCGTTGAAGGGATATAACGGCTAATTGTATGCCAGTGTATCTGATTCGCTTAATAGATGTCCGACAACATCATCAAAGGTGCACGTAAGTCGTTCGTACGTTTAATAGGGCCGCAATGGCAGTTGGAAGATGAGCTAGGATGAAGCTAAATTCCCTTTTTTTTGTCGGAGGTTTTTGAACACTACACTGGAGCACTCAGACTCAAAAACTGGTCCATTGTACTACCAGGTAGCAACCTACATTTAATGGAATTTCACGGTATTCCGGAGGCGCTTTTGTGATGAGGAGCCTACATCATCGGCTCTCACCTCATCAGCACCAAATAACTGCCACCTGATCCGAGCAAAGGTGGACAGAGGGTTTTATCGCGTGTTTGGCGAAGGTGTAGTGGCGCGTTAGTAAGCCGGTAAGTCGTCTGCAGTCTTTTCTGTTAAGAGATAACAAGAATGCCCCGGATTTCTTACAAAAGTTTGGGAGCCTGCACTTGGTTTGTCTACATCCTGGCGAGTGGAAGCCCTAACCGAGGACGCGGGTAGTCCCAACTCAGGTTCGGGTCCTAGGAGAATTTCGTCTGATCCTTGTCTAGCAAATTCATCGACGATCTCATTTCCCGTCTTAGCGATTTTTTTCTCTCTCTCTCTTTTATTGTTTCGAGTTAATTCTAAAAGCTCCTCAACCGAAGCGAACGACTTGATGAGACGGCTGATGTTGACAAAGTCTGAATTCTACTCCCTCTGCCCTAAGGAACCTGCCGATCCAATTTAGAGAAGACTTGCATTCTTGGACATCTTGGAAAGGGTTGAGTAGGGCCTTGAGCACAGCTTGGCTGTCGCTACAGACACAAATACTTCGCCCCTTCCATAGTTCGTAGCCATTAGGATCGCATAGGTTTCCGCTTGAAAGACCGACGCAAATTTACCTAACGAGGTGTGCAGTCTAATGTTGTCTCTCTCCACGAAAGCGCCAGCGCCAGATCCTTCATTGGGCTTGGAGCCATCCGTGAAGATTCGACTACATTCTTTTCCTGACTCATATTCTGGCCAGAGCCAGTCCTGAGTGCAGAGAAAGGCGACTTTGTATGTGCGTCGCAGTTGGATTGCTGGTGTCCTTGCGTCAGAAGGCATATCTGTCTGTGGTGAAAAGAAATGCGATGCGCAAGGTCATCGAAACTCTAGTGCGAGTTGTACCAAAGACCACTTCTTTTTAAACGAAAGATCGCCTTGAGAGTGCACCCCATGATGTGGATATCAAGGGGGAGATTCAGAAGTGTATCAAGAGCAGAGCCAGGCGTGCTACGAAAGGCCCCTATGCAGCCGAGAGACAAACCGTTCTTTGAAGCTTAGTTAAAGCAGCAGTTACGTACTTACGCGAAAGCTTATTCCACCAAACGACCGCTGCATATGATAGAAGAGGCCTTACCATAGCCATGTAGATCGAAAGGGATCCTTTTCGGTGATAGGCTCCAAGATTTGCCGAAAATTCCCTTACACTGCCAGACAACTGAGAGCGCCTCGATTCAATGTGTTTTTTTCCAGAGAAGTTTTTTATTCAAGATAACACCTAGATATTTAGATTCATTGGACAAGCGGACAGTGACACCTTTTAGTACTAGTCGAGTCAGACCAGTCAACTTTCTCCTCCTCGTGAAGAGAACAACCTCTGTTTTAAGAGGGTTAACTGAAAGCCCACTTCTAGTGCACCAGTTGTCGAGCCGCCTGTGCTTTTGAACAAAAAGCCGCTAGGCACGATCCAACAGACAGTACGGCTACATCATCCGCATATGCCTGGGCGTAGACATTAGAGCCATTTAGGGCGTCAAGCACAGAGTCAACCAGCATGCACCATAGCAGAGGAGACTGGACGCCACCCTGAGGGCAGCCTCTATTTACCCCCGACATTACATACTGGCCACAGTCCGCATACGCAATTATAAAGGGTGATTTCTTAAAAGCTATAGGAAAGTTTTTCAAAAAAAAAAAAAACACATAAAATTCAGAAAAATGCATGAAATCTTTTTTTGAATCGATAGTACGGTCCATATAATTTAATGTTTGAAGATTATTTCATGCAAATGTTGACCTTGACTGCGCCTCAAATGGTCCATCCGCTTAGTCCAATTTTGGCATACTCTTTCCAACGTTTCCGCCGGTATCTCACGAATAAATGCTTCAATGTTGTCTTCCAATGCGTCAATTGAAGCGGGCGTTAAATCGCACGATCTAGGCGGCCAATTGACCGGTCCCGAACGTGAAATAAAATGTTCGCCGAACTCGCCCCGAACTCGCATGCTGTGTGGCATGTAGCACCGTCTTGTTGAAACCACATGTCATGCAAGTCAAGCTCTTGCATTTTGGGCAAAAAAAAAGTTGGGTATCATCTCACGGTAGCGCTCACCATTCACAGTTACGTTACGTTTCGCATCATCTTTGAAGAAGTACGGTCCGATGATGCTACCAGCCCATAAACCGCACTAAACTGTGACTTTTTCTGGATGCATTGGTAGCTCTTGCAATGCCTCTGGCTGATATGCACTCCAAAATCGACAATTCTGCTTATTTACCTACCCATTGAGCCAAAAATGAGCTGACCATAAAATGGAAGAAGCGCGCGATGAACTTTCTTAACAGAGCACGCATTTTGATAATAAAATTCAATAATTTGCAAGCGTTGTTCGTTTGTAAGACGATTCATGGTTAAATTATAGACCAAACTGAAGATGTTTCACAGTGAAACAAAACACGAAACGTGCGTCAGCTGTTTAAGCCAGTGTTGCCAAAAAGATAATTGCTAAAAAATCACCCTTTAGTTCTATTCATTAGCATTGCTTTGATCCACAACACTAATGATTCCTCTACACCAAAAGTCGCATTGTCAAAAGCACCTTCGATATCGATGAAGATGCCCTTAGAAACCACTCAAGCCGTTTCAGCCTTTCTACCCAGCAGCGAAGCTACGCTCCCACCACGAAGCTAATCCGCGTGACAGTTTAATGTTTAAAATTAGTCCCATTTTCGAACAAAGATTCCAATTTCTTTACGTTTTAAACCACGAGACACCACGCCCTGCTTTTCGCACCAGCCCATGGGGTGAGTACACGATACGCCATTCAGCGACATCCTTTGTTATTTAATTTTCAACAAAAAAAAAAAAAAAACTCACCTCTTTCTACGCACAGGACAACAAAATGTGTTCACGTTTTTAGTTCTCGTTGTCCTGCGAATGAATGTGTAATTACACTGGGACCGGTTCCATAAAATATGATTAGTTAGGGTTTTAATGATAAAATGTAATCCGAAAATCAATGGAAAATTAGCATAATATTCGGAAGGGCCTGTAATCACAGATGTGGTGTAGAGGAGCGGGTTACATGAATCTAGCTTACTCTGGGGGCTGGACGGCCTTTTGGGGCGGTAATCTATGATACGTGCCGTAATTGTATGATAAACGGACATAATTCATGTGCGGAAGGGGACTAGTGGTGGCTGGAAATGAATAAGAGAGATGGGACATGAGTCAGGGGCAGGTTACAGTCTTCTGCTCCTCTCTAGACTCTTTTGTCTAGTAAAACGAGTCAGAAAAAAAGCCACTGGCCCGTAGAACCAACCCTGAGGCATCCAAGCCCTTTCTTCGTACATCAATTTCTCACCTTTTTCCCCAACCTTCAAGCCGTCGACTGTAATGAAGCGTCCACAGATTCAAATTAAAACATTTCCTCATCGGTCATCAGCCCCATCAAGCGTCGTAATCAACCGCTGATGGGTTAATTCACTTCTCGGCTACCCAGCCCGGAGTGGTCTGCTCCCGGGGGCGATGGTTTTATTGACATCAATTCACACAGAACGTACGTGAGCATGACAAATGGGTCCCGACCTTATGCACGATCAAACACTGGAGAGAAAACGATTTTGGGTCGTAAAACCAAACCAAAAAAAAACAGAGAAAACTACCTTTCAACTGTTGATTGCGCAAACAAACTCCTCGCCAGTGGAGAGCGCACAATGGGTGCGGTTATGAAAGGGCAGGGAATCTATGGAGAATGCATTTCCCCTCAACAGCAACCCCGACTGCAGCTGTAACGTGTGTGAGAGAGAGAGCGGAAGGGGGCGAAAACCCCTGTTTAACGATCGCTGCCATTAAGATGAACCAACACCAGCTTTTCGTTAATCAGTGCTGCGGCATGTACGCGGTACCATACGCTACCTCTGCCTCAACCAATCTATTCATCCATCCATCCATTCACTCGATGACAGTAAAACTTCAACGTCCACAGCTCGAATTACGAATTTTACGATCGCCCTGTGGAACAATTGAAAGTCGTCTTCAAAGAGACGAGTCCATGATCGAATTTTCTTGGCGAGTTTTTATTGCCTCGTAAATTAGAAATATTGAAATCAGTTTGCCGGAAAAAAAAACAACACACAAAAAAACCAGAACCCCTACATATGGCCGTGTGTGTGTGTGCGAGCGTGTGTAAGGGCAGACTGTGCCCCTTCGACTGCGTACATCGTCAGCGGGAGGGCATTACGTCGAAGGTCTGATAGAAAATCTCACTGGAAAGTCCCAGTTTTTCAGTTTCAGGTGCACAACGAGACCAACTCTCTCGCATCGATTGCTATTTTGAAATTGAAAAAAAAGAACAGAAATAAGACGTAAATGCTGTGGGATGTGGCGAGAGGGTGGCGAAAAGCAGTGAATTGCCTTCTTTTCTTTATATTTACGGCTGCCTCCGTGCGTTCTTGGGAGTCTCCCGCTTTGTTATGTTCGGTTTTGGTTGCGAAAGTATTGTAATTTCATCGGGAACGCTCGCGCAAAGGAATTGAGGTTAGCTGCCGAATTGCTGCCAAAATGTAATTATTTCTCGATTTTTATTGTTTCCGAATTGAGGCTGGAGACGAGCCAGTGACGCGATCATGCTCGCTTCGATCGTGGCAAGGTACGGCAATCAATTGGAGAGGCATTTTTGTTTGTGGATGGAGAGGTGGAGAAATGCTATGACGTCGCTGAATGCTTGATGGTAAGCTGCAATGTTGCCGAACGGGGGAGCACAACGGGGCCACACACAAGAACAAAGTTTTGATTTGAGTTCTGCCGCAGCACAGCTCGCAGTAGCAGAGGATCCCCGGCACGATTCTCCATAGAAACTCAACTTTTTTTATTGCTTGTTAACATATGTCCGCGCCGATGATGCAGATAAACTCCTTTACGACCTCAAAGTCGTATAAGTTACGACTTAAATATAAACAAAACTTTCCCTTCCGCCGCAGAGAACTTCCAGTAGCTCGCTCCGCTTCAACGCCCTCCCGCTCCACATTCCCCCATGCACAAGTATTTGGCTAATTTGCATACACAAAGACGGAGGAAAGAAGATAAAAAAACCAAAAGAACACCCCCTCCAGACCAAAAACCAGAAGAAAAAAAAAAGTGTGTGTCTGCCTTCAATGAGCCAATTTCAATAAACTACAGATGGCGGTGGCCTGCACACAGCACATTTAATCGATCGAAAGGCCATTGAAAATTGAATTAAACTACTCAAGTCACTGTGTGCAGCTGAGCTGACCCCCCCCCCCCCCTCCATGGAGTAGACTTTAAATTAAAAGAAAACTTTTAACTTTTAACTCTTAACTTTTAACTAACTAACTTCACCATGGGAGTGGCTCCATCACAGTCGGCCACCGTCGGGCAACAGCAGACCCATCAGTGTGTTGTTACAGCCACCGCCGCTAGCCGAAGTACTTACCTCAGGCGAATCAGGTTCGATAACACCGAAGTTCGATTAAAAACAGGAAACCGAACTTTTGTTTCACCGAACTTTTAACATGAAATGTCAACGTGTATACAGTGTTGGCCATGTCAAAGAGGAGCAGCATCCTTGAGAGGACGAAAAACTAAGAAGAGAAGAGAAAAAAAACACGAACAAACTGCCACCAGGAACTTTCTATTTCATGTGAAATTGAGCATCAACATGAGACACAGTCGCGTCGAAGGACACCGGCAGTTGGCAGCACTTCGAAATGAGGGCAAATAATTGCCAAAAATAAATCAAGGAACAAATCTCCATTAATTAGAATCACATTGAGAGTAAATAGCGTGGAAGGGAACGCGCTGCCTGCACCAGAGCCCAAGTCGGGCAAGCACAGTGAACCCAAATCGATTGGCAGGGCACGTGCCTATTCCTTAAACGTCGTCCTCCAGGCCGGAGGAGTCCTGACGCACCGAAGCAGTGCGAAACGAGAAGGCGACAGCGAAGCGATTTCTGAGAAATTTTGAAAATTTTCAAATGCCAAGCCATTGAAAAGGACGATAGAGGCAAACGCAAAAAAAAAAAACGACGAAGAAACTAATAACCCAGGAGAGAAAAATTCTACGAGCTTTAAGATCCTTATTCTTTACGGACTCCCTGCTCGTCGCGCGCCGAGCGGTGATGGAGGATGAGTGCGTGAACGGTGAAACTTTTCGAGGAGATTTGCCAAAGAAATTTATGAAGTGCACAGGAGGCATCCACTCCTGCTCTCCTGCGCGCTCTCTCTCTCTCTCTCGCGTCTCGTAATCGTCTTTGGCATTGTCAAGGACGAAGGAAATGAACCTTTTGAAATTTATTTGAAAAACTTTTGCCATCCATGAGCCGCATTTGAACCTAAAACGTATCAACATGCACATCAGCATATCTCGCTGATAACGCTACTTGTGTGATTAGAATGTGTGTGGAGAGAGGGGGCGGCTGGGAGGGGATAATGTATGCGGTTTGGTGCAATTGCGCTACACATTTGCTGAGCCATGTCTGCTGCTGCGCTGCTGTGTACTCTGTGCATGCCCGATCGGGCGTTAATCAATTTAATTCACTCAGATTTTCCCGAAATTACATTTGCGCATTTGAAATTAGCATTTATTGCGAAACGTGGCGGGTGGTGGTTTCGGATGGGCTGCGATGGGGGGAGGGGGAGGTCAAGTAAATATCAAGTTGAGCATGCCCGGTTCGGAGGTGTTGCGCATAGGGCCCGTGTGGTTTGGACTGGGGACCTGGGCGGTGTACGGTGAGACCTTGCGTTGGGACGGGACGTGGGCGGTGTAATGAGACCTTCCGTTGTGACTCCTGGACGGGGCCAATGGGAACTCATTGACGGGACCTGGTCGTTGAACAGTCAGACATCCTGTTTGGGACTCCTTGACGGGACTCCTTGACGGGACTCCTTGACGGGTCGGTGTACGATGAGAGCTCCTAGACGGGATCTGCTTTGTATACAATGAGACCTCCTTTAAGGGACAGCTCACTGAGATGGACGGACAATTCGGAGTCGGAGGCATAGTTGACCCTAGCATCTACGGCAAAGTACTCGTGTTGTGTGGCATGTTTTTGAACTTGCACAAGTGAAGGGGATATGGACAGTGACGACCTCAAACGGCGAAGTTTGAGATGTTCTTACTTGTCGCGCATACCCTCTGTGCATTGTCAGAAGTGGAGCCGTGTATTCTGACAGCTGTTCGTATCGGAATTTGAACCCAGACACCCAGTGTGGGATCGTAATTCTTGCAGATCATCCTAATCCATTAAATGCGCGATCTATCCACCAAGTCACACTCAAAACCCTGCAGCCGTTGAGGTGCAAACATGCAGTGCTTCAAAATTCAAAATAGTTGCAGGATAAGCCTCTACCAAGAACTCCGTAGTCTCCGTAGGCATTGCACTGTACGAGTCGCAGTCAAAACTGTCGCTGGTGACTCATGGTCCGGGTAAGGTAACGACTGAAGTCCACAGAGACAAACTGCTTAGAGCCTGGTTCCATGTCTGAATCTGGCTGTTCAGCCACACAGTCTGCTAGGAGCCCCCAACGCCCCCACAGTCTCTGTTCCATCATGCGGCCGCCATCTCAAGGCTCCGTGTCGCAGATACTCCGCCACTGTGCCATTGCCAATATCGGTCGACCACATTACACATGTACATCACGAAATCGATCTCTGACGAGTGTTCAATTCAACACCGCAAATATCGGCGAGTTTTGCAAATTCACGGTTCACTGCGTCAAACAAGAAGGAAACCCACCACGACAACGAGGCAGAGAGCGAGAGAGCGAGATCCACCCAACCAGCCAGCCAGCCATCGCCCTTGGGGTTGTATCAATAGAAAAATGTGTATGCACCGAAAAAAAAAGAAAGAATTGAAAAGTGGGAAAAATATTATTAATTTGTGTTTGGATTGTTGGGATTCCTGGCTGAACATTTTCCGCATTCGATTACGCACACACATGCACGGGGGTTGCGCGGTGAATATGAGCTAGGAGGAGAGTCGAGCTAAAGCACCCTCCTAAGGCATACAAAACCAAGTGTGAAATGAACCAGAAGAGTTTTGCCGCAGGAGGTGACAGCCGATCCGAACGCGGACGCAGTTCAGGCCTTTGCCAGTGCGGTGCCCCTCGCGCTCTAGCATCTGGCGTGCAATACCGAGAGCAATTATTTTAATATCACCACTCATGCGATGTGAAAATAAATAAAACACTGCATACTCGCAACTCATAAAAGGGACAAATGCGCCGCGCCACGCCGATCCGCAATGATTCATGGGCTCTATCGTGAAATACCGCGCTCCGCTCCGAACGATGAGTAAACCGGCATAGCACGGTGCACGCTGCTGCCATCCAGGGGACCGAACCGAACAGTCGTTGCGCGTTTCTGCCGCGACCGCAAATAGCGAAATTATAGAGAGAAAGTCAAGCCCGCTGGTGCATCATTATTTAAGGGAACTTGTTAGATTCTGTTTTGGGCATAATTAATTAATAAATGCGAATGCGAATGCGAATGCGAATGTGGGATGTTGTTGTGCTCTGCGGTTTGGGGTGACGCATCCAGGAGGAGCAATCAAAGTCTTCGCCCATGGATGTGGGCATGATGGAGAACATTTGCATTTTGGCTGAGTCATCGCTGCCATCGCTCGTCTATCCTCGATCCGACACACAACTCTGCTTGGGGCCTGTTTTATTTATTTCCCTCTCCTTTGTCCGTTCCATCCTCATTCACGTTCACTACCATTTTGGGTGCTCCTCCATCCAATATCCATACATATACGCGTACGTATACATCTCGCTGAGGAGATAACACACAAATTTTGTGTAAGACAGTGATTTACGTAATGACCCAGGCCTTTGCATCTTTCTTTTGGGGGTTCATTAATAGTCCGTCCAACTATGTTGTTCCATGGTAGCGATAATGAGGCTATGGGATTAATTTGTGGTGCCTGGAACACAAGTCAGTCGGACGGTCTCATACGTAGTCCGGCCAAGCGTACATACACAGCCGCCTGGCTACTGTTCTCTATACTGATGTTGTTGCCTGCTGACTGGTGCTGGTGCTCTCTCTCTCTCTCTCTCTCTGGTGATGGTGAACATAAATATGTGCTGCTGCTGCTGCTGTGGCTGATATGTGCCCCGGAGATAGGAACCAGTTAATGGATTTGATTACAACAACGACCGACGGACAGACACTTAGACAATGGGGCTAAAGAATAATGAGTCTGTTCGATGAGATGATTTCAGGGATCCCACCATGTTTCTCGGCTGCTCTCTCTCCTCTCTCTCTCTCTCATCCGCCCTCTCTCTCGTCTCGAACATTGAATTTAAATTAAGTTTTGATAATTTAGTTGGGGTCCCAATTGCGGCTGCGGGGCGTGGGCGGCGACCGCCGGCCGGAGGATGCCGGTCCGCTTGGCAACTTTTGAGTGGATTCCGATGTTAGCTCTGGATAATTGGAAAATGTAATTCCTCCTCGAGTTTCTGTGTGCGTATGCATGGGGTGTGAACTGGCGTTGGGAACGGGGTGTCATCGTCGTCTGAATTTGAAAAGTGAAGAGCAGGTGAGTCGATGATGGTGATGATGATCGAATGGAGGATCGTGGGTGGATACACTTGACTGGGCTCCACTTTGGAGTGCTTACATTGGTGTGGTGCGTGAAACTGTCTGCTGAGCTAACGTCGTGATTGAGAGCACTCTCGGGAGTTGTGTAATTTAGCCGGGATTGGACACGGGGGACTGCTGGGTCATAGGAAATTGAGTAGCGCCTCTCCTTCTGATTTCTGTGCGCATGGCGTTAGACTTTGTGGAGGAACTGGGCCTCAACTCAGTCTTTGTTTGGCGCTGCAGTCTGGTGTGGATCAGGGCCTCGACGGACAAGTACCTCGTAACGTTATCATTCGAAAAGTTGGGCGCAACAATCAAGAGTCAAGAGACTTGGACCACAACCGAAAAGCCTCTCCAGCTGGTCGGGTCGTGTGCAAGTTGTCTTGTGGTTCGAAGTTCTTCTCCACTTGGGTGCGTTACCCTGGTTGCCTGCGCTCTAGTTGTGCCACTGGCTCAGATTCTGCCGACCGAAGCTAAAGTGTGTACAATGAGACCTCCTGTTAGACAGACAGCTCACTGAGATGAACGGAGGCATGCTTGACCCTAGTTTCTCCCCCTTCGGGTAGGGGTTAGAATATACCCGAGGTAAGGCATGCCTGTCGTAAGAGGCGACTAAAATCCATGAGCTGAGAGCAACTGGTTTAGGATCCGTCCCTATTCCAGTGGCGCAAAGAAAGTAATGGAAAAGAAGGCCGCGCCAATCTCGTCTTCTTGAACATTCGATAGTAGCCAGTCTGGGGATGTTATGGCATCCTACTGGTAGCTTGACCTGAGGCTATAGTCTGGTGCCACGGGAGATCAAGAAAGCCCTGAGACCAGTAAGGGTTTCAGGCTGATCAATTAGCCCCTAAGTGCGAGCGCCGTGATGGCTGTGGCTTAAAACCAAAAGTCGCGGGAAGAGCTGCATGTCTGAGGGTCAACCTTGATTGGGGGTGACTCCGAGACGTGAAAGGAATATGATTCAAATCTGTGTGGAGTTGCGAAATGCAACCGGGTGCTACGACCCAAAGATTAGCAGAGGTTTGGGTAGGCCTCACCACCATAAGCTTATTTCTAAATTTGGAACTTGAGATTCCCACTGAAGGCGTCTGCTCCAGCCTCGTTAAATGGTCGTAGGAGTAAAAGAACTCGTGATACAAGGCTAGTGCCAGGTGATCACGTTAATCAATTACTCATCTGACCACAGCTTCTTCAGCAAGCACTCGTGTTGTGTGGCATGTTATGCATTCCTCCCAAGATCTCTCCAAATGGCGAAGTTTGAGATGTTCTTACTTGTCGTTCACACCCTCTGTGCATTGTCAGAGGTGGACCGGTGAATTCTGAAAGCTGTTCGTAACGAAATTTGAACCCAGACACCCATTGTGGGACGCTGATGATTAGTCTATATCCTAATCCAGTGCGTGTGGTCTCTACCCACCACGTTGCACCCAAAATCTTGCAGCCGCCTAGGTGCTAGACCTCCGGAAACATGCAGAATTTCAAAATTCAAGCCTCGACCAGCAACTCTGCACTCTTATCCGGAAACAGAGTGAAAAATGTCGTTGGTGACTCAAGGCCGAGGCTAAGGTGTCCATACGCTCAATACGGTCCAAACTCCTTAGGCGTTGCATCAATAGCCGCCTGACCAGGCTCATGTCTCTGTACCCGTCGATCTAAGCTGAGGTGTCCACACGCTCATCACGGCCCAGACTCCTTAGACGTTGCGTCAGTAGTCGCTCATGTCTTTGCACCCATCGTTCATGGTTCTCTTCTAGAAGCCGTCATTGCCAACCTGACAAAATACCTCAAACAGAACTTTTGCTGCGAAAAAGCAATGGTTTCTTCAGCAGCTGACGGAATTGCCTATACATCTGCGCCGTAAAGGACGACTAGGATCTTCAGAGTCTTGTGCAGAGCAAAGTGCCTCCTTGACCCCCAAGGGCTCTGTAGATTTGTAAAGGCGAACACAAACGTTGCCAGACCAGTCAGACAGCCTCTTCCTTCAGTCGCTCGTGTGATACCATTTTGTCTGGCAATTATCGCATGCGAGAGCAGCCGCGCCACCACGATCTAATCGACTCCAATTCCATAACCACTTAGAGTGCATTTCCATCGAGAAATCCAGAGCAAAGCAAACACGAACAAAAAAAAACCCCCATCGCTCGAAAACTTATTTGTTTCAATTCGTTCGCTGTCGTCGTCGCTCCTCCAAAACTGATAACCGCATCGAATTTCTTCGGCAACTCCTCCAACGATTCCCTGTCTGTCTCAGATGCCGATGACAAAGTTGCTTAAAAAAGAAAAACGACTCAAAAGTGTTCTGGCCCTCGTCTCCCCTTCCACGTCTTCACTTTCTTCTCGCTCGCGGCTTCGAACTTGTATCTATGGATGATTTCTCGAAATTTGACAGTTTGTAGTCGAGGAGTTATTTTTTGTTCTCCCATTTCCCCCGGGGACACATGTAACTTAGGGTGACATTTCAGTTTTCAGTCGTTTGCTCGCCCCCTTCCATGGTTCCGTCGCGACGCCTTTCACTGCATATGCTCGCTTTTTGTTCGATTTTCTTGTGTTTTCTATTTTTTTTTTTTTGTTGAAAAACCGACCGACGCGAGTGTGGTGTGTGCGTGCATTAGCGCACTCAAGTTGGCCACTTAAGAGGAGAAATAATGAGTAAATAGATTGAAATAAATTTTCACAGATACAGGGACGCAGCTATAATCATCGAGTGTAATAATTGGCTCTGTGGGCGTATCAGCAATTGATGCAATGAAGAGAACAGACGCGAGACTGGTCATAAACCGCTTTAATGGATCTGTGTGTTTGGTCTTGTCTCGGATAAGCGAATTAATAGAAAACGAATTTAGATGATTGCCGCCGAATGGATTTGACGTTTTATGGGGTTGCGTTGCTTGGACATTTTGGAAACACTCTTTGCTTGTTTTTATGGACTTTTCATCGGCGTGCGGTTGGATTTATTCATATTTGAGCACTTCGAAAGTGAATTTTGGATGAGACTCATTTTATTGAGGAAGCGACGAGGAGAGTGGGAGGGGGAGGAGGAGTGTATATTCTTGAGGCAGTTTTGTGTTCCAGACATCATTGTTCGTTCGGTCAGTGTGATGCCCAACACAATTTTAGAGTCCATTCCAAGGTTACTTTCAAACGCAACCCAGATGCTGACTACTTAACTTTACGAGCACACTCTATCGTGCATTGGAGCACCAATCCCATCTCGGGGATCGTTACAGCCCACGAACAGAACGTCTCAATAGATTCCAGCCAACCCTGACCTACTTCCCCAGGACCCAACATCGATTGCAATCTCTGCCGCAGCACAATAGAGTTGCCCGCCCCTTGTCGTAAGTCTGTGCAAAGCAAAAAAAAAAAAAAAAAAATACAGAAAACTTATCGCAAACCTAAGTGAAAGCCATTAAGTTTTCCTTCTTTTTCTCTTTCAATTGAACTTCTCCAACTGACCGGCACAGAGATAGCCTTAACAAATAGTCAACTAACATCAATTGACAACGCCAACAAGGACAATTGCATTCAAGCTCTGGTGGCAATCGTTACCGACGACAAGGACCACGACCACGACCACGAGACCACGGAGAAGAGAACGAAGAAGACGACGACGACGGCGTTTACAAAATAGACATAGACGGCAACGACAACGACAACGACAACGACAACAAACATGTAAGCCCTACCCCGGCTTTCTGGACACATTCAATTTACTTTTCCTGAGGAAAAATCCCGTAAATTGATTTTGTCCACATCCCACCCCGTCCCGCCGACGATCGCTGTCCTTGAATGTGGAAACCGATGCCGATACCGAAAGCAGAAGGCGTAAAAGCAGAAAACTCGATTTTATTACTGAAAAATCGGATATCTCTCTGCGAAGGGGGTACGGACGCGGCCACCCACCACCACTGACAACACAACGTCAGCTTGTTCCCCCACATACCTGCACAACACACGGTAAATTGCTGATTTTGTGAAAGACGTGAGGGTTGCGATTGTCAGGCCACCTCACCCACCCCCCGCCCGCATGCCGTCGTGCAATGAATCGTCGAATTGGCAGACAAAATGGGAAATTTCCCAGTCAAAGGATGTCTTCTTCATCAGTTGCAAAGTCGGCAGCGGGAGGGACTGGATCCCTTCCCGAAAAAGAAACTGAGTTACGTGAGAATTGCTTTTATGATTCCCGTGCCAGGGAGGCCTCCAAAAATCAGAACCCTCCACGTCATCGGTATCCATCCTTCCCGTGGCCTGAATGTAATTTGTAAACGTCGACAGAGGGCACACATTTCAATCACACGACGATGTGTACAAGGCCCACACTCGCACACACCCCCCCCCCCCCCCCCCCCCCCCCCAGGGCGATAAAGCAGAGGCTATTTCGGTGACATCGCTTCCCGCATCTGTTACAGGTGAAAGATGTGCGAATTACAGCAGAGGATGGCCCGCAAACCGCCAAGGGGCCACCGACACAGTGCGAGGCAGACTGACAGAAAGTGATGAAGAGCGAGAGAGAAAAAGAGGCTGTGGCTTCTTGGTTTTATTTCTGATTCCTCAGACGTGCAATAAAGTCCCACAACCTTGTGCTGTATCCAGGATCTTCCTCGCCTGGGCACACGTGCAAATAAGGACAACGCCTCGTACATGGTTACGTATGGCTCTGGGATTAAACCTCCCTCTGGCGCAGATGTCGCTTGCTAATAAGCGCAGACCTCCGCCACTCTAGCCCCAGCTCACAGCTGACTGATAGCGGAGCACCAGTGGCGTTTTGCCACAACCAAATACACGATTTATCTACCTACGACTTCTGTACACCTGTGTCTAGTGTCTATTAATCGAATCAAATACATTTGAAGTGCATCCGACGACATTCACCTTGAAGACTTTCCTGGGCTATCTAAGCTATTTGGTGTACAAATGTTGGGAGCGCCCTTCGCCATGTTCCACTAGAGCAATTTACGATCGAGAGGGAATCATTGATTCTATTTTAATTACACAACAGCCCCCGCGAGGTGCTGGAGGCGGCAGAGAAGAAGCGAAGAATCGAGACGCGCGAAGTGATTTGGCCCTTGATCGATATTTATTGATCTTCGGAATGTTTCTCTCTCTGCCAAGTGAGTTTGTTTAGAGCGCCAAGGTGCTGACTTCAATCTGACAGGGCTGAAAGATCGCGTATGACTGTGTTCCCAGCTGAAGGTGGACTTTGTTTTCATTACGGAGGCCTTCAAAAGTCAAATAGACGAATGCCTTGCTAGTCCAACTGCTGTGTGGATCATCATGCTCTGCTGAGTCATCACTTAACGCATTCATTGCACGTTCCCAACGCCACGATGAAACAACGAGAATACAGAAGCCATCCCATTTGCCTGCCCATGCCAACACAGATGTCCCGTCCCCTGCCCCTCGCATGCAATTTATTAATGTCCACTCAAGAGAAGAGCACAATTAAACAAGAAAACAAAAAAAAAAAAAAATGAGAGAATGAATTTAATGAAACAAACGATCGAAACTGACTCATTAGGCAACGCAACCATGCCATAGTCTGATTCACTCGGTAAATTACTGCAAAAAAAATGGCATGCATTGCATATCCCTTTATAGTCCACCATAAGACCGACCGCCTCAACCACTGCTGTTGCTGTTGCTGTGCTCCAATTGCATGGCATTCAATTATGGATAAACGCATGCACGCACACATTTCCGCCCCATTATCGTCCACACCATTCTCCATTACTCGGTAATTTTCTACATTGCACGGGCATATCCACACGAACATGCGGAGACGACTGCTGCAAGTATCCTTACAAGGTAATGATGTCCTCTCTTTGACCATCGTCATCGTCATCGTCATCGTCGTTCGTGTGCATATGTACGTATTGAAATTCATTAATAATTCCACGCACAGTACACTCACCGGTGTCGGTGCTTGTTGTTAATTTATGGATTAAACAGAAAATCACCTTTCGTTCTCACATCCTCTTTTTTTTGTGTATTTTTTCCTGTTTCTCCTGTTTTATTATTGTCCTTCGTTTCATACGCTTTCGTCCTTATACACACCTGGTGGTGGCACAACGAAAGCTGGTGTAGGGTATGACATGTGCGAGTGGTGACAACTTGGAAATTGTTTAACAGGCGGACAGACGGACAGACGGACAGACGGACAGACGGACAGACGGACAGACGGACAGACGGACAGACGGACAGACGGACAGACGGACAGACGGACAGACGGACAGACGGACAGACGGACAGACGGACAGACGGACAGACGGACAGACGGACAGACGGACAGACGGACAGACGGACAGACGGACAGACGAACGGAAAGACGAACGGAAAGACGAACGGAAAGACGAACGGAAAGACGAACGGAAAGACGAACGGAAAGACGAACGGAAAGACGAACGGAAAGACGAACGGAAAGACGAACGGAAAGACGAACGGAAAGACGAACGGAAAGACGAACGGAAAGACGAACGGAAAGACGAACGGAAAGACGAACGGAAAGACGAACGGACAGACGAACAGACAGACGAACGGACACGAACCGAGGGACAAGCGGAACGAGGGACAGGCGGACAGACGGACAGACGAACGGACAGACGAACGGACACGTACCGAGGGACAGGCGGACCAACGAACAGGCAGACGGACGGGCAGACAGTAGAACGGGCAGACACGGAACGACGGACAGAGACGGACCGATGGACAGTCACGGGCGGACCGACCGACAGACACTGACCAACGGATCGACACGGACCCACGGACCGACACTGACCCCCTGATCGACACGGACCCCCGGATCGACACGGATCCACAAACAGACCGAGTATTCACGGAGAGTGAAAAGACCTCTGCCTGAGCTGCAAAACTGCACATTCTCTGCGTTCCACACTGCCGGCAAGTGCCCACGGTGCCCTATGTAGGTGCAACAAACAAAAGAGAAAAGTTACGTAACGCCCGAGAACAGGACACATCCTCCCACTTTCTATGGCCCATTTTGTAGGTCATCACACTGCTCTCGCCCATGGATTGAGCAATGTGTGTGGGCTCCTGTGTGTCATAACGGTCACGTTGAAGTAAATCAAAATAATAAATGCACACACCATGGCAAACAATCGATATTCTCGCTCAACTTCCGCGTTTACCTTTCTCCATTTTTATTTTCGAAACAGAAACAGAGCGGGGCGAGAGAGAAAAAATACACCCCGACAGAATTCAGAAACAAATCTGAACACTGAGAGGAGACCCTTTAGCCTAATGGTCAACAGCTTCGTTCTCGTCCGTCGTCCTTTATGCCCTTTTGTGTGTACCCAGCTACCTTCGTCTGCTGTGTTTGCTGTTAGCTTAGGCTAGCGCTGGAGGGAGTGTGTGTATTCAACTTTGTTTCGTCCTCGTTCGTGTCCTCATACAGCCGCATAGCAACAGGAGGGCTTGTTCCCCCCGGATATACCAAAAGGAAAGGATACGCGATAGAGGAAGAGAAATGTGGAAGCCATACAGAGCAGGGCGTATGAATGTATTCATACACCCATGGCGCAGGCATACACCGGTAATCGTGTGCAGAGCCAACAGTACAGTGCCGGGTTCCCATTATCGTTCGTTCGTTCGTTATCGTCCTTACCTAGTGGGCAGATCGGTGGGTGGGTGCATGCGGTGGCTGTGTATTGAAGAGGGATGATGGGATTTGGTTTTGGCTCTATTTGCTGGACTGCACAGGCTTCATCATGCTAGAAATTATTACCCTGGCTATGCTGTTTTGTTGCTAAGGACGAAATGGTGCGTTATTCATTTTGTTTCCTTCCTTTATGACTTGTTGCGACGTACGTACGTTCATACATGAACACAGCCACGTGTGTGTGTGTAGGTCGGCTCTGTTGTATCATCGGCGTTAGGAGTCGACCGGAAGGACCGATGGCAAAATTCGTTTTCATATCGAGAAAGATGAAACTTTGGGTTCACTTCCGTTTTGTTGGCTTGTTTGCCTGCGGGTGGAGGGGGAGGGGGGGGGAGGCGTACCACGGCCGAGGTGATTCCCATGGTCCCTTCGAATCGGTACCGTAAAGGATAAATCATTTAGAAGGATGTTTCTGAAACTGATTATACGTGGCCCATGCAGGCGGGCGTACATGGTGTTTTGCTTGCATCGCATTAGGATAGTAAATGGGCCTTAATTGTCTGGTTTCGAGTCTGCAACAGAAGTGCACTCAGTCACAGAACGTCGGTCGAGTGCATGAGTTTGGGGAGGCTACTTGAAAGCAAGCAAATTAGAGACACCAAAACGAATCAGCATTTTTGGAATGATTCTGGCTTGATTGAAGGCAGATGAAGGACCTCTTGAACACCCCCACCACCCCCTCGCACCATTTTCGAGTGCCCCATGAGCCAGCCACCTCACATCGTGTTGAAAGCATCTCCCTCGCCCGCCGCGTCCCTCATGGACCGCAGAGAATTCGAGCAAAACAACACAAGTAAAGCAAGCGTCTAAAAAAAGAATGCCGAAAAGCAGTTCAAAGCGGAATCGAAAACGTATCTCTGTTCCGCGATTCTCGGTGCCACCGCATTGTCGCTGGGCAAGGAATTTCGCAAAGCGAACCGAACAAAAAGAAAGTAAAACAAAATGAAAGAGAAAAGCCAGGCGGATGAACCGTTTAAAGTGGATCTTCTTTTTTCTTGTTTTCTTTTTTCTTTTTTCTTTCGCTTTTCCTTTACCGTAAGCAAAGTGTTTTTATTATTCTTTTTTGTCTTTTTTGCGTCTCACTCGTTGTTTTTCGTTCATACTCAAAAGCTGGCTGGTTTGCTATTGTGGATTCCTTTTTCCGATTGCCTTCGCTTGGCTCGCGCGGTTCTCCCCTGCGGCTGGCAGAGATTGGACGGTCTTCTGCTTTCCCCTTTGAAAGCTCTTTCTGTTGCTTTGTTCAGCAGGAAGCTGCGTATTGTTTTCGTTTCTTCCTTTTTGCGGTTCCTTCTTAGTGTCTTTTGGGAAAAGCGAAAAATTGCGTCTCGGTCGGAATTCAGTGCTTTGCAGTTCGCTTTTGTGTTCAGTTTCGCGACGTAGTTAACGCTCGCAGGGTGCACGTTTCGCGATGAAAAGCCTGACGGAATTCAAGAGATCACTTCTGGACGAAATTAAGGCACGTCCCTTGCTATGGGAGGCGGCGAGTCAAAGCCATGCAACAAGTGACGCGACCGAGGCGGCTTGGATGGACATTCACACTCAGCTGGGAACGCCAATACGTGAGTAGAGTGTGACGCAATCTCAGGTCTTCCTCAGTGACTTGCTGTTTCTGTTTCTTTTTTAGGTAAATTGAAGAACATGTGGGCGTTCTTCTGCAGGCATTACTACAGGATCCTCATGAGCAAGGCAATCGAGCGGAATGATGACGCACCAAAGTGGACGCACTTCCACGACATGGCCTTCATGTACGAACAGATGACGGAGAAGATCAGGAAGAAAATGGGAGGCATTACTCCGCCCTTGTTGAAGCCATGCCCTGCCGAGGACCGGGCGCCATGTCCATGTTGTCAGCCAGCACCTACTTCAAAAGATTCATCGGAGAGAAACCCCGCAACCCAGCCAATTCCACAGCCAAGACGTCGACGGCAGCCTCTTCATGTTTCAGGTAAGGGCATGCGCTTCGTCGAGCGCGAGAGGATCATCGACGCCATCAAGGCGCACCCGATACTGTACGACAAAGACGCGACGTCGAACCTGCCGCTGTGGCTCGCATGGAGAAACGTCGCCGAGAAAGTCGGCATGCCGCTGTGTAAGTTCTGCTCGGCCCCGCCTGTATTCCTAATGACCCCACTCTCCCCCACAGTGACCATTCAAAACCGCTGGAGACAGTTCAAGCGGCGCTACTTGGACGAGCTGATGAAGGAGCGCTCCAGCAGCGGCCCTTTCCGATCGAGTTGGCCAAACTTCGAGCAAATGTCATTCATGCGCGAGCTGATGCAGGGCGACATCGACGAACTGGACAGGGTACGCGAGGAAATCGTGCAGCTTCTCAAGCAAAAGAAGACTGATCCTGAGTCGGACGGAGACCTCCGAAGTTGGCACGATGTGATTGCGATGCATGGCGTGGACCACGTGGAAGTGGGTGTTGTGCGACTGGACCTCCCCAGCCAGGATGATGTCATATTTCTGAGCGACGACGACGGGAGCTACATTAGCGGGGAGCTGCCCAAGTCGCCGGAGGAGGAGGTCATTTGCATTGACGATGATGATGTGTCTGAATAAATAAGCTATCCAACTGAAAGAGACTTTTATTGATGTCGCGGAACCGTCTCTCTCCCAGTGCCGAATCTAGAGCAAGCACGTTCGAATTCTCGCCGAACTTCACGAGAAAACCTGCTGCCACGAAGCAGCGAGATTTATGCGATGCCCTTCCAAGCATGATCCAACACATCGTTCGGCTTCCTAGTGCGCCACTAAGCCATAGAGTGTATGTGCCCGTTTTTTTTTAGAGAAAGTGCACTCTCCTAAATTGAATCCATCTCCCTAAATGTTTATCTCCAGCCGATATCTTCTTCACGTTCTCCACATTAAGATCCCCCAATCGTGACATCGAAACGAGAGAGAAAAACTAAAGCAGACGCAATCGTTTCCCTTGTTTACCCGGCACAACGTGATCCTATCGTGTTTCAACTCAGCCACCACAGCCGAGCACTCGGCCACGTAACAGCCTCACATTCTAACCCCGCAGTCTATCACGGAATATGAAATTATTATGATAATTAGATTTCTCTAGATTTCGGCGGAGGCTATCGCTCCTCGGCGATCTCCGTGTGGTACATATTTCGTCACAGGTATGAATGCACCTCTCTCTCTCTCTCTGTATCTGTATCGCTGTGCGGCTCTGCGCGATTATCGCCGACCCATCATCGCGCTCGGATTGCACACACAGCCTGGTGCCTGTTTACCTAACCACCACAGCATGTGTATGAAGACGACAACCACGACGACGACGACGACGACTTGATGTGTTCTTGGTGCAGTGAGTGGCAATTCCTGCACTCGCTTGCCGCACACCGAACGACCGAACGACCGAACGACCGACCGTCAGACCGAACGTCGTGTGTCACCCACAAGGGTTATCGTCAAAATAAATCGGGCAATAAATTCCCTTCATTATTGCGATCCTTCGGGGCCGATTACCTGGCGTGCTACCAGTGCATTATGCCGCGGTACCGCACCTCGGTTTCGTGTTTGTTTTGGGCACCAGGTGTCATCGTTGGATGTGCTCTCCACCATTTCCTTCGATATACCCCTTTCGGGTGAAATCTAGCCTCGCCAGGGACAGAGCAGCCAGAGGAGGCACATTAAAGCTCAATCGCTGATTTATATTGACAACATTTTACCCGAGCCAAGGCCAGCGTGGTGGATGACGGGTGGAGGATGCGGGTGTGGGGGGGGGGGGGGCGAAAAATTAAATAAATAAAATTGTTATCGCTTCGCAGATGTGACACTGTTTCGGTGGATGTTGCTGTTGCGTGTAGTCCCGCTCGCTGAGGATGTGTGCGCGAGTGTGTGTCTAAGGGGGCTATAAACTGTGAGGCCTTTTATTGCTGCAAACACATCGTAAAAAATGATCGAGCACTGATGATTGAGCAAATCGCTGATTTATGACCATGAGAAGGGATACTAAGTATCTTTCATTTTGCCCCCATAGCCAACAGGGATCCAACCGATGGAACAACGAAACAAGCGCACGGTTTGCGCCACCTATTCGGCTCGAACGACGAGCGCTCATATTTGATTGGACATCAATTTGAAGCGATTAACGATTTTTATTGGCCTTTTTCGCCCAATCCACAAGGGAACGGATGACAAATGTGCTTGTTTATGCTGGTCGGCATAGAATTCGAGACGTGTGTGTCTTTTTTTGGGGATGATGCCTGTGTCTTGCTGACCAAAGGGGTTGGTCTTTGCAACAGCAACGATGAGGACGTGTTCCATTTCTTAGAGTTCCTCTCGTGGTGCGTAGTCAGGATTGGCGTGACGCATCCTACCACTTCGCCCTAGATGAGCAAATATTTCCCATCCCATGCTCCACCAGCAGCGCTCTCCAGCTTCCCCTTGAGAGCGTAGCATAAGGTCATCACTGAATTCAATTATCGATAAGATCCCCTTAAGCGCATTTGGCATCCTATTCAAATCGTCGACCATTAGTCGGCCCAAAACCACATTCACAGTCATCCGCAAAAGGCTTACGGTAGCTGATAAGCGCACGCATATGTTAACCATCGACCGAGAGCACGTTACGTTATCGCCACCGACAGGGGCACACACACTGACCATAATCCCTTTTGAAATCTTCATTAATTCAAGATTGATTAGATTACCCCGGTGTTTGGAGATGACTCCGGGAGAGAAGAATCATAATTACTTTTCTCCGACATTGATTGGCACCTTCTCTTGGTTCGTTCGCAGGTGAAGGGGCGCTCTGGCGAACCAATCAGCCACACTACACTACGAGGCAAGAGTTGGTTGATAAGCCTGCCAAAGGAGTGAGAGACCACCACACACACTGAAGGGATTGCCAATGCAAAAGCATCTCCTTCTCTCGTTCGTTCGTGTTTTTTTTTTTTGCAGTTCGTTCGTTGCATCTCGTCGCAGACAGTGTGGAAGGGCAGGGCAGCTCATCATCGTCATCATCATCATCATCGCACATCATTCATATGGAAATTAATAATTTTATGTTTATGCATGCAGGCAGATGCGTGCGTGTGTGTGTGAGTGCGAGCAAACACCTCTAGAAGAAAGACAGAACCAGGAGAGAGTAAATCCAATTAAGCTTAACAACACCTGATACCCAAGACAGACCCTTTGTCACGTAGGCTCCTCTTGTTTGGTCTGGCTGAGCGTCCGACGGTGGTGGTGGTGGTGGTGATGATAGTGATAATGTTGATGTTCTTCCTTGTGTCCGAGATCCTAATACGTACCGTGTCTCTCTCTATCTCTCCCTTTTCTGTGCGAAACCACACTCTCCTGGCCGGCTCCTCCCTCGTGATGGTGCGACATGCGTGAGTGGGGTTATTGATGGAGCCGGGTCACCAAGGCTATTATTATTAAAATTTATTCCTCAAGATGCGGTCCGGAGATGTTTTGTGAAAAATCCCCCAACAGCCACAGACACTCATGTGCACCGTGGTCCTATTCTGTAAATCTCATGGGCTGCCGCCGCGCCGCACCTCGCTGTGTGTACGTGTTGTCCTGTTGAAGTCGATGGTTAATCCCTTCACGATTCCTTATCCCTGTCGAATTGTGTTTATTGCCATATCGTCGATATCACCCCAAACTTCACGGTCTTGTTGGTCCGAGCACCGGTCATCCGGTACAGTTTCCCCGCTGTTCTATTGATTTCAACGATTTTCGGATGTTGACCGCTGATTTCCGGCGATAAAGCGACCGGTCTGCCCTCAGCTCCATTCAACCCCTCGTCCTTCCGGCAAAAATCATAAATCTGTTTGGAAAGTTGAGAAAGGATTCGGCACGAAGGTGAACAATTCGTCCACCAACCGTGTGCCACCGTACGTACGAGATTACACTACACCCCCAGTTTTGCCATTTCTACGGGGATCATTTATCACCGAGTCGGAGACACGTATTCAAAGGATTGACGATGATTTTAAGCAAAAATATTCCATGTACGTGCAAAATGTTGATCCCTGCTTGTCGCTGTGGCATGCCTAAGAACTTGCCTCCGTATGCAAATGGTGAGACATGGTTGCAGTAAGTTGCAGGGGCAAACTTGTGGGCACGTCTGTGCAAAGGTGTTTAATCCATGCAAGCAGACGGTATTTATGCGAATGGAGAAGAAGGAAATTAAACATTTTTTTTCGAATGGATCTGGGCGTGTTCACATTTGTCACCGTGGCAACATGATTTTTGGCTTAACACAATCGAATTGAAGGCCTGCTCTGTCAATGGGCCCATCAGTCTTGTCCCCCTTCTAGCAGCAATTTCCTTTAAATATTGATCCGACGAACGAGTGTCTTCACACTTCACATCAACATGATGAATCTCTCTCTCTCTCTCGCTGTGAAATTCCTCGTCCGGATCGTATGGCCGCCTGGTTGGGGAAATTCAAACGCTAAAACTCACCTAATGCAATCTACAATAAATCAATCGAAGACGGCTGACATTCATCCCCACCCAGTGCCGCCGCCAGTCGCACAGACACACATTTTGATTAAAGACCCTCATTGCATTCCATCCACACAACCCCTCGTGCTGCAACAGCAGCAATTGCAGCAGAGCCGGCATAGTCGCCTCGCCAGTGGTCCAAATCGTCGTCATTATCATCCCGAAACCAAGCAACCGGAATGCATTGCCCCACACCCACTCCCGCCGCACTGCCATTGAACCACATATCGATCTCCTCACTGGGTGCCCCCCAAAAGATGTAACAACATTCCCAAAATGACATGGCCGCAGTTGTTCAGGGTCCACCCTTGCCTCGCAGTCCCACAACACAATCGAGCTGCCTGCCGGCAAACCTCACCCCCCCCCAGCTCAATGAATGCCATTATAGCGACAGCAACATCTCCACTGTTTCCGGGATTAATTCGGATTCGAATTCGAATTCAGAGGAGGACTGGATGAATGTCGCACATCGGTGGTTCGATCGGTGTGTATGTGTGGGCCGATCTCACCCCTGCACGGCCGGAGAAACAAATGGAAATTGTCCCCCTCTCTCCCCACCTCCCCCACCAATCGCGCTGCCTGCAATGCAGTTAATTAATTACAACACATGATATATACGAGTGCATAGACAGACGTACATTCCAGTGGATACACTTGCAGCAAACTCCCAGCTGCGACTGCGAGTGGATACACTTCAGAATTTGTGTGCTGCTGGATATTGGAATATTTGGGATTGTTTGGCCATCGGTTTACGTTCCTCCGCCGGCAAAGTTTTCAATTCCCGCTTCTGTACGGGGCGCGGGGGTGTTGCCCCTGTCTTCGGCTATGCCGTCGACTTCGACCTTTAGTTCGACATCGCCGCCCTCGCCAACGCCATTGTGCCTTGCTCTCTTGCCCAGCGTCGTCGTTGCCGCTGCCGCACACAGGGAAACTTCTCGCTGTCACCAAAGTCCTTTTGAGAAATTGACTAAAGTTTTCGTGGTTTTCTTGGGGACTTGACTGAGAAAAGCAGCAGTTCCCTCCCCCCCCCCCATACTTGAAATTGAATTTTTCGACGAACTGCTCAACTATTGGTGCTTGCCTCAGTCGTCTTCACTCTGTCTCTCTCTGCCGGGCCGGGATTATCGAGATGCCGACGTGCCTGTGCACCTTGTCAGTTTTTGGGGTCTTCCCCCAAAAAGGAAGCTCCACTACAATTCAATTGGATACCGAGTATGCAAATCCGAATCGATTAGCTCGGGCTTACGATAATACCGCTGTCAGTCTGATAAAGTCTGGCGAAATACGGTAAAAGGGGGGCGGGGAGACGGGGGGCAAAGCTCTTTAGACCGGCTTTACGCAATCAAAAGGGCTGACAGCGTCTGCATGCAAGTACGAGTAATGCTGTAATTTACTGCCGCCCTGCCATTAACTCTTTCACTGGGGTCTGCTCATGGCTTACCACGTCTGTGCGATATGGTGCCCCCCCCCCTCCCCTCCCTCAAGCTGCTGTGATTAGCTTACCAATATCTTTGGATTAAGTTTGAAATTTCCAAATGGAACGTACGCCTCCTGCATTGTAATGTCTGCTTTGCTGAAAATATTAATTTTCTAAATGGGGAAAACTAATGGGGTTGCCATATATGGAGCAGGCCCATAAACTACTTCTTCGGCGTAACCATCGACAGTGGCGGCTGTGGCGGCGATGGCGATGGCGACGGCGACGTCGGGTACGTGTAAGACTACGATGACAGCGATGTCGACGCACGTCGGGCTCCAAATTGCAATTTGAAAGCGACTTAAGTGCACACGCAGAGTGCGTTAACCGCGGCGATGGACGCAGTGCTGGTGGTTTTTTTTTTTTCGAAAATTTTCTTTTCTTTTCTTTTCTTTTCCTAGACTCGTCGTGTAGTGTGGTTGTATATGGTGTAGGACTGGGAGCAGTATTTGGCGATTACAGTGGCGGGGAAAAGTTTTCGGACACCATCTGATGAATTGGAAAAATTAAATACCCCGAGTTATTTGGCGAAGACAGTGGTTGTGATAAGGTTTCGGACAATATTTTATAAATGCGGTCAATACTTTCGTCGGTCCCTGTTACAAAATCCGACTCGCTCCATAACGAGTTGAATCACAGCTTTTTCAGCAGTATTTGGCGATGACAGTGATCGTGACAATTTTTCGGCTAACATCTGATGAATTGGAAAAAAGAGAATCCACGACAGTGGTTGTGATTAGATTTCAGAGAGTATTTTATAAATTGAAAAAACCTGATTGAAGACTTGCCTCGGTCACTCTCGCGATACAAACTCAGCTCCAAGCCCAGGTTCTTGAGCAATTCGACCGACAGCAAACTTTCGCCCGCCACTGTGACATTTATTAGCATGCACCATGTCGAACAGCACACACTCCGAGTGTGTATGGGCCGTGTACGCGATCTAGGCGAGTGCCAGCCCAGCATCGTGGTGTCGTTCGTTTGAATTTAATTCTCCTCGTTTTGATTATCGTTTTATTATTCTTCATTTGTTTTTGGTCGATTCCCCGTGAATGTCTATTATTTTTTTGTTTTTTTTTCCTTTTCAATTCGTTCCATCTTTTGTTTGTTTAATTTATTTTCGTGTTCGCGTTATTTTTAATATCTCCGCTGCATATGGTGGGGGAGGGGGGTGCCTCTGAGGACTGCTGACTGCTGCACCATGCCATGCATTTCAAAGTGCGACCAAGTTGCAGCTCGTTCACTCTCTTGCACCACCATCGCCACCACTCGCTGTGTGTGGGCATTTTTTTTGGTTTTGGTCGGTTGTTCGTTTGGCATTTGATTGCCAGGTGGACGTGCCTCGAGAGTGATTGCAGCGCGATGATGATTATGGCGATCGTGGCGACGGTGATGACCCCACTGCACCGCCACGTGATGTGGAATAATTAAGGTTTTTCGTGTGTCCGTATCCCCTCAGCTGAGATTTGCATTTTTTTTTTTTTGTTTGTTTTCGATCTCATCTGTGGGCTTGAGTGATGATTCCTTTTCTTGGACTTGCATGTGGTGCAGAAATTGCGGGTGTAGCCATGGACCGGGGAGGACTGAACCGCATCCACCGACACCCGTGTGTTCGTGAAATTGATTAATATGTGCGCAGCGCGTGTATTTCGAATATGAAGTCCATGCCAAAAGGGAAATCTCCGCCACCTGCACATGTGCGTTTCCAACGTTGGAAGGAGCGTTCAGTGGATACCTGCTGACAAGTCTTGCGTTCAATTATTCATACAGTGCGCGAGAATTTGTCAAAATGCCGAAAACAAACACACACACACACACACACAGAGAAATCCGAGGGCGAAGGAGCACTCTGTGAGTAGTTTGAAGTGATTAATGTTGTTTTGCAGTTCAGCCTGCTCTAGTGAGCGAGCGGTTTTATTTTTCATTCATTTTCATCTGAAGTCAAGCGAGCAAACAACAGACAAAAGGTCGAATGAGTCGGCTGAAGAGTTAAGCTCGGCGACTAATTAGTTTTCGGGTGTTTCCCTTTCAGGTGAGAAAGGTAAATGTCATGTGTCATATATCATTTGAGTAATTTGTGCGGGCAAGGGTAACGTACGTACGAAACATGCGGGCTAAGGTTCTCACTTGGAGACGTTGAAAAATGATTGAAAAACATGAGCAAAGACGAGCGCACCGAGTGTGGGGGGGGCAGCGTGTGGAACCGTTTTCGGGAGGAGGGTCGTTTCATGGAAAGTGAGATCACAGGCACTGAAGCTCGATCCCAGTCTACCCTTTTTTAAGTGGAAACTTACGTGTGCGCTTCTGGAAAGACGACGTGGGATGGGGTCTTGATTGAAAGCTTCAACGGTGGGTTGATGAGGAGCGACACCACACATGAGCTGATGTACAAAATGGCAGTTCGCTAGCATTTTTCGTGACAAAGTTCGCCACCTGGTTGGGCTTACATAATTAATCAGCGTTCCCTCACACCCCGTGGCGGCCATCCTCGTGATTCCCTGCCGAGTGTAATTAAATTCTAATTACATTCCCAGCCGATTTCAGATCCAGGACACCCATCAATCAAGCGCACAAAATACGCGTCGTGATAGTTTGTCTGGCTGACCTCTCTGATTTGTTTGATTAATTTCGCCCCACCCTTAACGCATTGCCTCTCCACCGGCTCCCAGGACACCCCCAACCGAGCGAGGAATACAATTAAAAACTCCACCAACGTCGTTAGCCGGCGCTGGAGCGGACTGAAACTCCGATTCAATTAGCCCACCTAATGACGGATAGTCGACAGCGAATTTTTTTTTTTTGTTCGTTCATTTCGAAGCACGCGCTCTGGCGTCGTCTTCCTTGACAAAGGACCAAGTACTTATCGATAATAAATGAACCGCACCTTTCCGTTTAACTTTACGACAGAGTAATTTTCCACGAGACGAAACTTTAATTAGTCGCCCCCCGTTCGCCCGGCTCTCTACTCGGGTGTTTGTTCAAATTAGAGGGCCTACGCTAGACACTGGCGACACTATGCGCAATCTGGTCCGCTCCGCTGTGCGTCGACAGACTTAATTATAATTAGCCGTCCTTTGTTAATCAAAACCCTCTCAAGAGGGCTTCGACAAAACACACACAATAATCGTTTAGCGTGATTAGTTGAAGTTTCTAAGCGGTGCCCAGTGTGCTTAGTGGCGACAGTCATCAGCGGCATCAGAGTTCGGAGACAAGTTGTTGCTAACGCCGGTAATTTATCGAATCGAATAATTTGGCGATAATTAATAAAGGCTGACAGTGAAGAGGTGCCATTCGGGAGGATCCTTCGGCAGCAAAAAAAAATGGAATTTGAAAATATTGCCAAAAAAAAAGTGTATCAACGGGCACAAGAGGCGGCTGAGATTGGAGCTGCCTCAGCAATGTGCCGGGGACGTCAGCGACTGAGGATGGTGATATTTTTCAGTGTTTAACACCCCTGAAGCCATTAAGATAGCTCAATGGTGTGGCAGAGATTCGACGGGGCGACGAGCCAGCACTGTGCACTGGCGCATACGATTGACACAGCTCAGTTGTTGATTTCCGTGTGAAAGGATTCTTAAATTGAATCTGCCACATTGGCAGTCATATCGGTTTTTGGGGGGGAATCTGGGATGCCCGAACTGACAGCTGCCTCGTCTGCTGCTAAGAGGCGTCGCTTGAAAGGAATTCCATGCCCAAACGCCAAGCAAATGAAGACCAAACGACTTATGATAGCCCCTCGAACATTTTGATTTATCGCCTACATCTCTACCGTCACTTTCGAGCCGAAAACCAGAATCGACGACCACAACAATCCCTAACAAACGAGCATTACGCAACCGAAGAAACACCGCAGCCGCGCCGCGCCTTTCCCCCCCGTCCACCATCGGCGTTTGATTAATCTACGCAATCCACGCGAATCAGGCACAATGTAGTGGCCTACGCTTAACCAGGTATTAATCTTCTCAAGATCTCACTCTCTCTCTCTGGTCCCCCTCCCCCCTCTCTCATTCCCAGTTCCAATTTGGCAATAACAACTACAGAAGTGGTTACTTGACATTGACATATCTTTCCGCAGTTATCTTCAAAGGCTAACCCATCTCTTGGATTTTTGTTTTCACGCGTCGCGCACCCCTTTCCCCGCATTTTTGTTCCCTTCTCTAAACTCACGAATCAAATAATGTGTTCATCCTTATCCCTGGGATGCGAATTCAAATTCCCGCCTCCGTCGCCTCTAAACCCATCCCCGACTGGTTGTTAGCCTATTTTCAAAGCCGAAACTTTTCGTATTTTGTGCTTCGGTGAGTCTGAGAGGCGAGGCGGCAGCAGTGATGGCCTTTAAAGCGTGCACACACGTGCTGTTATTTCACGGAGAATATGTCAATCAGAGGGATATACGTTTATTGGTCCTGAGACACGAGGGGAACACCACAGACCTCGAAGGTATCCCTCCAACCCGTGTGAGCTGTCAAGAATTGCAAAAAAAAAAAAAATCCTGACACAAATGCTGAAGAGACATACAAAAAAAAATGGTATTCGCTTCGGTTTAGGCTTCGGAAGCGCTCCCGAAAAATGGGGAAACAACAAAAACGCAAATCTCCACAAACAACATCTCGACGCGCAATGTAAAGTTCGTGGAGATTAATTATTTTCCCTTTCGTTGTTGTTTTCTCAGCCGACAATCGGCCTGATTTGAAGCGTGTGCTTATCGCCGCGTGAACGCGACCGAATTCGCCGCACATAAGCATAATCACTCGGCCAAGGTGAAAACACGAAATTCGAGTGTACTACTGGAGCATGTATCGTTGTGTCTGATGGGAGGGAGGAGGGAGGGAGGCCGATTAAGTGGTTTTTGGACTGACTTTGATTAAGTAGACCATCGCAGTGAGCTGCGGAGAAATTGCCGCCCGACTTGATATACCTTCGATAGCTCAGTTGGTAGAGCGGTGGACTGTAGAGGCATTGCATTTGTAGACATCCATAGGTCGCTGGTTCAAATCCGGCTCGAAGGAGAATTTGGAGTTGAATTTTTTTTTTCTCTCTGGGCGATTTTCGTCTTTTTTCATGCGACGGGTGGTTGCTGTTTTGCGATCGCCAGCTGTATAGACTGTGGTTGCATTCAGTGGCCAGACCAGACACGAATTCCATCCTCCTCCCCCCAGCATGGCACTACTGATCTCCTTCACAAGTCGCTCTTGTTCATGTTAATTGGAAACCACATCAAACATACGAATTCCATTCGTCGTCGTCGTCGTCGTTGTCGGTCGGCCAGTGTAGTTAGCCACGCGGAAACGCTACACTGATGCCCTTTTCAGAATTTAGTGAATCGCCAGTGAGTGCAGATTTCTCGTATTTCCACTAGCGAGAGAGAGATAGAGAGGCTCAGTCACTCTCTGACGTGTAACGATTAAGAAAAACATTCAACAGCGACTTTGGCCTTACCCACGTCAGGTAAGCTTGGGGCGGGGGAGAACGGGGGGGATTGAGGGATTGGATATGACAATGCTTTCTGCTGGTCTGAGAAGTGTACAGTCAAAGGGTCTCACATTTCACCGCTGCTGACGTGGTACGGTGCCGGAGTGGCACATCCCTTCGTTCGGTAATGTGTGTGCACTGATGAGGGAAACCAGTAACAACGTTCGACTACAAAGAGAGGAGATAACAAAAAAAGAAAAATGATTGTAAATAATGCCACGGGAGCAGAACACAAAGGGAAAAAAAAGACCACAGCAAGAACAAAAACCCACACACACACACACACACGAGCGCTAAGCAACACATCATTCCTTGGAGGTAACAAAAGGAGGCACTCTGAGAAAGTATGCACAACCAGGGGAGCGGATAACATATGATCCGTCACACTACAAAGGAATGCCACTTATGTCGGGCAATGCGAAGGTTAAACGAAGCAATCAGCTGTTCTGATGCCGCACTGCTGCACTGACTCGCTGCAGTCGTCATGATCATGATCATCGTCGTTGTCGTCGTCAGCTGAGTCCCTCAACCTGAACAGCGGCAGCGGCGACCCCTTCCGACAGCGAGTCAAGTGAAGAATGCAACAGAAACAGCAGCTTACATCATGTAAAGTGCCAGCACATAGTGACGGGTATGTCGAGCGAAACCCTTCTCGGAGCTGCATCCGGTCGATCGATGCGGGACACCCCCGTTTAATCGAAAGCTCTTCCCTTCTCAGCCGAAAGTCCACCCAGGGGTGGGGTAATGACATTCAATTAACAAGACATTCAATTGAGAACCTATTTCCTGTGCGGAACGATGGTTTAAATTGTAAAAATCAATGGACCCGTCGTGTGCCCATTGAACCGATGGCCGGCTCTGGGCTCGCTCATGCAGGACCTGCCTAGAATGCACAGAATGTCGGAGTTGTCTTTAATTGATTTGGATCGCCGGTCGCCGTTCGATTCAGTGAGACATCTCCACCGTGACCCGTGAATGTCAAGCCGGTGCCCGTCCATGTGTACCATCAATTCCAATTTCTACCCAGTCGCAGAGGACGACGCGCAGCAATCAGAGCGACCATCAAGTACGAGTGTTTAATTGTGTTCTTGTCTCAAGCCGTCTTGCCACTTGGAAACGTCGCGGAACCTGTTAATGGCTCGCAAATATTATGAGATAATCGCGCACGCGAATTGCTTTGTTCGCTTTGTTGTTCGCCTCCGCCCTCGCCGTTTTGATGGGAATAATAATTACCCCCGCCAAGAGGCAAAGCCGGTCACAATCGCGCACACACACACGGGCATGGCGGTGCCTGAGTCACAACACTCCCGGCTCGGCCAAAGCCGCCGCCATTAATACAACGTGAGAAATTAAAGTAATCGCTCGCCCGGTAATCGCAATTACAAAAGATTGTGCACTAAACACAGCTCAGCCTCCTAATGGTTCACCTGTGCTGTGTGGCAATTAAAAGATACTTTGCTTCCTCTTCCCACTTGTTGCAGTCGGCGGTCGATCAGGTCGATCGGTCGACGGTGTAGTGGTGCGCTATCTGGCTCACGAACTATTAATTTCCATTTGACAAGTTGGACAAGGCACGAATATGGGATGATTTGTGATATGGCCTGCGACTGGCTCAGACCGGGCCTGGTGAGCTATCTCTTGTCTATCTGCAACTCGAGGTCATCAATTAGAGAGGCAGGGAACAGGCGACGGAACTCTCCATATGTACGTGTGTGGGGGTTTGATTGGTGTTGCGGTCCACCTGCATGGGGAATATCTTGCCATCTGAAAGATGTTTATTCTGAACGTGTGATGTAATCACTTTGGCCAATGGATGGTGTATGGAACGGGTAGTACCACGTTCTGTGCAAGAGTCAGCTCGACCAGGTACTGCGAGATAAGAAAGATATCCACTTGAGGACTGGCAGCAGTGTATGGGGACACCGTGAACCAGGAAATTCTGCAGACCAGCAGAAGAGAGTCCACTGGGTGAGGCTGTGATCGTCGACCGATACTGCTGGGCAGTGGAAATGCAGAAAAGGTGTGTCGGCTGTCTTCCACGGATAGGAGGAGGACCGGTGTTCATCTCACGTGAGAATCGTGATGATCCATCCCCATTCTGAGTGTTAACTAGGCCAACTCGCTGCACGAGGTTCCCAGTGCCCAGCACAGCAGGAACTCCATTCGCGCCATCAAACCCAACCTACCCTACGTCGGCTGCCTTATTTTTAGTTCAGCACAAAGCTGATGTCAGAGTAATTCATCACAAAACTAACATCAACCAGCAACCAACGAGCGAGCAAAGAAAAAAAAACAGAACAAACCACAACAAAATTAATAACAATAATTATAGCGATGAAATGAACAAAAAAAAAGTGGTTCTGGCCATATAGTCGGTCGGTCGGCAATAATATTCACTCGCAAGCAGGCAAAGGCGGACGAACAGGCCCAGGCACCGGCGGTGAGCAGTAGAAAGAGCAGAGATCTCGGATGAAAAACAGATTTCTCGTGACGATGTCGATGGGGCCGGGTGGTGGAGGGAGGGAGGCATGATGGAAGCCTCTGGCCAGGAGAGCTGGCGAGATGAAGTGGAACGAAATGAGGTGTAACCTTGATCTAGAGAGCGATTTGTTTTGGTAAACAATTTTCAAAGATTTTTTTTTTTTTTGCTTTCTTCTTTGCGGCCTCGTGTGTTCTTCTTCTCGTCATTCTTCGGCCTTTTATTGCATTTGAATCGGTTTCATTTTGTTCTGTGGTCAGCCTATGTATCTCTCTTGTTTTGGTGTGGTTGGGTCCTCTTGTTCCTCATCTCAGTCCAACCCCCTCGAGAGGAGTTCCTTCTGAAAGAAGCCACAGAAAGAAAAAAAAAATACGAAATTTCAGTTCTTTTTGTTGCTCAGCAGGCTGTCATGAGTTTGATGCTGTATAACAGGTACTATCGCCTGTCGCCTTTCAAATGGAAGGAAGAGGGAGCGAGTACACACACGGACGGGCTTGTTTACAGATTGGCCTTATGCCCGAAAACAACCGAAAAAAAATTGCGAATGTCTACCTGTTTCCGAGATGACTCTGTATTTGTAACCCGCTCTCCGCTTTACATAACATTTGAGACCTTGAAAGAGCTTTGAGAGAACACACTTTTGACAGCACTTGTACGTGGGTTGTGTAGTTTTTTTTTGTTTTGGAGCTTATATGGTCGACTTGGTATGACCAGTGATTGCTTCGATTTTTTGTTTGTCTGATTTTGTGTTGTTTTGCGGTTCGCTTGGTTTGTGGTCAGGGATTATCTAAGTTACAGATGTAAAGGCGATTATTGATGTGCGGCCCTTGGGCGGAATTAATTTGTCTGAATGGAGGCAATAATGAGCGTGGGAGACTCGCATTTCGGATTGACGTCATGTTTGATGTGCGACGTTTCAATGGTCAATGGCGAGGTGTGAGGTGGGCATCGGTCGAGGCGGAACTGAGTGAAATATGACTTGAGTGTGTTCAGGGTGAGCTGCTTACTGAGAATCAGAACGACCTCCATCTGCACCAATCGTTTGTGTACCATTCGACGTCAGAAGAAAAAAAACAACAAAACGATGTCTATATTTAAACGACTGCCATCTGTGGACCGTAAAAACCGTCTCAATCGTGCAACTGCCCAAAAACAAAGAACTTCTCCATCATTCAAATGCGCCCTCCCCCGACACCAGACCGCCCCCCCTTCAAACAAAACTACCACTTCCCCATTAATAGTCATGCCCAGAACCAAAGACCGAAGAACGAAGAACTTCTTTTCCTTTTTTGTTTTATTTTTGCCTTCCTTCAGTTGATTCCAGAAATCAAAACACAGTGGAGTAAACAAAATCCTAAATCATCAACGGAACTCTTGGCAGGCAAAGGCTCCACTCTCAACTCCACACACACACCAGGCTACCAGATACATAGGCCAGCCGTCGAGCATCACGAGCATAAAAGCCGAGACCCAAAGACCAGCCAAGAAACCAAGAAACACAAGAGCAACAACAAGAAGACACAAAAAAAAAAATCAGAAAAAATACAAAACGAAGCCCAAAACGTAAATCTCCAAACAAAATCAAAATCAAATAAAATTGAATGCATGCATGAAAGGAACGGGTTCCGACTTCGTCCAGTCGCCCCCACACCCCACAGTTGGCCGGGCTGCCATTACATCTCTTGGGCATCTCGAGAACGACGAAAACAATCTTTATTTTTTTTTTTTATGAGATTTTCTCCTCTTCCCTTCTCACTCTCTGGTCGTGGGTCGTATCTAGAGAGTCCAAGTCCAAGTCCAAGCCAGAGTCAGTGTTTACGGCTCGCATTTGGGTTTTGTTTATCAATTCGTTCTGCCCTTAGGTCAGATGCTGGTGCCTAAACCACCGCGCGGCGGCGTGTATACCTCTCTCTCTACACATGTGAAACTATAATTTGACATGGAACATGACTGTGGTGGCGGCTGGATGCTGATGGTGGAGTCCGATGTTTTTTTTTTTTGATTTTTTCTACACAAACATCGACTTGTGGTACCTGAAGCGTTCACCTCTTGTTTCTCTTCTGTTGTTGATGCCTTTTTGCCTTGTAGAATTTTTTGGCAGCAGCAACAGCAACAGCGAGCCTCCTCCTCCTCGGATTCACAGTAATGATTCGACGTCGGATTCTAATTGTTTCTGCACGACTCTGGCAATGTTTCGGTGTTCCTCTCAGCCTCGACCGGTGCATGTGTATATTTTATCTTCAACAAGCCCCCAGGATCAATTAGAAACGGTGAAGGGTATGCTCGCCACAGTCGCCCGGGCATCTCTCGGTCGCCGGATCGCCCCAATCGTATGGCGTGCAGCATAAACAACTAACCAGCATCCATAAGGAGGAAGCCGATAATAATACAAAAAAAGAGAACAAAATATACTCGTAGTTGGTGGCGAAGAAAAATGAAGGCGAAACGAGAAGAAAAAAGAAGCACAGCGAAAAAAAAAACAACTGAGAGAACTAGCGTGACCTGGACCAAATGCAGCAGCAGCAGCAGCATCTATAGTAGCAGCAACAGCAGGAGTTTTACGAGGAACCTGATTTCCAGATCGCTGGCGAGCAGATACCGACCGAGCAGATACTCAGATGTATACGTGCGGATGTGTGCAAAGCAGAACATGGCACATAGTCGGTATCCAACTTAAACTGACATGCGGATTTGGCTTCTAGTCTTGAGTTTTTATGTTTTTACAGAATCGCATCCCACTACTGCTGCTTTGTCTGCCCCCCGACCCTCCCCGTCAGTCGCCCCAGCTCCATGGCAGTGTTCATCGTTGGGTCTGTTTATTATTTTATTTCTCGTCGGACGTTTCTGGGGTTTTTCTCGCGCAGATTTACGAGCGATATGCTGGATGATCGGGGGGCGAAATGAACTCCATGCAATTGAGCTGCAGAAAGGGATTTTTAAAGAACTCTCTCGCTGCTATTGAAGGCCCCCCCAATTGAGAGTGAAATGAGTGATCTTCTTCTTTGTCTCTTGATCGCGTCAAATGCAAGAACGAGTGATATTCTTCTTTGTCTCTTCTTCGAAAGTCCTAGGATGTCGACCGCCCTCTCAAGGCGTTGTCATAAATGTCAAAATTTCAATTCCCCCGCCACTGCATCCTCAAGAGAATTTAGAAATGTTTGAATTTTTGTGGTTGAATTCATCAATTCCCCAACGGAGCGCAACGAGCTGGTTCTACGTGACTGATTCATCCCGTCGTTTCGAGACGATCATAAAACATCTTTTGAGAATAAATACAAAAAAAAAAAAAAAAACGTCTATAAAGCAAAACAAACAGTTATTAGGACCGACCAATTTGGAGGCAGTCATTAAGGAATAATTTTTTATAATTTTTCTATTCATTGCTCGCACACACACCACACCTTTATTTTACGATCACTTCATCTATCTAATTAGAGTCGAACATCAGAAATTGTTCAAATTACACACCGCGAGCGCACCCAAAGCTGCCCCCCCCCCTCCCTTGGAAATGAGCTCCTTAAGTCCGCCTCCTCCCAGTCAGCAGTTGTCGTTTGATCGTTTGATCGTGAAACCAGTTTGTGTCTATTAGTCTGCCAGCAGTGGCTGATAGCTGAGTGCACAAACGAAACACGTCTTTTTTTGTGTGTGCAATTATCCAAGATCACTTTGCGGCTGATCCTCAGTACAGACGAACAAACGCGCGCCTTTGAGAATCCACATGTTCTACGAGCTACGAGCTACGAGCTACGATCTACGAGTTAATTGCTCGAAACGATCATCCATCAGCCGAGATCGAGGTTGATCCTGAGTGATCTTCAATGATCATGCTGATGACGCTGGCGATGTCTCCTTGCTTGTTGACACTTTATTAAGCGATTACCCGCAAGCGTACACCTACAGGGGGAACAGACAGTCAATGTCAATGTCAGTGGTGGCGTGGGGACCGGGAGGCGGGTCTATGCCGTTTTTGGGGGGACCGGCAATGAGAAGACAAACCAATTAGAGACCATGCAACAGTCGCGTGTTGCTGCTGTCGTTGTCGTTGCCGCTGGGGACGCTTCGGGTGGTTGTTGTTCTTTTGATGGGGCCCCCGCACTAAATTTGTTTTCTCTCTGTCATCCCACCTCGGGTGCTGTCAGTGTGATTAATTTGCAATTAAATATGACAGCAGGCAACGACGCGAGGGAAGGACGCCACAAGTTCTTCGATTAAAGTGTGAAAGGTGCTTAAGCGCTGCTCTGATGTCACCCCATCAGTGGAAAGAAAACAAAACGAAACCCAAAACCACGAGTAGGCTTGGAAATCTGAAATCTTTTTACGATCGTGTGTCGCCTTTTGGCATACACCAGCTTGTGGGTGATTCATACTTGTGGGGAGGACGAGGGTCACGATCGGGATGCGAGGGGGGGTGGAATCGAAAGCAATTTGTGTCTCATGGGGAAAGGAGGCGCAATTATCCAATTTGGCGTTTCGAGAAATTATACTCAATTTATGGGCATTTATTTAAGGAATTAAATTGCCGCTGATCTGGACGCTGGCAAATAAATCGGAGCCATTTGTCGGGCTTTTGAGTTTCGCTTTCGAAAATTTGGAAACTCGCTGGAGGGGGAAGATCTTAGATCGAGCTGAGGATCACTTGTTCGGTTCAGCTGATGTGGACCTAGGCATTTGATTTCCCTTGTCAAAGTCAGGTGAGCCATCAGAAACCGATGCACACCACAAAGACTTCACATAGAATGCACACAGCCATCGATCGAGAGAACCAGAGTTCACAATTTTCTCTGCAGTCTGAAGAGCGCGCTGAAGAGACTCTATTTACAAATTCCCTTAATTTTCGTTCTCTCGTTTATATGGAGCACATGATCGCATAGAAAAAGGGGAACTGTCATTTATCAAAGGGAACAGGTTCCACTTGTAAATAAACACACACACACACGATCGAGAAGCACATACAAAGTAGAGAGCAATAAATCTTTTAGTTTTCTTTTGACACTTATCCTCGTTCTATGTTCTGTCGATCATAAAATGAAAATGAAGGAACGACGAAGGAAAATAAGAAACATATGTTTGAATCAGCTGGAGGCACAATTGCAAGTTTGTCATCACCTCGATCGTGTGTCTCAGAGTCCAAGAGGACGTTGTGGTTGTGGTGGTGACGGTGGAGGCGGTGGAGTCGGTGGAGGAGGTGGCGATACGATCATGTACTTGCATACGAAAGGAGAGAAAGAAAACAAGAAACCGATCCGAGCGAGGATCACCTCACTGATGGATCAAGCAAACGGGTTATATCATTCGTTTCTTTTTGGTTTTTTGTGTATTCCTTGGTTTTGGTTGTTTGTTGTTCCCTTATTCCTTTTTGCCTCGGTCTTTTATCGCATGATGGAAATTTAATGAGAATTAGATAGAGTGAGAGAATGCAAACAAAAAGAAGGGCGAAAAGAAGCGTATTAATAAAGTGGACACAAAGAATAGGGTAAGGTTTTGTTTTGTTGTTTTCTCTTCATTTCCTTCTCTGCTCGTTCTTGTATTTATTTTCAGTGCACACACTGATTGGATGTGTTCCTCTGTGTCTCATACACGCTCGCTGTGTGTTTGCTTGTGTGGATAAAGGTTAGATTAGATTGCTTTGATGGCTTTTATTTTATTTTATTTTCGCCACTTTTTTTTTTATGCATCTTTTTGTGCTGTAAACCGCAGCCTATCTCGGTTTGGGATCGCTTGTTTGACTCATCGTTCGAAAGCGAATGCAACTCGAATAAGCGATGCGATCAACGTTTCTGGCTGAATTCTAATTAAATCAAATTATTTTCATGGCTTCGCTTTTGGAGCGATGCAAAGTGATATCGGGGCGAGTCATAGCCATGAAAGTGTCATAGAAATCAGCCAGCTGGCCAGGATCTGATCTGATCTTTGAGAACTGATCTGCCAGGTTATGGCATAGATTCTCGGAAACGATTGGCTTCGAAGTGAAAGCTTAGACTGTGCGTCTGTTGATCGAAGGTGTGACGATCGCTTTTATGAGTCTGTTACGCTTGCTGTGGCTGATCGTGTTTTGGGGCAAGTGCCGAATCGACTGATGTTGTCAGACGTTGGAGAAGCCTGATACGATGGCTCAATGGTGAACGTAGCAACAGACTAGACAAAGGCGATGTGATCGTGTCACAAAATGACTTAGATCGCGAAGTGATCGTGTCACAAAATGACTTATATCACAGGACCCTATATTCTTTGCATGACCTTCCCACCAACCACTCCGAATTAACGAGCTTTCGCTGTACAGTCGCACTGTTCAAGAATACCGATCAATCATGCTGATCTTCGCAAATCTCGGCGACGTCCTCACTTCATCGCCCCATCATCTCACGTTCAGCGGACCCAGCCAATTTCCATCGGTCTCCCCACACATCCTGTGCGCGTCTCTCAACATCACTTCACACCCATCTATGACCTCATTTCGAGTCTCATTCCGTACCTAAACTCCAGCAATTCACACATAATGCGACTTAAAAAGTGAAATGCGATCATGATTGGCTGCAAGATACTCCTCGTACCCGTTCGTTACCGTGCCGCGTATCATTTCGAACGAACTGTTGTTTGAAGGGGTTCATGTTCGTGATATGTTTTGGAGTTCTTCACTTAATCACATTTCAAATCAGATTTAGTGTCTATCGTGCGGGCGCGCTCATGTGCCGAGGTATGGTGTGTGAGAGAGTTTCTATGCATAATCCTTCGTTTGTGATTCATGTCATCTTGGGGTTCGTTCCTTCATCATTTTTTTTTTCTCTCAGTCATCTTCATCATCAACAGTGCGGTGCGCCCATCACGCAACACCACCATCTCGACTTTTCATCGTTCCTTAATTATACGGCATTAAGAAGTTTCCCTGCTCCGCAGGCACCACTTTTCTCCACCGAACAAACTTCATCGTCGTTTCTTTCTTTTGCACTTGAGCACATGAAGATACTTTATTGTAGCTGACGGATTTATAGAGCCAGAGAAAGAGTGGAAGGCACTGTGTGTGTGTGTAGAGAGGACAACAACAAACAAGATCTGCGGACAAAACAACGATCTGTGGATGTGGGCTGGTGACGGTTGAAACGATGATGGGGATGGCTATGGCGATGGGAATGGGAATGGGGTTGAGGATGGAATCGAGGATGATGATGTGGGGATGGGGGTGTTATAGCAGCACACTGACAGTGAAGTATTGAATTTCGTTGACAGTGAAGCGGTTAGTCGACGAAATACAAATGTGAATGTGAATTTGTATAATTTTTTGTTGCTGGGAAGACACGATGTGACCGGCTGAGAGAGAGACTACTTTACAAGCATAAATCTCTGTGTGGTTTCTCCGTTGCTTTGAAGGTGTACCGCGCGCCCCCATCCCCGTCCGACCCTCCCACCCAGCCACATACCACAGCGCTGTGTGTTGTTCCATGGCAATGAATCTTAATTAATTGCATTTTGTAATGCTTTTCTATGCATAAAATGTGACTCCAATTAAAATCATGATGATTAACGCAATATGTGCGTGAGACTTAACTGAAATGGAAAATGAGCGAGGACGAGAAGGGGTGGAGGGAAAAAAAAAGAATTTAAATGGCTAATGATTGTAGGTTTCGTTGCTGCCGCTCGAAGGAATATGCAAACACCGAGGGCGGTTGTTTGCTGTACACAAATCATCGGAATCTGAATAGGAGTCCGCATGTCTGTCGAGAATTTAACAATGAGTGCAGACAAATTGTTGCGAACGTATACTACATCGACGCACGAACGCGAAATGGTTTGTGTGCGGATCACTTACACGATTTCTCAGAACAATGACTGCAACAAAATAAACATTGTGTTTATGCGAGATGAGGGTGCATTGACTAGGCAGAATAGAGTTTGCATGATTATTTGTTAGACACAACTTTCCACACTTCCCGACAGGTTTCGATTGAGCGGTTTGCATTTCAAACAGTCGCACTTGAGTGCCTGCCTACCGGCATTTGAATGGTTCTACAATGCGTTCTACAGACCTGCGCCGAGACTAAATTAAAGCCATCCTCAGGCAGTCACTGTTTATTCAGAAAAAAATCCATAAAGCGATCCTCGACTTCATAGCAAAAAAAAAAAAATGAAGACATCCATGAACTCGTGTCCAAATGCAATCATAAATCAATTCTCAGTCAATTTGGATTTGCCCAAGTGCCTCGAGGCGCTCTGCAGAAGAAAATGTTGCAACTATCACACACACACACAGACGGTGTGTGCCCCACAAAGCACGAGCTGGCCAGATCATATCCACTTAAGCGCAAAACCGCAAACAAAAAAAAAACAAAAAAAAACAGCAATATAACTAGAAAACCCATTAACTTGGGCGCACTGATCTATCTGCTTCTCACCTCTGCAAGTCGACCATTTCTGCACACGAAAGCACCCTCCTCACGTCCACGTCTTCATCTTTATGTTCCTCCTCAACATCATCATCATCGTCGTTGCCAACATTGTCGTCGACTTGTACAATGCAAAAAAAAAAAACGAAACCAGTTCCTTCTAACGTCGTCTGCAAGAGTCGGAAAAAGAAGCAGACTAAGCAATGCAATAACCTGCAAAGTGGCTTAAATAAACACGACACGATCACACTTCACCTGTTGGTGCTGCAGATCGTCGCGACTAAGCCCAGCACAAGAGTGGAGCTGCAAAATAGAAATCCAGCTTGTCGAATGACAGACTGCGGCAGCGACGTGAAAATGAAAATAAATAATAAACTGGGCTAACTCCTCTTCTGGTCATTAAGGTTCTTAAATCACCCAACGAGGAGTAAGAACTGAGAGGGGGGAGGGGGTACGGGGAGTGCTTTCAAATACGAAAAAAAAAGATACAACCTCAATGCGATTACATCACTTTTGAGGTTAGAAGTTGGGCACTCAACAACACGACGACGATACACCATGACTTGTGGCAGATTTCTCTCTTTGTCTCCTCCGCTGTGCACCTCCCCCCTCCCCCCGTCCTTAGGTCGTCATCGCAAAAGAAACCAATAAACGAGAGAAGATGTGAAAGAACACAACAAAACCAACCAAAAAAAGAAAAAAAAAAAAAGAAACTCCCCAGAACAAAGACGAACTCTTTAGAATAACAATCTGGCGACGACGTGAAGGAGGAGAGCAAACGAACAACACACCACACCAGCACGGCCGCAATACACAAGCCGGCTATAGCCACCAGCTACCAGGCCCAGGCTACGGCTACAGCTACAGCTACGGCTACGGCAACGGCTTCGATGACTGAAAAAAGCGGAGGTTTTGCTGGAAAAACTGGTTGCCTCTTGGAGTTTATTGTTAGTTTTCTTCTCGATCTTCGATATGGTATCCCTTGTGTTCGGAGTTTCACTCGTCTATGGTCGCGGAGAGAAAACACACGAAAAATAACGACATTGCCATCGCCAGCGCCAAAGACGACACGACACGATGACGACCTGAAGAAGATCCCTTTTTGTTTGCCTTTTCCCTCTGCCCAGTAATGGACAGGGAGGAGAGGTAAACGAAAGGATTGTCGATAATAATGATGGTGACCATATAAAAAGAAGCTAAAAGATTGAATAACGGGCTATCCTATGTCTCCACAAGGCAGATGAGTTTAGTCTCCATGATCGGGGCATCGCATCTTGCTGCCTGGTAGGCATTCACTTGTGGGATTTACAATAGTTAACGATTGATTCATCACATCTTCGTTGCAAATTGCTAAGAGAAGCTGTGATAAATGTCGCTACTGTTCCGAGACTGTTTCTAACGAGATTCTTAAATGAAACCATTTGATTATGAACGGATAGCCTGGCCAAGGATGTCCACAGAGCATGCAAGGCAGTTTCTTTCTCTAGTTCGACATCTAAGACAGTCTCACAGAGTTCGATTAATCGGAATATAACGAACTATCACAAGTGCTGGTGAGGCAAGCAAATCAGTTTTGTTTGAATGTCCACTCAAATGGAACGCATTTCTCACCTCTCACAGCTCCACAACCAATTGTGCAACGTTCCTACTTGAATCCCCACACCCACTAGTCCTTACAATCCACAAAATTCCTTCAAAAGTCCTTCAAATCAAAGAATCAAAAATCAACTTGTGGTGAACAAAGAAAGTCGACTGAAATCGTTTCCCAATTTACTGCATTTTTTCGTGTGAAATGTGTCAAAAAAAGAAAATCGAAATTTCTCGATATTTTCGCTTTGAAATGGTTTCCTTTATGTGGTGCAGGGTGAAATTGACTTAGACGACGTTGAATTGCATTCGAATTTCGTTCAAGTTGTGCGGGATTTAGAAATAAATGATTTTGGTGACGTGGTTAAAAACATGTTTGTGAGTCGATAAAATTGCATGCCTGGCAATGACCTGATAACATTTCGCTGAATTTGTGTGGGCAGAGTTTGGAGAGCATTGCCAAGGTGAAATACTGCGTTGAAGTGAAGTCATTTTATGTGTTTTAAGCATGTTTTACTGCAAGAGGCTGGAGTGGGACCTAAGGACGTCTGAGATGTGATACAGGTAAAGGAATGTGATTTCATTCGTGGCTCGCTTGTCTAAATCCATTTCTGATTTGTTTTCCCTCTTGTACAACCCACGACGTGAAGGCAACAACACCGCAACTGTTGGTCTATTGTATCGGAGAGTTGGAGTTAACTGAGAAGACGAGAAAACGAAGACGAGACTACTTCCCTTCTTTTGTAGAGGATTTTTTCAAAGACTTTGAAGTGAGTAACTCCCCATGTTTCCTTAACCATATTAGTGCAGGACATTCGCACAAAATGTGTTCAGAAGTTTCATCCGCTTCGCGGCAGAGCCCACCATGTCTTGAACCAGGTTTAATTTGTTAAGGGTATAGTTGAGGCCACAATGGCCGATAAGAAAACTTGTTAGCAATCTTTTTCATTTCTGTAAATGCACAACGTTACATATTGAAAGAAGGTGTCTCTTTCTGAGGGTCTTAAACAAGTGGAGGCGCATTTATGCCGGTTTGACATTAAATTGATTGAACGCCTCTGGTTAACATCACGCTGTTCTCTAATTTGGACATAAACAGGAGTAAACTGCAACAAGACTGGCACTAGACTGAAGCAACTGATGTCTCCAACTGTGGACCGTGGCGGCCGTGGCATTGTGGGTCTGTGCTTCGACTCCTACACACTTGAACCTTGGTGTCTGGGTTCGATTCTCAATGCGACGAAAATAGTTTGAACGGTCCGCCTCTTTCGAGGCACTGAAAACGAGTACAACGTGTACAACGAGTACAACGAGTACAACGAGTACAACCAGTACAACGAGTACAACGAGTATAACGAGTACAACTGCCAAGAAAAGGCTGCTCAAACTTGCCCGTTCGGCCCGCGTCGGCATAAAACTGTAAGTCCCTTGCACTCGTGAGAGAACAATAGCATGCACAACACGAGTGGTTGCTGTAGGCCCTCTACGGGCTGTAACGCCACCCATATCATCATCAACTGCAAACCGTCCTTGGTGAGCATGCCTTCCTAATAACCCCACTGCCGCCCACCTTCCCTCAGCAAAGTAAAGCCAACAACCACCTCACAGGGTACCTGACAGAAGTGTCACCCATCCACCCGCAACTCAGAAAAATTAATTAAACTCGGAACTTAACTGAAATCAATTGAATATTGCCATTCCACTGCAATCACTGCCGGGCATTCTTTTGATCACTTTGCAACCCAAATCCACCCCCCGAGCTTCAAATTGCCTCCATCCCATTCGGCAATAATCAGCAATCAGTTTAAAACTGGATCCGCCTCACAGAAAACCTCCAGCTTTACGATCCATTACCATGAATAGCCGAGAGACCTTAATGAAGGAGAGAACAAAAAAAAGAGAAAAAATCGAAAAAAAAAATCAAATTAAACAAAAACGAAAAATAAATAAATTAACACACAAAGTGGCGCTTTTCCTTTTTTGCGAATTTTTTTTTTTTTTAATTAAACTTTTGCAGTATAAAACCACGAAAAGCATTATTCTCTCGTCGGGGGCAACGCGCGCCACCTCTTCAGCGCTCTCTATCGTTCGGTATTTTCCCTCGAATTGGTGCTGCCGTCCACCACCAGCATCAGCATGGCCACAACCGCCACTTTCGCCGCAGGTGTAAGCCATGTACAATAAATGCAATAAATTTCAGAGAGCCTCTCGCCTCATTCTGGTCTCATTAAATGAAAAATTCATCTCAATTCGGTGTCGTCGTCCAAAAAAGCAGGAAGCAACGCGCCGCGCCGATGGGTCGACAACTGTCCATGCCATAGCCAGCCTGGGCTTTGCTTCGGCTTGAAGTTGATGCGGGAGTGGGGGCCGGGAATTGGTTGGTTCGAAATAAAAAGACAAATGCTACCAGCCCCATGGACGCCTGATCCCAGTTCAGAATGAATAATAAGGACATTTTGTGTAAAGCACTTCTTCATAATTAATGGAGCAGTGAATTTTAAAGGATTTGTCGTTACTCCCGCTACATTTGATTGAGGGCCCGTCTCTCTTTCGCTCTCGTGGTGGAGTGGACAGTGGCCAGGGTTCTATGCGGCCAAATCGGATTACTCGTGTGGAACGCCGGGACGAGGTGGTGCCGGTGTTGTAGCAAATCGGATCACAAATTGTGCAAATTTACCTAGCTGTGCGCCTGTTCAGGACACACGTCGGTGTGCAGCCCGGCAAAAGGGTAAGCAGCTCATTAGGAGACAATGAGCTTTTGATGCAAAGTATGAGTCCTGCCATGTTCCTTCTAATGGGCCGGCCGGAGCAAGTTGAGGCCGGCCTCGATTTGCATAATTCAGAGGTGTGTTGTACTGGAAAATTCGACCAGAGATATCATAAAGCGCTCCATTTGTGGAAACACATTGAAAAGGAGGCCATTTATCTGCCACTGGTAATGGCCTCTTTCAAGTCCTTGTTGAATTCGGTCTGCGAACAGAAGATAAGTCAAGAGTTGATGGAAGGATCGAACGAAGGGCGAACGCAAAGGCAGAGTCCAACTCGTGTTGAGCAACCACAGATAAACGATCTTCAGATAATTCAAGTCAAGTTTCTGGTTTCTGTCACTCATCCAACGAACGAGAGGTTATACCTCCGGCACACAGGTGCATTGAGCAGCAGCCATGAGTGAATATCACATTTGCATAAGGGAAGCATCACTTGAGCCACTCCAAAATAGATTGTCGTCGTGCAACCAATCATCTCGTGCCCTAATGAAGGCCAACTTTCACTTTAGGCCAACGTTTCGCTTACCATGCCACTCAATCAGCCCATTCAATAGCCATCGAGCCATCGAAACACGCCACAGACAATAGAAAGATCGAAACAGATGCCATAGCCCGCGTCCAAGACCAGTAGCAGCGCACAGTTCCACAACATTTACCATTCCGTTGAGTCATCGAGTGGTTTCAGAACCGGGCACTTTACTCTATAGCCATCACAAATCGAACAACAACAACAACGACGACAAGGGACTACAAAAAAAAAAACCAAAAAAAACAGAGTCTCTCAACAAACAAAATTTATCTTCAAACTTGAACAATATTTACATACGCTCGGGCTATCTCATTACTTTCCCACTGCGCGACCTCGAGGAAGCTCTCCAATTCGATCTCGGGTTCGATCTCGGAGCTGTGTTCTGTGTGTTCTGGCCCATGCCCAAGAGGGCGACTTCATTTGGATAAGAAAGAAACACACAACGACCCACGCAATGGATCGGCCCAGTCGCCAGTGCCCCCCGAAGGCTTCTCTGCATCTCGCTCACAATCGTTGTTCGATATCGTTGAACAAATAAATCCCGACTTTTATTGTTTTCCTACACCGAACGGTGTAGGGGGAGGGACAAGGAAATCTACGAGGCTCGGTTTCCAGTTTGTTGATTCTCTTGCTGGTTCTCCTCAGCGGCGGCGCGGCGCGCTGAATCACCGATCAGAACCGGCCCGGTGTGAGTGCTGTGCTCTACGTGAAATGAACAATGGTGCTGGGTGCTGGGTGCTGGTGCTTGAGCTCGATCTGGAGAAGGGGCAGGGACAGTGGTCTTATCTTGATGGTGGCTTAAAGTGTGGTTATTAAAAACTCAAAAAGTGTAAAGATAGGACCCAGCGTGGGTGAGATGAGGAAACACATCGTCCACCTGTCCCAAGTAAGCGGGGCTATGCTGGTACTGCTGATGATGGTGGTGGTTGCGCTCGCTAGGTGCTGGTAATTAGAGCGATAGTGTGCCATGTGTGGGATGCTAATGGGATTTTAATTTGAATCTCTGGGCGCAGTAAGTAATTGGGGATGTCTCGCTGTGTCGACTTCGGAGATTGTGAATGCAAATTAAATGTTTTTCGTTTTTTTTTGCCTCCGCCTCCGCCTCTCCAAGCTGATACGAGTTAATTAGTGGCACAAAACCCACATCTGTCTTGTGACAAAACCACGTAGCGTGCGGACGGCAAATAAACTGCCTCCAAATGGAATACTATATAATTACGAGGATAATTTCGGACTGCTCCAAGTCCAGCAAGGACATCTCCCATCCACCCATCGGCAGCACACTCCGGCCAGAAGTCACAGGACGCATTAAAAATATGCAAATGGCTTCGCCTGAACCGAATTACAGTCCTGCACTGCTGGCGAACCTCTTTCGCTGCCACAGCTTTGAGGTCATTTCTTCGTAAGTGGCCATCACTCATAACGTCTTCTCGTAAAAAAAGAAAAAAAAAGCAGAGATGGACAAAACTGCTGGGCCAGCATCAACAAGCGGCTTCTGGAGTTCACCTCCAATCTGAATGCGACGCCATATTGCCGAGATTTACGAGCACTCCTTTGGTTTTGTGGGGACCCCCCCTCATCCCCTCATCCTCCCAATCCACACATACTCGTTCCAAGTGACACACAATCTCGGCCATTTGCAGTCGTATTTATGACACTGACAACGGTTCCAGTTTTGATGTGGAACATCTGTGCCTTGTCCATTTCCTAGCGGGCAACTAGAACGTTCAGTTGTTGTACTCGGCCCCTTCGTCAATTCATGGCAAGACGAGGACGAGGACCGGCACAGTGCACAGGCAAGAACAAAAGAGCGTAAGAGCGTCCATCTGTTGGCCGCCGCAAATCGAACCGGTTGCCTGAGCGCCCTGTGCTCTCTGCTCTGTATCTGCTTGGCAAATCGATTTATCATGGCCATGGCTTGGAATAGCAATTGGCGATATTTATTTCTGATTCATGTTGCAATTAATAATTATGGGGTCTCTGTTTGGCATGACTCTCTTGGGCTGCCCGTCGTTCCTCCTCACTTCACTGGGGCAGGTCTAGGTTCTGCTGCCATCTTTCTGCTGTTCTGCAATAAGTTCTCGTGTGTGGTGTTCCTTTTGCGCCATCATCAATGGAGCTGGTCTTTCTCTCGAGAGATCGCCTTTTGCGCTGCTGTCCGTGCGCTGCTTTCATGACATTTCTAAGGTACTCGAGGGGGGGGAAATATGGGCGATCCGTAAGAACAAAATGAAATATGAAATTGGAAATCGTATCGCGCACACAATGTGAGCGTGAGCTCTCTGCCGGTGGGTCGGCTCCGGCTGGCAGGTAGGAGCAAGAACTACAATTTAGGTGATGCACGTTTGGCCATTCAGTTTCTGAGTTGCATTGAGGTTCGCAAAACGGGAATGGTGACGGCGATGTAGGTTGTTGGTTTTCTCTCGTGTCATTTCTGATATCACTTCTGGGCATACATCGGCTGGAACTGAAACTGGGTAATGATTGGTGGCACATTCAACTTGTGGGACACACATTCGCAGTCCATCCAGCGTCCACCCTCGGCACTTAAACTCTCGGAGGGAGGTCAATGATTCCCTCAACTTGAACATTCGACCTGCGCCCCCATCAGCCCTTCCACTCTGCTGAATTTCAAAAACATTCGATGCGTGCCCCCATCCTCGCCTTGACGAAATTGATTTTCTTTTCATTTTCATTAAACTTGATTGAATATAACCCCATGTTCCTTAACGATCCTATAAAGCGCTATAAAACGCATGCCACAACACTCACCACACGTCGGTTGCGTACGCTGCCAAGAGGGGTGGTCGCCCGGTCGGTCTGTCGGTCGGTGAAGCCGTGCCTATTTTTTCGCAATAAACTCAACACAGTTAAAAGCCTTTTCAAATACGATAAATCACCGAATAGGCTGTGCACACAGACGCGAGCCGAGCCCAACCGGGGCAGGATCGGATGCCACCTTTCTCCTTTGGTGGATTCAGTTTCCCGCTTTTCTTTCTTGGAGACGTTCCTCGGGCTCGCCGCCCCCCCCTCCCCCCCCGTGCCGTTCAGAGAAAGTTTCGCAATAAAACTCTTCTCTATGATCGCATGAACAAGTTCTATTTGGCCTTATCCCCATTTAGGCGCGCACTGAAGCAAATTAGAAGCCCCACAAGCGAGGGTGCGAGAGAATGAGAGTGTGGATAATAAATTTTAACCAAATTTCCGGGTAACACATTCGGAATCAAGGATGCGTAAGCAATACACTGTATCTCGGGGTATGATGGCGTACACACTTCACGATATGGGCGGGCGTACGCCCAGGGAAATGACTCTCTCACACACCCACTCTCACTCACCACCGCGTGAGGGTGACTAAAGTTCGCATAATTTATTGATATCCCCTTTCTTGCCACCACACTCACCGGCTCACATCTCCCAAGGTGGAGATGGGTGTCCTTGAGTGATCGCTTCAATTTTCCCCGGGATTCACTAGAGGAGGAGCAGCTTATCGGCGTGTGAGTGGAGAAAAATTAGTTTTTAATGCAGCCCCCCCGAAACCTGCTTGTTTAACTGTTCATAAAATGAAGTGGCACTGAAGTGAGTTATGCCAGAGGTGGGAGGCAAGCAGCCAGAAGGGAATGTGTAGTTCGGTGGGACTAATCTCATTCCATACCGAGCCGAGATTGAACTTGCCGAGGGATCACTGTAACCAAGTGAAGTCATCAAATTACCATCATCTAATTCGCCCTGTCGAAAAGTGAAGGAGACAGACAAAGGCGCGGCAAAACCAACTTGAAACCGTCGTAAAAAAAAGAACAAGCCTTGTCATAAAATTAATCAATCATCTTCTGGCTGGAGGAGGACAAAAAATAAACAAAACATCTATCGCGTGTCATTAATGCTCCGGGTCCAGCCTTCGACTTCAGGAATAATCTCCTTAATAGCGCACAGCATCAAACGGACAGCAAAAAAAAAACGAAAAGAAGACAGGAAAAGAGAGCAAAAAGACAGGACAACAGCGCTCTTCGTTTTTAATGAGATGCCCGAGAGATCGAATTCTTAATTGAATCTCACCCTCGTCCTGTCAGTGGGTCGCTTCGTTGTAATTTTTTAATATTAAAATCCATTTGAATTAACATAAACGGAATTGCGAACGCATACATATTGGCCATGTACATGGTCTAGTTGGCGGCGGAACAGACCGGGGGGACAGTGCCGCTTTCGCTGAACAAACAAAATAGTGTCTCCTCCGCCCGCTGGAGATGGACGGATGGGCCACAAAAGAAATCACAACGAACGAAGAAAAATTACCCAAAAAAAAAAAACAACGAACAGCATGGAGCCACCACAGAAATGTATTCAATGTTACTGGCGGGACATTGATTGATGGATGCTCATCAATAAGAAGGGCTGTCCAGTGCGCTGTGGACTGGTATTTGGCCGGGGCACAAAGCGGAAACTCATTTGATGGCTTTGGGGTTGTTGATTGCCCATCCAGACAACCGTTGGGCTTCGATGGCAGAGCGCGAGCCCACTATTACTTGGCCCAAGACCTTGTCTATCGTGTCGTCTTGTGTTTTTTTGTCTACTTCGGTTTTTTTCCACTCACTGAGGCCGGCTCGGGGATGGCTAAGTGATTGTATAACATTTTGGGGAGTTCTTGGCTGTTTTTTTTTTTTTGTTTTTTTTGATGGATTCTGTGTAAAATGTGGGTCCTTGGGAAAGAAAGAAAAACGTTTGTTGATCTTTATCCAGCACAGATGAGGTCATCGTTGAAATCTCAGATCAATTTATTCATCCATGACGTCCTGAATGGTTTCAAGGTCTATCCAGTCGCCCTTCTGCAGTTAGGCCGGGGTGGAGGGACTTTTGGCTTATTATGTCATTACAGCGGGCAAACACGTTCGCCATTCCGCACAGGCACAGTGGCAAGTGCGCATAAACAGCAAATGCTAAGCACTTTCGTTGGGCGCCATTTGTGCACTTCTATAAATTTTCCACTACCACCCTGAACAACAGACGTGATATTACTTGCCTCCATTGCGCGACGCTGCGCGGTCCCGAGGATGATATTAATCTTGCGGTTTATATCACATATTCCCCCAATTTATCCTCAGATTGTATCGAATGTGTTATTTATCCCTCAACCCCCTTAGGAGCACCAGACTCGACTACACCCCCTCGCCTTTCTCTTTGCATAATCAGAATGATGTGCAAAATAGAATAGAGACCACCACGAAGCCGATCCGAAGCCAAAACCATTTTCCACACCTGACGCGCACGCTGCCGCCTCCCATCATGCCACCCAGCAAGCATTATGGCTGCACTCCCAATTGAAATAGAAATCTCACACAGGAGTCGTTTATTCGTTCGCCCTGCCTCCCCCCTCCTCAAATACAACTCGATCGCTTTATATCCAAATCGCATCCTAGCAAGAGGAAATGTGTGAAAAATTCAATACTTCTCCTTCAGCATATTATTACAAATTGAATTCGCGAGTCTGTCGTGTGTTTGGTCGGGAGGGTGGGGGTGGGAAGGAATGAGAAGCCCATCACTCCTTCTATATCATTTGGTTGGCTCTGCTTGAAACTGATTCAATTTTCGAATGTCAGGGCGAAAGGAGTATTCCAACAACCAACGGAAAAAAAACGGCACAGAAACTGGTGCAGAGCAGTAGGCGGAGCGGCAGTGGAGGAGTGCGGAAAGAGAGACGTCGGAAAATTTACGATCACGTTTGTGTAAATCATGCCAAAAGATTGATGGGAAATGGTATATTGGATGAAGCCCTATGGGAAGCAGAGGACGTATTTGCAGTTTATTTGTGCGGTGGAGATAGATTGGTGGCGGCAATACAAATTGATTGTGGCAAAGGGTTTTCTAACTTCCCTGGATACCGGTGCACATGTGTGTGTTGCGTTTGTTTGTGTGAAAAGTGCGTAAAGGATTGGATTAGAGATTTGTTGTTTTTTTTTGTTTGTGCGTATTTTTTTATGCAAAAAGCCATAACTTTCAGATGGAAGATGTGTTTGAATAAAATTTGCAAATTCATTACGAATTACTTCGTATATTTTTGAAGAATAGACGACGATGGGGTGTGGGAAGTTCTTTCGAGGAGGAAAGGATTGAAATTACATGAGCTATCGTTGGGTTGATGCTTCTGTTCTTTTTTTTTTTTTTTGTGACTGAGGGTGTCACTGTCACCGGGGGAGATGATGGAGGAATTATGAGCGGGAATAAAATTGAAATAGTGCGGGTGTCATTTGTTGGGCGCCATGTGTGTACGATGGATTGGGAATGTGGGAACAAAAATTGGTTCAGAGGCTGTTCACTGACTCAGTGACGATTGACCTTCGGTGTCTGATGCAAATGGGGAGCAGACGGTTGAGGATATATGAACAGCTGGAGGGGTCTCCTTATTACGAGTTAATACGATTTAACCGGTTTTCAAATCTGGTCCAGTCTGCATTTGCCGATGGGGTTGTCGATCAGTAGTCTGTTGTAGTCTGACTATGGGTATCACAGTGGATGGGCATTTTTCAACCGGTCTTTTTCAAACCGGCATAGAAGATCATTGGAAGTGTTGGCGTTATTAAATTGCACTGCGACCTTTAGATCGATTGTGCCCCTTTTCATACATTTGCTTTCTTAGGAGCTCCCCTCCCAAGCAGCTCTTTTTAGGATTGGATTGAGGGTTGTTTGCTCTTATTGCTCACAGGTGGAAGAGATTTATCCTAGAGTATTCTCTCTAAGCCAGTTTGAGAATGAGAGCTGGTTCTAGTGACTTCAATTCTTCCTCTGATATATAGTGTGTGATACGATTGATACACGTGAGAAAAAATCACCAGAGGTGTACAGAAGTCGTGGGTAGGTCATATAGGGTCTCTATGGCAGTTGGAAGATGAACGAGAAAATGCCCTGATTCTCCGCAGAATCTGCAGAGACCTTCTTCTGATACTCCTAGGGGCTCCCTGAGTTTACAGTGCCCTGTTAGGAATCCTATTAGGATACGGAGGTTGTTTTTGCTCATTCTGATACATCCTTCAAACCTCTTGTGGTTATGTTTACACAAGAGTTTGTTGGCCTGCTTCATACCATGAGCGTTGTTCCATTCATCTGCCCGGTTCCTTCCGTCTAGTTCCCTGAACGCTGAGCATGAGGACGTGATCTCCTATAGCGCAGAATAGTTCGGGGTCTATAAAATGTCCCGATGCTCCTTTTCTAGCCAGGAAGTTGCCAATTTCGTTGCCTTCTATCCCTGTATGGCCAGGTATCCAACAGAGTCTTACTCTGTTACTCCTACTCAGCTTCTTAAGCTTCTGTAGACATTCGCACACGATCGATCCTGGAAAAAAACCCAAGAGATGCAAATCGACAATCAACACCTATTCGTCGATTTCAAGGCCGCATATGACAGCGTGCATAGAGACGAGCTATACCACGCCATGTCTAGTTTTGACATTCCTGCCAAACTCGTCAGGTTGTGCCGGATGACGATGGAGAACTCTCGCTGCTCCATCAAGGTCGGTAACGAACTCACCGAGACCTTCAATGTCAAAAAAGGTTTTAGACAAGGCTTCTTTAACATCATCCTGGAGAAGATCGAAACTCAAACGCCAACACTGGAGGCACGATCTTCCAGAAGTCCGTACAATTGCTAGCACACGCGGATGACATTGACGTGATTGGTCGAACACAGCGAGCCGTCAATGAAGCGTTTGCTGGTATTGAAACGGAGGCTGCAAAAATGGGTTTAACAGTGAATGAGGGCAAAACGAAGTACATGCTGTCATCGAGAAAGGACGCACAACATCGACGTCTCGGCCAGAACGTCACCGTAGGCAGCTTTAACTTCGAGGTAGTTAAGGACTTCGTCTACCTCGGCTCCCAGGTAAACAGTAGAAGCAGCATCAGTACCGAGATTAAACGCAGAATAACTCTTGCCAACCGCTGTTTCTTTGGGCTCAAGAGGCAATTGTGTAGTAGAGCTCTCTTTCGAAGGACCAAGCTAACACTATATAAGACCCTCATCATCCCTGTCCTGCTCTATGGCGCAGAAACCTGGACAGCCTCAAGAGCAGATGAAGAAGTCCTTGGTCTTTTCGAGAGAAAAGTTCTGCGTTCCATCTTTGGTCCTGTTTGCGTTGATGGTTTTTGGAGAAGCTGTACAGCGACATGAGCCTAGTCAGGCGTCTACGGATTCAGCGCCCAAGATGTCTACGCTATGTAGAGCACTCCAGCCCGAAGAGTCTTCGACGCCGAACCTGTGGGACAACGCAATAGAGGACGTGCACGAAACCGATGGCACCAACAAGGGGAGAAGGACCTCAACCAAATTGGTGCGCGAAATTGGAGACAGCTGCCTAAAGATCGTGCCAGCTGGAGAAGCTTGTTGACTGAGGCCCAGGTCCACCCCGGACTGTAGTGCCACTAGACCCCGGACTGTAGTGCCACTAGAAGAAGAAGGATTCGATGATACAGGAGTCTAGTGCCAGGATAGCGGCACGACTGTCCGACATTATTGCTATGTCAGTCCATGACGTCCTGAATGGATTCAAGGTCCATCCAGTTGCCCTTCTGGAATCAGCACGGGTCCTACATTATTGCTATGTCACAGTTGGTATAGTCCCTGTCAAGATTGATTCTGAGCACATCTGTCTATGGCATAGACTTCTGCTTGAAACATAGTGGTGCATTTGCCCATGGGTTCGTAGTACTTTGTCCTGGGTCCAAATACTCCCTGTGCCCCTGTTCCTTCATCAGTTCTTGATCCATCCGTGTACTGCTACTCAATCTGTGGACTATGGATTCATTGCTCCAGTCTTTTTTGTGCTGAGCTCCTTTTGGAAATTGAATTTCCTAATCGCGTCATCCTTGGGAATGACCAGGAGTGGTCGTTTTTTGACTAGTCCATCGAATTGTCCCGATTTTCTATCCCTTCTTTTGCCATTCTCCTGATTGTTTTATTTGCACATTCTGCGACCACCAGATGCAATGGAGTCAGCTCCAGTAGCACCTCCATGGCGGCAGTTGGGCAAGTTCTGATGGCCCCTGTGCTACAGAGGCTTGTCTTGCGCTTATCAGGTTGGTTCCTTTGGACCATGCTATTGCACCGTATGTGATTGTTGGTCTAACAATAGTTAGTGTTGCCGTTGTGTCTTAACCCTTTTTTTCTTATTAAGCATTTTTTTTTAACGGGCCCCCGCCTCCCATTGAAAAAAATTCTTGTTTTGGACCCCTCTATCGAAATTGCATCAATTTTTTAAAGCCAAAGATATCGTACTCTCCCCCAATGGACCAACATGGTCTAAGTGTGCTGGCGACTACGCTGGCAGCCAACCTACCTAACCGATGTCAAGGAGATGATCTCGAAGTTTAAAGACAGTGGACCATGCGGAACCTGGAACCGCATCAATGTAAGCAACTCCTCCAGTGATGCACATCTACGGCAACAACCAAACAGACCTCATTCAATTCAAACAGTCTCCTTTTGAAATGATTCAATTTTTGGTCAAACAAAGCGACTGGCAACCTTTGACTTCACTGCTCAGCCATCCAGAAGCCTTTGGGCGCAGCACTCCTCTCCATTTCGTCTCACAAGCAACGCCATTTGACCCAACAAATTAGTTTTTCCCCATAAGACAATGGGGCCACACACAAAGACAAGAGAAAAAAAAAACGGAAAATATGAACAACGACAAATTCCTGAAGCATAAATTGATCCTCTAAAATAGGATAATAAGGTTTTCCGTAAATATGAGAGGATGCAAACAAACTTCATCTTCCTGGTGGCCTTATGGAGCGGGACCGGTTCGGAACTGAACGTGCAGAGTGAGAACGAGATCCGTTCATAACTTTTGTGAAGCAATTTGTCCCATCCGCCAGCAAGTTTGTGTGTATATCCCTTCGGTCTTGCAATGTTTATTATATTCATCTTCATATAGATTTAATTTTTTTTTCTCTTTTTTTCTCCTTTCTTTCTTTCTGCTCTCCCTTATGATGAGATGGGGTGCAGAGGGGGGGGGGGGGGGGGGGGTGACAGAATTATATAATTCCCTTTGTTCAGATATAACATTCCACTTGCGCGCTCTTTCTCGCTTTGATAGGATCTCGATTTATAAACCGATTATAAGCATCGTCCCTGTGTAGTCTCTGAAGAGTGTCTTCTTCTTCATCGTCGTCGTAGTCGTCGTCGTTGGCGGCGTCATCGTCGTCTTCCTTCGGCTTCATGCTCCTCTTTGGACTTTTCTTATCGTTTCCCTTTCAATTGTTGTTGTTCTTCATATTATTCCTTGCGTTTTGAGCTTCTGCTTCTAGCCGTACGTCTTCTTGTCGACGATGGATTTTTGTGTGCGCGCGTTGTTCCCTCCACAAGACCGTTACTTAAAATCTAATTTTTCGCTTTATATTCACAGAAGTGGTGTATTCCTCTCATCACGAGCAGTGAGCAGTGAAGCGCGCGGGTGGACTGCGAGCGAGCAAGCACTGAGTGCTGAGTAGTGAAGCTGCGTTCGTTTTCTATTTTTTTTTTCTTTATTTGCACTCCTTTCCCATTGTTTTCTTTATATTTATATTTTAATTTTTTTTTTTTCTTATATCATCCCCAACTCGCCAACGCTGTCGCTGCTGTTTATAATTCCTCAGCGAAAATCTCGCAAGCCATCGCAGGACGCATCTCGGGGAGGGTACGTGAATGAAGGAAGCGTAAAAAAGAAAATCACTTCAAAGAAAGAACTAAAGTAGAAGTGGCATTCGAGCAGTACGAACGAGAACGAAAAAAAAGAACAGAAAAGAAGAAAGAAACTTGTTATCCTTGCATTTCTGTGAATGATTTCACGCAGGAGTTGCAGGTGAAGAGAACGGCAATGCAAGGCGCGGTGGATCGCAACAATCTTCAAGGATATTTGTTGTTTGTTGTTTTTGTACGTATGTAGCTCAGCATCGCGTCTGCTTCTCTGTATCCTTTTAACGTTTTTGAGAAGGACACACTCGCACACACACACACACACACACACATTGATATGAAAATGAAAATGTTGAGAAATCCATTAGAGATTTTGTGCGGAGCGAAAGAGGTGCGGGCGGCAGGAGCTAAAGGAGCCTCTTCTATTTTTGTGTTTTGTGTGATATGCTTCAAGGGTATTGTTGGCTGGTTGGTTGGTTGGTGTATTTTCGCTTCGATTTAACAATAAAACAAAGTGAGTGTGGGGGGCTTAGAGGTGGGAAAAAAAAAATGGCAGCAACGGCATCGGCACCATCAGAGGCGGTCTCAACTCGAATCCAGGATACACATTATTTCTGTACTTTATTTCTTCATCTTGAATTCACTTCGGTCTTAAAAGCTTTCTAATACCACCAGAGAGTGAGAGTGAGAGAGAGAAAGAGAGTGAGGCCAGCCCGTAAGGAGACGAGATGAAAGGAGGCGGCAACGGCAGCGGTAATTCCTTGCAATTGCTTTCGCGCATATTTTAACAAAGCGAATGTTCATAATGGTTGCGTATTGAATTTTAACGAGGGGATTACACTGCCGCTCCATTGTATTCCCCTACTCATCGTCATCGGTTTTCTGACTGTGTGTGTGTGTGTGTATCCTTCCGATATTTCAGAGAGTTATCACAACGATGCGATGTATAGGGGGCGTACGAGGGAGGGGCACGCGGAAGATGTTTGAAACATTGAAATGAAATAAATTTTCAAGTGAACGTTGTTATTCTTTGTACGACGACGACGACGACGACGACGACTAGGAGGCGGCGAGGTTGAGTGTGGGCGAATGTGTAACCGAAGGATTGTTCCTTTGGGAGGGCAAAAGGATTTCCACTTACTTTCTTTTTCTCTTCGCTCTTAGTCTGCTCTTGGCAGCATCCCATAACATAATTTTCGAATTGGGGATTGGATGTGCGGGGGGAGGGGGGTGGGAGGAGCTGGCTCAAGACGGTAGTAATTTTTTAGGCGATCACATTGTTGGACGAGCGAGAGTATGGCATCGTTAAGTGGCTCAATCCCTTTATCGTTTGAATTGATCCGAAAATAGTGATATTTTTATATCCTCAACCGAGGGAGGAAGGGCTTTCTTTCAGGCGAGCTGCACTAGAGCAAGATTCGATGACTGCGACGGAAATTGGATAAAACCGGCAGTCTACTGTGATTTGTTGATTTTGCCAGGAACCCTCGTTAAGATGCCTTTTTCCTAGTCCACCTGGTCCCGGCTCAAAGTCGTTCATTAATTTAAATTCAAATGAAACTGAGAAAAACCCTCTTCGCAACGAATCCAAGATCAACAAGACCAGCACCGCCTCCGTCCACCAGGTCCCGGTCCGGCCGACTCACATACGGACGGTCCTTCCAATCACCCGCCTTCTGGGGCACACAAGGTCCCCCTAATGTGATGGGATTTTCTTTTCAATTTCGCATCCCCGAATGCAATGAATAATAATTCAATACATCTTCGCTCTCATCCTTCAACCCTTGACATGACACGAAGAGAGGAAATAAATTCCCCCCCCCCCAAAAACTAGTCCTTAAAGTTCATTCACTGCACTTTGCCAATGTGGGGGGGGTGCAGGGAGACACGCCCCATCCCCTGCACATGGGAGAATCAATTTTGGGTAAAAATAACGAAAATTGGGCGAAAATGAAGTGGAAGCTCATCAATCTTTGCCCGCGCCCCATTCAGCCAGGACAGCGAGACAAGTGATGCGCTCCCATATAAATCATCCCCTGACTTTCACTTTTTTTTTTTGTTCCTGTCCTCTCCTCTCCCCTCCTCCGTTCGACACGGCTTGGCTCCTTTTTCGGGTGACCTTCTTTCTACTCGCTCGAGATCTGTGCCGTCGTCTCTTCAGCACTTTCTCACACTTGATATTCGGTGCACATAAGTGTAATCTGGAAAATTGGTTTTCGGGGTATAACACGGAGTTAATATCGTAGGACACATGTAACAACCGTCGAAGCAATAAAATGTTCAACAACTTGTGCCCGCCGTTGATTCGGTGTATTTTTAGGTTCGGATTTGTGGTGGATCTCAGCTGCTCGGCGAGTCGGTGTCGGGATTGTGACTAATTAGACGAGCGGGGAGGACGACTAGACTTGAATTAATGAAAGGGCACGTCGATAACAGATTTGTGAATGTTATTATGCGGCATGTTAGGGCAATAAAAATAATGATGGGTTGTGCAAACAGCTATGCTGCCGATCGTGAGAAACTCGACGACTTTACGACGGGGGGAATTTTTTCTTGTCGTTGCCGTTGTCGGTGGTGTTTATGGTTCTGCATTTAGATCGGCCATAAATGCCTAGACAGTGCAACGATCGAGGTGATAAATTTAGACACTGCCCTTCCAAAGCTCCTGAGGACCGACTGAATCCCGGTGCCATCTGTTTATCAATTGCTACCTTCTTGATTAGACAACACTTTTCCCTCAACGCACCCAAGGCCTCATTGTGTGCACACAATGCGAGGCTGATCGGGAATGAATATGAAACCACGGACAGCACGAACAACTTAATCGCTTTAAGTCTGCTCTCTCTCTCTCTCTCGCACTCTCCTCTTCCCTCAATCAATGCCAAAGAAACAAGTGCAGTTTTTTCCTGAATTATCTGTTGTACACCTTTGATGGAAAGGAATCCCAATTGTGCAGGCACAAAGGCGACATTCAGAACACCTGATTGTGTACACAGTGCTGTGTATCCTCTCGGCTTTTCCTTTTCATTTTCTTCTTTGCCGATGTTCGTCGCCCATTCATTGTGTGTGTACGGTGTGTCGCTGCTGGTATCCTCCAAAATAGCCTTCAAAGTTTCACACAATAGATCCGCACAATGACGCTGTCGACTCATCGTCCCCCTCCTTCCACAGCCGATGGTTGCCAAAAGGATAGAATAATAGAACCTGCGGTTGAATATCCTTTTTTTTTTTTTTGTTCGATGCCCCATCCATCCATACATATACTGCACATGTATGGAGGCAGTAGCCTTCCGATAGAGCTGCAGAGAGTAGAAGAAGTACATAGCAGGCGTCTTTGATTGACACTTTTTCATTCCCGTACCCCCGGCGGGAGTTCGGCGTGGGGGGAGGGAGCTCGCAGGCAAAGTTGATCATCATGGGAAATGTTTTAATCCTCTATCCGTTTTCCAATTCAGCCCCGTCCGGATGGCTGAAGTGATGCGGACGTGGCCATGGACGCGGAGGAGCCTTTTGCCAATTTAGAAAATTATATTCCACCCTACCGGCGGGTTGCCATATGTGGCAAGAATAATGGATGCGAAATGAAAAATCGCTGACAGGTTCGCCTTCAATGACGGGCACCACGTATATGGAAGTGGAAAACGAAGAGATACTCGTTCTGGTCGTAATTAAAACAAAACTCAGACTCAAACTGAAACTCAAACTCAAGTGAGTATCTATGAATGGCATCGCCAAGATGTGGACTCTGCTCGGCTGATCAGGTAGCATCGGCTGGTCGCGGAGACTGCAGTCTAGACTGGACCTCACATTCTGAGGCGCACGTTGACGTTTCGCATTTAATTGGTGATTCAGTCTGCAAGATGATGATGCGATGTCGCTTTTTATCCAGAGTCCAGACGCAATGGCAGATGTTGTGCCTAACAAGCGAGCGGCGTGTGTTATGAAATAAACTTTAAGCGGTTCGCTTTGATTAGTTTAATTGAACACTGGCATGGCCTATGGCCAGTCTCCGCTGCATGAGTGGACGCAAAGAGCAGCAGCACACTGCAGGTGAACTTCGTAGGAGCAACTTAAAAACCCTTTTAGTTCGATGCGAGAGAAGGAGAAGGAGAAAAACTCACTTCTGCTCTGTTGCCACTTGACCTCGGACGGGATTTTGTGTACCGGGTGTTCGTGCATTTCTTCTTCTTTTTTTTCGGCCAGAGTTTCACAGAGGATAAGTGCAAATCCGTGTCCAAAAACCGTACCCAAGCATTGATCCTTGCTCAAGCGAATATCCTTTGATTCCGATTGCTTTTGCGGTCTGCGCGACCATGCTTCAATTGGTTTTCCAAGCACTTTATCCTCAACATTGCACGGCTGGATGCCCATGCGAGAGCACCACCTCAAGCAGGCGCTGTACACTGTGCAGTGCACTGCTGATGCCGAGTCAGCGCAGCAGCGGAGCCCTCTAATTAAACTGTGGACTGTCAAAAGCTGATTAATACCTCAAATTACAAGTGTTGGTCCTTGTTTGAGTTTTCTTCTGCCTCCCCACGCTCCCGACCATCGTCAACCTCTCGCGGAGACGATCAATCAATAGACTAACCCAGAAGCATACCGTGAGTGTGAATCGCACCCTCGTTCTCTAACCCTGTGGGGCTTCCCGCTGCCAGTGGCTCGCAATATTATGACATCAACGGCAGCCTACTGCCTGCACTGCAGCAGCACTCTGGCAGCACAATGTAAGCGATGGCGGCTGTTACATTTACGCTTGCCAATCGCAAAGTTGGCATAATTAAACTTAAATTATTTTAATTGGATTAGCGGGTGGATTCTCGTCAGTGCTGCTGCTGCTGCTGTTGGTGCCGGTGAGCGGCAGTGTTTTGTCTGCTGGGCGGGTTGGTTGGTTGGTTTTTTTTTTTCTCTTCACTTTGCCAACTTGTAAGCTCAGAGTGTTTTGACATCGCTTTTGGATGCAAGGTTGCTGCCGCCAGCCGACGGCAGCCGGCTCGGAAAGTGCTTATACCCGAAAGAATTTAATGACGCGAGAAAGGGCTTCTAATCACCCGATACCGATGTAAACGAGCGGTTGCGCGGGGCCCCGACAAGAGCGCTCTACACACGGGTTAATTAGGGGGAATTTAGAATTTTCACCCAAGTGGGCGTGCAATATTTAAGTACCTACCAGCGCGCTGGGATCGATACTGGGACTTTGTGTTGTGACCTTGAAATGGAATCACATTGTGCTGACACTTTGTCGGGGGGAGGGGATTTGATTTTATCCCAAGATGCCTCGGCTTATGCATGTCAGTCGACAAATCCGCGTCGAAAATCATCCGATCAATCATCTGGCTCGCATCAAAAGTCAATTTCCAATCTTTCCACATCCATTCCACATCGATTGGGATTTCATTTCACGCCTCGTTATGCCACTTCAGACCGGAACGGCTCCGCACTGCACATAGGCGAGTGTGTTGCCTCAATTAGATGCTATCCTCCATTCTGGTTCATTAGTGAGAATTCACTTTAACACGCTGGACACCATAACTAATGCATCCGCCCTCCACTCGACGTCCCATCATGCTCGCCGTCTATTAATTGATTGATCCTTGTGGCAAATTTCAACTCGACTAACTTCTGTCTGCACTAACCGTTGATTATATCTAGAAAGTTCCATCATCAGCACACCCACCAACACACCATCGTTCATCATTCATGCAGGGGCAGTAAGTAGCCCCTGAAGGGCAGAGTGAGAACGAGAGAGAGCGTACACAACAGATGTACGAGAGCGCAGCAGCGCATCCCTGAAATTCAATCTTAGCTCATTGAATTTGAGAGAAAAAATCTCCTTCTTCGTTCGATGGACACGACTGTGACTACTCACAACGTCCTCGCCGCCAAATGACCGTTCCACACCCACATCCGATGTTGGTACACATGTGTGTGCAGTGTAGTTAACAGCAAGCAGCAAGGACGTACACATTTATTGAGATTGAGAGCACAACCATTCATTTTAAATGGCATGAATAAGTGTGTGGAAGTAATTGAACGAAATTATGGGACATCTGTGTCCAGTGGTGTACACCATACTGAATGCAAGGACACTCCACTCACAGACCTCCATCAGCAGCTCCAGCGTCCAGCGTCCACCAGTGTCCAGTTCAGTGTCATTTTCGTTGTCAACCCCTGGGTGTTGGGGGTCAGTTTATTCGTTTTACGTAAGGCGGGCGGCAGTTAGGTATAGTTTATGTGAATTTGAGTTTGTATGCGCTGTGCACGACACACGTATTATGATGATTCTCTTTCGTTCTCTCTCTCACTCTCTCTGTCTCTCTCCGCAAAACTGCTTCTCTTGCCGGCCGGCCGGCCTGTTCGGTGACAAGGACACGTACACGAACGAGCATCAGAGGACGAGCACGAGAAGTGTATTCGAAATGTGATACGCATTTTCATTTCCTCCTTTTTCGTACAAAATCAAATTGTAGTCTCGATGTAATTGCCCCCCAAACCGTACAGACACACATGCTTATGACTGGGTCCCCGCATACAGGGTGGATATTAGCGATTGACGAAAGTCATAAATATGCCCCATGTATCTGGGGTTAGCAATTAGAGGAAGGATCATGGGATTAGAGCTTGGAGCGTGGTTGCCTAGGGGTGTGGCAACTTCACAAATTGTTCCAATCCACTTTTTGTCCAAAACAAAGGACCTCCTTCATGGTAATCACGTCTTTTTTGCTCTTAAGCTACTCGTTGTGATATTTTGAATGACAATGATGTGATGCACTCCACTACGAGATGCTATTTCCCTGGAACGACGTCTCACACCGTGTGATCTAATGTGGGTACAAGCTAGTATATGCTAAGAAGCAACCATCCTTACACTCAAGACTGTATAAATGCATTCAAAAGTACTTCAACGCCAGTGTTTTCAGATGTTTCAGATTTCCTCAGTGCTCAGTGGAACCAAAAACCTTCATAACTTTTTTTTCCCCAAAAATACACATCGCCAATTAATTTCTTCCGACTTCTGATGTAGCTTCTGCATTACCTAGTCACACTCATCCATTAAAGTCCTTCAGAAGTCCTTAAAATCATCGAAACCAAAATTGGCACATTCTGACCAAAAAAAGTCCACTCAATCCATTTCCCATTTTACTGCATTTTTTCCGCCGAGAAGTGTCAATTTCCTAAAAGTCGATTTTTTTCATATTTTCGCTGTAAATTGACTAAAATGTGATGTGGCTGAGTGTGGTTGACTGAATGCAAGCGATTCTCATTTGATTTTTCCCATTTCGTTGAGTTGTTTGACGAAGAAAGTCATTTTTCGATTTTAACGACGTCAGCAAAAATGTATAACAGTCACATGTTGATTCAGTATGTCAGCGAGTCTGGCAATGACGTGATCGATTTGTGAGGAATGACATTTGGAATTGCACTGAACAGTGTTTCCAGCAGGGAAAATAAGTGACGTAAAATGAATAAATTTGATCTTTGGTTAAAAGTCGAATAAAATGGGTTTTGAAGTTTTTTAATTAAGTTTAAGCGAAAACAAGAACTGGAAGGTGTGTTGTAGGGTACGTTGCTTGGGGATACAATGCCTACTTAGTGGTTTGTTAATCTGGAATGGGTTTTTGAAGAGGAAATGAATGTATGGTTTTTCTTAGTGGGGCACACAGAGAACATAAGTGACGAGTTTCATGGTTTATCGGAACGAGATCGTTTTGAATGTCGACCTGATATGGCCATTATTATCTCCTAGTCATTCTATTGCAGTCTCTATATTAGAAGCAACTGAGTCACATCCTCCTTCTTCTCCTTCTAATGGCTCTACAGTCCGGAGCGGACCTGGGCCTCAGCCAACAAGCCTCTCCAACTGGCACGATCCCTAACCAGCTGCCTCCAATTTCGAACGCCAAGTTGGTTGAGACCCTTCTCCACTTGTGTGCGCCATCGGTTCCGTGGGCGCCCTCTACTGCGCTGTTCCACACCCAAGGTAACTTAGTGGAAGATCTTCGAGGTTCTGGGATATGCAATGTGAAATCTACTCCTGGCCACCAGTTAACCATCTCACCCGTCACTTCGTCCCCGATTTGAGTGTGCCCTTACTTACTTCTGAGGCCGACGACCCATGGAGGCTCTAAGCCTGAGCCTTCGATCGATGACGCTCCTGGCCACCCTGCTTCCAGTCATCAAGGCCAAGTTGTCCTAGGTCCGCGAAAACTTCGTCTTTGTACCGGAGCTTCGGTCTTCCTCTCCTTCTCGAACCACGAGGCTGGGATTCGAAGACCCTCTTAGCTTGAGCATTGTTGTCCATGCACTCGATGTGGATGGGCGTGTAGTGTGTTCAAAACAAAAAAAAAATCTAATTAAAAAAAACCACCACGCTCAATATGATCGGGGACACCCTGTTAGGCAATTCGTGTTCCATTACACTCCAACACCCCGGGAAAAGCTCGACTGACCATTAAGTGTACTACCAACAACCGAAATTCGATTTCAATATAAATGAATCCAAATATGCAGCCGCCCACTCAGAAATAATTCTCGGCTGCCGAGTCCTGCTGTTGCTGCTGCTGCTGGTGCAAGGATGTACACATTAGAACAGACTCAATGTGCAATCGGACATGTACTCATATTAAACACACACACAACGAGCCGAATCCGAATATTTGCAATGTCCTACAGCAGTAGATTCACCCTGTCCGGCATGGCATGAGTCTCATCCTGCACACTTGCAGTAGATACCCACCAGTCGGGCTTGTTGTCGTCGCCTCCACCTTCCGAAAACACGCCAAAAGGGGTGTTCATTTGAATCGATCCGTCTGCGGAGGTGGATACACAGTCCGCACAGCCGAGACGAGACCAAAGAGCCCGGGAATGAGCGAACTAAACTCGTTTAGTTTTTGGAAATCCATATCCTCGGGGTTGCTCGATGCAAAATACGAATTTTCAGCTGGTTGGGTGGTGGCGGGGGGCAGCCAAAATGTACGGCATGGCAGCAGCAGAAATGCAATATTTGCCAAAAATTATTTCTCTCCTCTTCTCGTCGTCTCACGTTCACCATTTTTCCTGTGTTCTTGGCCGGTCCTTGGCTGGTTTGTGTTGCGTTTTGCTCGAATGTTTTGTTTCTTTCATTTCACGAACATGTAACTCCCCGAATGAGTGTGCATTTTGTTCAATCGCCAGCAGATTCCACAGACAGGACGAGACAGCAGATTGGATACAAAACCCAGGCACTTCTGTTTTGCGTTTTTTGTATCCTTTTTTTTTTGTGTGAGCTTCACCAGAAATGGAAGTCTCAAATGTCCTCAGGACTCAATTAAGTGAATTTGCTTGTATGTCGAGAGAGTACGAAAGGATTTCACTTTGGTTTCGAATTTCATATTTAAATGGATTGTGGCAACTGGGGAGGCGGTCCTGGTCATGTTCGGATGTTATTACTCGTTTGAACATCTAAACGATTCAGAAATTTCGACATGAATTTCCCATAACGTCTCTGCAAAAGGTAATTAGCATGCAGACCGGAGCCGGAGAGTGGAACTCGAAACATCTCTGTTTGCCTCACTCCACCGCCTGATGTCTCATGCGAATCCTGCCAGGTGCCACCGGTCGCTCTAGCTGGTTGCATTTGAATTAAAGTCACAGCATTTCCGCATTGGCCCTGACAACGATCTCAGCGAGGGGGCGAATCCATCTGCTCGTTGAAGCGTGCATCTCGTCTCGTGAATCATCGAGGTGGCAATGTACTCTCGTGAAAAGTGCGTGCACGCCATGACAGTTATTGCTCCTAACTGACACAACAGGCTTTTCGCTGAGCAATGCATGTTTCACACTCCCCTCTGCCAGCCGACTTTGCTTGTGAACCATGCCAAGAGAGTGGAAGAGTCATGCAAAGATCCCTCCCCCCTCCATCAACGAGCCACTGAATTACGTGACCATAAAAATGAACCGAGCTCCTGGGGCACGCATGCAAAGCGACGATATGTTAATTTCAAAATTTATTACAATTTCTTTCGATATTTTTTTTCTTTTCCATTTTTTCCGTTTTTTCTTCTTGTGTTTTTTTTTTTTGCAATTTGGCATGAGACTGCACCTATGAACATGAACATCCATCGCAGGCACATGAAAAGCCGATGAATTCATCGGAGGAGTTTATGCATAGAATATAGCTCGCACTGGGTGTCCATTAAATTGGACACCGGCGACGCGTGACCGTAGTGGAATACGTGACAATTTGAGGCGATATGCTCGTTTCACTAAAGCAAGCTATAAATCACACAAATATGCAAATGTCTAGTGCGCTGCGCTCTCTAGACGGGCGATGGGGAAAGAGGGGGGCGAAAAAAATCTAAAGCGTACACCAGGATATGGGGAGTTATGGTCATTAAACTTGGACTCAAATGCAATGTGCTGTGGATTTAAGTCGTTTTTAGCCTTTTCACGACTGAGACATAACTGACAAGGAGTTGAGAAAGGTGCATTTTCTCACGTAGACGCACTGAATGCGAAGCGATTCGAGTGAGCTTTTTCGTTTTAATCGCTCGGTGACTTGTGACTACCCTAACTGCATGGCCGTTGGGGTACGGCATTATGAGGGGATGACGATGGGTGAGTGCGTGACAAGTGTACACGTAGGTGGTGGGCATTGCAGTTGTCCTCGTGGACAAGGAGAAAATGCTGGCAATCGGTGTGCATCTTGTCAGCATTTTTGTGAGATGTCACAGAGGCGCTACAAATTACATCCACTGAGTCGCCAAAAGCGTTCTAAATTCACTCGAGAGATGTCTCTTACAGTTCTAGCCTAGCCTACAGACAAACATGCCCCACCCACGCCCACACAAGACCTAACCTAACGCGGACGTGACCCAACACCTTCACCATTAGTGTCACACTGAGTGGCGTATGGAAAGTACAAGGCGACGCTTCTGATTTCCATGTTATGTCAACGGCCCATTCGGGGGAGAAGTCCTCCAATTCGTTGTCATGCTTCTTATCTGAATCAATAACAAAACAACGAAAAACACTGACCATCAATCACACGGGACATATCTATCATGCACCCATCACATTAGGCGCACGCAAACACTCCTGACGCCCACGGAAGGGCACAGATGAGGCATTTTTGCCCTTCCCCTTCAACTCTCCCTCGCTCGCTCACTCATCGGTTGTTATAATCAAAAGACCATTACACAGTTCCACAGCTGAAAACTAGACTAATGAGCTGAGCTCACCGGTCGTCCGCGTCCATTCTGCACTGGTTTGAGCGTCACTCCACCTCGCTCGCTCTCTTCGTAGTCATTGTCGAGAATCAATTTATCACAAGCAAACAAACTGAAAAGTTAATTGAGTAGAGTGCTAACAAAGGGCGACAATGCTACGCCATAAGTAGCTGCTGCCACAGGTGCTGCTGCTGCTGCTGATGTTGCTGCTGCTCCGACCAAATGCAACGCACCGGCTAGATAAGAATCTTAAAAGCAAACAAAACCCAAACGCATTTATCATCCGACTAAATGCGTGCAAGACTGAACCTAACGACTCGCTCCGATTTGGACTATTAATTACTTTTGTGTTGTTGCCTTTTTTTCACTTTTGACAAATGCACATTTGGCACATACGCGGGGGAGAGTGACCCCACACCGCAGCGGACAGGAAGCGCTACATGACTACGAAACATAGCTAACGTCAAACTGGAGGTGATTAAAATCCCAGCTATTGCCACACCACTGCCAGAGGGATGGTGGTGGCCTCCACCAGAGCAGACGACCGGAATAGTGAATAGAGAAGCCCATCAACTAATTGCCAGGACTTTGCGAAAGTCTGCAATCGAAAGGATTATGTCTCCTAAGCTCAGCCATTTAATTACTTCCCCAGATTGGAGGACGAGACGAGAGCACACAAGAGGGATGCACTGTGCTGGTAAGTCGGCTGAGGTTAAGGAATGCATGATGAATCGCAGGCGAAGAGCCAAGATGACATCGCCGGTTGAGGGAAAAATTTCTGCAACATCAATTTGAACGAAAACGATTTGCATTTTCCATTAAATTCAAAAACCACTAAATACACTGTCTGGCCCGGCCCAACCAGGCTGTTCGTGGGTTTGTCGTGGGATTCGGTTGTGGAGACAGCTCCGCCTACGATGTCACAGTGGGTTCGACTAGGGGTAACTTTCGAAAAAAATTAACGAAGGAATCCTTTAGCTGGATCCCTTTAGCTTCGGCGGCGATCATGCGTGAGATCTGCTGGATCCGTTTAAAACAGATCAGTCCCATTCCGGGTGGACCCTCGCTCCTATCAGAAGTCACCACTGACTTCCTGTGCTTCTTGTTGCTGGAGGAGATCTCTCTGCCTCTGGTTGGCAGCACAGTGCACGTCCCGAACCCAACTGCTTTCCGTACATCCAGACCGTCTAGAAAGCAAAGCAAAGAAGAGTGAACAAGAAAAGAAAAAAACGCACACACAACCCTGAGTTGACGACACTGCGGGGTGTGTACGTGGTATAAATTTGATTGAATGGAAAAACGATTTAGATCCGGGATCAATTTTATGAGTGCGAACGAACGAAGGAGAAGGAATTGAATTTTTCCTTCCACCAACCGACCAGGACTCGCAAGAGAGACACCGGAATGACAATCTATTCGGATTCGGATTCGGATTCGGATTCGGATTCATACCCCCCAAACGACGGGCGTATTTATTTTACTTTACCTCTCGCGTTTGTTTGTTTCAAATTTTACCCCGGAACCCGGAATCAGACGCAAAAAAAAAAACAAAGTTTCTCTCGGAATTTCAAATGAGGACCACTCCAGGGGAGCTAGATAACGGAAAACGACTTCTGTTTCAGCATGTCGTTTATCGTTCGTCTGACTTTGCGTGTCAAAAGCGAAAAGAATTTTCAATTCGATCTAACCGGTGGCAGGGGACCAGGCCCATGGGAAACCTTAGTCAGAATGAGCAGATCTATTACCTACTAGCTAAGGTTCATTAAATCAAAAAGCTGGAAGCCCATGTGTGTCCTACGACGATACACACGCTATAGCCTTGATGTGTATGCAAACGGACATGAGTGGCGTGGCGCGGCGTGGAGAACTTCAACTCCTGCTGCGTGAATGGTCGCACTAACAATAAATTCGTTCTCATTTTTTTTTTCCTTCTCTCTTGGGTTTATGCGATTTAATTAAGTATTATTAGGTTGAAGCGTTCGTGGTAAGTCTTTGGTGCTCCATAATGCATTTTGACCACATTCTGTTCGATGATCGTGAGGAGGGGGGGGCCAAGAAACGCAAGAAACATTGACGCGAAGTCGTAAAGCATCTGGGGCTGTAGTGTAGGTCGATTGTGGAACTTGGAATTGTTCTCAGACCACAAGCTACGTTTGAATGAGAAGGAGTTTGACAGAGTGACGCAAGACATGACATCGTAGTGTGCATTTATTCCATGAAATGAATTACATATAACCCTTGCTCCTAATTGGTGCGTCCGTGATAACGTTCAATGCTCCTAGTTAGTTTACAACAGCTTGGTCTCATCCTTAGTGCTGCGCCATCACGACCAGAGAAGCCTGCCTTTTAACTACGTTCTGTAAAAAATAATCACCAGGAACCAGTTTCCCATGAATTCTAATGTAGTTTGAGCATTACCCACTCACACTCATTCATTAAAGTCCTTCAGAAGTCCTTAAAATCATCGAAACCAAAATTGGCCCATTCTGACCGAAAAAAAGTCCACTCAATGCATTTTCCATCTTACTGCATTTTTTCCGCCAAGAAGTGTCAATTTCTTAAAAGTCTATTTTCTTCATATTTTCGCTGTGAATTGGCTAAAATGTGATGTGGCTGAGTGTGGTTGACTGAATGCAAGCGATCCCCATTTGATTTTGCCCATTTCGTTGAGTTGTTTGACGAAGAAAGTCATTTTTCGATTTTAAAATGTATAACAGTCACATGTTATTGATTCAGTATGTCAGCGAGTCTGGCAATGACGTGATCAATTTGTGAAGAATGACATTTGGAATTGCACTGAACTATGGAAAAAGTGTTGCCAGCTGCGAAAATAAGTGATGTAAAATGAATAAATTTGATGGCTTCGGTAAAAGTGGCATAAGATGGTTCTTAACGTTTTTTAATCAATTTTAAGTGATATCGAGATCTGAGAGGTTGTAGGTGTGTGTGTTGTAGGGTGCGTTGGCTTAGGTTCGTGAATCTAGGACGGCTACTATTTTAGTTCGTACATTTAAGAACTTTCATTGGCGGCTTCAAAAAATTCTCAAAATTCGAGAAGTGGATGAGTTCACATCGCATAAGGAGGAGATAATGACACTTAAGGCTCTTGTAAGAGGATGCACTTGCCACATCCTGTAATCTCAAAGAATACCTAAGTACGTGCACATATGGACATCAGCTGCATCTGCCCCGTCTTCTGAGCACATATGGCTTTTGCATCTGCATCCCTAATGGCTCCTTAAATTGATTCCATTCAAAAGTCAGTCGCCAACGAGCTTTTCCCAAGCCAACACTGCTGCAAAAGCAAAAAAAAACACACACACCAACATTCCCATAATGACATCCTGGAGATGTTTGCCTTTCAAGTAGCCCTTGCAGAAGGAACCATAATAACTCAAGTCAATCGTGAATTCAAATAAAAAAAAGGGAAGTACCCTCCCCCAGTTGCACACCACCGAGTCCTGCACAAAGGCAACGGTGCTCAGCTCGTGCAAGATTAAAGCTTGCTCTCGGTGAATACGTATATGTGTGTGAGAGCTCAATTATGATATCTACTCAAAGCAATCAGCCTCAATTCCAAAGGCCCACAATCAGCCTCCACCTTTCCTGGTCCGCTCCCCCCTCCGACATTGCCTGCCTTTTCACCACCCCCTCCCAGCAAGCATTGACAGACTTCATTAATACATAATGAGTAACCTATTGTGTCGAGGTATTCATCGCAAAGGCAACTCTGGATTTATTCTCGTCTTTCAATCCAATGGCCTGTGTGTTCACTACCAACGTGCTTCAAATAAACCATTCATCAGTTTACATAATCCATCATCATCAGAAATGAGTTTTCTTATCCAAACTATTATCATTTCCATTCTGGACATTCGACGACGTAGACGACGGCGTTTGACGATGAGAACGACGACGACGAGGAGTCGACTGAGGGGCAACTGGGGTAGGAAAACGAAGTAGAAGACGATGAGGACAAATGAAGAGAACCAAAGACCGACGGGATGGTCGGCATTAGAAATCCAAATACGAAATCCATAAAAGAGCACACCACCACCGCCGCCACAGCCAGGAGGAGGATACGGCAGCAAAAAGAAGAAGAAGAAGAAAAAAAAGCAGAAACCCACACTCGATGAAGGAAAATCGGAAGCAGACCGCCGGCCGGGCGAGGAAGTCACGATGAGGCGGTAGCAAAAAAAGGGGAAACTGGGTAACCCAAGAACTTTACCGAGGGCTGATCTGACAGCCCCTCCCGCCCTAGCTGCTGACTGGAAAAGGGTATACGGATAGACAGACGGATGACTGTGGGTGGCTGAATGGATTCAAAGGAATAATAAGCTTCTCTTACAATGTCTTGCTCCTGTTTTTTTTTTTGTTGTTGTTCGCTTTTCATGCTCCTCCCTTCAAGTTCCATCTTTATTTCCATTCATTTCACCTTAATGAGATTTTTCCTCAAAATAGAATAGTGGAGCAATAATGATGATACGACGACAAGGACGACGATGGCTATGATGACGACGCCAACGACAAACACAAGCCGAAGTCGAAGTCGAAGTCGCTGCTGATGTGCTCATGCCGATGTTGATGTGAACGAGGATGTCGAAGTCATCAAAGATGCGAAGGAGATGATATCCGTTTTTTTTTTTTGCTTTTTAACCGACGATCTGACCCGCTTTTGGTGCCCAACTACCGCCCAACTCATCATCGACTTGGCCTACATTAGGTATTCGATGGAGGAACAGGTTCAGGTGTGTTGTCGGGCTTTATAGTCATTCTTCTGCTGACTGACTGGCACTACAATTGACCTAACACCACCACCACCACCGGGACCCCTCTGTCACTTAGCGAAAGAACGATGGCAGGAAAGGAAGACGATGGCAACGACGACAACGACAACGACAACGACTACGAAGAGGCAAAAAAGACAAAATAAATGTTACATGAAGCGAGCATTTGCTGTTTTAGCCGTCGGGGAGGGTGTTTTTTTTTTGTTCAACTCTCCCCCTACCTAGCTTCCGCTTTATTCATCTCCATTAAGCCCGATATAATCAGATTAGATAAACATGCTGGAATAAAACACAGCATTCAGCCGTTTCCATCCCCCCCGGCTCTGGGTTGGGCTGACGGCCAGGAGATATCTTGCATCAGCAAATTAAGGAATCCACTAATTCCATGTGAATTCAATTAAATCAAACGTGAGGCATGTGTGCAGAGCAAAAATGCGCTCAACACCGAAACCGCAGGCACTGCCCGAACAGCAGCAGGAACCGGACACTGGGGCGTGTACATCGCCGCACACCACTTCGGACCATTGTTGTCGGCTCAGAAAGAGGTAGCCTGCTCGAATAGGCGGCAATTTGCATACATCTTTGGCAGAGCAGACCATGTGAGAGAGAGGGATACCTGCGTGAATGGCATCAGCTGTTTTGCCACCACCGCGATGATGATGGTGCTGGGGTTGGCAGCAGCAGCTGATGCAAGTGCTCTCTAACCGCCGCCACCGCCATCGATGCAATTTCGAGTTTCGTACGATAAAATGAGATATTAACCCAGTCCGCAGAGAGCAGCCATCGCAAAAGGTGCTTATTAACATGTTTATGGCATGTGACATGAATTTAAATTTATGTACAAGCGACGGCCAGTCAAGTAGAGAGACGCAGCTGATTGAGAATGACAGCGGCATGGGAAGAGCGAGATACGACTGTCCGACGGGCCGCTCGGTTTGAAATGTGATGCTCAGGCACGATCCAAGGTGGTCTTCGCATTGTTTTCCGATCCGATCGTCAAGGATCCTACTGCGATGCTCGGAGTGGACAAAGGTCGCCTTTGACAGGAGTTGGCAGGGCACCACGAGCTGCGAGAGGTCACTGTACAGTCCTTTGTAAGATATCAAAGCGAATACAATTCGGCACTCCCACCACCTGAACGCAGAAGGCTACCCCCATGATCGATGTGCCCCAGACAAAGCAGTCTCGTTTTACATCGAGCAACCAGGGGAATGTATAATTGCCACAGAAGGCTACAACATGTCGCCTCGATGTCAATTAAAATCGAAAAGCGTCGCGTTTCACATCCAATTTTATAATTATGCACACTCCCGAGCACAATTATGAATTCGGGATTAATGAACAAAGTTTCGTCGCCAGAGCACAGTAATTAAAGCCTCCGGCTATCGAGGATTAAATAGACTCCACGCTCAGTGTTATTAACTTTCGCACAAAGGTAGCAATTTCTCTCATTTGCCATTTACATCAACACACACACACACGTGCAAATAAAGGCCGTGATTGATAGGCCAGTGATGCGATATGGAACACTATATCATTTGGCACTCCGTCTCCCCGTATCGTGCAAACGTATCCAACCGCGGCGACAAAATGCTGCCCGATTCCGATACACTGACGTGCGAGCAAACTCTTTCATTTGGGTGGAGCTGGGTGGGGGGGGGAGAAAACAAGCAGAAAATGCTTGTAATGGTGTAAGCTGGTAATTAAAAGCGCTGTCAATGGGGCGGCATATGCAAGCATACACGATACGCGAAATTAGACGCTGTCTAACTGCCAGTGGGTGTGCGAGTGTGTGCTGCCAGTCAATAGCGGACTGACCTCATCTAGGTCAACACAGGAGTGTCACGACTGTTTAGTTGGCATCCAATTACTTTGGAGATCCTGTTCTCGTTTGATCTTCCATCCTGTAGTGTATCAATTGGTTTTTTTTTGCCAATCATTCTGCTTCAAATGCAGGGCCGGACTCCTGGCTCGCTCTCTCTCTCTCTCTCTCTCTCTGTCTCTCTCGTTTTGGCAATGACACATTCACCTAAATACGTGTCCGGGCAATTGTTGTTCCCTCGGCACGCAGTGGCCGCTCATCCGTGCGCGCTGCTGCCATGCGATTGATGAAAGCGAAGAAAATCACATCTGTTCCTGAAATATTTCTATTTCGGAGTAATTCAGATTTTTTTTCTTCTTTTTTTTTTTCTGTTTCATCCACTTTATCCTGTGCTGGCAGCTGAACGGAGCGGAGGACGATGATGGGCAACGATCCCAGGAGGAGTACGGTGTTTCGTCGTTTTCTTCTCTTATTCATACATTCGATTTCGATTGAAATCACTCTAGGATATCGAAATATAATACACGGACACAGCACAATGGGATGATGAATGCCGGGGGTGGATGACGACGACGAGGACGATGAAAGGCGCGGGAGGGGGGGGGGGGGGGAGAGGATGAGGATAAGTTTATTTGATGTCCAGCTTGTTGTAAATAATGAATTGAAGCGTCCTTGATTCCTGACAGTCACAAAAAGGGACTCTCCTGTCGCCGCCGCCGCCGTCGTCGCAACAGGGAGCCGCACAGACTCATTTGTAGTTTGTGCCCACCCACCCTCTCATCTCAGCCTAGCCCAAAGGAATAGCAATCATTGAATGATTCAGTTTATTTATATATTTCGCCTTGTAATATCCGGTTCATCTGGCAGCGATGAATGCACTCATCAGACGAAATGTCAAGGCGGGGGCTGGATTCAAGGGCGTGCGCGGGCGAAGTAATGAGTGCACTATGACCCTTAAAATGTAATCCAATCATGTTTAGTTTAAGGGGTTTGTCGGGTTTTATGTCGGGTTTTGTGGATGTGCCATGTGCGGTGACCAGTGTTGACTAAGGCCTGTCGGCAATCATTTGTCACCCTCCCTCGGCCAAGGGCTAACCCTTCCCCGTCAAGGTGGACTAACCATCTCTCCACCCAATTTCCTCTGAGGCCTGCACGAATATTGTATCACGTATTTACGTGCCAAATCGGCACGCACACACACAACGGTCATGTCGGAGAACTCAAATTCCCATTGTACGCAATTCATTCGCATCGCATCGCCTGGCATCCATCTGAATGATACAACAGCACACCGCATCCAGCGTGTCGGCGACGACGATGATGATGACGGTGTTGCTGAGAGTGGCTGGACTGGCTGTAGTGGCTGTAGTGGCTGCAGTGGCTGGTGTGGCTCCAAGCCACTAGTCAATGTAAAATTTATGTTAATTTCACAACATTACCGTTGGCTGGGATGTGCCCCCACCGGCGAACCACCTGCAAAGCCAACAGCAGCACATCAATCATTCGGCCGGCCGACCATATTCGGTCATCTTCTCTCGTCTGATCCTCGCCTCCGTGGCGTCTCCTTCGTTTCATGTTTCATGACTTTTCTTCGACTGCTGTTTTGGCATGTTATTTGTCTATTTGTTTGTTGCTGCCAAACAAAACACTGAGCCGGCAACGGCTCCGGCAGCATTTCGGCGGTAATTGCGGGTATGCGTGGGAAACACAGGCACTCTGCATTGTTCAAGTCTGGAGACTGGGGAGTAGTCGGAGTCGGCTTTAAAACAGAAAATGCTAAATCAGATTACACCACACCGCTGTGCCGCGTCGTCGAACCGAGCCGCGTTGAAGCTTGCAATATGTATTAACTTTTTGTTGGCTCACGCTATGGCCGCCCCTCTCTCACTCTCACTCTCTCTCTCTCTATCTCTATCTCTATCTGAAGGGATGCGGTTGTTTCTTATGCAAACTCCCGCTTTGTCTGTATCTAAATTTGAATTCATCCTCAACTCAAAGACTCGGCGATGCGGTTCCACGCAACGGATTCGGACCGACAGACAGATAAACGTACGAAATGCTGGAAACAATGGAGAGCTGTCCACAGATCTACTCGTACTGCTGCTGCTGCTGTAATTCAATTCAGTTCGCAGTTAATGGATGCTGCTGACGTTGGTGCTTCTGTTCCACCGGGTGTTGATGGTGGTGATGGCGGTAATGTTGGTGTGGCTGCAGCATTTCAGCGCTTTGTTCCGTCGAGCATGCGATCTGCTTTTGCATGCATCCGCGGGCATTGTTTATGCAGACATTCTTTTGCCTTTTGCACAAAAAAAATACTCCCCTCCCCCCACCCCGCCCCCAGCGGCAACAACAAAATTTCATTTTAATTTACACAATTTCGCAGCGAAGTGAGGAGCATTTTTGTTATAATGTGGCAAACGTCGGTCGTAACGAGCGCAGATCCGAAAGAAAAGATACAAAAATTCAATTTTATTTATGACGACTAATTACGATGCAGGTAGTTGGGAAAATTACAATTAATTCCAAGGAAGCGCAAGTGCGTGATGGAAGAACCACGACGCTGGTAGAGAGATCGAGAACATCTATCGCTGTGTTGTGTGTGTAGGTGGCGAGAAATTCGGAACGAAAGTTCAAGGCATAGCAACAACGGCTCAGTTCACCAACTTAGAGCAAACGTGAGTAGGGCCACGGCATTCCATGCGCCGTGGCGTGCTGACAGAAGAGAGGACTTGTCATGTCATGCCGCAACAATTAGCCTGTTAACTCCTGTCTCGCGTCAAGACTTGTGGGAACTACTATTAGCTGGTGTGCCTGACGCTGGCTACCATCATCCCTTGACTGAGTCAGGAGGAGTGACACAGGAGCGGTCTATTCGAACTACGCTGCAAGGCGCTTCTTATATGTGGCCTCTTAAGAGACTTTCCATTCATTGCAGCAGATTTGCGCGACTTTCTGAGGTTGCCAATGTGCTCCTGCTAGTTCTAGCTGCTCGGTGGACAGCTGCACTTTACTCTTGATCACAGGAACGGAAGGCCCCACTTCAGAAATAAGTCGCAACCCCTCAGATCGTCCCTGAAATCTCTCTCGTGTGATCCCACACACACAACAACCATAATATCCATTAAATCAACACCCCGCCAACAAGGACAGCGAAACTGCATCATACAAGCGTTGCCGATGTGTGACACCGTCATGTCATTAATCAACGAGCAACTTTGCATTCGCCGTCGTGTCAAAATTGAATGCCATCAGGCCCGGCTAAGTGAGTGATATGCTAAGTACGTACGATATGGCGCATCAAGATGAGCCACGTCCTCCACGTACACCACGCACAGGCTGCAGCCTCGCCTCTGCGTGCACCTCCTCGAAGTCCTTTTTGCGATTTTCAATGATGTGGCATGTTTTCTTTGCATAAATCCCATTCGCCTCGAAAAGGACGACGCAAAAAAACTGCATGTGCAGCCACGCCCTCTGGTAATTAATGAGCTCCACCTAGGCCCAGGGAGGGGATACGTTCATCAATCTCATAAATGGTTTCACCCCAAACTGTCACTCTGAAAGCCATCGTCGTCGTCGTTGTTGTTGTTGTTGTTCTCTTTGACATATGCACGCCAATTACGAAGATGAACTGCGCCACGTTGCACAGCAATTTTATCACGCTCCACCAGATTATGTATGCGTCCCCCGGGGGTCTGGCGATGGAGCAGTTAATCATGCATCCTGGCGCACACAACAACTTAGTTTATGCATTTTCGCCAGCCCTGTCCGAATCATTTGCACGCCCTTCGTTTACATGCCCAAGACCCGGTCGTACATCACGCAAATGGGCCATGCCGCTGGTATGCCGGTGCACCACTCCCACGAAAGCGGCCCAATCTCCCTCCTTGGCCTATGATCGTTTTTGTCACCTAGTTTGTGTTATCGGAATTATATCGTGTCGCATGTCTCTGCACATCGGTCCCGGGGGAAAAATTATGGGTCAACCTGGCCGCTGTTGCACCGCGCGAGCACGCTGCCATTCATTGTGCACGCGTGCGTCAGCAGACGACGGAGGTGCGGTTGCGGTGTGCTGCACGAGTCCCGTGGAAAATTATTATAAAACGCGCTGCGAATTATTCTCCCTCGACAATAAGCCAGATAATTATTATTAATTAGCCGAGCGATTGGTTTGGCAGGACACCACCCCACGGAGTGCATTCAGTTGCTGTTGTGTTGGCAACGAGCACGGTTCGGGGATGGAGCCTAACGTCCAACCGAAAGATATGCGCAAATTGAGAGACGGGTTATTAGGTTTAATGTGGCCGGAGCACAAGACGCACAACGGACCGATGGCGATCTGGTTGTTAAGTGCGCGCCTGGGGGCCTTCGGCGTGGAGGATGAGTCGTGAACTATGCGGCTTGGCAATGAGTGCATGTTTCGCAGATCGAATGAACTGGTTAATGGCAGCAGTAATTGTAAAGCGGACCCTGGGACGGAACTCAATAAGAGATGTTTACGAGAATGATTGCTGCCATGGCGGGGCTCGTCCAAAAGCACTTACTGTCTGCACTGTGCCGGATATGAAGTCAACTATGGCATTGCTTTCGATTGAGGTTACGCATACGCCAGAGTGTCTGTAGTTGTGGCGCTGCTTTAATGCCATCTCTGAAGACCTGTAATACACAACAACTGAATAGGAATCCTTGATTGCAGTCGGATCCGCTGAAATCCACGATGCTGGAGATAATAAAACCCCATGCATCATAAAGTCGACGACGTCGAGTAAGTGACTGGATTGTGCAAAACCCCTCCGAAGTACTTCGCAACCAATTGGTGTTCTCCTTCAGTTCAACTCTGACAAGTGAACCCTCGAAGTTAAGCTCTCCAAAAGGACCCACTTCAATCCTTCCGTAGCCGGTCTTGGTGTGCACACAATATCCACACACTTAACTTTCCCATAAAATTTCGTCAGCCAACAACCAACAGCAGCAGCCATCAACTCTCATCACTATTCACTGTGTATGACATCATTCCTCAGTTGCTTCCCTTCACAAACATGCACAGACTTTAATTACACTCGCATTCAGGACATAAGTGGATGGTGGATGGTGGATGCTAGATGGTGGATGGTTGAAAACGTGCATGCATCCCAGTCCAGGTAACTAAATCCTTATCTGCATAAATACTCCCGTTGAGATGCTTACTTTTCGCATTGGACGACACATGGCGGTGCTCACATACGCGATGCGAAGGATATTCATACGTGTGTCCTCGACGGCGCTGCCTTGCACTGGTGAATGCACTTGAGCACTATCTCATGTGTTAGTGGCTAAATTTGTGTGCGAGTGTATGCCAGATTGTTTGGTTTCAGTATAATGACACCAGAGCGCCCGGCAGCAGCGCTTACGTCAGCATGCATCAGCATTAGCATCTCACCCGCACTAAACACACAACGCGAAGCGATGCGAGGCGAGACGAAGGAAATCCAACACACAACACACACAGCACACGCTCTGCTGGTGAAGAAGGAGGAGAATGCTTTCGACAGGCGCCCTCTTACTGCGTTTCCAGGCAATGCTGGCGTGTACTGTTCTGTGTCGCCGCTTCGTTGGGTCTCTGATTCCGTGCGCTGCTCCGGTGAAGTGCGGCGATGGGTGGTGACGCTCTTGGGAGGTCTCCATCATCGGCTTTCGAAAACATCGACATTGTTAACGGAAGGCGCAGACTTGTGGTGTGGCAATTTCGGTGTGGTTTCGAGTTTATGTGGACATTTTTATCTCCTCCAAGGATGCCACCTCACACACGCCATTTTTTTTTTGTTTGTATTCTTCTCCGTCGGTTGCTCCGGAGCGGCCTTTCACTGTGAACGGATTTGGATGGAGAGGTGTTGTTTGTCATGCATGCATACAGATTGTCAGGGTGGAGGGAGGAGACGTTCATTGCATAATCCAGGACTCATTAAAACTTTTCAATCTCGAGCGCCCCCCCTGAGCATCTTAACAGTCATACACCTTTTGACGAATGCCCCATCAGCCAGCACCCCTATCACCGTGCACACAAATGCACGTTTCAAAATGTAAATAATTATGGGCCTCCCCGGGTATCCATAAATCGTCTCCAAAAGGACAGCTGACCACATCAAAACTTTTCCATAGGAAAACTTTGTACACACTGTTGCTGTCAGCTCATATGCAAATGATTTGTAGTCTCAGCTTGCTGTGTGGACATTTACTGTCGCAGGGGGCTGGGGTTGTACATACAGGGTGGTTGGTTGGTTGGTTGGCTTAAGGCCATTGCAACATTGCATCCATCTAGCTTAACCATTGTTACTGTCAGCCGGACATTTTTATTTCTGCCCATAAAAAGAGACGACATTCGGGTTTGGGGTTGAGCTCTGTCATGCCAGTCGATTCGATGGGCGACGACGACGATGACGGCGGGCGAAAGTAACGAATCACCCTCCGGAGGAACTGATGCAGTAACAGCAGCAGTAGCTGTATCCGTAAGCGGCAGTAACAGCGAACACAATGAAGGAGAACAGAAAAAAAAAGTGAAACACTTTTGGATAATTGCATATGTCAGACGCATTTGTGGTCATAAATTTGTTTTGTCGACGTTTTCCTTACCGTTGTTTGTTGGCTGCCGCTGCTGCTGCTGGAGCCTCTCGGCTGCTGTGTACTTTGTATCGAGAGAGAGAGAGAGTTTTGGAAGTAAAATGTTGTCGATTGCGGGGAGTTTAATGGGGTCCTTACTGTTTTACTTTGACTGCTTAATGGGCCACACAGATATCCTGGATCCATGCTGATAGATTGGCCGATTTTGTGGTGTATTATAAAATTTTGATGGAATGTGCTTAGGTTGAGGATTTATGCTCTGCCAGAGAAATGGGGGACACTCTGGCGTATACGTGATCAATCAACCAGATGCTGTATACTTTTGAGTGCCTCAGCTTTGCTCGTTACCTACTGGCTTAACTCAAATGATTGCTGCCCCAAAAACATCAAGACAACGTGCTTCGAAGTGCATTTCCTTGAACCAAAGACATGACACGCTGTCCACACATACCACACGAACCGCAAGATCTCTATCACAGCTATCTCGGCGATTGCACAATCAGTCGCAAAGCGGAGCACGAATACATGATAACCACATCTGCAGATTGCCTCATCGCACACCAGCCACCAGCACATCAGCTCCCACCTTGAAGCTCATGAAAAGACAATTAAATTGTCAACTGATAATTGTTGATTGTTTTTGTAGCCTCAGCGCTTCGCACCCCACCCCACCCCACCCCACAACGGCGACGATCGCGCCCCATCTGTTCACTTTGTTTCCAAATTAAATGCAATTAGCACTAATTACCGAGTGATTGCAGCGATGATAGCAAGACCGATGACCAGGTTTACTAATTGAAAACGATAAACATGTTTTTTGAGTATATTGTTTTTCTCTTTCATTTTCACTCATTATTGTTCACTTCAGTTGTCTAGCGGTTGCCTCAAACTCTGACGCTCTGCACCATGTGAGCTTCAGTTCGAAAGTTTCAACCGCAAGAAAGTTGAACTCAGTCCTTGTCATCGCCCTCCAGCCCCAACTCATCATACATGCACTCGAATCGAATCCCAGCTGCAGTGGTGGCCAACGAAAAGTTTCCTCTAATCGTGAGGCTTTTACGGGGATCTGATGCATCTGCTGGACTGGGATAAATATTTTATTAGATTCTCTCTGTTGGCATAGAAAATTGATTTTAAACTTTCCTGACTATCCATTTCTGTTTCTTTGTTTTTCTAACCTCAAAATTCGAACGAATTTTTTTTTCTTTTGTTTTTTTTTTTGTTCTTCTTGTTCGCTGCGATGATGGCTTAGGGTCTGGATAGCTTCGGAGGGGGAGGGAGGGACGAGGTCAATGGAAATTAATTTTCAATTTATTGGTTTTGGCGGTAAGGAGTTGGAGTTTACGGAGACTTAGCGGTCGATGGATGGTGATGGAATTCAATTTAATGAAATAGTTGATGGGGATCCCTTTCCGGATGATGTCCTGCTCTGGAAATGGCTGGGGCGAGGATGCAGTCAGAGGAGATGGATGCATAGTCGGATGAATAAGCTGGACGTGCGGGAGTGTCTTGAGATGGATCTTGATTTCCGAAGCAGTTACGAGCACTGACTTTATGACGTTCTCTCTTGGAGTGCAGAGCGATTTCGTCCACATACCTAAGCTACGTAGGTAGGAAGTGGCATTAAAGCACTTAGACCAGAGTAGGCCCATTGTACCGCCACGTGGGTGTTCGAATAGAGATGAAGGGGTTTATGACAGCCATTTGGTGCTCTCAGCATATTAGGCCAGCGCTTTGAATGGTGATGTATACCTAACCTAAGTCGAGTACCAATTTTTGAAGTTAAGCGCATCCAAGTGCCGGAAACGGACTCTAAGTCGTTCCCAGTTTGAACTTCCGCACATCTAAATGCCAGCAATCTTCTCGTCAATCAATCCTTAACCAAATCAGTGAAGTGCAAGTGACATTCAGCCACAAACTGTGATAAAACCAGTACCTTACGCAATGAAATCGAATACAAAGTGTCGAACATGAATTTTCCCACATTCTCCATCCGTTGCTGATTTTTTTCAATTTATTTTCCTTTAATTGTTCATTGTTTGCCTCGCGAAGTGGAAACGAAGAAAACGAGGCGAGGGAGGACGGAGAGAGAGAGCAGGACAGACACACACAGAGGAGAGAGACCGATTCACTGTCATGGGTTGCGGTAATGATGGGTGATTCAATGCACACGACACTGGCATAGCAACACAGCAACAGTGCCGATGAATAATCGCCACCCTTTCACAGTGGTGACACCGATTGCCTCCGAGCAGCGTCACCCTCCAGCGTCCGCAAACAAATGCACTGGTGCATGCTCACCTCTAGAGTCGTGTTACAGCGTGTTACGTTCACTTGGCGACTTGATGTCTGTCACTGCACTGCACTGACCGGCCTCATCCCACCCCTCATCCTCCTCCTCCTCCTCCCCCTCCACTAATTAGATGTATTTTCTGCTTTCCGTTTTACATTTTCAATTTTTTCCTTCTTCCATAATTTTCCACAATTTTTCACCACCACAGGGGTGGGTAGCAGTAGCGATTGCATTATACATGTGGGAAATCTGTCCGACAACACACTCCGAGGCAGACAAATGGTCGCCGCCACAGCTGCCGACCACTGCAACATCGACCAGCCAGCCACCCGACCCCTCGTCCATTATGCAATTGTGTGCGTTTTCGATTATACGGTGTTCCCATTAATCACGGTATTTTTCCGTTTTCTTCTTTCAACGAGCGCACTAATTCAAACGCTCGCCGTGGGGGCACGGGTGGTGGGAAATGATTTGTTTTTTTTTTCTCTCTCAAAAGAACCGCCGCCACCGCAGCCGATTGACCGCTAGTGAGCTGTGTTTTGCGCTAACCTTGGGACGGGCGTTCTGTGTGTGTTCCCCTTCCCGGGGAACAGCCGCTCAAGGTGATTGTTCTAACACAGCCTCAGGCGGCGGTGGCGATGTCGTGTTGCCTGGGCTTACGCTGCGGCGGTAATTATTGGCTGTGGAAAAATGTAATTATTTCTAACGACTGTTACCGTTGAAGTGGTGCACAACAAATGCACATTCGAGTGGAAAGGTCAGAGAATAGAGTAGTAAGTGACCGAATCTTTGCACATGTTCACATGTCACATCAGGCGGTGGACAGCTGTTACAGTTACTGTAACTGCACTCGCTCGCTGATGGAATGATGCAAATTTTGTAATCACACGGCGATGACTAAGCTCGCGAGCGAGCGCAGAGGAGGAGCCCAGGGTCGCACGAAAATGGAAACTTGCTCATTTCTGCATAGTCACGAAATGTCAAACGAACAGATCGTTGACGAAGTGATTTATCGGGACGAGTTGCGAAATGAGTTCAGGTGAGCTTGCATTACTCACCATTTCCACTTCTGGCTAAGTGCATGCTCCCCAAAACTTTTCCCCCACCCCCTGTCCAACACTTGACTGTTTTCCCATCCTTTGAGTGACCGGCGAGTAGGAACCGCACCCGGTTGGCAATTTAAAAGCGATTTTCCGCCCAGATACATCGAAAAACAGCACTCAGTCTAAACGTCTTCGATTAAACTATTCCCCGGCAAATGGCCAATTACCACGGCCCTTCCGTCCGAAGGCACCCGCCGCCAGCAGGCCACGTCATTATTTCAGAATTCTCAAAACTTGGAGCTCAATTTAAAAATTTCCTCGCCCTCCCCCCACCACTGTCCCGTGCAAAGCTGTTGCACCATGGACTGACTCCTTGGAGCTGGAAATAAACTACAATTTGAATTCCAAATGAAACGAGACAACACACCGGCACTGTGCAACTTTTGCGGAGAGCCATAGCGTAGAGTCTTTGAATTTGTAAGTACCGGCGAACCGGCAATCAACTCCATGCACACAATGAATAGACAATGTCCCGACGATGATGGTGGAACCAATTTACTGCAACGCTTTCGTATTGGTTTTGTTCCATTCTTTGAACCGGCTGCCTGCAGCTGTCATAAGCTATTCATGCATGCGGACCGGACAGAGTGGGTGGCGTGCGTTTAAGGTGAACGCTTTCGTATTGATCGACGTCGATTGTCGTCGACTTGTTACATGGATAGTTCTTGGCAAATCTCCCTCGAGGGACGACGCTCTGCCACAAAGTGCTACCCTGTGTCCGGACTGGTAATGACCACTTCAAGAGGAAATACAAGTCACTAGTGGTGGTTGGTAGGTGGCAACAGCCATCACTAGGGTGTGACCACCGTGTCAATATGCACAGAGATCCATGATGCCCCCCCCCCCCTCCCCCCGCTCTGTGTGTGAACCTTCATTATCTCCATCGTCATCGCCGCTGCACGATCATTGCCAACACAGCGTCCCAACCGGAGAGAGACGTCTTCATCCGTCCAGTCGGTCGAACGTAAAGAAAGTGTAAGTCCTTCGCCTTGGCTAACTTCCATGGGCTCCACCACCAACACCGGCACCGGCAATGCTATTACTCTCGTCGCTTTATCTCGCCGCCCGTGCCGACCAATAACAATGCACAATTCCTTACACGCTTACCAATTCACAAAAGCTTCAAGTGTAGCAATTTATTCTCAAGTTTTGCCCAACTAATATCCAAAGGAACCCTTGGCTGGACGGGAGACTGGATTTACTGCCACCCGTTTTGGAGTTCTCTTCGTTTTCCTTCGGTTTTCCCCCACCCCGCCCCCCAACCCCCAGACGCCTTTGTGTGTGTTTATTGTTGAAATGCAAGCAGAGACAGCAAAGGATGAGGCAAAAAGGACTCACCGCCAATTGGTGGATGTAAGTCCTTGTGCCTTACATGATGCTGTGCTTCCTTTAGGCCCTGCATTTTATGTAATGATGGCAATTTGATATTTATGCAATTTTTCAGTGCACGACAACAGAAAAGCCGTTACTTTTTCTTCTTCTTACACCTCAACTCCCTCAACTGCACAAAAATGAGAGAGAGCAGGCGAGCAGGCGAGCAGGCGAACTTGTGCACAGACACAAGCTGTGACGCGAGTTGCACGCTCACTAGGAGACGAACGAAAGGACGTGTCTGAGTGACGGTGCAACAACGATTGCCGTGGCAGTGGCAGGCAGCAAATCGATTTCGCCTCAAAACAGTCGCCATTCCACTTCACTTCTGGCCAACATGCACGCAATCAGGCGCAGAGGGAAAATACCACATCACACGGTGTGACGGTGGGCGGTACACCCACACTCGCGCTGCATGGCACAAGGAGCACCACCAGCAGCAGCAGCACAACAGCACAACACAGCTCTTGGTACGGATCCTCCGCCTGGTTCGCTTCATGCTCAGCTCGTGGTGTTTTGTCTTTATGATTATTAATTATAATTAAGTTCAGGAAGTAATAATGGGTTCGTGTTGTGTAATGAATGGCGGGTATCGAGAGCCAAGGACTGGCAGGCAAGGCAGGCTGCTGCTGCAACATGAGGTGGTACAAGGATAATGATGTTGATATATGTGGAAGTTGCTTGAACACAGCACAGAAAGAAGTTAACGGCGGTTAGCGAGTGAGTTGCGAGCAGTAAGTCGTGAACTATGAGGTGACAGCATCGCATGGCTGCTGCATACGCACACACAGTGTCGAGTCCTCCAAACACACACGCACGCGCGCATACATCAAAATTGCATGACATTTCCCATTTAATTCAACACTCCGTCTGTTGTGCGTAGGAGCAGCACTGAAAAACACGCCACAGTCAAGCATCAGAACGCCAGAACGAGAATAATGACGGAAAAGTGCATTTCACCCGGTCGCCCCCGCATGTCTCAAAAACTGTACTACGCCGAGCCGAGCAGAGCCGAGCCGAGTCGCGCCGTGGCTGTGACATGAACTCGTGCCGTTCTGCTGCATGCTCTCGTATCAGCTGCTAAAGCTATTAAAGTCCTGCTATTATGTTGCTGTCCTTGTGCAAAATCCCTCTTGCACAAAGTGACAAAAGCTCTTATCCTGATTGCAAATCCTAAATGGATGCTGTACGCCGCTGCCGCTGCTGCTGCTGATGATGATGATGGTGGTGGTGCTGCTGGTGGTGGTGTTGACTCGTGGCATGTTCAAACCATCCGCCCTACCTGCTCTGTCCGCAATCCGAACCAAGAAAAGATGTGAAAAATCCTTGGGCGCTGTTTTGTTTCACATCGTCATTGTCGAACGAGCACATCTCGCAGCACCTCGCAATTTGTTTGGCCTCAGTTTCACCCTCATTCAACCCCGGCAACCCACCCCCCCACCCCCCCGGGGGGAGATGAGCTTGTCGTTGTTGTTGGATTTGCGAGCATTTCACTATTATCTTCGGCAGAGCATTGTCTTGTTGTTATTTTCTACATCTGTAAGCTTAAACAACACAACAGGGACACCACCAGAGGAGTGGTGTGATGTGCACACAGAACGAGGGTAATGCGAGCCGAGGTATCACCGAACAACTGAGATGGGCACGAAGAACCTCATTACGTAAATGTTGCCTCATATTTGGCTACAGAGAGCTATCCCCTTGCAATCCTCACACTGGGTGGATATGTATGTACATGTGTTAACTTCCTCCCAGCTTGACAGAGGCTGGGTTCATTCACGTCTTACGGTCAGCATGCCGGCGCGGCCAGAAGGAACCCGATAATCATCTTCATTGGCCGATTGGTCTCCGTAGACGAACACACAAACACACACGCACAAAGTGTTTGGTGATTTGCAGATCGAAGGTTCGCCCGGGTTATCCTTAGCCTCACTTCCAGGTGGATTTACCAATGGTCGATTTGCCGCTACGAGCACTGGGACGGCACAAGTCTTAGTCCTGCTTCAAATGGCTTTGAATAAAAGTCACCATTTACCAGATATGTCTAAATTTAAATGCGCCCAAGGGTGCTGACGGGGGCGAGGGTATGCAGGCGCTTGTGAAAATTGCATTTGCAACTGTAGACTGGCTCTGGTGCGCATCCCTGATGATGGTCATAACTTGCGGCGGAAAGCCCTTTTCGGAGAGAATGCTAGCCCGTCCGGGGATGGTCCTCGTAAAGTGGAAGATAAGGGGTGGGATTTGCTTGCCACTGTTTCGGCTGGAATTTGTGGGAACCTTAAGTGGAATCTTTATCGTGTGCATATGCAATGGAAGCCTTAGATATTTCCAATTAGAATGGCTAACGTTATTTGGCACAAGCAACGTCTGCTCTAGGGGTTGGTCTAGGTGAGTGAAGATGTGGTGGGCGCATCTGCTGAGGATCCGGTGATAATCTCGCTCAGACTTCACTCCTTTTTCTTCATTTCCCAGCCTTGAGCGTCTCGGAAAAAGAAACGTTCACGTTTTTTTTTTTCGGCTTGTGATTGAGGAAAACCTAGAAATTCCTCAGACCACCGCACCGTGTCATCGCTGCGAACATTGTATGCATGTGCCCATGTTTCCATGTGTCCATGTGTCCCCCTGTCTTCCATGCAAATGCTACATCCGCTCGGTCCGGTGTTTTTTTTTTCTTCAGTTTTTTTTTTCTGTTCGCTTTCATTAAAGACTTTACAACATTGCTGCAACAATGAGTGGAAGTTCAATTGGAAATCCGATACTTTCCGTTCGAGTTGTCGTTTGCTTAGTCTCGCTGGTCTCGCTCAGTCTGGCACACCGGCCACGGTGGTGTGGGCCCTGGTCTCATGGATCGACGACAACATTCATCCCAGCCGATGGTAAATCCAATTTAAGGGACAGCCTCGTTCTGTCCGAAACGTAGCGCAAAAGGTGAATGAGAAGGATACGAAGGAGGGACTGGAAAACGGGGGGAAAACATGCGACAAATCGAGTGTCATTAACTGTTTCGTAGAAGCTAAAGTAACCTTTGCCACTACCACTCGGGCTGGTACTTGTTCTGGTCTGGTCTCCGTTTCTCCGTGTTCTGCTTCGGTTTTCTTTTTTTTCCTAGTCACTTGACAAGGTCTGGGCTGGGCTGGAGGTACATATGACTGAGCTTGGCACACACACTTGGCTCCACACTGTCTGGCAGCGGCGGCGGCGGTGAAGAACACCAGCAAAAGGGAACGGAGGATAACTTCTACCAATCGGTCAGCCCCAAGCTGGCCTTTTATGCGGCTTTGCATACCGAAGTGCGCTGCGATTCGTTTCACATACTACACGACGACGATGGATTATAATGCTCTCTCTGCCACATTAGCAACACATTTTTTTCCTCTGTTTTCCGTATTCCCTCTCCACCTCGTCTTGGCCATTTTTTCCCTTTTTTTTCGATGTTGTTGTCATTTGCCTTCACTTTGTGGCAACGTGTATATGATTGCTGCTTTATGGTAGCTTAGGTTTTCAGGTATTTAGGTTTCACATTTGCATGCCTTTTTTTTCCATCCCATGGATACTGTTACACACAGACACCAGCACCCATGTCCCAGCCCAGTTCAATTAGCCACAAATAGCCGCACATGCATACGAAATGTACGTACATTTCCCCCAAAAGTGAGAAAGAAACTAGTTCAGGGATAGCGGCGACGACAGCCAACAGTCGACCGTGTGGTGGCCACATACCATCGGTGTCCGCCGCCGCAGAGTCCCCCCAAGAGGGAAATTTTAACCAAAACAGATTAAACTTGGGCCAAAATGATGGCAAAGTTTTTCCACCAATTTGGAGGACCACACATATTTGTACGAAGGACAAGCCTCCCGTGTGTGTCTGTGTGTGTGTATGTCTACTTCCGCCGAGGACATAGAGCAAAGAGAACGAAAAACTTTTCTAATCAGTGGTGGATTAAAATTAATCCAGCGAGACTTTGGCGCTAAAGGAAGGAAATTTAATTTTTCCAATGGAACGAAAAAGAAAAGAAACGCACACACACACCCACCCACCCAGTCGCAACATTTTCATTTTGAAATAGGCTCGGCTTAAGTATATTTTCGGGGACAAATTGAAATTAGTCCACGAAGACCCATTTGGGTGGTATTCTGCCGTTTGATTTATGTTAAGCTTTTGAGGGGACGTATCGCTCTGACCACTGATCGTCTTGAGGACTGGGCGGGAATGGAAATTACGCCGCAATTCGGCCGCAAAGCACTATGTTACCGAATCTCTGTTCAACCACTTTGAGTAGCGGCGAGGGACTACTCTAACCTAAGCGGGGTAGGGAGTGACCCTTTCTAGTCTAAGAGCAGATCGAAAACCGTCTGAAGGCGTCTTGAAGCCATAACCACGAACTGTGAGCAGCAGAGCTAGGAGCCAGGTTTCGTTAAGGAGAAGAAACAAGATGCCACGATCGAAAACGGGGCGATTTGAAGTGAAACGATGCGTCGCAAGCCACGAACAGTGAGTTGTATCAACAAAACCGATCGTTTCCTCTAAACCTCAGCACTCCTGGTAGCAATAAGTGAACACATTCCGGCTGGATGACACCATTTAAGAGCAATGTCATGCGATGCTGCAGCAGTGGCTTCAGTAGACTGCTAGCCAGAGGCTCGCAGACACACAAGAAGGACAAACATCCTCCACTACCCCCTGCACAGTCTAGGCCGGCTCAGACTGTGTCAACACCCGCTCAAGGAGACCCCCACTGCAGCGGATGTGTCTACTGCCTGCGGGGCTATGTTCGTCCGGAACTCTGGCCGACTGCAGCTACAGCGCGCCTCTGGAATAGAGGCCTGCCCCCCGGCGGTGCGGTGGCTGCTTCATGGAATCATTTCGTTGCCGGCGAGCCTTACAGAATCATCGCGGAAGTTCCCCCCCAATCAACACGAGCGAATGACCAAAAACACTGCTGACATTACCTCGCCAGTAATGGACACTCATTCATTTTTTGGTCTTACTTAATGGTGCCACAGGGAGTACCCCGGATGAGTAATCATGCATAATGTCTGGCAGTTAATGCCAGAAAGGAACGAAAACGGGTTGACCGCCCTCAAAAATTTGAATAAATTCCAAACCAGAAGTGGACATTGCTCACTTAGTTGAGCGATATGATATAACCAAGGCTGGCTGGACGCAAAAAGATGTCTATGCTGCTTGCACTAGACGTCCACACTAGTGACCTTATCGTTGGCCATTCCCCATCGGGTGGTATGCATTAATTTCATAACTCCAAGCGACGAAAAATGGGAGAGCTCAAGGAATGGAATTTTTATTGCAACTGATTTGCATTTAGAATGGTAACTCGGGCAGCAGAAATAATGTAAGTCGTTGAAATGCGCTTTTTGGCTCTCTCTCTCTCGAGCAGTCCTTGGAAGTTGTTGGCACCGGAGTCGCACAATGAATGGCGAGTTAAGCTGGGGCATTTGCTTGCAATTCAGTGGGAAAGTAAATTTCCCTGCTCCGAGAGAACGTCTGGGGTCATTTCTGATTCGTAGTTTTTTTTTTTTGATTTGTAGGCGCAATCCTGGGCCGGGGCTTAAGTGAAATCGTGGTAGTTTATTCCCGAACTGACACACCCTGGGGCGCTGGGACGGACGACTAATGAGTTGCTAATTGGAAACTGAAGCTCCAAGCACATCCTGTGAGCCCTGATCCTGGTCACTCTCTGGTGCAATCAAATGCCCATTTCACTGATGATCAGGCAGTGTGTCTGAAACAATAGTCGTCTCCCTCTTTTTGCACTGCACGTCACTGAACCAACGCACACCCACCGCCAGCTTGAGCCAATTTCGTTCCAACAACAGGCGCGAGGCCTTAAAATGCACCCCCAGCAACAGTGAAGCCCAGCCACCCCACAGAAGGCGATGCATTCAGAGGAGAATGAAAAACTAGATGTTGGATGGTTGGATGGTGTATCCCCGAAAGCGTTAAAAAGTTTCAGTTCATCTTTGGGGAGAACTGAAAGCAGTTGATGGCATCCTTCCTGAGATACGCCCGACAACAGTGAACACTGAACAGCCGACCCAAGGAGAGGACTATCAACTCTCTCCGAGTCCTACTCTCTCTCTTTCTGCATCTCTTTGGAGCCTGAGAAACTATAATTTCATCCCCAACCATTCCGTTGGATCTGCATGCACTAAATAAATTCGTCACCCGACCGCATGCGACTTGAATGACATCTTGCATAGCAACCGGCGGCGGTATGAGATATTTTGCACAGCAACAGAGAGGAGAGAGTGTGTGTGGCATGGCAGAGATCAAGAGAAAGAGAGAGAGAGAGTCTTCCTCTGGAGCCTCTCAAAGAGAGGCCGGTCTCCTCTCCACTAATGACGATGATAATACCCGATGGTGTTTGGAGGCGTTTGCGGGGAGCTGTTGTTGCGCATGTAATGATTGCTGCTGCTGCTGCTGCTGTTGCTAGGCACACAGTATTCAGTGTTTTGCCTCCCCTTTCATATACCTGCCTGCTTCTGCTGCCACTGCACTTAGTGGGCTATAGTTAGGGCAAAACTAAAAATATTGTGAATGGGTAAAACTAAGCCTTTGCCTCTCCACCCATCCACCCTGTCATTCCGCCCCAAACGGCCAGAGCAACCCACTTTGCATATGCAGTGCTGTGTCAGCGCATTTGCCTGGGTGTAGTGAACTTTCTAGTTGAGGTTTATTTTTCCCACCTTCCACCACCGTTGCTCTCTCTCTCTTTCTCCCTCTGGGGGATGGATTCACTCGGAGGATTTCATATTCCGTTTTGAACTTGGCTAACATTTGTGTGCGCCGAGATGAGAGTGTCAGAAAAACGTTGCAAAAGGATTTTCTGGCTGCACGATGGATAGATGAACGAACTGATTCCATTCGATTGCTGCTTCGCTGAGCCGAGTTTCGATGGGTGGAGGTCGGTGTTACTTCGATTACAGTTTCTTGATAGAAGATAAGCCGGACTCTGCACCTCCGATTCAGCCGCCGCAGCTAGTCTCCGGGCCAAATTGTGTTGAAAAGTAGAGTTGTACCGAATAGGGACTTGGCCGGATACCAAATATTCAATGAAATGGACGACAAGTCTGACTTGAGACCATGCCATAGACAGAGACTTCCTCAATCATTGACGCAACGTTCTCTAAATTGCAGAAGAAATGCAATCAAAAGTGAATAACTCCCGTAACACCCTACCTCAGAGCAGAACAATCCGAACAGACTTCTTCTGAATTTGATCCAAATCGTCGTCGTTTAAGCGCAGCAACATCCACATCTGATATGCGCACACCCGCCAAGCACCACCGGGTATCATTTTGATGTTCGAATTGAATCACTAGCAGCCATCGTACCTTTCTCATTTCGAGCAGAACGTAACAGAAATCCAAGCAGAATGGCAACTGACACTTATCCCTGGGAAAGAATTCACCTCCCAGTCCATCCCGAACCATCCGGCTGTCTTGCACACTCATAATGCCTGAAACGTGATGAAAGCTGCTCCGACGATTTGTTGCACTTAAACATATTTTATGCAATATGTCAGAGGAGGTTTTCCCTGAATTGATATTGAAATGTACCGGCGGACGGAGAATGGAAAGAAAAAAACTTTAACTCAGTTTGCCCTCCCCCCCTCCCCCTCCCATCACCCGCCCACGAAGCACTGAGTTCCTTGTACTCTTCCAAGGATTTCGTGCATTTCATTTCATGCCTGTGAACTGTGCGGCGCGCATTAGGGTGCATCGGCAAGCATTGATTTGAATTCATCTCCTGGCTGTGTCTCTTCTCCTCCTCCTCCTCCGCCTGGACTCTCGCTTGAACTCGTCTGCGCTTGAACATGACCAACCGCGAGGGTGGCCCTTGCAAACGAGCAAGGGGAGCAGACAAAAATTATTTATAAATGCACCTCGCTGCCTAGGTGATGCACATCAACAGCAGCTACAGCCGCAGTAACCCGAAGATTGTCCCGAGGTGAGGAACTGGTGTCATTGAACATCACGCCGTTTTGCAAAATCACCCTCGCATGCAGCGTACACTCGTGCATATATGTATGTTTGAAAAATTCGTACCCTCAATAGATGCAGAGAGAGAGAGAGAGGTAAGCAAAAAAAAAAAAAAAAGCAAAGGAACGACTAAAATAAACTAAGAATGACAGAAAAATGAAAGCGAATAAGGGAGAGGGAGAGCGAGTGATAGAAAGGGAGGGCGTGTGGAGACGCTGGAGACGATGGAATTCGAGGTTTAGAAACTTTTGAGTTGAGCGGCCTCCTTCCTGAATATTTAGAGCACATGGCAACTTCGAACAATAACCCTAATCTGGCGCTTCTGCTGCTGCTACTGCTGCTGTTGCTGCTGCTTCTGGTGAGGCTTCTGTTCGTTCTTTTCCTTCTTCTCCTACATACGCCCCTGTCTCCTATTCGATATCTTGCCGCCACCCCTACGGCAGCGTGCACTGACGTTTGAGGGGTGTTAGTTATCTTTGGGGGGGAAGATGGAGGCGGTTCATTTCAAATTCAAATTCAAATTTATTCCCTCGGAAAGGAAAATAACAGCTCGACATAAGTACGGTACTTGTGAATCCGTAATTCAGATGATGACAGCTTTTTTCTTTCTTTTCCTTGCATGTGGGTGAAGGGTTTATTTTGATTTTCTTCATTCGTCTTGGCGGGCCCCCCTATGAGATGGTTACAATTTTTTGGAGAAATTTGAATGGATTCGGGGAGTGCCGTGGGGAGGGGGGACGTCATCAAATTGGTCTCAAGGTCACCGGGATTAGTCGCTGGTCGTATTCTAGATCACAGAGGTTGTAAGGCTGTCCTTGTGGGGCTGTGCAATCGGTTTTTGACTGGACGCATGACAAGTAACATCGTCTGAACTGATTTCATTAAAATTCCAGACGCCAATTGCTCAGTTTGGCTTGAAGATGACTTCTTCAGTAGTTTTTATAGCCAAACATCGTACATCCCCCTCTCTAAAGACGCTCGTAAAGTCATCAAACTCTTAGAGGAGTAAAGAGACCATTCACTGGTGCGTTGGCTATCTCAAAAGCATGGCACATCTCTGAACAGACGCGGAGATCGACGAACGAATGCCTCAAATTGCACAGACTCCTGTTGCTTTACCGAGTGATGCTGTCAGATACAAATCAAGAAACCGATGGGAATCTCGGCAACTTCATCGATTCACTTAAAGCTGCTGACTGACCAACCCATCGCATTAACACAAGTGTCAGCGGTGCTGATCTGCCTGTCAGTCAAACCGAGTCATCGTAAAATCCCACAGTCAAGCTGACCCCTAACATTGTCACCAAGAAGTGGTTCCTTTGTTCGAGTCATGCCACGATTCGAAATATAAATTAAAAATTACATCAGCCACACCGAGAGTGGGTCCTTCGGTGCCGAACATCCCTTGTAACAATCAGGCAGCACCCAACACGAACAGGGGGTGCTGTGCTGTGGCGGAATGTTTTCAGAAATAACCGCACAGAAGCGAACAGAAAGAAAACAAGTCTATTTTCGCTGGTTACCTCATGTAGCTAGCTTGCTACCGCTGCTCGCTTTTGCTTTCGTTTCCTTCCCCATCGTGCACCACAGCCGCGGTAATCGGCGACTTGACAGCGAGTGAGTGCAGCTCACAACAACCGGCCAAAAACAGTGATCTTACATCACTCATTTGTCGGCTGCGGCCGGTGACCATAAGTCTTTCGAGATCAATAATAAATCAAATTAATTTAATTACATGAGACGAGAGTCGAGAGTCGAGAATGAATGCAAAGCGGTGGCCGGCGGAGTGGGCGGCGAAGACTTGTGATTAACTCAATTTACGGCCAACCAACACATGCCATCACATACTTTCGGGTTGGTGCTCGCGTTTTAGTGATTTTCTTCAAGGGTGCCAAGCAGTCTGGTATACCAATTGTTTGCCACCCCCGCCTCATGCACGCCAGCCGACAACGACGACGTCGACCCGAGAAGCTTTGATGTGGCCCGCGTGCAGAGCACATCGATATCTGCAGAAATGAAAGCGACTCACGAAATCCTTGTTAAATCAGTCGACAATATTTTTGGCACGATTACGCGTGTCATTCAAGCGACATCCAATTGGAAATAAACAGGATGGGTCATAAGCACAGTTTTTGGCCAAAAGATGGAACAGAAATAGCAGCCGAATTGACGGTCCGTCAATGAATGACAGATGAGTGAGAGAGGGGTGTGTGTTTGACGTACGTACGTACGGGCTAGCAGTCTGCTACGTGTCAGGGAATGAAACACCTCGGCTGAACGTTTAAAAGTCAGTGGCGAGGGCAATGTTCAAGGCTGAGAAAACACGAAAAATGAAAAACAAAAACACACACTTTCAGTGCTAACGCGGAATGATCGTTTTTGTGGAAACTTCTCGAAGAAGCGAGGGACTTTCGAACGGATTTGAAAGGAACACGTGCGATGCGACACATCCTTGCTCGCCGGGCGCATGTACTTCTGCAACGCACAAGTCAGAGTTGTCGACAAACAGTTGCTTCAATTAAATTCACGCGAAGTGAAGCCATCCACCCGCCCTCGAGACCTCGTGATTCTAATTTAATCACAAAGAAATCCTTTTCATGCAACAATCGCCCCCAATGTGGATACATATCTACACAACAAGTGCCGACACACACGCCACTAACTGTGTGAGTGTACATATAATTAAAATAAATTCATTTTGACAAACATTTATCCATTTTCTCGGAATGTAACAACAACCCCCTCGACGTAGACGAACTTGCCGCGCCCCGCTGACACAGTACCGCACCGGCCTCCCTGCAAAAGAACCACCATCAAATTGCCAGCAACAATCAAAACAACCGACAGAGACGGTTCGTACGGAGAACAGCAGAACAGAACAAGCTGAATTGAAGCAACAACAACCAAGAACAACAATGGCGCAAGAGAAGAAGAAAATGTTTGACCTTTAAAGCGAGCGGACCGATAGTGGCAAGCACCACAAGAGGCAACAGCAAACCGACAACAGATGAACAAGCGAACAAACGCTCTCTGTCTCTGGCACTGCATCAAAAATGACGTCAAAAGGAAAATTCATCGTGTACACCAGCCGCCGACAGTCGGCACACAGTTCCTTGTGGCGTGTACGGATGGATGTGTATGCCTGCGACTAGATATATTTTATATTTTTTGAAATGCTCAAACAGGAAAAACCCAAGCAATATTTCAAAAATAAAAGATACCATCAGCACCCCCCCCCCCCCCCCCTCGACCACCGTCTGTATGTGCGTCCAAAGTAACGGAAATGTGTGTTAGATTTGTCAATTCCGTAAGCACACTTCTTCTCGGCCATGTGGGGTGGCCGAAATTCGCTGCTGCCAATGCACTGAAGCCAACTCGGAATCATCGGAGAATGGAAAAACCAAAATCAGCCCCAAAAATAGCCGACAAATGCAATAGAATGATGTATCTCATGGGAGCGACGATAAAACTCACCCCACCGTCAGCACACGGCCCCCCCCAAACTCAGCCGGTGCTCAGCTGTGAGAGAGCCAGAGCCAGAGCAAGAGCAACAGAAGAGAAGAGAAACGAATAAATCTCGATACATAGGCGATGTTGAAACTTGAAAGGCTTCTCTCAGGGAGACTGCGCCTTGGGGCCATGTACACAGGCCCCCCGGTTTGACAGCCCGAATCATATGGTCGCCGCCGAAGAGAGGGCAGCCACTGAGAAAACAGCCGATAGATAAGCTCAGCTGGCTGCTCTTTATTCATAATTTCTCATTTATCACCTCGTCGCCGTTTGTCGGCAGTTTGTGCACATGCCTGGCGAAAAGCCGGTTACATGCCAGAATCATATGGTTATCGCTGTGTGCTCCTTGTTCTATGTACCTGCCGGCCTGGGGATGGACCCCCACCCACGTTCGTCCGCCTCTCATCTGGGTTAAGGGAAAATCAGCTGTTTAACGACCGGCAACGACTGGAGGGGGGTAGGGGGAAGTCGGCCCGTACGTAGCAGGGATGGTTGTTAGTCGGTAGATTTTTGTGTGTTCCCTTCGAGATGCTTTTTGCCGTCCTTTAACCGCTCGTTCTACGAAATTGGGAATTGAGATACATATATCTGAGATAAGACGACGCTACCATTTAGCCAGGCAGAGCTAGTGCATTTATAGGTGTGCTTAGTGCCAATCGGGTGAACGGTGGGGGGGGGGGGAAGGCTACGAAGGCGGAGGAAGTGTACAAAAGTTACTGATGCAATGCAATCAAAACGGGGGTACTTCAACGAAAAGAAGACGACTACGACGACAACGGAGGATGAACACACCGAACTCGGTGTGTGAGGCAGGGAGGGTGTTCTGTTGGGCTGTCTGTCAATCTAGCATTCTATGAGCCTACAGTGGTGTACGTGCGACAAAATCCACACCACCACTAGTGCCGCACACATTTGGCCCGGGCAGACCCGGTGTCTCTCTCTCGCTGTGCAACACTTGTGTGTGCAACAGCAGCCACAACAAACACCAGTCCACTCGCCCACACACACACACGGAGAGCCGCCGCCAAGTGGCGAGTATTATAGTCGTATCGCTTGGGCATTTGCGTTTTTGCTTGTTTTAAGTGAATGTCAACCACCCACCCAGCCAGGAACCACCCTCTGGTCAACACTTGCATGGGAATGTATTGACATGAAACAAGGAAGCCAGCAACAACAAAACGAATGCTACAAATCAAAACCATACCCGGTCTGGTAGGCCGTGGGTCGCACCTCGCGCATACCTCTGTCATCGGCTTTGAGGGTGTTTTTTTTTGTTTTTTTGTTTTTTTTTGTGAAAGCGCTTAATTGTGTGACGTGTTACAACTCTTGTGTTCGGTTGGAGGGGGTGGGTAATAATACTTTTACATAACCCCTTTTTAAGCAGCTTTTCGCAAACTTGGTGAACGGGCGACAGCGACGGCGACAGCTACGGCCACAGTGGAGTTGGCTCTTTATGACACCCTCACTTCCAAACACCACCCTCCCTCCCTGGTAGCCGGACGATGAAGGGGAAGGGGGATGGTGAAGGTGGACAGTGTGCGCTCATCAGCTGTTTTGTTTTGTCAGCCGGATTGGACGGAAATAGTCACTCGTTACATTTTCGAGAAGATCTGCTGGCGACGAGGGGGGTTTTTCGGTATTTACGTGTAAACCCATTAAGTACGGTGGACGGGGATGCACTTTGTAAGGACTCAACCGGTATTTGGGGATCTATTTTTGGGTTTAATGACAGTTTGTAAGTTTTTTTTTACCACACTTTTGTAACGATTTTCGAACGAGAACGATGAGGAGTTTCTCACGCCAAATGGAATGGTCCGGCAATTAAATCGAAGGAGAAAAGCGGGAGAAAGACGACGACGGAAATAGTGTATTAATTCGGCTCTGCTGCTGGGGAAAAAAATCAATTGTTACCAAGCACTTACAATCAAGCATCGTTTTCGTTTCCGCTGCCCGCCGCCACAGTGATTCGTGACACAAATCCTCATCATAATCATCATCGGATCGACATTCACCGAACACATACTTAGCGGTTTTTTTGCTGCAGCTGCAGCGAACGGAAACAAAACGGGGGGGGAGGGGGGGGGGAACGCCAGCGCATCGAAAATCCCAGCAATTTGTAACGAAATTTTCAATTTTCCAAAAAGCACTTCTGCTCGATTGCGATTCCCGACTTCACTCAATCAGCGGCAGCGTCTGAGGTTAAAGCACTGCCGCTGCTGCTGCCCTCTCTCTCTCTCATTTTAGAGTCGTTCTTTCGCTTTCGTTTTGCAATATCTTTTAAGGAGATTGTCTCTTTACAGGACCCCGGCTTCGTACTCACCCCTGGCCGACCCCTCGTAAAGGACCACGCCAGAGCTCTTCTTCTTGTTTTTTTGTTCATTTTCTTCTTCAACTGATTCTTATTATTATTATTATCGTCATCATCGTTGTCATCATCATCGTTTTCAATGAGCACACACAACACAGGGTGGCCGGGGTGGAATTTAAACCGATTTCAAAAATTACATTTCTCAATTAAATTTGAAATATTCTCCGAGCTGGGAAAAGCTGCGGACGAAGACGAAAAAAAAATGTCTTAACAGTTTTTTCTCTCGGTGTTGTTGGTGTTGTTATCGTTGCCGAGGTAACGGAGAGTGCAAGAGAGAGAGAGATCATATCGATTCGAAGTGCTCTGTGCTGGGGGTGCTCAACTGCTGTACTGCTGTCTAATGTTTTGCAGGAACTCGCTGCTTGTTAATTCAGGGATCGGCTCGGATGGTGTAGGGTGTGAAAGGAGGAATCTCAAACCTTGAACTGTTAATAATCTGATGTACCTTGAAGAAGGAGCTCATGGAAGTGCAGACAGAGGGAAAAAAACGCGTTTTCCTCATTCCCTTCGGTGTGCTGCGAAAATTTCGATAAGTTTCTAAGCCGGGCGGGGCGAGGGGGCGGCGGGTCTTAAAATTTAATCAAGGGTGAGTTTAAATTGTCAATCAGGATGCTGATAAAAATAAACTGCAATGAAGAAGAACCTCTCGGTGTCCTTAGCGTCTGAAAAACTGGGCGGTTTGATGTGTCTTATGTCTTATTCGGCGTCACCCAACAAAGTTCAAAGGCTGTTTGTGACTTAAAAAATGTTTAATAAATTTACATTAACCATACAAGCGAATATATATGTACACAAACAACTGTCCCTTGGAACTTGACTAACTTAATGTACCTGAGAATGTTTTTAGTTTTCTTCATTTAGAAATAGAAAAGCTTTAAGTATCCCTGATTTCGACAACAAATCAAGTGACTCCGTGCAGTGCACGTCAGTCGGTCGTCGCGTAGAGGTGTGGCGGATCCCTGGATGTGGGAATGCCAAAATCGTACCGTCCCATCTCGGCGTCATACAGCAAATTGTTGATCAAATGCTTAATCACGACCTGAGCTTTACTGGTTTTCAACTTTCGAATGGTAATGCCCACGTATTCGCCGAAAACGCCGAACTCGTCGAGGGTGTTCGGCTCCGTTTGGCGGCTACTCTTGCTCGGGCTGTTCTGGGGGTCTTCACTTTCGCTATCCGTTCGCTGGGCATTTTGACCCGACGCAGCGCCGTTGTCCGCGGTCAGCTCTCGTGAGGATCGCTGCTTCCGTTTGCGAAATAGCTTATCAAACTCCACGTGCTGTATGGACGACTTGAGGTCTTCAACTTCCCCATTGGAGGTCTCCAGCTGAAAGTAGAAGACGAACGTTAATCTCTCCTCTCTGTGGTCGACAGTTACTCAGTGACACTTGCAATTTCTGTTTTCACATCGTCCGCGCTGATGTTCGCGTACTGCTGGTCATCGATCTGGTCGCCCTGCAACGGAAATGGAAAAAAAATCACGATCAGAAGATGTGTTCTAATTCCCAGCGCAGCGGCGCGGCGGCAAGAAGTCATATCATGTGGCGAACACTTGCTGATGTCGAACATTTGTTGGTGCAAACACATTCCGTGAGACTGCTCCGGCAGGCAGCTGACCACATTGCAGTCAATGCCTCTCTTTCGCACGCTGACCTTGAGCGCTCTAAGTGATGATTTTCAAACCGAAATTCAAATCACGGATGCGTCATTTGGCATCGTCGTCGGTGTGAACTTGATTCCGATGTGGACTGGGCGCCACCGTCGGAGCACTCTTCAATGTGTTGCATGACAAATTCCAAACTTGAAGCGCGTTTCTATGGCCTTTCCGAAATCGACTTGTGAATGGCAAACACCAGTCGCTACCACAAGCTCGCATTCGAGCCACTCTCGACGCGAGGAACGCATCAACAACCTCCAAAAAAGCCCACTAACTAAGGAAGCACATTCGTTGCCCAAAGAAAAAAAAAAGCTCTCATATGCTAAAGCAAACTTGAAATTCAAATTGAAAACTTACCAAAGTCACCATTTCGTCATTCGCATCAATGCCAGCCGAGGCCGTATCAGCACCAGCACCAGCGCCAGCAGCAACAGCAACTGTCGAAGCAACAACAGCAGTAGCGGCAGCATTACCACTACCAGCAACAACTTCACGAGCACCATCAAAACCCGCGCTGCCCCCCATTTCGGCACGTTCCCCGTCCAGAATAAAACGAATCGCTTCATATGCAAACCACATCGGTTGGTAGTTGATGCCCCTGCGCTTACCGCTGATCACCTTCCCATGCTCACGGTGGAACGACGATCGTAAGCTCTTGATCTTGCTTCGTATGATACGCACTTCGGTGCTGTATTTGCGACTCAGCTTCTTGAGTGCCTCGTACTTTATCTGCTTGATGTGATAGCCCTTCGTGTTCGGATCCCACAGCACACGATATCCGCGATAGTCCTCAATGAATTCCAGGATCGTATTGCGGGACCATTCGACACGATCAATTGGAATGTTACCACCGCCAGCTATACAGCCACCGACACCGCCACTGACACCGCCACCGCCACCGCCACCAGCACCTCCGTCGCCATTGGCATCTGGAATAGGATTATGGCCACTGTTTGTCATCACTTATCTTACGCTCGAGTAGTTGCCCGAACCAAACAAAAAAAACCCAGTAAATAGCTTCGCCTTTCTCACGTGGCCAACCCGAAAATAGGTAGATCACAGCAATAAACGCCAAAAGATCAGCGCAACGTTCCCCGTCGAAATCACGATTTGTACTAATTTTTTGTTGTTGCGAATGCTGGTGGTAGTGTTGTGATTGTGTGTGGCAAGGCAAGTGTGGCTATAATACTGGTGCGGTGGCGGTATCGGTATCGGTGGCGCGGTGCGCGCTCGTCGCAATATTATGTGGCAACAACACCAATACACAATACGCCTAGCGAGCGCTAGCTTGGCTGGCTGGCTGGCTGGCGCTGGTTGGCGGGCTCGCGGGCCCCACTGACTGACTGATGATGATGATGGGCGCATGGAACTAGCGAGATATATGCGACGCAATTAGTCGCTCATGTTGTTGTTGTTTCCGTTTCCAAGTGCTGCTAAGCTTTGCATTAGGGTGACGTCTAAAGTTGATTGTGGTATGGCATGGTCAGAGGAGCAACGCAACAGCAGCAGCGGCAACGGCAACGGCACCAGACTGAGATTCGCGTTGCTTTGCTGCTCGCCTGCTAGTTATTATGGCCCGTTGGTAGATAAAAAGGTGACGCCGCATTATTATTTTGGTTTTGTTTTTATTCCATAACTCATCGTTGCTTCTGGTCGCGGCGGTGGTGGTGGTGTTGCTGCTTTTTTTTTATAAAAAAGTTTTTTTTTTTGTCGCCGATTTTTTGTTTACTCAGCGCATGCAACTCGTATGTGTGAACGTTGGAGCGGGCCGCGAGCGGCAAGGGAGGTGTCACATGCTGGTGTCGTTAGAGAGTATGATGTCAGCTGAATTCTACACAAGATAAAGCTATGGTGGCCGAGGTGAATTCGGTGATTTTAATTTGTCGCTGCTTGAGTGTGTTTCAGAGGTGAGAGCAGAGCGCCCATGCCTTGGTGGTAGATAGAGCTGCGTAAACAGAGCGAGTTGAGTTGGCCGGAGGTGAACATTCCTTCAACTGCTGCAACTGCGAGTGACAGGTCTTAGATTATGCGAATCGGTCTGAAGTCACGGGCTGACCTTGAAACCGACACCCGACATCATCAGCTTGCTGGGATCAGATGCTCTTTGCTGGACTACATGTCACCGTTGTGTCGCCCTCTGACTGAATGATGTCACATTTGATGTCTCGGCGCCGACTTCAGCTGATTTTTACGACTGAGACTGGTCATTAGAGGCATTTTTGCCGGTTAGCGAGTTTGATTGTAAAGCAGAGCTGGGCGCACTCTTTGTTGAGAGCAGAATCTGTCACTCTTACTGATGAGAGTACTTCTGCTACGATCAAGAGCTAGTCTAGCTTTGGAGAGTCACTGATCTTGCTAGAGACGTAGGCAATTAGCGTTGTGGGTCTGTGCGTCGATTCCTATGCACTTGAACCTCGGCGTCTAGGTTCAAATCCCAGTTCGACAAAAATTATTTTCACGACCCCACATCCTGACAATGCTCAAAGAGTATAACTGTCCAGAAAAAGCTTTTCAAACTTGGCCGTTCGGAGTGGACGGAACCACTCGTCAGAGAATACCACGCACGACACGAGTGGTTGCTGTGAGCCTGTACCGGGCTGTAACGCCACCCATATTTCTACTATTATTCATACGTCTCAAAGCCTTAGCTCCACTTCAGCAGATAACACAGACTCGTGCGGACATATCTACCTCAACTCGCTTAGCTGAGGCTAAGAGGCTACACATGCCTTGAACGACCAAATTTGCCCGACCGTACGAGTCGTTTCTTAGGCCAACAAATGTCTTGTTACGCTTGCTGTCTGTCCACAAGGGACTTCACTGCACTTAGGCCAAAGTAGACCCATTGTACTGTCACGCGGGTGTTTCAAATTAAAGATCGTGATCTATGGCAGACAGCCAGTTCACTCAACAAATTTTATTCGTGCGTTGACCGGTATTTTACTGACGTCATGGTCGTTTAGACTGTCGCAGAAGCCTATAGTGGCTTTCCTAGTTCAGGCAAGAGCAGGACCTCCAGTTGAAGAGGTGGTGTTGGGTGCTTTCCTCCTCCTCTTCGTCTAGGCAGCTTCTACAGAAGTCGTTGGAGAATAGGCCTAGCCTTTTTGCGTGAAGGTCTATGGGGCAGTGACTTTAGGGAGATGAGGCTACTTGATCTTTTTGGATCGAAATTTAACCAGATTTGAGATTCGACAAGTGATGCCTGTCAACCATCTAGTATTGATTTTCTTAGGGGTACTTATGTAACGAGAAAATCTATCAACGGGCGTGGCGCGTTTCGCGAGTTCACCAGCTTTGCAGTTTCCCGGTATTTCCCTAAGGCCTGCCACACAGCACAGGCGAATGTTGAACTGTTCGGATATCTCGTTAAGAGACGCGGGCCAGTCGATCACTATATTTGAGCTTATACAGAACGATGCCGGGGATTTAATTACGGCTTGGCTATCCGTGAATACACAGATGGCGGTGGCGGATATCACGTTCAACAATAGCCAGGGCTGGTCTCCGCTAATCGCCATCACTTCCTACTTGGAAGACGTTGCAGTGATTGGGTAGACGAACGGATTTGTTCAGATTTATGCACTCCGAGACAAAGCCACTTCCTACTCCATCATCCATCTTGGGTCCATCTGTGTACAAATGTATGGCTTTACCAAATGGTATGGTGCCCCCGTACCACAGGTCTCTGTTCGGAATCAGGGTTTCAAAGTTGTTCTCCGGGAAGTATCATTGTGAATCTCTAAAAATCTCTATCCAAATCCGCTCTAAAAATCCAACAAATGCGAATTAAACATCTGGCAGATTTTCCAAACAGGAACAGGCGACTCGTTGACCCCCACTGTCAACATCAACATCTTCTGAATCGATCATATTAAAGTCAGTTAATGAAGAAGCACCAGCAATGCGACAGAATCCTCACCGGAGATGAATAAAAAAAAAAAATAATAAAACTCAAACCGGAAGCTGGCCAAACGGAAGGAAATAAAAGTGAAAACGATTCATTCCACCTCGCAGTCTGTTAACAAAAATACTAAATAAACAGCTCCTCTTTTTTGTCTCTCAATGACGGCCAGCGGAGTCGGACTGTTATGGTGCCTGTCTTTCAGGAAAAAAGGATATTTTATTCAACGGTTTAAGTTTCAATCGCTTGAAGAATGGGTGAGAAGAAGTCGAGGATTTGGTAGTCTGAACTCTTAAGCCTGAACCGGGCTTAAGATCAATCTAAGATCCACGAGTGTGGAAATTTATGAAGGTCCTCCGTGAATTCCAGCAACATTCAGATTAACAACAGGATTCCACGAGCCTGACTTGAAAACAACTCAGACATCCAATCGCTGCAAATAATCCCGCGATGCTTATCCTTTTGAACAAAATCACACTGCCACCAGTACAACGGGGACATCCATGGTTCCTGTCCTCCAAGCAATGGGCTGGCTGGCTTTTTTCCCTACACTTTCTGAACACCCCCTCCATCACGGTGGACGGAATAAACGATTTTATGAGAAACCCGTGTCGGAGAGTTTAGCCCCAATTGGACGAGAAGTCCCTTGTTGTTATCATTATAACTTTACTGACAAGGTTGACTAGTTTATTGTTATCTCTAATTTATAGTTAAGGTTTCGTAGGGAAGTGACAAGTAGCGAGCTGCACACAAGGTTAGATAACACAGACGCACAGGACAGAGCCCCGACCCCACCGTTGACCCTAGCCAAACTATCGACCCACTCGGTGGCACTTACGACACATAAATGCGGTTAAAAGTATGCCCATAGTCCGTAGCTTACCAAAATTCCATTTGACACATTCAAGTTCAAATGAAGTTAGACATTTCCGTTTTCGAAAAAGGTTATCCCTTTCCGACACAACAACCCTTGCGGCGGCACCAGAGAGTATAATCCCATTGACAAGTCATGTACAGTCAAGTCCTCCTATGTGTGTCCTTTCCACTTCTAGGTGGATGGGCCAGACCGTGAAAAGGAGAGAGGGAGGACGGGGGGGGGGTGGAGAAATTATACACCGAAAATCCCAACTGCTGGTTGCTGCTTTTATTACCAAAAAATTACAGCCAGGATTTTAAGCTTTCCCTCATTTGAATAGGGGATTAGACGACGGGTTGTATAGGTGTTGGTGTTGGGCGGGGGGAGTGTGGGTGGTTGCCACTGAAGCCCTTAAAATTCTTTCCAAGCTCGCTTCATCTCTATCTCCAGAAATAACAAACAACAGCAGGAAAAAAAAGCAGAAAAAACAAAGCAACAAAATTCAAAATGTTAATCTCTTGTCCACCACACCCAACTCCATTTGGCGAAATTGTAATCCGCTGGATTTAATGACATTATTCTGTTACTTTTCCGTTTATTTCCTTTTTTTTTTTGTTTTTCTTCGTTTTTTTCCCCCTGCTTTGGGGGAATCCCGATGCAGTTTGGTAAATTTCAGGCTCACAAAATTGGCAAACAAACAACAGAATCACCCTTTTGGGGGATGGCAGAGCGGCTATAAAAACCAACTTTCACCAAACACCGAGAGAGGGAGAGAGGAGAAAAAACAAACTCCACTCGGCCCGCCTGCCCAAAGTAACATTGTAACGATTCGGTGGGAGTATGGTTGACGATCTAAAGGGTAGTTTAAGGTTTTAAATCGGATTTGGTTGCCTTTCACAGTGCGACTGTGAACCGGGGCCGTAGTCGAATTTGAATTTCGAATGGCATGCCGGCCGGAGGTCCGGTCATGGCGAGGACAATCCACCGCGGTGTGATGGAGGGTTGATGATGAAAAGTGGCCGATGGGTACACGGAGTACTTTCAGCGATGCCATTGAAAACACGCCGTAAAAATATAATGAAAATACTTTAGTTTCGGGTGGTAAGGGGGGTGTTTTTTGTTTGTTTTTTTTTTCCAGAACAGAGGAAAAGGAATGAACATGCCCCTTGGGGACGATAGCCAGCACTGCAGTCGACCTCTAGTCGGTCGGTGTATTGCCGGTAATTTGAATGTGGCATGTCAACACTTTGGCAACAGGCAGGTCGCTCACAAAGGGGCGATTCTAGATTAAAATCACGTTGACAATGAACATGGAGTACGCGAGACAAGGAATAGTCTTCTATCGCATTGGACATCATTTGTGCCAAGCCTTGAAGTTTTGCCGGTCACGAGGACTTTGGGGAATTCTGCGTTATCTGCCGTTGCGTGGATATCGTTAATTTTTATGGATCATGATGGCCTGAGGATCGCTCTTGAGTGCTTGTTAGACGAGGTCTTGATTGCGCTTGTTAATGGTCAACTTAGCATGGATTTGGCAGTGTTATGGGTTGTGGCGATCTGTGGGACGAGAGGCCATGTTTGCTGGGTCTCGTAACACATTCCATTCATCTTGAGCACGATGCCAACAAAGGCTGTTGATTCTGACACAGACTTTAAGGAGAATCACGCCTAAATATGCACTTCAGATGAATGCAGTGGACGTACTGTAATACAGTCCAACTACATCTCGTCCCTATTTCCTCACATTTCTTGCGGCTTTGGCCAAAACCCACATCGCACTTTCTTCGAATTCACAATTCAGAATTGCCGCATAAATTTCCGGATGACGCAAGGCAAAGAATGACCAGTCCGCCTCGCACATCGTCTTGAATAAAATCACAGTTAGTGCCTTAATCTAAATGACTTTCGGGCAGACTTCGCAGTTCGCACCACTCCGAGTAGCCGCAGCATTCAGGAGAGCCTCCATTAGGCCAAATAAACGTGGACAGAGACGTCGTCGTCATCCCCTTTTAAATTCATAACAATTCTATCGATAGCCATCTTGGTTAATAAATCGTCAAAGTTTTGCCATATCCCCCTTGGCCGAGATCTTGTTATTGAATATCTCAAGTGTTTCTGCGTGACCACCGATACGACCACGTTCGTCAAATTTGAATTTGACACAAGAGTATCGTTTGGAAATCCAAGAAGATGGACAGCCCTATAAACCCCTTGTCAGGGAGGGGGTGGTGGATACGAGTATTCCTCGCTATCACTGGTGCTCATTGATTATTCTAGGAGAATTTCATTCACTCCAGTGACCACCATACGTAGTCCTTGGCATGTCTTCCTTATGGCCAATGGATGGAATGTGCGCGTTTGTGTGTAGCACACATTCAGTCCGTCATTCGAATTCGACCTTTGTGTCGATATTTCGTCGAAAAAGTCCATCCGCATGAGGGAGCCCTCTGCCATGTACGACGACGAGTGTACACACAGTGGCCCAAGTCGAGAGGCTATCATCTGAATTTTCAATGATCTCCAATGTGGATGTATTCCACCAGTTTCATGTGTTTTGGTGTGGACGAGAATGAGAAGGAGGAGGAGGGTTGACCAGAAGGAATTCGAAACCAAACGTAGAGAGAGAGATCAGTGTGTACATATGGTTAGCATCATCGCCATCTTCGAGGACCTTAGACGAGTGTGTTACCGAATCCGGGATACTGGCCATGCTCGTCGTCGTCGTCATTCGGTTGCTGGCCAGTTGGAGAGGGGGTTCTGTGTTTTTGTGCCATTAAACGTGACATGCATGACCGATTGGTGCCCGTCATCTCGTCATGTCGTTCACAAATGGAGTTTTTGGTTTTGTTTGTGGGGCCAGCAAAAGGTTCCGCATTTCTTTTCGTTTTTTTGAATGGATATGTTCGTGTTAAGGGAAGCAAATGGGCCGCACTATGAACTGATGCATGCGGCGGGGGAGGATATAAGGTCTTCACAATTGCAGTCCGTTGGGTGAGCGGTCAGTTGGTGGCTTAATCCACTCCTGAGACACCGATTGATTGGTCGGAGAGCTGGTTCTTGTCGGTTTTTGCTTATCGATAGCGAGAGGGTGGCTATTCTGATTTTTTGATGAGCGTCAAGGCATGAATGGACTTTAAATTGCTTGTAATTAATTCCATATCACTCGTGCTTCCATTTTTCGTGAGAGTGGTGGAGAGGGGGGGTAGCGCCAAGGATGGAATAGGAAATCGAAAACAGAAATCGGATTTCCCCCGGGAGAGTGACTGCTGTTGCTGTTGCGCTGGACACTGGTGCGTTGGGGGAATGCTAACACACACACACACACGCACACACACAGAAGACACGGAACAGTGATTTGTTGCAAATGAGCACGAACATAAAATTTTACGGCATGAAGATTATTGGAAAATAATCTCGTTAGACTGTGCCCGCTGGGGGCTGATTGAAAAGGAAGATAAATGAAGTGGACTCGGTGTCGTTTCGGCTTAGTGAGTCCTGCTTGGTGCTTAGGCTTACGGTATACGGTTAATTAAATTTAATTGGGAAATATTTAGTCAATATTTGTATTTTATTGCTGCACAAAGCTGTTTCTTGTACACGCTTCGACATATATATGGACCGTTGTGAGCGGGACAAAGGGTGGATCTGTGGAAGTGACCGGTTGTTATCTGAGCATCTTCGTTTACATTCCTCTCAGGAAGGGCGCTATTATGACATAATAGCTTTCATTCGAGAGGGAGGAGAAAAGTGAAATTTTAAATTGAGTTGGATCATTCTGTGGAGTGCCTATTCTAAGCTTTCAAATGGAGATGTTCTAGTCTCGCACTCTGCAGCTGCACACGAGGAACTAGAAGCACAAAATCAATGTTTGCACCATCAGTAGCCATTCATCTTCAGACGCCAGCACGGGCATCTTCTCATATTGTTTCCAGGACTCCTCGTTTTTCCGCCTTCAGTCTGTTTATGTGTGTGTGTTTGTTATCCTTAAAGTGCTAAAGTGCTGAAGAAGATAAGCATTGTAATAACCATAAACAAGGCGAGTAAGGTGTGAAGCAACTAAACAGAGCACGTTAGATGCTCCCACCAAACACCTAGAGCTCTTCCTCGTTTATGTTCCGCAGTGCTCCTGCTACTGCTGTTGGTGGTGGTGGTGTTATTAAAAAAAGCAAAAGAGATAACGCCATGCGAAAATCCTTCGGGAAAATAATTTTCTTGCACGATAAGCGAAGGGGTTTGCCGCTAAAAATGTGTGCGTGTGCATGTGGATTTGTGTGTATCCCCTGGCATCATAATAATTTCTTCTTCTTTTTTTTTCCTGTTCCGTTTCTTTTGAAGTTTTGTTTGTTTCACGAGAGCAAACTACAATATTGGCCGATGGGGAATTTCCAGGAAAAACACTTTCAACAACATTATTTAATGTAACTTGTGTTCGGCAAGAGCAGAGTATCTTCTGCGGAACTGCAGAGAGAGTCTTCATAAATTGTGCACCAAAGCACCTTTAGTTGCGAGAGACAGTTTTATGTAACTAATTTTGGGAAATGTATGCTGCTGATGTTACGCTTAACTTTATCCTCTTTCGTAATTCGCGTTGTGCGTCACGGAACTAATTAGAGTCGAGGGCGTTAGTTTGGGATTCTCTGCGAGTTGGGAAAACTTTTGGCATCCTGTAAGATCGCCAAATGATGATTTGCAAAAATGACGTGCGTATGAGTGGACAAAGGAAGTGGGCAAGCCCCATTGCAGCCAAAACCAAATCACATGCTTCAGCGCGCTTTGGCTGGCACCTCACACTGACCCCTTGCAGGATGGTCTTAATTGCTCGGAACCTGTTTACAAAGTCAATATGATGTAATTAAAGTCTCACGGCGAATTTCCATGATTTCCTTCATACAATAAAAATTTGTGAACCCTATGCTACTGGTGGTGGCTAGACCGTCCTTCCGTTCGGATCCGGACTTGGTCGGTGTTTCTGCATGAGCATAGCCACGGTGCGGAGGGCACGTTTATCGCTTTAATGAACCATTTACCGTGTTTTCAAGTTCGTTAGCGATGTCCTTGGGGTGTAGCAGACACCGAACACAGATTCGGTTTCGATTCCTATGTACACCCATATAGATGGGCGCTGTATCCCTTTTATCCAGCCACTGGTCCGTGGTGTAAACGAGACATCACCTGAAGCGCTGTTAATTTCTTCATCGAACTGGAAGTGGAACTGTAACTGAAACGAAGAAGCAGTCAACTGAAACTAAAAAAAAAAAAAAAAAAACACACACACACCGAAAAAGAAGAGATCCAGAGAAAACAAGAATAGAAAACTCTTTGGACACACCCCCGCCCCGGACCAAGAACGCTTTTAATTGTGTGACTTTACTGCGCTTAGATACAAACGAAGCCAAGCCAAGGCGGCGACCGACCAGAACAGAAACGTCATAATTAAGATTTACTGATGGGGTGTTTACGAGGGCCCGGGCTTAACAATAAAAGAAGAACAGAAACGAAGGAAAAAAAACAGAGCAGAGAAAAAAAACGAAGAAGAAGTATTCTTGCGAGAAGTTCCCCGAGGACGACGACGACGACGGCACCCCTCCCAGAAGGACACAAGTCCTTTTAATTATTACGAAACGAGGTGGCAGGTTTTTGTTGGTGGTTTTATTCTCTTTAATTACTACGGGGCTATCACAGTGTCGGTGGAGAACTTTGAACCTGTTTCAGGCACATTTTTAATGCTTAATGCTCATTTGCGCCAGAGTGCTAAGATGGCAGTGGGAAGACCGCTCCGTTCCTTTGTAGTCCGTGTGGAGGAACACAATATGAATAAATAAATAACCGACATAAAGTTGGAACAATTAGAATTTGGAATGGCGTTAAACGAGGTCAATGCGTTGGACACCTGATGTGGGTGTATTTTACCAGGCGTTGCGGTTCAATGGGAGGAACCTATCAATTATGAAGAGCCCCACCATTTGATGAGGAATACATAATTATTAAAAATTTAACAGAATGGGGTAGGTTAGGTTAGGTTGAAGTGGCTGACTACGATGAATGGTAGTCATACTAATGCCACAGCCACAGCGGCCCAACTGGGCGTACCTACGACCTGTGCACACCTGTGGTTATGTGTTTAGATGTGTATTATCGAAATCCAAAGACTGGAGTGGATCCGACGACATCGAATTTTTCACCTAAAAAAATTGACAGTGTATAGTAAGCATTTTGGAGCTTTTTCATGGCTCATCTTCCAACTGGCACAGCGGCCCATCTAGGCGTACCTACGACCTGTGCACACCTGTGGCTATGTGTTTAGATGTGTATTATCGAAATCCAAAGACTGGAGTGGATCCGACGACATCGAATTTTTCATCTAAAAAAATTGACAGTGTATAGTAAGCATTTTGGAGCCTTTTCATGGCTCATCTTCCAACTGCCTTCTACGCCCATTTTGCGCGTGTTTGCAGGACCAACTGATGGCACATTGCTTTAGAGTTGTAGCCTACCTTCGACTTGCCACTTTCGCTCGGCCGGAATTATTGCATGCAGCACACATAACCCTCGTGCGGTCTTCAGTCGTTTCAGCCTCTGGCAACCCTTCGTTTCTCCCTGCTATGCTCTCCGCACACTCGCACGTGTTCACAACGGAAACTCCTATTATTTTAATTAATTTTTCAATTTCCCCCAGAAATGCACCCAAAATTGTATCCACATTCCAAGTACATACATATGTTCGCTGCCAAGTGTCCGAATACAACCCTCGGAAGCACGCATAGTTTGCAACTTTCGGTTTTAATGAAATCCACTCATGAAGCCCACAAGTGAGTGCCTGTGTTGAGAGTCTGCTTTTCGCAAATATACCGGACTACACATGTCACGCCGGATATGCACAGCCGCCACCACACCACCACCACCGCCAGGACGACCTCAGCGTCAGAGTCATTTGGTTGTCGGTGCGAAGTGGTAAACTTCGGCATTGATGGTGTTCGAGACGATAAGGGTTCCCGTCGACCCACTTGGAATGTATAAATTTTTGCTGAATAAAATATGCATCTCATTATTAACGGTAATTTGGAAAATTAAATTTAAATTTCAAATTTAAAGAAACGCCGATACGTTGAAGCTCTGCATCGAAGAGCATCAACAATATTCATTATCCACACCGCATGCCCATATGGACCTGGAATCCGAAAAAAAAAAGAGGGGAATGGACAAGGGACTGTGGACACTCACTCGGTGCTCGGTGCTCGGTAGCATATGCTTGGAGTTGATGCATATGAAACCTCCTTCTGGTGGAATGCCGACAAAGGATCGGCGAGGAGGGAAGGGTGGACCAAATTGACCCGAGTTGCATATTTTGAGTTTTGAGTGAAGTTAGTCGAAAGTTGGGAAACGATGTGCATACGTTGCAAAGGGTTCATAATTGAGTTGGCCACATCGTAATGAGTTCGAAAAATAAGACTCTGACACGAGATACGAAGGAGTCTCGATTAGGAGCAGAACATGCCACCACAACCGACTTTATTTGAATCCAAAAGAAGCCAAATAGTTTTCCTTCTGAAGTTTGAATCGCAAGTATTTTGTGGGCATCACTTGGACCGCTGCTTTCGTGCAATTGTGCTCGTGATAGAATCCGCAATAGCGCATCAGGTAGTACTGCTGCAGCTCGGTATTGCGGCGAAATCGAAGCAAAACGTTTGTGGAGCATTTCTTCAGTTCGGCAACCTCTTTCGCCATGCACGGCCGACAGAGATCGTGTCTTGGGGAGTTTCTGTGCCAGTAGTCGCCCACCGGTGTTTGGCCGCATTTGAAGCACTTGGACAGATTAAATTGGCCGCAATGGATCTTCACCAGAGGCACTATTATGCGGCTGCCCCGACCGAAGGCTTTGCAAACGTTCACTTTTCGTTTGAAGAAAGAATGCGAACCAGGTCTGTGGAAATAATTAATGAGTCTTACGACAAATCAAGAATGCAACGTACGCTGGCGTCATCCACTTGATGTCAGTGCCGATCTTGGTGCCAACACCAAATGGCTTGGCTGCCTGTTTGGGGCACTTTTGCGGTTCAATGTCATAGGTGCCGATGGGGGGAGCAAAATTCCTAGATACCTCGCGAAAATCTTTATCTCTTGGAGTTCTGCTGGCGAGCTGTGTGTAACCAATTTTATTCGGAACCTTAGGGCGCCAGGTTAGCTTGGGGTTTGGGTGAGATTGGATGGCAAATGCTTACTTTTTTCAGAAAACTAGCTTCTTGATGATATTCAAACGGACCGGGGTAGTCTGGGGGGTTTTTAACGCCGTCAAATCGATCTCTGCGCGAACCGAAGCAGAGTATTCTTTTGTCGGCTATTTCCTGTTTCCTTTTTGGGTGCATATTGGCCTCTCGGAGGTGGCAGGGAGGTAACTTTGAATTTTTTAATCCCTTTCTGAAGTTTTCCCTCTGATTTGACGCGTTTTAGACCCGACTACTCGTCTTCTGATTCGATTATACAGAAAATCAGTTCAATTACTTTTGCTGCCACTGTAGGCATGTATTCCTGCATCCAGAAACGCGGCTGTCACAAGTTTCAGGACTTCCTGCAAATAACATAGCAACACCACAAACCATATAACATACGCTGGCGACATCTATGAACGAAACTGCTGAAACAAAGACACATTCAACTCTTATTTTAGCCAAGACACCAACTGTTTATTTTCTCAGAACCCATAGGAGGCAAGATAGTTCTCCTTTCGCACTTTCTTCAACAAATCCCTTCTGGGCATAAACTGCACCGCTGCCTGGGTGCAATTGTGCTCGTGATAGAATCCACAGTACCGCATCAGGTGGTACGTCTGCAGTTCCCTCTTCATTCGATGTCGAACCAGTATTCTTGCGAAGCACTTTTTCACCTCTTTCCACTCGTTTTCCATGCATGGTCGACACATGTCCTCGTTTGTCGCATCCTTATGCCAGTAATCGCCAACTGGTTGTTCGTCACATTTAAAGCATGTGGCCATGTTGAACTGTCCGCATTTGATAACCGCCAGTGGGACGGTAATCCGTGGACCATGACCAAATGCAGTGCAGACCTGTAGTTTGCGCTTGAAAAACGAATGTGCACCTGGCCTGTGAAAGGGGATAACTCATTAATTTATCTTACACACGTGGTAGACGACGTTTACGGAGGCGTTATCCATTTTGTCTTGCGTTCCAGTTTTGCTCCAGTTCCGAACGGTTTTGCACTTTGTTTGTGGGGCTTGAATGGGTCGAGGTTGTATGCACCCACTGGTGGCACATCCGGTTCCCTACTCTTGTACCTCGGGTTTTGGCTTGCAAGGAGTGTGTAACCAACTTTGTTCGGCAACTACGGGGATATGGTCTCTATGTGAAACAAACACGTGAAGGGCCAGTTGTAAAATTCACCTTCTTCAGAAATCCACTCTCAGGGGTATGTTCGAACGGACCGGGGAAACTTCTCGCTTTTGGGATACCATTGAAACGGCCTCTTGTCGAACCGAAACAGAGAATTCGTTTATCTTCACTTTCAGTGGTAACTTTCCGGGGAAGCATGTTTGACTTCGTGCTTCTTTGAAAGGCAAAAGGAATCTGTGGTGCCGCCGTTGCGTTGCACAATACAATTCCCAGTTGGCCCTGTCTGCTGATAGCAATTATTCGATAATTTATTACCAGTCAATCGAGTGGAATAGGGTCACAAATCAATAAGCAGCAATGTTCGTAGTTGCGATACACGCAACACGCATTCATGGCGACTTCCAATCGTCGTTAACCCCGAATCTAGTTGAGCTTGTCATCATTCCACGTGGTTCCCTTTCCTCCACCTAATGTAAGTCAACCAGCCCCGCACAACGTAAACAAGAATGAGGCAACCCAAAAACGTGGTCGGACTAGAAGAGGAGAAATACAGTTCCACAGAAAATAAAAAACACAACTTCTTCACTTTTTCCTCTCGTTAATTTTATTAAAAAAAACTTGTACCCATGTACATTTTGGTGGTCAATGTACTGCTGTTTCAATTGGAATATCTGTAAAGAAAAAAACCCCAGTTAGCGTCTAGCGTAATGCTTGTGCTCTTATACAGTTTTGGTGGGATAAACTCAGTTCAGTTATGGTAGACTGTAATTCACTCAGCAGGAGTCTGACGTGCTAATTGAAACATCATCGTTTATCCGCCGCCTGCTACAAGAAAACAATGCTTACCTTAAATTAAGCACGCAACAAGCAAGCTCCGCCAGCCTTCTTGATCTTGTCTTCAGCCTTCTTTGAGAAGTATTTGGCCTTAACGATGATTGGCTGTTTGGGCAGGTGACCGCGTCCGAGCAGTTTGTAGTAACCCTGCAATACAAAACAAGCATTAGCTCGGCGTCCAGTTCCAAAATGAGGTTATGTGCAACAAATGAAGATTTGAACAGTTTAATCTGAAAGGCTTTTCGCTACATGGGTATTCAGGCCGCCCGACGCCTTAATGGTAATCTTCATGTTAAACATGTTCAAATGGATCAGTGTGTAGTGTGTGTTTAAGGGAGGGGGAAAATTAACTTACGAATTGAACCAAGTCAACAACTGGAGCCTTGGTGCTCTTCTCCTTGACGAGTTCAGTGTACTTGTCGGCACCAACAAGAGACCACAGTTTATCCAAATTGATGGATGGGCAGAATTTGTGCTGTCTCCTCAAGTGGAAGTTCCTCATACCAACTTTACCGAAGTAACCGGGATGGTATTTATCGAAGTTGATGCGGTGGTGATGCATGCCACCAGCGTTACCACGACCACCGGGATGCTTACGATGCTTGCCTAAATAGAATGCACTCATTGATCATCTAGGAATCAGATTCGTTTTTCTGTTTTTTGTTATTCTTACCAATACGACCGTGTCCATGGCTCACATGACCACGTAGCTTCCTGGTCTTCTTCCTCTTTTGGTTCGACTGCAAGAGAAGTCATTATTTTTGGGAGATATTCCAACATAAAGTGTGTTGACATTTGCTCATTTTCAGAGACATCAGATTTGAGTGGACAACAGCAATAATTACTTTAGCAGAATATACAAATACAACTTAGTTACGAGACACTGTCAATACTTTTAATTCACTCAAGATGTCTTTGAAAAATTAAGATTTAAATATCAATCACACGGAGCGACATCCACTCACCATATTGCAATTTTTTGAAAGAAAGACCGATATGAAGTTGGTGGCGGTCAACTCATTTCGTTGTTCATTTCTTGTCGGGGTGTTGTGTCGAACCGATGGGGGCGCTGCTATCGATAAACTGCCAATGGATCCGTTCAGTACTTCGTGAAATGCTGAAACTAAAAACAAAATGCACTACTATGTTTAAATTCATGTTCTACTTGTTGAATGAGTACAAATATTGCCATGCATCAACTGTGTAATGCAAATGATATTCTAAACTTATTTGTAAAGAACAACATTCGATTTATGCTCTTCCATCCGTTTTGCGATGGGGATCGTGCTTTTAGAGGCGTATCGAGAAATTGTCGAGTGTGGACACCGCTTTTGAGTGTTTTTTTTAACTTAAAATTGTTGTTTCGTAGTCATCAAAATAAACTCAATCGAAAACAGAAAAAAATATATATTCTCATGTTTTTACATAACCAACAAGTCGTGAAATCAACATTAAATGTTGAACGCACCCATTTTGCCCTCAATCTAGCGACAAGCCGACTTGTTGTATTCAAAATTTGACGTTGACATATCCAATTGAATTTTCTTCGATTTAAAAAAGTAATTATTTGTAGTTTTGTTAATTATGGACGCACAAAAGAGTCCCACCGAGGTGCACATAGAAATACGACTGAAAAGCGGGAATATGTAAGATATTTGCTGACCTAAAACATCCCATACTCTATGTCCACTTCTCTAATTTCAGACGTCCCGAGACAATTGAAAATCAGTTACAGACGGAATTGAACGAGTATTTTGAAAATCACAAAGAAGTGGTTGCGGCTGGAGACGTATTAATCACCGACAAATTTGGGCCTGGCGTTCATGCGAATGTTGCTAATATAACAGTCGATGGCGACGACATTGCCCAACGTCCTGTAGGGAATTTTCCTTTCCCAATCAAAGATCTCAAACCTAACTGTTCCTTTTCCAGGATGAATCGCGGTTTGTGTTCCACATCTATCGTCCACATACACGGGATGTCGAGGTGGAAATGTTTGAAGTAAGCGAGTAGGTAGGCTTCTTAACACTTGGTTTTGTTGACCATGGATTGTATTCTAGCCCGAAGCTGATGGCAACGGCGAGGAGGTGCCCGCTTCAAATCATTGGCTTCTGCCCTCGCACACGTTCGTTGGCCTCTGGGAGAATCTCATCTACGAAGATGGACTTAAGGATAAGCTATTGAAATACGCCCAGTCATCTCTGGTATTCTCTCGGCATAACGTTAATCAGAATGTGATCTCGTGCAATCGAATTATTTTGCTACACGGTCCCCCCGGCACGGGTAAGACCAGTCTTTGTAAGGCAATCGCTCAGAAACTTTCAGTCCGGCTGATGTCAGAGTGAGTTGCCATCATGTGGCCACACGGTTTTCCTTTATTCATGTGTCCCCCTCTTCTCCAGATACAAATACACGCACTTGATTGAGATCAACAGTCACAGTCTGTTCTCCAAGTGGTTCTCTGAGGTACTCTGAGGTATAGCAAATTCGAGAAATAGAGTAATTTTTATTTAATTCGTCTAGAGTGGAAAACTGGTGATGAAACTGTTTACAAAAGTCCGAGAGATCATTGCGCAGCCCAAGTCATTGGTTTGTGTTCTAATCGACGAAGTGGAGTCCATTGCATATGCCAGAGAATCAATGTCAGGTCAGTAGTTGGGCACAGTTGTCAAGTCGCCATCAAGTTCTTAAGAATACCTCCGTTCTAGGCCAAGAACCAAAGGATGCCATGCGTGTTGTGAATGCCCTACTCACGCAACTTGACAGCATAAAGGAGTTCCCAAACGTCCTGATTCTGGCCACGTCGAATTTAGCCTCAAACATTGACCTCGCGTTCTTGGATCGTGCCGACATTAAGCAACACATAGCATTACCATCCGTTCGGGCGATTTACCAAATTTACCTCTCAATGCTCCGGGAATTGATGAGAGTGGGAATTCTGAATGGGGAAGAGCTGATGCCATTTGATTCTCCATCTAAGAACGTGCTGCGTACACTTGCTGAGAAGAGTGTCGGATTGAGTGGGCGAACACTGCGGAAACTTCCCTTTCTGGCTCACGCAATATTCCTCAACACTGCGCAGCCGATCAAAGTCGAGGCTTTCCTAGAGGCTATGGAGGCGGCGCTGGAAAAGCACATTCTCGACCAGCTTCTCCTTAAATCAAACAAATAACTCGTCTCTTCGTTGTTCTTTAATTTAATTTAAGCATACGATTAAAGTTCTCATCCAAATCTTCATCATTTAGAAGTGCCTCTTTTCTACTTATGTAATCCGCTATCTCACGCAAGGCGTCAGGTGCCTCTACATCTCGTCGAACGCCATCGATGTGAATTTCCACTTTAGGCGGTGTTTGGAGGATTTTCGAACCAATTACAACTATCACCGGATAGCCCATTCTCTTCGAGTCCATCAAGCGCTTGCCAATTGTTAGGTGCGTCCTGTCGTCTAGGAGAATGTCATCAGGGCAACAAATCTTCGCTAGACTATTACAAAGTTGGTGTTCGAACTGTCTGGATGCCTCTTGTTCTTTGCTTCCGTCCTGGAAAATTAATGGTTGAAAACTGAGAGCTAAAGTGCGGTCTCCCATGAGCTTTACCTTGGCAGAGATTATACAGATGTCGTAGGGCGCCAAGAGCTTAGGCCATCTCAACTCGTTGTCCGAAGATAAAACCTCCAGCGATGCAGCCAGCAGTCGACTTATTCCAATTCCATAGCAGCCCATGCACAAGAAATCTGGTTTTCCATTCGGCTGCAGGAATGTAGCTCCTAGTGGCTTTGAGTACTTGTCTTGAAGGAGGAATGTGTGACCTATCTAAAGAAATAGCATGTAATCCATTCACTGGTCATGATTTACTGGCCCTACCTCCACGCCTCGAGACGCCTCGATTGGTGCTTTACACTTTGGGCAGTTGCTTATGTCTCCGGTTAGTTCCTCATTTGAGGCATATTCGCACGAAGAGCACTTGAATATCCTGTCCTCACCAGTCTGCGAAACGAAGTGATATTCATGCGAAATGCTTCCGCCCATTATTCCACTTGTAGCTTGAACTGTAAGAAGTCTGTTAGATTGAGGAACAGCCAGCAAGTTTATTACCTTTCACAAATGGCACGCCTAACTTGTTGAAAAACGCATCGTAGGCCTCATTGACGTGATCATACGTTTTCGTAGCTTCTTCCAGATTTCTGTCAAACGTATACAAGTCCTTCATGATAAACTCCTTGGCGCGCATCAGCCCAAAACGGGCTTTTAGCTCGTCTCGGAATTTAGGACCAATCTGTCGTGGATTACACGAATTAGTATTCCATCATGCTGGCAAGGCAAGTCAAAAGGAATACCTGATACAGACGCAGTGGAAGCTGTTTGTAGGAAATCGGAGCTATGCTGGCAAGCATCGATGTTACCGCCTCTTCGTGTGTCTATGAAAATTCAATGGTTGTGTAAGGTCAAGGGAAATATGCATTTAAAGTAGTTTTACCGGACTCAGCAGATGTTCCTTCCCGTGTCTGTCTTTAATCAGGTAAAATTCGCCAACTCCTTGTTCCAGTCGGCCTTTTTGGAATACACAAATTCATTGCTTATCCAAGATTATGCTTCCGAACGTGATACTTACCAGTTTTCTTCCACAAACTGCTCGCAGTCAACACGGGCAGCGATATCTTTTGACCGTCTATCGCCGACATATGCTTACTCACGAGAGCAACACACTTGTCCAGTGCTCGCTGGGCCAATGGAAGTATTTGAAATGTTCCATTGTTTGATGATCTAACAAGTCCCAGTTCGTGCATCAACTATGAGAGTACTCTTCACATTAGGGGGGATCACATGAAGTGTCATTTGGTTACCTTCTGACTGCGGGATGTTATTTCGGCAGACTTTACCACAGCGTCCTTGGGTGTCACAACCACTGGCCAGAATAACTTACTCGTTCGATGCATGATTTATCCTCCTAACTAGGCAATTTATATCCGCACTGGTGTGGTTAACTTTTAATTAACGAGTTTTTCAAGACGAAATATGTACCGAAACCTTTGCAGCACAGACGAGTCAAAAGTGACAGAAGGCAACGCAGTGCGACGCATACTCGGCAACAGCTGACAAATGACAGCCGGGCGATGCTTGGAGATGTTCGTAAATGTTATCGCAGAGAAGGCCTGTTTGCAACAGAAATCATGTACACACATGTAATGCTTCATCTCTGGTTTGCAATAACGACCTTCGTTGTGGGGGTGTGGTGGTTATGAACAAAATGCAATTCAAAATATGACTCCCAGCCTTATCTAAGCTGGTACAAGTACCCTCTTTTTGGGTTCATCTAAACACATACATGAACGGGTTACTATGAACTGTCTGGCACATGCAAGTACACACATGCGCACATCTCAGGATCATCTATCTGTGCACTTCCTCCTGTCCACTTCCGAAGTGCAACAATGAAAACACTCCCACGTCACATGTATGTATGTATATTTGAAATATCTTATTAATTCATCAATAATTTCTTTTGAAGACCCTTACTCGCTAGAATTTAAAAAAAAACAGGACACAACTTAAGTCATACGTATGGCTAATATATGTACAGCTAGAAATAAACAAAAATAAATTCAATATCTTACGGCAATTCTTATGTTTCTTACATGTTTGGGAACAAAGGAGAACACCTATTGTATGCATTTAAATAAATTACGTATATAATAATAAAAGTTACAACTACTTAGAGTTTAGTTTGAAAAGTGAATGTATTCCGCATTGGATCATTTTACACTGCTGTTGAGGATGTTTTTGAAGCTTAGCGTATTGGACGACTGACTGGCTGCGGCTTCCTTTCCCGAACTATGGCCTTCCACTGCAACTATGATTGGATTCTTAATCTCATTCTGCATGAGTCTATCGGTGTTAGTATCGATTGCTTCGAGTTCATCCTCCTCCTCCTCCTCCACAAATTCCGCCTCATTCGTCGCTTCAGCACTTTCGGAGATTGCTTCTGGTACAAGATCCTTTTCTATATTTTCTGAGACTAAACCAGTTTCGTCTTTATCCGCTTTGCTCTTCCCATCTTCACTGTCTTCAAGCTTTTCGTCTTGGGATGTCTCATCCCTACTGTAGTCAGCAGTATCTTCTGACAGCAGTGCATCCCTCTTCAGCGGATCCTCGCCAGGTTCTAGCAATTCTTCGTGTTCAATAAGTTCAGCGGTCTCATCGATGGCTTCAATATCATTCTTGGCAACTTCGTCCTCCTTGGAACTGTCCAAATCTTCGGCAACTACTACCATAGCTGATTCTGACTCGCCACTGGCATGTGCATTTGATGCCACATCTGTCACTGGCTTTTCCTCTTTTATGACAGCTGCTACGTCCATCTTCTCTTCGCGACTCTCGACTTCAAACATTTTCTTCATTTCTTCATTCTTTTCCTCTTGCTTCTCACACTTCAAATTATCGACCAGTGGCTTCGCATACTGATAGATCTCCTCCACCTTGTTTAGTGGAATTTGCACTTGCATCTTCAGTTTGGCATCGTTCTTCTTTAAGTTCTCCAGTCGTTCGCGTTCTTGCATTTCTTTTTGCTTCAGTAGCGTGGGATTCGGCTTATTGGTGGTTTTCTTGCGTGGCTTCTTCGGCTGTGGCACGCCGTTGCTACCCGTTTCACTCAAGTCGATGTCAAACATGCCCGCAAGGATATTGGTGAAGTCAAATTGGGTGGTTATTTCATTGTTTTCATTTGTCGTGGTCGTTGGTGTCACAAGGGAACCCTGATTGAGCGAACTCGTTTTGGCCGAGTTCACAGTCGTGGTGGAGTTGATTTTGTTATGATTCTTTATGACCGACGGCTGTATAGGTCTGTTGCGTTGGACGGGCGGCGATGACTCGTCGTCATTGTCGGAATCCAGAGTGATTGTGTCCGTCTTGGGCTCGACAATTGTGATCTCGTCCTCTTCGGCATCACTAGCCTGTTTATCTAAGAGAAGGACGAAAAACAAAACGTATTTAGTGCCTCAATTCCATGGATGATCGAATTAATCTCATTGATCGATGAGAAGGTACGCAACTAGTCGATTAGTTGTGAATTGAAAAACGGGAAATTAAGTGATGTGTTTATTTGGGGAAAAAAGAAAATAAAACAAAAATAATTATAACACGTCATAAATCGCCTTATTCGCAATTGAGGAACTCCAAGAGCGGCCTATACTGAGCCCCGGATACCAGATGTCGTGTGTACTGGCATCTCAATAACTTCCACTTCCTTTTGACCGCCTCAACGTCATCTGTAAGCAGGAAGAAAACTGTGTATAAGAATGATGTGCACTTTTTAAGCAGCATTCGAATGTATACATGTATCATCCTGCAGCTCGTCCATCACGCTTTTCCACACTTTTGGCTGTGTAGTGTGCCGCATCAAAGCCAAGGACTTCGGGTGCCACAATGACGGGTGTTTTTTAACTATACCAATCAATTTGACGATAAATTCATCCTCGTCTGGACCGATTACAGACGCCTTTGCAACTGCATGAGATGTCTTCGGAGACGCTTCATCCAGGAACTTCAACAGGAAAGCATTCCGATGTGGAGGTCGTTCTGCGTGTGGTTGACTTGCTAGGCTCCTCTTAGCGTTTAAGTAACGAAATCTGAGGTTTTTCCAACGTATCCGGCAATTTAGACCACCTAAAAAAATCAATCCAAAAAGAGGTGAAAAAAACTCAAACTAGTGCGGCACTGTACTCACTAGGCATGTTCTCCTCTATTTCCTTCCATGCCATGCTTTGATATACACTAAAATACTGAGGATGGTTGGGGTCCCACAGACAGGGCTTTCCCTTTACAAGCTCGATGAGTTTTGTGTCCAGATCGTGAGTGAACTCAGTCATTTGTACGACCTTGGGCGCAGGAACATCGTCCTCGCTGGCCGACTCCTCAGATTCCCCCTCATTCACAGGCTGTGCATTCGGCTCTCTCTCTCCACATTCGATCAAGAGGTCATCATCACTGTCCTTCGTGCTTTCATTGTCTGTGCTACTTTCGATCAAAAAGCAATCGTCATTCTCTTCCAAGACATCTATCTTTGGCCACTGTGTCAACTCAGAGTTGGGCTCTTCATCGATTATTTCCACTTCTGCTGACTTCTCATTTTCTGCAGATGTCTCAATTGATCGCCTATCTTTTGTGGATGAGTCAGCTACAGCCGTTACCAATTTTGCCATATTTTCCAAAACCAAATCGCGAAAGCCGCTATTCACAAAATCTGTAATTGTTCCCGACCGAACCAGCTCCATGCCTACAAGAGAAATCATCGAATAACAATTTCAAAATTATGCAAAACTTATGCTCAATTCGAGAGTGAGAAGAGAAAAATAGAATGTGTACAGATTTCAAAAATGCATCGCCTTCAGCATAAGGTATCATTCACGTAGGCCGACGAACAGTAACAAGAATTTGAATAGAGCAACACTCGCGCAACAGACGGTCCCTTATGAAAGATACATTTGCCTAGATGATGGACCCCTTCTCGAATTCAGCATAAATTTCAACTATTTCATATACTTACTGTTGCCTGGGTTCACTTCTTTGTTAACACAGTTTTCATACACACACACAACACAATTAGGCTATTCCATGTGAATGATATCCTTATGAGAATAGGAGAAGCACATTCACACGTGATATAGAATGGATAACTAAGTAGATCTGCCTTGACAATGTGGACTGTTTCGTTACACTACGCGGTGTGCATCGACACGTTCGCGATCTATTTGCCACGTCGATCTTTATTACAGCGTATTTAACAAGAAACAAAGTATCACTACATAGCCTAGGGCCCAGTAAAAGAACTGGCGCACAATCCACACTGTCACACAATTAAGATACATAACCGCAAAGAAACTACGACATCAGATGAAAGAATAGTTTTTTTTTGTCAAACAATTACTAACCTGCTGCAATTTGACCATTCTCCAGGCTATTGGCATCAGTTGTAAACCCCAACTCCCTCATGTCGGACAAGCAATTATCCTGTAAGCCTTTGAAACGGCCAATGGCGTAGGTGAGTAAGTAGGACAAGTGAATGTACAATTCCTTGACATCAGTCAGACTCTTGGCCGTTTTGTAGGCATTCGAATTCGTCAGAGTTTGCACCTTGCTCATCAGATGCTGGCATATATCCATTGCACTGCAAATTTGATTTTGCAACTGGTTTCGCGTCAAGCCGAGCGGAGTATTGGGGAAGAGTTGTTTGATGAACGTTGGCAATGGCCTCACTGTGGCCACTTGGGGCCCGGCAGATGTAACCGAGCCACCATTTAACAGTTGTACGGTTCCATTTTGGATAATGTTTGCCACTTGTTGATTTGGAGCGCCTTGATAGCGAATTGTGGCTATCGATTGATTCGGCTGGCGAATGGTGATCTGTTGAAACTGCTGTGGGGTCTGTTGTTGTTGAAATTGTGGAATAACATTATTTTGCAACGTGATAGAGCGAGGAGCTTGGAGCTGAGCACGTATTACATGACCACCGCTGGTATGCACGATCTGTTGATTTGGATACGAAGGACCAACTGTATTGTGAATCGCCCTCACTGGTATTGTCGTTGGATTGGGGGCGCTTGTAGTGACTGTTGTAACAGCCTGAGGTCCAGTTCCTTGCCTCTTCACTTGAATCAGCTTTCCATTTGGCAACCGCACCGTGTCCTGTTGGGCGGCTGAATTCAAATCAATGCGATAGCCGTTAATTGTATGATAAACCGGTGTTGTGAAGTCTCCCCCTACAGACACGGGTAATCTCGGCCCAACAATAGTTTTCTTGACCATAGGCGACGGACCAGCCGCGCGAATCTGTTGCGTTTGTGCATTTCGAATGATCAACGGCGGCGGGGCATTCAACTTTGTTGGCTGTGGAATGGACATTATTTTCGGACTGGAAGCAGTAGGTTGTTGATTTGCTTTAGCATTTGGGGCCACTGTTAGCTGACATTCCGGCTCTAGCATGCTCATCACGTCAGGTGTACAGACGACTTCATCGTTGGGCTTTGCCTTCTTGGGCATAGCTGGGGACATTCTACTCGGGACGTCCTCTTTGGGCAACGACTTGCGGGGACGTTTTTCACCAGCTTTTTGTTTTATCTTAGAGAACGAGATGTCGCTCGCCTCTGAGGAATCTGTCCCGTAACCAGTGGGCTTCTTTGCCTTGCAGCATAAGCTCCGGTCTTTGATCATCTGTGTCTTGATTTCTGCATCCGTCAGGTTCGAATTGAGGATTGCTCTGAAAATGAAAAATGCCCCATCCAATCATGAGGGATCATTCTCCCAAATTGAAAATGAAATGTGTACTCACTTCTTTTGTTTGTCTATGAACTTCATCAGCGCCCAGTGTTGAGCCCGTAGCGGCCACAACATTTTTGGGGCACAGTTAAAGCAACTCCAATTCTCGTTTTGTTCGATATCCGCTACCACACCTCGTGATAAATTCGATATTATGCAGGATTTGCAGAACACAAAAGGACAATTCGAACAGCAGTACACTTCACCGCCTTGACCGCACCAGCGGCAGTACAGTTCACTGCCATCTTCACCCTTGCTAAACTCGCCGCTGTTGTAGAACTCGTGACACTTCTTGCAATGGGTCACCCGAAGGATGGGATGCATGCGAATAATGCTCTCATTCGAGGGTGCCGTTCCGATGTGCATCTTGCACACTGTGCAATGCACTTTGCGTTCGCGGACGAGGTTGACATTCGGATACGCCTTCTGATAGAATCGTCGCTCATCTTCCGGGATGATTGGATCAAATTCAAGGCGATCTGGAAGAGAGAAACTTCATAAATAACTTGCATATACCTTCTGTATATATGCGAGGGATGTCTTCTATAAACCAAGCACTAAATCTGTTTAATAAAACAGAGCGCTAAGACACCTGATCATTTGCACAGATTTGGCATCACTTCACCAACTGGCCCAAAATTCACCGCTCTAAACCGAAGTCAATTTGTAAGCCCTCCTCTTAGTCGGAGCATGATCCGAATCGAATACATGCACCATCAGCGACAGCACCATCTATGCCAGATTATACACTCTCAAGAGCCATATGAACTCAATAGATTTTCATAACCCGCCTCCGCCATCCCCTTCCCCAGAGTAAGCCTAACACCACCATCACTTACCTTTAGTAACCATGGTCGCAGGAATCATCTAACCGCCTAATGCTGAACGTCCGCGAGTCAAACAGCAATTCCACTGAGCAAGAAACTGAGCGAAAAGAAATGTCTACTCTTCCCACCACCGAAATTATGCCACTAAACACAACAATTGATGATGATTTCCAACACACTTCGATGGACAGTTTATGACTTCACTTCAACGCATCGCCTCCAGCCACAGTTGCAGATAAATGTACTCTCAAAATTGCACTTAAATTCATGGATTTTCCTTTGAAGAAAATTTCATTTCTTTTCATTCGCTTCAGAGAAAAGAAAAAAAGAAAAAAGAAGCGTTTTCGTCTTTTCACTCACACAACTACACGATGCCAATGGCTGCTGCCAGCGAGCGCTAACACATTCAACCGGGTGGCAGACAAGAAGTGAAAAAAAAACTAATATTGACAACAACTGTGAACCGTCGAGAGACACAACCGAACTCGTCTCGTGTTGAATTCAGTATGGCCGCCTGGGTTTTGCTATTCGTATACGCGGCCGCGGTCGTGTTGGTTGGAAGAAGCCCGATAGAGACGTACGACTGATGGAAGCTATGTCTAGACTGCTCTCACCCATTGGGCATGCTTGTGAGCTGAGATAGCTGCGAGTGAGAGGTAATGATAAAATTTTGTAGACGACGCGGTGATTACTAGCGCCACCAACGAATAAAATGAAAAATGAGATGTTTTTTTTTTCATTTCTGTATGGTTGGTTGAAAACTTCTCGAAAGTCTACTCGGCATTTGCCGAGGGTTTGGGTTCATATGCGTGGCAGGAAAAACTAAACAAAAATAATTAATAGGGCCTAAGTTTTGCTTCTAAACTAACGGTGTATTTAGGGGGGGGGAAAAACATTTAGATCATATTTGAGAAACGTATAGACAAATTTCCTGTCTAATTAGGGAGCTACACAATTACTCTAGCTCATTAGAAGCCTCCATTCTAGCCACCCCAAACTTAGCCGGAAAAAAGTATGCTCTTATAGCTGCAGTCTCGCATGCATTTGTCTGCATGTGGGTAGGGTTTTGCATCCGACGAGTATTTAAGACAGACTTTTTGGTGTTTCTGACATGACGTGACTTGCAGTAAGGCCAGTCAAAAAGGCTCAAGCATGCCTTGTAAATGTTTCTTAATAGAGAAGTACATACATGCTTATATGGGGTGCAGTTTTCATGGCTCAACTTTGTCTTGTCAGATGGTCGTCACCGTACAAATTTTCCGAGCAGTTTAACTTGAGCTACTTCAAGCTGATCAAATTTATTAAGGCCTATCCAATTCCACCCTAGCCAAGCGAAACACTCAAAAGTGTACATATGTGTGTATATATGCATGCATGTATGTACATTTAAGAGTGTATGGGCTGGCAAGATTCGTCTTAAAAGACGCCACCTACTACACACACGCACACTCGCCCAAGACGTCTGAAAAGTGCCCGAAATGTGATGAACAGCCATGTGTTTGTACATATGTATATACATACATCCACTCTACACATGTGGGCACGATAGTGCTCCATTTGGTTATCGGAATGTTGGAAAAATGAAAAATTCGCAAAACTCAAAGAAAAAACACATGCATTTGTGCATGGAATGCACGTGTACACGCATCTATTGTATGTATCTGGTATATGCTGGCTACAGGAAAATCCTATATTCCTGCAAGTTTCCAATGCTCTTTAGACATCTTAGTGGGGGGGGGGGCACATTTAATTGTTTTCTTTAGTTCCTTCTAAGGGTTGACCAGATCGGCAAAGATCAATTTCGAAGACATTGCCAAAGTGTCGGTGGCCCCGGAGACACTTTGGCCATCATTTTTGTGAGAAAATTTTGCTAAAAATATATGTATCCCCAAATACCATGTCGCCAACATATTTACAAGAAAGGGATACATAGAGTGTACATTTGGTCCTCTATCTCGCGTGGGCTTGCAGTGCCTTGTATGAGATAAAAAAAAAGAAAAAAAAAAACAAAATGCTACAGCCATCCATGTGGGCCGAGGAGAGAGTGCCACCAGGGAGGTGTGGGGAGGGGGAGGGAAAGAGAGAGACGGAAAGGAAGAAAACGAGTACACAGTTGTGAAGTTGAACAGGTTCGAGACACGGAGAATCGCGAATGTTCTTTGAAATTCCATCTACGTGTGTGTGCACATGGTATGGGAGTGTGGGTTCATGCGCGCGTGTATGTGCGATGGCTGGTAGAGCTGTATTCATTATTGCTTTCTTTTCAGCTGGAGGTTCTGTTGTGTACAGTTGCAAGAGCTGGACACGAAAGGACTGAGTTTAATTTTATGATGTGGGAGTTGAATGAAGCTCTGAGGGGGGAGGGGAGGGGAGAGTGGGCATACGACTGCATCTACTCGCTGCACGGGTTTTCAAAAATGTGCGAAGCGGTTTGAAAACAAAAAAATTGGGCGTTTCTTCTGATTAGGGTCACAGTTTTAGTCGAAAAAGAATAGGGGCCACGTTCTACGATCAGCCTTGTTCAACTTTCTTCAAGTTCTGGAGTTCGACTTTCATTTCAGGTTTGGGCGTTTCAATGTGGCCCGTTGCAAGTCTCCGGATAACGGACTTCAGGGTTTTTCCGAGTTCATTGGACACTTAAGGGAGGAAGTTGGGAACTACCCGCACCCGCTTACATGAATAAGGCTTGAATAGGGGTTGAAATTTTTGGTTAACAGCGCGGGGCACTCAAGCGAAGGTCCATATCGGGTACATGCTCTGCTGCTCAAAAGCTGCAATGGGCCTTAAGTTCGTCGTTCCTACCTCGGAGACGTACACCCCTTCGTACCTAGAAGTTCAGAATGTCTATCAACCGAAATTAAGTAAGTCTATAATTTCGTAATGCCAGGAATGTGAAATTTATCTAGACCCTGGGCCTTTTAACTCAGCCCACAAAACTCAATACCAAAAGCAAGCGACGCCGATTCAGAAAACGCAGTGCATACATAAAGTTCTAGTTCCTTATGTTTTTTTTTGAAACTCCCACTTATCCATTGCCACAACCCGAATACAGTTTCACAAGCTCTGCTGCTGTGGTTCTGTCAAAGTGACAGCCATCAGCTGATGGCAACCTGTTGCAGCACATATCAAAAAAAAAATACGCCAGCTTCAATGCATTCACGCGCATTCAACGTCACATTTTGCATTACCACCACCAACACGAAAGCAGGACCGAAGAGCTTTCGAATCAAAGTTTGTCAAGCTTTTCTTTTTTTTTGCACTACGAAGGGAACAGTTCATTCTACAACGATTCATCTCGTGCGCTCGATTCAAAATCGGCTGTCGGCTGTTCGGTGTTGTGCTGTTGTTTGTGCGCGGTGGTACCATCTACTGTCTACAGTGCTGGTGTGGTGTTTCAGTCGGTTCTCGGCGGTTGTCGTTGTTCTTTGTTACGGCAATAGGGTGTGTGTGCGGTATTTTTCGTTGTAGACAGAGGATCCTCGGGAGCAACATAAAAGAGGAAAAGCAGTGTTTTTGCATTTCTTTGTTGAGTTCTTTGACACCAACAACACTGCAGGAGTTACAAAACCATCTACGCGTGGAATAGAAAACCGAATTCGTCTCTGAGTGGGGTGCCGGAATATTTAGATTTTGTGTGTAAGTAGTAAATTCACGTGCGCGTTCGTGACGTATGATGCAAGAGTATGCTATGTACAGACATATTTTCGCGTGTGGAAATTGTTTAACAAAACAAGGAACTGTGTTGTGTTTTTGAAAAGAACATTTTACCTTTGGCCGCATTGAGTGGATCGATTATTCAGCTCTAATAGCCCTTTCGAAGGCTATAATAATAATAATTTCTGTGCAGAATTCAAGTGAGTGTATTTGCGTAAGTCTGCTTGTAGTGGTGTGAATGTCAATTACGGCTGCGAGTCGCGAATGTGCAAGAAAACCAAAACCGAAAGAAGCGGAAAAGTGGGATAAAAACAAAACGAAAAAGAATGGATTAGTGAAGAGTTGATGATTGTATATGCATGTATGTAGGTAGGCCGTCTTCGTCTACATCGCGCGGTCATTGTGAATTGCGTTTGCGACCAATGTGATTTGTGAGAGAAAAATTCCTCCACATACCTAGTTAGCTAGCTACTATCGCTTTCTTAATACAACAGAAATTTTTGTCTCGAATTCCCAGGACGGAAGCGGCAAGGTCAACATTTTATTCGGCCGTGCTTCAATTAATCATTGTCCGTGTTTTTTGTTTGTGTGCTTTGTGGCTACACTCTACAGCGATGTCGGAGTGATCATGGTGCTATGATCAGCACGATTACGTCATAGGGGTTTCCTAGTACGGAATAGCAAAATTCAAGGTGAGTGGCACTCTAGCTCTATTTTCTATGCATGTCCATTTTTAGTTACGTGTAAGAGTAATTATCTGAGACGATACAATTGATAAAAGCGCTTTAATGGCTTAATGGCATGATGGATGGCATAAACAAAAAACAGGTCGAAGCAAGTGTTTATTTTGTCACGAAACGATTGCTGATATTGTCCCGAGGTTTAACTTACTATGTACCGGGGAGTACATATATAATCTACTGAATCAGCCTCACGCTTGTAACGCTTGTACATGTGTGAGCCATGTGCCAAAAAGACCTTGCGGCAAAGTACAAACCGATGCTGCGAGGAACGATAGGGTTTCTCCGAATATTTGGTATTTCTTTGTTCGTTGATTTCTCAGGAAATGGTTACTCAGTTGTCGGATGTTTACTGATCTTCAGATGAAGCTTAGGCAAGTCATAAAGCTTTCTTCAAAGTTTGTATTACATGGATGACGAGTCTGTCTTATTGGACGTTTAATTTGTGTAATTAAATATTTGTATTCGTGGTAAAAGTTGCACCTGCATGTGAGCTTTCCGTAGTGTGGATCAAATACGCTTCTAGTTTTGCAGCTGGGACTTAGATTGTTACTTATACAAATGTAATTTGTACGTAATACGCGGATAAAGAATTCTGCAAGCGTTACACTCCCTCTTCCCCAGTGATAGGCCACAGGGTAGACACGTCAATCGGATTGGAATTGTTCACAAGCAGGAATAAATCAGTGCCGGGAACATAAAACCCGATCAAATGACAGTCAGCTCATCTGTATGCAAATTTGCAATTTAAAATAGACTGTAATGTGTTTTTTTTTTTTTGAACACCCAACGTGATGAGCGTTTTTAAAGCTGCGCGGCCAATAACCCTTTCAGTACTCGATAGCAAAAAAAAAACACAATGTGTACTGCTAAACAATTTTACCATTCATTAAGTAATACAAAAAAACAATTTCAACGGTGACACATCCGCATCAACAATCCCACACACACTCAAACGCCATTCTTGACCACCTTTTGTGTGTCACAACTCACAGTGCAGGACTTAAAAAAGAATGAAGCGCTTGTATTTGCGCACCGTCAGTGAAAAGAAATCCGAGAAAAAACTACATAAAGTGCAATTAAAAAAAGACTTGACATACTGCATCACAATCAGCTTGAGTTAGTCATAAACTAAATATTTATCCGTTGCATAAGCTTTCACCTTTCATCGAAATAAGCTTTACGCTTCGACCGTTCAAGTCATCGAGACATGTTAAGAAACTTGGGAGGGGGAGGACTGCATTACTCATCCCTTGCTCCTTCTATGCCACCGCAGCCCCCCTGCAAAGGAGGTGTGTTGTTTATTAACGCACGACTTCAATTGAGTGGTTATTGTATGCAGTCAGTCGCAAATGACGGCGTAAATAATTCACCCATGTGAGGATGGATTGAATGCAGTTTGTGTATATTTAATACACCATCTGAGCAGTTTATTGCACACACACAAGCGCAGGGGAGTATTGATTTAATTCGAAATAATCATTCATTGTACTTCATGGGAATAGGAACTGATTTGAAAACTGATTAAATCTTTCATTGGAACGAATTAGTTAGAAGATCACATGAGCACAGCAATTAGGTGACATTAACTCGGCTTCTAAAGTAATTAGTCTACGGATGCCTTACGAGATTATGTGTGTTTTGTGTTGCGAAACAGACAAGCAAGCACTTCGTTGAGATATTTCAGTTTGGCGTAGACTGCACCTAATGATGATTTAATGTGTGGCATGAGTTCGACACCAACTTGATGAGCGCGTGAGGAACTAGATGCAATCGGCGTTCTTCTTCTTCATCTTTCTAGAGACCAAAGTAGATGCAGCCTTTGGCCTCTTAGTCTATTCACGCTCAGGACTATCTTTAGTTCATTTGAACCTCCTTATTTTAGCAGATTTCTTATTTCACTGTCGCTGTGTATTCTCGGGGGTTTCTTCGTATTTATTTGGCACGAGATTTGAGTTTGAACATTACATTTTACTTCGTTAATCATTGAAGATGTCTTCAGCTAGAGACAGCGGCGTACTTTTCCTTAGTGCACGGATGCTCTCAGTAAACATCTTCAGTTTTATTTATACATATTGTACATCCATTTGACCGAAAACGAATGCACTTTGGATTGGCGAAAGAAGTGATGCGACATCGTGCATGAAAATCGTGTGCTTATATTTATTCATGCCATCATCTGCGCATAGGCTCAGAATCTATTGGAAGTTGCTTCCTGCAGTTGGTCTTGTTGGCCTTGTCCTCTTCAACGTCTGATTTGCTTAATGAATTTGAATTGATGTACGTGCACGAGTTTTGAAACAAATTAAGTGGAAAACAAAAATTGTCCACGATTTCTTCTACATCTGAAAATAGAACCAAATCGTTGTATTCTAATTTATCGGATTGAGTTGAGTTTCGGGCATTTGCCTCAGTTCTGTATTAACTGCTAAAATTAAAGTCGGCCAACTTGAGTCGGTTCGAAAGGCAAATATGCGTGTGTCGGCATGTGTGTGTGTGTCCATCATTGCTTTGTCGAAACTCGAAACACTGTTCCTTTACACAGTTTCATAGCATTGTTGTGCCTATCTTTTGGGGAATAAAGCTTTCTCCTGGAATCGCGTTGTCGTAAAAAAGACTCACATTCAGAATTAGTAAATTTTGTTTGTTTTGATGGTAATAAATATCCGAGTGTCTGCTTATATAGCTTGCTTTGATGTAAATGCTTGAGCACAGTATGCCGGGGAAGTTTGTGAACACTGAACACAATCTGATGCGAGTGGTATCGGGTTTGTGGTAGTTTTGCGTGTCGAAACATTGAAAGATTGTATATCTATCTGTATCAGTAGGTCACTGGTGATTCCTTATTTACGACCACTTGAACTCACTTCAGATGCGAATGAGGGCGTAACTTCATCGCTAAACGCCTCCCAATTGGGAAAAAAAAACGTCAATTGTGTTCTGTGTTCACATTTTAGAGCGTGATTCATCCCGAAAAACAAATCTAATACCGGCAATGATAGATAATCGCCCAAATTAAGAAAAGTGGGTACGTATTTCATTTTCCACGAACTGAATCATGTGAGTCTGAATCACAAAGGAATGAGGTATTTAATCATATTTTTATTTGCTTCCATAAAAACTTTTTCACACACAATTCAACAAAGGCTGTGCTTTGAGAGCAAGATGCTAATTGTGTCGTTCTTTGATGGATGTGAAAATTATTTCTCGAATGACGTGTATATTCTTTGACGCTAATACGACTGCTAGCTGACTTGCTTGTATGCAGCGAGTCTGGTTTTTAAAGTGGAGCAGGCATGTAGGTGACTATTCTGATTCTCCAACTGAAGCCTGTCGATGATTTTGAAAGACCCCACACGACATCCACGAGACGAAATAAACGATTTTTCTGGCCTTCCCCGAAAGATCTCACAGACCACTCGTAGAGACCTTGCCTTGACTGAAAAATGATCAAAGTCTTTCGTTGAATCCAATAAGAACTCTCTTATTCCTCAACAATCAAATCATTGAAGAGGCCTTTTAATATTCTATAAATACAGCGATGAGCTCACAAGTGCGAATGGCCGTCACTGACCGTGATCGGTTCATTTGCCGGCTTTCACACATACCTGCACACGGAAGCCGTACCTAACCTTTCATCAATGTCCAAAATTTATTCCGGTTTAACATCAAATTTTCTTGTTATTTCTCCCATTTCAGACTATCAACACCAGCGGTGCTGACCGATCAATTTGCTGTGCTATAGATATGTGATATATTGCGTTAACTACCGCGTTTATTAAATCCATCTAAGTGATTTCAAAAGTGATAATTATACTGTATATACATAGAAACAAGACAAGATGACTGTAACATACACTGCCGAAGTTGCGACATGCAGGGGTTTCGGGTGCTTTCTTAAGTTGCTCCTCAGGTAAGTCGAAAACAAAAAAAAAAAAAAAAACAAAAATACCAAGCTTTTCTTCGAAAAAAAATTATTTATTTATTAATTTTTAAGTACATATGTACGGGTATGTACAAGTGGCTGTGAGCACATGGAATGTTCATGTTAATTTTTGTGTGAAAAACTGAATCAGTGAACATGGAATGACATCATTCGATTGGAGCTGAGATTCGCCGTCCGATGTGGGTCGACGATAAGTCATTCGTTGGCGGATGAGAATGATAATGAGCGCCCATCGTCAAGATACCAGCATGACGACACTGACTTCTGAATCTGAATCACTGCAGGTTCGTCCTGATCGTAAGTAGTTTAGTTTATCAGGTTTACGAGCGATATGAAATCCGTAAAGTCCCACGCAGTCTGAATTACAGTCTAAACCGACTCCGCGTTGACTGTTCCGTGTTTCGTTTTACGATGCTGGCGCATATTAAGTGCTCTCCATGCGTTGATAATATTTGCAGGCGGCATGGCATCAAAACGAAAGGAGTTTACAATAAGGGTCGAAACCCATTCGGTTGTGTTCACACAAATGCGAATGTTTTCACTCAAAAATTGTTTACTCGTCGACTGTGTTGAACTATGAATCAATAGTTTGCAAAACGAAGAAGAAGAGTATCCGAGTTGTTGTTATGAAAATCATCGGAGATTCGCTGAAGGACGTGTGGATGGTCACTCAAAAATGAGGACGATGATGTCATGCTTTCTTTCGTTGTGCAGAGAACGAAAGGGGAAGTGAACACTGAACTCGTTGGATTTATCTCCGTGCGAAGGCGGACGACGTCTTCTGCTGGAGCATATATTGCTTTTATCTTCACAATTTCGAGTGTTGTGCTTTCTCACAACCCAATCTCGCCTCGCATTTATTTGCTCGACAATCAAATTTTCACGGTGGAGTATAATTGATTATTTTTCATTGTCTTTTGGACGTGCCACCAAGTTGATAGGGAAATTCATTTGTTGATTGATTGATTAGTAATCACAAGTTACTTGAAATACGTTATGCTTTTTCCTTGGGAAAAGATTACTTCCTAAACTGGGTCACTGAAAGTCGAACAATCTGTAACTGATTCCATTTACATTTTATGCACACATCTCTCCAGAGGCCCAAACCTTCTTCAGGGTGGAACTGGATGCCACATAAAATCATAACATAATATCCGGACACTATAAAGAGAATTGCATGACTAATTGCACTAATGGGAGGGTGCACCATTAACCACGGGGTGTCAAGTGGTGCTCAAGTGATTCTGTCCTACCCCCGCATCAAAAATACAATTCAGCCTTAGCTGACCCACTCATAGGATAATCGGATTATAGCACAGTAGAGTACATCCATTCGGATTTGTTTGTTCTAGGTACAGTTAAACAATGCGTAGGCCTGCTTCCCAGACAAATGACTGCCTGAGGTTTTGGACGGAAGTAACCTAAAATCTTGGAATTTGTTGAAAAATACAAAAAAAAAAAGAAAAACAAAGGGCCTCTGGTTATTCCTACAGCGCCTGAATAAAAAACATTCTGATTTCCAAACAAGCGGCCAAACCACGGCCGTTCAGTTTATTAGTGAGTTTTATTGCACGCCAGTAGCCCTGCCTCGTAAAAAGAAAACGCTTAAAACACATGCATATCTAATAACTAGTTATTATCAGCTCGGAATGAAACTACATATTCAAGGTTTTAGACTCTCTCATATCTATGTGTGGGGGGCAACATATTGGCATTACGAGGTACAGCGATATCACACACTTGCCGCCCCTGTGCTTCTTAATTCCGAATGGATTTGATGTGAAAAAGATGTTTGCAATCTTGAGAGAAGCAAAACCTCAACCGTCAATCGTTTCAAGACTCGATTCTTAGAGCAGATAACTATTTCGTTAATAAATTCTATTATCGTTTGGAAATTTAACGTGTTCAGTGATTTATTCGTAGACGATAACAAAAGATTTACAGTTCACAAGCCCAGTTGTGCATCATTATTCGCTTGGAATCGAAATATGATTCAGCTGTCTGTGGAAACTTGTTTTTGATTCTTTTATGGCCTCCTCTTCTGACTTACTTAGCAGACCTACGACTCACGGAGGGTCCAAACCTGAGATGTCGTTGCCTTCCGTCGTGTGGCGGCCGTGGCGTTGTGGATTAATTAACTAAAATACCCGTGCTTTGGCAACTTCTTCTCCTCCATCCCGTGGTGGCGCTGCAGTCAGTGGTGGGTGCCGTGGACTTGTAAATCTGTGCGTCGACTCTTATGCACTTGAACCACGGCGTCTAAGTTCGAATCCCAGTACGTCAAAAATTGTTTTCACGGCCCCATATCTTTCAGTTTCCTGAGTATAACTGTGCAGAAAAAGCTTCTCAAACTTGCCCGTTCTGAGTCGGCATAAAACTGTAGGTGCCTTCCACTCGTGATAGAACGATAGCACGCACAACATGAGTGGTTTCTGAGAAGCTGGGCCCTGCCCTCTACAAGCTGTAGCGCCTTCCATGTTATTATTATCCATCGTTGACGGCACTGGGCAGGCTGCTTCAGCAGGCATCAAGACCAAGCTGACATCCGTCCGCGATGTCCGGAGGTCTTCCTCTCCTTCTCGTACCAGAAGGCTCAGATTCGAAGACCCTCTTTGCTGGAGCGTAGTTGTCCATGCTATCGATGTGGCCGGGCCAGTGCAGTCCACAGATTTTTGCCTTTCGGACTACATCTACATCATGGTACAGGCGGTTGTGTCTTCTCCTTCATTCGCCTTTCTCGCAGACAGGACCCTCGACGTAGAATTCAGCTCAAGAATCATCTCTACAGTTTTGCTTAGCGTCCAGCCTTCGGATCCATAAAGCAGGACTGGCAAAATAAGGCTTTTGAAGAACATGATCTTCGTCCTTCGAGTCAGGCGCTTTGAGCCCAGTTGTTTTGACAAGCTGAAGTAGCATCGGTTGCCAAGGGCTACGTCGGATCTCCACTAAGTTGAGTTCAAATTCGCCCCGAGGTAGACAAACTCCTTCACCCTCAAAATGGCTATCGATTGGCCGTCGATTGTGATGTTTCACCCCTAGGTGGTGTGCGGCGAATCGTTTCTTGCTCGACAGGATATATTTCGTTTTATCCTCATTGGCCTTAAGACCAGCTCGTTTACAGCGTACTCTGTGAACGTCTACAGTCGTCTCTCATCTTCATAAACCATGTTCAAAGCAAACGAGGCGATCTTGTTACATTCGTTTGCTTGATTTCTGTGCTGCGATCCGGATCAACGTTTGCAGAATAATGACCAAGCCGATATAAAAAACGACTTTTCTTCCAAAGCTCGCTTACATAAACGAAGTGCACGCTCTATGGACTTCCTGGTAATAAATGAAATCATTATCAATTGTTAAGTTGATTACAAATACCACATTTTTTTTGAAATCACTTCAATTGGGATTGTGTGTACACACGATGTTTATCTTTCGCACATTCGTCATCGAACTATTAAGTCGTTCATTGTCAGTAGGGTCTATCAGTTCCAAAATAACACAGACTGCGACTACTGAAATACTTCCGAAACAACGCACAATGATAAGCGACCTCAATAGACAGTCTGCCAGAAGATACTCAGATTAATAAAATGTTACTTTCGGTGACACAATCAGCATTCACTGACACTTTATCGGTCTCCCTGCGAAATCAGTGGAGTAATTTCCTCTTTTAATCCGCATTTAATCATTAATCACACCTCTTAACATAGACAAGCCACATGCAGCGATCGTGAACATATATTAACAAATGTAAATACACAAACGAATCAAACAGAGTGAGTAGTGCCGTCGTAGATATCAGGCTCTCAGTGATTATTACACGATTGACGGTGGGACGTATGAGCTCATTTGAATGACTGATAAAGATTTTCGAGCACTCGCCACAATTGTTCACTGAAGTGGCATATTATTCTGTACAGCGACGTGCTATCAAATTAGCTGCACTTGAATTGATACACTGGCGAAAACTCGTGGCGTCAGTGCTCTGTAATTTGCGCTCGAGATAGTGCCAGCTCCGCTGTATCCATGACACTTGAAAATTGAAGGGCATAGAAATCTCATCGAAAATTGGCAAATGAGACAGAGTCACATCACAATGCGACTAATTAGGAGTGTACATACTTATGTGTGTTGTCTGGAGACGGGAAGTTGATTGAGATGTCATGTCTTCTGCAGTGGGGCTGTGTCTTAAAAAAATGTATGTCCGCCTAGGCAAATCTGGAGTTTGTGGTGGCACCCCGTAGTGGAGGATTATCTACAGTTTGTGGTGGCACTCCATAGTGGACCAATGTGGGGCTGTAGGTGGTCACTAACCTAACCTAGCTTGTGTGGCTTGGTTTAAAGAGTTGATTTAAGGAGTTTCCTTGTAATTCTTCCACAATGTGTACTCCTTATTCCGCTTATAGTAGGCTATGTACAAGAAGGGTGGAAAACAAACTTCCATTCTAATTGCTTCCTCAAGGGTGGCAGCGAGAGAGAGAGACCTAATGAAGCCAACGAAAAAAACACACAAAATTCCACGCTCACTCCTCAGAGAGTCATTACAAATTAACTCCCACACTAATCCCTCCACCGCCAGCAGCACACATTTCAACACCAAAGATAGCCTGAAGCGTTTCTCATAATTTGTTTTGTCATGAAGTTAGGCGAGGCATGACACGCGGCCACGATAACAATTGAGGCAACAGGCGATGGTCAAGAGGCGAGAACATCAAACGTGCAAAATTTAATAGGAACGCTTCATTTTATGTGTGCGATGTTACACTTCGTTAAAAAAAATGAAAATGCCTTGTATTAGGTTATTAATTAAATCGATGGAAAGGGTGAAGGAGCCAGCCCCACTTTACATCCATTCGTTATGCGATCATTGAGTTCAATTACGACGGCCAAGCTGAATGCAAACAGAGAGAAGCACTTTGTGGCGTAATAAGATGATAAGATAGCACGTGAAAGGAATTTTAAGTTTCCAGTAATCATCGGATTGTCTATGCCATTCAAACCTGTCAGCAGTTTCACATGTAGCACACGGAAGCTGCTCTGACGTCGGCTTTGATTGAGCTTCAATCAGATTGTCTGTCTCATTTAAGTTAATGCGAGCAATAAAAAATGACCAAAAAAAGAAGTTTAATAGATAGACAGAGATTGAGATAAATTCACTGGAGGTGTGTATGTATTTCCCCGACTGAATGCGAAACGAGAAGCCTTAAACGGACATCAGCTTGAACCAGTCTGCTTTGCAAAAGCCTGAAAAATTGCTTGTTTTTTTGTTTGATTGCAGGTGGCGAGGAAGTATTTACAAATTAGTATGGCTGGACTTATTGTTTTTCCTGCTGGCCTACTATATTCTCAACATAACCTACCGCATAGCCTTGGACGAGAACCAGAAAAAGTAAGTTTCCGTTTGTGATTTTTGAACCGCGCATTTGAATTTAAAACGGATTTTTATTCATTTTAGGGTGTTCGAGAGTATAGTTCAGTACTGTGCGGCATACAGTAACTTAATCCCCCTGTCCTTCGTGTTGGGTTTCTACGTCTCCATTGTGATGACCCGCTGGTGGAATCAATACACGAGCATACCGTGGCCCGATCCCATAGCAGTGTTTGTGAGCTCAAACATTCACGGTCAAGACGAGCGTGGTCGGGTAATGCGACGCACGGTGATGCGCTATGTATGCTTATGCCTGACAATGGTGCTTATAAACGTATCACCGCGAGTGAAAAAACGTTTTCCCAAGCTAGACAATCTCGTAGAAGCTGGTCTTCTAGTCGAAAACGAAAAGCAAATCATGGAAAGTCTCAACATTAAGTTTCCCCGACATTCCAAGCATTGGCTTCCGATTGTATGGGCGGCGAGTATAGTGACGAGGGCCCGCAAGGAGGGTCGGGTTCGTGATGACTTTGCCGTGAAGACAATCCTTGACGAATTGAACAAATTCCGCGGCCAGTGCGGACTGCTGATCTCGTATGACACTATAAGTGTACCGCTTGTGTACACGCAGGTAGTGACACTTGCCGTCTATTCGTTCTTTTTGACCTCGGTCATGGGACAGCAGTGGGTGGAGAACAAGGAGGTATCGGATGGCTATATAAACAAGATCGACTTGTACTTCCCCGTATTCACAACGCTGCAATTCTTCTTCTACATGGGGTGGCTCAAGGTGGCCGAGTCGCTGATAAATCCCTTCGGCGAAGACGATGACGACTTTGAGGTAAATTTAAATCAAACAAATACATATACGTTCTGTAAATTAACTGCTGGCGTTTTTGTTTTAGGTCAACTGGATGGTGGATCGTAATCTGCAGGTGTCCTATATGATTGTCGATGAGATGCACCACGAACATCCGGAGCTTATTCGGGACCAATATTGGGATGAAATCTTCCCCAATGAACTACCGTACACGGTGGCGTCGGAACGATTCCGTGAAGAGCATCCAGAACCTTCAACAGCTAAGATTGAAGTTTCGAAAAATGCCGCTATGCCCTCCGGTTTGTCTTCTGTGAAGATCGATGAAATGGTTGGTAAATCAGGTCAAAATCAGGCTGTTAATTATAAATTCCCTGAATCGGATACCATCGAGGAGGTTAGAATCAATTTAGGTCATAAATTAAGCGTGTCCTATGTCGCCTTGACTAATTTTTTCAAGAAAAAACAAAACTTGATTGTCTTTTCAAAACTAATTGCATTTCAGCCTTCGGTGATTGGTATAAACACTAGTTAAGTAAAACAAAAATTATTAAATTACTTTGGTAAGCTTGATTCGATCGCGCGAACTGTGAAGAATATTGGGCAATGTTGGTCTGGCTGCTTCACCTTATCCCAGCAGCACGTGGACTGCTGGGTAACGTGCCAGACTTTCAGTTTCCCTTCCAAACAAGTGGTTTTTTCCCTACTCACTCAGAATTGTTGAACGTCACGTCAGGCTGATGTGGTCGAGTGATTGTCGGTCGTAAGATAAAATAGAAGACGGCTAACTAAAATTGATAACTTGATTTGATTAACTGTACCGATACCAGTTTAATAACGATACGCCCGTGCGTCGGAGCCAGTCGCCTCGTTTCCATTCGAAATGTGATCAATTTAAAATTGGCATCCAAGTCAATAGGAGAGTTTGGGAATTTCAAATCAAATCAATTGCATTCTTTTTTCGAATCAAGCTTTTACAATAGCATTGGCATAGCTTTACACAATTTTCGTTCATGGTAGTTGTAATGTATAAGCACTATTAAATGTAAACAACGACAATGTTTCAGAGCACCGCACGACTGAAACTGCCCGTCCTTTGTTTGGGAGGGAAATCATGAAGGTAAAACCGTAGACAAAGACTAATGCTGACTGTGCAGACTAATTCTGTAGCTTAGTTCTGAATGTCAGATGTCATTGAGAATATAACTTACCAAGAATACGTAATTTGATAATGCATACTAACTTCTTTGATTCTAATTTCCATGCTATCTACTTACACCTCTAATTATTGCCCACATTCTTTGCTGTCTTTATCCTTGCATTGTAATGTATTGTGTAGTGTCTGAGAATTTTGATTATGTTGACTCTGTAGTGCGCTAACCCTGTGTTCAGCTCTCCATTGTGTGGAGAAAATGTTTGATTTTTTGTGTGTTTTCGCTTTGTTTACTAAATTTTCTGAATTCTGGTCTATTAGGTGGACGATTCGGCAAGTGGAATTCTTTTCACCGCTGGCAATGGAAAGACTCGGCAAGGCTCGTCGCCGAGCTTGGTTAGTATCAGCGGAACGATATCGAGAGTGAATACAGTTGCATCTGCGCTAAAACGTTTCCTCAGTCGCGACGACACGCGTCCGGGGTCATCGACGCCCACTACAGACGGGAACACGTATCGTCTGGCTGGATCGGCGAGTGCCACGAATCTAGTGGCACAGCCTGGAGCGAAAGTTCCACCCAGCGGCAGTATGCGAATTACTGATCAAGTGATCGAGGAAGTCGACGAACAGATGACAATCACATCGCAAAGACCTGCGGATAGCTCAAGACCGAATGTTAAGGATATATTCGGTAGCAGTGCAACAATCGCGCATCGTTCAGATCCCATTGATATGCCCGGCCGCCCAGAGTCGTGTCTGTTTCCTCCCGGCGGTGTTGACGCTTTACTGTCCAGTTCCGCTCCACAGGCAGGGTTTGCCTCGCAAACTGTTCCCAGCTCACCGATTGGTAATAGCACAAAAAGCCTGTTCCATGCCAGTGAAAAGGACACCGGAAGTAGAGAAACAGGTAAGCTTCATGCCTCAGTTCCGCGAAATTTTACTCATCTTCATTCATTACGAACCGAAAGGGTACGAACAAGGTATATTATTAGTTGTAAGTTTATGAATAAATTTGCGAGTGGATGATGCATTTTTCGTCGGTCCCAAAAATGGAGAAGATAGAGAAACTACACAGCACGTTTGTTGTTCGGGCAATGCAGCTTGAATTCAACCTTTTGCTCTTCTCAGTCGACGTAGGCCTTTGTTGCCAAGAAGTTGTGGATCGAATGCGATGTGTAAGCCTTTTTAGTCGATCGAATAAAAACATGAATGTCGATCTACGACACCCATGTCCGGTCTGATTGAGGAAGCAGCAAAAAGTTGAATTTGATGCAACACGTCCAGTTGTTTATGTTCATTTTTTATGTGTTCAAATTTGGAATAATCAAACCAAGCACAGTCTATATACATTTATCAAAATCTTCACACACATTTAACAACAAAATTTTCAATTGGTGCAGTGCGTATGGATGGTCCCAACATCTTCCGTTGGTTTGTTTCACCGGGTAAATAAAAAAAGAAGACATTTTTTTTCCTCAAATTTTCTTTACTTAAAGTAGCTATTAGAATTGAAGACTAACAGTTAATGAATTTGTTTGGAGCATTTATGTGCGTATATATATGTGTGTGTGTGTGCGTGTTTAAAACTAATCCTCGCTAGTCTCGATTTGTTGCGTTTTGTATTTACTATAGTTCGAGAAGCATGTATTCTGTATTTTTTCCAGCCATTGACTATGTTCCATTTCCAATTCGAAATGTCTGATATTTTCTTTTATTTTCATCAACTCCACAGTGGAGGAGTTCGACACAAAATCGAATGCCGACGGGACGGAAGAGGATGAATTTGAGAAATTACGCATTACTCGCGAGAGGGAACGGCTGGAGAGACAAAAGCTAAAGCTTGCCCGGTCAATAAGCACCAATCCAGGTATGCCGCTTGATGCAGACGTTAATATAGATTCACCAGCAACCGCACAACCAACAGCACCAACAGCATCGACGCCAACCACTCCGACGGCGGAAACGGAAGCGGAGAAAACACTAAATGTTGTTCGAAGTCCGTCCCAGGCGAACTTATAGCGTGGAGACCGTCCCCTAGTCCTGTTTTACTTTCCAAATGATTAGCGCTGGAACAATTCTTTACAATTTGTATATATTTGCAAGCGATTTCTGTTTAAGTCGTTGTTTTTTTTTTTTCCTTTCTTTCTTTGTTTATTCTTCATTCGATTATTACAAATTAGGCATCGTAAAGAGAACAGTTCAGATAATAATACCGTAGATAGAAAATATATATATATATTTTTTTACTTATTCAACGTAAGTTACTGAACTCAATTTTAGGGTAAGTTCCTGTTATTTTGAATAAATCCCGCTTGGAAAATAAGTAAAACAAAATCTCAAACGATAACACTTTTAACATTAATTAATGCACCCTATTTCAAATCAGAATGAAAAAAAACTATTGCTTGAGGAATACATAACTATTTACGGCTTGCGGACGTAGGATGTTTTGCATTTTGTTACCAATAACTCGCGTTTTTTTTCTCTTCTTTTTTGGTTTTAAAATAACTCACAAAGGGTGTAGTTTGTAGTAGTATTGGACATTATAGTATTATTATGAAACTATGAATATTTTTTAAGTCAATTGTTACGAGGAGTCTATTTGTAAACCATTTTTTTATGTACGTACACTAGGTATAATGTATAATAAAGCAAATAAAGTAAAATTAGACGTTCAGACCGACTTATGAATCGAATTATTATACTCACAGATACAAACGAATGCTTAATTAATAAAGATTTAAGAAACAATCGCCAGTGTTCATCTCTTATTCCTGTTGATCGTGTTGTTGACCACGTATTGGCATCGATTCATTTGAAACAAGCCCCATTGATATCCAATAGCCGGTCATTACGTGCATGAGTGAACTGCATTGAGGCACCGCAAGCGAAATCCGATGACTGGGAACCACATTCAGACTGGGAAATGATTACACTGGGGTATATGTTTTTCGGAAAAAAAAGCGTTTATTTTTACGTCATTCAGTAATTACATATGTAGTTGCTATCTATTTGTGATCTCTTATGTACAAAGCAACTTAAAATGTACAGCGAATGCTTATTGTCCGTCCGAATAATGAACTAAAGCGATCAAATTTGTGAGAAATAGAAGTATTTGCGAGTCTGTTCGGATATATTGTCAGGAAAAAGGTTGATTTTACTTTTTTTTAAATTAAAACATTCTACATATATCTCACTGGTCGACCACACTACCAAGAATGGTGAAGTGGACGAGTAAGCAAAAAGGCATACAATGTGTATTTTCAAGTTTATTATTTAAAAATGTACATTCTGCGCGCCCTGTAAAACAAGAGAGAAATGAAAAATAGAAGGTTTTTCCCCTTAAACAACGATTATCAGAAAAAAAAAGCCTACGCGAGATTAAAGCATGCCAAAGCCCTTTGAGTAGTTGATGGCTTTCAGCAATCGTTCTTGCAACTTTTCTCTGCTGCTGTACTCGGGCAGAAGTAACACATTGAAACAGGTATGACTCGTGGGCAAGCGATCACTGTCCGATCCGTGACGAGTGATGAGCAATTTAAGTCGACTCAATCCGCCGACAGGCACTCGATCCGAACCGGTGGTGAACTCGAGCAGTTTTCTCTTCGACTCATCGGGCAGGGAGTGCACTATGCTCCAGAAGTCTTTGATTACTTGCGATTCACTTGTGTAGCCACCTTCGTATTCCGTTGATTTTTCCAACTCCAAGAAGTCGAATTTCTGTTAAATGAAGAAATTAAAGAAAATGGATTACTGGCAGCGACAGAAACAACATACCCTGCTGCCACAGACAAGCAACTCGATTTCCTCCGGCCGGAAGAGCAGTTTAAGTGGCGACTCATCTGTGACCATCTCGAAGCCCTTCTTGAATGCCCTGAATTGGCGTTCGATACTCTTGTTCAGCAGGTAATCACTGTAGAGATCAACAAATTCCCTCTTGTTCTCCTGATTGACCATGATGTCGTCGCCGTTTGGCTTCAACTCATGCTCAACCGATTCACCAAACACATTGGTGTAGGTTATCTTGAAGGTTTGCATAAATACCTCCTCCATGTCGTTGCCCTCATGATCAAGTATGGATTTTAAACTTCGATGGAGCGTTGGATTCCAGTCAGCTAGGTCATAAAACGAACCATGACCTCCCATCAGCTTCCGGTAGACCACCATGGGGAAATTCACAGCCAAAATTATATTGTTATAGATAGCTAAGCCTAAGACTATTCCTATTAGTGTAAATTGGGCCTCATTTTCGAATGGAGTTGAGTTAAACCTGACGGCAAGGAATGGTCGGTTAGAAAATCGGAAAAAAAACTTCAATGTTGCGATGGCCTTACCACACAGTCTTCGTGTCATCTTGATAAGTGAACATACCAAAATCTGGATTAAATATTTCCTCTATGACCAGTTGGAAAAACTCCTTTGACACGCCTCCTTCATCGACGCCCTGTTCACCGACGAATTCAACGACAAGTTGCTTCTTGAAATCCTTTGGACTGCCCATGGCCACCATCTCCAACTAAAATACACCGAAAATCGGATTTACTTTGCATTCGGTTGTGCTATGCATTCATTCCTTACCTCGACCAATGCATCGTCAATTATATGCTCCCGACGGACTTTGAGTTTTAGGTACGGTCTCGGACCGATTTCACTATCGCCCCCATAATAGTTCACTAGCGTGTAATTCGACAAACTACGTTCGCTGTACATCCGAATCCTGCTGTCGAAGTACAGCGCGATGACCTTTTTCGCTGGAGTCAGTATGAACGAGTAGAGCATAAATGTGAAATCTAGTTCTGCGGGAAAAAAGTGATTATTGGATGGACTTGCCACTCGGTCTTGGGGGGGCAGCAAACCTTCTCCGTTCGCGTCCAGCAAAAGATTCTTATACGCCAAGTAATCCCGATCCATTTGTATCTCATCGCTTAGCGGCTCATTGTAAAATTCTTCGAATGGTACCAGCGGCACCCGGCAATCTAGGACCGAAACGCCCAACTCTGCTTCGAGCTTGTCTTCGGGGAACTTCGGGGTGGATGGTTTTGTTGTTGGCTGATAGAAAAAGTAATCGTCGTCTTCTGCAGCGGATGTGGCCTCGCTGTCTGCGTCACTCGCTTTTGTGGTCTCCAACTGACCGGCAAGTATGTTCGCAAAGAAAGCGATCTGAAAAATTACAAAAGAAACGATTGAAGTTCTGCGTGAGAAGCGAAGAAGCAAGCGGCCTACCTTCAGGGTTTTTGTGGCGGCAGTAATGTACGTGTTTCCTTGGACCAGACCATCGTCCATGATAACTTCCAGGGTGATCAGTTGCTGCAGGGACTGGATTAAGCTGCGCAAATTGTCCGCGGAGTGTTTCGCCCAAACGCGTGCCAGTCTTGCACGCACTGTAACCGGCAACAGCGACGCTGCTTTGCACACCGTTGGCAAGGCTTTCTCCAAATAATCAGGAGCGGCTGTAAATACATCAATTGGTTATATGGAATTCAGGAATCAAGAGACAATGGTTCAATTAAATTACCAACGCGTGTTATTTCAAACGCGATCACGAAACAGTGCAAAAGACCCTCTTCGAGGTATTCGCTGTATCTTTTCACTCTGAGATCAGTGCATAGATCAATGAAGAGCCTATCGATTGCTCCATTGACAGCTTCCACAATGGCTGGAGTATTCAATTTGAAAAGTTTTACGAGAGAATTGCGAAGACTTACTAGATCAACGGTTGTGTCGCTTGGATCGTTTAGCTTCTCCTCTTTCTCGGTGCTGCTGTCTTCATCTTTGTCAGTCTCGCCCTCCAATGTGCGCAGATCTTCCTTCTTCAGCATTTTCAGATCTGATTTACCAGCCTTTTCCAGCAGTTTATCGATAGGCTTCGTTTCTTGCAGCACGAAACTTTTACTCAGCGTTTCAAAGTAAGCAAACGTCTCATCGATGGCGTTGGTTAGCTCTGTGTACGAATCTTGTTGTTTACACTTTTCCATGAGTTCATCGATTGTTTTTTCGTCAATATAGGTGAGGCCTGCTGGTGAGGCGATATTCTCAAGGGATTTCTTGTTCTTCGCGGAGCCGGAAGGCGATGTCTCCTTTTGGAACTGACTAGAAGTTGACGGCTGTGTTGTTGTGGGACTCTGAGCAGATATGCTTTTATTGCTCTTGTCGTTCGGGGTTTGCAACATTGTTTGGCTGGAATAAAACGACATATAAATATTTATGGCTTTTTCTTATCCGTTTTAAGTGTACCTGCTCGATGATGGTACCTCACTAGTATCGGCGGTGGCTACGACTGTCTTTGCTACTTTCGACGGTTGACTGTATGTATCACACAGCTTTGCATCTTGGGAGAATAGTTGGATGGCACGTGCGGCTATTTGATTTGGTGACATTTGCTCAACCTCTCCACTCGAGGCGCAGTATTTGTTTGTGCATTTTGGATTGCCACAGCCCTTTTGCAATTGATAGAAATACCTCTCGATTAGCTCCTTGACAGCAGTGCGTTTCATATCAGGCGTGTCGTTGCCCGATGTTGGAGTGCTCGCCGAGATATTTGGAGCAGTAGTCGTAGTTCTATCCGAGTTGTAGTTATTTTTGACCTGATTCGGAGCTGGTTGTGTTGGTTCGATGATACTAGACGACGATTCTTCAGTGGATCTGTGAATAGATGTTTTGAGTGGAACCGCACATTAGGTTAGACAGAGGATATGTTTTCAAAGAAGCTCCATAACCACATCAGAATCAATGCAACTTTCTGGTCTAGAACAAATATGACTAATCGGTGACGGCGAATTCAGTCAATCAGAAAATTTCCCACAAATATATGCGCGCTCTGAATCGAAAATAACAACGCCTGGCCGTCTTCATCGGAGAACAACAATAGCAATCCGACCAGAGATCATTAAATGTCATCGTTCATCGAAAGAACGAACATCTTGTGAATGAGTGCCGGCTTAATCGGCAAAAGGGGATCGCGTAAAGTACACAGAATCTTTCCGACACACGAAACAAAGGGGTTATTAACACCAACAATGTATACGAAAAACCGACCAAACTGATGAAAACTGTCGTGCGTACGAATGAAAACAAAGAAGTTATCATTACTTTGCGAATTCCAATAAATTCGCTTATGCGTCGTCTCTGCCGAAAGGATAAGCAATTCAAATTCGAAAATGTATTTGCGTTTGTAGGTAGGTAGGTGGATAAATTTAGAGTGAACATCTAACAGAACGCTTCTTTATACGATATAAATAAAATAACAATTGGAAAACACAGCAAAGATGCTATTTCATTACCTTGAAGCTTCGCCGTCTGTGTCTTTGCCTTCGGAGTTCATCAAAATCGCAGTTTTGTGCACGGTCTTATTTTGGTTTTATGCACTTGCTTTTTTCTCCGCAGCTGTGAGCTTGTTACTATTACACTACGGCGATGGAGAATAGCTCGATCCACATCTGTGGCGTTGGATTCCCTTGGATTAATAACGCTAAGCAGAGTCTTGCAATTCACTGAAAATCACTGAATAGAATATGCAAAACTTCTGAAATATGTACGTATGTACGATTCTTCTCTCTTTTCTTCTTTTTTTTGTCAGATTGTCTTTGTTTTGGTTGCTCGTTCTTTTCGACGATGATTTGAAGTTTTTCTTCCTTGCTTTATTCGTCGCCTATTGATTTTATTTTCTACTTTGTACGTTGATTGCGGATTATAACACGATTGAATTATTTTTATTTTTTATCGCACTTTTGTTTTGGGGTTATTTTTTTTTTTTATTAATTTCTTTATGTTAGCTTAGGACATAAAGCAAACAAAAAAACTAAAGAAAAATAACAACAGCACTCACACTCCGGCCCGAATGAAAATTCAGAGAGAAAATTCACTCATGTAAAGGGGGTACTACGATGGTTTGTGGCAGAACTTCCACCATTGACAGCTGTTGGGGGATTGTCATTTGTCATTAGGGATGTGTGCATTCAGTTGAGAATGTGGGAAATCTATTACGTTTTACTGACGTGCCAGCAATGAAAATTTTCTGTATAGAGGGTGTAGATGAATTGGAGGTGTGATGTAATTTTAATATATTTCAGTTACGTTTTTTTTTTTTACTAAGGCATGTTCATATATATTGGACCATGAATCACAATTTACTATGCGTCATATGTGTTGTTTTCCGCAATCGTCATCTCATGACGACAACAAAGTTTGTCCCGGCCCTCCCACATCGTAGCTCACAATGAAAGCTTCCGTGGACGGAGGAGCTGAGATGTGACGTGATTTTTTTAACTCACGGGGACGATATTAACGTTGTTGGTCGAACCAGAAAACAAATGAGTAAACTTAAAGTGAGGGCCGAACACAGCGAGCCGTCAATGAAGCGTTTGTCGCTGTTTCTTTGGCCTCAAGAGGCAATTGAGTACAAGATCTTAATAATCCCTGTCCTGCTCGGAAGCGTGGACAATCTCAAGAGCAGATGAAGAAGCCCTCGATCTTTCGAAGGAAAGGTTCTACGTTCAATCTTTGGTCCTGTTTGCTTTGATAGTTTTTTGAAAAGAAAATTCAACCATGAACTGGACAGCGACGTGAGCCTAGGCAGGCATCTACAAATGTAGAACGCATGGACAACACTGCTCCAGACTGAAGAGTTTTCAAGTCCGAACCAGTGCCCATAGAACCGATAGTGCACACAAGTGGAGAAGGACCTCAAACTCGAACTTCATCACCGGCATCTTCTGACACGCATGATCCACTGCGGGGGTCGCGATGTCAATGCACGAACGAGAGATCTTCACGACACTCGATCCTCCGCCATCGACTCTAACTCAACTGGAGAGGCTTGTTGGCTGAGGCCCAGGTCAACCTGGGAGTGTAGCGCCATTAGACGAAGCAGAAGAAGAAGAGAACGAAGCAGAAGAGGAAGAAGAAGAAGGAGCAGAAGAATAAGGAGAAGAAGAAAAAGAAGAAGGAGAGGATTGCGAGCTAAGAAGCTAACGAATGAAAATAAAACACCAATAAGCATGCTTTAACACAAAATAGTGCACATTAGTAACTTTATTGAATTCTATGTTTATAATTCAAAATAAAATAAATAGATTTATACATGCATCTCTTACAAATACAACACATATCTGGGAACATCCCTCAAATCCATTCGCATAAAGTCGCCGTTCTTTAAAAAATATTGCTATACTATGTTGGTGGTAAATGTTTTCACGTTTATTCTCTGTTTTTTTTTACAAACAAAAAAGAACAGTCCAAGGTTTACAATCAGTTTTTTTTTGTTTTTTATTTTGCGACACGATTTTTGGTCCGACGGGAACGTACTCAGACCAAAGATTAAGCATTTTTGTATTCAAATATTCGAACAGAGTGCATATTACTAGTTTGTTTATGTATTTTGCCAGAAGTGTGCAGTCGAATATGGTATGTGACCTTGAAGGTGTTGCTAAATAAATACACAAATAGACTTCCATCTTGATCGAAACTAAACGGGCCCATGTTCTACGATTGGTTAAAAAGACAATATTTCACACTGTTTACAAATTGGTCAAAGAATCGTGTGTCCTAGAAGTAGAGGGTGTGTCTGTTTCTTAACTTTGAATAATGATTGAGTGAATCTGCTCATTCCCTGGCATGCACCGCAAACCGACACTCGATGAGCACTTGAGATTTTTGAATGTGAAGAAGCTGAAACACTGAAATTTAATTTATGGAACAATAGGGGGATCATTTAATTTAAAGGTGAGTGTTATTTTGCGGCAGGACACCAAGGGACAGGCAGTTGCCGAGTTTCTGAAAATATAACCGATTGCTTGGGCCATCTTACCATTAAGCTCACTAAACATTTGCCTAGACAATTAAAATATGAAACAACATTGAGGCGACTTAAGTCTTTCGCTTTTGATCCAATTGCTGTTGTGGTAGTTCCTCCTGCAGCTGGAGAATATGATCGACGGGATGCGGCTTGCCATCTTCCCCCACGCGACATGGTTGCACGACTCCACTTCGATGTAGTTTGTCCATAAGATTGACCAGCTGCATGGCTTCGTATTCCTTTTGCTCCTCACTCATTCCGGCCAGGGGACTCGGTTTTGGTTCCTCGAAGCACCCCAGCACGGGGTTGATGCCGTGCTGCATTTCCTTGTATTCTTCGGTGTCGCTGTCTTCGCTGTCCGACGAGTATTCAGTGTGCTCAACGCGTCTGCAGTCTAGGACGCCGCGGCTGGCGAAGAGACCGGCGGCATTTCCATAACCAGTGTATTTGATCATCCGACCAACGTTTTCTTTGCAGCACACGAAGAGCAGTTCGGCCGAGAGATCCCTCACAATCATTTCGGGGATGGTGAGGAATCGACAGAGGTGGTTTCGAAGTTCATTGCCCACTTCTGGTCGTTGCGAGACATCCTTCAGTGGCGGCAGAACCACTTCCCGGATGTAATGACGCATCACTGGACAGCAGCGAGCGCAATTGATGAGTACGGTGAGGATGGGAGGTAGTAAATCATTCGACACAGGGCTCTTCTCCTTCTCATCGAGGATCGTCTTAAGGTATCTCAGTAGGATCTCCAAAGACCGGATGCATTTCCCCTCGAACACCAGCTCCGGCGGATCGCTGCTGACCGGCTTAGTTAACAGCTCATACAAGCAACTGGTGCAGATATTCGTTAGAAGATTAACACAGTTGGACACTACATTTCGATGTTTATCTGTTTGCATTCCGCCAAATTCAAAGAGCAAGCCTCGAATCACAGCGGTTAGTCGTCTATTTTGGATTTCGTTCTCATTCGGACTTCGATCCGGATTCGAGGTGATGTTGAACATAACTTTAAGGATCTCGCAAATTAAGTCGATTTCCTTCTCCGATTTCTCTTCCAGACCCGCCTTCATGTCCAGCCACTCACTGAGGAAGAATATTCCATTAAGATCAATTTGCACTTTGGTCCTTGTGATCGGCTCCAGAGCCGTGATCAAAAACAGCAGTTTCATGTCGAAAAACTCGATCTCCAGTGGGTGACTGGTGGGGCTGCTGACACGCTTCAAAATCCTCTCTGTAGCTGCGTTTTTGATGCACAGCTTGCGACAGTCAGAACTCAGGAAAATTATATTGCACAGACACTTAAGGGCTTCGATGATGGTCTCTGTGCTGTGCGTGGAGGCATTTGTCAGTTTCTCTGGGCCCAGGCCAGCCAGATCGAGCAGGCAATTGAAGTCGCCTTGTATGTTGTTCAATTTAATGCATTGTTCATCTCGCGTCAGGATCCTTACGCTGTTAAGCAAGTGCGGATATATGGGAGATTTCTGTGCATCTCTCAGATTGGCAAAGAATGCGTTCCAAATCGTTGACCATTGTCCGCTTATATTGAATTCCGTAAAATCGAATAATGTTGAATACTGTTAATTAGATTTTTGGTTTTTGGCATTGTTTTCTTTCGCTTGTGTACTATTTCTAGAAAAAGTACTCACCTTTGTATTAAATGCTTCAAGAATGGATTTTACCTTCTCCATGTCGGGACACTGCAGATCGTCAATATCTTTTTTATCCATCATTTTGAAAATGTGGTCATGCACTAATTCAATTTGTATGAAATACTCCAATCAATTTGGGAGGAAACAAATTTGGAAAATTGGATTTCGATTAGTTTACGAAAACTTGGCCGACGGGAATTGTCAAGATTTATTTTTCTCTGCTTATCAAGTGACATTTACAAATGGCAGCATTCAGTGCGAATGAGGGGTGAGTTGTGTTGTCGGTAAATGCGTGGTGGATAGATATAAAATTTGCAGATCGCGGCATTTATTTGCCAGTTGGACGTTGTTACAGAATCTACGTCGTTCTGGCCACTTTATTCCCTGATTACTTCATATTTAATTGCACACGATAAGAGACTCACCTACCTACTCACCACAGTTGCCCAGTTCGTTCGAAGAGAATTCCAACACATTATGGCAAAGTGAAAGTGACTTCTGCGAGGGGAATTCGTAATGGGAAAATTGACAGAGATAAATGTAGTTGAAGGAGAACAGTGAATAAGTTTTTGTCATTTAACATGTTATTCAGAGAACTAATCATAAAGTAATCATTAAAATCAGAAAACTCCTCTAAATCGCGCACCTTCAGTTGCGTAAACAGTGTGGATTGTACATTCAATGGAGTGCTCCTCGAAGATCGAATGGAAAAACAAAAACGCAGAAACAGAAACACTCACTCATTGCTAGTGACTAACAAAAATGCAGAAACAGTAGACGAGTAATAAACAGTGGAAGTTGAAGAGACAAAATTTGTCAGTAATTTATTCACACAGTCCGCTTTATCAGTATTTCGAATAACAAATGCGTATAGATTAAGTGGCATGCGAAATGAGATAATAATTACATTCTGCCTTTTAAGTGTAAAGTAAAGTTTTGATCTTTTTTGTAAGAAAAAAAAAAATAAAAATATATTTCGTATTCGCCCCCGCGCTTTCTTCTTCGGGCCTCAATATCGTTGTAAGCTGACTGCTGCAAAGTGTACATAATTGTAAATTGTATCGTTTAGCCAGCGCATATTTAATGAGCTGTATTCCGAAGTGGAAATAGAGACACAGTGATAGTGTAAATACATAAGCACGACGGGAAATGAGTTGGCTGCGTTCCAGCCCTTTGAGGCAGAGCTTAACCCGAAATGGAAGCAGTTCATCTGCAACAGTAACAACATCCAGCGGTGGCGGTAGCAGTGCTGGGTTATCCTCAGCATCGCATACTGGCCTACATAAGCAACGACCCATCGACACAGCAACGGACTGTGACCCCAGAGCATGTTATGATAGTTTTTGCAAACATTGGCAGCAAGCGTTCGACATAATTCAGAGGGCGGACGTAAGTGCATTTAAGACTGTTCTGTTCTGTTCTGTTCTCCAACTATACTCGTTTGTGGCCGATGGAGAGGAAGTTGCGAAATATTCGAGTAAATGCTAAAGTTGAAAATTGTGCTTTTTTTGCTTTGCTTTTTTCACTGCATTCTTTGAGATTGTGTTGAATTGGTTTGCAGATAAAATAGCTCTTCTATAAATAATAGCAGCGCTCACTCTCTCGCCACTACTTGAAACGAAATTAGCTGTCAATGCAGACTATTTGCGTGTGAAATTCAATTTCAATGACTTTATTCCCGTTTTAGAATCAAAAATTGCCTACTCACGACGATGTGCTTGGAGTTGTGTCCCACCTTGACTACATGGTCACCCTGTTGCTGGTTGAGTTGCATCACTGCAACAAGATATCGCTGCCGAGCGCGAACTCAAATCCGCCAGCGCCCTGCCTGGAGTACATGCTGAGTGAGAACTTATTGGACAAACTCTATGAATGGGGCATTACCACGGGACGATATTCGAACGCAGTGCGCTTGGAGCAGTTGAAACTCTACGAATTGTTGGTCAGTCACTCGAGACACCAGCTGCTGTGTCACGAGCCGTTTTTGCGGCCACTCCTGAAGATACTCGCCTCCAGTCAGGGGGAGATATTCCCTCCAGATCTGGAGAAGAGGCTGGTCATACTCCTGAATCAGTTGTGTGTTGTACTAATGCAAAATGTCCATCTGCTGGACCTGTTCTTCTTCTCGTCGGAGCAGCACCAGCAAGGACAATACAGTACAAAGTACCTTTGATCTCCTTCGTTTTCCATTTGAAGGGATCTATCTATTTTTGTCTCTTTTTAGCTTCATCATATTTTCGCTTCTGATACCCTATGTCCACCGTGAGGGTAGCCTCGGACACCAGGCACGTGATGCCCTGCTGCTGTGCATGGCACTGTCGCAAAAAAACTCAAACATTGGCACATACATCGCACAATACTCCTCCATGTGCCCACTATTGGTCACTGGTCTTGGAGGTCTCTACTCCCGGTTGCCAAATTCAATCGAAATCAATGCAGTCGACTGGCATCGAATTACGCCGGACGACGTCACCGAAATACCTGAGCTCACACTCTTCATGAATGCCCTAGAGTTTTGCAATGCCGTCGTCCAAGTGGCACACGATCTGATCAAGAATCAGTTGTTGGACTTCATGTACCAGGGATTCATAGTGCCTGTGCTAGGGCCGGCGATACTGCAGGTAAACGCTTCGAAACTCTATGAAACTTGTCTTTCGATTAATCTGTGGTGTGGGAAGTCCGTACTTAAGTTTTTTTGGTTGTCTGTCCTTTGGTTTTATGTTATGTTTCTGTTTCTTTCATTATTTGTGGATTAGTTTTATTTCAAACATGTAGCACTTGTCGTTGTGGACACGAGCTTGTTTATTACCTTTTTTTTTCTTCGCCAAATGGCCGTCCATAAAGCGGTAAACGAATTGCAAGTAAGCATTGTACCTTGTAAGCATCTAAACATTTTATGTTTTCTTCAAAAGAAAGTGCACAAAACCAGACCGCTGGTGTTTAATGTGTGTGAATATTTTAGAAGCACTCATGCAGTCAGCGCCTGAATGAAGTCCGCTCTCGTTTGGGTGGCACAGAGGAAGTGGCCGCACTCGAAATTTTGCACATGTATACATTCACTTTTACGCTTCTTTATTTCTCTCAAAGTATCCGCTCCTCAATTTTTTGATTCCACTAACCACACCAGGAAAAATCGAAAATTACACTTTACAGACATTCAAAGGCAAACATTTGCAGACAAACGTCGAGTCACAAATTTCAGCGATGTCCTACTTGGACTTGATCCTCCGTTCGGTGACGGAGCCGGGCTTGCTGAGGGCCTTCGTAAAGTTTCTATTGGATGAGGACAAGTTTGATGGGCAACGAATCTTGGATACACTCATCGATAGGCTAAGCGCCAGTGATTCAAACGTGAGTTCGGTTTCTTTTCAAACATCCGCATGCTCATTCTGTTCTCCCTCTCAACAGCTGTGCATGGTGGCGATGTCTCTGTTTGACACGCTCCTCAGTTTACACTGTGAGGACATAATGCTGGAGCTGTTACTTAAGTATCTGCTCCCAGGGAAACATGTTCCGATATCATACCGTCACAAAATCAACAAAATCGATCCATATGCAAACACAGCGGATTTCTTCTTAGAACTCACTCCGGACGTGATGAAGCGCGCCAGGGAACTGAAGCATAAATCATCATCGTCCGACGGAACAATGGCCAATGCATCGCCATCGCATCAGCCGGCGAACACAATGAGCAAGACAATTGGGGCAAACTGGAACTACTACGGACTGCATACGGGCGAAACGTTGTACTCCAACTACCATGCGTACTTGTTCGATGCGCATTACAAGATCGAACAGAGCCGCTTGGCCTGCAGAAAGTGGGCCAATTCGTATAAATATCAAAAGTGGCCACCTCGGCAACGTGCCACTGAGCAGACGGCGGAACGAATTACCGAAATGGTGAGAAATTTTTTCATCGAATTTAGCTGCAGTCCCTTACAGGCGACATACGCAGGCGATGCATCGAGTTCTTTGCTAGAAAGTGACAAGGGCAAGTGTGATAGTTTACAATCGATTGGCGAATCAAGTGGATATGAATCGTTTAAATGGCGTCCAGATGAAGAGCACGACAGCGGCGGCGAGGCAGTTCAGGTCACTGGAAATATCACATTGAACAGCTTGGAAGCGGAAGCTGACAATGCGACGAAGGCTAAAGCCAATTGGCGTGTGTCCAGCAAGAGGGATTTGATTATCACGGATTTGGATTTCTCGGAGGACTTGTTCGCCCAGGGGACAGTCTCTTTAGGTGCGTGTACATCTCGAGCGTGCTTACGTAGACCTATTTGTCAATTTTTCTTTCTCCTAAAGGTCCCTTCTTAAATGCAGTCTGGGGAAAACTTCAGACCTTCACCAGCAACAGCCTTTATGTTAATCTCCATCTGACAGGTCTAATAACACGATTGTCTTGGTATCCATTGCCGTTGACACAGTCCATTCTGCTGCGGCCTGACATTGTGACCACCTCCGATACACCGTCTTTCCATCAGGTGCTTCGAATACTGAAACAGCAGATCGACGCTGAACTGCCCGTGACCGAGGACTCCTTGGAGATAATCGATGTTGCACGATCGTACCTGATTGATCGAGAGTTTCGTCTGATCAATTCGCGAAAGGTAACCAGTGATGCGACCCTTAGGACGGGACCACGCGCCAACCTACAGCCAACAACGACGTTCGCAAACATATCGTCTTCGTCGCCCGTCCAAGTGACACCCTCGTCCTCGTATGACCCCTTCCGACGAAACGACAACAAACGAACAAGTCTCACAAAATCAATTTCAAACATGTTCAGTCGCAAACCCAACGGTAAGTCGGATGATTTTCCAAGCTCACATTGGTTTACTTTAAGTTCCATTAATACGGTCATCATTTACAAAATCATTCACGTGGTAACACACACTCTTGGTGATGGAACAAAACTACACTCTTAGAAAGAACACACACCTACACACACATATGTAATGTAGTCAATTGGATCCGAAAGGGGACACATTCCACAAGCCTTAAATTGTGTTCCAAACCTACATACGTATACCGACTATATAATTATCTCTTGTCTTCTCTAAGAATCGAAGTAAAATATATTTCTTATTTTGTATTCTCTTCTTTTTAATCAGCTTCATCAGGCTTATCACAAATTTACGCATTCTTCACTGGTAAATATTTCACAGAACAAGAAAAAACTGAAGCACTTATTTTAGTAGTTAACTGTTAACTCCCCTTCCGCCCACCCCTTTTGTTATGTGCGTTCTTTTTGGTTGATAGTGGAATATATGTTATACTTCACTTTACGTGCTTTATGTAGTCTTAATTTCTTATCAGTAGTCGCAAACATTGTTGTCAGCACACAATGCATGTCTTAGCAACAATGGCGAATGTTACAGATTATAACATTGAGTCATGTGCACACAAACGTGCTGACAGCATATGAGTAACTTGTTTGCATTTAGACTTTACCCAATCTATTATCCCACTCTTCCGCTAATCTATCTCTCTCTCTCTCTCTCTCTCTCTCTGAAACATCTCTCCTGATTGTTTTTTTTTTCCTCCTAACTACTGAACTAACTGAAACTCGTGTGCTTGCGTATTTATCACCCATGCATGTTTATGTCTCACAAAATACATGAATAATCTTTTGTGGATATTTGCTAAAAAAACTCTCGAAACCTCTTCAACAGGATCAACTCTGTCAAATGCCGCCCAATCACTGGGCGCCTCTTCGCCTCATTCCCTTCTCTCGCAGTCGCAATCAAATTCATCTTCCCAAAACCAAATGAACAGTATTCCAATGCGCGAGTCCACCCCCAGCGGTACGTCGATAACATCAACTGTTGGATCAAGCTCTGGTTCTGCATCGAATACAACAGCAACAAATTCAGCAATGTCATCACTGAGCAGTGCAACAATGATTGGCGGATCGACGGAACCAGTCTCCTTGGATTCGCTTTCATCGATGTCCTCAACACTGGGTGCTATAGCCAATTCAAGTGGCACAGAACGATCCAGGGACCTCTCGTTGTGCGCCGTGCTCTTGGACGAGTGGCTAAAGGAACTCGCCGCTATATCCCAGGAGCAATCTATCGTCATGATCAGCGATAATCTGTGATCCACGAAGCCGAATCGGGGGCGCATTCTCCTTCGATTAGACCGAACAAAACAGCCGGGATATGTTTGGCATTCCCAGTGGCATCCCAAAATTGTGGCAATATATACATACATAATATTTGATAAAAAAATATTCTCCTTTCTTAAGCATGTACATTTTTATTTGTCTAACTTCTGCTCCTAGAGTCCACGCAGCAACAGAGAATGTATTCTAAAATAATTGTTTTTCTTTTCTTAACATCGTACATCGCATCCTGTGAATTTTTGATTACACATATTGTATTATCGTATCTTTGCCCAGCTTCCTTAATTTATGTACCATTGAGCAACCGATATATTGTTTGTATGATTTACCTAAGAAATGACGGAAAGCACTTGTAAATTTTGTAAATGGTGTGTTGTTTTCGAGAACAATTAACGTAATTTATAACAAAAACAAACAAACAAACAAAAAAAGAAACAAAAAATCAATAAATTAAGAATGACAATTCGAACAAACTTAGTGCCTATTCCGAACGTGAGATACTTTTTTGTAAATTATATATTATTTTTATTGTAACACGCAAAGGAAACAGGGTGAAGAGTATAGATCAATTGTATTTTTTTTGTTGTCGGTATCAGTATACAAATATACATATTGTATTACCCGTTGCGTATTTAATAGTAATTAAAAGAGGATAATACAATGACCTTATTGCAACACACACGTGTGTTGGTTTTATACATGCGTATTTACATGGTTTACTATGAATCACACTTTTCTTTTGTAAGAAACAAATTATATTGAATAAAATTGAGGAAAAGAGTTTGTGCGTCTTTTTGGAAAAAAACTGAAAAAAATTCGTCGGATCCATTCCTGTCCTTGGATTTCGATAAAACACATCTAAACACATAACCACAGGTGTACACAGGTCGTAGGTACGCCTAGTTGGGCCGCTGTGACAGTTGGAAGATGAGCCTTGAAAAGGCTCAGATATCGTTACTATACACTGTCAATTTTTTTAGGTGAAAAATTCGATGTCGTCGGATCCACTCCAGTCTTTGGATTTCGATAATACACATCTAAACACATAACCACACGTGTACACAGGTCGTAGGTACGCCTAGTTGGGCCGCTGTGCCAGTTGGAAGATGAGCCATGAAAAGGCTCCAAAATCCTTACTATACACTGTCAACTTTTTTAGGTGAAAAATTCGATGTCGTCGGATCCACTCCAGTCTTTGGATTTCGATAATACACATCTAAACACATAACCACAGGTGTACACAGGTCGTAGGTACGCCTAGTTGGGCCGCTGTGGCAGTTGGAAGATGAGCCATGAAAAGGCTCCAAAATCCTTACTATACACTGTCAATTTTTTTAGGTGAAAAATTCGATGTCGTCGGATCTACTCCAGTCTTTGGATTTCGATAATACACATCTAAACACATAACCACTGGTGTACACAGGTGTACACAGGTCGTAGGTACGCCTAGTTGGGCCGCTGTGGCAGTTGGAAGATGAGCCATGAAAAGGCTCCAAAATCCTGACTATACACTGTCAATTTTTTTAGGTGAAAAATTCGATGTCGTCGGATCCACTCCAGTCTTTGGATTTCGATAATACACATCTAAACACATAACCACAGGTGTACACAGGTCGTAGGTACGCCTAGTTGGGCCGCTGTGGCAGTTGGAAGATGCGCCATGAAAGGGCTCATATATCCTTACTATACACTGTCAATTTTTTTAGGTGAAAAATTCGATGTCGTCGGATTCACTCCAGTCTTTGGATTTCGATAATACACATCTAAACACATAACCACAGGTGTACACAGGTCGTAGGTACGCCTAGTTGGGCCGCTGTGGCAGTTGGAAAATGAGCCATGAAAAGGCTCCAAAATCCTTACTATACACAAAAATTCGATGTCGTCGGATCCACTCCAGTCTTTGAATTTCGATAATACACATCTAAACACATAACCACAGGTGTACACAGGTCGTAGGTACGCCTAGTTGGGCCGCTGTGGCAGTTGGAAGATGCGCCATGAAAGGGCTCATATATCCTTACTATACACTGTCAATTTTTTTAGGTGAAAAATTCGATGTCGTCGGATCCACTCCAGTCTTTGGATTTCGATAATACACATCTAAACACATAACCACAGGTGTACACAGGTCGTAGGTACGCCTAGTTGGGCCGCTGTGCCAGTTGGAAAATGAGCCATGAAAAGGCTCCAAAATCCTTACTATACACTGTCAATTTTTTTAGGTGAAAAATTCGATGTCGTCGGATCCACTCCAGTCTTTGAATTTCGATAATACACATCTAAACACATAACCACAGGTGTACACAGGTCGTAGGTACGCCTAGTTGGGCCGCTGTGGCAGTTGGAAGATGCGCCATGAAAGGGCTCATATATCCTTACTATACACTGTCAATTTTTTTAGGTGAAAAATTCGATGTCGTCGGATCCACTCCAGTCTTTGGATTTCGATAATACACATCCAAACACATAACCACAGGTGTACACAGGTCGTAGGTACACGTAGTTGGGCCGCTGTGGCAGTTGGAAGAAGAGCCATGAAAAGGCTCCAAAATCCTTACTATACACTGTACATTTTTTTAGGTGAAAAATTCGATGTCGTCGGATCCACTCCAGTCTTTGGATTTCGATAATACACATCTAAACACATAACCACAGGTGTACACAGGTCGTAGGTACGCCTAGTTGGGCCGCTGTGGCAGTTGGAAGATGAGCCACAAAAAGGCTCCAAGATCCTTACAATACACTGTCAATTTTTTTAGGTGAAAAATTCGATGTCGTCGGATCCACTCCAGTCTTTGGATTTCGATAATACACATCTAAACACATAACCACAGGTGTACACAGGTCGTAGGTACGCCTAGTTGGGCCGCTGTGGCAGTTGGAAGATGAGCCATGAAAGGGCTCATATATCCTTACTATACACTGTCAATTTTTTTAGGTGAAAAATTCGATGTCGTCGGATCCACTCCAGTCTTTGGATTTCGATAATACACATCTAAACACATAACCACAGGTGTACACAGGTCGTAGGTACGCCTAGTTGGGCTGCTGTGGCAGTTGGAAGATGAGCCTTGAAAAGTCTCAGATATCCTTACTATACACTGTCAATTTTTTTAGGTGAAAAATTCGATGTCGTCGGATCCACTCCAGTCTTTGGATTTCGATAATGCACATCTAAACACATAACCACAGGTGTACACAGGTCGTAGGTACGCCTAGTTGGGCCGCTGTGGCAGTTGGAAGATGAGCCATGAAAGGGCTCATATATCCTTACTATACACTGTCAATTTTTTTAGGTGAAAAATTCGATGTCGTCGGATCCACTCCAGTCTTTGGATTTCGATAATACACATCTAAACACATAACCACAGGTGTACACAGGTCGTAGGTACGCCTAGTTGGGCCGCTGTGGCAGTTGGAAGATGAGCCATGAAAGGGCTCATATATCCTTACTATACACTGTCAATTTTTTTAGGTGAAAAATTCGATGTCGTCGGATCCACTCCAGTCTTTGGATTTCGATAATACACATCTAAACACATAACCACAGGTGTACACAGGTCGTAGGTACGCCTAGTTGGGCTGCTGTGGCAGTTGGAAGATGAGCCTTGAAAAGTCTCAGATATCCTTACTATACACTGTCAATATTTTTAGGTGAAAAATTCGATGTCGTCGGATCCACTCCAGTCTTTGGATTTCGATAATGCACATCTAAACACATAACCACAGGTGTACACAGGTCGTAGGTACGCCTAGTTGGGCCGCTGTGGCAGTTGGAAGATGAGCCATGAAAGGGCTCATATATCCTTACTATACACTGTCAATTTTTTTAGGTGAAAAATTCGATGTCGTCGGATCCACTCCAGTCTTTGGATTTCGATAATACACATCTAAACACATAACCACAGGTGTACACAGGTCGTAGGTACGCCTAGTTGGGCCGCTGTGGCAGTTGGAAGATGAGCCATGAAAGGGCTCATATATCCTTACTATACACTTTCAATTTTTTTAGGTGAAAAATTCGATGTCGTCGGATCCACTCCAGTCTTTGGATTTCGATAATACACATCTAAACACATAACCACAGGTGTACACAGGTCGTAGCTACGCCTAGTTGGGCCGCTGTGGAAGTTGGAAGATGAGCCATGAAAAGGCTATAAAATCCTTACTATACACTGTCAATTTTTTTAGGTGAAAAATTCGATGTCGTCGGATCCACTCCAGTCTTTGGATTTCGATAATACACATCTAAACACATAACCACAGGTGTACACAGGTCGTAGGTACGCCTAGTTGGGCCGCTGTGGCAGTTGGAAGATGAGCCATGAAAGGGCTCATATATCCTTACTATACACTGTCAATTTTTTTAGGCGAAAAATTCGATGTCGTCGGACCCACTCCAGTCTTTGAATTTCGATAATACACATCTAAACACATAACCACAGGTGTACACAGGTCGTAGGTACGCCTAGTTGGGCCGCTGTGGCCGTTGGAAGATGAGCCATGAAAAGGCTATAAAATCCTTACTATACACTGTCAATTTTTTTTAGGCGAAAAATTCGATGTCGTCGGATCCACTCCAGTCTTTGGATTTCGATAATACACATCTAAACACATAACCACAGGTGTACACAGGTCGTAGGTACGCCTAGTTGGGCCGCTGTGGCAGTTGGAAGATGAGCCATGAAAGGGCTCATATATCCTTACTATACACTGTCAATTTTTTTAGGTGAAAAATTCGATGTCGTCGGATCCACTCCAGTCTTTGGATTTCGATAATACACATCTAAACACATAACCACAGGTGTACACAGGTCGTAGGTACGCCTAGTTGGGCTGCTGTGGCAGTTGGAAGATGAGCCTTGAAAAGTCTCATATATCCTTACTATACACTGTCAATTTTTTTAGGTGAAAAATTCGATGTCGTCGGATCCACTCCAGTCTTTGGATTTCGATAATACACATCTAAACACATAACCACAGGTGTACACAGGTCGTAGGTACGCCTAGTTGGGCTGCTGTGGCAGTTGGAAGATGAGCCTTGAAAAGTCTCAGATATCCTTACTATACACTGTCAATTTTTTTAGGTGAAAAATTCGATGTCGTCGGATCCACTCCAGTCTTTGGATTTCGATAATGCACATCTAAACACATAACCACAGGTGTACACAGGTCGTAGGTACGCCTAGTTGGGCCGCTGTGGCAGTTGGAAGATGAGCCATGAAAGGGCTCATATATCCTTACTATACACTGTCAATTTTTTTAGGTGAAAAATTCGATGTCGTCGGATCCACTCCAGTCTTTGGATTTCGATAATACACATCTAAACACATAACCACAGGTGTACACAGGTCGTAGCTACGCCTAGTTGGGCCGCTGTGGAAGTTGGAAGATGAGCCATGAAAAGGCTATAAAATCCTTACTATACACTGTCAATTTTTTTAGGTGAAAAATTCGATGTCGTCGGATCCACTCCAGTCTTTGGATTTCGATAATACACATCTAAACACATAACCACAGGTGTACACAGGTCGTAGGTACGCCTAGTTGGGCCGCTGTGGCAGTTGGAAGATGAGCCATGAAAGGGCTCATATATCCTTACTATACACTGTCAATTTTTTTAGGCGAAAAATTCGATGTCGTCGGACCCACTCCAGTCTTTGAATTTCGATAATACACATCTAAACACATAACCACAGGTGTACACAGGTCGTAGGTACGCCTAGTTGGGCCGCTGTGGCCGTTGGAAGATGAGCCATGAAAAGGCTATAAAATCCTTACTATACACTGTCAATTTTTTTTAGGCGAAAAATTCGATGTCGTCGGATCCACTCCAGTCTTTGGATTTCGATAATACACATCTAAACACATAACCACAGGTGTACACAGGTCGTAGGTACGCCTAGTTGGGCCGCTGTGGCAGTTGGAAGATGAGCCATGAAAGGGCTCATATATCCTTACTATACACTGTCAATTTTTTTAGGTGAAAAATTCGATGTCGTCGGATCCACTCCAGTCTTTGGATTTCGATAATACACATCTAAACACATAACCACAGGTGTACACAGGTCGTAGGTACGCCTAGTTGGGCTGCTGTGGCAGTTGGAAGATGAGCCTTGAAAAGTCTCATATATCCTTACTATACACTGTCAATTTTTTTAGGTGAAAAATTCGATGTCGTCGGATCCACTCCAGTCTTTGGATTTCGATAATACACATCTAAACACATAACCACAGGTGTACACAGGTCGTAGGTACGCCTAGTTGGGCCGCTGTGCCAATTGGAAGATGAGCCATGAAAAGGCTCCAAAATAATTACTACACACTGTAAATTTTTTTAGGTAAAAAATTCGATGTCGTCGGATCCACTCCAGTTTTGGATTTCGATAATACACATCTAAACACATAACCACAGGTGTACACAGGTCGTAGGTACGCCTAGTTGGGCCACTGTGGCAGTTGGAAATTGAGCCACAAAAAGGCTCCAAGATCCTTACTATACACTGTCAATTTTTTTAGGTGAAAAATTCGATGTCGTCGGATCCACTCCAGTCTTTGGATTTCGATAATACACATCTAAACACATAACCACAGGTGTACACAGGTCGTAGGTACGCCTAGTTGGGCCGCTGTAGCAGTTGGAAAATGAGCCATGAAAAGGCTCCAAAATCCTTACTATACACTGTCAATTTTTTTAGGTGAAAAATTCGATGTCGTCGGATCCACTCCAGTCTTTGGATTTCGATAATACACATCTAAACACATAACCACAGGTGTACACAGGTCGTAGGTACGCCTAGTTGGGCCGCTGTGGCCGTTGGAAGATGAGCCATGAAAAGGCTATAAAATCCTTACTATACACTGTCAATTTTTTTAGGTGAAAAATTCGATGTCGTCGGGTCTACTCCAGTCTTTGGATTTCGATAATACACATCCAAACGCATAACCACAGGTGTACACAGGTCGTAGGTACGCCTAGTTGGGCCGCTGTGGAAGTTGGAAGATGAGCCATGAAAGGGCTCATATATCCTTACTATACACTGTCAATTTTTTTAGGTGAAAAATTCGATGTCGTCGGATCCACTCCAGTCTTTGGATTTCGATAATACACATCTAAACACATAACCACAGGTGTACACAGGTCGTAGGTACGCCTAGTTGGGCCGCTGTGGCAGTTGGAAGATGAGCCATGAAAGGGCTCATATATCCTTACTATACACTGTCAATTTTTTTAGGTGAAAAATTCGATGTCGTCGGATCCACTCCAGTCTTTGGATTTCGATAATACACATCTAAACACATAACCACAGGTGTACACAGGTCGTAGGTACGCCTAGTTGGGCCGCTGTGACAGTTGGAAGATGAGCCATGAAAGGGCTCATATATCCTTACTATACACTGTCAATTTTTTTAGGCGAAAAATTAGATGTCGTCGGATCCACTCCAGTCTTTGGATTTCGATAATACACATCTAAACACATAACCACAGGTGTACACAGGTCGTAGGTACGCCTAGTTGGGCCGCTGTGGCAGTTGGAAGATGAGCCATGGAAGGGCTCATATATCCTTACTATACACTGTCAATTTTTTTAGGTGAAAAATTCGATGTCGTCGGATCCACTCCAATCTTTGGATTTCGATAATACACATCTAAACACATAACCACAGGTGTACACAGGTCGTAGGTACGCCTAGTTGGGCCGCTGTGGCAGTTGGAAGATGAGCCATGAAAGGGCTCATATATCCTTACTATACACTGTCAATTTTTTTAGGTGAAAAATTCGATGTCGTCGGATCCACTCCAGTCTTTGGATTTCGATAATACACATCTAAACACATAACCACAGGTGTACACAGGTCGTAGGTACGCCTAGTTGGGCCGCTGTGGCAGTTGGAAGATGAGCCATGAAAGGGCTCATATATCCTTACTATACACTGTCAATTTTTTTAGGTGAAAAATTCGATGTCGTCGGATCCACTCCAGTCTTTGGATTTCGATAATACACATCTAAACACATAACCACAGGTGTACACAGGTCGTAGGTACGCCTAGTTGGGCCGCTGTGGCAGTTGGAAGATGAGCCATGAAAAGGCTCCAAAATCCTTACTATACACTGTCAATTTTTTTAGGTGAAAAATTCGATGTCGTCGGATCCACTCCAGTCTTTGGATTTCGATAATACACATCTAAACACATAACCACAGGTGTACACAGGTCGTAGGTACGCCTAGTTGGGCCGCTGTGGCAGTTGGAAGATGAGCCTTGAAAAGGCTCAGATATCCTTACTATACACTGTCAATTTTTTTAGGTGAAAAATTCGATGTCGTCGGATCCACTCCAGTCTTTGGATTTCGATAATACACATCTAAACACATAACCACAGGTGTACACAGGTCGTAGGTACGCCTAGTTGGGCCGCTGTGGCAGTTGGAAGATGAGCCATGAAAGGGCTCATATATCCTTACTATACACTGTCAATTTTTTTAAGGTGAAAAATTCAATGTCGTCGGATCCACTCCAGTCTTTGTATTTCGATAATACACATCTAAACACATAACCACAGGTGTACACAGGTCGTAGGTACGCCTAGTTGGGCCGCTGTGGCAGTTGGAAGATGAGCCATGGAAGGGCTCATACATCCTTACTATACACTGTCAATTTTTTTAGGTGAAAAATTCGATGTCGTCGGATCCACTCCAGTCTTTGGATTTCGATAATACACATCTAAACACATAACCACAGGTGTACACAGGTCGTAGGTACGCCTAGTTGGGCCGCTGTGGCAGTTGGAAGATGAGCCATGAAAGGGCTCATATATCCTTACTATACACTGTCAATTTTTTTAGGTGAAAAATTCGATGTCGTCGGATCCACTCCAGTCTTTGGATTTCGATAATACACATCTAAACACATAACCACAGGTGTACACAGGTCGTAGGTACGCCTAGTTGGGCCGCTGTGGCAGTTGGAAGATGAGCCATGAAAAGGCTATAAAATCCTTACTATACACTGTCAATTTTTTTTAGGTGAAAAATTCGATGTCGTCGGATCCACTCCAGTCTTTGGATTTCGATAATACACATCTAAACACATAACCACAGGTGTACACAGGTCGTAGGTACGCCTAGTTGGGCCGCTGTGGCCGTTGGAAGATGAGCCATGAAAAGGCTATAAAATCCTTACTATACACTGTCAATTTTTTTAGGTGAAAAATTCGATGTCGTCGGATCCACTCCAGTCTTTGGATTTCGATAATACACATCTAAACACATAACCACAGGTGTACACAGGTCGTAGGTACGCCTAGTTGGGCCGCTGTGGCAGTTGGAAGATGAGCCTTGAAAAGGCTCAGATATCCTTACTATACACTGTCAATTTTTTTAGGTGAAAAATTCGATGTCGTCGGATCCACTCCAGTCTTTGGATTTCGATAATACACATCTAAACACATAACCACAGGTGTACACAGGTCGTAGGTACGCCTAGTTGGGCCGCTGTGGCAGTTGGAAGATGAGCCATGAAAAGGCTCCAAAATCCTTACTATACACTGTCAATTTTTTTAGGTGAAAAATTCGATGTCGTCGGATCCACTCCAGTCTTTGGATTTCGATAATACACATCTAAACACATAACCACAGGTGTACACAGGTCGTAGGTACGCCTAGTTGGGCCGCTGTGGCAGTTGGAAGATGAGCCATGAAAGGGCTCATATATCCTTACTATACACTGTCAATTTTTTTAGGTGAAAAATTCGATGTCGTCGGATCCACTCCAGTCTTTGGATTTCGATAATACACATCTAAACACATAACCACAGGTGTACACAGGTCGTAGGTACGCCTAGTTGGGCCGCTGTGGCAGTTGGAAGATGAGCCTTGAAAAGGCTCAGATATCCTTACTATACACTGTCAATTTTTTTAGGTGAAAAATTCGATGTCGTCGGATCCACTCCAGTCTTTGGATTTCGATAATACACATCTAAACACATAACCACAGGTGTACACAGGTCGTAGGTACGCCTAGTTGGGCCGCTGTGGCCGTTGGAAGATGAGCCATGAAAAGGCTATAAAATCCTTACTATACACTGTCAATTTTTTTAGGTGAAAAATTCGATGTCGTCGGATCAACTCCAGTCTTTGGATTTCGATAATACACATCTAAACACATAACCACAGGTGTACACAGGTCGTAGGTACGCCTAGTTGGGCCGCTGTGGCAGTTGGAAGATGAGCCATGAAAGGGCTCATATATCCTTACTATACACTGTCAATTTTTTTAAGGTGAAAAATTCAATGTCGTCGGATCCACTCCAGTCTTTGGATTTCGATAATACACATCTAAACACATAACCACAGGTGTACACAGGTCGTAGGTAGGCCTAGTTGGGCCGCTGTGGCAGTTGGAAGATGAGCCATGAAAAGGCTCATATATCCTTACTATACACTGTCAATTTTTTTAGGTGAAAAATTCGATGTCGTCGGATCCACTCCAGTCTTTGGATTTCGATAATACACATCTAAACACATAACCACAGGTGTACACAGGTCGTAGGTACGCCTAGTTGGGCCGCTGTGGCCGTTGGAAGATGAGCCATGAAAAGGCTATAAAATCCTTACTATACACTGTCAATTTTTTTAGGTGAAAAATTCGATGTCGTCGGATCCACTCCAGTCTTTGGATTTCGATAATACACATCTAAACACATAACCACAGGTGTACACAGGTCGTAGGTACGCCTAGTTGGGCCGCTGTGGCAGTTGGAAGATGAGCCTTGAAAAGGCTCAGATATCCTTACTATACACTGTCAATTTTTTTAGGTGAAAAATTCGATGTCGTCGGATCCACTCCAGTCTTTGGATTTCGATAATACACATCTAAACACATAACCACAGGTGTACACAGGTCGTAGGTACGCCTAGTTGGGCCGCTGTGGCAGTTGGAAGATGAGCCATGAAAGGGCTCATATATCCTTACTATACACTGTCAATTTTTTTAAGGTGAAAAATTCAATGTCGTCGGATCCACTCCAGTCTTTGTATTTCGATAATACACATCTAAACACATAACCACAGGTGTACACAGGTCGTAGGTACGCCTAGTTGGGCCGCTGTGGCAGTTGGAAGATGAGCCATGAAAAGGCTATAAAATCCTTACTATACACTGTCAATTTTTTTAGGTGAAAAATTCGATGTCGTCGGATCCACTCCAGTCTTTGGATTTCGATAATACACATCTAAACACATAACCACAGGTGTACACAGGTCGTAGGTACGCCTAGTTGGGCCGCTGTGGCAGTTGGAAGATGAGCCTTGAAAAGGCTCAGATATCCTTACTATACACTGTCAATTTTTTTAGGTGAAAAATTCGATGTCGTCGGATCCACTCCAGTCTTTGGATTTCGATAATACACATCTAAACACATAACCACAGGTGTACACAGGTCGTAGGTACGCCTAGTTGGGCCGCTGTGGCAGTTGGAAGATGAGCCATGAAAGGGCTCATATATCCTTACTATACACTGTCAATTTTTTTAGGTGAAAAATTCGATGTCGTCGGATCCACTCCAGTCTTTGGATTTCGATAATACACATCTAAACACATAACCACAGGTGTACACAGGTCGTAGGTACGCCTAGTTGGGCCGCTGTGGCCGTTGGAAGATGAGCCATGAAAAGGCTCCAAAATCCTTACTATACACTGTCAATTTTTTTAGGTGAAAAATTCGATGTCGTCGGATCCACTCCAGTCTTTGGATTTCGATAATACACATCTAAACACATAACCACAGGTGTACACAGGTCGTAGGTACGCCTAGTTGGGCCGCTGTGGCCGTTGGAAGATGAGCCATGAAAAGGCTATAAAATCCTTACTATACACTGTCAATTTTTTTAGGTGAAAAATTCGATGTCGTCGGATCCACTCCAGTCTTTGGATTTCGATAATACACATCTAAACACATAACCACAGGTGTACACAGGTCGTAGGAACGCCTAGTTGGGCCGCTGTGGCAGTTGGAAGATGAGCCATGAAAGGGCCTAGTTGGGCCGCTGTGGCAGTTGGAAGATGAGCCATGAAAGGGCTCATATATCCTTACTATACACTGTCAATTTTTTTAAGGTGAAAAATTCAATGTCGTCGGATCCACTCCAGTCTTTGGATTTCGATAATACACATCTAAACACATAACCACAGGTGTACACAGGTCGTAGGTGGGCCTAGTTGGGCCGCTGTGGCAGTCGGAAGATGAGCCATGAAAAGGCTCATATATCCTTACTATACACTGTCAATTTTTTTAGGTGAAAAATTCGATGTCGTCGGATCCACTCCAGTCTTTGGATTTCGATAATACACATCTAAACACATAACCACAGGTGTACACAGGTCGTAGGTACGCCTAGTTGGGCCGCTGTGGCCGTTGGAAGATGAGCCATGAAAAGGCTATAAAATCCTTACTATACACTGTCAATTTTTTTAGGTGAAAAATTCGATGTCGTCGGATCCACTCCAGTCTTTGGATTTCGATAATACACATCTAAACACATAACCACAGGTGTACACAGGTCGTAGGTACGCCTAGTTGGGCCGCTGTGGCAGTTGGAAGATGAGCCATGAAAGGGCTCATATATCCTTACTATACACTGTCAATTTTTTTAAGGTGAAAAATTCAATGTCGTCGGATCCACTCCAGTCTTTGGATTTCGATAATACACATCTAAACACATAACCACAGGTGTACACAGGTCGTAGGTAGGCCTAGTTGGGCCGCTGTGGCAGTTGGAAGATGAGCCATGAAAAGGCTCATATATCCTTACTATACACTGTCAATTTTTTTAGGTGAAAAATTCGATGTCGTCGGATCCACTCCAGTCTTTGGATTTCGATAATACACATCTAAACACATAACCACAGGTGTACACAGGTCGTAGGTACGCCTAGTTGGGCCGCTGTGGCCGTTGGAAGATGAGCCATGAAAAGGCTATAAAATCCTTACTATACACTCTCAATTTTTTTAGGTGAAAAATTCGATGTCGTCGGATCCACTCCAGTCTTTGGATTTCGATAATACACATCTAAACACATAACCACAGGTGTACACAGGTCGTAGGTAGGCCTAGTTGGGCCGCTGTGGCAGTTGGAAGATGAGCCATGAAAAGGCTCATATATCCTTACTATACACTGTCAATTTTTTTAAGGTGAAAAATTCAATGTCGTCGGATCCACTCCAGTCTTTGTATTTCGATAATACACATCTAAACACATAACCACAGGTGTACACAGGTCGTAGGTACGCCTAGTTGGGCCGCTGTGGCAGTTGGAAGATGAGCCATGAAAAGGCTATAAAATCCTTACTATACACTGTCAATTTTTTTAGGTGAAAAATTCGATGTCGTCGGATCCACTCCAGTCTTTGGATTTCGATAATACACATCTAAACACATAACCACAGGTGTACACAGGTCGTAGGTACGCCTAGTTGGGCCGCTGTGGCAGTTGGAAGATGAGCCATGAAAAGGCTATAAAATCCTTACTATACACTGTCAATTTTTTTAGGTGAAAAATTCGATGTCGTCGGATCCACTCCAGTCTTTGGATTTCGATAATACACATCTAAACACATAACCACAGGTGTACACAGGTCGTAGGTACGCCTAGTTGGGCCGCTGTGGCAGTTGGAAGATGAGCCTTGAAAAGGCTCAGATATCCTTACTATACACTGTCAATTTTTTTAAGGTGAAAAATTCAATGTCGTCGGATCCACTCCAGTCTTTGTATTTCGATAATACACATCTAAACACATAACCACAGGTGTACACAGGTCGTAGGTACGCCTAGTTGGGCCGCTGTGGCAGTTGGAAGATGAGCCATGAAAAGGCTATAAAATCCTTACTATACACTGTCAATTTTTTTAGGTGAAAAATTCGATGTCGTCGGATCCACTCCAGTCTTTGGATTTCGATAATACACATCTAAACACATAACCACAGGTGTACACAGGTCGTAGGTACGCCTAGTTGGGCCGCTGTGGCAGTTGGAAGATGAGCCTTGAAAAGGCTCAGATATCCTTACTATACACTGTCAATTTTTTTAGGTGAAAAATTCGATGTCGTCGGATCCACTCCAGTCTTTGGATTTCGATAATACACATCTAAACACATAACCACAGGTGTACACAGGTCGTAGGTACGCCTAGTTGGGCCGCTGTGGCAGTTGGAAGATGAGCCATGAAAGGGCTCATATATCCTTACTATACACTGTCAATTTTTTTAGGTGAAAAATTCGATGTCGTCGGATCCACTCCAGTCTTTGGATTTCGATAATACACATCTAAACACATAACCACAGGTGTACACAGGTCGTAGGTACGCCTAGTTGGGCCGCTGTGGCCGTTGGAAGATGAGCCATGAAAAGGCTATAAAATCCTTACTATACACTGTCAATTTTTTTAGGTGAAAAATTCGATGTCGTCGGATCCACTCCAGTCTTTGGATTTCGATAATACACATCTAAACACATAACCACAGGTGTACACAGGTCGTAGGTACGCCTAGTTGGGCCGCTGTGGCCGTTGGAAGATGAGCCATGAAAAGGCTGTAAAATCCTTACTATACACTGTCAATTTTTTTAGGTGAAAAATTCGATGTCGTCGGATCCACTCCAGTCTTTGGATTTCGATAATACACATCTAAACACATAACCACAGGTGTACACAGGTCGTAGGTACGCCTAGTTGGGCCGCTGTGGCAGTTGGAAGATGAGCCATGAAAGGGCTCATATATCCTTACTATACACTGTCAATTTTTTTAAGGTGAAAAATTCAATGTCGTCGGATCCACTCCAGTCTTTGGATTTCGATAATACACATCTAAACACATAACCACAGGTGTACACAGGTCGTAGGTACGCCTAGTTGGGCCGCTGTGGCAGTTGGAAGATGAGCCATGAAAGGGCTCATATATCCTTACTATACACTGTCAATTTTTTTAAGGTGAAAAATTCAATGTCGTCGGATCCACTCCAGTCTTTGTATTTCGATAATACACATCTAAACACATAACCACAGGTGTACACAGGTCGTAGGTACGCCTAGTTGGGCCGCTGTGGCAGTTGGAAGATGAGCCATGAAAAGGCTATAAAATCCTTACTATACACTGTCAATTTTTTTAGGCGAAAAATTCGATGTCGTCGGACCCACTCCAGTCTTTGGATTTCGATAATACACATCTAAACACATAACCACAGGTGTACACAGGTCGTAGGTACGCCTAGTTGGGCCGCTGTGGCAGTTGGAAGATGAGCCATGAAAGGGCTCATATATCCTTACTATACACTGTCAATTTTTTTAGGTGAAAAATTCGATGTCGTCGGATCCACTCCAGTCTTTGGATTTCGATAATACACATCTAAACACATAACCACAGGTGTACACAGGTCGTAGGTACGCCTAGTTGGGCCGCTGTGGCAGTTGGAAGATGAGCCATGAAAGGGCTCATATATCCTTACTATACACTGTCAATTTTTTTAGGTGAAAAATTCGATGTCGTCGGATCCACTCCAGTCTTTGGATTTCGATAATACACATCTAAACACATAACCACAGGTGTACACAGGTCGTAGGTACGCCTAGTTGGGCCGCTGTGGAAGTTGGAAGATGAGCCATGAAAGGGCTCATATATCCTTACTATACATTGTCAATTTTTTTAGGTGAAAAATTCGATGTCGTCGGATCCACTCCAGTCTTTGGATTTCGATAATACACATCTAAACACATAACCACAGGTGTACACAGGTCGTAGGTACGCCTAGTTGGGCCGCTGTGGCAGTTGGAAGATGAGCCATGAAAAGGCTCCAAAATCCTTACTATACACTGTCAATTTTTTTAGGTGAAAAATTCGATGTCGTCGGATCCACTCCAGTCTTTGGATTTCGATAATACACATCTAAACACATAACCACAGGTGTACACAGGTCGTAGGTACGCCTAGTTGGGCCGCTGTGGCAGTTGGAAGATGAGCCTTGAAAAGGCTCAGATATCCTTACTATACACTGTCAATTTTTTTAGGTGAAAAATTCGATGTCGTCGGATCCACTCCAGTCTTTGGATTTCGATAATACACATCTAAACACATAACCACAGGTGTACACAGGTCGTAGGTACGCCTAGTTGGGCCGCTGTGGCAGTTGGAAGATGAGCCATGAAAAGGCTCCAAAATCCTTACTATACACTGTCAATTTTTTTAGGTGAAAAATTCGATGTCGTCGGATCCACTCCAGTCTTTGGATTTCGATAATACACATCTAAACACATAACCACAGGTGTACACAGGTCGTAGGTACGCCTAGTTGGGCCGCTGTGGCAGTTGGAAGATGAGCCATGAAAAGGCTCCAAAATCCTTACTATACACTGTAAATTTTTTTAGGTGAAAAATTCGATGTCGTCGGATCCACTCCAGTCTTTGGATTTCGATAATACACATCTAGACACATAACCACAGGTGTACACAGGTCGTAGGTACGCCTAGTTGGGCCGCTGTGGCAGTTGGAAGATGAGCCTTGAAAAGGCTCAGATATCCTTACTATACACTGTCAATTTTTTTAAGGTGAAAAATTCAATGTCGTCGGATCCACTCCAGTCTTTGTATTTCGATAATACACATCTAAACACATAACCACAGGTGTACACAGGTCGTAGGTACGCCTAGTTGGGCCGCTGTGGCAGTTGGAAGATGAGCCATGAAAGGGCTCATATATCCTTACTATACACTGTCAATTTTTTTAGGTGAAAAATTCGATGTCGTCGGATCCACTCCAGTCTTTGGATTTCGATAATACACATCTAAACACATAACCACAGGTGTACACAGGTCGTAGGTACGCCTAGTTGGGCCGCTGTGGCAGTTGGAAGATGAGCCATGAAAAGGCTCCAAAATCCTTACTATACACTGTCAATTTTTTTAGGTGAAAAATTCGATGTCGTCGGATCCACTCCAGTCTTTGGATTTCGATAATACACATCTAAACACATAACCACAGGTGTACACAGGTAGGTACGCCTAGTTGGGCCGCTGTGGCAGTTGGAAGATGAGCCTTGAAAAGGCTCAGATATCCTTACTATACACTGTCAATTTTTTTAGGTGAAAAATTCAATGTCGTCGGATCCACTCCAGTCTTTGGATTTCGATAATACACATCTAAACACATAACCACAGGTGTACACAGGTCGTAGGTACGCCTAGTTGGGCCGCTGTGGCAGTTGGAAGATGAGCCATGAAAGGGCTCATATATCCTTACTATACACTGTCAATTTTTTTAGGTGAAAAATTCGATGTCGTCGAATCCACTCCAGTCTTTGGATTTCGATAATACACATCTAAACACATAACCACAGGTGTACACAGGTCGTAGGTACGCCTAGTTGGGCCGCTGTGGCCGTTGGAAGATGAGCCATGAAAAGGCTATAAAATCCTTACTATACACTGTCAATTTTTTTAGGTGAAAAATTCGATGTCGTCGGATCCACTCCAGTCTTTGGATTTCGATAATACACATCTAAACACATAACCACAGGTGTACACAGGTCGTAGGTACGCCTAGTTGGGCCGCTGTGGCAGTTGGAAGATGAGCCATGAAAGGGCTCATATATCCTTACTATACACTGTCAATTTTTTTAAGGTGATAAATTCAATGTCGTCGGATCCACTCCAGTCTTTGTATTTCGATAATACACATCTAAACACATAACCACAGGTGTACACAGGTCGTAGGTACGCCTAGTTGGGCCGCTGTGGCAGTTGGAAGATGAGCCATGAAAAGGCTATAAAATCCTTACTATACACTGTCAATTTTTTTAGGTGAAAAATTCGATGTCGTCGGATCCACTCCAGTCTTTGGATTTCGATAATACACATCTAAATACATAACCACAGGTGTACACAGGTCGTAGGTACGCTTAGTTGGGCCGCTGTGGCAGTTGGAAGATGAGCCTTGAAAAGGCTCAGATATCCTTACTATACACTGTCAATTTTTTTAGGTGAAAAATTCGATGTCGTCGGATCCACTCCAGTCTTTGGATTTCGATAATACACATCTAAACACATAACCACAGGTGTACACAGGTCGTAGGTACGCCTAGTTGGGCCGCTGTGGCAGTTGGAAGATGAGCCATGAAAGGGCTCATATATCCTTACTATACACTGTCAATTTTTTTAAGGTGATAAATTCAATGTCGTCGGATCCACTCCAGTCTTTGTATTTCGATAATACACATCTAAACACATAACCACAGGTGTACACAGGTCGTAGGTACGCCTAGTTGGGCCGCTGTGGCAGTTGGAAGATGAGCCATGAAAAGGCTATAAAATCCTTACTATACACTGTCAATTTTTTTAGGTGAAAAATTCGATGTCGTCGGATCCACTCCAGTCTTTGGATTTCGATAATACACATCTAAATACATAACCACAGGTGTACACAGGTCGTAGGTACGCCTAGTTGGGCCGCTGTGGCAGTTGGAAGATGAGCCATGAAAGGGCTCATATATCCTTACTATACACTGTCAATTTTTTTAGGCGAAAAATTCGATGTCGTCGGATCCACTCCAGTCTTTGGATTTCGATAATACACATCTAAACACATAACCACAGGTACACAGGTCGTAGGTACGCCTGGTTGGGCCGCTGTGGCCGTTGGAAGATGAGCCATGAAAAGGCTCATATATCCTTACTATACACTGTCAATTTTTTTAGGTGAAAAATTCGATGTCGTCGGATCCACTCCAGTCTTTGGATTTCGATAATACACATCTAAACACATAACCACAGGTGTACACAGGTCGTAGGTACGCCTAGTTGGGCCGCTGTGACAGTTGGAAGATGAGCCATGAAAGGGCTCATATATCCTTACTATACACTGTCAATTTTTTTAGGCGAAAAATTAGATGTCGTCGGATCCACTCCAGTCTTTGGATTTCGATAATACACATCTAAACACATAACCACAGGTGTACACAGGTCGTAGGTACGCCTAGTTGGGCCGCTGTGGCAGTTGGAAGATGAGCCATGAAAGGGCTCATATATCCTTACTATACACTGTCAATTTTTTTAGGTGAAAAATTCGATGTCGTCGGATCCACTCCAGTCTTTGGATTTCGATAATACACATCTAAACACATAACCACAGGTGTACACAGGTCGTAGGTACGCCTAGTTGGGCCGCTGTGGCAGTTGGAAGATGAGCCATGAAAGGGCTCATATATCCTTACTATACACTGTCAATTTTTTTAGGTGAAAAATTCGATGTCGTCGGATCCACTCCAGTCTTTGGATTTCGATAATACACATCTAAACACATAACCACAGGTGTACACAGGTCGTAGGTACGCCTAGTTGGGCCGCTGTGGCAGTTGGAAGATGAGCCATGAAAGGGCTCATATATCCTTACTATACACTGTCAATTTTTTTAGGTGAAAAATTCGATGTCGTCGGATCCACTCCAGTCTTTGGATTTCGATAATACACATCTAAACACATAACCACAGGTGTACACAGGTCGTAGGTACGCCTAGTTGGGCCGCTGTGGCAGTTGGAAGATGAGCCATGAAAGGGCTCATATATCCTTACTATACACTGTCAATTTTTTTAGGTGAAAAATTCGATGTCGTCGGATCCACTCCAGTCTTTGGATTTCGATAATACACATCTAAACACATAACCACAGGTGTACACAGGTCGTAGGTACGCCTAGTTGGGCCGCTGTGGCAGTTGGAAGATGAGCCATGAAAGGGCTCATATATCCTTACTGTACACTGTAAATTTTTTTAGGTGAAAAATTCGATGTCGTCGGATCTACTCCAGTCTTTGGATTTCGATAATACACATCTAAACACATAACCACAGGTGTACACAGGTCGTAGGTACGCCTAGTTGGGCCGCTGTGCCAATTGGAAGATGAGCCATGAAAAGGCTCCAAAATCCTTACTATACACTGTCAATTTTTTTAGGTGAAAAATTCGATGTCGTCGGATCCACTCCAGTCTTTGGATTTCGATAATACACATCTAAACACATAACCACAGGTGTACACAGGTCGTAGGTACGCCTAGTTGGGCCGCTGTGGCAGTTGGAAGATGAGCCATGAAAGGGCTCATATATCCTTACTATACACTGTCAATTTTTTTAGGTGAAAAATTCGATGTCGTCGGATCCACTCCAGTCTTTGGATTTCGATAATACACATCTAAACACATAACCACAGGTGTACACAGGTCGTAGGTACGCCTAGTTGGGCCGCTGTGGCAGTTGGAAGATGAGCCATGAAAAGGCTATAAAATCCTTACTATACACTGTCAATTTTTTTAGGTGAAAAATTCGATGTCGTCGGATCCACTCCAGTCTTTGGATTTCGATAATACACATCTAAACACATAACCACAGGTGTACACAGGTCGTAGGTACGCCTAGTTGGGCCGCTGTGGCAGTTGGAAGATGAGCCATGAAAAGGCTATAAAATCCTTACTATACACTGTCAATTTTTTTAGGTGAAAAATTCGATGTCGTCGGATCCACTCCAGTCTTTGGATTTCGATAATACACATCTAAATACATAACCACAGGTGTACACAGGTCGTAGGTACGCTTAGTTGGGCCGCTGTGGCAGTTGGAAGATGAGCCTTGAAAAGGCTCAGATATCCTTACTATACACTGTCAATTTTTTTAGGTGAAAAATTCGATGTCGTCGGATCCACTCCAGTCTTTGGATTTCGATAATACACATCTAAACACATAACCACAGGTGTACACAGGTCGTAGGTACGCCTAGTTGGGCCGCTGTGGCAGTTGGAAGATGAGCCATGAAAGGGCTCATATATCCTTACTATACACTGTCAATTTTTTTAAGGTGATAAATTCAATGTCGTCGGATCCACTCCAGTCTTTGTATTTCGATAATACACATCTAAACACATAACCACAGGTGTACACAGGTCGTAGGTACGCCTAGTTGGGCCGCTGTGGCAGTTGGAAGATGAGCCATGAAAGGGCTCATATATCCTTACTATACACTGTCAATTTTTTTAGGCGAAAAATTCGATGTCGTCGGATCCACTCCAGTCTTTGGATTTCGATAATACACATCTAAACACATAACCACAGGTACACAGGTCGTAGGTACGCCTGGTTGGGCCGCTGTGGCCGTTGGAAGATGAGCCATGAAAGGGCTCATATATCCTTACTATACACTGTCAATTTTTTTAGGTGAAAAATTCGATGTCGTCGGATCCACTCCAGTCTTTGGATTTCGATAATACACATCTAAACACATAACCACAGGTGTACACAGGTCGTAGGTACGCCTAGTTGGGCCGCTGTGACAGTTGGAAGATGAGCCATGAAAGGGCTCATATATCCTTACTATACACTGTCAATTTTTTTAGGCGAAAAATTAGATGTCGTCGGATCCACTCCAGTCTTTGGATTTCGATAATACACATCTAAACACATAACCACAGGTGTACACAGGTCGTAGGTACGCCTAGTTGGGCCGCTGTGGCAGTTGGAAGATGAGCCATGAAAGGGCTCATATATCCTTACTATACACTGTCAATTTTTTTAGGTGAAAAATTCGATGTCGTCGGATCCACTCCAGTCTTTGGATTTCGATAATACACATCTAAACACATAACCACAGGTGTACACAGGTCGTAGGTACGCCTAGTTGGGCCGCTGTGGCAGTTGGAAGATGAGCCATGAAAGGGCTCATATATCCTTACTATACACTGTCAATTTTTTTAGGTGAAAAATTCGATGTCGTCGGATCCACTCCAGTCTTTGGATTTCGATAATACACATCTAAACACATAACCACAGGTGTACACAGGTCGTAGGTACGCCTAGTTGGGCCGCTGTGGCAGTTGGAAGATGAGCCATGAAAGGGCTCATATATCCTTACTATACACTGTCAATTTTTTTAGGTGAAAAATTCGATGTCGTCGGATCCACTCCAGTCTTTGGATTTCGATAATACACATCTAAACACATAACCACAGGTGTACACAGGTCGTAGGTACGCCTAGTTGGGCCGCTGTGGCAGTTGGAAGATGAGCCATGAAAGGGCTCATATATACTTACTATACACTGTCAATTTTTTTAGGTGAAAAATTCGATGTCGTCGGATCCACTCCAGTCTTTGGATTTCGATAATACACATCTAAACACATAACCACAGGTGTACACAGGTCGTAGGTACGCCTAGTTGGGCCGCTGTGGCAGTTGGAAGATGAGCCATGAAAGGGCTCATATATCCTTACTGTACACTGTAAATTTTTTTAGGTGAAAAATTCGATGTCGTCGGATCTACTCCAGTCTTTGGATTTCGATAATACACATCTAAACACATAACCACAGGTGTACACAGGTCGTAGGTACGCCTAGTTGGGCCGCTGTGCCAATTGGAAGATGAGCCATGAAAAGGCTCCAAAATCCTTACTATACACTGTCAATTTTTTTAGGTGAAAAATTCGATGTCGTCGGATCCACTCCAGTCTTTGGATTTCGATAATACACATCTAAACACATAACCACAGGTGTACACAGGTCGTAGGTACGCCTAGTTGGGCCGCTGTGGCAGTTGGAAGATGAGCCATGAAAGGGCTCATATATCCTTACTATACACTGTCAATTTTTTTAGGTGAAAAATTCGATGTCGTCGGATCCACTCCAGTCTTTGGATTTCGATAATACACATCTAAACACATAACCACAGGTGTACACAGGTCGTAGGTACGCCTAGTTGGGCCGCTGTGGCAGTTGGAAGATGAGCCATGAAAGGGCTCATATATACTTACTATACACTGTCAATTTTTTTAGGTGAAAAATTCGATGTCGTCGGATCCACTCCAGTCTTTGGATTTCGATAATCCACATCTAAACACATAACCACAGGTGTACACAGGTCGTAGGTACGCCTAGTTGGGCCGCTGTGGCAGTTGGAAGATGAGCCATGAAAAGGCTCCAAAATGCTTACTGTCAATTTTTTTAGGTGAAAAATTCGATGTCGTCGGATCTACTCCAGTCTTTGGATTTCGATAATACACATCTAAACACATAACCACTGGTGTACACAGGTGTACACAGGTCGTAGGTACGCCTAGTTGGGCCGCTGTAACAGTTGGAAGATGAGCCATGAAAAGGCTCCAAAATGCTTACTATACATTGTCAATTTTTTTAGGTGAAAAATTCGATGTCGTCGGATCCACTCCAGTCTTTGGATTTCGATAATACACATCTAAACACATAACCACAGGTGTACACAGGTCGTAGGTACGCCTAGTTGGGCCGCTGTGGCCGTTGGAAGATGAGCCATGAAAAGGCTATAAAATCCTTACTATACACTGTCAATTTTTTTAGGTGAAAAATTCGATGTCGTCGGATCCACTCCAGTCTTTGGATTTCGATAATACACATCTAAACACATAACCACAGGTGTACACAGGTCGTAGGTACGCCTAGTTGGGCCGCTGTGGCAGTTGGAAGATGAGCCATGAAAGGGCTCATATATCCTTACTATACACTGTCAATTTTTTTAAGGTGATAAATTCAATGTCGTCGGATCCACTCCAGTCTTTGTATTTCGATAATACACATCTAAACACATAACCACAGGTGTACACAGGTCGTAGGTACGCCTAGTTGGGCCGCTGTGGCAGTTGGAAGATGAGCCATGAAAAGGCTATAAAATCCTTACTATACACTGTCAATTTTTTTAGGTGAAAAATTCGATGTCGTCGGATCCACTCCAGTCTTTGGATTTCGATAATACACATCTAAACACATAACCACAGGTGTACACAGGTCGTAGGTACGCCTAGTTGGGCCGCTGTGGCAGTTGGAAGATGAGCCATGAAAGGGCTCATATATCCTTACTATACACTGTCAATTTTTTTAAGTGAAAAATTCGATGTCGTCGAATCCACTCCAGTCTTTGGATTTCGATAATACACATCTAAACACATAACCACAGGTGTACACAGGTCGTAGGTACGCCTAGTTGGGCCGCTGTGGCCGTTGGAAGATGAGCCATGAAAAGGCTATAAAATCCTTACTATACACTGTCAATTTTTTTAGGTGAAAAATTCGATGTCGTCGGATCCACTCCAGTCTTTGGATTTCGATAATACACATCTAAATGCATAACCACAGGTGTACACAGGTCGTAGGTACGCCTAGTTGGGCCGCTGTGGCCGTTGGAAGATGAGCCATGAAAAGGCTATAAAATCCTTACTATACACTGTCAATTTTTTTAGGTGAAAAATTCGATGTCGTCGGATCCACTCCAGTCTTTGTATTTCGATAATACACATCTAAACACATAACCACAGGTGTACACAGGTCGTAGGTACGCCTAGTTGGGCCGCTGTGGCAGTTGGAAGATGAGCCATGAAAAGGCTATAAAATCCTTACTATACACTGTCAATTTTTTTAGGTGAAAAATTCGATGTCGTCGGATCCACTCCAGTCTTTGGATTTCGATAATACACATCTAAACACATAACCACAGGTGTACACAGGTCGTAGGTACGCCTAGTTGGGCCGCTGTGGCAGTTGGAAGATGAGCCATGAAAGGGCTCATATATCCTTACTATACACTGTCAATTTTTTTAGGTGAAAAATTCGATGTCGTCGGATCCACTCCAGTCTTTGGATTTCGATAATACACATCTAAACACATAACCACAGGTCGTAGGTACGCCTAGTTGGGCCGCTGTGGCAGTTGGAAGATGAGCCATGAAAGGGCTCATATATCCTTACTATACACTGTCAATTTTTTTAGGTGAAAAATTCGATGTCGTCGGATCCACTCCAGTCTTTGGATTTCGATAATACACATCTAAACACATAACCACAGGTGTACACAGGTCGTAGGTACGCCTAGTTGGGCCGCTGTGGCAGTTGGAAGATGAGCCATGAAAGGGCTCATATATCCTTACTATACACTGTCAATTTTTTTAGGTGAAAAATTCGATGTCGTCGGATCCACTCCAGTCTTTGGATTTCGATAATACACATCTAAACACATAACCACAGGTGTACACAGGTCGTAGGTACGCCTAGTTGGGCCGCTGTGGCAGTTGGAAGATGAGCCATGAAAGGGCTCATATATCCTTACTGTACACTGTAAATTTTTTTAGGTGAAAAATTCGATGTCGTCGGATCTACTCCAGTCTTTGGATTTCGATAATACACATCTAAACACATAACCACAGGTGTACACAGGTCGTAGGTACGCCTAGTTGGGCCGCTGTGCCAATTGGAAGATGAGCCATGAAAAGGCTCCAAAATCCTTACTATACACTGTCAATTTTTTTAGGTGAAAAATTCGATGTCGTCGGATCCACTCCAGTCTTTGGATTTCGATAATACACATCTAAACACATAACCACAGGTGTACACAGGTCGTAGGTACGCCTAGTTGGGCCGCTGTGGCAGTTGGAAGATGAGCCATGAAAGAGCTCATATATCCTTACTATACACTGTCAATTTTTTTAGGTGAAAAATTCGATGTCGTCGGATCCACTCCAGTCTTTGGATTTCGATAATACACATCTAAACACATAACCACAGGTGTACACAGGTCGTAGGTACGCCTAGTTGGGCCGCTGTGGCAGTTGGAAGATGAGCCATGAAAAGGCTCCAAAATCCTTACTACACACTGTCAATTTTTTTAGGTGAAAAATTCGATGTCGTCGGATCCACTCCAGTCTTTGGATTTCGATAATACACATCTAAACACATAACCACAGGTGTACACAGGTCGTAGGTACGCCTAGTTGGGCCGCTGTGGCAGTTGGAAGATGAGCCATGAAAGGGCTCATATATCCTTACTATACACTGTCAATTTTTTTAGGTGAAAAATTCGATGTCGTCGGATCCACTCCAGTCTTTGGATTTCGATAATACACATCTAAACACATAACCACAGGTGTACACAGGTCGTAGGTACGCCTAGTTGGGCCGCTGTGGCAGTTGGAAGATGAGCCATGAAAGGGCTCATATATCCTTACTATACACTGTCAATTTTTTTAGGTGAAAAATTCGATGTCGTCGGATCCACTCCAGTCTTTGGATTTCGATAATACACATCTAAACACATAACCACAGGTGTACACGGGTCGTAGGTACGCCTAGTTGGGCCGCTGTGGCAGTTGGAAGATGAGCCATGAAAGGGCTCATATATCCTTACTATACACTGTCAATTTTTTTAGGTGAAAAATTCGATGTCGTCGGATCCACTCCAGTCTTTGGCTTTCGATAATACACATCTAAACACATAACCACAGGTGTACACAGGTCGTAGGTACGCCTAGTTGGGCCGCTGCGGCAGTTGGAAGATGAGCCATGAAAAGGCTCCAAAATGCTTACTATACACTGTCAATTTTTTTAGGTGAAAAATTCGATGTCGTCGGATCCACTCCAGTCTTTGGATTTCGATAATACACGTCTAAACACATAACCACAGGTGTACACAGGTCGTACGCACGCCTAGTTGGGCCGCTGTGCCAGTTGGAAAATGAGCCATGAAAAGGCTCCAAAATCCTTACTATACACTGTCAATTTTTTTAGGTGAAAAATTCGATGTCGTCGGATCCACTCCAGTCTTTGGCTTTCGATAATACACATCTAAACACATAACCACAGGTGTACACAGGTCGTAGGTACGCCTAGTTGGGCCGCTGCGGCAGTTGGAAGATGAGCCATGAAAAGGCTCCAAAATGCTTACTATACACTGTCAATTTTTTTAGGTGAAAAATTCGATGTCGTCGGATCCACTCCAGTCTTTGGATTTCGATAATACACGTCTAAACACATAACCACAGGTGTACACAGGTCGTACGCACGCCTAGTTGGGCCGCTGTGCCAGTTGGAAAATGAGCCATGAAAAGGCTCCAAAATCCTTACTATACACTGTCAATTTTTTTAGGTGAAAAATTCGATGTCGTCGGATCCACTCCAGTCTTTGAATTTCGATAATACACATCTAAACACATAACCACAGGTGTACACAGGTCGTAGGTACGCCTAGTTGGGCCGCTGTGGCAGTTGGAAGATGCGCCATGAAAGGGCTCATATATCCTTACTATACACTGTCAATTTTTTTAGGTGAAAAATTCGATGTCGTCGGATCCACTCCAGTCTTTGGATTTCGATAATACACATCTAAACACATAACCACAGGTGTACACAGGTCGTAGGTACGCCTAGTTGGGCTGCTGTGGCAGTTGGAAGATGAGCCTTGAAAAGTCTCATATATCCTTACTATACACTGTCAATTTTTTTAGGTGAAAAATTCGATGTCGTCGGATCCACTCCAGTCTTTGGATTTCGATAATACACATCTAAACACATAACCACAGGTGTACACAGGTCGTAGGTACGCCTAGTTGGGCCGCTGTGCCAATTGGAAGATGAGCCATGAAAAGGCTCCAAAATAATTACTACACACTGTAAATTTTTTTAGGTAAAAAATTCGATGTCGTCGGATCCACTCCAGTTTTGGATTTCGATAATACACATCTAAACACATAACCACAGGTGTACACAGGTCGTAGGTACGCCTAGTTGGGCCACTGTGGCAGTTGGAAATTGAGCCACAAAAAGGCTCCAAGATCCTTACTATACACTGTCAATTTTTTTAGGTGAAAAATTCGATGTCGTCGGATCCACTCCAGTCTTTGGATTTCGATAATACACATCTAAACACATAACCACAGGTGTACACAGGTCGTAGGTACGCCTAGTTGGGCCGCTGTAGCAGTTGGAAAATGAGCCATGAAAAGGCTCCAAAATCCTTACTATACACTGTCAATTTTTTTAGGTGAAAAATTCGATGTCGTCGGATCCACTCCAGTCTTTGGATTTCGATAATACACATCTAAACACATAACCACAGGTGTACACAGGTCGTAGGTACGCCTAGTTGGGCCGCTGTGGCCGTTGGAAGATGAGCCATGAAAAGGCTATAAAATCCTTACTATACACTGTCAATTTTTTTAGGTGAAAAATTCGATGTCGTCGGGTCTACTCCAGTCTTTGGATTTCGATAATACACATCCAAACGCATAACCACAGGTGTACACAGGTCGTAGGTACGCCTAGTTGGGCCGCTGTGGAAGTTGGAAGATGAGCCATGAAAGGGCTCATATATCCTTACTATACACTGTCAATTTTTTTAGGTGAAAAATTCGATGTCGTCGGATCCACTCCAGTCTTTGGATTTCGATAATACACATCTAAACACATAACCACAGGTGTACACAGGTCGTAGGTACGCCTAGTTGGGCCGCTGTGGCAGTTGGAAGATGAGCCATGAAAGGGCTCATATATCCTTACTATACACTGTCAATTTTTTTAGGTGAAAAATTCGATGTCGTCGGATCCACTCCAGTCTTTGGATTTCGATAATACACATCTAAACACATAACCACAGGTGTACACAGGTCGTAGGTACGCCTAGTTGGGCCGCTGTGACAGTTGGAAGATGAGCCATGAAAGGGCTCATATATCCTTACTATACACTGTCAATTTTTTTAGGCGAAAAATTAGATGTCGTCGGATCCCCTCCAGTCTTTGGATTTCGATAATACACATCTAAACACATAACCACAGGTGTACACAGGTCGTAGGTACGCCTAGTTGGGCCGCTGTGGCAGTTGGAAGATGAGCCATGGAAGGGCTCATATATCCTTACTATACACTGTCAATTTTTTTAGGTGAAAAATTCGATGTCGTCGGATCCACTCCAGTCTTTGGATTTCGATAATACACATCTAAACACATAACCACAGGTGTACACAGGTCGTAGGTACGCCTAGTTGGGCCGCTGTGGCAGTTGGAAGATGAGCCATGAAAGGGCTCATATATCCTTACTATACACTGTCAATTTTTTTAGGTGAAAAATTCGATGTCGTCGGATCCACTCCAGTCTTTGGATTTCGATAATACACATCTAAACACATAACCACAGGTGTACACAGGTCGTAGGTACGCCTAGTTGGGCCGCTGTGGCAGTTGGAAGATGAGCCATGAAAAGGCTCAGATATCCTTACTATACACTGTCAATTTTTTTAGGTGAAAAATTCGATGTCGTCGGATCCACTCCAGTCTTTGGATTTCGATAATACACATCTAAACACATAACCACAGGTGTACACAGGTCGTAGGTACGCCTAGTTGGGCCGCTGTGGCAGTTGGAAGATGAGCCATGAAAGGGCTCATATATCCTTACTATACACTGTCAATTTTTTTAGGTGAAAAATTCGATGTCGTCGGATCCACTCCAGTCTTTGGATTTCGATAATACACATCTAAACACATAACCACAGGTGTACACAGGTCGTAGGTACGCCTAGTTGGGCCGCTGTGGCAGTTGGAAGATGAGCCATGAAAAGGCTATAAAATCCTTACTATACACTGTCAATTTTTTTAGGTGAAAAATTCGATGTCGTCGGATCCACTCCAGTCTTTGGATTTCGATAATACACATCTAAACACATAACCACAGGTGTACACAGGTCGTAGGTACGCCTAGTTGGGCCGCTGTGACAGTTGGAAGATGAGCCATGAAAGGGCTCATATATCCTTACTATACACTGTCAATTTTTTTAGGCGAAAAATTAGATGTCGTCGGATCCACTCCAGTCTTTGGATTTCGATAATACACATCTAAACACATAACCACAGGTGTACACAGGTCGTAGGTACGCCTAGTTGGGCCGCTGTGGCAGTTGGAAGATGAGCCATGGAAGGGCTCATATATCCTTACTATACACTGTCAATTTTTTTAAGGTGAAAAATTCGATGTCGTCGGACCCACTCCAGTCTTTGAATTTCGATAATACACATCTAAACACATAACCACAGGTGTACACAGGTCGTAGGTACGCCTAGTTGGGCCGCTGTGGCCGTTGGAAGATGAGCCATGAAAAGGCTATAAAATCCTTACTATACACTGTCAATTTTTTTTAGGCGAAAAATTCGATGTCGTCGGATCCACTCCAGTCTTTGGATTTCGATAATACACATCTAAACACATAACCACAGGTGTACACAGGTCGTAGGTACGCCTAGTTGGGCCGCTGTGGCAGTTGGAAGATGAGCCATGAAAGGGCTCATATATCCTTACTATACACTGTCAATTTTTTTAGGTGAAAAATTCGATGTCGTCGGATCCACTCCAGTCTTTGGATTTCGATAATACACATCTAAACACATAACCACAGGTGTACACAGGTCGTAGGTACGCCTAGTTGGGCCGCTGTGGCAGTTGGAAGATGAGCCATGAAAGGGCTCATATATCCTTACTATACACTTTCAATTTTTTTAGGTGAAAAATTCGATGTCGTCGGATCCACTCCAGTCTTTGGATTTCGATAATACACATCTAAACACATAACCACAGGTGTACACAGGTCGTAGCTACGCCTAGTTGGGCCGCTGTGGAAGTTGGAAGATGAGCCATGAAAAGGCTATAAAATCCTTACTATACACTGTCAATTTTTTTAGGTGAAAAATTCGATGTCGTCGGATCCACTCCAGTCTTTGGATTTCGATAATACACATCTAAACACATAACCACAGGTGTACACAGGTCGTAGGTACGCCTAGTTGGGCCGCTGTGGCAGTTGGAAGATGAGCCATGAAAGGGCTCATATATCCTTACTATACACTGTCAATTTTTTTAGGCGAAAAATTCGATGTCGTCGGACCCACTCCAGTCTTTGAATTTCGATAATACACATCTAAACACATAACCACAGGTGTACACAGGTCGTAGGTACGCCTAGTTGGGCCGCTGTGGCAGTTGGAAGATGAGCCATGGAAGGGCTCATACATCCTTACTATACACTGTCAATTTTTTTAGGTGAAAAATTCGATGTCGTCGGATCCACTCCAGTCTTTGGATTTCGATAATATACATCTAAACACATAACCACAGGTGTACACAGGTCGTAGGTACGCCTAGTTGGGCCGCTGTGGCAGTTGGAAAATGAGCCATGAAAAGGCTCCAAAATCCTTACTATACACAAAAATTCGATGTCGTCGGATCCACTCCAGTCTTTGAATTTCGATAATACACATCTAAACACATAACCACAGGTGTACACAGGTCGTAGGTACGCCTAGTTGGGCCGCTGTGGCAGTTGGAAGATGAGCCATGAAAAGGCTCCAAAATGCTTACTATACACTGTCAATTTTTTTAGGTGAAAAATTCGATGTCGTCGGATCCACTCCAGTCTTTGGATTTCGATAATACACATCTAAACAAATAACCACAGGTGTACACAGGTCGTAGGTACGCCTAGTTGGGCCGCTGTGGCAGTTGGAAGATGAGGCATGAAAGGGCTCATATATCCTTACTATACACTGTCAATTTTTTTAGGTGAAAAATTCGATGTCGTCGGATCCACTCCAGTCTTTGGATTTCGATAATACACATCTAAACACATAACCACAGGTGTACACAGGTCGTAGGTACGCCTAGTTGGGCCGCTGTGGCAGTTGGAAGATGAGGCATGAAAGGGCTCATATATCCTTACTATACACTGTCAATTTTTTAAGGTGAAAAATTCGATGTCGTCGGATCCACTCCAGTCTTTGGATTTCGATAATACACATCTAAACACATAACCACAGGTGTACACAGGTCGTAGGTACGCCTAGTTGGGCCGCTGTGGCAGTTGGAAGATGAGCCATGAAAGGACTCACATTTTCACCTAAAAAAATTGACAGTGTATAGTAAGGATTTTGGAGCCTTTTCATGGCTCATCTTCCAACTGCCACAGCGGCCCAACTAGGCGTACCTACGACCTGTGTACACCTGTGGTTATGTGTTTAGATGTGTATTATCGAAATCCAAAGACAGGAGTGGATCCGACGACATCGAATTTTTCACCTAAAAAAATTGACAGTGTATAGTAAGGATTTTGGAGCCTTTTCATGGCTCATCTTCCAACTGCCACAGCGGCCCAACTAGGCGTACCTACGACCTGTGTACACCACTGGTTATGTGTTTGGATGTGTATTATCGAAATCCAAAGACTGGAGTGGATCCGACGACATCGAATTTTTCACCTAAAAATATTGACAGTGTATAGTAAGGATATCTGAGACTTTTCAAGGCTCATCTTCCAACTGCCACAGCAGCCCAACTAGGCGTACCTACGACCTGTGTACACCTGTGGTTATGTGTTTAGATGTGTATTATCGAAATCCAAAGACAGGAGTGGATCCGACGACATCGAATTTTTCACCTAAAAAAATTGACAGTGTATAGTAAGGATTTTGGAGCCTTTTCATGGCTCATTTTCCAACTGGCACAGCGGCCCATCTTGGCGTACCTACGACCTGTGTACACCACTGGTTATGTGTTTAGATGTGTATTATCGAAATCCAAAGACTGGAGTGGATCCGACGACATCGAATTTTTCACATAAAAAAATGTACAGTGTATAGTAAGGATTTTGGAGCCTTTTCATGGCTCATCTTCCAACTGCCACAGCGGCCCAACTAGGCGTACCTACGACCTGTGTACACCTGTGGTTATGTGTTTAGATGTGTATTATCGAAATCCAAAGACAGGAGTGGATCCGACGACATCGAATTTTTCACCTAAAAAAATTGACAGTGTATAGTAAGGATTTTGGAGCCTTTTCATGGCTCATCTTCCAACTGCCACAGCGGCCCAACTAGGCGTACCTACGACCTGTGTACACCTGTGGTTATGTGTTTAGATGTGGATTATCGAAATCCAAAGACTGGAGTGGATCCGACGACATCGAATTTTTCACCTAAAAAAATTGACAGTGTATAGTAAGGATATATGAGCCCTTTCATGGCTCATCTTCCAACTGCCACAGCGGCCCATCTTGGCGTACCTACGACCTGTGTACACCTGTGGTTATGTGTTTAGATGTGTGTTATCGAAATCCAAAGACTGGAGTGGATCCGACGACATCGAATTTTTCACCTAAAAAAATTGACAGTGTATAGTAAGGATTTTGGAGCCTTTTCATGGCTCATTTTCCAACTGGCACAGCGGCCCAACTAGGCGTACCTACGACCTGTGTACACCTGTGGTTATGTGTTTAGATGTGTGTTATCGAAATCCAAAGACTGGAGTGGATCCGACGACATCGAATTTTTCACCTAAAAAAATTGACAGTGTATAGTAAGGATTTTGGAGACTTTTCATGGCTCATTTTTCAACTGCCACAGCGGCCCAACTAGGCGTACCTACGACCTGTGTACACCTGTGGTTATGTGTTTAGATGTGTATTATCGAAATCCAAAGACTGGAGTGGATCCGACGACATCGAATTTTTCACCTAAAAAAATTGACAGTGTATAGTAAGGATATATGAGCCCTTTCATGGCTCATCTTCCAACTGCCACAGCGGCCCAACTAGGCGTACCTACGACCTGTGTACACCTGTGGTTATGTGTTTGGATGTGTATTATCGAAATCCAAAGACTGGAGTGGATCCGACGACATCGAATTTTTCACCTAAAAAAATTGACAGTGTATAGTAAGGATATATGAGCCCTTTCATGGCGCATCTTCCAACTGCCACAGCGGCCCAACTAGGCGTACCTACGACCTGTGTACACCTGTGGTTATGTGTTTAGATGTGTATTATCGAAATTCAAAGACTGGAGTGGATCCGACGACATCGAATTTTTGTGTATAGTAAGGATTTTAGCCTTTTCATGGCTCATTTTCCAACTGCCACAGCGGCCCAACTAGGCGTACCTACGACCTGTGTACACCTGTGGTTATGTGTTTAGATGTGTATTATCGAAATCCAAAGACTGGAGTGAATCCGACGACATCGAATTTTTCACCTAAAAAAATTGACAGTGTATAGTAAGGATATATGAGCCCTTTCATGGCTCATCTTCCAACTGCCACAGCGGCCCAACTAGGCGTACCTACGACCTGTGTACACCTGTGGTTATGTGTTTAGATGTGTATTATCGAAATCCAAAGACTGGAGTGGATCCGACGACATCGAATTTTTCACCTAAAAAAATTGACAGTGTATAGTAAGGATTTTATAGCCTTTTCATGGCTCATCTTCCAACGGCCACAGCGGCCCAACTAGGCGTACCTACGACCTGTGTACACCTGTGGTTATGTGTTTAGATGTGTATTATCGAAATCCAAAGACTGGAGTGGATCCGACGACATCGAATTTTTCACCTAAAAAAATTGACAGTGTATAGTAAGGATATATGAGCCCTTTCATGGCTCATCTTCCAACTGCCACAGCGGCCCAACTAGGCGTACCTACGACCTGTGTACACCTGTGGTTATGTGTTTGGATGTGTATTATCGAAATCCAAAGACTGGAGTGGAACCGACGACATCGAATTTTTCACCTAAAAAAATTGACAGTGTATAGTAAGGATATATGAGCCCTTTCATGGCGCATCTTCCAACTGCCACAGCGGCCCAACTAGGCATACCTACGACCTGTGTACACCTGTGGTTATGTGTTTAGATGTGTATTATCGAAATTCAAAGACTGGAGTGGATCCGACGACATCGAATTTTTGTGTATAGTAAGGATTTTAGCCTTTTCATGGCTCATTTTCCAACTGCCACAGCGGCCCAACTAGGCGTACCTACGACCTGTGTACACCTGTGGTTATGTGTTTAGATGTGTATTATCGAAATCCGAAGACTGGAGTGAATCCGACGACATCGAATTTTTCACCTAAAAAAATTGACAGTGTATAGTAAGGATATATGAGCCCTTTCATGGCTCATCTTCCAACTGCCACAGCGGCCCAACTAGGCGTACCTACGACCTGTGTACACCTGTGGTTATGTGTTTAGATGTGTATTATCGAAATCCAAAGACTGGAGTGGATCCGACGACATCGAATTTTTCACCTAAAAAAAATGACAGTGTATAGTAAGGATATATGAGCCCTTTCATGGCTCATCTTCCAACTGCCACAGCAGCCCAACTAGGCGTACCTACGACCTGTGTACACCTGTGGTTATGTGTTTAGATGTGTATTATCGAAATCCAAAGACTGGAGCGGATCCGACGACATCGAATTTTTCACCTAAAAAAATTGACAGTGTATAGTAAGGATTTTGGAGCATTTTCATGGCTCATCTTCCAACTGCCACAGCGGCCCAACTAGGCGTACCTACGACCTGTGTACACCTGTGGTTATGTGTTTAGATGTGGATTATCGAAATCCAAACACTGGAGTGGATCCGACGACATCGAATTTTTCACCTAAAAAAATTGACAGTGTATAGTAAGGATATATGAGCCCTTTCATGGCTCATCTTCCAACTGCCACAGCGGCCCAACTAGGCGTACCTACGACCTGTGTACACCTGTGGTTATGTGTTTAGATGTGTGTTATCGAAATCCAAAGACTGGAGTGGATCCGACGACATCGAATTTTTCACCTAAAAAAATTGACACTGTATAGTAAGGATTTTGGAGCCTTTTCATGGCTCATTTTCCAACTGGCACAGCGGCCCATCTTGGCGTACCTACGACCTGTGTACACCTGTGGTTATGTGTTTAGATGTGTGTTATCGAAATCCAAAGACTGGAGTGGATCCGACTACATCGAATTTTTCACCTAAAAAAATTGACAGTGTATAGTAAGGATATATGAGCCCTTTCATGGCTCATCTTCCAACTGCCACAGCGGCCCATCTTGGCGTACCTACGACCTGTGTACACCTGTGGTTATGTGTTTAGATGTGTATTATCGAAATCCAAAGACTGGAGTGGATCCGACGACATCGAATTTTTCACCTAAAAAAATTGACAGTGTATAGTAAGGATATATGAGCCCTTTCATGGCTCATCTTCCAACTGCCACAGCAGCCCAACTAGGCGTACCTACGACCTGTGTACACCTGTGGTTATGTGTTTAGATGTGTATTATCGAAATCCAAAGACTGGAGTGGATCTGACGACATCGAATTTTTCACCTAAAAAAATTGACAGTGTATAGTAAGGATTTTGGAGCCTTGTCATGGCTCATCTTCCAACTGCCACAGCGGCCCAACTAGGCGTACCTACGACCTGTGTACACCTGTGGTTATGTGTTTAGATGTGGATTATCGAAATCCAAAGACTGGAGTGGATCCGACGACATCGAATTTTTCACCTAAAAAAATTGACAGTGTATAGTAAGTATATATGAGCCCTTTCATGGCTCATCTTCCAACTGCCACAGCGGCCCAACTAGGCGTACCTACGACCTGTGTACACCACTGGTTATGTGTTTGGATGTGTATTATCGAAATCCAAAGACTGGAGTAGATCCGACTACATCGAATTTTTCACCTAAAAAAATTGACAGTGTATAGTAAGGATATATGAGCCCTTTCATGGCTCATCTTCCAACTGCCACAGCGGCCCAACTAGGCGTACCTACGACCTGTGTACACCTGTGGTTATGTGTTTAGATGTGTGTTATCGAAATCCAAAGACTGGAGTGGATCCGACGACATCGAATTTTTCACATAAAAAAATGTACAGTGTATAGTAAGAATTTTGGAGCCTTTTCATGGCTCATTTTCCAACAGCCACAGCGGCCCAACTAGGCGTACCTACGACCTGTGTACACCTGTGGTTATGTGTTTAGATGTGTGTTATCGAAATCCAAAGACTGGAGTGGATCCGACGACATCGAATTTTTCACCTAAAAAATTGACAGTGTATAGTAAGGATTTTGGAGCCTTTTCATGGCTCATTTTCCAACTGGCACAGCGGCCCATCTTGGCGTACCTACGACCTGTGTACACCACTGGTTATGTGTTTAGATGTGTATTATCGAAATCCAAAGACTGGAGTGGATCCGACGACATCGAATTTTTCACATAAAAAAATGTACAGTGTATAGTAAGGATTTTGGAGCCTTTTCATGGCTCATCTTCCAACTGCCACAGCGGCCCAACTAGGCGTACCTACGACCTGTGTACACCTGTGGTTATGTGTTTAGATGTGTATTATCGAAATCCAAAGACAGGAGTGGATCCGACGACATCGAATTTTTCACCTAAAAAAATTGACAGTGTATAGTAAGGATTTTGGAGCCTTTTCATGGCTCATCTTCCAACAGCCACAGCGGCCCAACTAGGCGTACCTACGACCTGTGTACACCTGTGGTTATGTGTTTAGATGTGTATTATCGAAATCCAAAGACTGGAGTGGATCCGACGACATCGAAGTCTTCACCTAAAAAAATTGCCAGTGTATAGTAAGGATTTTGGAGCCTTTTCATGGCTCATCTTCCAACTGCCATAGCGGCCCAACTAGGCGTACCTACGACCTGTGTACACCTGTGGTTATGTGTTTAGATGTGTATTATCGAAATCCAAAGACTAGAGTGGATCCGACGACATCGAATTTTTCACCTAAAAAAATTGACAGTGTATAGTAAGGATTTTGGAGCCTTTTCATGGCTCATCTTCCAACTGCCACAGCGGCCCAACTAGGCGTACCTACGACCTGTGTACACCTGTGGTTATGTGTTTAGATGTGTATTATCGAAATCCAAAGACAGGAGTGGATCCGACGACATCGAATTTTTCACCTAAAAAAATTGACAGTGTATAGTAAGGATTTTGGAGCCTTTTCATGGCTCATCTTCCAACTGCCACAGCGGCCCAACTAGGCGTACCTACGACCTGTGTACACCACTGGTTATGTGTTTGGATGTGTATTATCGAAATCCAAAGACTGGAGTGGATCCGACGACATCGAATTTTTGTGTATAGTAAGGATTTTAGCCTTTTCATGGCTCATTTTCCAACTGCCACAGCGGCCCAACTAGGCGTACCTACGACCTGTGTACACCTGTGGTTATGTGTTTAGATGTGTATTATCGAAATCCAAAGACTGGAGTGAATCCGACGACATCGAATTTTTCACCTAAAAAAATTGACAGTGTATAGTAAGGATATATGAGCCCTTTCATGGCTCATCTTCCAACTGCCACAGCGGCCCAACTAGGCGTACCTACGACCTGTGTACACCTGTGGTTATGTGTTTAGATGTGTATTATCGAAATCCAAAGACTGGAGTGGATCCGACGACATCGAATTTTTCACCTAAAAAAATTGACAGTGTATAGTAAGGATTTTATAGCCTTTTCATGGCTCATCTTCCAACGGCCACAGCGGCCCAACTAGGCGTACCTACGACCTGTGTACACCTGTGGTTATGTGTTTAGATGTGTATTATCGAAATCCAAAGACTGGAGTGGATCCGACGACATCGAATTTTTCACCTAAAAAAATTGACAGTGTATAGTAAGGATATATGAGCCCTTTCATGGCTCATCTTCCAACTGCCACAGCGGCCCAACTAGGCGTACCTACGACCTGTGTACACCTGTGGTTATGTGTTTGGATGTGTATTATCGAAATCCAAAGACTGGAGTGGAACCGACGACATCGAATTTTTCACCTAAAAAAATTGACAGTGTATAGTAAGGATATATGAGCCCTTTCATGGCGCATCTTCCAACTGCCACAGCGGCCCAACTAGGCGTACCTACGACCTGTGTACACCTGTGGTTATGTGTTTAGATGTGTATTATCGAAATTCAAAGACTGGAGTGGATCCGACGACATCGAATTTTTGTGTATAGTAAGGATTTTAGCCTTTTCATGGCTCATTTTCCAACTGCCACAGCGGCCCAACTAGGCGTACCTACGACCTGTGTACACCTGTGGTTATGTGTTTAGATGTGTATTATCGAAATCCAAAGACTGGAGTGAATCCGACGACATCGAATTTTTCACCTAAAAAAATTGACAGTGTATAGTAAGGATATATGAGCCCTTTCATGGCTCATCTTCCAACTGCCACAGCGGCCCAACTAGGCGTACCTACGACCTGTGTACACCTGTGGTTATGTGTTTAGATGTGTATTATCGAAATCCAAAGACTGGAGTGGATCCGACGACATCGAATTTTTCACCTAAAAAAAATGGTAAGGATATATGAGCCCTTTCATGGCTCATCTTCCAACTGCCACAGCAGCCCAACTAGGCGTACCTACGACCTGTGTACACCTGTGGTTATGTGTTTAGATGTGTATTATCGAAATCCAAAGACTGGAGCGGATCCGACGACATCGAATTTTTCACCTAAAAAAATTGACAGTGTATAGTAAGGATTTTGGAGCATTTTCATGGCTCATCTTCCAACTGCCACAGCGGCCCAACTAGGCGTACCTACGACCTGTGTACACCTGTGGTTATGTGTTTAGATGTGGATTATCGAAATCCAAACACTGGAGTGGATCCGACGACATCGAATTTTTCACCTAAAAAAATTGACAGTGTATAGTAAGGATATATGAGCCCTTTCATGGCTCATCTTCCAACTGCCACAGCGGCCCAACTAGGCGTACCTACGACCTGTGTACACCTGTGGTTATGTGTTTAGATGTGTGTTATCGAAATCCAAAGACTGGAGTGGATCCGACGACATCGAATTTTTCACCTAAAAAAATTGACACTGTATAGTAAGGATTTTGGAGCCTTTTCATGGCTCATTTTCCAACTGGCACAGCGGCCCATCTTGGCGTACCTACGACCTGTGTACACCTGTGGTTATGTGTTTAGATGTGTGTTATCGAAATCCAAAGACTGGAGTGGATCCGACTACATCGAATTTTTCACCTAAAAAAATTGACAGTGTATAGTAAGGATATATGAGCCCTTTCATGGCTCATCTTCCAACTGCCACAGCGGCCCATCTTGGCGTACCTACGACCTGTGTACACCTGTGGTTATGTGTTTAGATGTGTATTATCGAAATCCAAAGACTGGAGTGGATCCGACGACATCGAATTTTTCACCTAAAAAAATTGACAGTGTATAGTAAGGATATATGAGCCCTTTCATGGCTCATCTTCCAACTGCCACAGCAGCCCAACTAGGCGTACCTACGACCTGTGTACACCTGTGGTTATGTGTTTAGATGTGTATTATCGAAATCCAAAGACTGGAGTGGATCTGACGACATCGAATTTTTCACCTAAAAAAATTGACAGTGTATAGTAAGGATTTTGGAGCCTTTTCATGGCTCATCTTCCAACTGCCACAGCGGCCCAACTAGGCGTACCTACGACCTGTGTACACCTGTGGTTATGTGTTTAGATGTGGATTATCGAAATCCAAAGACTGGAGTGGATCCGACGACATCGAATTTTTCACCTAAAAAAATTGACAGTGTATAGTAAGTATATATGAGCCCTTTCATGGCTCATCTTCCAACTGCCACAGCGGCCCAACTAGGCGTACCTACGACCTGTGTACACCACTGGTTATGTGTTTGGATGTGTATTATCGAAATCCAAAGACTGGAGTAGATCCGACTACATCGAATTTTTCACCTAAAAAAATTGACAGTGTATAGTAAGGATATATGAGCCCTTTCATGGCTCATCTTCCAACTGCCACAGCGGCCCAACTAGGCGTACCTACGACCTGTGTACACCTGTGGTTATGTGTTTAGATGTGTGTTATCGAAATCCAAAGACTGGAGTGGATCCGACGACATCGAATTTTTCACATAAAAAAATGTACAGTGTATAGTAAGAATTTTGGAGCCTTTTCATGGCTCATTTTCCAACAGCCACAGCGGCCCAACTAGGCGTACCTACGACCTGTGTACACCTGTGGTTATGTGTTTAGATGTGTGTTATCGAAATCCAAAGACTGGAGTGGATCCGACGACATCGAATTTTTCACCTAAAAAATTGACAGTGTATAGTAAGGATTTTGGAGCCTTTTCATGGCTCATTTTCCAACTGGCACAGCGGCCCATCTTGGCGTACCTACGACCTGTGTACACCACTGGTTATGTGTTTAGATGTGTATTATCGAAATCCAAAGACTGGAGTGGATCCGACGACATCGAATTTTTCACATAAAAAAATGTACAGTGTATAGTAAGGATTTTGGAGCCTTTTCATGGCTCATCTTCCAACTGCCACAGCGGCCCAACTAGGCGTACCTACGACCTGTGTACACCTGTGGTTATGTGTTTAGATGTGTATTATCGAAATCCAAAGACAGGAGTGGATCCGACGACATCGAATTTTTCACCTAAAAAAATTGACAGTGTATAGTAAGGATTTTGGAGCCTTTTCATGGCTCATCTTCCAACAGCCACAGCGGCCCAACTAGGCGTACCTACGACCTGTGTACACCTGTGGTTATGTGTTTAGATGTGTATTATCGAAATCCAAAGACTGGAGTGGATCCGACGACATCGAAGTCTTCACCTAAAAAAATTGCCAGTGTATAGTAAGGATTTTGGAGCCTTTTCATGGCTCATCTTCCAACTGCCATAGCGGCCCAACTAGGCGTACCTACGACCTGTGTACACCTGTGGTTATGTGTTTAGATGTGTATTATCGAAATCCAAAGACTAGAGTGGATCCGACGACATCGAATTTTTCACCTAAAAAAATTGACAGTGTATAGTAAGGATTTTGGAGCCTTTTCATGGCTCATCTTCCAACTGCCACAGCGGCCCAACTAGGCGTACCTACGACCTGTGTACACCTGTGGTTATGTGTTTAGATGTGTATTATCGAAATCCAAAGACAGGAGTGGATCCGACGACATCGAATTTTTCACCTAAAAAAATTGACAGTGTATAGTAAGGATTTTGGAGCCTTTTCATGGCTCATCTTCCAACTGCCACAGCGGCCCAACTAGGCGTACCTACGACCTGTGTACACCACTGGTTATGTGTTTGGATGTGTATTATCGAAATCCAAAGACTGGAGTGGATCCGATGACATCGAATTTTTCACCTAAAAATATTGACAGTGTATAGTAAGGATTTTGGAGCCTTTTCATGGCTCATTTTCCAACTGCCACAGCGGCCCAACTAGGCGTACCTACGACCTGTGTACACCTGTGGTTATGTGTTTAGATGTGTATTATCGAAATCCAAAGACTGGAGTGGATCCGACGACATCGAATTTTTCACCTAAAAAAATTGACAGTGTATAGTCAGGATTTTGGAGCCTTTTCATGGCTCATCTTCCAACTTCCACAGCGGCCCAACTAGGCGTACCTACGACCTGTGTACACCAGTGGTTATGTGTTTGGATGTGTATTATCGAAATCCAAAGACTGGAGTAGTTCCGACTACATCGAATTTTTCACCTAAAAAAATTGACAGTGTATAGTAAGGATTTTGGAGCCTTTTCATGGCTCATCTTCCAACTGCCACAGCGGCCCAACTAGGCGTACCTACGACCTGTGTACACCTGTGGTTATGTGTTTAGATGTGTATTATCGAAATCCAAAGACTGGAGTGGATCCGACGACATCGAATTTTTCACCTAAAAAAATGTACAGTGTATAGTAAGGATTTTGGAGCCTTTTCATGGTTCATCTTTCAACTGGCACAGCGGCATATTTTCATGCTGCTACAAAATGCACATCCCTCTTGACATCCCTGTGGCGAGAGCAGTGAGTTCTCTTAAACTCGGTTTGGTGAAAGAGGCTTTGTTTGTTGGGTATTTCCCTCTCTTTGACATTTTAGCAGAACACAGATTATCTACTGTCATGGGACAGCTGCGCTTATTGCTTGACCACCGCACCGAAGCGTTATTTGATTCTTGTCCATTTCGCGTCTAAGTGGCTAATTTGTCGCTCCATCGTCCGTACCTACGTGGGTACTGTGATTTTCACATTTTGATAAATAACTTCCATCAGAAGTGAGTGTGTTTCGGCAGCGCTTAATATAGAAACTGATAACGTTTTTTTTGTCAGTATTTCAGTCACTGTGTAGAAGATAGATATTAAATGCCAAAAATGTTCTACTAACAAAGATAACAAGAGACGAGCGTGAAAGTTGTATGCGGTGCTGGCCAAGGGGTGCTGCTGGCGAAGTTTTAGTGCCTGCAAAGGATTGAGTGTTGCCGGAGGCCAATTGTAACTGGTTCTGATTGATAAGATTTTTTTTTGTGTTGTTGGTTATTTACCTTTCATTGAGAGCTCCAGCGGCAGTGGTAAGTGGATGTAGTTATTTATTTATTTTTTTATAACAATGCTACTCACTGGCATTTGGGTCATTAGTTTTTGTACACGTTATCTGTTCAGCTGGCCCGGCCCCGATGGCCGGAGAGAAAGAGTGAGAGCGTTTAAACATGTTTTTTTCTTCAATAATCGAAGGAAACGAGTTTTTATCGGTTCTGTTCGTGGCTACATATTCATTGAATGTGTTCGTTGGATACATTCTTAATAAATTCCGTTTGCAGCAATAGTAAAACGCTGCTTTCGGGATTAATTGCCGCGTAAACAGTTCGATTTAAGGTCAATAATCTCTTTATCCGAACCAAAAAAAACGCACCTCTGCAGATGTTCATGAGAAGGATTATGTTGGTAAATATTTGTGGATCACGTAAAAGCCAATAAAAGGGAAATTACTCGATGCTCAGTCACATTATTTGCCATGCTAACACAGGAATGGAGAGTGGAGACAGGTGCACAGTGCACACACACGGGGAACGTGGAGTTTTTGTGCAGCACTTGCAGTGTCGAACAGGGTTGATTGGAGGTCTGTTTTCATAACTCTGAATGGTTTTACCTCAACTGCGGACATCTTGAGCAATGCCCGTCCACCCGAATTCTTGCCACATCATGTCATTTAGTTCCTGAAACAATGTCAACTGATAAAATTGACAACATCAGCAGCATACGCTGGAGTAAGGCACTAGCGGAAGTCGACTGATGAATGTAATATCTGATTATTGTATCGTTCATCGCAGATATGGAATCAGAAACATGACACGATTTGAAATTTCAAACTTCGTTTGCTTTAGGTGCCGTATACAAATATTGTTAACTATCGTGTCCTTATCTTATCAATGCTTTTCTATAAATTGCTGTACACACTAACAGCTTTCATTTGATCGAATTGCATTGCCTTGAACGGCACGTTTGTTGTTAGGCTTTTGCGAGTGGAAGAAACGTGGAATATCATTCTTAATTAGGTTTGCATACGTGCCCTCGAAATTACATCTTATTTGCACAAGTGTTCTATTTGTGAATGCACTCATTAAACACCTCACTTACACAGATCTCTCTTCATTACAGATAGCACTGCACTACTTAGACGCGCCGTACACTTTATGAAGAGACCGGCAACATGCGAAGGCGCAATGTTAAGTGGCTGTTAAAGGCAATATTCCTATCGATCGTTGCTGTGACAATATTTGTAGCCATAACCAGTACAATATCGTCCAGTCCGGCGACAAACAGAATCAGTCAAAGTCTCCCGTTGATACATGAAAAATCCCATAATGATGTGCTGCCAGCGATGCAGAATAAAGCAGACCGTGAAATTGAAACTAACGAATTGGAAATTGCCCAGAGAAATCGATTGGATGGCTTGCTCGTGCCTAATGATGGGGAGAAAATCGACTGGCACGACCATGTCGCCATGGCAAAGGACAATCGTCGCGTTGGCCTGGGAGAGGGCGGCAAACGGACTGCCCTCGATGAGTCGCAGCGTGACGAGGAGAGACGCATTTTCCGACAAAATGGGTTCAATGCCCTACTAAGTGATTCCATATCGGTCAACCGATCGCTGCCTGATATCAGAAATCCTGGATGCTTGCAGAAGAGATACTTAAAGAATCTACCCACCGTCAGTGTTGTCATACCTTTTTACAACGAACACTTTAGTGTTTTGATGAGATCCGTCCATAGCATAGTGAATCGATCTCCACCGGAGCTGTTGAAGGATGTCATCTTGGTTGATGACTTCAGTGATCGGGAGTATCTGCGGCAGGAGCTTGACCAGTACCTAGCGGAGAATTTCCCAAAGGCGCAGGTCGTACGGCTGAAGGAGAGAACCGGCCTGATTGGAGCACGAATGGCAGGCGCTCGAAAGGCCACTGGACAGGTGTTAATTTTCCTAGATTCTCACATTGAAGCCAACTACAACTGGCTGCCACCTCTGCTGGAGCCTATTGCTGAAAATCCGAGGACTTCCGTTTGCCCGTTCATTGATGTCATTGATCACACAACGTTCGAGTACAGAGCCCAGGACGAGGGCGCACGAGGTGCCTTCGACTGGGAATTCTATTACAAACGGCTGTCGCTTCTACCGGCCGATTTAGTGGACAAAACTAAACCCTTTCGAAGTCCAATAATGGCCGGCGGACTGTTCGCAATAAGCACGGACTTCTTCTGGGAGCTGGGCGGCTACGATGAAGGGCTGGATATCTGGGGCGGAGAGCAGTACGAGCTGAGCTTTAAAATCTGGATGTGCGGCGGAGAGTTGGTTGATGCCCCGTGTTCCCGCGTTGGCCACATCTACAGAGGACCCATGGACTCGAAGAATCCTCGCAAAACGGACTACGTGCATAAGGTGAGAGACAGTTTTCTGCAACAACATCCATATTCACTGTTTTATGTATCCCTTGAATAGAACTACAAACGCGTCGCTGAAGTTTGGATGGATGAGTACAAGCAGTACTTGTACGAGCACAGCCCCGGCCTCTATGAGCACATCGATCCCGGTGATCTGACAAAGCAAAAGGCAATTCGCGAGAAACTGCAGTGCAAGTCATTCAAATGGTTCATGACGGAGATTGCTTTCGACCTGCCCAAGATGTATCCTCCCGTTGAACCGCCTGATTATGCGTCCGGCACAATACGCAGTCTGGCCTCGCCAAATCAATGCTTGGACACCCTCAATCGGGGTCGTCATTCCAAGATTGGTCTGTACTGGTGTGCGAAAGACCATGTCCGTCCGCAAGGCAATCAGTTCTGGAGTCTCAGCTGGCATCGTGACATTCGCTTGCGCTACAAACGCGACTGTCTCGATGTGCAATCGTCGGAGAAAAATGCCCCCGTTTGGCTGTGGGATTGCCACGGCCAGGGTGGCAATCAGTTTTGGTACTACGATCGTGCGAATAAATGGATCCGACACGGAAAGGAATCGAGGAATTGTCTCGACTGTGATCCAGAGAAACAGCTTGTTTTCGTTAACCCCTGTCGAGTGGATAATCCACGGATGCAATGGACGTTCGGACACGTAAATGACACGGCACTGGATTCGTTCTTTATTGATGGACCTGAGTTGTAATTTTTCCCCTCAATTTGTAGACATTTTTTGATTTTATGAAAAAAAAAAAAACTAAACGAAAGAAGCTCGCTCGCTTCTGCCAATGCACCTAGCCATCTTAAGGTATGTGATATAAGACATATGTTTTAAGAGAGAAGAAAATTAAAGTATTTATATGATTATAAGACCGTCTCAGATTGTTTGATAATGTTAAACATTTGATCTATGTGTGAAATAAAGTTAACGTCGAAGTTGATCCGTGTTTCTTTCCTTCCTATCGAACATTTTTCATATACCGTTCAAGAGAGATCGGATTGGACAACTTCTGTGCCTCAATCTGCAGTCCATTGCGAACAGGGGGAGTGTCTGTCAGAAGAGACTGAGAGAAGAAAACACTGCCGACAGACGTACAAATGGGCAGATTGATGATTCGTCTTAAATATACAATCATTTTTAGTTTTTTTTATTTAAAGATAATGTAATTCATTAGTACAGTACAATGTTTGTTCTTTGAATATCTCATTAATACTATCGTTTATCGTGATTTTTGTTCTTTTCATTTTTCATTTTTGTTTGAAAACCTAAAGGCAGTAGTTGAACAAAAAGAGAAATCACTTTCGTTCATTAATGAATGATTTGTTTAGATTTTCACTAGCTACACTAGTTCAACTGATGACTGTGATTGTGAGAAACAGTTAAAGCGAAGTGCACACGGATCACATGGTGGATTAATGAATACCCATTCAGTTCGAAAGATGGAATTGTTATTTGTGCCGAAATAAAAGTCAAATGATGCTGATAACGTAACAGAAGTGATTCGATTCGAAAATTATTTGCCATTCATTTGGAAATATGCATTACTTTCTACTTTATGTCTAAGTATTTAAATAATAATAAAAAAAAAATAGAAAGAAAGAAATATAATATATCTGATGCGAATTAGCGATATAATGCGAATAAACAAAACAGAAATACGTCCACGTACGGAAAGGATATAAAAAAACACAAACCAATCAACTCAATTCATTGTTAAATAGCAGTAGAGAGAGAGAGAGAGAGATGGAGATTTAAGTGCAATATTGAAGCTCTGTGGTACGACGACTCTTCTATCACGTAGTTGGTGCTGTTGCGGTAGCTAGTGTCATATTTGGTGCTGCTTCAGCTAGTTTAACGCTACTATCGTCGCTGCTACTGCTACTACTGCTGTTCGATATATTCAGTGAGTTCTTGAGGCTCTTCTCCAGATTGCCCATAGCAACAGTTATCGATGCCGACGAGTTGGCCAAGATAGAATTGTCTACAGCAGCATTCGGCGATGGTGGGGTATTCGTCACTGTTACGTTATTATTGCCCGTTTCTATTGCTGTCGATATTGTTTTGCCTATATCGCCCATGTCGTGTGTTGTATTATTGTTAACAACATTCGCCGATGTAGACGACTCATGGTCAGCACACACTGGAATTGCGCTCTCCGTTTGAATGGCCTTGTCTTCAAGCAAATGTGCATTTGGCGTTATTATTTTGCCGGTCGAATCGAATTTGTTGGAAATCTGCAGGAGCTCTCTCAGCGTCTGGTTCTCCATCTTCAGTTTGGTTAGCATTTCTATTTCTCTATGCACGGTGTCGTCATCCATTGAGGCTGCCCGCTGCATAACCGCGGCCATTTCGTTTATTTTGTCCGCTTGCTCTCTGATTATCTTCCAAAGGTTCTCATTGTACATGTCCTTGAAGTTAATCTGACTTGTGAGCACTTTGTTTTGGGTGTGTTCTCTGTACTTATGCATGATCAGCTCAAGTGCTCGCTGGTGGTCTTCCAGGCAGGCCTTAAGCTCACGATTTTCCTGACGTATCTCTCTTATGCATGGATTCTGTTGGTTTATGCGATTTACCATGTCCGAATTGGATTTGTCTCGCACAATACGATTGAGGGAGTCCAAATCGTCTTGAAACTGAGGATTATAGAGAATGTGAAAGAATTTGACCTAAAATCGCGTACGCTCATACGGGCCGTATGAAGAACTTTTACCTGTCTCATTGATTCTAAATGTCTGTTGTTGCCTTCGGCTTCCATCAGCAGTCCGCCACTGAGCACTTCCAAGTCCTTGACCCGACTTGCCATACGCTGTGCGTCAACAATGATTTGTCCAACGGTAATATTCGCCATCGTTTTGCAGATTGTTGCTGTGCAATGTATATCTGTTCAACTTTCTTCGATTAATCTCGCAAAGCAGCGTGATTTTCTTGGTTTTGCGTTCGATGATATTAAGTATTCGGTTGTGAATACATTCGGAAATTCAATTGTTACTCATACGGACACGGATAATGAACTTTATGCGATTCTATTAAAAACAAATGGACACGAAGAAAAGGGGGTTTGTAATTAAAAAAAATTGTCTTTGCTGTTTTTGTATGTGGAATTTTCTTTTGCTTCTTCTTCTTTGGTATTTCGTTAGGTTTGTCAAAGTCCTGTCAAAGTGATAATAGTCTATGCAAATGTGAAATCTATTACATTGTGCAATGAAAGAGCGGTGTTCACACGCAACAATTTGTCGACACGATTTGCTTTACAGCCGTGCTTGATGGGACAAGTCGTCAATGTACGTATGGATGTATATATGTTGAGCTTAAGTTAGTAGACCTGCAGTATGGTAAGCAAAGCATGTGCAGTTTTTTTCCAATTTGTCCTCAAGCAAATCTTATCGACAAGTTGTTCAGTGTGAACACCGTCGATTATGTACCACGCATTGGATATATTTAATTTATTCTACTCGAACAAGATGACCGCACATGTAGAGCCTTGCTTAGCAATGGTGTAAATACGCACCCAAAAGGGAAATGTCAGAAATGTCATTCGCACGATTAGCCGGATAAAGCTGTATATTCAAACAAGGAGGTGAGAGGTTTTCCTTACATATGTATTTTAAATAAATTAAGACAGGATTTGTGTTCAAGGGGTCACCTACAAGTAATGAACATCTACGCGAATATAATTAAGCGCTTTCCACGCGGGATAGTTTATAGTTTTGCTTATGGTTCTGGAGTGAAACAGCAAATTGGCTACGAGTCTGTCGCTAAACAAAAATCCAAAGTTATAGATCTTACGTTGTGTGTTGAAAACCCCGAAGAATGGCATGCAGAGAATTTAGAGAAACACCCATCGCATTACTCTGGCCTTAGGTTCCTCGGAAGTCGATTTATCGCCTCATATCAAAATAACTTAGGCGCCGGAGTGTACTTCAACACTTTGGTGCCGCTGGCAGATGTAGGAGTGACTGTTAAATATGGAGTAATATCCAGAAGGCACCTAGAGACTGATTTAAATGACTGGAAGTACCTTTACTTTGCTGGCCGATTACATAAGCCGGTGACAGATGTTATTGCACCAAAAGAGCAGAGTTTGATTGAGGCTCTGCAGCAAAACTTGCACAGCGCCTTTGTGGTGGCTCTCTTGATGTTACCGGAAAAATTTAGTGATTTCGAATTGTTCCATACCATATCTAGTATAAGTTACAAAGGTGATTTCCGGATGATTTTCGGTGAAAACAAGAGCAAAGTTAAGAACATCGTCGAAGCACAGTTGGATGAGTTTTTCAAGTTGTACCATCCGGAGATGCATCGGCTGTCGGACTATGTAGCCGTTGGCTTTGATAAGCCACGTAACGTGACGTACTTCGAGCAGGACAAATCAATTAAGGCAAAAAAAAGCTTCCTAAAAATGCTGCCAGACAACTTGAAGAAACGAATTTGTGCTAATTCCGCATTTAAAGGAAGCTACATGGAAGCGGTGGGCAACGTTGCAGATAGCAAAAAGCTGGCCGCTCTCATTTCGATGTCCGTAAACGACATTGTGTGGCGGAGTAGCATTTCGCAGTCGGTTAAAAATATTCCAACAGCCGGCCTAGTCAAATCACTTGTGTACAGCTATAGAAAGGCTTTGAAGACGTTCAATTAGATTAAGTGCATGCCCTTGAATGTAGGACTAAAAGTTAATAAATATTGTTGAAAATCGTTCATTGATCTTTTACTTGCACTCATCGCATCATGAACTTTCTCTCTTTTGCTAGGCGATGAAAGAAACCGAATCAAGTGCCCACTCTGCTTCAGGGAAAAAACACAAGAAAAAGGAAAAGAAGCACAAGAAGGAGAAAAAGCATAAACGCAAAAAGAGTCCACGCCGAAGTGAGGAACGTAAGACAGTGCAGGAATGCCAAGATACAGCCGTAAGTTTGCCAGAGCCGTGTGCAGTGTTAGAAGATGCTCCCGAATCCTTTGGACCAGCTCTTCCTCCACATCTTCTGTCGAAACGTGACACTGGTGACAGTGCGGAGCAGAGTCAAGTTATTGGCCCGGTTCTACCGGAGGGTATAACACTGAATTCAAATTCTAGTGAGAAGAGTGGCAGCGATGAGGAAGATATTGTGGGACCTCTTCCAACAAGTGATGCATCTCTGCAATCAATGACCACTGCCCAAATCGCCCTTGAGCAACGTGCCCTAGAAATGAAATTGGCAAAACTAAATCCAGAGTCTAACGAAGTGGACACAAACATTCGCGAGGAATGGATGCTGGAATTGCCAGATGTGGGTCTAAAGACCGGACTGTCCAGCTTGAAGCGAACGTTCCACACGAAGGAACGGCCCGATTTTAGTGATAGGCAAGTCAAATTCATCGTCTGATTTCATTCAATAACACACTTAACTCCTTCATTAGATCCTCTTGGACAAAAACACCGAACTCCACTGATACGCCGTCGACATCGAAAGTAACAGAAACTAGTAAGTCCCTTGCGGAGAAACAGTTTCAGGCGATACGCGATGCGGAACAGGAGAAAATAGCAAAGAAATTGAAAAAGAAGCACAAACGTGACGAATCGCTATACGAAATTCATCAGAAGAAACTGAAAAAGGAAAAAAAAGTAAACCACAAAGGATAACCTCTTTAATTCCAGCCAATTTTGATTCGGTTTGTGTTCTCGTTTTAGGAAAAGGAAAAGGACGGTAAGGCGGACAGAAGACCATTCAGCCGGGACGTAGACTTGCAAATGAACAAGATCGACAAGAACCAAACCAAAACCATTGTGGACAAGGCTAAGTTTCTGGACAGTCGTTTCTCCTCTGGAAACACTAAGTACCTGTAAAAATGTAATTCAATTTTTTCTGTTTTTGTATTTTTCGAATAAAACATTGTGTAATGTAAGATTTAATAAGCAAGGCTTTTCATTGGCGATCCTCGCTCGTCATGGCAGTCAGCCACTCGAACCTAACCTGAACCACGGGTAACGAGAAAACACCCCTCACGACAACCGCTGACGGAACAGATCACTGTACGATTTTCTGCATGTCGAATGTAAGGATGTTACGATCGGAGATGTGCTATAAAGCAGAGATCTCAGCTGGCAGCTAAGATGTTAGCCCTAGATAAGGTTAGGTTCGAGTTCGGCCGTTGGTTATCACGCGGATCTAAGACCCTATTCCTCAAACCAGTCTGAGCTTCAGATGAAGCAGAGGAGTTGACTGATAGTGACGTTGTTTAATTCCGTCAAGTTATTGAAGTGGTAGACGTCCAAATGACGCTAGCTACGTGTGGATAGAGCATTGCCGTTGCATAGAAGATGTGTAATAGCTTCTTGCTCCTCTTCATTATTGTAGTTTCTACAGAAGTCATTAAAGGGGAGGCCTAGTCTGGAGGCATGTGTGCCGGGTATGTACGCCGATAATGGTTCTAAGGTTCAGTCTACGCAATCTGATCAGGCTACGTGAGCGTACTGGATCTATAGTGGCTCATAGTCGTTTTGTAGTGAGGCATTTAGTGCCGGTATACCATCTTCGATTTGTGCTAGTAAACGCTTCACGCTTTAGTAGATGCTTAGCAGTAGCCATAAGCATGGATGGCATATATCCATCCGGAGGGTGTACCGAATTGGTTCCCCTTCTAGCGATTTCGCCCGCTTCACAATTATCTGGGATGCCACAGTGTTCCGGCAACCACATAAGTTGAATGCTGAAATACTTGCCCATCTTGTTGAGGGATTGGCGGCAATTCAGGGAAGTTGACCCTAATCTGGCCTCTGTTGGGGTTATCGCACACAGCTTGCAAAACGACACGCCCGCCAAGCTAATCGCCCTTGAGTCCGTCTGTATCTTGTAAGCGCTGTATCTTGTAAGCGCTTAGCCACTTGTGAGGCCACTCGGATGCTATGGCTCAAGTTTAATAGTCCAGGAACAGGCAAACTCCTTCAATGCGCCAAAAAGTGGTAGTTGGAGCGCTAACCGGCCATAATCAGATTAAGTACATCTCATGAAATGAAAATGTGATCATTTGCACAGGCGTGGTGATGCAGAAAAAAAAGAGAATACGCCCCAGTCTCTGTCAGTTGAGATACAGAACATTTCTTGCAAGACTCCCAGGATCGGCAGTATGCGAGGGACTCAATGTAGAGCAGCTGCTTCTTCGAACGGAAAGGGTTATGATTCGATGGTGGCACGTGGCACGAATGTCCTCATCATCACGACTTCCGAAGCGTGCCTTGAATGCGATTCCATCAGGTAGGCGACCGCTTGGCAGACCCAGGACGAGGTGGTTGGACCAAGTCCGCCTGTGCATAATTCCTGATCAGTTAGAGTCGATGGCGCAGCTGGATGGCGCCGTTGGTTGAGTGCCTGCCACTGGTTAGTGGGGTCCCCGTTGCGAATCCCAGTGAAAGCAAAGTCAATACGATTTATTCGGTTTTCAAATCTGGTCCAGTCACCATTTTGCCGTTGGGATTAAATTATCACTGGAGTTGTAGATCATTGGTAGTAGTCTGACTATGGATATCACAATGGACCAACATGGTCTAAGTGTGCTGGCGATTTCGCCGGCAGCCCAACTACCTAACATAACCTAGAGTCGATGGCGGAGGATCGAGTGGCTTGGAGATCTCAGTGGATCATGCGGGTCAGAAAATGATCATGATGGCTTCCAGGATCTAACAAAACTCCCTCTAACCCCTATTTTCAGGTTTATTAGGATTTCAGGATGAATAAGTAAACATTGACATCATGGCGTCAAGGAAGGTGTGAAAAGGAGTAACTGGGCATCACAATGGGTTCGTCGGGACCTAAGTAAGACGTGTCTAACGCGTCTACCCAAAAAGATCACCTCACCTAAGCGCTGGCATATAAAGGGTCCCCTCTTAAAGGTCTTTTTATGAATCAACTGCCAATTAGGATAATTGCCATTAATCCTCAGACACGAGGCTACATAGAAAGAGACAAGATTGAGGGCTTCTTGGCGGAATCGCAGCTCCCAAATAAGAAGTGAGGTCGTGGTGATCATGTACTCCTAATTTTCAACCCGATTGCACTGCCAATTCAAAGCAATAACTACCTGCGGTTGATTAATCAATGAACGTCGATACGATTTCGAGGATAAACTCGAATCGATCGAAATTTCATTTCAATTCTCAGAAAAAATAGAAAGATTATGTCAACATCCCGAAGGACATCCGGAAGTTATGTTTCTATAAGAACACTTGATTTTCCCGACGAGTATACCGACCACAATGTTAAAAAATCGTCGTGCTCCTACCGAGCGGCTTTGGAAAAGACTCACATCGTACAACCACATCAGATTGGCACGCCAGCCGTTCTTTCGATAAAGAAATCCGCAGCCCAACCCAGTCCGCCGGATACGACTCCATCGCTTCAGTCCCTCCCGAAAACAACATCAAAGAAACCTCCATCGGTTAGCACGTCCAGGAGAATGTCTGACACATATCACAAGAAATCAGTTAGAGCAAGAAAGGCTGAGTTTAAGCAACCATGTCCGGACAGTGTTGTCCTTGGCGCACCAAAGCCCTTCATCGGCCACTGCCCGTTGAAAGATGCAGTTGCAGAGGTGATGCCTGGCAAGAAGAGAATCACTCTTACGGAGGATCCTCGAAAACGATTCTGCCTTAAGAACCCTAAAGTTCTGCACTACAAGCCGCTGCCAGCTCGGGTTGAGCAAGCAAACATTAGAGAAATGGTCAAGACCGCAGAGAATCTGGTTACATCATCGGGATCGCAGTCGACTATTTCCAGCATCTGTGAAGTGATCGATCTGGCTAACCCACTGAACCTGGACTTTCAAGGAATGGACTACAAGAACACATACATGCGTGACGAGCAGAGTCTTCAGAATCAAATGGAATACCGCAAATTACGACGTTATAAACAGCGCCGCAATGTGAAAGCGGACACAATTGTAAACACTAAAAAACAGCAGCAAGAGGAAAGAATAGCAATTCCAAGGCATTTTGGAGTGGAAAATCCAACCCCTTCGGAAGTGATGCAACCCCAAGAACGAAGGGTCGTGGAAACTGACACATTCGGGAAGCTCATTCGAGCCGAGGACAAACCAGAGATCAGAGAACAATTACGACAAGAAGACGCCGACAGGACGGAGCGGTACAAGCAGTTGTATCTGCAGAAGGAGAAAAGAGATGCTGAACGGAAAGAGGAAAGGGAAGTTAAGGAGAAGAAGGAAGAGAAGAACACCGCCAAGCTGCTAGCAGAGAATGATATCCTGGACTTAGTACAGATTCTTGACCGCACTATTACCACGAAAAAGATGCCACCGCGAGTGATTCCTAAAAGGAGGGACTTCCCACACACCCTCAGTGACACTCTACGCTTCCGACACGATCTTAAGAAGTCAAAGCTGATTTTCCGGGACAAGGCCAAGGTTAAGCAAGAGTTTTACGAGCAAATAGGCAGACCAAAGAGGTACACTGAAGCTGATTTGGAAGTCAGCTCCGATTCGCGATCTCCAACCGCGCCGAGCGAAGAGCACTCCACGAATGACGAGGACGACATGGAGGTGGGTCAACGAGGAAGCAGGTTCCTCCTGCGGGGATTCCTCTATAAAATGGGCTCGAATTTGAGGGGAAAATTTCACCAAAAGGACGTCGCTAAGGCAGATCGAAAGGCAAAAGGTTGCATGACCCGCGAAGAATGGTTTGAAACACTTGTTTCGAGGAAGAAGATGATTGAGCTTGTCGACAAGCCAGAGCCCGGGATGGAGCTGTTTCCTCGGGCAGTGGGGCTGCGGAGGATTCGCCCGAAGAGCAGCATTAGGGAATTCATAAAGAAACCGCTGGGAAGGCACTACGAACGGGTGATACGAAGGAACCTGCGAATCAAGAAACCCAAGCAGATAAAAGTGAGGAAGTTTAACTTGATTAACTACCTGTATGGCATAGGATCCAGGAGGAGATCTCTTGGTTCCTTGAGTAGCGCTGGGGATGTTCAAGGGCCGGGACAAACCTTGGAATACATGCGCAGCAAAGCTAAGCTCGAGCGGATCAAAAGGCGAGCCCAGAAGCGTCGCCGATTGCATTATCTTGGCATTCCATGTCCATCCAAAGTGGAGAGAGGGACAAAATCCGTTTGCGTGGACTCTGATTCTGGTGATTCCGACTGGATCCCGGACGACACTGGCGAACAAGATGCTGTGGAGCGTTTGAGTCCCAAATTGCGGGGGAATATGCCGGCGCCGGCGAATCGGGAGTCAACTCTGCGCCGTCATCCCCGTCACCCAAGGGACTACAAGGCTCTGCGTATACCTTCGGCAATTTTTGACGAAACCGTTAAAAGGAGTGACGTTCCGATTCTGAAGAAACTTAAGGACGACAAGCATTTTCCAGAAAACGTGAGGCAAGTGAAGGAGACCGAGTTCGGTAAGAAGTTTGAAGCACGTCATCACCACGACCATTGGGACCCCACTCAGCACAAGGCGGTGCACATTACATACGCCCGACGAGTGGTGAGGCCAAAGCCATTGCAATCAGAGGAAAGAAATGTGCAAGTGAAAGCAGCCAAGACCTTTGACAAGGCACGTCCTAGGGGAGACACCCACGATGACGGCGTGAACTACACGTTGCCGAAGTGTAACACAGACGAACTCATCCGGGAGTTCAACGCTAAGCCAGGTGCTGGCTCAAAGAAGAAAGTGGGCTCGAAATTGGAACCCCTACCAATAATGGGGGACATGGTACACCACAGCCTGGAAGAGGGCGATCTTAGGGAGTTTCCGGGTCGCGACAAATTTATAGAATTTCTCGGCGAAATCAAGGAGCAGTTAGGCAAACGTGCTGGTCTTGTACACCGTGAACTTGCAATAGATAAAGCCACATATCTGGCAGAGCTCCAAGAGGATCTGAAGAGCATTGAGTCGTGTCTTTCGTCGCTGAGCTCCTCAGTGTGCACTAACTTGACAAACGACAGTGGCAGCTTCCTGCTGGCAGGCGACAAGAAAATTCCTTTAGATTACATTCGCAAATCACTGGTCCCCTTTGAGGAAATCAATAGATCCCGCTTCGAAGCGCTGCCGATAGACGCGGCCAAGGAAGAAGAAGATCCCTTCCATACGGTGCCCTTTGCGGGCCAGGAAAAGGAGCAAATGATTGCAGCTACTCCCAAAGATGGCTTTTTCACATTCAACACGCGACTGCAAAACGGAAAACGTCTCCGGCTGGAGGTTAAGCAAAAGGACAGGCGAAAGCAGCTACTCGGAACGGGGAAGGGTGTTAAAGCCGTTTCCCAGGTAGCTACCGACATCGATGAGCTCTACATTGAGGACCTAAAGAACCGTCCTACGTTCAAGCCATTCAAGTGGAACTCATGTCGCACAATGATCAAGGACGCACTGAGGAAGAAATTTGAATCAATGCTGATTCAAGGCGAAATTGTGCGCACGAAGATCTACGATCGGCGAAACGAAGAATACTTCCAGCAGCTGCTGAGCATGAAGACGCTTCTGGAGAAGCTCTTCTCCAAGTGGGAGAAAAAGGAGTACGAAGCGGCCATGGAGGTAGTTCACAAGGTCAAGCCATACTACGAGGCCACGGACAAATACAGGCGCGAGGCCCAAGAGCTCGGCAAACAGTACACTGTCCTGAATATGGAAATTGTGTACATTGAAAATGACTGGATGCGACGAACTATACTACAGAATTTTCACTACTTACTAGCTGAGATGGAGTGGCGAGTTGAGCACGACTGGATACATCGCACAAGAGACGGCGAGTTGGAGGGATTCGAGGAGTCGATCGCAAAGCGAAATACGGCCAATATTCGTCAGCGCGACAAGGACGATGCATGGGCCATCAAAGAGTTCTATGACAACGTCCACCTACCGAACTACCATCCAGTTATTGTGGTGTTCAAAGACGCCACCGAGTTCCTGAATGGAATTGAAAATCTCAAGTCGAAGACGTTTGTTCTGCTCCTAGAGTTGCACTACACCCTGTGGATCCTGGCTGAATTGAATCAAAAATATCAGGAGTTCAGTGACTGGTGCACCGTGGAATTAGAGTCTAAGAAGACATATGCGCAGAATAAATGTGCCAACAAGTACTTCATGGAAGACAGGGCCAGCCAGCTGAGGGAACAAGTTCAGGTGTACCTTGGGAAGCCAATCGACAGCAGCTTCAACGACAAACGTCTGAGTGTGATGAAGGGGGTGTGCAAGGAAGTGTATAGGGATGTTGTACCCGCATCTTCACAGATGGACGTGGGTCCTCTGGAGCAGGTCGCTATGATTTCCCAAGTCTTGACGGATCTCATTGGTAGGTTATTTACTCAGCCTGATTGAGATTCAATATTTTCCCGATCGTAATTGCAGGAAAATTCGAAGCTGTGAATCCTGAGACTAGGCGTCGCGTTGAGAAGAGGTACAGGCGTCTGCTCAACTACCGCCGCAACATGTCCAAACAAGCCGTCCTTACTGAGCGGCGGATTTCTTCCGAAATGACGAAAGTTCGTCGTAATTTGGCTGCTCCTTTCAGGAAGCCTAGACGTGAAGGAAAACTGCCACGCTCTGAAGTGAAGAAGCCCACTAGAGTTCCGCCCCCAAAAACCGTCAGAATTTCAGAGAAGACAAAGTTCTTCTATCGAGCCTTTCACGAGGAAGGCGATATGCAAGGTTTGCCGGAAGCACGCGAAAGTCTCGACATCGTGGACGGCATCCAAGAGTCCATCGTGCCGTTCTACTTCGATTACTTCCTTTCCGTTAACGGCTATCAGCCAAATTACAACTTTAAGACTCAGATTGAGATGCGCGATGGGCCGGAAATTGACAGATTCCAGATCAAATCGCTGCTGCCAGAGGTCCTGGAGAAGTTCGAAAAATGGCAGGCAATGAAGAAGAAGACCATGGAAGCGAACATCAATAGAAATCCAAAAATGTATCACAACGTTCAGATCTGAGGCTACTAGTTGCACTTTACTTTATTTGAATATAAAAAAAATTAATTTTGGGGAATCGTAGCTTTGCTAGACGCATCAGTTTGATCAATAATCACTTCCTTCAGGAGTTCCTTCTTTCCTTCGAAATAGTCGCGGTACCACAGGATGTGTTCTTTCTTTTCTCTCGCGCTGATGTAGGGATTCTTCGACAGACCTACGCACACTAGCTCCATGTAGTGCCGAATGGGTCCCTTATTCGGGCACCACTGCTCCAAATGCTGCTCGAGTAAGACGTGCTCGGAGAAATCTGTAGCCATCTCTTCGTCCAGACCTTGCTCGTTGTCAATGGGGAATTGCCAGAGTTTACCCTGCTCTGTCCAGAGTGCCATCTTTTGGAAGTAATTTGCCGGAGGATGTGTAACACCGAGCTTAAGTTCGTGTTGGTAAAGATGTTCCCATGTCTTCAGAATGTCCGTGGAAGGTTTCAGTTTGCTTGGGTCTTTAAAAATGCCCAAGCTCTTGGCGCCGAATAAATTGACACTGCCAGTGTTGGGTTCTGGTTGCCGTTGCTGATTGCGTCTATGATTTCGATCTCGATTGTCAGTGGTTTGAGATCTTTGCCCAGATCGACTGGCAAGAGCTTTACGGACATAATCACCGCGGGAATGCTCAACTGCCGGCTGGCGACGGTCGATCTTCATGCCAACAATTAAGTCACTGAAACATGAAACTATGTAGAACCAGATTTGGGATTCTCCAGTATGTCTTACCTCAAGCTAACTTCACTCTCGTTCGAGTTCTGTTTGTCGTCCTTCAATGATCGTGCAGCAGAGGGCTCTTCACTGTGCATAAGCAGTTTGTTAAGCAATTCCGATTCGGTTTGCTGCTTTGTGTCTTCACCAAGATGTGAGGCGACTTTCTTCAGAGCTTGCAGTACGTTCCTCGAATCGTCTTCCTTCTTTTGACCCTTTTTACCTCCACCTGGTTTGGCCATGTTTACTTGCTTCACATTGGTGAGGTTATCGTCGGTATGCATGCTGGACAAGAGCTTGTTCAGACGATCCGCAGCTGTTTCCTCTTTCGCTGGCTGCTTCTTCGACTTTGTCTTGGTCTCCCGGTCGCTGTCACTGTCGCTATCATCCTTCTTTTTATCGCTAAAGTTCCTGCTTATTGGCTTGCTGTTGAGAGCTAAGGGCCTTCAATGAAAAAAATGTTACAGAGATTTAGGATGATGACAAGTTCCGGAAATAGTTACCTCAGCGATATATAGATGGATCTCCGCACAATTAACATGTTTTTACTAATGATTATGTGCCCAGAAATATTTTCGTAGGTTACAAAACCTAGTTGGTTTTTGTGATGAGCGAACGTCAAATGTCTGACTGATGGCCAGGGGTTCGGAACTTAGATGGTTTGAGCTCGCGCTAGTGGTTTGTTCGATTCGTCTGCAAGTGCTATACATTCGTTCACTGGGACAATATTTTTCGGCATTACATAAGAGTTTGGAAAAGACCCATTCAATGGTAATTAAAAGAAACATCTTCGATGAGTTTAGGAATTATTTCCCTCACGAGAATTGGGTGCGTGCATTGTTCAAGTGCTTTATCTGTCTAACATCTCCCGCATCGTTGTGATAAGAGAACCACATTTACTACTGGAAGGCATTTGTTGCATTCCACCTCCGCAGAGTGAGCGAGATAAGGATAGTAAACAAATGTATTCCAACGACAATTTCAATGGACAGAAGCGAGATAACACCTGTGCGTAATCATTTGACACATCAGTTGGAGGGGAAATGTGGAAAACGATTGGAAATGGTTGTCAAGTGAAATGAAATGAGGGAATGTTGCGTTGCGGCCATTTTACGTCTGAAGAATTTCACTTCAGTTTCCAATTGTCTCTTCCAGTGTACATAAGCATTAGCTGATAAGTGTGGTCGTGGTGTAGTGTCAGCTCGACGGCGGTTAAGTTACGTATGTTTGCACTTTTTTTTCGGTGTCCTAAAAATCGGTTAACAGAGTGAGAGCGGAACAGAGGAGAAAAATCTAAAAAAAAAAGAAAGACGGAATATACAACGTTCCGAACTGTTGCGCCTTCTTGATTTTTGACGAATAAAATCCAAAATATCGCGAGTAAAAGTGTAAAGTGATTGAAATAATGATGTGCTAAGGACTAGCGACGCAAATAACGCAAAGGAATGCAAAAGTATAGCAAACTGGTTGTGTTCAATTAATAAATAAAAAAGAGAGAAAGAAAAAAAGTTCAGAATCTGAGGAAAACGAGTTGAGCGCGCGCTCACGCTGTCTTGTTCTCGCCAATGCAATTGCAACTTTGAAGTGACACACTGAAAGTGAGATAAAACATATCCAGGAGTGTTTTTTTTTTGTTTTTTTTTGTGTTCTTGTCTCTGTATTGCTGTTGCTCTCCTCCTCCGACTTCTCCATCGTCTGCCGCACATAGAAATTCGAAATTCTTTTACGCTGATTTCATGTCGTCGTGTGTCTGTCCATCGCAAGGAGAGAATTAAATTGTTCCCTGCTTCTATTTTTATTTTAAAATATTTTATCACTGATTTTCGCAGAAGTCGCATAAGAAAAAAAAAGAAAAGAAAGAAAGAAGGGAAAACACGATAAATTGTGTGATTTTGTGATGAAAAGTGCAGGGCTGTGAAGAGAAGGAAAAGAAAAAAAAGCTGAAGTGTGTGGTGGTGCGTCTCTAACTAGCTACATCTGCTGCAGCCTGCCCCCAGTGTTTACAAATGAAAATGCTGCCAGCTCGCAAGTGGATAATGCAATAATTTTGTTAAAATATATTTATTTTGTAGTTTATTGTTTCCGTAAAGTGTTTTTCAGTTTTTTTTTTTTATTGCAATTCAGTAAACGTGGAGTGGAACGAAATTAGTGTGAAATCTTGTTTTATGCGTTATAGAGTCAGACGTAGAAAAATTCCGTGTTGAACACACATTACTGTCGACGCCTTGAGGTGGACGGTATAAATTACAAAAAAAAAAAAAAGTGAAGTATATAGCTGGTGTCCTCCTCAAATTGTGTGTTGGTGGTGTGAAGGCGTTGCTTCAGTTCGGCTTTAGTTTTGTAAAACATTATTTTATTTTGGATTTTTCCTTCATACCATATCATTGAGTGCGCAGAGACTCGCACTTAAACAGCGAATGCTTAAATGGATGCAACATCAATAATTACACAAGTCACACGTGATGATGAACAGCTGAATGTCTACGCAAATGAAAAAGGTAAGTTTTAGTAGACAGTTGCTCTATTTAAGAAGGAAATTGATCTTGATCCCAGAGCAAGAGCAGTAAGAAAATTTGCACAGCGATGATTCATGAAATCTCTGAGACAATGCGTGAGAAGGGGAGTATCCCCGTCGTCTGCATTACTGAGCTCTGATGGTACAAAGAAACAGGGGGTCTGACGAAACCGATGGCATGAGTAATATGGTTTTTCGTACCGATGTAAATACGATTTTGGAGCGCTTCCACCAGACAGTCATCTCAGGACCATGCTCAACGGGCTGGAACAAATTGTTTTTCATTTGGTTTGCTTGCATAGTCGAAGTAACTTTAGCTTAGGTGAAGAAATCGTTGAACTACTCCCGAGACGACTGACAAAAGTGGAATAATTTTCCCATAAATAATTCATGAATCTTGTTCGATACCTATAACCGGTTTATTGGAATTAGTTTGAGAACAAATGATGACTTCCAAAGGCCATCATTCCTGCATTAGGCTGGTGTAGAGTTCTAAAAATACGCCAATGGCTTTGTGGGTATGTTCTGTTGTTTTTAATTGATTGACAATGTGTGGATGGGGGACGACTTTCTACGCCAGGCACTCGATCAACGAATTCCCTGCAAACAAGTTATGCTGTGAACTGTTTGTAATACGAGACGTTTTCCATGTGATTCTGCCTTCCTTCGAATAAGGTTTATCTTTAAAACATGCTCTACACTCGCAGATGTGCCCCACTGCTTACATCTTTTTTAAAACAGCCTCCCTCCGTTCTCAATCAAAAATCCACTCAAAATTGCCGATCGGAATACGTAAATCCAAAGTAAACAAACATATATACGTATGTAGATGTACGTTTGAATTTTAAAACAATCAGACGCCCATTTGAGAAGCGATAAATCGACGACCCAACCCACAAAACTGCGGAATTTTTATTTTATTCTAAACACTTTGACCTTAATTCCACTCATTTTTATGCGAATTAATTTTTGTTCTTTTCTTTTCCCTTTTTCTGTGTTCTCTTAATTTCTTTTCCTTGTTATTCGCTTTTTCTTTTTGAAGCGAGCGAAGAAGAAAATCTACACATATAAAGTGAATCAACAAGAAGTCGTGTATAGACGCGACGCGCGAGCAATGAATAGAGACGGATGGACGATGTTATAAATTCAGATTCATACATGAAAACCACTATGCGACGTATAGCGAGCCAGAAAGACCTGTTCGTCGTCCGGTGAAGTGGCCTAATGCTGTTGGCTAGTGGGAAAATAAAAACAAAAGTTTTTTTTTGTTCACCTTTTTCTTTTTTTTTTTTCCCTCTTGTTCAAATAAAAAAGAGTGTTATTTCATTACAAACTGCAAGTCGGTGGAACGGAAATTCTCTAATGAAAAGCACGACAACACAAGGGAATACGTTTGCCGGGTGGGAGAGGGGAAGGGGCGGGGAGAGAAAATGCAGTAATGAATTGAGTTTTGTTGACCTTTAACACACTGAGGTGGGTTTGCAGATTCACCTTTGTTGGAAGTGGAGCAATGCAGAGTTCCTTTCGTTCGTTTCTTTTTCCACATTTATGTGCTATTTGTGGCAAAATGATGATAACAATAAACAAAAGAACAACAACAATGAGAAGCTGCCACATTGGACGGTGGCTTGAGTGAGAATTACAACATTTTCACCTAATCCAATGAGTGCGCGTCTGTACATCCGGTACCACTGGGTATACGTACATATAAAAGTTGCGGCTTCCGTTCCCACTATACGTGGTCTGTGAGCCGAACAAAAAAAAAAAAAAAAATGCGATAAAACTTGAAAGGAAATGAACACTAATAAAGTTATATGTGTGGAGAGCAAATAGACTTTTACTTTTATCTCAGAAATACGGATTACGGATGTATGGAGCTGCTGCTACCTTTTGTCTTGTTCCATGAGTGAGAATGTAAACAAACCAAGCTTGAAGGTGGAGAACATGCTGGCCTTGGATATGATTACTTTTCAATGAAACTTGGACTCAAATATGAGACTGAGTAGGAGTCCAGTATAAAGGAACCTTTCGCTGAGGTGTGGGCGTCGTTTGTGTGTTTGTGCAACGAACTGCCGAAATCTTTAATTAATTACGACTGTTTTTTCTGTTTTGGTGCGTGATACGTACTGTAAATTAGAAATCCCCGGGGGCTGGGGACATATTCAACACGATTGAACATTTTCTCATACAACTTGTCCACAATCTACGCGCACAACCCACCTTCTCACCTCACACCCACCGTCAGCGACAGCAATATGAAATAAATAATTTATTTCAATTTATTAAAAACAGACAAAACAAATGAGACCTCGAGAATTTGCTTTCAATATTCACGTTGTCTCCTTTTCACAGTTGGCTTGTGTTAGCACTTGGCAGTGGTTTCCATCGCACAGTCAACACTCCACACACACGCACACACACAGAGACACAATCACTCTCTCTCTCATTCCATCAATCTACTTAACTGAACCTCATCCTTATTTAAGCACGCGTTTCACAAAATTGCACACCGCAAGTTGTGCAAACCGATGAGGACAAGTTGAACGAACTGCTTCTTTTACCTGGCGCACATTCAAAAATACGCCATTCTACTTGATTCTCTCCCCCCTCTCTGTCTGCTGTCCGCTGCTGCTCTCCTTCTTGTTCTTTACTAAGCGAAAATAATACAAAATAAACAAAAACTAAGAAAAAAATAAAAAGGGACGGACAAAACAAAAACAAAATGAAACTACATAAATACAACAAGCACAGAAAAGAAAAGAAAAGAAAAGAAGAAGGAATGAGGAGCCGCACAGAACAATCTATATCTTACCACCTTACAAGCGGCAAGTGGTAAGAAGGTGTGGCTATGCGTCTACTATGTGGCCTCTCGCATCCACGCTGTGAATCCTTTATGCAGTCGCGTACCTAATGGGCACCTAGAAGAAATGTTTTTTCGGGCGCACAACAAAGTAGCATGCTACTTAAGTTTTATTAAATATTCTTACCCTTGTGTCGACAGACGTCGTTTCTTGATCGAAATCAATTTTAGATTACTTTGTGTCTGTGCTCGGTATGGGGCTGTATTAAGCCGGCTTCATCCATTATCGTTTTCTTGGGAAGTGTGTGAAGAGGCTGGCTCACTTTGAAGAATTAAATTTCTTCAATAATGTACTTTGATGGGACGCTAAGAGTATGCGGTGGCGGCAGCAACAGAAGTGACTGCCATAAATTGGGAGTAGACGAATATTGGAACCTGGTTGTTTTTCTCCTTTTTGATGCGGCTAAGGAGACGGTAAATGGGATACCAGCTGAAGAGTGGTGTGAGATGTTTTATAATTTGTAATGTAATTTGTAATTTCCAGTCATTTCCTTTCTGTGGCTCTGGCTGTGCACCACCATGGTGTGCGCCACCATTAGCGCCTGTGTCCTCTGTTGCTTCGTTGCACAGACTTGGAAGTTGAAGACGGTGTACGGGCCGGTGTTCTGTTGTCCACGTGCTCTACATGGCCCAGCGTCGACGTCGATCCGTAAGCGCCTGCCTAGACTCATGTCGCTAAACAGCCCGTGCCTTCGTTTTTTCTCTTCTCCTTGGGACGCTACAGTCCGAGGTGGACCTGGTCCTCACACAACATGCCTCTCCAGCCAGCACGATCTCTCGCCAGCTCGCGCTCAAGCCGGCTGAGGTTCCCTCGACTTTTGTGCGCCACCTTCTGCGTGGACGTCCCTCAAACGACGAACAATACGGGCTTTCTTTCTTTGTTTCTGATCATGTACTCGTGCCGTTCGTCTCTCTTCTCCTTCTGACGGCCGAAGTTCGCACGTCGAGCTCCTCCCTCGAAGAGGCCAAAGAGTTCTTGCGATGGTCAATAGTTTGCATAATGTCAGCATGATCCCTCGAGAGAAGGCTCCATTACACAATTCCCTCCTGATCCCAGAGAGAGCGGTTGGCACACGTCATTCCCCACTTGACCTCGATACTGATGATAAATTTGCACTTGCCACCATTCCTCTGACACCCGTTCTTCAGCAGAAGTGGCTTGACGCTGAGATAGGAGAGGCTGGCCTGCCTCATGTCATGACTAACTAAACAAAACGACATTTCTCTGCGAGTTGCTTACCGAATGAATGGCTAGACTAATCAGAATTCTGTGAACTGATCACCGCATCAAGTGCACACTACGTACTCATGCTTATGACACCAGACTCAATTGGAATTGTCCCTGGCATCATAACTATTTTGCTTTGAAATAATTTTTTTATTATTTTTGCGACCATAAAGCGACTCATCCTTGCACACACATTCCGCTCTGTTTGCTCAGAGATGCGTCAATTGGTTATTTTTTCTCCTACAAAAAGGTGCTAACAGTTGTCGTGACCTAAAATAAACACAAAAAAAGGAAAACAAATATTCGAATAAAATTAAATTAACAACTCTCAGTCAGTTGTGGCCTCCCTGTCATCATCCCTCGTGCTGTGACTATGACAATTTCGACAATCAAAAGCAAATTACGAGACCGACAATTAATTTAATTCATGTTATGAACCGTGTGTGAAGGCTTGAGTGATGACCGCTGTCAATTAGCAAATTCCTCTTTTTCTCTTCCTCTTCTTCTTTTTCTTCGTTCTACCAAATCACTGTCAGGGTTGTTATTTTTGTTGTTGATTTCCGAATAATGGACAAGAACGATTCGGCACTTACGAAATACTCTCGGTTCCACTTTGCCGTAACCTCTTCCATGCGGCGCGGTTTCTCTCCCCCCGCCCCATCTCCCTTCTGTACATTTCAAAGATACCATCATAAATGAACATGTGTGTGTGTCAGAGCACATTCCTGTTGTGTCCTCCAAATGAATTGCCAGAGCTGTTCTTCTCTTGGATTTTCGGTTCGCTTTGATGGTGGATACTGGGTACCTCGTTCCCGTGGCTTCGGTGGAGATGAGCTTGCAAGTGATGTCAACCTGAAATTGCATCTGGAAGAAGGAAAGGAATTCACATTAGATTCGACGAACCGACCCGAGATGAGTAGATGGCACTTGAGAAGAGTTAGCAAATTTGAACAGATCTTTAATTCAATGACTTTATTGCGCTCCGCCCGTTATTTGCAAAGAATTCCGATGCGAAACAGACTAGAAGGCGTCCGCGCAAACCAGTTGCTAATCCAGTTGTTAGCAATCATCGCCGGTTATGAAACAAACTGGTCTGATTCACGACTGGTCTGCTAATGCATCGAAGACGACCACCTTAAAGGTTGTGTTTGTTTTTCTCGTTCTGTTCAAATGTATTGGAACTTTATTTGATGTGAGGTCTTATCCCGGAATGCAGTTGCTTCGTGTGGAATAGCTTTCCAATTTAGTGCTTCTCACCAGGCAGTAGCTTTAAATAATATGATTCGAGACCTTCAGTCCATGAGATGGAAATATTAAATTAAATGATGCCCCAGTTTATGCACAATTGAATCCAAACGACAAAGCTCCTCCGAACTGACGCAAAAACAAATAACGTATGAATCAGAAACAAAATAAATTCACATCAAATGGGAATAAAGGGAGAGACACCGAGAACTACGATAGATCCAACAATGAATGAATCATATTCTTCTTCTGTTCTTTTTTTCCCATTTTTAATTTAAAAAAACATCATCCTCTCCGATGAGATTATGTGAGGGATGATCCGAAGATCTAGGGGGGAATGTCCTTCCATTCTGTCTCCTGTCTCCTGTCTCCGTGCGCCACATTTACAGGGAGCATAGAGTAGTACCTGACTTTTGTGTGACAAATGGAAACGAATAATAGCTGGAAATTGTCACAAGGTGTTTGTTGGTGCTCTTTCATCCCACTCCATGGATGGCTCTGCTTTAGTTGTGTGTGCAGCCACTGACAAATTCTCATTTCGTCTGGTTGTTTTTTCCGACCACCACATCCTGCCAGGCGTCGTGTCCTGACAGCGCATCCAGTGATGGCTTCTCAGTTGTTCCTTATCTCAGCTTAGCGGCTTATGCAAGAGTTTTGGTCGTTCATAGTCGGCAGCAGTTTTTTTTTTTTTTGTTTTGCCGCTTCACACGAGTGTGTGTTCCTGTGTAGTCCTTTCTCTGCTCTTCTCTCAACATTTCCAACAATTGGGTAAAATACAGTTCAAGTACCTTTTGTGGATTTTCGAGCAGGAAAGTGTAATATTTTCCATCTGATGTATGTTCTGTAGTGTGGCTTTGTGCTGTTGAGTGCAAAAAAAGATGCAGTTCTGCAACAGCAGCCGGAGTGAAATTTTGCTAATTTTGCTAATATAAAAGGGGTCAATGGAACGTGCTGTGCTGGGAAATGGAAATGGGAGTGTTCTTTTGTTTGACTTGCTCTGGTGGTGGGGGCGTTCTGGAGTGGATGCTCTGGAGTCAACGCATCCTGGAATGGACTCACATTACTGGGATGTATTAAATGAGAGGGAAAAAAAATGTATCAATCGATATTCATGTAGCAGGAGTGAATTTTGCGTTGAAACGTGGGCGATGCTGGGGTTCTAGGGCTTCTGACTAATTTTGACTTTGATGAGGATCGGCTAAGTGGGGATCCGAGCCTGCGATGAAGGTCTGTCTGGAATTTGGTTGGGTTGGAATTTTGTCCTTGACCTCTCATCGAAAATCAAAAGGTTCTCTTTTGTGATTTAGAACAGCGTCAGGCTTCTGGTGGTTCTACAAAATGATGTAACAACGATTGCTAGTGGACTTCCAATCCTTAACTCTCGCCGCTTAATGTAGGCCTACGTAGACACCTCGAAACACATCCATCGGCTGAATCCACTGACAGTCGTCGATGTTGATCGGATGCCTCCTGTCAGACGAAAACGTGTATCACTCTCAAACCATTTAATTCCTCATTAGGCCATACACTTCACGCACTCGTATCACTGGAATGCTCTAAGCGGAAGGGGGTAGACGTAGAAGAAGAAAACTCGAAACGACTGCCTGCGAAAGAGAGAGAGAATAAGACACGAGACAAAGAAGAGAAGTAAATACATTTTGAAATTCTGACTAACCTCACTTCGATGTGATTTTTCTCGCTTAAGTGGGTTTAATGTCATTTTTTTATTTCACGTTCCTCCAAGATTTCCTCCTCTTCAATTTTTTTTATTCATTTTCGTTTCACTCACTGATTTGAGGTGGGCCTCGCGGAGCACACATGTATGTGTGTGTGAAATAAGATTCGTGTTGGCTTTGGCTTTATGAATGAATGACTCGTCGATAATTTTAATATGTTTTAAAAGCTCTTGTTGCTCTACGCGTTCGAATGACATGGAGTGTGCCCCCGATGTGTGGGCAAGTGGGCTCTGGTTTGATCGGACGTTACCCGTTCCTACGCGTATTTCGGACGATGTGGACATCTCGGGAAATTATTCGTGCCTAAATGAGTGTGGACATGACAAACTGGTGCAGACGCCATGGTCAAGGTTGGCAGTAGAATGCGAAGAAAAAGCACAATTTTATATGTACAGATTATATGCAGCGTGGATACTTATGTACCTGCTACCTTCCCACGAAGTTACGACGCTGTAACTGGATTGGATGCGAGAATATCCATTAAATTCCGTTCAAATACATGCATTTCTTGTCAACACATATGCTCTCGAACATTCAATTAGTCGACTCGAAGACGAGCCGATAGCCACCGCAAAAAAAAAAATTGGAATGTCCAACAAATCAATGACTCCAGGGAATTATCAACAACAAAAAAAAAAAATGTATTCAACCCAAACAAGACCGCCTGGCAAGGGGTCCTGCCGAAAAAAAAATATACATATATAATCCACGTAGATGCCGAAACCATATCCAATTCTTTTTCCAAGAGTTCTATTTTTATGCTACCTCGCGAGGTGTGTTTCTGCTGCTACGGTGGTGATTCTGACAGTATAGTCGTCTGACAGTTGGCAGCCGGGCTTTGTGTAGTCCAAAAATAAAAATAGAACACACCGACTTGTGCCGCCTTTAAGCACAACACAACATTAAGGCGATGAAAAGGCAAAAACAGAAGCAGAAGCAGTCGGATGAGCACGCGGTGATGAACTCATACGCGTTCAAAATGAGGAGAGGACACTGCTCGCTCGCTCGGTTTGAGTGTATGTATCTTTTTTATCTCTGATGCATGCCTCACGAATGCGAAATAAATTTAGCGAAAAGTTCGTCTTTTGTCCCCGTGGGGAAGCTGATGTTGTACTTAAATTTTAGAATAATAGAGTGCGAGCAAATGCGTGCCACTGTGCGATGATATAATATAAATGAAAGAGATGTAATCTCTCCGGTGGATTCGACAACCTGAGGGGAGTTACAGAGACTGCTGATGTGAATTACATGACTTGTAACGAGACATTAAGCAGCACTGGCGAAGATAGACTACTTTCGGATTCGGCGTAAAAGTCGTATCCAATGTCACATTAGACCGCAGACAAATCGATTCTCGGGCCTACAGCCCACGCACGACCTTTGCATTTACATAATTTGCAAAAATCTGACCTCACTTAAGCCGATCATCTCCGCCCGTCCGCCTGAGGAGATATTCATCGTTTTCCACACCATTAGCGTGCTCAAGTTTCGCGACTGATGCTCCCATTAATTGCTTTTCAAAGAGCATAACTTCCTCGAATTATGTCGTTTCTGTGCTGTCGTAGGGGGTGGGACGTCGAATTCCCCACAGACTAATTGCTCGTGGAATCCCCCCGGTAATCCGCGAAACAATATTTACACAGAAAGTGTATTTGACCTCATTTTCATTAAGCTATTCCCGACACACTCTCTCAGCCCCCCCTGGATGGATTTCGTCCGCCTCGGGGGTACGTTTTTTTTGTGTTCAAATCTAAGGGCGATAAGAGCGCACAGACAATACGACGACACGGTTTGACGACGAAAATCGCTCAACTAGAAGTGTATTTGACCTGTCGACATCGGTGGTCGCCAACAAGCGGAATGACGAACAAAAAAAAATGGTCTCGGTCTTGGAAGCATTTCAATTAATCCGTTCAACATTTGAATAAGGGTGGCTGGTAGAGCTCTTGAATCGAAGACGGACGGGCGTTCTCGTTTTCGTTCTCCTTCGCCTGTTCTATCGGACTTAACATTTATCTTTTCATTTCCCACTTCCAGTGGCTGCTGAGTGGGGCGTGTTTTTTTTCTTTTAATTGAGAACATTTGATTAGGGTCATGGGTGAGGCAAAGAAACGTGCCAAATGAAAATTGTCGGCTGGCATGCAAATCGAGTATCCGCCGCGGCGAACGGCGTCCAAAAACATTTGCCGTAAATGTGGCGCAGTGTGTTTCTTGAACCCTTTTTGGGACGACTTTCTGGAGCGTTGTTGTTACCAAAAATAGCCGAAGGTTGACTTGATGTAATTCGATATCGACTGATGGATCCATCCATCAATTCTTTCCAGCCTTTCGAGGATTCTAATGGACATGTACCACGGGCGCTTTGATGTCAAGACCAAATGCTGGTTACTCCTAATTCATTGAAGTCATACGCAGACCGAGCGACCTGTTCATCACATTAAAATGTTAAAAATAGTTGAAGAATCAAAACCCGTGTCCGGGTTGTTGCTTTCCTCCGAACTCCTAATGTGTGCCATTCAGTAAGCAGCAGACAGAAGCAGTTTCACATTTCCTCGGGTCCCCTGTGCGGTGTTTTTTTCTTCTCTAAATTTCCCATGAAAACATTATTTCTAAAAATAAACACAAGGATGCCGTATGCCATTCAGCTGCTCCTCAAGTACCTACCTCTTCGTCTTCCCCTTTGCGGTTGTGTGCCACGATTGTGACTTAAAGTGAATGAAACGAAAATAAAATGATTTCCTTTTTCGGATTCATATGTTCCAAGCCGGGAGGTCATAAATAAAATATCCTCGTCCTTATGTCCGTTTCCTTTCCTTTCCGGTGGGAATTTTGCACGGCCTCTTGGACATGCAAGGTCGCAATGGGTTCGTATGTTGTTTGTTGTTGTTGTTTTTTACGACTTCTTTCCTGCAGACTTTGTTTGCTGGCGAAAGTTTTCACTGTCTGTCCTTGTTTTTTTGTTTTGTTTTTATTCCTGCTGGGCATTCTGAATGCTGTTCATGCTTGAGCGTGTGCGTGTGACTCTGACACATTTTCTGCGTTGTAACCTACAATCACATATTTAACATTTTTTCTCTGAAATACCGTAAGTCTTGTCGCAGGCAGTCTGGCAAATGGGTTGATAACTTTCCACTGTACTCGCTTTAGGGTTTAATTGAAGAAGTTCCTCAGAAGCCATCTCCTTTTTGCCTGCAGTCGCAGATGTCTTTGTAATGCTTGGCAATCATGTAGCCGAGCGTGATCATTTCCCCTTGCTGCACTTAAAAGCGTTGTAAGTACATCGCCCAAATCGTCTATCCCTTTGAGCAAGTTCTACATTCACAAATGTTTAGCCCACTCGCTTGAATTGACTTCATAACACAATTACGTCAAAACTCACCACATCCACTTAGTTTTGCAAATTGAATCACTTTATTGCGGTGTGAATAATCAAATTAAAAACGAGGCTTGACAGAGTCGTGTAAACTATAATTACTGTTTAACCACCACCACCACCTCCTGCCTGATTCTCTAAAGTGCCTCGTTGAACAAATAAGGGACATATGCAGTCACATTCAAACATTAACAGCGGCAGCTCGTGTATCGAAGCGATTTTGTAGCAATTTTCATATTATGTACACCACCTTACAGCTCGTTTCACCAACCTTGTCCTGATGCAATAAATTATAGGATAAACATTCCACAAATTAAGACCAAGGAAGAGAGGGACCGAAACTGCATTCACGGCCTTTAATCAAGGCTCGGCATCCCCCGACCACCGGCATGTTTTAGTTGACAAACTGGTTACTTGGTTAGTTAGTTGTTGACAGAGAAGCGATTACAGTGGAGTTTATTAGGTTACAAACTAACAAAGTTATCCTGTACTTCCTTTTAGCGATACTGCAAATTGCATTGCACTCCCCTCAGCGGAGGTACACATGCATGTCTCCGGTCTTTCATCTCTCCCTGCACCGGCAAGTGCAGCGCATAGAAGAGAGGAAGAAGTCGACAACAAGCGGATGCCCTCAATCTGTAGGTAGACCGTGTGTAATTAGAGATGACAAGATTTTTCCAAGCACTTTTTTTCCCCCTGTAAACTTCTTGAAACCGAGTGGGAAGTGATGTTGCTTCCCGAAGCTGGATTAAAAAAAAGGCGTCAGACAAATAATCAATTTCTGATGTGCTTCCTGGTTCCGTCACACGCGCAGGGAAACACTTCGGAAAGTCTGCCTTGTAAAGTCGTCCTAGGGATACGTCCACTGCGGCTGTTTACGACATTAAAATGTTGTTTACTCTTGCGCCAGTCAGGGGAAAGGAATTTAACTAGTTTCTAATAAAAAGCACTGCATTCCACTTCAAGTGTGGGCAATAAAACCGTCGCCATTCGCTTCGTGGGCATTTCAAGTGAGCACAAACGACGACGCTGAGCATGACCTACTGAATTTGCACCCTTTGAACTTTAACTACGTGCAATATAGCACCGAAGCACCAGATTGTTTACCTGCTTACGTCACTATGTCAGTAGTCAATCTAGACGCTATGTAATTGAAGCCTCTCTACACACTCAATGTGTATCAAACAATTATCCACTTAAAAGCTCGCCCATAGTGCCAGCCTAACCCTCTAAAAAAACCACCAAGTACGAGTACAAGTGCTGTACAAGTGCGGCAGGTGCACGAGACTCGAGGAGTAATGCCGAAAATAAACCACAGCTTTTCCGTGTAGTCCCGGCCCCTTCGCGACGCCGCGCCGCCACCCTCATCGTCACCGCCGCCTCTGCTGCCGGTGATTCAAATGAATATCAACCTGTGCACTCACCTTGACTATAAATAAAAATACGAAAATATTAAATTTTATTTCTTCCCCCTTGCCAGCGCGCCAGCACAGCACCAATGTGACACACTGCTTCTCCATGTGGAAGCAACCTGGCAGAGCGTGATTTTATTTTAGGGGTGGCCACAAATGAAATTACAGCAAAGGGCAATAGCAGCGTACACTGTTCGGCAAAAGTGTGTTCTTTTTTTCGTTTTCCGATTTGATCGCAATCAGTCCTCGGTTTGGTTAAGAAATGGTTTGGTGGTAGCTTAAAAACTTGTCTCGGGTTTTAAGTGGCATTACAGACCGACGCCATTACAGTCCGAAGTGGAACTGGGCCTAGGCTCTACAGCAACCACTCGCCTTGTGCGAGATACTGTTCTTGCAAACGTAGTCCTCTACAGACATGAGTTTAGATCCAAGCCAGGTGTACTACATGCTTTATGTTCTTTTAGAATTGAGAAAAAAAAAAGTAAATGGAAGCTGCTCCCAAACTTTCGACGACAAGTGTACGTAATTAATTCTGGCTGCTGCCAAAATTAGAAAACAACAAGAGGCACATAAAAAGTAGGTAAGAGAGCTAAAAAGTTGCCAAGTGGCATTCCAATTATGACTGTAAACGACCATAGGCATGCCCGTGCACCGAGGGGTTGAGCATTTAATTGGCAAATAAAGATAAAATTTGGCAGACGAAGAAAATGGAGAAATAATGAACATCCGGCTAGGCGAAACAGCGTTACACCGCACTGTTTAGTTCACAGTTCACTACAGTTGGCGAGGGAAAAAACCGTCTTATCTAATCAGGTATTTCTTAAGTTAACATTCGCACTCTTAATTCCATTATGTTACTTGCAATATAGTGGTGTACAAAGAGAGGGAAAAACAAAAACGTCTACAACTCGGATAGCAAAACAACAAGGCTGTTTTGGTTGATAACAACAAGTGTAGGGTGACATGGGTTGAGCGACTAGAATTGTGGATACACTTCTAGCGTGTATAGTCAGTCATACAACTTATATGTTTGACTGTCAGTCATTTACTATCTCGTTGTTTTTTTGCGTCAACTTAACGTGATGTGGGAAAACATTTATAGATAAAAATAAAACTGTTTAAACATTCGAGGCGAAACGCAGTACGATTGCTCTTGTCGCTGGCTAGTATTGAAGGGCAAAGCGAATTTAAACTTGTACAGCTTGAACATTGAAAGGGCTGGCTCCGGTAGTCCTACGCATGACTCAGTCGGGGTGTTGAGGCGTAGATAAAATTGCCTCACGCTCCCGGACAAGTTGACTGGAACAATCTAAGATGAGAGTGGAGCCGACTGACTCATAGTTGACTGAGGGGTTGTTCTGGCAACCTACAAGGCTATGTTTTTCCAACAAAAACGAGAGCAAATATGTGCGTTGGCTTGGTGGAATCTATAAATGAACTTTTCCCATGACGATGTGCTTGGTGTTAAAAATACATTCGCCTGTTGTGGGTGAGGAAAAGTTTAGGCATTCGTAAATCTGTTGATTTTGATTGATTTATTGGCGCACTGGAATTAATCAGCTCGTTCGATTTGTTAGATAAGCATGGTTTGTGTTTTTTTCTTGAGTTTTGGTCAACTCTGTATTTTTGATGGAGGAACATAATCAGTCAGATTATTTTTAATTACATGCAGTCATTTGCTTTAAGGTTTCTTATTTAGCGTAACGCCTGGAATCCCCGCATTTGAACTGGTCCCCAGTGACTGCTTTCAATCAATGGAAAATTTCTTAAATAGAACAGAATTTCAAAGGTCGCCGGGGAAATTAATCAATTCGCCTATCATCCCTGCTCCACCAGTTACGTGTTATCGCGTCTTCAGCTCCTCTTCACAAATAAACACTTCACTGAGTCCGAGCAAGCAAACAAAGTCAACGAAAAGACCAGCCCACATCAAATATATTCTAATGAGTTCAACGCTTACATTCATAAGCACATACACATGTATTCAATAACGTCATCAATTAATTTTGTTTTTGTACTCTTCACGTGCTTCAATTACTCTTCGTTTTCTGTATTCACACACACACCAGTCAAATATTATCTTATCGCGCTACGAATTGACGGTGTTTGTGCCAAGTACTAAACGAAACAAAACCATAATTTCTTAATCCCTAACTTGGGTCCTCCCCCCTTCCCCTGATCGAATTAATAAGAGTAATAATTAAATTCACTCTCAAGGTAACCCGTACAGTGGTGATCAAACAAGTGACATCAATTCTTAGTTCCAAAGTGATGAAAGCGAGGTGTTATCCGAAGTCGCCGTCAAGATTAGGATTAAGAATGTGTCCGTCTGACCACACACATTTTATCTCCACTGTATCGCGGAGAACGATCTGCGCGGTTAGCTTTTTGTTGAAGTACGTTCATCGTGTACATATACGTGTACGCATATAGCGATCAATGGTGTGTATATTGGTAGTTATGCAAATAGCTGCGGTTAATACGTTCCAAGTTGCATGACAAAAACGCTAGTAGTCGTCGTCGCAGCCAATAGATTGCGAATTCTTAATTAGTTAAGCAGACTGTAGATCCAGCAGTCGTAGGCAGGAAGGCAGAAATGGAGAACGGAGAAGAGAAAAAAAAAAGTAGAGTATAATAATTTATGCGATCCGTATCGCGCATCGATTGTCGATCAATTGTGGTTATCGTTTGAAGTCGGTTTCTGAAATTCAAATGCACGGGCTATGCATACAAGTAACAATAATAACTGTCCAACTGTGGCAGTATAAATGGATTTCTATTTCACTTTATTTGACGGCACTCGAATGTGGTCGTGGATTTATGACAGGAAGATATTGCGTTCCGTACTTGACGGTCGGTTTGTCACGGCAATTGATGTTGTTTTGTCTACGCATATTTTTCTCTGTCTAGCATTTAAACAGCTCACTTCGTGGACAAAATTGTCGCTTTTATTTGAGCTCGTCTTATCAAATCGTTCGCCAGAAACATTAAGATCTTGTCTAGCACACGAATACATTGTTTACACAATCAATTTTGTTTTCCCCTTAGGCCGCCCGACCTAATCAAAAGCATTCTCTTTCATTTCAGGTATGTATGCCGATCGTATTACCATATACGAGAGAATTTCACCAGAAACCTGAACAGAAGGTGTTAGATATCCACAATGAGTGAGTCTATTTAGCCACCGTTCCCAATCTCGAATTCATTATGTAACCAACTAAATCCAATATTAGCACTAGGAGTGTATGATAAAGGCATATTTGAGCAGTTCGCATGAGTAAGAGTCCACTAATCGCCCCTGAAATATCACAGGAATATGAGAATGACACGCTTTTGTGTGTGTGTGGCTGCGTGAGGTGACTGTAACCGGGATGAACTTACCGATGAGCAAAAAAAAAAAACAGGGAAAAAAACCAACATGCGAAATTAATGAGCGAAATAAATAAATAAAGTTAGCCCTCAGCCGCCGCAGGCAAACAAATCGGTGGCAGTAGTGTGCGCTCGTGTGAGTACAACTACATAAAGCAAATGGGTGGGATGTCGGGAGGGGAACGGCGCGGTTATCCGATGCAGAGAGAAGAGACTGATTAAATGTGTATTCAACGCGAATGTGGTCCGTGTGTGTCCAACTGTGTACAGTTCAAAATGCAGCCGCATTACTATCTCGTCGCACAAACCGCGGATTATGTTATTTGTCCACCAATTTGTATTTTTAAATTTCTTTTGTCCTCTCTGGCGATTCTCTTTCGCAAGATGAGAGAAAGACGGAGATGAAGATGATAGCCCATTCGGTGGTAGTTATTATGTTTGATTGTGCCAATGAGACGTTGAACTCTGCGACGGTGTGTGTCATTGATTTCTAATGGCGTTGCATAAACGAAATATAAAAAAAAACTGAAATATAGACGATTGTGTGTATAGAGTTGCGAAATATGTTTACAGCGTGTTTGCCAGTGTGAAGATTACTCAATTCAGCTGCGGATAGATGTCACTATGTAGGCGCACAATGCCGGTCGCTTAGGTTTCAGATTGTATTATTATAAGCAGGCGTCTGTTGTAGCACTTTTTAATTGACATTGTCAGTGGATGGATGGATGGAATGATTGATTGATTGATTGGTTCGGTGCTCTAACGATGTTGACTGAATTGAATCAAACTTTGTACTGAATACGCGATGATTTCGTGCTAATTGCACATGAATATGTAACGCATGTTTACTGGAATGATGTAATATGAGGGGCGTGTTAGAACCTATCGTCAGTGGAGTTTTTCTTGAACCTTTCTTCATGATCTCAGCAGTCATAGTATGCAATAATCATTGGAAATGTACCCCCTCCCATCCCCAGAAAACTGATACAGCAAATACAATACATTCAAAAAATCCCATGGAATTATCTCCAACCCCGAATCGTCGAATATGTCGGCTTCAACACCTCAAGACGATTTTAATTTTTAATGTAGCGCGAGTATCATGTGAAATGCTAATTGACTTCCTCTGTATTCACATCGAATTACCTTCACTTGGCGTTTTCCTAAATAAATGTCTATCAGCACACAATCATCGGTGTCAACATGTGCCACCGCTTGCTCCCCTAAATCATGATTAGTCTGTTCAATTGTATCTTTTTTTTTTTGCAACCCGCACCTCTACCCCGTCTATCTGGTCAATCACTTGGCATACAATACGAGAGATGAAGCCATAGAATCTCTCTCCTTCTGTTTCATTCCTTTTCCATTCGAAGCTCGGCTGACGAGAAATGGAAAGTACCGACAATGCACATGGAGGCGTACATGTATGAATTAAGAGCACACAGAATGATAGTGGAAACAAGAGGTAGCAAAAGCCTCTGCGCCGCTGTGTGTATAGCGGGTGGATTGTTGAACATTTTTCGCAGTCAAGCGAGCAAAAACTTGGCTCGTAACTGCAATAAATCCAAGAAAATCAGCGAACAATGAGTTGCAATAGTTCAGCTTTGATGGTAGGGTTGGTTGGTTGGTGGTGAACGGGTGGGATGAGAACGGGGTGGGGGGGGGGGGGGGAGTCATCAAGTGGAGTTGAAAAGTGATGAACTCAAATGAACCCTTCGGCGATGACGTTTTACGTGACAAAGGTGTTGCGAAACAGAACAAAAAAAGAAAACGACAAGCAAAGAAAATGCCGGTGTTACTGGCATCTGTAGCGGCTGCAATAGCGAAGGGGACTTGTTATACATGTGTTATGTCAGATTTGAATGGCTTCCCCCAAGTCAGTTGGCGTAACCCTAAAAATACTCATAAATGGATTTCTTGGGAAATAATTTCAGTTGGCATTCCTCGCGAGAGTGTGAGGCCCATTATGCTGAATTTGCAGATCGTGTCCACAGGCTTATTTCAACCGATTCCGAGCATTTCCCAAGAAAGGGTTCGACGAGCGAAGACAGTCTGCGTGTGGCACCAATACAAATGTCTTTCGACAGTCTAACGCGGTGACACTCTAATGTCTTGCGTAAGTTTCAAAAAGAGAATGTTGTGAGCCTCACCTCTTCCGTTTATACCAATTCCAATTATGCTCATCCGTTTTGAAATTATTTGGCTGTTGGCAACAGGTTGACGTCAAGAGTGTCCATCAATTCACGCACGCCGCCTCAGCCGCTGACTGACTGAAGTGCGAGGGACACTGACACGATTGTTCATTAACATTATTATTGGACTCGATTTGGCAAAGAATCAAACGGATTCATACTGTGAGGCCTTCAATTTATCATGGCTGTGAACTTGTTAATTCTTTTTTCGAGAGAGAGAGTTGATCGGGCACGTTCACAAGGCTCCGTGATTTTTGTTTCTAGCTGAGAACATCGAGTGTTGGTGTCTCCTTATTTAAAACATTGACCTGCCTGGAGCCATGTTAGCTCATAGCCGATGCTTTTAGCAGCTAGGCAAAGCCCATGTATTTCCTTTAATTGTTGGCCTTGGTTTTAGTTGAATTGCTGCGACAATCCATATCGCTGTTGGTCTTGTGAAGTGGCTTACGTGGTAAATCAATATTTGTCGAACACATTATGAGAAAGTAAACAGAGAACACTCGAGTTCCCTGTGAGACGTCGTCTGTGAATGGTTTCTAATTTAGTCTAAGAAATTGAACGATCTATGCTGAATCAATCGTGTGCGCCTTCCTATGAAGCTCATCCTAATTCAACGTCGGTCTTCGTCTTTTGTGTGTTGTTTTCGCCGCTGGGGGTGCAATTCAGATGCATCACAAAGAAATAAAAACACACTCCTTCAGACTGGTTCGATTTGAATTTCGTCGTTGTTAGGATCAGAATAAAGGGATGTGCTCTACCCCTTTGTCATCACCGTCTGGCTGGCGAATTGAGGTTAAACCACATTCTCGAGGATGAATGCAACCAACAATGGAGCCTTCCAAATAAAAAAAAAACAAAATCTAGTGCAATACGCTCAAGAAATCAGTCACGTGTAGCCACCAATCCAAAGGGTCATTGCCTCACATCCGAAGTTTTAACCCAATCTGCCACATCGAATGGCTGCATTGTGAACGTCGCAACATCGAGGGGCAAATGCCATTATTTGTAATCCAATTGCATGTGGTTGCTGAATGCCCGTCGTCTTCCGAAGGCACGCACAATCGTTTAGTGGAACCTGAATATTGTGTTGACAATGGGTGTTACCTGTCTCATTGCGAGAAAACAAACAAAAAAAAAAAAAAAAATAACAACGACAAGAAAATGAGTGCAATGCAACATTGAACATTGAAAGAGGTAAACATGTCCGATGCGTGGTTGGCATGTCGGTTTATTGTCGAGTTTGCCCGCTTATACGACGGCTGTGGCTACGGCGGTGGCTGCGGTGGCGGCAATGAAGGACCAGTACGTGGGTTGTGCAATTAAGGAATGCGGTTGAGCGAGGGAGCGTTGTTTCCATTCTTCTGCATGTGTTTGTTTCTTTGTTTCCTTTTCTGCATTCCGCACTGAGTGTGATTCTGCATTAAATTCCCTTGCTTCCATAGCTGGTCTTAAAATGGAGTTGTGTCACCAATGAGAAGTTTATCATAAAAACAAAATGCAATAGAGACCTCATCTAAAAAGACGACTACCGCACCCTCTGCGGGACAAACAATTTCCCATCGGTCCCCTGTGGCGTATGAGCAACATTTTTGTTTCGTAGCCTCTACTCTACTCGGTGGTGGACCACCAGACTGTGTTAAGTTTATTATTGGTCAATAAATATCCCAACACATCGCAATGCCTTCACAGCAGTCACTGTTTATGTGTGTTCGTAATTAAATAATAAATTCGCACGCAGATAAACATCAGGAGACGTTGAAGGATGCTCCCATCTGAGTGTGTGTGTGTGTGTAATGGAAACCGAAGATAAATCACACAGGGTTTCAAAAAAAAAAAAACACATTCAATAAAAGGCAGCACTTCGCGGGATTTAATCCGAATCCTTGCCTCTGGAGGTGGATACAAATTTGTGTTGTCTCTCCTTCGTTGAAACTACGACTGCCGATTTCATTTTTTTAAAGCATTTGAAGCAAAAGAGTAAAGAACGCAAAAGAATGAAAACTGCGTCTATCCATTTCTATTCGGTGGAAGGGTGGATGGTGTGTAGGACTTGCAGAAAAAAAGAAAATGAGCAAGAGTATAGTTGCAGAAACAAAAGGAGAAATCCAAGCGAATATTTCACAGGGAAACACAAAGGATGCCTTCCAGCGAAACGAGTGAACACGACGGAACGAGAATGAGAGGGAAATCCTGACGAAGGAAAATTGGAAAGCCTGGGGAGATGGCGGGTGAACAAAAAAAAAAAAGGGAGTTCTGAAGGTGGTCGGTCTCGGCACCCGAACACCGCCGCCCTCGTCGTCGTGGCATTCGTCGCCACAAAATAAATTGAGAGAATGGTTGTGGGAAATATTCCATCGACACTTGTTGAGTTGCAAGTCCATGGAGCTCGTTTCTGTTTCTGGCTCATTTTACTTCCCTTTGTGCTCAGCGACTTTTTAGAATGAATGTTTATACTCTTGGAGTCAGGAAAACTAGTGTTTGAGGATGTGAATGAGTGTGAATCGGGCGTGGCGTCCGGTGGGTGTGGTGGTGTTTACGAGGTTGGATGATAAGGCATTCCTTTCTGTTGAACTGAAAGAGAAGGACTTTGAAATGAGTTAAAAGGACCACAAACATTTTCGTGTGGCCCCTAAAGGAACGGAGGGAAGTATTTTGATCTTGACTGGCTGTTTGAGTTGTATGTGGGTGAGTTAGAAGAAGAAGTTGCAATTACATGGAATGAATAGAAACAACAAGTGCTAACCACCTGCCACCAGATGTCTCTCTGCGCAATGCAAGGACACACTCAACAGCAGTGATGTGTATGTGGGACGTTGGAGAATAGAGTTTACAGCAGCATATAGTTTATATGTCCTTTCATTACCTTTTAATTGACCAGCAAGCACTGTGGTTTCTTCGAATTTCGAGTCTGATTGCGCGGTTTTCAGTTTCCGGCCAATTTGCGGTAACAAGTCGAAGACTTATCACAGCCACATCGAAATTGAAAGCACCGACAATCGCAAAGAGGAAGCTATTCGAAATGAAATCTCATCACGTCCTTAGTATTTGATTTCACATTTAATAAGAATCATCTGCAAAATTAAATATTTTTATGAAACGAAAGACAACAAAAATTCAACTGAAGACTTGCTAGCTAAAAATAATCGTTCGTCTCTCGGAGAAACGTGCTTCGCGTTTTTGTGAGGAATGGCAAACGAACATACACACGTCGTACATCTTTACAAAGTATTTGAGGAACGAAAAATAAAATGTACGGCAGCACACTGCTATGCCTGGGGAATTGAAAAGAAAAAATCTTAAAGAAGCATTATTAATATGAGGCCAGAAGCGACGGCAGATGTTAGTTGGTAGTAGTGGCAAGTGCATGGGAAAATCACGAAAACAGACTACTATCGCTGCTGTGCCTTATGCTGATTTGGATGCGGGCCAAATCATTCTGTTCTTGTTAATTTTTTTTTTTTTTTGGTAATTTTTATCAAAGTCACTCGTTGCTTTGTGATTTGATTGAAGTTTAATGTCCGTATGAATAGGTGTAGAGCGTCTGTTCAGAAGTTCAAGAAGTCAAGAAGTTAACCAGAAACGTCCCCTAGACCGACTTCCTTTGGCTGTTGGTTAGAGATCACGGATCTTAGTTCCATTTAAGTCTCCTCATTCAGTAAGAAGCACAGCATTCACACTCCTAATGGCACGTTCCTTCTTTGATATCATTCTCAAATAATAATTTCCATAGAAAGCGTCGGAATATTCCGTAACCGCATTGCTCTGAAGGCGAACGGAAAAACAAGGGTTTTCAAGGGCTTCTTGGAAATTGTCATCCTTATATTTTTAGCTTTTGTGTAACTGTTAAAAGAAAACGTTAAGATGTTTTCTCTTTCAGCGTATTACCGTCAAAGGAGAAGCATCTCATTATCGTAACCTCTGCCCTATGCGAACCCGTTCCACTGAAATGAGTCCTCTTAACCGGCGCTGGGAGGAACCCGATTCAATTGATTCAAAAGCCAAAGCCTTCTCGTCGAGATCTCTTCTTTCTTAATTGGCTGGCTATACAGTCGAGTTGACTTTCACACTTTCTCTGTGTTCATTGCCAACAGAATGATTACCTAATCTCTCAAAGGGATTTCTAAGAATATCTTGTGACTCATCTTTACTGCGCTAATTAGCTAAATTTAATCGAAGTTGTATACAATCATGTGTACAACAAAAAAAAAACGAAAAAAACATTCTCGTCGATCTGGTCAATTTGTCAAGAATTTTGTGTTCCTTAACATTTTTTTTATCGGCAATCGATTGTGTGCGGGGTGGGCCTTTCAAACCCCGGTTATTATCGTAATAAACAGGATAATAAATCGTTTGCATCCTTGTCACATGCTAGAAGAGACGTGGATGACAAAGTTCTTGTGTCCTTTTTGTGAAAGGACGCAACAATACAATAGATCGAGCGAAAGCAGCCCCCCTCTGTGTGCCTGTGTGCGACTATTGAAACTATAAAAAGACCTTCATTCTAAAATAAGCGATGTGCGGATGTGAGGAGAGAGGCATAATTCATCACAACGGGAGTGGTTACAAAAATAGCTAACAAGGGGTCAGCTATTGATGCAAAGTTTAAAAGGAATTATTGGATATTTCCTTGTCGCCTTGACTGACAGCGATGGACAACGGGGTACCTGTTTGGCTCGGAAACGAATCGAAAGGAGAATGGAGAAAAAAGGACACACATTCTCGTCCGCCTACGCAATATGCAAATTTCCCTGCTCCTGATTGAGAGGAAGAAATTAAATTATCCTCAACTAATGGCATCCTCATTTCGCTTCACAAATTGATACTCTCCACTGTCAAGAGCCGGGCGTGGCGTGGCGTGGCGGTTGATTGTGTTGCTTAGAGAGATTGTGTGTGGCGTGGCGTGGGGGGCAACAGGAAGCAAATCGCTACTCGATGAGGAATTGCTTGTGCGTGTGAACACTGCCTAACGGTCTTCATTAGAAATTTAACACGACTCTATCAAGAAAACGTGAGTCGTATATGAGATTTTGAAGTTGCCTCAACCGGCTTTGCTTGGCATAGGCCGGGGAAAGTTTGTTTGTGGGTCAAACGTCTATTGTCACACAAAAGAAGTTCGCGCATTCCATTAATCATTTAACTGAGAACTTGAGGGTAGGCTATACGACGCTGGCTTTCCATATCATACACTGTGCACAACTGTTTGCTGGCCTTGACTTCGTGACGGCATAGTTACGCGCCAAATCGATTTTCTAATAAATGTCAATCGTTGGCTTTTGCTTGTTGGTTTTGTGTTTACGTTTTGCGACGTTTTCTCATAAAAGTGGTAGGCGGTCACTTCCCTTATACATATGTGAGATTGTGTTTTGTTTTTTGTTTTTTTTCGGTGGAGGAAGGGGTGCATGGGTGTGCATGTATGAAGGCGGCTCCTTGAAATTAACGAGCACGTGCAGTGGATGGGCTTTGAAGTGTCATTGTTATGTGATGTCGTGTGATTTGTGATGTTTATCCAAAAAATCCACAAAAAATCAAGCCCATGTTGCGGAGCGAACCGTTTCGTGATGTGTGGACTTGTGCATGTCTGCTGAGGCCATCGAGCTTTTACAAATGTCGACTGTTTTTACGACTGGCGGCACGAGGGGGAAATCGTATGAAGAGCAAACAGCACATAATTTAGAGCGAGTTTTCACTTGGGAGTCAACGTGCTGGATTCTACTTTGAGGATGATGAACCGGCGCGGTGGTTATTAAAGAATAACAGTAGTGTTTCACAACATCACACAAATCTAGAACAAACGCAAGGACCTTCTATTCTCGGTTCGATTCCTGTATTCATTCAGTTTTGAAGACTACCTGTCTTTAATTTCCCACTCGTCAATGAACTCGTGAATTACTTGGCACAGCTATTCACGGTTAAAATTCAGAGAAAAGTGTTCAATTTCTAGACTCGAATTCATTTTTTGTACGTTTTAAAGTGTGGTTGAAATTATTCCGAGAAACTTCTTCATTTTCGCAACTGTTAACCACAGAGAGCTGCAAGAACAACGCCAATTAACTTAACGATCATTTGCAGCGGATATTGCCGTCACGTTTACATCACATCCCGGTTGTGTTAATGACGCCACTGCCAATCATCTCGTTTACTGACGAATCCAATTTTCCTCCATACACATCTACCTCGTTGTTCATCAAGAATTCGTGTTTATTTTCTAATGTTACTCGAAAATAGCATTTTAACGTTGTACCCTTCGTCATTGTATCGGTAGTGCAATTCAATTGTGAATTACACTTCACCATTATTACCTACGTCGATTTGAGAGATATTCGTTGGATAATTCAGAATTTACAATTATTTCTAGAAAATACTTTCCGATAGCCAGTGACTCCTGTGCTCTCTCTAACCTAAGGTCTGGGAGGTTCCCTTCCAACAATTAAGCGGCACTTAACTTCGAGTTGTTTTGTGATTTCCCCGCTCATCGCTTGTTGATTTGCTGCCATCTGTCTGTATTGTTTTTTTTTTACGATGTTTCGTTGTTGGAAATTAGGAGAGAATTAATTTCCATAGCCGGAACATGGATCATTGACACGCAATGCGGTAATTAGTTGTGGTATTCAGTTTTTAAGCTGAGACATCAGAAATTGATTTTTGTTAAGTATACTAAACGGAGCTGGGTCTAGGACGAAAGAAAAATGTTACGTATTCGCCACCATGTACCATCAAGGGCTAGATGTATGAAGATGACGTCAGAAACTCAAGTTTCTTCACACAAATGACGCGTCTATACCAGGAATTGAACCAAGATAAGTAGATCCCAGAGCGTAGTCGACGCACATAACCACAACGCCACGGGCTACCACTGACACGTATAAATACGTCACCAAATTGAGGTATTTGTTCCAATGTTTGAGCCTTGCTTGGTAGTTTTCGGCGTACCACAACTATTTTTCAGACAGATAGGCGAAATTCTCTTCCTCTCTCAACATACTCGAAGGATTTCAGGTCAGGTCGTAGATTTCGCGATATTGCCCTCACCTTCAGTTGCCTTCCTTACCCACAGCTCCTATTGTCCGACGTAGAGCACTTTTTCCGCAGGAATCTACAAGTGATTATGCTTTATTGTACGTTATCCAGCTCCAGTATATCTCAGCTTTGCTTTATAGAGCTGCATTGTGAAGAACACTGGTATGGAGAAACCGATCTTTATTTCTTCCTCAACATTTGTTGAAGCTAAAGTAGCTTAGGTCTATTTTGCGTTGGAACTGTCGGAACAATTTTTCACATTCCACGTAAAATATCTCACATATACGCAGTCGAGTCAAGGTGGTTCCCTCTGATAGATGAACTCAACTTTGAATGACAAACGATGATGCCCTCGATTTTACAGGAAAATATATCACATACATGCCATCGACCACTGAAATAGAGAACATATTTTTTCTTTTCTGAAATGAGTCCAGAAACCTGGGATGTCCAGTCGAAAAATTTCAGTTATCGTCTTGAGGAACCCTTACTGACTCAATTATGTCGCCAGTCAACGTCTAATTCAAATCCACAAAGGTTCACGGACAGTTCTTACATCCAACACCAACGTCCACCATTACCCACCAACGTCCAGCATAACGTACCAACGCAAATCCCTTAAATTCCAGAATTTGTCGTTTACGCTAAAACAATTTTTTTATAAATATCGTTTTAAGCTCCTTGCTTACACCAAATTTGACCCTCCTGGTAACACTGCACTCAACAATTGAATGAAAATTCGATCAAATCATTGCCAGACCTGCTGACAAAATGAGCTCAAATGTCATTTTCAAACATTGTTACCGACAGTCTCGTGACGTCATCAAAATCGAAAAAGGGCTTTATCAGCCGAATAAGGCAAGCAAATGAGAATATTTGAATGCAGGTCGGTTGTAATTAGTCCACCACACACAGACTATACAATTTTCTTCAATTCACGCATGGAATATCAAGAAAATCGAGTTTTAAGATTTTGTCAATTCTCAGCGGAAAATATGCAGTAAAATGGTAAATGCATTGAGTGGACTTTTTTTGATCTTAATGTGACAAAATCGATTTCGTTGATTTCAAGGACTTTAAAGGATGCAGGTGCCTAGGATATGCATGAACTACACGAGAATGAATGTTAAATTAGTCATGAATATGTAGCTCTTAGAAATGCTTGTGAATGGGAGGTTTTCAAGCACAAGGAAGAGTGAGTTGATTTTAAAGGCTTTTCAAGGATTTCAAGGAATAAACGTGGCTAGGATATGCATGTGACTGTGAATGCGAATCTGTGGCAACGTAGTTCTTAATACACTCTTCGGAAAACATGTCAGTTAACGAGGAAATCATTTAGTCTGGAGTTGAAGAACGCTTACACTTGGTTGTTCTAGAAATGACCGCACATCAGTTTAACATAACACGTTAGCATTGAAGCGTGTGCAATTTATGATAACGTACACATGTACCAACCGACCGACAAAAGCTCATTGCACCCTGTTAGTACAAAAGACAAACCATCTATGGGTGATGTAACTCTTTTTTGTGGATACATAAATAGTGTTCAACTTTTCTAATACCACGAGAATACATCGCACATAAGCACAACTAATGCGAGGCGGAGAGTAAGACAATGCCCACACATTATAGTGATGTCGTCTGGACAACGTCTGTCTGGAATGTGGGAAGTTCTACAAGCACACGTACGTATCAACAGTGTAACACACACACAGCCAAGCTAGGAATAGTCCATATCTATCATCCGGTGGAACTCGACGCCGGCAACTTTATAAAGTTGAAAAGTTTGCTGCTCCTTTATTGTTTTTGTTCTTTTTTTTTCGTTTGTAATCAGATATTCTCGGTTGATTGTCCCTTAGAATGGAGGGAGGAGGAGGGAAGGAAAGTAAGCAATTAAAGGAATAAGAGATTGAAGTTCTTTTCTTCCTTCTATACTGACTTTTGAAACTTTTTTTCACTTTTGTTCATTCTAAGACGGATATTTGAAAGACAATGAAAGGTGGTTGCGAAATGGGAAAGAGTGTGGGGCGGCGTCTTTGAGGGACAGTCGAAATGAGCTGTTTGTTGAAAGGTTAGGGTTAAATGTTGAGTACCTAAGTCCTGGTAATCTATGAGATTATTTCTTTATTTTTTAACGGGAACTATGGCTGTGGACGATGATGCTAACTTGCAGCTGTGTTCTGGATGGAAATTAACTCTTGATTCTGTATTTATAAGAGCGCTTCAATTGATATTTGCCGGTTTTCTGTCTCTCTCGGTACGAATACACTTATTTCACCGCAACTACAGGCTTCTTAAAGTCGTCTGTTGAGTCACATTCTGAACATTTCAGTTAGCAGGCACCAGGGGCACTCGTTCACGCACTCGTTTCAGATCAGTTGTCCAGAGAAAGTGTCCCCAAGTAGGGCATAACAGTGCAAATTGTATGCGGATAATTACACATCTCACAGATCCAGTCACTGAGTCATTGAGTAGCCGTGTACTCCTGGCCTCCTGCCATAGCTGTTTGCAATTAACTTAAGTGAAGTGACTCAGAAAGGGTCAAGCAATAGTTGTTCGAGTAGAAACTGGACTCAGATCTTCTCACCAACAGAGCATTACTTGTCTAGACTTGATTGCAGCACGACCTTTCGATTGTCCTTCAATTTCAGTAATACAACACAAAGCATCACTCAATTTGTTGCCTTCACACCATTTCAGGACAGTCATTATGTCCTTAAGGAGGGATGACCCACTTGAACTGGTCATTTTTATATGACCTATGCACAAAAAAAAAAATAAAACAGATTATATCCTTCGGACGGATATCGTATAATTTCCTGGCATTTCAATCACCTTCAGCAGAGACCCTTCTCTAGGCCATAGCACGTTCGTCGAGGCGATGAAGGGTAGAAGGCTGAACAAAAAAAATCGATTTCCTAGCCATTACTGACGTCATGAAGCATTTACTTCGATGCACATGTATTGCGAACGATGACGGGAGGCGAGGATATTACGGTAATAGTTCAAATTTAAATTTTCTCTCTCTACCAACCCTTTGGCCATGCATGTAAAGTCCATGGTGTGTTTAAAGGTCTAAATTTGCATTTAACAGCAAAACGTTATGGTGTTCTGGTGGTGAGAGTTTAAGTGTTCACCTTGTGCTCGGTTTGAGGGGAGTTTGATGGAACAGGACATTCGTCTTTTGTTCTGTGGGTTTGCGTGTGAATGCTTTACATTCTGTCATAGAAATGCCAGATCTTAGGACTCTGATTTTTGAAGAAAGGAAATATGAAACAATCGTCAACTGTTTGCATCGCTGTGTTGACGCTGGTAAGAAAATAAAATCGTTAAAGAAGCAAACGGGCGGATATCTCAGCGTAATCAGACGCAGATCTTTCTGCAGTTTTCCAAACTCGCCGCCGCACATTAGAAGCGGAATAACCTCACATCTTTGTGACAGCAAACATAGCCCCGCTTGCGGCTATCTTCACACTAGACTCAGCCGAGTAACAGCAACGAACGTGTAGAACGTACTTTATCATCACACACTTCCGACGTGGCTACATGCGAGGAACATCTGTGTGTTCATTGCGAAGGCACTTTGTAGCAATTACGTACTTGCTTGACCGGATTATCGATTCACAAGAGCAGCATACATATCTTTTGACTTTAATTGATTATTACGTCTTCCGCTGTGCTCGGTCGTTTTTTCCCTCAGAGAGATTTATAATGGGATGACTACGTAGTGGAAAAAATGCGGCCCCTATGATTGCTTAACTTTCTTCTGAGTCATTGTCCATGAGTGTGTTGCATCGATTTTTGTATTCCGCAGTAGGGAAGCACTTTTGTTCACTTCACCCAGAATTAAGCACATTCAATGGCTATAGTTCTTGTTGCTTCAAGCATCATCCAGTTGAATTGCGAAGCATTTCTATCTCATCAAAGATTGTGAACTTGTCGAATGTCGACATCAATGGTGAAGCGCGCGCGCACACATACAATATTTGCTGTGTAACCCTCACCCAGGGAGAGGTTGTCACGCGGGTAACAAGTTCATGCAGTACATGGAAAGGGAGGCAATCCCGCGAGGCGTGGATATTGTCACGCGGTGTAGACTTTTACACTCTTGATAATTGCAATTAATTGAACTGTTCAAATGGAAGTAAATTCATTTTGATGAGGATTTGCTTTGCACAGGGACTCTGTGCTGTGTCTCAGAGATGAGTCCTGGAAGTTCACTCGTGTTGTGATGTTTTCGCTTTAATGTTTCGAAAGGAAATGTATTTCAACTGGTTTTCCTGGTATCGTTCACACATTAAAGGAAGTAGACAGATCGTCGTCGTCTTGTTGCGCGGGTGTACTTATAATTGCTTTGTACACACGTACGTCTCTGTTTGCGATACGTAATAAATTACCTCGCGCATGATGGATTACAGCCAGGTTTATAATGGGAATCCTACAGATTGATACGTTCGGTTTCTAGGTTTTCATGATAAAAACTTCTCCTTCGTGCGACGCTGTTGTTCAGGTGTCAACCAGGAAGCCTTTGCAGCAAAATCTTCTGCCAAGTGTGTTGGTGTCCACCTCCGGTTGTAAACACGTTGTCCCGTTACTAATGCGACGTAATTTAGCAAGGTAGCGTTCAGTTTGTAATAACATGCTCCCCTCTCTCGTTTTAAAAGCTTCCACCTGTTTACTCAAGACAATAATAATTTTATGGCATTCTCTCTACTCGCAGTCACCGTGCCTGCAGTTAACTAATTTGTATTTGTATCTCTCTTGCGAAGGCAGAAAATTCTCCCAGGCACACAATCGGAAAAGTTGCATCACTCGCTGGAGTCGAACCATGCTGGCACACCTTAACAATCTGAAGACTTCTTATTATTTTTTTTGGAGTCAGCCATGATTGTCCCATCTATTAATTGCTTTTTCATTGGCCACTTTTCTCAGCGTTTGGCGGCGCGCAAACCGTACTGAATAATTGCATTATCAAATCACATTCAGCGTCGGTTAATTGCGGGGAAGCAGTATCGTTTGCATCGCTCGCTTCAGCCGCCCACTACACCGCCTCAGTATCGTGGATATTTGTTGTTCCCATACACTGTGTGGCAGGTAGTCGCAGTTGTTGTGTTTTCATAACGATTTTATGGCTGCTGCATGCGAACGGGGGGTATCAAGATGACGCACAGCTCTGGGAATGCTAAATAAATTGTAAATGGAATGCTACAACAATAAAGGGGGGGGGGGAGGGTTTGCTTTATTGCAGCAGTCCTATTGTACGTTGCGCATAGACAATAATTGAGAGTCAATTCTGATGGCATTGTACCACTGAGTCGAGAATTGATGAAAGTGTTTGTGAAACGAGGGGAGGACGGTCATCTTGTTATTCAGATATCCTGGAATCGACCGACACGATTGTGTGTGGCATTCATGTGGTGACTGGTGAGTCGCCCAACAACGAAACTGTGCAGGCCTTGTATTAGGAAATCATATCACGCCCCAACCCCCTCTTAAATGTTGACAAGTGCTGACATAAGGCCTTCGTTTCCAATTCCTTGTGCGACGTTCTACATACAACAAAAATGCGTTTCCTTTGAAATAAGCCAATAAATCTTATTTTTATTTACCCTTGAGTGTAAACAAATCCCCGACACCCTTTCAGCCCAGTCACCATATTTACTGAGTACACCATGTAGTGTCTGGCACAGGCCTGCGAGCGTACAATTACATTTATTATATTTGCGTGTGTGGCGCGCGTATACTTACACTCAATCGACTTGGGTAGGCACGTACTTCACTTTCGTTTCAATGTAAATAAACGTTTTGAAATTCATAAAAGTTTTTGGTATGTTTATATCGAGAACTCCTCGGGATACATCGTTCTTGCGCGCCCAGTCCTCCCCCGCCCCGCGAAGTCTGTGTGGGATACTGTGTAAAACAGAATTCGCGGAATGCAAATTTAATTCGCGCGAGAGCGACCTGATAAACGACGGAATGCTGCACAAGCAACAGGCTCAGTGTCGTCTGCGATGTTTCCGCTTATTTTTGAAAATTATAAACTTCAACGTTTGAATTGGGTAGTCCACATAAATAGAGAGAGGGAGAAGAGAAATGATGGTGCATTGTTGTGCAGAGTGCGCGGGTAAGATGCTTTTGAAATCCAGGTCATGATGTAGGACGAGAACCATTTAATCATAGCATGACCTACTCTCTTTTAAATACCTCAAAAGCCACCCGGCGCACCGCTGTTAGACTTCCATTTCATGCATGCACTTATGCTTGGCCTGTGACTGACGCGATGAAAGAATGAAGTCACCTGTGGTGTGCTGAGCGCGGCATGTGAGAGCCAAATTACGCGTTAATTATGTGCTCGTTTGGTCAAGCGGCTTTCAAGCGAGTGTAAGATATGTAGTTGATAAGGTTTATTTTTAAATTGATGTGATTCGTCTTGATCTGTGCTTTAATTAACGATACCTGTTTTTTTTTTATTTTCCAGATGATGTCGACCGATTAAAACCCCCAAAACGTGGATTTTTTCAATCAATTCTGTGCTGTTGGCGACGCAATCGAGCGAAAACCAATCAAAATGGCACACCGATTGATGGATCAACAACACCGCCTCCACTACCGGACCAACAAAGGTACCTACTACCTCAGGTTAGGCACTCGGATATGCATAAGAAATGCATGGTCATCGATTTGGACGAAACCTTAGTTCACAGTAGTTTTAAGGTGAGTACAAATTGATTAAAACAATAACTCTCTCTCCCTCGCCATGTAATGCCAGGGGTACTGCAAAGGTTGTTTACACATGTGTATGTGCCGCTAGCTAACCATAGTTTACTAGAAATCGATAGTCCTCATAATATCCGGTTGAATTCATATTACAGCTTTCGTTCTTCGTTCTTCGTTTGCCCCCCAACCCAAATGTGGAGTTTTTTGTTGGTTTTGCCTTCTGCACGTGTCTGAGTTCATGTCTCGAACCTACCATTTATAGATAAGAAGCTACCAATGGACTTGAAGTAGAACTGTGCCTGGTGTGGTGTTCACTGTTCAGGAGTGATACGAAATTGAAATCAAACAGTTCACTCGAGCCATTTATTCGTTTCGAAGTGTGTTCTGTGTAATTTTCCCTTGATGAGCGCACGAAGTCTTTTGATGGTGTACTTGATGAGTAATTATTAAGAGCTGTTCTTTTTTTCTTTTTTTACTCGAGTGGGGGTGTTTTTGTTGTGTGCGTAGTGAACATTTGGTCAAGGGAGAGTGTTGTAAGATTTGTGCCCTTGTGACTGTATTTGGCGTAGTGTTTCACCTACACGAACAAAGTGGTTAAAGATTAAAGTTGACGTCAATGTGAGAGCTCTGCTCGAGTTTGAAATTTGGAAATTCAAGAAATTCCACCCATAACTGTCGAACGCTCTTGAAATATCCCTTTTTGTTTGCGCATTTGCTACAATTTCACTGATTAATGATTCACGGAGCCTAATAGCAGGCAGCCAAACGAATATCCCATGGGTAATATGCAAATCATTAATAATGCATCCCATCATTTAGCTGAAAAACCCCTGCAGGTGGAAACAAAAGATACACAGACAATTTTCCACACTCGCAAAAGTATTTCCATTCGTTTTTGCAACATTAAGGGTGGCAGTAGAGAACTGAAATTACTTCAGTCCATTTAGTTTAACATTTTGACCTCGTCCTAAGTGTTCATGGTCCCCGGTCCCCGGTCCCAGTGAACAACTACCATCCACAAGCCGATGAACACTGCCGGTACCGGACCTCTTCAATTCCTCCCACATGAATGAATTTCCATTATGATTTTCATCTAAAATTAGTCATAATTTCCTCCGTCACGTACTAAAAGGATGGACAGTCGTTACATACTGACTTTCGGAGTGTTGTAAAAGTTTGCCTTTGTGCTGCTCTCTTGGGTTGTTGTTCTTTCGTTGGCACAGAAGTCTTTTGATCAAATACATATATACCTTGTATTTTCTCTTTTACAGCCAATTCCAAATGCAGATTTTATAGTACCGGTAGAAATAGATGGAACCATCCACCAGGTGTATGTTTTGAAACGACCCCATGTCGATGAATTTCTTCGAAAAATGGGAGAACTGTACGAGTGTGTATTGTTCACAGCATCACTAGCCAAATACGCAGATCCGGTTGCAGATCTGTTAGATAAGTATGAACCACAAATGAAAGAAAACCAAACAGAGTTGATTTATGTTTAATTGATTGATTTCCAGATGGAATGTGTTTCGTGCAAGACTGTTTAGGGAATCGTGCGTATACTACAGGGGAAATTACATTAAGGATCTTAATCGACTGGGTCGTGATTTACAGAAGATTGTTATAGTTGATAACTCACCAGCGAGTTACATCTTTCACCCAGATAATGCGGTAAGAGGAAAACCAAAGTGTTTCTTTAAGAGTAAAAATGAATGATGTCTGTTCTTTTGTTTTGTACAGGTACCCGTTAAATCGTGGTTCGACGACGTTACTGACTGTGAACTGTTAGAGTTGATACCGCTCTTTGAGAAGCTCAGCAAAGTCGACTCTGTCTACAGTGTTTTGTGCAATTCAAATAATCCACTTAACAATCATCTTCAGCATCAGCAGCAGCAGCAACAGCAGCAATCCCAGCAACAGCAACAAATCCTCCAGCAGACACATTTAACACAAACGAACCATCAATTGCAGATGGTACAGCCGACATCAGCGACAACATCCATTATAACACAGCAACAGCCACAGCAGCCGACACAAGTGGTTCAGTCCCAGCAGCAGCAGCAGCAACAACAACAAATCGGTAGTCCGCCCAATTTAAATGACATAAGCAACAAGACGTAACATTGGGAATATATGTTCATTAATATATAAGTTTAGGCTTTTAACAAATACTTCTTTTTCAATGTTTGACATGCAAACATGTATAATTTTAATGATTTACGAGACAATATCACGAAGGGATGATGATGAGAAATGATGAAAAATGAAATGGAACAAAAACAAGAGTCCATTTAATGAATAACTAAAAACTGATTAACTAAATGAGAAGAAAAACAAACTTGAAAAAAAAAAAACTATACGTACTCTCCTGGAAGATATTTGTGTTATTCTTTCTGGTTTTTATTTTGTAATCAGCATGCATGTAACACGTATACATATAGATGATATAAATATCAAGGCAATTTTTGTAATTTTTCTCAAAGAAAAATTATCGCATTACAGTTTCATATATCAAGTGCGATTGCTGATCAAAAAGAGAAATATAATATAAAGTAAAAAAAAAAAATTATCAAAAAAAAAAACAACCAAAACAAGAAGATTTACACATACAAACAGAAAAGAAAGATAAGCGATGCGGATAAAAGATCTACAGTGTGGCCACAAAGTATGAGAATTGAATGATGGATTGCAAGTTTGTGGAGTAAATTTTACAAAAATTCAGAAGACAGTCAAATGATGCTGCAATCTATAAAGTGTTTAAAAAAAAACATACTACATCATTGCTTTGGACGACACTGTGGATTGTATTTTTAAAATTAATCTTAACCTTAATCGACGTTGTAACGACGTGTTTTGACTAGTTTTCTTTTTTACGAAGAGTAATCAATAATAATTTTACTAAAAGCTAACTAAAATGAACAGATATGCATAGGTATTACACGCATACCGATAAACTTAACTTATTGTAAATATTTATATATAATATATTTATATATACATAAAGTTTATTTTTTTCCTTTGTTCTATCCTTCGTTATGTAAATTACATACTTCGTACGTATTTTCTTTTTTTTTTGTTTTAAATATCGAAATAGTCTAATAAAAGAAAGAAAATTAATTAATTTTTCTACCGACAGCAAATATGAAAATGCAATTTGAGATAAAAAAAAAACAAAAAAAAAAACAACAAAAACTATGAAACAAACAAATTATTTAAGGAATAAAATGGGAATAACAAATATTTATATTTATACTTATACTAGAAATATACACGTATATATACACAAAAAAAAAAAAAAAAACAAGTACCAATTATAGCTAAATAACATATATGTATAAAATATCAACATTTATTTTCCTTGACGGTTTTAGGTTGAATTTATTTTTTTTTGCTCTAGGCTATACTCCTTGTTTCAAATCCCAAGCACTAACTACCACTCCTCCACAAGAGACACACGCCTATGCTGAAAAATCAAAAAAAACAACAACAATTGGTACGTTTAAGTTGAGAAAGTGAATTCAACCGATTCTCTTTGACATTCACTCCGCCGCTTCGCCTACAGTCCGTCGATTGACTGGGGAACATGAACACTTGATTCGAACACGAATTCCGAGGTAATCGTTGGAAATGCTGTGATTTCAGTTAAACTGTGAACGAATGAATAGTTTCCAATAACAAAAATTACCGCGTGACATCAACGATATAAAAAAGAAGAAATTCCTTCAATAGTCGACCACTTCTCGCGGATTTATATGCATTTGCTTCGGGTGTTTTCATATACGTCAGCTTAAGAAAGGACTGCCTTATCCATGTTCATTAATGCAGATTTACGACCGTACTAACTAGTAGATGAACTGCAGTACTTACTGTTTATAAACGTCAATAGCTCATCGATGTCGGGCAGATTGTGCGGTCATTATTTGTTTACTGCAAAAAGGGTCGATTGGAAGAAAAATATGTTGTACTAAAGCTGTGTGTGTTCAGAAACGCATGCGAAAAGAAATGCGGTTGTACTAGCACAGATTTCCGACGTTTATGAAAACATCCTTCCTTCTTGGTGAATACCAATTTCCGAAATTTCGTTTACATGTCTGCCATAAAATCAAATCAGGCCAAGTTAAAACTGCATTTTTTTTTTTTTTGTTACCACTTTTATTGTTTATTTTTACATTTTTGTTGTTTAATCTTTTAGCTTTTAGAGGAATTAATTTTGTTTTTATTGATATATCAATTTTCATACAATTTTGATTAACTGAACGGGGGTGTTGTTTACAAGAAGAACGATACACAATACGAGAGGGTGAGACGCGAAAACGGAATATGAAACGTATATACATATTATTAACACATTTAACCATACAAAAGGAATCCACAGAAACCCTTAACAAAAAAACAAAAAAAGAAAAAAAACTAATTAAAATAAAATTGAAAAATTGAAGATAAAAGAAAGATATCCGCTAATAGGATTGTGCTTATTTATATCATTTTTATCAATTCAAATAAATTATAAAGCTTTTATATATATACATAAATAAAAAAAACAAGAAAAAAAATCAAACAAACAAATGTAAAGGGAAATCAATTTATTATGAAGTAAAATAATAAGAAATAAATGAAAAAAATATAATTATATACTATATATTTTTAAAACGTATATATTTGTAAGAGATAATTGAAAAGAAACAACAAAAAAAAAATCTATATAAAATGAAATACTTAAATAAATTATTTTCTAAGGCATGAAATATTTGGAGAAAATTGCAATTGTTCTTTTAATGCTGGCGCTGAACATGGTTGCATACGAGGATTGACATCTGCTCGTTATTAACTTGTGGGTTTCACATAAACGTGCGACAACAAACTGTGCTGAATATGTTACCGGACGCAGACTTAGTGAAGTCAGGCAGACATTCGAAGGATCCCTAAACGTTTACTAACTTCCCAATCAGTCTGCGACGGCATTAACTTGTAAACCAAACTAAACTGGTTGATAAATATGATTGATTTGGCCTGAATTCATGACAAAACGATATCCAAAGGAATCCGACAACTTTCTGTCGCCTATTTTGTTCAACGTCGACGGATCTAGTTCTATCTCAAAGCACTAAAGTTAGGCTAATATGCGAACAATTCTATACACTGATCGTCAGGACATCAGATCCAGACATCATATCCAGCATAAATATGTACTTTCAGAATATTTATTGCAACTTTGTACTACAGCTATAAAATAAAATTTCAAAGTCGAACGCATGTTCGGACATTTTGTAACTTATCACGACTACTAACAACTGTATTTACAAATCTCTTACGTTCGAGAGAGAGAAAAAAAAAACAAAACAAAAAAAAAACATCAACGAATTATAAACGATAATTTCCTGTCTTAGAAAATAAGCAACAAGTGTGTGTGTCAACGTGGAGGTATTGCATTTTGGTGTTTGAGTTATTCAAGCGCCTCCGACGAGCACTATGATTTGGTGAGGGGATTAGATGTTATGTGCTCATATGCTGCCTAAAAGAGAATACAGATGTACAGTTTATTCAGCTCTCCATGGCTCGATGTAAATGACTCACCTTAATGGTGGTGTAACAGTAGCCAGCCAATCCGGACATTTCCGACTGAAAATTCGACCCACCAGTGAGGTCGTCCAACAGTGCCAGCTCAGCACCCAAGTGCGGCACTGCAGCTCGAAGTACCAAAAACAGAACCAACGGCATCATACTATCAGCTGCTAATATCACAGAATTTTCTCTTGCAGTCGATTTGTGGGCCTCGGTAATCAATTGCATAGCCTTCTCTATTACAGTCAACATCGCCTTGGGACTGTATTTCTCCTGAACTTGCTTAAACATCGCAATGGCATCGTGGAAGGAGACATTGGACACCACTCCCAGATACGATCTAAAACAGAGATTCACTCATTCACTCACTCGCCTTCTCTACGAAACAAACTTACTCATCCAGAGCCAAACACTTGGACAACTCTCGATCGGATTTGCTCTCGGAAAAAATAAGATTCTGTCGATACAATTCATCCTTGCGACTGTACTTGTTCGCGTAGAGCACAAAAAGTGTCGAGTAGATTCCCTCAGATAATACTATCGGATAAAGCAAACTGATGTGAGAAACAAGCTCCCTCGATCGTTCCAAAATGCAGAAGTCTTCTGGCAGCGCTGGAAAGAGATTTCTAACAAATTGATAGACTCGCTTCGAAATTGACTCCCATTCGCTCATCGCCTGTTTCGCCAATATTGGTGTCGGTTTCACTTTCCAGCATCCATAGGATGTGTAGAAACAATTTGCGATTTTTTGATTCAACAGATACAGCGGATGGTGTGGATCTTTAAACGCCTGTCCAAGGTACTCCTTGATTGAGGCAACATCTTCTTCGGTCAGTGAGGTCACCCCAAAGCTTGGAACAAACTCCAAGCCATTTGATATGTTTGTACTCAAATTCACCGTACTATCAATCGAACTGCGCGTACTGACAGAGATCAACGAGTCGGTCGCCCAGTGTTCAAGATGCGCATTGATCATACTACTGTTCAGGATGTTCTCTTCGTTGAAGGATATCTCACCCTGCAGGCCATCGAAACCGTCAAAGAGTGTCTCCTGGCTGCAGGACTTTTTCGGCTGTAAATCTACGGAGAGATCCAACAAACTCGCCTTCATAGAAGGTGTCGTCAGACTGCTGGTGGACTTGAGGCTAACCTTGTCCAGACTCGATGTATAGCCCATTGATATGTTCTTTGCGAAATAACTGTGCGTCGATGTGGGAAAGTTCTCTTGGTCTTTGTATTTTTCACGATTGCGGTGATTTGTCATGAAGACCGCGATACGATTCCACAATTGCTTTGGTGTGGTAATAGAGGTTGAGTCACGGTGGCCGATTAGGTGTTCTTCGAAGTTATCGAAAAGGGTGCGCCATTTGCGGGAATTATCAACGACGAGTTCTCCTATTGATCTGTAATAGAAGCCGCGTCATATATGCACTTTCGTCTGTCCAAAAAATGTTCACTTACTTGGGAAATTTAGCGAACTTCCTGTTTATTGCAACAGACCCCGATATAACCCGCAAGTCGTTCCACGTGCCGCCCAAGTGTCCGCTTACTACATTGCCGATCATTTGACACTTCGTAGCGTCGTCGTCGTCACCTTCCTGCAATAATGAGGCGAACAAATTGAAAAACCGATTGACTGTCAATGCTGTTGATGTTCGTTTACCCCGTCAATAGTGCCGTGGGGCATGTAGTAGGTGCCCTTTCCTGCCGGTCCCCGCATTGTCATCTCTCCCTCGTAGTAGTAATCGTTCTCAAAAACCGCAATACCAGTCCCCGTTAGTTCATCGTTCACGAATATGCCCTCAAAGTAGTCGCCGTTCATTGTGATGCAAGTGCCAGCGCCAACACGCTTATTATCCGCAAACATGCCCATATACTTGTCCCCTGTGATGGTGTCATCAAGGATCCCATATCCGCACTTGGCATTCGCCTGGTATTCACCCACGTAAGTGTAAGTATTTGCTCTAAGCAGTCCGTGTCCGTGAAACATATCATCGCGGAAATTTCCGTCATACACCTCGTTGTCCTTCATCTCGAGGAATCCATATCCGTTGAATTTGCCGGCTTTAAAGTATCCCTCGTACATGCCGAATGATGGAATGACCATTTTACCGTAGCCTTGACAAAGAAATGTAAATTTTTGTATTAGATATGCCGAATTTCAGAGCTAACACCCGAATTACACACCTTGGATCTCTCCATTCCTGACATCACCGAAATATATCTTACCATCCGGACACTCAAGGTAACACTTGCCATGCATTATACCGTTCTTCCATCGTCCGTACGCATGGACCTTGGCATATTTTGGATGCTTCGCACTGAATACATAAGCCGTTGTCCTTACATTCGACAGTTTGCCCCCGGGACGGCCCAACGCTGTCATGATACTGTACTCCAACTGATCGTACCACACTTTCTTGTCCTCGTGATTTTTCGCCTCCAAGCTGAAAGTCTTCTCGGGCGTCGTGATCTTCAATTTCAAATCGCTCTCCTTCTTCACCCACACCGTTACCAAGGGATATGTCTGCAGGCTGGAGCCCACATATTGACACAAACAATCGGAGAACAGTATGAATGCATTGCTGGCTGTCACGCCGCTGTACCACTTAAGTGGAACTGGAGTGCTCGGCGCCAGAATGACACGACGATGTTTTTTCATGAACAGGCGGATTTTCGGATTCTTTTCATTTCGCAGCCAAAACTCATTTGTGTGCTCGGCTAGTTCGATGTCAATTTGACTCTGCCGGCTGAAGGACTGCCAAAGCAGCAGCTTTTCATTGAGTTCATTCGACGATGGCTCCTCTGTTTGATTACGTGCTAAGGTCTCGAGGAGTTTGACGAAATTTGAGATTTGTCCAAAGGGAAGTTGAAATGTTTTTACCAACTCCTCCACGGAGAGAGATTCGAGATTGTGACCAACGTTGCACATGTCGTTGAAGCCGTTTATGGACAGTACGTCGCAGTACAACTTGGTGTAGTCCTCAAAGATCTTTATCACCTCCTTAGCGTTGCGGATCCAGAGGAGCTCCTTGAAGGACTTCGTATCACTCCGGTAGAAGCTCTCTAAGGATTTGCAACAAGCATAGAGCGTGTAGAGAACCTGAATGTAGTTCTGACAAATCTGAATTAAATGCAGCTTCTCTTGCTTTTCTTGGATGGAGCGCACAAGGGATTTCTTTGATTGTTGCAGACATTGCTGGAGTGACAGTAAGTACTGGTAGTATGATTGCTGAAATGTACAGTGGTTGTAGAGAGTTAATTCTTTGGCTGTGAGTATCAGGGGAATGTTGTGCGGTTCATTTGGGACGTGCATTGCCAATATTTGCCGCTGCAGTATGTCTCCGTTCTGCTTCTCAACACTTTCGCCGTTGAACTTAAGAACAACTGTGCTATAGTCGCCACAACATGCTTCCAAAACATTCGCATCCGCCTTATCCATAGACAGAGTGTTCAACTTCAGCTCTGCCGGGGAGCTCAGCTCGGTTCTGCTATTCTGAAGCTGTTGCCTGGAATTCAGACCCCAGTGAAATAAGCGGCCATCGATAGTCCGAGCGATTGAGTGCTCTCTGCCAGTGGATATCGAGCAAACTCCAATTTCGCACAGCTTAAGCACTTGGTTGATTCCTGGCCGCTTGATATGGTCACCCGTCCCGAGGACTCCGTTGTTTGTTGCACCAAATGAGCAGACAGTTGTCGACACAAGTCCGTAGCCATTACGAAGAATATCGGAAATATTCTCCTCCAGGTACATAGCAGCGTCACTCTCACGGCTACTAAGAGAGTTTTCCGAATTGCGATCCACTCTGGCCGAGTTCGTCGGGCGAGTAGAGTAGATTCGCTGTGCAGTTCGTCCAAAATTGTCACCCTTCGAATCTTTGTACTCATTTTCGATGACTAATATGAAAAAATCATCGCCAGCGCTTACATCCAGAACTGGTTTATCGAAGCACCTCAGACGAATGGGCAACTGACAGTTGAATAAATCTCCACAGCTCCCCATCGCATAGACCTCTTGATTTGTTGTGATGAAAACTGCACCCAGAGAGTTGCACTTCACCCGAGCGATTTTTATCTTTTCCTCGGCGATTTCTAACGGATCGAATGAGATCTCTGTCCATGTCTTATCTGCGTTTCTTGAACGCACTACACCCGACGAATCGACCATGTAGAATTGTTCGCTCCAAATGTCGATATCAGCAATATTTTCAAACATCAAACGCAAGCAGAGTGGTTCATCCTTCTTTGTGGGTATTGCCCCATAAAACATCCGTCCATTGCTTATTAGATATGCTTCATTTGTTGTAGTTGCACAAAGGCGGAAGGCAGGTCCAAGATCTTCAGAGCATTGAACTGCCAGCTCCCTCCCATTGTGATAGATTACAAAAGGTTGCATTTTGAACCTGGAAACGTTCGTATATTAAGACTCTTACGCAAGCTTTATTTAGACCTGAGTTGATATTGTTTTTCTTTTACCTTCTGTTGTGGTGCGAGAGGGCAGACGCTTCTTCCACTGCTAATTAGATTTGTGTTTTGAACTTTCACTGGGCTTTACAAACATTCTAGGCACTGAACGCAGGTGTATGTCGTGAGCATTAGTTTTCGAAACTCGAACAAAAACAAGGAAATGCTGCAAAAATACACCAAAAATCAATTTTCTTTTATTTGCGAAGGAGAAAAGTTTTGATTATCAAAATGTATGTTTTTTTTTTTCTTTCTTTATGTCTGTATTATGACAGGAGAGGACAGTCATGTTTACATTTTGAGCAGCGATGACTAACGTATCTGGCGAGGTTACAATGCGAATTTCAATTGTGAATACAGCGAATTAGCATTGAAGTGTGGTGAGTTGAGGTGAGGTTAGGGAATATTCAAATTCCGATCGTTAACTGGATGGAGTTGAGTAAAACAATGTTTTGCAAATATTCCTTTATTGTAAACAGTGATAACAAATGTATTATAACAGAAATCGGTAAAAAAAAGTATCTCTCGCATTGTCTCTAGACACGGATAGAGTAAATGAGAGAACCGTCTTGTAACCTAATTGGACGGGCTATCACAGAACGTGTTCGAATGTTAGCTGGCTGCTTAATAGCTGCTGACTTCTTGAAAGTAACCAGTTTCTTGAGTGCTGCTGCTTGAGGGCGACGACGTTGCTGCTGCTGCTGGGTGAAACGGGACGATTGATTCTTCGGATTTCTTTGAACGAAGACTAGTCTTTCCGCTTCGGGTTCATCAGTTGTCTGCTCATCGATATCCTCTGCCCCCTCTGATGGTGGTCCATAGGTGTCCTCCGGTGGTCCATATGTCTGCTCCGGTGGTCCATATGTCTGCTCTGGTGGTCCATAGGTCTCCTCTGGTGGTCCATAGGTGGGTTCGGGGAATGGAGCAGCCTCCTGGTTTGGTAGCTCGAAGGGAATGTCGGGCTTAATACCAGCCGGTGGATATGGTGTAGGAGCTGGAGAAGAGCTGGGCGCTATTTCCTGCCGAGCAGAGAATCGATTGCGATTTTGTTGGAAACGAGGATTAACTCGTCGCGGTGGCTCGGCCGCTACCAAAGCTACGAGAGCGAATCCAATCAAAAACAATCCAAAGTACTTTGCCATTTCTGCTATTGGAATAGTACTTGATACTTGCTATTAGAAAGACAACTGATAACTCTTGCTCTGATAGCAACCCCTTTTATACAATCCTCATCAATGGACACTCCAAGTCGAAGTGTTAATTAAGTAGTTATTAATTACAATTTAGCGCCATAGTGGCCCACCCGCAGCTACGTGATTGTAAATCAAAAACAAAACAAAAAAACATGTAACTCCCTCTGTTCTGTTCAAGTTCACGTGTGTCTGTGCACACTAAACACAACACTTCTTGTTAGGCGTGGAAATTCCGAAATTCTCTCAACCTTAACCCTATCCGAAATTATGAGTGTGTGCCTAAATGCGTTTTATATCAGTTGTGTCCAGCAACATAGAAGCAATCCGTCGAGCGCACGTACCTTTGCAACATTATCACGTTCACCGTTTGCTTATGGAATCCTCTAACCGTTTACGGTAAACCTCAAAGTACACCCAATCAATATAAAAGTGTTGTTCAACAAGCATTCGACATCAGTTGCTCAGTCTTCAGCAGCAAATCAAAGTCTTTCATTGAAATGGCAAACATCTTCCAAATCGTTGTTGTGGTTGGCTTAGTTATCGCAGCATGCGCTGCAGAGCCAATCCGTTTTAAGAGCAACTCTCGCAACAATCGTTTCTTTGCTCGTCAGGAAGAGGCACCGAGTTCTTCGCCCGCACCAGCACCATATCCAGCAGCGGGTGTCACTCCGGAAATTCCATTCGAATTGCCCAACGAACAGACTACAGTTCAGCCGGATAACACTTATCTGCCACCAGCACCAGAGCCGACTCCAGACAACACCTATGGTCCACCAGACAACACCTACGGTCCACCAGACAACACCTATGGTCCACCAGCACCTGCAGAGGATCAAGCACCAGTAGATCAGCCAGCCGAGGAACCACAAGCCGAAAGGATCATTTTTGCTCCAAGAAACCGCAAGACGTCCGCCCCTCTGAGGCAACAACGCGTTCGTCTGCAGCCACTGAGATCATCCAGACTCCAGTCGAAACAAATTGAGATCATCCGTTCTGAGCCTGTCTTCGCTTACTCTGTGCAGTACAAGAGTTTTTAGAACGACCGAATAGTGCGAGAGGGTGTTGAGTTTCATTTTGTTTCAATTTTTGTTACCGATTCTTTTTTTTACAATAAAGTTGCTATTTGTACGGATTTGAAGGCTTTGATTTGAAGTGTTGAACGGAGTATTAGCTTTCCAGTAGACTTCCCTTAAAATTAGAGGGACTTAAGAAGCAGTTGTCTGTACTTCCAGGGGGAACGGGTGAGTTGAGGAACTACGGAATCAGAGCAACTGGACTTCGAGTCGTTTATTTTTACATTTCGATTCGCTTTAGAAAGTTTTTGGGGTCAGCGTGGCCCTGGTTCTTTTTCTAACTTCTTCTCTGTGGAACTTGTGATAATTATGCAGTTGGTTCCGTATTTGACACAACTTTAGCTGTCTTACGCAAGCAATTGCAATTGTTATAGATTTTTAGGTTGTATCGTACTTGGTGACAATAGAGCTTCGACATTCGACATCGAGATAGGTTTTACGTAACTTTGGGTTTTCATCAGTCTCCTGGATTATGGGAAAATAGCACAGTACTTGGCGAACAAATGATTGATCTTGCGTAAGTCCATACAATTGATAAGAGTAGCATACACCATGACATGAATGATTACATCACTTTCTCCAACATGTTTCACTACTTTTTACTGGTCGTAGCGGCATGGTTGAGAGCAATCAACCGCATCCAAAACAAGCGATATGATACGACCGAGATATGACCGATTTTGCAAAATAAACTGCATCAGGTCAACCACTTGCGTAAGTCCATACAATTGATAAGACCGCGGATGACCATGACATGATTGATTGAACACAGCGAGCCTTCAATGTGGCGTTGCTGTACTGAAATGGAAGCAGATAAAATGGGCTCTCTTTCAGAAAAGGCACAGAAAATCGATGACCTTGCCATATAAATATATATAATAGGTGACGCTAGAATAAATAGTGTTTAGAGGGTCAGTGGGTGTGGTGGAATAACGCCGAATTCCAAAATTTATTTCACGGCTCCGGGCCAGGGCCAACTTTCTACAGCAACCTGTCACGAGTGGAAGAGACCTACAATTTTATGCCGACTCCGAACGACCAAGTTTAAGGAACATTTTCTCTTTGAGCATTGTCAGTGACGTGAAAATGATTGCTGTCGAACGGGGAATCGAACCTAGACATCGTAGGAGTCGACGCACTGAACCACAAGGCCGTGGGACCCACAGCCTTGATTTATATTCAAGTTCACCTCCGACTATAGCGTCGCCACGGAAACAAATTTGCTAAAAGACGGGTATTTTATTTAATTAATCTCTGATAAAATAAACAAATCAACTGGATGTTAGGAGATGGACACCATTATAAACCGGGCTAACGACATTTGTTGAAAGTGCCCGAACAAGAATTGGAGATAAACGAGCAGACTCCGTGATCGGCAAGCTAGAGCGAAATAACAATTCAACCAATTAGTAGTGCTTCTACCATAAAGAGACAATGATTCTTAAGAATTAAGATCTTGATATGTATTTACTACCACGTGGCGTAAGTCGTTTCATTGAACAAATGCCTATCGCGAGAACACGACACCGTCAGTCGAGTTATTAACGTTCACGCCACGTAGGGTCGTCAGCCAGATATCAACCAAGGCCTACTCGGTTCAAGTCACGTTCCCAAGGAGTACATATTACCACAACCGGACTAGACTGCTTAGAAAGGTATGGGCGAGTTCTTTGTTAAAAAGCAAACAAATAAATTCTCTAGTCATTTTTTTCTCTTTTTCTTTTTTATTTCGAGCGTACGTATTTGGGTCAATTAAAGAGTATCCTTAAGCATAGATTGAGTACACAACGCGTCCATCGGCCAAGACAATGGGTTGAGCAAGGAACTGCTGTTGCAGCGGTTGGGCTGGTTGCACTTGTTGAACTTGAGCGGCGGCCTTCAGTGGTGCAGCTTTCTTTAGATTTGCGACTTTTGGTTGACGCCTCTGCTGCCTCAATCTGCTGCTGGCCCTGTTTAAGGTAAGACGCTGTAGTTCGGGATTAACATCGAAATCTTCTTGAGCTTCAGCTGGCACAGCTTCGGTTTCTGGTGGTCCATATACTTGGTCGGGGGGGCCATAAGTCTGGTCGGGAGCAGGAAGTGCGGCTTGATCTTCCAAAACCTCACTATTGTCCGAGGGAATATCAAATACAACATCGGGCTTCTCTGCAGCTGGGTATGGAGTCGGAGCGGGGACGTCCTCTGCAAGTTCCTGCCTTGCTAGGAATCGGCTCCTCGTTCTGAAGCGACGTGCCGACCGTGGCAGCTCAGCGGAGCATACAGCGGCAACAAGAACCAGAACGGAGAGTGCTTTCAGAAGCTTGGCCATGTTAGATTTTTCAGAATAAACTGTTGAATTTGACTACGAAACGAGTTTCAGACAACTGATAGCAATGCATGCCCGGGCCGGGGTATATAAACGATTGGTATGACTATTGGCTTCGATTTATGAACACGCAGAGGAAGGTGAACCGTGTAAGGTGGCAACATCATGCGCCAATGTACGTACGTGACTGCCTCGACGATTAAATTATGAATGACTCGGCCAGAGTAATATCACATATTTATTCATAAGAGGAACCACTTACCTTTGCGTATCGATTTTGGGCGAATTCATAAACAGCATATCAAGGTGCTGTCTACGGTCAGACGGTGAGGTTAAGACACTTTTGATTTGTGTCTCTGCTCAATTCATTGACATGTAAATACATATGTACGCGTTACGACAAATAACCTTATTAGCCTGTATTGCATGTGAAGGTTTCTCGATCTATTATTTCATCTCAACACTACGAAACATACTGAGTTGGGGAAACACATATGTACATGCCTTGCCTGACTTTTGGTCTTGTCTGCAATCAATTGCTATTATGTGAGATAATGAAGACAGACATACGAGCATTCTGGTAGATTTACTCTTGAGAATGGTGTGTTTTGGTATTCAGTTCTTAAAGGGGCAACGTTTGTGGTGTAAACTTTGAAGAATTCTTGGGTATTTACGCTGAAAGACTGAACAATCTTGACCGCGGAAGGAGATAGTTTGTTAAATAAGTTCGCAAAAATGGTATTTTCAGTTCCGTTCTAAGGACGGTCGCTCAACTGATTGTTTAGTAGTATAATCCGATGAGAGTGGTCATCGGCAACATCTCGGGATATCGAATAGAAGGTTCGAGTCCATTCGCCATTTCCCCTTTTCGTCATTTCCTCATTGCTTGTCAACCCAGCGGTATTGTGTGTGTGTTGTCTGGCAATGCATTTTGGGTTTTATTTAGTAGGGGCGAACCAGTGGGATGCAATAAAGATTTGGGGAGTGAAACCTGATCGAGTAAAAGCTGAATTTAGTGCTAATTGAAGAGGAGTGTTGGTAAAACATGAAAGAAAAGGGCAGCTTGTTTGTGTTCGATATTCGAAATATCTTTAATTCATATTCCTGAAATTAGAGAGGCCCAATTAGAACCACCTATGACGTCTGTACGCCTGTGGTGATGTTTTCTTACGTCTATTGATCGATTTAGAGACATTGGAATGCATTTGCCGACATCGAAATCCACCCAAAAAAATTATGATTCAAGCAAATTAAAGCCGCAATCGATTGTTTTCTGGACGCAATATATTCTTTTAAGTTCAAAAAACAGATTATGGTAATGTAACAATTTATTGCACCCTTCTGCTGCTAGAATTTTCATGAAGTTGGAATCGTTGAAGAACACATAAATGTGTCTCCACTATTCTGATCTGACTAAGCTTCCATGTTCTCTCAAGAGGCTGATCAAACACAAGCCAATCTGTCTGACATGTATGCACCAGATCTAGTTTCTTTGAAATCGAACGCTCCACAACCCGTACGCATCAAGCGACAGAAACCGATAAATATCCAACAAATAAAATCATCAACAACTGTTACAGAAGCTACTTAATGAGCTTGCAGGTAACTGAAAAATTATCAAATTCAAACTTCTCACCTTGGTGAATTTGAACCCCAGCCGGCGTCACGTCGTACACGCTGAATGTCAACACAAGTATGGATGCGACTGCCTTAAATTTTGTACAGAGACACTAGAACGTCTCTGAATGAATCGTTTGGTATATAAACAACAGTCACTTGTAATTTCGACATCAGTCAACTTCGGCAAATTCAACGGCACAGTAAAACAAAAACAAAGTGAAGAAAAATGGCAAAGTCATTGGCAGCAGTTATTGCGATAGTTTTATTCGCCACGTGTTCCGCAGAACCAGCACGTATCCGTAACATTCGACCGAATCGTTTTTCGGCGCGACAGGAAGTCGGAAGCGGTGATGGAGCACCGGCTAAGGTACCATATCCTCCGGCTGGACTAAGACCGGATGTTCCATTCGAACTGCCAACAGAAACCACACCAACACCACCTCAGCCGGACAATACCTATCTGCCACCAGAATCTGTTCCCGAGAGCACATATGGACCACCAACAACCACCAATGAGCCAACAACCACCAATGAACCAACAACAACGAATGAGCCCACAACAACCGATGAAGTCCCAACCACAACCATCACGCCAGAGGCTGCAACTGAAGAACCAGATTTTCTAATTGAAGATGAAGATGATGACGATACAGAATCAGTTATCTCTGTTGCGGTCTCCTACGACAACGATAATTCGGTCGTACCTCTACCCCAGAATCCCCAGAGGATCGTGTACGCGCAGTCGGTTCTACCGCTCCAGGCTAAGTCCGACAAATTGCGTCTGATGAGGGCTCAACCGATCCTTTTAGAGTTTTAGGTGACAGATCATTCGGCTGCTCTGCCAGGCTACAGAATTGCTTAAGAGTGATTTGATGGACTTTTATTTAATTTTTAATGTTTCTCATCCATTTAGTGAATAAAGATTTTGTTGTAAAAAAACTAACAAAGAAAATTAGTGCGTTTAATTGGCTAAATTAAATACGTTCAACTTCCAACTGCCACAGCGACCCAACTAGATGCACTCCAGTCTTTGGATTTCGATAATACACATCTAAATACATAACCACAGGTGTACACAGGTCGTAGGTACGCCTAGTTGGGCTGCTGTGGCAGTTGGAAGATGAGCCTTGAAAAGGCTCCAAAATCCTTACTATACACTGTACATTTTTTTAGGTGAAAAATTCGATGTCGTCGGATCCACTCCAGTCTTTGGATTTCGATAATACACATCTAAACACATAACCACAGGTGTACACAGGTCGTAGGTACGCCTAGTTGGGCTGCTGTGGCAGTTGGAAGATGAGCCTTGAAAAGGCTCACATATCCTTACTATACACTGTCAATATTTTTAGGTGAAAAATTCGATGTCGTCGGATCCACTCCAGTCTTTGGATTTCGATAATACACATCTAAACACATAACCACAGGTGTACACAGGTCGTAGGTACGCCTAGTTGGGCCGCTGTGGCAGTTGGAAGATGAGCCATGAAAAGGCTCCAAAATGCTTACTATACACTGTCAATTTTTTTAGGTGAAAAATTCGATGTCGTCGGTTCCACTCCAGTCTTTGGATTTCGATAATACACATCTAAACACATAACCACAGGTGTACATAGGTCGTAGGTACGCCTAGTTGGGCTGCTGCGGCAGTTGGAAGATGAGCCTTGAAAAGTCTCAGATATCCTTACTATACACTGTCAATATTTTTAGGTGAAAAATTCGATGTCGTCGGATCCACTCCAGTCTTTGGATTTCGATAATACACATCTAAACACATAACCACAGGTGTACACAGGTGTACACAGGTCGTAGGTACGCCTAGTTGGGCCGCTGTGGCAGTTGGAAGATGGGCCATGAAAAGGCTCCAAAATGCTTACTATACACTGTCAATTTTTTTAGGTGAAAAATTCCATGTCGTCGGTTCCACTCCAGTCTTTGGATTTCGATAATACACATCTAAACACACAACCACAGGTGTACACAGGTCGTAGGTACGCCTAGTTGGGCCGCTGAGGCGGTTGGAAGATGGGCCATGAAAAGGCTCCAAAATGCTTACTATACACTGTCAATTTTTTTAGGTGAAAAATTCGATGTCGTCGGTTCCACTCCAGTCTTTGGATTTCGATAATACACATCTAAACACATAACCACAGGTGTACACAGGTCGTAGGTACGCCTAGTTGGGCTGCTGCGGCAGTTGGAAGATGAGCCTTGAAAAGTCTCAGATATCCTTACTATACACTGTCAATATTTTTAGGTGAAAAATTCGATGTCGTCGGATCCACTCCAGTCTTTGGATTTCGATAATACACATCTTAACACATAACCACAGGTGTAGACAGGTGTACACAGGTCGTAGGTACGCCTAGTTGGGCCGCTGTGGCAGTTGGAAGATGAGCCATGAAAAGGCTCCAAAATGCTTACTATACACTGTCAATTTTTTTAGGTGAAAAATTTGATGTCGTCGGATCCACTCCAGTCTTTGGGTACACAGGTCGTAGGTACGCCTAGTTGGGCCGCTGTAACAGTTGGAAGATGAGCGATGAAAAGGCTCCAAAATGCTTACTATACACTGTCAATTTTTTTAGTTGAAAAATTCGATGTCGTCGGATCCACTCCAGTCTTTGGATTTCGATAATACACATCTAAACACATAACCACAGGTGTACACCGGTGTACACAGGTCGTAGGTACGCCTTGTTGGGCCGCTGTGGCAGTTGGAAGATGAGCCATGAAAAGGCTCCAAAATGCTTACTATACACTGTCAATTTTTTTAGGTGAAAAATTCGATGTCGTCGGATCCACTCCAGTCTTTGGATTTCGATAACACATCTAAACACATAACCACAGGTGTACACAGGTCGTAGGCACGCCTAGTTGGGCCGCTGTAGCAGTTGGAAGATGAGCCATAAAAAGGCTCCAAAATGCTTACTATACACTGTCAATTTTTTTAGGTGAAAAATTCGATGTCGTCGGATCCACTCCAGTCTTTGGATTTCGATAATACACATCTAAACACACAACCACAGGTGTACACAGGTCGTAGGTACGCCTAGTTGGGCCGCTGTAGCAGTTGAAAGATGAGCCATGAAAAGGCTCCAAAATGCTTACTATACACTGTCAATTTTTTTAGGTGAAAAATTCGATGTCGTCGGATCCACTCCAGTCTTTGGATTTCGATAATACACATCTAAACACATAACCACAGGTGTACACAGGTCGTAGGTACGCCTAGTTGGGCTGCTGTGGCAGTTGGAAGATGAGCCTTGAAAAGGCTCACATATCCTTACTATACACTGTCAATATTTTTAGGTGAAAAATTCGATGTCGTCGGATCCACTCCAGTCTTTGGATTTCGATAATACACATCTAAACACATAACCACAGGTGTACACAGGTGTACACAGGTCGTAGGTACGCCTAGTTGGGCCGCTGTGGCAGTTGGAAGATGGGCCATGAAAAGGCTCCAAAATGCTTACTATACACTGTCAATTTTTTTAGGTGAAAAATTCGATGTCGTCGGTTCCACTCCAGTCTTTGGATTTCGGTAATACACATCTAAACACACAACCACAGGTGTACACAGGTCGTAGGTACGCCTAGTTGGGCCGCTGAGGCGGTTGGAAGATGGGCCATGAAAAGGCTCCAAAATGCTTACTATACACTGTCAATTTTTTTAGGTGAAAAATTCGATGTCGTCGAATCCACTCCAGTCTTTGGATTTCGATAATACACATCTAAACACATAACCACAGGTGTACACAGGTCGTAGGTACGCCTAGTTGGGCTGCTGCGGCAGTTGGAAGATGAGCCTTGAAAAGTCTCAGATATCCTTACTGTCAATATTTTTAGGTGAAAAATTCGATGTCGTCGGATCCACTCCAGTCTTTGGATTTCGATAATACACATCTTAACACATAACCACAGGTGTAGACAGGTGTACACAGGTCGTAGGTACGCCTAGTTGGGCCGCTGTGGCAGTTGGAAGATGAGCCATGAAAAGGCTCCAAAATGCTTACTATACACTGTCAATTTTTTTAGGTGAAAAATTTGATGTCGTCGGATCCACTCCAGTCTTTGGATTTCGATAATACACATCTAAACACATAACCACAGGTGTACACAGGTCGTAGGTACGCCTAGTTGGGCCGCTGTAACAGTTGGAAGATGAGCGATGAAAAGGCTCCAAAATGCTTACTATACACTGTCAATTTTTTTAGTTGAAAAATTCGATGTCGTCGGATCCACTCCAGTCTTTGGATTTCGATAATACACATCTAAACACATAACCACAGGTGTACACAGGTGTACACAGGTCGTAGGCACGCCTAGTTGGGCCGCTGTAGCAGTTGGAAGATGAGCCATGAAAAGGCTCCAAAATGCTTACTATACACTGTCAATTTTTTTAGGTGAAAAATTCGATGTCGTCGGATCCACTCCAGTCTTTGGATTTCGATAATACACATCTAAACACATAACCACAGGTGTACACAGGTCGTAGGTACGCCTAGTTGGGCCGCTGTAACAGTTGGAAGATGAGCGATGAAAAGGCTCCAAAATGCTTACTATACACTGTCAATTTTTTTAGGTGAAAAATTCGATGTCGTCGGATCCACTCCACTCTTTGGATTTCGATAATACACATCTAAACACATAACCACAGGTGTACACAGGTCGTAGGCACGCCTAGTTGGGCCGCTGTAGCAGTTGGAAGATGAGCCATGAAAAGGCTCCAAAATGCTTACTATACACTGTCAATTTTTTTAGGTGAAAAATTCGATGTCGTCGAATCCACTCCAGTCTTTGGATTTCGATAATACACATCTAAACACATAACCAGCTGTGGCAGTTGGAAGATGAGCCATGAAAAGGCTCCAAAATGCTTACTATACACTGTCAATTTTTTTAGGTGAAAAATTCGATGTCGTCGGATCCACTCCACTCTTTGGATTTCGATAATACACATCTAAACACATAACCACAGGTGTACACAGGTCGTAGGTACGCCTAGTTGGGCCGCTGTAACAGTTGGAAGATGAGCCTTGAAAAGTCTCAGATATCCTTACTATACACTGTCAATATTTTTAGGTGAAAAATTCGATGTCGTCGGATCCACTCCAGTCTTTGGATTTCGATAATACACATCTAAACACATAACCACAGGTGTACACAGGTCGTAGGCACGCCTAGTTGGGCCGCTGTGGCAGTTGGAAGATGAGCCATGAAAAGGCTCCAAAATGCTTACTATACACTGTCAATTTTTTTAGGTGAAAAATTCGATGTCGTCGGATCCACTCCAACTGCCGCTGTGGCAGTTGGAAGATGAGCCATGAAAAGGCTCAGATATCCTTACTATACACTGTCAATTTTTTTAGGTGAAAAATTCGATGTCGTCGGATCCACTCCAGTCTTTGGATTTCGATAATACACATCTTAACACATAACCACAGGTGTACACAGGTGTACACAGGTCGTAGGTACGCCTAGTTGGGCCGCTGTAACAGTTGGAAGATGAGCGATGAAAAGGCTCCAAAATGCTTACTATACACTGTCAATTTTTTTAGGTGAAAAATTCGATGTCGTCGGATCCACTCCACTCTTTGGATTTCGATAATACACATCTAAACACATAACCACAGGTGTACACAGGTCGTAGGTACGCCTAGTTGGGCCGCTGTAACAGTTGGAAGATGAGCGATGAAAAGGCTCCAAAATGCTTACTATACACTGTCAATTTTTTTAGGTGAAAAATTCGATGTCGTCGGATCCACTCCAGTCTTTGGATTTCGATAATACACATCTAAACACATAACCACAGGTGTACACAGGTCGTAGGTACGCCTAGTTAGGCCGCTGTAGCAGTTAGAAGATGAGCCATGAAAAGGCTCCAAAATGCTTACTATAACACTGTCAATTTTTTTAGGGGAAAAATTCGATGTCGTCGGATCCACTCCAGTCTTTGGATTTCGATAATACACATCTAAACACATAACCGCAGGTGTACACAGGTCGTAGGTACGCCTAGTTAGGCCGCTGTAGCAGTTAGAAGATGAGCCATGAAAAGGCTCCAAAATGCTTACTATACACTGTCAATTTTTTTAGGTGAAAAATTCGATGTCGTCGGATCCACTCCAGTCTTTGGATTTCGATAATACACATCTAAACACATAACTACAGGTGTACACAGGTCGTAGGTACGCCTAGTTGGGCCGCTGTAGCAGTTGGAAGATGAGCCATGAAAAGGCTCCAAAATGCTTACTATACACTGTCAATTTTTTTAGGTGAAAAATTCGATGTCGTCGGTTCCACTCCAGTCTTTGGATTTCGATAATACACATCTAAACACATAACCGCAGGTGTACACAGGTCGTAGGTACGCCTAGTTAGGCCGCTGTAGCAGTTAGAAGATGAGCCATGAAAAGGCTCCAAAATGCTTACTATACACTGTCAATTTTTTTAGGTGAAAAATTCGATGTCGTCGGATCCACTCCAGTCTTTGGATTTCGAGAATACACATCTAAACACATAACTACAGGTGTACACAGGTCGTAGGTACGCCTAGTTGGGCCGCTTTGGCAGTTGGAAGATGAGCCATGAAAGGGTTCAGGTATCCTTACTATACACTGTCAATTTTTTTAGGTGAAAAATTCGATGTCGTCGGATCCACTCCAGTCTTTGGATTTCGATAATACACGTCTAAACACATAACCACAGGTGTACACAGGTCGTAGGCACGCCTAGTTGGGCCGCTGTAGCAGTTGGAAGATGAGCCATGAAAAGGTTCCAAAATGCTTACTATACACTGTCAATTTTTTTAGGTGAAAAATTCGATGTCGTCGGATCCACTCCAGTCTTTGGATTTCGATAATACACATCTAAACACATAACCACAGGTGTACACAGGTCGTAGGTACGCCTAGTTGGGCCGCTATGGCAGTTGGAAGATGAGCCATGAAAAGGCTCCAAAATGCTTACTATACACTGTCAATTTTTTTAGGTGAAAAATTCGATGTCGTCGGATCCTCTCCAGTCTTTGGATTTCGATAATACACATCTAAACACATAACCACAGGTGTACACAGGTCGTAGGCACGCCTAGTTGGGCCGCTGTAGCAGTTGGAAGATGAGCCATGAAAAGGCTCCAAAATGCTTACTATACACTGTCAATTTTTTTAGGTGAAAAATTCGATGTCGTCGGATCCACTCCAGTCTTTGGATTTCGATAATACACATCTAAACACATAACCGCAGGTGTACACAGGTCGTAGGTACGCCTAGTTAGGCCGCTGTAGCAGTTAGAAGATGAGCCATGAAAAGGCTCCAAAATGCTTACTATAACACTGTCAATTTTTTTAGGGGAAAAATTCGATGTCGTCGGATCCACTCCAGTCTTTGGATTTCGATAATACACATCTAAACACATAACCGCAGGTGTACACAGGTCGTAGGTACGCCTAGTTAGGCCGCTGTAGCAGTTAGAAGATGAGCCATGAAAAGGCTCCAAAATGCTTACTATACACTGTCAATTTTTTTAGGTGAAAAATTCGATGTCGTCGGATCCACTCCAGTCTTTGGATTTCGATAATACACATCTAAACACATAACTACAGGTGTACACAGGTCGTAGGTACGCCTAGTTGGGCCGCTTTGGCAGTTGGAAGATGAGCCATGAAAGGGCTCAGGTATCCTTACTATACACTGTCAATTTTTTTAGGTGAAAAATTCGATGTCGTCGGATCCACTCCAGTTCTTGGATTTCCATAATACACATCTAAACACATAACCACAGGTGTACACAGGTCGTAGGTACGCCTAGTTGGGCCGCTGTGGCAGTTGGAAGATGAGCCATGAAAAGGCTCCAAAATGCTTACTATACACTGTCAATTTTTTTAGGTGAAAAATTCGATGTCGTCGGATCCACTCCAGTCTTTGGATTTCGATAATACACATCTAAACACATAACTACAGGTGTACACAGGTCGTAGGTACGCCTAGTTGGGCCGCTGCGGCAGTTGGAAGATGAGCCATGAAAAGGCTCCAAAATGCTTACTATACACTGTCAATTTTTTTAGGTGAAAAATTCGATGTCGTCGGATCCACTCCACTCTTTGGATTTCGATAATACACATCTAAACACATAACCACAGGTGTACACAGGTCGTAGGTACGCCTAGTTGGGCCGCTGTAGCAGTTGGAAGATGAGCCATGAAAAGGCTCTAAAATGCTTACTATACACTGTCAATTTTTTTAGGTGAAAAATTCGATGTCGTCGGATCCACTCCAGTCTTTGGATTTCGATAATACACATCTAAACACATAACCACAGGTGTACACAGGTCGTAGGTACGCCTAGTTGGGCTGCTGTGGCAGTTGGAAGATGAGCCTTGAAAAGTCTCAGATATCCTTACTATACACTGTCAATATTTTTAGGTGAAAAATTCGATGTCGTCGGATCCACTCCAGTCTTTGGATTTCGATAATACACATCTAAACACATAACCACAGGTGTACACAGGTCGTAGGTACGCCTAGTTGGGCCGCTGTAGCAGTTGGAAGATGAGCCATGAAAAGGCTCCAAAATGCTTACTATACACTGTCAATTTTTTTAGGTGAAAAATTCGATGTCGTCGGATCCACTCCAGTATTTGGATTTCGATAATACACATCTAAACACATAACCACAGGTGTACACAGGTCGTAGGTACGCCTAGTTGGGCTGCTGTGGCAGTTGGAAGATGAGCCTTGAAAAGTCTCAGATATCCTTACTATACACTGTCAATATTTTTAGGTGAAAAATTCGATGTCGTCGGATCCACTCCAGTCTTTGGATTTCGATAATACACATCTAAACACATAACCACAGGTGTACACAGGTCGTAGGTACGCCTAGTTGGGCTGCTGTGGCAGTTGGAAGATGTGCCTTGAAAAGGCTCAGATATCCTTACTATACACTGTCAATATTTTTAGGTGAAAAATTCGATGTCGTCGGATCCACTCCAGTCTTTGGATTTCGATAATACACATCTAAACACATAACCACAGGTGTACACAGGTCGTAGGTACGCCTAGTTGGGCCGCTGTAGCAGTTGAAAGATGAGCCATGAAAAGGCTCCAAAATGCTTACTATACACTGTCAATTTTTTTAGGTGAAAAATTCGATGTCGTCGGATCCACTCCAGTCTTTGGATTTCGATAATACACATCTAAACACATAACCACAGGTGTACACAGGTCGTAGGTACGCCTAGTTGGGCTGCTGTGGCAGTTGGAAGATGTGCCTTGAAAAGGCTCAGATATCCTTACTATACACTGTCAATATTTTTAGGTGAAAAATTCGATGTCGTCGGATCCACTCCAGTCTTTGGATTTCGATAATACACATCTAAACACATAACCACAGGTGTACACAGGTCGTAGGTACGCCTAGTTGGGCCGCTGTAGCAGTTGGAAGATGAGCCATGAAAAGGCTCCAAAATGCTTACTATACACTGTCAATTTTTTTAGGTGAAAAATTCGATGTCGTCGGATCCACTCCAGTCTTTGGATTTCGATAATACACATCTAAACACATAACCACAGGTGTACACAGGTCGTAGGTACGCCTAGTTGGGCTGCTGTGGCAGTTGGAAGATGAGCCTTGAAAAGGCTCCAAAATCCTTACTATACACTGTACATTTTTTTAGGTGAAAAATTCGATGTCGTCGGATCCACTCCAGTCTTTGGATTTCGATAATACACATCTAAACACATAACCACAGGTGTACACAGGTCGTAGGTACGCCTAGTTGGGCCGCTGTGGCAGTTGGAAGATGAGCCATGAAAAGGCTCCAAAATGCTTACTATACACTGTCAATTTTTTTAGGTGAAAAATTCGATGTCGTCGGTTCCACTCCAGTCTTTGGATTTCGATAATACACATCTAAACACATAACCACAGGTGTACACAGGTCGTAGGTACGCCTAGTTGGGCTGCTGCGGCAGTTGGAAGATGAGCCTTGAAAAGTCTCAGATATCCTTACTATACACTGTCAATATTTTTAGGTGAAAAATTCGATGTCGTCGGATCCACTCCAGTCTTTGGATTTCGATAATACACATCTAAACACATAACCACAGGTGTACACAGGTGTACACAGGTCGTAGGTACGCCTAGTTGGGCCGCTGTGGCAGTTGGAAGATGGGCCATGAAAAGGCTCCAAAATGCTTACTATACACTGTCAATTTTTTTAGGTGAAAAATTCGATGTCGTCGGTTCCACTCCAGTCTTTGGATTTCGATAATACACATCTAAACACACAACCACAGGTGTACACAGGTCGTAGGTACGCCTAGTTAGGCCGCTGTAGCAGTTAGAAGATGAGCCATGAAAAGGCTCCAAAATGCTTACTATACACTGTCAATTTTTTTAGGTGAAAAATTCGATGTCGTCGGTTCCACTCCAGTCTTTGGATTTCGATAATACACATCTAAACACATAACCACAGGTGTACACAGGTCGTAGGTACGCCTAGTTGGGCTGCTGCGGCAGTTGGAAGATGAGCCTTGAAAAGTCTCAGATATCCTTACTATACACTGTCAATATTTTTAGGTGAAAAATTCGATGTCGTCGGATCCACTCCAGTCTTTGGATTTCGATAATACACATCTTAACACATAACCACAGGTGTAGACAGGTGTACACAGGTCGTAGGTACGCCTAGTTGGGCCGCTGTGGCAGTTGGAGGATGAGCCATGAAAAGGCTCCAAAATGCTTACTATACACTGTCAATTTTTTTAGGTGAAAAATTTGATGTCGTCGGATCCACTCCAGTCTTTGGATTTCGATAATACACATCTAAACACATAACGACAGGTGTACACAGGTCGTAGGTACGCCTAGTTGGGCCGCTGTAACAGTTGGAAGATGAGCGATGAAAAGGCTCCAAAATGCTTACTATACACTGTCAATTTTTTTAGTTGAAAAATTCGATGTCGTCGGATCCACTCCAGTCTTTGGATTTCGATAATACACATCTAAACACATAACCACAGGTGTACACCGGTGTACACAGGTCGTAGGTACGCCTTGTTGGGCCGCTGTGGCAGTTGGAAGATGAGCCATGAAAAGGCTCCAAAATGCTTACTATACACTGTCAATTTTTTTAGGTGAAAAATTCGATGTCGTCGGATCCACTCCAGTCTTTGGATTTCGATAACACATCTAAACACATAACCACAGGTGTACACAGGTCGTAGGCACGCCTAGTTGGGCCGCTGTAGCAGTTGGAAGATGAGCCATGAAAAGGCTCCAAAATGCTTACTATACACTGTCAATTTTTTTAGGTGAAAAATTCGATGTCGTCGGATCCACTCCAGTCTTTGGATTTCGATAATACACATCTAAACACACAACCACAGGTGTACACAGGTCGTAGGTACGCCTAGTTGGGCCGCTGAGGCGGTTGGAAGATGAGCCATGAAAAGGCTCCAAAATGCTTACTATACACAGTCAATTTTTTTAGGTGAAAAATTCGATGTCGTCGGATCCACTCCAGTCTTTGGATTTCGATAATACACATCTAAACACATAACCACAGGTGTACACAGGTCGTAGGTACGCCTAGTTGGGCTGCTGTGGCAGTTGGAAGATGAGCCTTGAAAAGGCTCACATATCCTTACTATACACTGTCAATATTTTTAGGTGAAAAATTCGATGTCGTCGGATCCACTCCAGTCTTTGGATTTCGATAATACACATCTAAACACATAACCACAGGTGTACACAGGTGTACACAGGTCGTAGGCACGCCTAGTTGGGCCGCTGTAGCAGTTGGAAGATGAGCCATGAAAAGGCTCACATATCCTTACTATACACTGTCAATATTTTTAGGTGAAAAATTCGATGTCGTCGGATCCACTCCAGTCTTTGGATTTCGATAATACACATCTAAACACATAACCACAGGTGTACACAGGTCGTAGGTACGCCTAGTTGGGCCGCTGTAACAGTTGGAAGATGAGCCTTGAAAAGTCTCAGATATCCTTACTATACACTGTCAATATTTTTAGGTGAAAAATTCGATGTCGTCGGATCCACTCCAGTCTTTGGATTTCGATAATACACATCTAAACACATAACCACAGGTGTACACAGGTGTACACAGGTCGTAGGTACGCCTAGTTGGGCCGCTGTGGCAGTTGGAAGATGGGCCATGAAAAGGCTCCAAAATGCTTACTATACACTGTCAATTTTTTTAGGTGAAAAATTCGATGTCGTCGGTTCCACTCCAGTCTTTGGATTTCGATAATACACATCTAAACACACAACCACAGGTGTACACAGGTCGTAGGTACGCCTAGTTGGGCCGCTGAGGCGGTTGGAAGATGGGCCATGAAAAGGCTCCAAAATGCTTACTATACACTGTCAATTTTTTTAGGTGAAAAATTCGATGTCGTCGGTTCCACTCCAGTCTTTGGATTTCGATAATACACATCTAAACACATAACCACAGGTGTACACAGGTCGTAGGTACGCCTAGTTGGGCTGCTGCGGCAGTTGGAAGATGAGCCTTGAAAAGTCTCAGATATCCTTACTATACACTGTCAATATTTTTAGGTGAAAAATTCGATGTCGTCGGATCCACTCCAGTCTTTGGATTTCGATAATACACATCTAAACACATAACCACAGGTGTACACAGGTGTACACAGGTCGTAGGTACGCCTAGTTGGGCCGCTGTGGCAGTTGGAAGATGGGCCATGAAAAGGCTCCAAAATGCTTACTATACACTGTCAATTTTTTTAGGTGAAAAATTCGATGTCGTCGGTTCCACTCCAGTCTTTGGATTTCGATAATACACATCTAAACACACAACCACAGGTGTACACAGGTCGTAGGTACGCCTAGTTGGGCCGCTGTGGCAGTTGGAAGATGGGCCATGAAAAGGCTCCAAAATGCTTACTATACACTGTCAATATTTTTAGGTGAAAAATTCGATGTCGTCGGATCCACTCCAGTCTTTGGATTTCGATAATACACATCTTAACACATAACCACAGGTGTAGACAGGTGTACACAGGTCGTAGGTACGCCTAGTTGGGCCGCTGTGGCAGTTGGAAGATGAGCCATGAAAAGGCTCCAAAATGCTTACTATACACTGTCAATTTTTTTAGGTGAAAAATTTGATGTCGTCGGATCCACTCCAGTCTTTGGATTTCGATAATACACATCTAAACACATAACCACAGGTGTACACAGGTCGTAGGTACGCCTAGTTGGGCCGCTGTAACAGTTGGAAGATGAGCGATGAAAAGGCTCCAAAATGCTTACTATACACTGTCAATTTTTTTAGTTGAAAAATTCGATGTCGTCGGATCCACTCCAGTCTTTGGATTTCGATAATACACATCTAAACACATAACCACAGGTGTACACAGGTCGTAGGTACGCCTAGTTGGGCCGCTGTAACAGTTGGAAGATGAGCGATGAAAAGGCTCCAAAATGCTTACTATACACTGTCAATTTTTTTAGGTGAAAAATTCGATGTCGTCGGATCCACTCCACTCTTTGGATTTCGATAATACACATCTAAACACATAACCACAGGTGTACACAGGTCGTAGGTACGCCTAGTTGGGCCGCTGTGGCAGTTGGAAGATGAGCCATGAAAAGGCTCCAAAATGCTTACTATACACTGTCAATTTTTTTAGGTGAAAAATTCGATGTCGTCGGATCCTCTCCAGTCTTTGGATTTCGATAATACACATCTAAACACATAACCACAGGTGTACACAGGTCGTAGGCACGCCTAGTTGGGCCGCTGTAGCAGTTGGAAGATGAGCCATGAAAAGGCTCCAAAATGCTTACTATACACTGTCAATTTTTTTAGGTGAAAAATTCGATGTCGTCGGGTCCTCTCCAGTCTTTGGATTTCGATAATACACATCTAAACACATAACCACAGGTGTACACAGGTCGTAGGCACGCCTAGTTGGGCCGCTGTGGCAGTTGGAAGATGAGCCATGAAAAGGCTCCAAAATGCTTACTATACACTGTCAATTTTTTTTGGTGAAAAATTCGATGTCGTCGGATCCACTCCAGTCTTTGGATTTCGATAATACACATCTAAACACATAACCACAGGTGTACACAGGTCGTAGGTACGCCTAGTTGGGCCGCTGTAGCAGTTGGAAGATGAGCCTTGAAAAGGCTCAGATATCCTTACTATACACTGTCAATTTTTTTAGGTGAAAAATTCGATGTCGTCGGATCCACTCCAGTCTTTGGATTTCGATAATACACATCTAAACACATAACCACAGGTGTACACAGGTCGTAGGTACGCCTAGTTGGGCCGCTGTAACAGTTGGAAGATGAGCCTTGAAAAGTCTCAGATATCCTTACTATACACTGTCAATATTTTTAGGTGAAAAATTCGATGTCGTCGGATCCACTCCAGTCTTTGGATTTCGATAATACACATCTAAACACACAACCACAGGTGTACACAGGTCGTAAATACGCCTAGTTGGGCCGCTGAGGCGGTTGGAAGATGGGCCATGAAAAGGCTCCAAAATGCTTACTATACACTGTCAATATTTTTAGGTGAAAAATTCGATGTCGTCGGATCCACTCCAGTCTTTGGATTTCGATAATACACATCTAAACACATAACCACAGGTGTACACAGGTCGTAGGCACGCCTAGTTGGGCCGCTGTGGCAGTTGGAAGATGAGCCATGAAAAGGCTCCAAAATGCTTACTATACACTGTCAATTTTTTTAGGTGAAAAATTCGATGTCGTCGGATCCACTCCAGTCTTTGGATTTCGATAATACACATCTTAACACATAACCACAGGTGTACACAGGTGTACACAGGTCGTAGGTACGCCTAGTTGGGCCGCTGTGGCAGTTGGAAGATGAGCCATGAAAAGGCTCAGATATCCTTACTATACACTGTCAATTTTTTTAGGTGAAAAATTCGATGTCGTCGGATCCACTCCAGTCTTTGGATTTCGATAATACACATCTAAACACATAACCACAGGTGTACACAGGTCGTAGGTACGCCTAGTTGGGCCGCTATGGCAGTTGGAAGATGAGCCATGAAAAGGCTCCAAAATGCTTACTATACACTGTCAATTTTTTTAGGTGAAAAATTCGATGTCGTCGGATCCTCTCCAGTCTTTGGATTTCGATAATACACATCTAAACACATAACCACAGGTGTACACAGGTCGTAGGCACGCCTAGTTGGGCCGCTGTAGCAGTTGGAAGATGAGCCATGAAAAGGCTCCAAATGCTTACTATACACTGTCAATTTTTTTAGGTGAAAAATTCGATGTCGTCGGATCCACTCCAGTCTTTGGATTTCGATAATACACATCTAAACACATAACCGCAGGTGTACACAGGTCGTAGGTACGCCTAGTTAGGCCGCTGTAGCAGTTAGAAGATGAGCCATGAAAAGGCTCCAAAATGCTTACTATAACACTGTCAATTTTTTTAGGGGAAAAATTCGATGTCGTCGGATCCACTCCAGTCTTTGGATTTCGATAATACACATCTAAACACATAACCGCAGGTGTACACAGGTCGTAGGTACGCCTAGTTAGGCCGCTGTAGCAGTTAGAAGATGAGCCATGAAAAGGCTCCAAAATGCTTACTATACACTGTCAATTTTTTTAGGTGAAAAATTCGATGTCGTCGGATCCACTCCAGTCTTTGGATTTCGATAATACACATCTAAACACATAACTACAGGTGTACACAGGTCGTAGGTACGCCTAGTTGGGCCGCTGTAGCAGTTGGAAGATGAGCCATGAAAAGGCTCCAAAATGCTTACTATACACTGTCAATTTTTTTAGGTGAAAAATTCGATGTCGTCGGATCCACTCCAGTCTTTGGATTTCGATAATACACATCTAAACACATAACCGCAGGTGTACACAGGTCGTAGGTACGCCTAGTTAGGCCGCTGTAGCAGTTAGAAGATGAGCCATGAAAAGGCTCCAAAATGCTTACTATACACTGTCAATTTTTTTAAGTGAAAAATTCGATGTCGTCGGATCCACTCCAGTCTTTGGATTTCGAGAATACACATCTAAACACATAACTACAGGTGTACACAGGTCGTAGGTACGCCTAGTTGGGCCGCTGTGGCAGTTGGAAGATGAGCCATGAAAAGGCTCCAAAATGCTTACTATACACTGTCAATTTTTTTAGGTGAAAAATTCGATGTCGTCGGATCCACTCCAGTCTTTGGATTTCGATAATACACATCTAAACACATAACTACAGGTGTACACAGGTCGTAGGTACGCCTAGTTGGGCCGCTTTGGCAGTTGGAAGATGAGCCATGAAAGGGCTCAGGTATCCTTACTATACACTGTCAATTTTTTTAGGTGAAAAATTCGATGTCGTCGGATCCACTCCAGTCTTTGGATTTCGATAATACACGTCTAAACACATAACCACAGGTGTACACAGGTCGTAGGCACGCCTAGTTGGGCCGCTGTAGCAGTTGGAAGATGAGCCATGAAAAGGCTCCAAAATGCTTACTATACACTGTCAATTTTTTTAGGTAAAAAATTCGATGTCGTCGGATCCACTCCAGTCTTTGGATTTCGATAATACACATCTAAACACATAACCACAGGTGTACACAGGTCGTAGGTACGCCTAGTTGGGCCGCTGTAGCAGTTGGAAGATGAGCCATGAAAAGGCTCCAAAATGCTTACTATACACTGTCAATTTTTTTAGGTAAAAAATTCGATGTCGTCGGATCCACTCCAGTCTTTGGATTTCGATAATTCACATCTAAACACATAACCACAGGTGTACACAGGTCGTAGGTACGCCTAGTTGGGCCGCTGTAGCATTTGGAAGATGAGCCTTGAAAAGGCTCAGATATCCTTACTATACACTGTCAATTTTTTTAGGTGAAAAATTCGATGTCGTCGGATCCACTCCAGTCTTTGGATTTCGATAATACACATCTAAACACATAACCACAGGTGTACACAGGTCGTAGGTACGCCTAGTTGGGCCGCTGTAACAGTTGGAAGATGAGCCTTGAAAAGTCTCAGATATCCTTACTATACACTGTCAATATTTTTAGGTGAAAAATTCGATGTCGTCGGATCCACTCCAGTCTTTGGATTTCGATAATACACATCTAAACACACAACCACAGGTGTACACAGGTCGTAGGTACGCCTAGTTGGGCCGCTGAGGCGGTTGGAAGATGGGCCATGAAAAGGCTCCAAAATGCTTACTATACACTGTCAATATTTTTAGGTGAAAAATTCGATGTCGTCGGATCCACTCCAGTCTTTGGATTTCGATAATACACATCTAAACACATAACCACAGGTGTACACAGGTCGTAGGCACGCCTAGTTGGGCCGCTGTGGCAGTTGGAAGATGAGCCATGAAAAGGCTCCAAAATGCTTACTATACACTGTCAATTTTTTTAGGTGAAAAATTCGATGTCGTCGGATCCACTCCAGTCTTTGGATTTCGATAATACACATCTTAACACATAACCACAGGTGTACACAGGTGTACACAGGTCGTAGGTACGCCTAGTTGGGCCGCTGTGGCAGTTGGAAGATGAGCCATGAAAAGGCTCAGATATCCTTACTATACACTGTCAATTTTTTTAGGTGAAAAATTCGATGTCGTCGGATCCACTCCAGTCTTTGGATTTCGATAATACACATCTAAACACATAACCACAGGTGTACACAGGTCGTAGGTACGCCTAGTTGGGCCGCTGTAACAGTTGGAAGATGAGCGATGAAAAGGCTCCAAAATGCTTACTATACACTGTAAATTTTTTTAGTTGAAAAATTCGATGTCGTCGGATCCACTCCAGTCTTTGGATTTCGATAATACACATCTAAACACATAACCACAGGTGTACACAGGTCGTAGGCACGCCTAGTTGGGCCGCTGTAGCAGTTGGAAGATGAGCCATGAAAAGGCTCCAAAATGCTTACTATACACTGTCAATTTTTTTAGGTGAAAAATTCGATGTCGTCGGATCCACTCCACTCTTTGGATTTCGATAATACACATCTAAACACATAACCACAGGTGTACACAGGTCGTAGGTACGCCTAGTTGGGCCGCTATGGCAGTTGGAAGATGAGCCATGAAAAGGCTCCAAAATGCTTACTATACACTGTCAATTTTTTTAGGTGAAAAATTCGATGTCGTCGGATCCTCTCCAGTCTTTGGATTTCGATAATACACATCTAAACACATAACCACAGGTGTACACAGGTCGTAGGCACGCCTAGTTGGGCCGCTGTAGCAGTTGGAAGATGAGCCATGAAAAGGCTCCAAATGCTTACTATACACTGTCAATTTTTTTAGGTGAAAAATTCGATGTCGTCGGATCCACTCCAGTCTTTGGATTTCGATAATACACATCTAAACACATAACCGCAGGTGTACACAGGTCGTAGGTACGCCTAGTTAGGCCGCTGTAGCAGTTAGAAGATGAGCCATGAAAAGGCTCCAAAATGCTTACTATAACACTGTCAATTTTTTTAGGGGAAAAATTCGATGTCGTCGGATCCACTCCAGTCTTTGGATTTCGATAATACACATCTAAACACATAACCGCAGGTGTACACAGGTCGTAGGTACGCCTAGTTAGGCCGCTGTAGCAGTTAGAAGATGAGCCATGAAAAGGCTCCAAAATGCTTACTATACACTGTCAATTTTTTTAGGTGAAAAATTCGATGTCGTCGGATCCACTCCAGTCTTTGGATTTCGATAATACACATCTAAACACATAACTACAGGTGTACACAGGTCGTAGGTACGCCTAGTTGGGCCGCTTTGGCAGTTGGAAGATGAGCCATGAAAGGGCTCAGGTATCCTTACTATACACTGTCAATTTTTTTAGGTGAAAAATTCGATGTCGTCGGATCCACTCCAGTTCTTGGATTTCCATAATACACATCTAAACACATAACCACAGGTGTACACAGGTCGTAGGTACGCCTAGTTGGGCCGCTGTGGCAGTTGGAAGATGAGCCATGAAAAGGCTCCAAAATGCTTACTATACACTGTCAATTTTTTTAGGTGAAAAATTCGATGTCGTCGGATCCACTCCAGTCTTTGGATTTCGATAATACACATCTAAACACATAACTACAGGTGTACACAGGTCGTAGGTACGCCTAGTTGGGCCGCTGCGGCAGTTGGAAGATGAGCCATGAAAAGGCTCCAAAATGCTTACTATACACTGTCAATTTTTTTAGGTGAAAAATTCGATGTCGTCGGATCCACTCCACTCTTTGGATTTCGATAATACACATCTAAACACATAACCACAGGTGTACACAGGTCGTAGGTACGCCTAGTTGGGCCGCTGCGGCAGTTGGAAGATGAGCCATGAAAAGGCTCCAAAATGCTTACTATACACTGTCAATTTTTTTAGGTGAAAAATTCGATGTCGTCGGATCCACTCCAGTCTTTGGATTTCGATAATACACATCTAAACACATAACCACAGGTGTACACAGGTCGTAGGTACGCCTAGTTGGGCTGCTGTGGCAGTTGGAAGATGAGCCTTGGAAAGTCTCAGATATCCTTACTATACACTGTCAATATTTTTAGGTGAAAAATTCGATGTCGTCGGATCCACTCCAGTCTTTGGATTTCGATAATACACATCTAAACACATAACCACAGGTGTACACAGGTCGTAGGTACGCCTAGTTGGGCCGCTGTAGCAGTTGGAAGATGAGCCATGAAAAGGCTCTAAAATGCTTACTATACACTGTCAATTTTTTTAGGTGAAAAATTCGATGTCGTCGGATCCACTCCAGTCTTTGGATTTCGATAATACACATCTAAACACATAACCACAGGTGTACACAGGTCGTAGGTACGCCTAGTTGGGCCGCTGTAGCAGTTGGAAGATGAGCCATGAAAAGGCTCCAAAATGCTTACTGTCAATTTTTTTAGGTGAAAAATTCGATGTCGTCGGATCTACTCCAGTCTTTGGATTTCGATAATACACATCTAAACACATAACCACAGGTGTACACAGGACATAGGCACGCCTAGTTGGGCCGCTGTAGCAGTTGGAAGATGAGCCATGAAAAGGCTCCAAAATGCTTACTGTCAATTTTTTTAGGTGAAAAATTCGATGTCGTCGGATCCACTCCAGTATTTGGATTTCGATAATACACATCTAAACACATAACCACAGGTGTACACAGGTCGTAGGTACGCCTAGTTGGGCTGCTGTGGCAGTTGGAAGATGAGCCTTGAAAAGTCTCAGATATCCTTACTATACACTGTCAATATTTTTAGGTGAAAAATTCGATGTCGTCGGATCCACTCCAGTCTTTGGATTTCGATAATACACATCTAAACACATAACCACAGGTGTACACAGGTCGTAGGTACGCCTAGTTGGGCTGCTGTGGCAGTTGGAAGATGTGTCTTGAAAAGGCTCAGATATCCTTACTATACACTGTCAATATTTTTAGGTGAAAAATTCGATGTCGTCGGATCCACTCCAGTCTTTGGATTTCGATAATACACATCTAAACACATAACCACAGGTGTACACAGGTCGTAGGTACGCCTAGTTGGGCCGCTGTAGCAGTTGGAAGATGAGCCATGAAAAGGCTCCAAAATGCTTACTATACACTGTCAATTTTTTTAGGTGAAAAATTCGATGTCGTCGGATCCACTCCAGTCTTTGGATTTCGATAATACACATCTAAACACATAACCACAGGTGTACACAGGTCGTAGGTACGCCTAGTTGGGCTGCTGTGGCAGTTGGAAGATGAGCCTTGAAAAGTCTCAGATATCCTTACTATACACTGTCAATATTTTTAGGTGAAAAATTCGATGTCGTCGGATCCACTCCAGTCTTTGGATTTCGATAATACACATCTAAACACATAACCACAGGTGTACACAGGTCGTAGGTACGCCTAGTTGGGCCGCTGTGGCAGTTGGAAGATGAGCCTTGAAAAGTCTCAGATATCCTTACTATGTCTTACTTACACTGTCTACTTACACTGTCAATATTTTTAGGTGAAAAATTCGATGTCGTCGGATCCACTCCAGTCTTTGGATTTCGATAATACACATCTAAACACATAACCACAGGTGTACACAGGTCGTAGGTACGCCTAGTTGGGCCGCTGTGGCAGTTGGAAGATGAGCCATGAAAAGGCTCCAAAATGCTTACTATACACTGTCAATTTTTTTAGGTGAAAAATTCGATGTCGTCGGATCCACTCCAGTCTTTGGATTTCGATAATACACATCTAAACACATAACCACAGGTGTACACAGGTCGTAGGTACGCCTAGTTGGGCCGCTGTGGCAGTTGGAAGATGAGCCATGAAAAGGCTCCAAAATGCTTACTATACACTCAATTTTTTTAGGTGAAAAATTCGATGTCGTCGGATCCACTCCAGTCTTTGGATTTCGATAATACACATCTAAACACATAACCACAGGTGTACACAGGTCGTAGGCACGCCTAGTTGGACCGCTGTGGCAGTTGGAAGATGAGCCATGAAAAGGCTCCAAAATGCTTACTATACACTGTCAATTTTTTTAGGTGAAAAATTCGATGTCGTCGGGTCCACTCCAGTCTTTGGATTTCGATAATACACATCTAAACACATAACCACAGGTGTACACAGGTCGTAGGTACGCCTAGTTGGGCCGCTGTGGCAGTTGGAAGATGAGCCATGAAAAGGCTCCAAAATGCTTACTATACACTCAATTTTTTTAGGTGAAAAATTCGATGTCGTCGGATCCACTCCAGTCTTTGGATTTCGATAATACACTTCTAAACACATAACCACAGGTGTACACAGGTCGTAGGCACGCCTAGTTGGACCGCTGTGGCAGTTGGAAGATGAGCCATGAAAAGGCTCCAAAATGCTTACTATACACTGTCAATTTTTTTAGGTAAAAAATTCGATGTCGTCGGATCCACTCCAGTCTTTGGATTTCGATAATACACATCTAAACACATAACCACAGGTGTACACAGGTCGTAGGCACGCCTAGTTGGGCCGCTGTAGCAGTTGGAAGATGAGCCATGAAAAGGCTCCAAAATGCTTACTATACACTGTCAATTTTTTTAGGTGAAAAATTCGATGTCGTCGGATCCACTCCAGTCTTTGGATTTCGATAATACACATCTAAACACATAACCACAGGTGTACACAGGTCGTAGGTACGCCTAGTTGGGCCGCTGTAGCAGTTGGAAAATGAGCCATGAAAAGGCTCCAAAATGCTTGTCAATTTTTTTAGGTGAAAAAGTCGATGTCGTCGGATCCACTCCAGTCTTTGGATTTCGATAATACACATCTAAACACATAACCACAGGTGTACACAGGTCGTAGGTACGCCTAGTTGGGCCGCTGTAGCAGTTGGAAGATGAGCCATGAAAAGGCTCCAAAATGCTTACTATACACTGTCAATTTTTTTAGGTGAAAAATTCGATGTCGTCGGATCCTCTCCAGTCTTTGGATTTCGATAATACACATCTAAACACATAACCACAGGTGTACACAGGTCGTAGGCACGCCTAGTTGGGCCGCTGTAGCAGTTGGAAGATGAGCCATGAAAAGGCTCCAAAATGCTTACTATACACTGTCAATTTTTTTAGGTGAAAAATTCGATGTCGTCGGATCCACTCCAGTCTTTGGATTTCGATAATACACATCTAAACACATAACCACAGGTGTACACAGGTCGTAGGTACGCCTAGTTGGGCCGCTGTAGCAGTTGGAAAATGAGCCATGAAAAGGCTCCAAAATGCTTGTCAATTTTTTTAGGTGAAAAATTCGATGTCGTCGGATCCACTCCAGTCTTTGGATTTCGATAATACACATCTAAACACATAACCACAGGTGTACACAGGTCGTAGGTACGCCTAGTTGGGCCGCTGTGGCAGTTGGAAGATGAGCCATGAAAATGCTCCAAAATGCTTACTTACACTGTCAATTTTTTTAGGTGAAAAATTCGATGTCGTCGGATCCACTCCAGTCTTTGGATTTCGATAATACACATCTAAACACATAACCACAGGTGTACACAGGTCGTAGGTACGCCTAGTTGGGCTGCTGTGGCAGTTGAAAGATGAGCCTTGAAAAGTCTCAGACATCCTTACTATACACTGTCAATATTTTTAGGTGAAAAAGTCGATGTCGTCGGATCCACTCCAGTCTTTGGATTTCCATAATACACATCTAAACACATAACCACAGGTGTACACAGGTCGTAGGTACGTCTAGTTGGGCCGCTGTAGCAGTTGGAAGATGAGCCATGAAAAGGCTCCAAAATGCTTACTATACACTGTCAATTTTTTTAGGTGAAAAATTCGATGTCGTCGGATCCTCTCCAGTCTTTGGATTTCGATAATACACATCTAAACACATAACCACAGGTGTACACAGGTCGTAGGCACGCCTAGTTGGGCCGCTGTAGCAGTTGGAAGATGAGCCATGAAAAGGCTCCAAAATGCTTACTATACACTGTCAATTTTTTTAGGTGAAAAATTCGATGTCGTCGGATCCACTCCAGTCTTTGGATTTCGATAATACACATCTAAACACATAACCACAGGTGTACACAGGTCGTAGGTACGCCTAGTTGGGCCGCTGTAGCAGTTGGAAGATGAGCCATGAAAAGGCTCCAAAATGCTTACTATACACTGTCAATTTTTTTAGGTGAAAAATTCGATGTCGTCGGATCCACTCCAGTCTTTGGATTTCGATAATACACATCTAAACACATAACCACAGGTGTACACAGGTCGTAGGTACGCCTAGTTGGGCTGCTGTGGCAGTTGGAAGATGAGCCTTGAAAAGTCTCAGATATCCTTACTATACACTGTCAATATTTTTAGGTGAAAAATTCGATGTCGTCGGATCCACTCCAGTCTTTGGATTTCGATAATACACATCTAAACACATAACCACAGGTGTACACAGGTCGTAGGTACGCCTAGTTGGGCTGCTGTGGCAGTTGGAAGATGAGCCTTGAAAAGTCTCAGATATCCTTACTATACACTGTCAATATTTTTAGGTGAAAAATTCGATGTCGTCGGATCCACTCCAGTCTTTGGATTTCGATAATACACATATAAACACATAACCACAGGTGTACACAGGTCGTAGGTACGCCTAGTTGGGCCGCTGTGGCAGTTGGAAGATGAGCCATGAAAAGGCTCCAAAATGCTTACTATACATTGTCAATTTTTTTAGGTGAAAAATTCGATTTCGTCGGATCCACTCCAGTCTTTGGATTTCGATAATACACATCTAAACACATAATCACAGGTGTACACAGGTCGTAGGCACGCCTAGTTGGGCCGCTGTGGCAGTTGGAAGATGAGCCATGAAAAGGCTCCAAAATGCTTACTATACACTGTCAATTTTTTTAGGTGAAAAATTCGATGTCGTCGGATCCACTCCAGTCTTTGGATTTCGATAATACACATCTAAACACATAACCACAGGTGTACACAGGTCATAGGCACGCCTAGTTGGGCCGCTGTAGCAGTTGGAAGATGAGCCATGAAAAGGCTCCAAAATGCTTACTATACACTGTCAATTTTTTTAGGTGAAAAATTCGATGTCGTCGGATCCACTCCAGTCTTTGGATTTCGATAATACACATATAAACACATAACCACAGGTGTACACAGGTCGTAGGTACGCCTAGTTGGGCCGCTGTGGCAGTTGGAAGATGAGCCATGAAAAGGCTCCAAAATGCTTACTATACATTGTCAATTTTTTTAGGTGAAAAATTCGATTTCGTCGGATCCACTCCAGTCTTTGGATTTTGATAATACACATCTAAACACATAACCACAGGTGTACACAGGTCGTAGGCACGCCTAGTTGGGCCGCTGTGGCAGTTGGAAGATGAGCCATGAAAAGGCTCCAAAATGCTTACTATACACTGTCAATTTTTTTAGGTGAAAAATTCGATGTCGTCGGATCCACTCCAGTCTTTGGATTTCGATAATACACATCTAAACACATAACCACAGGTGTACACAGGTCATAGGCACGCCTAGTTGGGCCGCTGTAGCAGTTGGAAGATGAGCCATGAAAAGGCTCCAAAATGCTTACTATACACTGTCAATTTTTTTAGGTGAAAAATTCGATGTCGTCGGATCCACTCCAGTCTTTGGATTTTGATAATACACATCTAAACACATAACCACAGGTGTACACAGGTCGTAGGCACGCCTAGTTGGGCCGCTGTGGCAGTTGGAAGATGAGCCATGAAAAGGCTCCAAAATGCTTACTATACACTGTCAATTTTTTTAGGTGAAAAATTCGATGTCGTCGGATCCACTCCAGTCTTTGGATTTCGATAATACACATCTAAACACATAACCACAGGTGTACACAGGTCATAGGCACGCCTAGTTGGGCCGCTGTAGCAGTTGGAAGATGAGCCATGAAAAGGCTCCAAAATGCTTACTATACACTGTCAATTTTTTTAGGTGAAAAATTCGATGTCGTCGGATCCACTCCAGTCTTTGGATTTCGATAATACACATCTAAACACATAACCACAGGTGTACACAGGTCATAGGCACGCCTAGTTGGGCCGCTGTGGCAGTTGGAAGATGAGCCATGAAAAGGCTCCAAAATGCTTACTATACACTCAATTTTTTTAGGTGAAAAATTCGATGTCGTCGGGTCCACTCCAGTCTTAGGATTTCGATAATACACTTCTAAACACATAACCACAGGTGTACACAGGTCGTAGGCACGCCTAGTTGGACCGCTGTGGCAGTTGGAAGATGAGCCATGAAAAGGCTCCAAAATGCTTACTATACACTGTCAATTTTTTTAGGTGAAAAATTCGATGTCGTCGGATCCACTCCAGTCTTTGGATTTCGATAATACACATCTAAACACATAACCACAGGTGTACACAGGTCGTAGTCATGCCTAGTTGGGCCGCTGTAACAGTTGGAAAATGAGCCATGAAAAGGCTCCAAAATGCTTGTCAATTTTTTTAGGTGAAAAATTCGATGTCGTCGGATCCACTCCAGTCTTTGGATTTCGATAATACACATCTAAACACATAACCACAGGTGTACACAGGTCGTAGTCATGCCTAGTTGGGCCGCTGTAGCAGTTGGAAAATGAGCCATGAAAAGGCTCCAAAATGCTTGTCAATTTTTTTAGGTGAAAACTTCGATGTCGTCGGATCCACTCCAGTCTTTGGATTTCGATAATACACATCTAAACACATAACCACAGGTGTACACAGGTCGTAGGCACGCCTAGTTGGGCCGCTGTAGCAGTTGGAAGATGAGCCATGAAAAGGCTCCAAAATGCTTACTATACACTGACAATTTTTTTAGGTGAAAAATTCGATGTCGTCGGATCCACTCCAGTCTTTGGATTTCGATAATACACATCTAAACACATAACCACAGGTGTACACAGGTCGTAGGCACGCCTATTTAGGCCGCTGTAGCAGTTGGAAGATGAGCCATGAAAAGGCTCCAAAATGCTTACTATACACTGTCAATTTTATTAGGTGAAAAATTTGATGTCGTCGGATCCACTCCAGTCTTTGGATTTCGATAATACACATCTAAACACATAACCACAGGTGTACACAGGTCGTAGTCACGCCTAGTTGGGCCGCTGTAGCAGTTGGAAGATGAGCCATGAAAAGGCTCCAAAATGCTTACTATACACTGTCAATTTTTTTAGGTGAAAAATTCGATGTCGGATCCACTCCAGTCTTTGGATTTCGATAATGCACATCTATACACATAACCACAGGTGTACACAGGTCGTAGGTACGCCTAGTTGGGCCGCTGTGGCAGTTGGAAGATGAGCCATGAAAAGGCTCCAAAATGCTTACTTACACTGTCAATTTTTTTAGGTGAAAAATTCGATGTCGTTGGATCCACTCCAGACTTTGGATTTCGATAATACACATCTAAACACATAACCACAGGTGTACACAGGTCGTAGGCACGCCTAGTTGGGCCGCTGTGGCAGTTGGAAGATGAGCCATGAAAAGGCTCCAAAATGCTTACTATACACTGTCAATTTTTTTAGGTGAAAAATTCGATGTCGTCGGATCCACTCCAGTCTTTGGATTTCGATAATACACATCTAAACACATAACCACAGGTGTACACAGGTCGTAGGCACGCCTAGTTGGGCCGCTGTAGCAGTTGGAAGATGAGCCATGAAAAGGCTCCAAAATGCTTGTCAATTTTTTTAGGTGAAAACTTCGATGTCGTCGGATCCACTCCAGTCTTTGGATTTCGATAATACACATCTAAACACATAACCACAGGTGTACACAGGTCGTAGGCACGCCTACTTGGGCCACTGTAGCAGTTGGAAGATGAGCCATGAAAATTCTCCAAAATGCTTACTATACACTGTCAATGTTTTTAGGTGAAAAATTTGATGTCGTCGGATCCACTCCAGTCATTGGATTTCGATAATACACATCTAAACTCATAACCACAGGTGTACACAGGTCGTAGGTACGCCTAGTTGGGCCGCTGTGGCAGTTGGAAGATGAGCCATGAAAGGGCTCATATATCCTTACTATACACTGTCAATTTTTTTAGGTGAAAAATTCGATGTCGTCGGTTCCACTCCAGTCTTTGGATTTCGATAATACACATCTAAACACATAACCACAGGTGTACACAGGTCGTAGGTACGCCTAGTTGGGCCGCTGTAGCAGTTGGAAGATGAGCCATGAAAAGGCTCCAAAATGCTTACTGTCAATTTTTTTAGGTGAAAAATTCGATGTCGTCGGATCCACTCCAGTATTTGGATTTCGATAATACACATCTAAACACATAACCACAGGTGTACACAGGTCGTAGGTACGCCTAGTTGGGCCGCTGTGGCAGTTGGAAGATGAGCCATGAAAGGGCTCATATATCCTTACTATACACTGTCAATTTTTTTAGGTGAAAAATTCGATGTCGTCGGATCCACTCCAGTCTTTGGATTTCGATAATACACATCTAAACACATAACCACAGGTGTACACAGGTCGTAAGTACGCCTAGTTGGGCCGCTGTGGCAGTTACAAGATGAGCCTTGAAAGGCTCCAAAATGCTTACTATACACTGTCAATTTTTTTAGGTGAAAAATTCGATGTCGTCGGATCCACTCCAGTCTTTGGATTTCGATAATACACATCTAAACACATAACCACAGGTGTACACAGGTCGTAGGTACGCCTAGTTGGGCCGCTGTAGCAGTTGGAAGATGAGCCATGAAAAGGCTCCAAAATGCTTACTATACACTCTAGTTTTTTTTCGTTCATCCTTCACCACACCATTAAGGACGTAGGCACATCAAGAAAATAAAACTCCATCAGTTGGCAACCCTCTGTATCTGCCGATGGCCACTCTCAATCTCAAATCTCAACATTCCTGAACGGATTGACGCAAAGCGCTGTGCCGGCGACCCTGGTAGAAACTATTCCAAGTTCATTGGCCACAATTTTGTCCTTCAAACCCCTTCCGATTCAAATCCTTTAATCTTTATCGCTTCGGCCACCACAAATCATCTCATTTGATTGAACAAAAAACAACTCACATTAACCATGCATCAGAATCGAGGCGGTCTCTGTTCTCTGCGAACAACAAGGGGAATATTTATAAACGCTAGTCGTTTGGTGAACATTTTCCAAGTGTGCGTACGTAGAGAACTGTCACTCTGAAACGCCTGTCAAAAATTGTTTAGCCACTGATCAGGCACTCAGTGATGTGTAGGCGGCCGAAACGGACCGAAACCAACATCTCATTATAGAACTCTTGTTTACGCGTCGCGTCAACCGTCGAAGATTGACGGTGCTCTTGTTTTTGTTCGCCTCAGTCTCCCCAGTTTTCTTATTTTTCGTGTTATTAATGTTGTAACTCTTGTCTAAGTGAGTGTTAAGTGCATAATTTGATAATTTCCGCAGTGCTGTGCAGTGGTTGTTGTTGTGTAGCTCTAATGCCGGAGGAACCTGGTGCGATCTGACACGTCCGCAATTCAAGTGTGGTAAGCATTATCGTAAAAAACTAAGAATAAATAAATCATAAAAAAAGCAGCGCGTGCAAGAGGGCTAAAAATAAAAATAATTAAGTGTTCTTTTTCGTTTTGCTCATCTCAGAAGTATTTGCGTTCCGTTCTTTATTCGTTTCAATAAATTAAAATAATTTAATAAATTTAAAAATGGAAATCCATTAGATCCTTAGACTCTGAGGAGCTGTGGGTTGTAGGCGAAGAACCTTCCATTGGCGAAGATAAACTGTTGGGGGGCAACAGCTTGGATGGGTGCGGCAACAAGGCGTTGTGGTGCCAATGCAACAGCGGCTGGGAGTGCTTGTATCTTGGCAGCCCTCAGCTTGGCTGGACGACGACGGACCAAGCGCTCGAACTGCTGGTTGTCGACTTCGTTGTCATCAACTTCCTCGTCAGCGGAATCCTGTTGTTGGGGTTGTTCCAAGTCCTCTGGTTCTTCTGGCTGATCAGCTTCGACTTCGGCTTCGGGTTCGTCTTCAGCGGCGGAGATGTCGACATCGGTAGCTTCGGCAACAGAGACATCAGTGGGTTCGGCATCATCGGCGACATCCTCAGTGGCGTCATCGGTGACCTCTGGAGGTCCGTATGTCTGGGCTGGAACTCCTCCCACATTGTCTGGTGGCAGATAGGTGTTCTTTGGTTCCAGAGACGATCCTTCTGATGGCAAATCGAATGCGATTTCGGGGATGATTCCGGCTGGTGGATAAGGTGTCTGAGATGGCACTTCCTCTTCAGGAGCGACTTCCTGGCGAGCCAATCGCGATTGCTTGCGCTTCGTCAAACGAGCTGGCTGAGCGCAGCAAGCAACTGCAAGGGCCACAATAAGAGCAACTTGAATGAATTTTGCCATTTTTGGGGGAGTTGGTTTGGTGGTTTTTTTTGTTGTTTTCGTTGATGTACTGCTGTTGAAGCTATTGAAGCAACTGATACCGTTTTGCTGCAATCACAGACTATTTAAACAAATTCTAAAAAGCTGCCACTCAATGGGTGAGCCGAAGAATTCCATATTAGAAGCCTTCCACTTGATCGGTTGACATTACAAACGTTTCCGGTTAGCCGGTGTCCGAAACTAATTCGCATTCAATAGGTGGGCCTGGTTGTGGGTTACACGCCACTGCACTGTCACTCGGTTAGTTCATCGAGCGACTTTTGCACGGAATATTGATCAGCCTTATGCAGGGCACGTATGTATATGCGTGAGAGGCTTGAATAGCTAATAGCCCACAGTTGAGGTGGGCGTTTATGCGCGTGTAGATATATGACGCGGCATGTCAAATGTTTGTGTGAAGGATGTCATCCATTAATTGGTTGTATTTTGTTTGTTTTGTTGCCTGAGGTTCGGGTAACATTATTGTGAACGTCTGTAGTGTGTTCATTGAAATGTTGTTATCCGGAAACGAGGTATACGCTCAATGACGACCGCATGTGCGACCCCAGGAGCACAAATCGACGCCTGAGCATGTTCTGTGTATTGAGGCGATGGCATTGGTAGATCGCTTTGTGCTTCGAATGTTGGCTATCTTTTTTTCTGTCTGTACTCATTGCAGCTCGTCAATGAAAACAGACTAACGGATCGCAGGCACGGTTCACGTTTTCTGTTGCCGCTAACTGACTTTGGAAAGGAATTTCAGTTTGCCATGCAGTCATACTCGGGACCGTACGACTACGAGCTCGCTATTTTTGAGCAGTCATTTTTTGAATTGAACGAGTGACTCGATTGGAAGGATTGTCGAGAAAACGAGATGTGATGATGATGTACCATCCAAACGGGCGTGTGGGGAATCGAGTGCGCGATGATTTCGTGATATGATGGATGAGTTATGTGTTGGCTCTTAGAATCGCCCACGTAATGTAGCCAGATGGTCTTATTGGCAATCAAAGCAGACCACCACAATGTGGGTGCAAGAAAAATAAATCTCGGCAGATGTCGAGATCGACCTTGATTGCTAAGAAACTCATAAGAAACAGTTGTTGCAATGATAGGTAGGCGAATAGGAGGACAGACCAGTGAAAGCACTGAGCTTAGAATACGATTTAGCATGTTAACTTCTACTAGTGGTTCCTCTAGGTCTTTTACAGGCTGTAGCGCCACCCGAATTATGTCAACTCCTGAGAGGATTTAAGTTGAACGCAGCATATCAAGAAAAGTGTGTCCAATGCTGTGAAAATTGTAATTTACATTCGAAAAGGATTTGTAAATATGTCTTTTCCGACCGGATAGTTAAAGCCCTGCCTGAATTCGAGATCGCAAACATGCAGTACATGCAGTCAAGATGCGATGAAGAAAAGCAAAGAACACATCCTCGCATCGTTATCGCGATGCGATAAGATTTGACATTCAAGTCCTCATCAGAAGTTTAATATTTCATTTGAATGAATTACTGCTGCTAATTTCTGCCATTCGTCTTATGAGCGCGAACTTATTAATAAATAGGGAAAGGTTTAAAAGGATGAACAAATTCAGATCACCCAGATGCATCGCAAGAGAATCAAAACATTGCGTCACAGCCTACATGATGCTCTCTTCTTAATATTCTCGAACTCAACCCCTTTCCAGATGTTAACCATCCATCAAGACATGATTTTAAAATCCGAAACAAATATTCTAAAATGTCTCGCCAAAGACCAGATCAAAGTCAATCCATAACGTCATCATTTTTCACTTTCAAAGCTCCGTTTTGGCTCGGCATCATGTCCTTCATTCAACCTCGACTCACCCCTAGCATGTGAAATAGATTAAGACTGCCTGCGTTGCATTTTGTAAGTTGTTGTGACCCGCATTTGCCCCGTGTTCAAATGCAAACACGTCTACTTGCCTTAATCTCGATCGATTACTGGGAACTGTGCCAAAGCTTTTATTGCCATTTACCTTGCGCCACAAAGCTTATCTCACCATGATCAATCTACATAGTCTGCGTGCGTAAGCTGAAATTCTAAGAGCGATGCCGCGCTTCGAATGTTAATTCTCGAGCCGCTGCACTCGGAGCAAACACATTTTTTTTCGGAATAATTTAAATTTATTAAATAAATAAAATTGGGACGATACAATAATTGAGTGCGTGTGGAGTCTACTTCAATAATTTGTAAAGTTGTCCATTGCGGCTAACGAAGTAGGTGGGCTTGGCGACAAGACGGCCGGATTGCCGTCTTTGGGAAGTGGCAAGCTGCACCTTAGCTGGCCTGGCTGCACTCCTACCCTTGTTCTTGGCGAGAACAATGCGCTCAGGAACTGCGTCGATCAAGTCCTCTTCGGCTTCGATTTCCTGGATGATTTCTTCGATTTGTTCGGCTTCAGCATCCTTTTCCGGGATATCTTCGGCTGCTTGCTCTTCACTCGACTGGGCTGGTGGTGCGCCTCCTGAAACGGCAACTGCCTGAACATCTTCGGGGGCCTCGTTCGATAGTTCAGCTTCGGAATCGGATTGGGGCTCTTCAGAGTTGGGTTCCTCGGATTCGACTGGTTCCTCACTGGGCACACCCTCTACCTCGTCCTTTACGCTGAACTCTGGTGGGCCATAGGTCTTAGCCGGTGGACCATAGGTCTTTGCTGGCTCTCCAACTGGTGGCAGGTATGTATTGTCGGGGACAACAAGTTTCTCATCAGTTGGCAGAGTGAATCGGAGTTCTGGCAGGAATCCTGCTGCAGGATATGGCGTTGGTGTTGGTGCATCCGGAGCCACCTCCTGACGAGCCGATCTCGACTTGGATGACTTGACTCTATCGAGTCTTGCCGGGGAAGCACTGCACAGTGCCACCGAAACAATTAAAGCAATTGAAATGGTTTTAGTGAAGGTATTCATTTTTTTTTTGTTTGGTTTCGTAATTGAAATGTTCCTTTGAAATGGATGAATCAACTGATACCCACTTCTCGCATTGGTCGACTATTTAAGCAAACGTTCGCAAAAACTTCAGGCAACCCATTCAAGTTCATTCGCAAAAAGAATCTGCATAAAATCCAAATTTGAATGCGAAAACCTTCGCTGATAGCTTGGCTTCCGAGACTCGACGCACCAGCTTCATTATGTTTGTTTTCGCTGCCAACTACCATCAGTTGTTTGGTTCAATGGACGAACAGACGGACGCCCACGGACAGACATACGCACGCACACATTATCGCGGTGGTCCCTTGGTATTTTGTTTCAACCAGCACTTGCCAACAGATCGACGTACTGGACGAACGGTGGAAAAATGGGGGAAACATTTTTCACGCGAGGAATTTAGTGAATGCTCAGGAGTAAAATATAAATAATTGAAAGGTCAAACCACGAACACATCACAGAAAAAAATTACAGAATTCATAATTACTCTCAGTTTAAAATTTAATTAGAACATTTTCCACTTGCGTTGACATCCCTGCTGTAGGGAGGGCGACGGTAACGGTGACGGTGACTTCTTTTACATCCATCGTCGACTTCCAGTCAAACGTGTTCCCCTGGGCATAATTAGCCCAAGACAATTACGTCAAAAACAAACTGATTTATTAAGGAAATTCTCGTAATTAAAATGTATCCGTACTTATGGCCGCTTCACATCCTCCAATGCGGGCTCTTCTCGACACTGAGCTTATCCATTTACCTGCGAGGTCCCAAACCCTATTAACATCTTAATGTAAATATTTTGGTTTCAAAGGACCACCTTAATAATGAGTTCTCAAGACTGGATATACCTATGTGCGCCTCCGCGCTCCGCGCATTTTCCTTGCGGTCTTGAAACCATCTCCGGCGATCATCCCCCTCTCACCCGGCTTCGTGCTGCGAATGAAAATCACGTTTGTCGGGCTTTTACGCGCGCCTTTGCGAATAAAACAAAAAAAAGAACATACATATTACGTTCTTTTTCGGGACTACATAATTTATCATATTTTCCCCGCCATCAAAGTCAACAGGCGATACGCGCGAGTGAGATGGAGGTGGTGGTGGCTGGAGCAGCGAGCAAAAGAGCAGCAAATCTGCTCCATTCGTCCCTTTGACATCCCTTCTAATGTAAATCTGATACTTTGGTTTGTTTTTAAATTAAGTGCGCGCGATGTGATGTGATGATGATGATGATGACGATGTTGATGGCGCCTATGAGAGGGAAAGTGAAAGTCACCGAATAATAACAACAACAACAAGTGTGTGTTTTATACACTTTACTAAATTATGGAAAATAAATTTATATTTCGTTCTCTATTTTGTTTGCTCTTTTAAGGGCAAGGAGAAGTGAGATAATCATGTCATCATGTTTCGCAGTGGATTGGGATTATCCTTAGAGACAAGGGAACTGTGCCATGACCAGGGTGGCGGTGGGTCTCTTATGCATTATTAATGAGTTGGAACATTTTTAAACGATTTAGTTCTCATTTTAGTTGAATTATGTTAAGCGAGTGATATTCGAAGAGGGCCCTTTATTTTTTTTTTTTCGTTAACTTTGAACGTGTATACTGCAGTACTTTGAACTTAATTGAGCGTATCTAACGGTGTAATATTACAGGCTTTTTGAAAAACAATTCGTATGTTAATGGCGGACATTATGAACTGTGTCCTCCTTGTCACAAGTGGTGTCTAACAGAACAACTTTAACAGGACGAATAGAGATTTTGTTATTTTTTTTTGGAGCCTGTACTTGATGCTAAAGTTTTGCTTGTACTACTGGTCCTCACATGGATTTTTTTGGTCAAAATGATTTTAAATAAGCACATCGTAATGTGCTGGCAATTTTGCTGGCAGCCCACCTACCTAACCTAACCTGAGCACATCGTAATCCCCTGGACCTCCCTGCAGTCTGTTAATTGAGTGGACATGCGACAACCTGTCACATATCCAAAATGTGACAGATGCCAATGACTGCGTCAACTTTATACATCTTGCATAACATCTCAATGACACGCACACTTGAGCAGATAATATTTCATCCTGTACGTGCAAATACTTCTCAATCAACTTTGGTTTACCATTCCCAGCGGCATTCAGTGTCGCTCCTGGAAGCATTCATTTCAGGTCACAGCACTCTCGTGTTTATCCCCGATTCACAATACTAGCCAGATGCAATGGCCATAATAATATCATTAAGAGCACCCGAGGACACATCAAGCCGTCTACACATCTCCGTCATGTTTCGGTAAAGCGGTGTCCTTAAAGTGGGTTAATTAACCCAAAAGCGGTGGGTTGTGCTCCAAGACAAAAAAATGTCAAAAAAAAAGACGAGGGAGAAAAAAAACCGTTTCCTCTTGAATTACATCATCATCGTATGGCATCACATAATTACTGCTGCGTATGCCAAGGAATGAAGAGGCAAAGCCAGACCACAGAGAAGATATTATTATACTTGAGAGCAATAATAATTTGTATCCTTCTTTGTGGCCCTGTGGAGAGCGCGTGTGTGTGCGTGTATGTGTGGGCTTCCTTGAATTTGATCTGAATGGCGACATAGAAAGCGACTGTAATGACGTCTAAATGGAGCACATACTCCATATGAGTGCCATGAGTCTTAGTACGCCCAACCCTTCGTCCGCTCGAGTGATTATTATATTCTCCAGACAGCGTTGCAGCCAGAAAGAATGGAATTTAATATCCTTTTAATGGTGGTTAAATGTTGTTGTCGCCAACGTCGCCACCATTCTCAAAAAATCCATGCCGGGTACCCATGATATACGATGCGGGTCACCTACACATGATGTATGGTTTTTTTTGGCGGTTGGGCTCTGCAGCCCCGACCGAGAAGCAGTCCGAAAACTTACCCCATGGCTTCGGAGACGGTGCTACAATCAAATTTAATTAAAACTCCCCAAGATACAATTGGTTTTGACCCCGAAAACGAAGGGATAGTGAATTAATTTGTTGCCATTCTATGTCTTCTCTTGAAAAGAAGCAAGAAAGATGTAACTTTTTTCTTTTTTTTTTTTGTTTATCTCATCGGCCCTGATTCTCAAATTAGTTTGCCTCCAGGTGGCAGTACATTCCTGTTCGACATCAATAAGGCGGTCGGGAATAGGACGCCAAACCAATGTCGTACTTAATTAGTTGCCTAACGAGAGTGATTGACAAATTTGAAAAGGAGACTGCGGCGTACGGCGTACGGTTCCCACAGCGACAGGACGGTCATGGCGGAGAAGTGTGTTTTATGTATTCAATGAGAAGAAGAGTCGTCTGCTGCTGAGTTGAGAATTAACTTCATTCAAATGATTTCTCGATTCAGGTCTCTTTGGCAGTTTGCCATCGGAATGGGAGGTAATTAGGATTAATTTAGGGCATCGGGCGTTTTCCTTTGATATCTGTCGTCTGCTTAATAGAGCTTGCCCAAGTTCATAGAAACTTTTCCAGTAAATTCCAAGATTAATTACGTTTAGTTTGAAGGAAGTTGCCTTTCAATTTCGAAGGATGCCGCAAGGAAATTCCCCTTGCGTTTGATTTATTGCAATTACATGCAGAAAGCGTCTTTTGATTTCCCAACGCAATCGTCGGAGTTTTTCCACGAATAGATTCAATTCAGGATAAGTATTTGCTGCGATGCAATGGTTTATTTCTTCACTTTGTGACGCTCATTCAAGGTGTGCGATGGAGAGTTTGCGAAAAGTTCTGCAATAAAACTTCGATATTTGTCTGCAGATTTAAGGGATTTTCACTTGAGAAGTTGAAAAGATTTGCGACTTGTGCAAAGTTTCCACACCCCGCACCCACGCGCGCACACAAAGAATGCAACGGACAGACTTCGATGTGAACCACAAAGGCGATTGAGGCACATGACTCCAAACGAAGACTTCTTGTCTCTGGGATATGCAAGTACCTATGTACTTACGTCGACGAATGGAGGTGCGAGCGCGCACACAGCTTTAAGCTGCCACAACAAAGCTTTTCCATGCAACCATATCTGTTGAGCACTTCAGCTTGAAAAGAGGCTAAGTACTCACTCGTACGAAATTTCATTTGGTGTGTCTTGTGCGGCCTCGATTTTCTGCCCATGGATTGGGATTTTATTGCTTGCAGACGTTTTCGCTACACCGCAATTTCCGTGCCACTTAACGCGGTGTTGGGAAACTCGTATTTTTTGAAATGCAATTTCACATTATTCCTGCACGGAATCGTGCCTAGATGCATGTTTGTCCTGTCAATGCCCAACGTAAATGCATTTGCTTTCACTGTACACACATACGTACACTGAATGGCACATTTCGGAAGTTGCACGCCCAACTCAGTGAAGACATTTTTATTTCATTTTCCATGGGATCTGCTCTGGTTGGGCACATTGCGTGTTTGAACAACACCTTAATGGAAATAAAGCCTTTTATGGTGACGCGAAATAAATAAATAAAGTATAATGTGTCAGACGTGACACGAATTTATTTCAAAAACATTGACTCATCGGAAATTACGCACCTATCAATATACGTATGTGTCATTCCTCAATTGACTTGGCTAACAGCAATGCTCTTAATCATCGGTCCCTTTGAAAAGCACGCGCATCACACGCGTCAATGTCGTCAGTCTGTGTGGAAAGTTGAAACTCAAAAATCAATGCATTATTCAAAAATAAATCAAAACATTTTTTGACAGTTGAAATTAATATGTCGCAACAAATTTATTCCGGTTGGCGTTCCACAGAAATGCCTACCCGCTTTCCCCCCCCGAGGAGGATAACAAAAAATAAAAACGAAGTGGGCAAATACAATTTGGCGCCAGACGGTTGAATTAATGAACCCTTCTCACTCAAGTCAAATTATCGTCCGGCCATCCTCGAGTGCCGGCATATGTAATCCACTTGGGAAAATAATTTTTAATCTAGAACCAAATAATCACTAGAAAAAAAAAACAGCAGAGAAAATGAGAAAATGTGAAAAAACTTCGCAAAATCTAGTGGAGGCTGAGAGGTAAGGATAATGCCAAAATCTTCGCAGTATACCTTTCACGAGGACCAAGGGGTGGTTTTTTTTTGCAAAAGCAAGTGGTTGTTTGTTTAAAAAAAAAGGCGGATGGATGGATTATCTAGCAATCGGAGTGGAATATAGAATAGGACATAAATTAAGGTTCTCCAACCGCAATTTGGAAATTGTGGGGTAATTACAAGTCCTGGTTGACGTTGATAAAAAAACAGGGAAGTCTGAGGCGAGACAGGTGAATACAATTGCTGAAGTGGGAAGTGTAACAGGCGCTTGGTTTTATGAAGAAATTCGAGGGTCTATCCATTTTAAGTACGTCGTGATGATTCAACCATCGCCCCATCCCCTTCCATTATCAAAGTTCCAATGGGGTAATTACGCCCCCAGCTTCTTCGCCATAAGGCAACGTTTTTTTCCGCAAACTCACTTGGAGAGTGTTTTTCCAACCGTTCACAGATCGCCATTCTTTGAGGATGAGAGCCAGAAACAAATCACAGCGAGTGGAGATGATGCAATTTTAACTACCAATCTGTATACCCTTGGCAAGCAATATTTATGTATGTTTTCATTCCCTTCTGCGGACCTGTGTGGATTGGACTGCATCCATCGGACCACAAACTAGCCAGTCAGCCAACCCGCCAGATTTGGCATACTTTTGCGAGAGATTTTATTCCACATCACCGTGGTCTCCATCAAATTTAAACCGCTATACAGAGCAGAGCTTTAAAGAATTCGAGATCATGGAGTTTGAAGGAAGAGAACATTTAAACACGCGGCTTTAATTATTGGTATGCTCAATTCCGGAATGTGCGAGCGGAGGTTGCCAATTAATTTCGTTTTGCCGCCACACGCACTGTTAATTGCTATGAGTTAAGGGATTACACCATGAAAGTATCCAAAATTGTGGCATGGGCTGGAGACCATTAAGTAAACAAAAGAAGTTCTCTGAAAGGAGATGTTGCCTTCGCTTCCAGATGAACGGAGTGTGCGAAGTGTGCGAAATGCGCGAAATCGTGGCAAGTATCTACAATTACGTGCCTCAAATGGAAATCCTTTGAACTCGCAGAGAAGAAGTGTATTTTTAGGAAGATCTCAGAGGTTTTTTTCTCAACCACGCATGGAGATTTTCGCAGTTTGAGAAATAAAAAACAAAGAAGTCCAAAGGTAATGTTTGGAGGTTTTGAATTTTTTTCAATTTGTCCATTCCACCATTCCACCATCACATACAGTCATTTTGCATTTTGCGCACACAGAGTGACACAGTTGCTTCCTAAGTTAGACAACGAACGTACTGCTATGCGAGTAACCTTAACACGATGAGCTATGTGGAGTGAAGTAGTCGACCAAGTGAATTTGGAAAAAATGTCATGAAAATACTGACCTCTCCAATAAACGGTTGGTTTCCAGAAAGACACACACACGCCAACTTAAGCATGAGGCTCACGCGTTCCCACGTACGAGCGTGAGTTGCATAAGTATGGTCGAATTTCCCCACTGAAAGGCGTTCGATGAACTTCATCGGCAATGTAGTTCACAAAAGAATCAGTTGGCGCATGAAATTAAGAGCGATGTTGTTAGAATTGATTATAGAGTGGCATGCATTAGCAGAAGGTTTCTAAGGCGAGAGAATGTAGTTGAGGTCAGAGTGCTTTCGACTGTGTGTCTGTCCGTGAGGAAAACCTGAGGATTGATTTCGACAGCACCCTGCTCGAATCTGTTTAAATAGGCATGTCGAAGCGGCAGAAGGCATCAGTTACTTTACAGTAGTCAACCAATTTGAAACGAAATGGCAAAGTTGTTTTCACTCGTCCTAGTTATGGCGGTAGTCGGTCTCTGCGCAGCAGGACCAGCACGCTTGAGGAACACTAAGCAGTCGAGATTCTTCGCCCGGCAGGAGGTGGCAGAGGAGGTGTCAGCCAAGACACCTTATCCACCAGCTGGAATCCGTCCGGTAATTCCATTCGATCTTCCCAATGAATCATCTGGAGTCAGCCCTGTTGTTCCAGTCGAACTTCCAAGCGAATCAGCTGGAGTCAATCCCGATGTTTCTGCCGAGCTTCCTAACGAGCCATCTGAAGTCAATCCCGATGTCTCAGCCGAGCTTCCTAGCGAATCAGCTGGAGTCAATCCCGATGTCTCAGCCGAGCTTCCTAACGAGCCATCCGAAGTCAATCCAGATGTTTCAGCCGAGCTTCCCAACGAGCCATCTGAAGTGAATCCCGATGTTTCCAGCGATCTCCCTAATGAGTCGTCTGGAGCTACACCTGATATTTCATCAGAGCTTCCATCCGAATCATCCGAAGACAACTCCGACATCCCATCCGATCTGCCTGTTGAGGACCAGCAGCCCGAGGAAGCAGAATCCGCACCACAGCAACCCGACAACACATACTTGCCACCTGACAGCCTCTTGCCACCAGCACAAACCTATGGACCACCAAAACAGGCACCCAAGCAACCAGAGGCCGATGATGTCGCTGATGATGTGGAACCCGAACAGTCTGTGGAAGAGCCCGAAGAACAAGCCGACGACGATGTCAATGAGGTAGCTGAACTCGAACCTGAGGCAGTTTCTGTCGAGAATCCCGAATCGGAACGAATTGTTTTGGCCAGAAGTTTCCGCAGGCAAAGTGTCCGTCCAGCTAAACTCCGGTCCAGGTCAAGGTCGACTTCAGCCAAGTCCGGCAGGTTGACAGCAGTCAAGGTGAGATCAGTGAAGGCAAGGCCAGCCAAGTTGAGGGCAGTCAAGGTACAGTCAGCCAAGCTCCGATCATCCAAAGTCCGATCAGCCAATGTGCGACCAGCCAAGTTGAGGGCAGCTAAGTTGCGATCGGCCAAGCCAAAGGCAGCCAAGTTGCGATCAGCAGCCAGGTTGCAAGCTCGCCCCGCACCACGCCCGCGTTCCCAGCGTTCCCAGCGATTGGTCGTTAAGACAGTCGTCTCTACCAAAAAGGTGAGGACCTAAATTGCTGTACCCACTTGCTAAGCCAATCAATTGCTGTTGAAATACATGAATTCTCGATACCTAAAAATTGTTGTTTCCATTAAACTGTCAAAAAACTCTTAAGGATTAGATTTAATGAGAGCCATCTAAAGGGGCTCACAGGGTTGCGAACTGCAACCAGTCAAAGACAGCCGCCGCCGCGTCCTCAGCTTAGGGAAGGGCATCAACAGCTTTATGATTCATTAACCACTTCTAAGTTAACTTTCCTCCACTAGCATCTGCGAGCGGTGCTGAAACTCAAACAGAACTACATTATGATGAAGCAGGCAAACTTTTGCGAGAATGCTGCAAAACGTTCGTCGAATCAATGCAGGAGCACGAACTCGGATGCGACAAGTGCTTTCCTTCTTCCGCCCCCATGGGCTGAAATCTCTGTAGAAATTGTAACAATTTCAAAAGCCCAACACTTTCCGTGGGTTCTGGTCTCAATGGGAAATCGTAAATCAAAATCATTAATGTACGCAACCGGTCGGGTCAGTGCCCAAAGGTTTTTGTGTACTTTATGCACACCAACTGTTGACAGAGAACGACCTGGAACTATAAGAGGAGCAGGATATTTGTCGCAAAATCGACAGCTCGTAAATGCCGTCGAATGCCTCAGCATAAAATTGAGAATAATAAACGGTCAGGTAATGGGAAGATTTGTAATAAATTCTTGCCAAACAAAAAAAAAAAAAAAACAAAACTCCAACCGCTGAACTCAGAAACATTGTATGGCTGTGTGGTTGTGTCCCCCTTCGGGCAAAATGCTATTGTTCTAACGCACACAGTGAACAAATCTCCGAACACACGGCAAACATCCGAGACATCGGCTATAAATTTCAACTTTCAACCCCCTTTTTGGTTACATTTTATTCTTTTCCTCTCGGATTTTGCAGCCGAAGGGCGGCTTAAGAGAAAATGTACACATATGCCTTGCATTGTAGCGGAGTATATTGGTTTTGTGTTGCTTTTCGGGTAATTTATTACGAAATAAACGGGATACTAGGATATTAGGAGCGTGATGGCGTTGTATCGGGACCATGGCGCATCATGCGAGGTTTTACGTCGCGGTTTGGATTAAATTATGAAATCGCAAAATGAGAACCGTCCCGAAATTGGATACAAATAAAACATGGATCTATTTTACAGTGCGGCCATAAATAACTGTTTCCTGTGAAGATAGCCCTTAAAACAAAACGACGTGATTTTCTGCACAAAATCGGTGACATTTCCGACAGTTGAGAACGCTGCAGGGTGGTGGAGAACACGAACATCAAGTGGAGTCGGATTGGCACGAGCTCGTGGTGTTAAGAGGCAGGATTTGGTAGTGCTACGAATTTATTACTCAGCGTAGTGACGGAATTGTACATCTCTCAGTCCTTAACATTCGCATCCATCAAATGAATGACTTCTCACAAGCAGAGGTTTCACTCAACCGCAAGCAGTAATTTTATTCCATTTTGTCCGCATCCAGGCAGTTATAAATATGAAGATAATTTTCCTAAGCATTTTTCACTAAATTTCCCACAAAAATTCCAGATCCAGATCCAGATCCAGGTCGTTCGTGTCCAGTGCAAAACGTTTTTTAACCACAACATGAATTGTTCCTCTTCTATTATGTCCTCTAAAATATGTACGTGACCATGTCCATCCGTTTGAGGGTTACCAGCCGTCTGTTGAGGCTGCCAACTGCATTTCGCATACACGACGAAGCCACCCCCACAAAAGGGACGCAGAAAATCTCCTCTGCGCACTCTTAAAAATGATAAATGAGCTCAGTCTAATCCTGTGTAAATATTCATCCTCAATTTGCCTTTGGTAGGATACCAACCAACTCTTCATAGTCGGCGACATCCTTATATCGAGACAGACAGACTGCTTCCTCCCCCGCCAACCAACATGGAATGGATGAATAGGTCAATTTGATGGTTTATTTCAATTGTTTGTGCAAGAAAGCTGTGCTTGCTGGGCTGTATGTGTATGCCATTCGGCGATGGTTTTAATGTACTGAGGTTAATGTGAGTTTGAGCATATCCAACGCACATTCCCATGTCCGACAAGATATGTGTGCGGCACTGTACATACATTTCAATAAACCGAGCGGTCAACCTAACCATGCATGCCATATTTGAATCATTAATGATGTTATTTATTGTATACGGACATGAATGGCTTAGCTTAGTCTGGTCAAATGGCATGCGGCTATGTACAGGGGGGCCAGTTCACAGGATGAATTAATCAGGGTTTCACTCATGTGAAGAGGTGAAAATTGCAATTGCATTTATTGTGAAAATAATTTCTGTGGCATTGTCAAGTATGTAGGAATGCTTTCTGGACATGCCACTCGAACCCTTTACGGCAAAGGCCATCTGTTTCTGGTGTAGTGTTCGGTTACCTAATAGCGTCAGCGTGTGGTCATTCGATATTCAATTGTGCTGGAATTTGCCTCTAAAAAGCCACAAGTTTCATTCCTTAATACATTCAAATGGTAGCCTCTTCAAACCGCCAACACACAGCAGCGCCCAAAAAGAACTGAATGAGTCAGATACTCAAGCTTTCACTCATACCGCTAATGCGCACTGGAATTGCACTCAAAACAGAAAACAGCTTTCGCCGTGCGATGGTTCTCTGGGCAGTGTTATCAGTTGGCACGACCTGTTGGCAAGCAATTTAGGGAAAACGTGTACCAGCCGCAAATCAGTTGACTGGCGATCCTCGAAGGACACGGTACTCTTTGTCGGATAGTCCATAGTTTGGTTTTCAGTTGGTAGATTCGAATTCAACTTCCACCCCTGTTCGGTATATGTGTCGATACGAATTTGCAAGCAGGCCTATCGACTGAACGTTGTCAACCACCATTGTTGTCCGATCGTTGCGTTAACATTGGTATCGATCGAATTTGTCAATTTTCATTTGTAGAAGCCATTACAGTTTATTCAGTGCTGTCTGTCAATCAAAAACGTGAACTTTGTCATCCACTGGCGACCCTTTGGACCCAGGTGGCTGGTGTGTCAGTCCATCTTTACTTCCACCTTTCATTTCTATCACGTCCCATTCCTTTTTTCCATTTTTCCCCGAACAGAGGAGAGCAAGAAATTGCCTGTCAAGTGATTGAATGCTTGTCATTCAGAGTGATGATCCCTCACAGTGAAAGTGCATACATAAGTCAAAGTAATAATTAAATTGAAACAAAGCATTCTCCAGCCCGGTAGCTTGAATCTTGACAAATAGTGTTTTGCACCCCTGTTGTTATTCACTTACTACTGCACGCCCTGCCGTAGGGAGGAATCCTGCTTGGAAGCATACTTCGACTGGGAGTAAACCTGTGAAGAGACTTAGAACACCAGCGACGGTGCTGAAATCAGTGCGAATTATCTAGAGACCCTCTCTCGGAGGATATCCCAGCGACTGGACAGGTGAGAGACAGCATTTCTGGGTGTTTCAAATAAATGATTTCTATCTACGACTGCGGGGGGAAAAGATTGATAAATGCATCCACTTCCACTTGGTGTGCAGTTTGATAGCGTTTGCCTTTCGCTGCCGAATACACGCACACAACCGTGACTGTGTACAATTTTATCCATGCGTTTGTGTGTGTCCAAAACCGACCAACAAACAAACTAATCGATTTATATGGAAATTCGCTGCAAACCCATATCCACCTCGGCCAGCCCTATCCAGGCATTGATTCAGGACTGATTGCTCAACTGCGCTTCAAACATGGTTCTTTAATGAGATATTGGATTAATGTTAAGTGTCGGGGTTTGCATATACTCAAGCATCCTTGCCCCCCCGGACTGGAATAGTCATCAAGGTGATGCGCCGCCATATGGCTTATGTTCGTGATGGATCTTCCTGTTGTTACGTAACACTTGTGACCTGTTACAAACAAATGGGCGTTTTGTCGGAATGAATTTTGCCCATTGATCGATTGGGGAGCCTCCTCGTTTTTAATGAATTTTCGGAACATCACCTCCGCTAGTGGAACCTCAAATATGAACTGATATGAACTCATATATCATAAATACACTGTAGGACCTCCCACAAATACACTTCTAATTCGATGGAGCGCCAACAATGTATCTCCCCAAGGGGCACATTAGCAGTGAATATATTCTTTGTGATTTGGAAATGCATATGTATACAATTTTCTTGTCCATAATCAACATAGTTTTTTTTTTTTTGTCCCAAGTGTCCAATCCATCTTCTTTGAAAGCATACGTTACACATGCACACTTGCGTAGGCTACCATTGGTGGATAAAATCCGCTCAGCGAATTATCTTGATTCACGAACACGGACCTTATTTATTATGCTTCCTGTTGTAGGTTCATGGATATCACAACCTAAGATTTAAGTTATATCTTTTACGAATTGTTGGTCAGAGCTTCTTTATTTTCTCATAAACTCATACTAAATGTAGGGCTTTTTTCTCCGTCCTCTGTTCAGTAGCAGGGAGTTTTTCCACGTGGGCTTTGATCCAAAAAGGATTGCTCACAGCCTGCTCACAGAAGAGGTCTTTCAGGGGCAACCTGTTTCATCACCAACAATGCTCCCTGTCAGGCTTCAGCTGTCCTTTCATCCGAAACTAAGAGGTTTTCTGGTTCCATTCAATATAAAAGGATATCCCTCTCTCCTTACTAAGCGGATTTGTGTACAGCGATATGTAAAGATTTTCTTCATCTATCTATTTACCCATCCCTTTGGCGGCAATGGAATTATATCCCGGTCAAATCCTCACGTCTGTGACATAAAAGCATTTATATGAACTCTCACTACATTATTACACACGGCTTATGCTGCATATCAAATAACATTAACTCTGATTATGACTCGTGAGTTATATTTGAATTTGTCTATCCTCACCTGCGGAATAAACGATGATGGTCACTTAACCCTGCTCGTAAAACATAAACGATACAAGCTGTCACCGTTTACTACCTCGCCTGGCAGACTGCGACGACGACAGCCCATTTGTGTCCCTCTCCTTGCATATCCATGCAGATTTTAAGATACTTATCCGATGTTTTTCTTTTTTTTCTCCAATTTCTCCAAAACAGATTGAACACAAAAAAGCAATTTGAACACGCCTTCTTTTTCAGCGATTTAGTAGACATATTGTGAACTATGACGTCGTCATTTATAATCCAACAATGGCTCGTTAGATGTTTCTGATAGGGCCCAGCCATCAGGAGCATCCTCAAATTTTCGAAAACCATCTAACGCTTCGAAATTGTATTGTTGCGCCCTCATGATCCCACGGTGCGGGCCGTCCCTCCTTCCGACTATCTTATCTCTGTGTCCAAACAAAGCACATATTGTTCTTTTTCGTTTTCCTTGATAGTAGACAGTCGTCTGGAGAGTGTTGAGCTTAAGGGATGCTATTAATCACTTTAATGAGGTGCTCATGCTTCAAAAGAAAACAAAAAATGGTTTCTGTTGAGTTTTTTTTTTCTTTTTTCTCACGGCCTACACAGAGTCTTGGTTTTTTTTTCTGCAAAGATGTCGACTTATGAATCCAAATGGGCGGGATAATCGACATTATTTCGATTCGAAAAGGCACTCCTAATGGATGTCGTTATAAAGCGAGAGCACTCTTGGGCTCTGGCAGCTAATTTGAAAGTCAAAAATGTAGTTTCTACGTGCATGCATTCCAATCATTCACCGATTTATTTCCAAAGTCAATCCCACTTTGTCCTGCCAAAGGGAAGCATTAATTGGACAGCAGAATAAAGAATCGCCACCCTGGACCTACGAATGAAGAGACCAATCAGAAGCAAAAACAAGCCCAATCAGTTTAAAAGAAACCTTTTTTTTCGGATAGACCGTAAGTGATTTGTTTTCGCTCTTAATTCAGTGCCTAATCCTTATGGCCGTCATTTAAATGTCTCGCTCTTCGAAGCCAATGCAAAGATGGCTTAACAATACACTATTTATTCGGGCATTGCTTGGTCCGAGTTGAGGCCGGCAATAAAAGTTTCGGCATTTGAAAGTCAATTAGGTAAATGAATTTCTATATTCCCCACACCTCGAGCCGGACCGTGCTGCTATTTGCAACCCTTCCACCTTAATCTTGTTGATCAAAGGCGGTCTTCTGGTGAAAGGTCCCCATTAATGTTGTCCTGAGGAGTATGTCGTCGCCGTCGTCGTCGACGAGTTGATGAGTTCACTCGGTTTATCCTTTGCTGGTGTATTTGGTTAAGCAAACAAAAATAGTAAATACATTTCAGGCACACACACACACCCTTTGAGAGTGGTGAACTTCCAGCTAAAATTAAATCCGATTTTCAACATCATAGAGTTGGACCGCCGTGTTGTGTAAAAGTTTCGGTGCTCACTCACTCTCTCAGTCTCACCTCAATCTCTTCGGTACAGGATTGATTGCGTTGAATGTCGAATGAATACCTGGTCAAACAAATAAAAACTTTTCTCTGCTATTTGCATACGAAAGCGAACCACTTAGGGACGGGCATGGGTTGAAGGCTGTCTGGTAAGTGTGGGAGGTGGGGGTGGGGGTTGGGGTTAGGGTGGGGAGTTATTGTATAGATCCTGTGTTTTAGTAACCACAGGCGGCTATCAATATGCGCATATTTAAGGCCCCGTGCATGGGTGAAGATAAAGAGATAAAAAGTTCTTTTTTCTGCTGCTTCGAGTTGGACTAGCGCATTTATTAAATAAATTAGCATTCTAGTGGAGGCCTGTTCGCCGGACATTGAGCTGAGCACCATAGGAGTTTATTATGAGAAAATAAGTGTAGGTTTATTGTAGAAAAGTTTATAATAAATTAAAGCTCTGCTGGGAAGAATTACTTAAATCAGGAACATTTCGTGGGACAATGTTTGACTTTACTTGGGCAAAAGGCTGCAACCCCCGCAGTGAACAATGAACGTTGATCAAAGGACACAAGGCTTAATTTATTTCTTGTTAGCACTTTTAAAATATTTATTAAACCCACAGCAACCGTTGTCAATCAAACACACGTTACCTATATTACTTTTCGAAGAACTCACTCATCTCTTCATCGTCATCGTTCAAGGTTGACTTGCTTTGTCTGCCTCTCAAACGGGCAAAGGTCACGATCTTAAATAATTAATCGCGCCGTACTCAAATTATTTCGTTGTAAATCCTGTCTTTTATGCGCAAATGCCGACCTTTTGTGCCCCGAACCACCCGCCTCTTCCTCTGATGCGCTTACGGATGTTACAACTCCATCATTCACAGTGCCAACTCGACGCCCGGGTGAAGGATTGATTGAGCATATCAGCCATTTCACAGCGGATATTTAACATTTCTCGTTTCTTCAAATGGCAAACTATTTACAAGAACCGCAGGCAAACAAAAGCGCATGAGGCTCACGATCCCCAATTCAACGCTCTTAAGTGTTGAAAGTAATTAATTTTATTTTATGGATACACTTTTTCCGTTTCAATGTCAACACTCAACGCGCCTTTATGCTCTGCGTGCATGCGAATTAAAACAATTCCACGCAAAGTTTTCCATAATTAATTACGCCACATTTAACATGAATAAAAAAAAAACCGGACACACACAGTATACGTGCTTACTTAAGTGTATTTAATGGAGAGCATGCCCTTTAGCGTACATCCTTTATGGCATTGCCTCTCGATGAAACATTCATGAAAACTGCAAAAAAAAAAAAATATCCTCGCATATCCCGATCAGAAATTACCAATGTAATCAATTTCAATTCTCGGTATAATTATCTTGTATGCAAACGTGCGTATCTCGTACGGTGACAGCTTCAACCGAGGCAATCGCTTACAGGCTGTAGAGACGAAAATTCGATGGCCACTTGGACGTGTTTACACTCCTGCCATCCCGCCGAGTCAGCCGGCAAAAATTACATTTGCCACCGTATGATCCTTTAAGTGTAGCCGAGTGTGGTGGCAATGGTGTGGTATCCCTTTTCAATTAATTTCAATTGAAGACACATAATTGGCTTTAATTATGACAACCTCTAATCAGGTGAAAGAAAGCCCCCACATACGGCCAATGCGGGCAGGATACACACGCCAAAGGAGGCAGAGGTGGCAAGGGATGTTGAAACTGTAAAACTTAATTAACCCAATAATAAATATACGGCCAGCGATAATTGCAATTTTATTAACGCAATAAATAGAGCTTATCCGGGGCGGCGGACCTTTGAAGCGGTTCGCCAGCTCGTGGTATCACTGCCTAGCAACCTCTTCGAGTGGTTTTCATTACACTCGCATAATTATTCACCAATCGGTGAATAAAGCATTCTGATTGACTGTTATTGATGTTGTTTTTTTTTTTGTTCCACATATTGTAGTCGAGGTCGTAATTTGTTGTCCTACGGGGGACGGGTACAATGGGCTGTCATATGTATTACAACAAACTCATTAAACACTGTCAGGGATTGATTGTGTAAAACGGGCTTTTGTAGTCTTTCATTAAAACCATATACCAGTTGCAGCTATGAATTTTTTCAACATATAGAGAATTACATCAGAGGCGCAGGTGGCGGCACAGTTCAAACTTCAACTTCAACTTTGAAAGTGTGTGAAAACTTTTTTAAGGTAAATGTAGAAAAATCGTTTTTTGATGTGAGCCAACTGACGGGGCAGATTAATCAGAAAATCATTGTGCGTCAAATAGAAACCCACCCAGTGATGGCCTGTCAAATGTGTTAAATCGAACTAAGACCACTTTTAACCAACATCAATCAGAACATGCTCCAAAACATCGTAATCTATTCGCTTAATCTGCACTTGTTTCTGGTTGGTAATAAAACTGCATTCATTTGAATTAATTAAAAGTAATCTCATCTGTATGGGTATACGCGAATTTTAATCGAAAACAACGCAACAAATATATGAATCCCTTCTAATGCTCCTAAGCTGTTTATGTATGCCGTTAAGATTACAGCCGGCTGATTATGCCATAAATACACTTCACTCATGAAATCATCGGCAAATCCATAACCGGAGTACAACAACTGAACTTAATGAAAATGTCTCGTATAAGCCATTTAGCTAATAATCCTGAAATCAAGTGCCAGTGTCAGATCCGCAATTCACTTATTTAAAGTGCCTTTTCGGCTTAGCTAGACGAAGACTGAGAATATTCCTTCTTCCGCCTTCAATATCCGACAAATACTGCCACTCGAGCTACGGGTAATCCCTTTCTATTAATAATTATTTAAATTGCTTCGCGCAATCCTTTTTTTTCGATTTTGTTCTTCCTGCCTCCCGGTACTACGGAATTTCTGGCTTAAAATTATACTGACTGAACAATAGAGTGAAACGTGCTTGTATGTCAAGTGGGGTTTGTGCGTTTCCTTCCTCTGGCAGGAAGCCACTGCGAAAGAGGAAGAGCGAAACACATATCCTGGTCGTATCCAGTAAATTGCAGAGGAACGTTGAATATTCTATTTAATTTTTTTTAAATGTCTCATACAATCGCCAATAATCCGAACTGGCGAAAAATTGGCCGTTCCAGGGACGAAAATCACGAATAGACAATATTTACAAAAAAAAATCCACCATCAACAGACCGACCAATTAAACAGGAAAATGCGCATAAATTCCCGCAGAGGCACGATGCAAACTTTGCAAATCTTATTAACAACTCCATATTGTATTGCAGCTGTTTGCACTTGCATTACGATAATTAGATTTAGTTTTGTGTAGTTAATGGGATTATATTGTCGAAACTAATTATCAGAGTTTTACTGGTTAAAAGTACCAGGAAATTGAAGTTTGCAGCTGCATGTCGAAGTTTGTAAATGCAGCTTAATGATTAAAACTGAAAGTTCTCTGGAAATTTAAGAGAGGTGTCTGAACGTAATATTCAGGCATTTATTCAACCGGAATCAGGGCTGACATTCATTCCTTTCATCCTAAGAGGTACACAATCAGATTTTTTAGTGGATTGTCTGTGCTCTTGATGAGAATCACAATCACAATTTACATGCTGTACACTGTATTATGAAGCGAAACTTGTATTGCAACTAGAGTAACAATAATAATTTATCTATTGTCTGAGCTTCACTGTGAACATGCTCGTGTTTCCGATAAACTGACAGGATGTTCAACTACCCTAAATGCAAACACATCAGACTTAAATGCGGCCAGACAGCGCATGCTAACGTTTTGTAGAAACTGCACTCGAATGCAATTAGATAATTGAAATGCAAACAGAGCCCACGTTGAAACAATATTGCGGCAAATCGCCGGATAGTTGAACATATCTGTAACGAAATATTAGTAGCCCTATCAAAATGAAAAGGGAGACAACAAGGAGCGCGTGTAGGTTTTTAGAAGCTACTCTGCATTTGTTGATGTCTAAAAGGGAAATCAACTCCACTCCACTCTTCCCCCTCTTTGGCAGCGCGTAGAGCAGATAGGCGACCATTAATAATGACTTCGATTGGTTGCTTCCGATAAGCTGATAAATTACGCGAGATAAGGGAACATGAAAGTGTGTAAATATAAATCCTTCATCTCTGGTATGTATGTCGCACGCAATTACCACGAAAAGGGAGATCCCAAAGGGGCCAAACGTAGTTTTCACACACAGTAGCATTCGAAAGCAGTGTTTTTAGGGCTGGTTTGACTGCTCCTCTTCGTATTCGACATGAAAAGGTTGTTAGTGATTTATTGTTCAGGCAGTCCCCTTTGTTAGAGATTTCAAGAGATTCGCATGAATAGGCACTTCAGATACATTTCTGTCTCGTGAATGGTTTGGTTTACACAAGTGGATTGGGAGAACTTTTGCATTTAAATAGGAAATGCTTCAGATTCAACTTTAATTTGGCAACACTCGCTTGTTGATAATTCGGTCACAGACATAATCTTCTAAGAAATAACATGCACAATTCTCAATTCCCATAAAAAGCAATAAATTTTAGCAATCCCTCTGTAAGCAACAGCCGCCCTAAATTTACTTTTTCACTGTTTCAGCTTCAACTGCCACCAATCAAAAAAAGCTCAACAATATCCTCTTTTCATCTCTCCCTTAACATTACGTTAATCATCTTATTTCACACGTCAAAACACCTCTGCGATTGCCTGTACTGTAACGAAGCACACGCCACAATGAACTTTCCACAAGGTCCTGAGGGAATTTTGAAAAAAAAAATGAAAAATGAAAAAAAAATTTCACGCTTTGTTGACCATAATCTCTTGACTCTGACGTTTTAAGGGCTTACCTCAGTACTTACGTTCTGCATTATAAATCCTTGGCAATTTCAATTCCGCGATTGTATGAAGGCTTCTGCAGACATCCGCGTGCCAGCATGTTGAGAAATCATTGCAATAGTTTCAACTTTTTGCTCTCCCTTGCTCTCTGTTGCGCCTTTGGAGCCAAATTAACTTCGCCTCCGACTGCTAGGAAGGACAAGAAATATTACATTTCTGTTATGCTGTTGTTTCAAATTGCCCATCAGTCGTCGTAAATTAAATGTGAAACAAACTTTGGCAATTTCACAAAGAATCATAACCACAATTTTTCGCCGGTGGAGAAAGTTTGAATGCACGTCTGTGGGCAAAAGTCAAAGAATAAACATACCGTGGCCAATTAATCACGCCCAAGTGAGGCGGCAGGCAGCAGTCAAAAAGGTTTTCATTAAGGCCAACGACATGTTAACCACTCGACTGTAAACAATTGTAAACAATTTAAATTGTTAATTTAGGTTTCCCTTCTCCCTCCGCAGACCGGTGACCTTATCCATAGAGAACGCCTCCAACACCTCTGTCAGCAGCCCAATCATCAAGGGGATGGTTTGATGTGCGTTGAAAACTATTTGACTAATTTCCCATTCCACCATGATTCTATCTCAATTCCATAGACAACGACAACGACGGGGGTGTGTGTACATTGCGACCCTCTTTTGTGGATCGAGGTGACAATGGCTTAGAGACTCCAAAGGATTGGGAGGCTTGCAAATTTGCACGCATTGTTAAGTAATTTAAATTACGAGTCCTTTTGCTCTTTTGAATTATTTATCGTGATGGTGTAGTTGAACTCCTCCAGCCAGTCCTTGTTTTGTGCCCGATATAATACGGAATTTTACGGGGCGCACTTTACAGCATTTTCATGGTGCTTAACTGTGTGTGGGACAAGCTGGAGTGAATTGAGGAGGATGGAGTCAAGGTTGAAGCGGGCTGTGCCTCTCAGATGAAATTGTAGATACTTCGCTTTGTTTGGAATGCTCATGCCATATTTGCTGCTCTGTCTGTCACTGCTGTTTATCCATTTATTCAAGCAATTATATTCCGTAATGGATGAGGAGCCAAGTATGCACTGATTCAGTGAATAACGAGAAATCCGTTTTTAATTCAAATTGTCACGATGTCAGTCATATTCGCGATTTTCGAAGTCACTGTCTGGAATCTGTCAAATGGGTGTAAGACGGTGTGACAGGTGAGGCTTTGGTTGGAAATATGTTTAACCTGACTGTGTTTCGTGGAAAAATGTGGTTTTGGGTTTGAAGGTTTCATCGCCATATTTTGTTAGTGTTCAGCAGCACTTCTCATAAATCACACTTTCTATTGTCTCTCTCGGTCTCTAGTTCACGCAATTGGAACATATTACTTCACATCATTTCTCATTTTCTGTCGTATTTTACATGCATGTATACTTTTTGTTCGCTCTGGCATTCCCGGGCTGCCACACTGAGTTCTAAAAACAGTCAGTGATGGACTGCCTCGGGGCGGAACAATTCAATCTCTTGTCCGTACTCTCATCTACGAACCGTCTCGTTCCGGCTCAGCAGAAGAATATATTAACAAACCCTCACTTGAATTGCCGACTCTCCTCCTTCTTTAAACATTGCCATTTGCCCCAACTAAACCCTTAGACATTGGAACGTTTTAATCAAGACTGCTCTCGTTCCATGAACTTATCTCTTCACATTTCAATTTCACTGCATACACACGTCTCCCATCAAGCCTCAACAATCCCCCTAACATGGCCTTTCCTTCTCGCCGATGCAAATGTTAATCGAGAACATGTCACAGTGGACATTTTGATAAACTAACTTCAACGTCAGTGAGCATGTTTCACAAGCAGAATTCATTCATTCTTTCATTCATTTGGGACCATCACTTGTTACAAATGCTCTCCGTTGAGAAGGGTTCACTTTGATATGAATGCGCGTGTGTGTGTGTGTATATTCGCATTTCTGTCCTTTTGCTGATGCCTTTTGTTATATTCCTCAAAAACCGAGGTCAAAAGAATCATGCGGAAAAGGACATTATTCAGACATTATTGATAAGCAAAGCTAAACCCGATCTTTCTCGAGTTTGAAGTTGCTAAGGAAATAATTAATCTCGTTTGCCATTCTGTTTATAGTTATGACAAGGCGATAGCATTAATCACGGTATCATATTTCAAAGTTTCGAAACAAGAACCCTTATTTTTTTTGTGTACCACGGAGCTATCCTTCACGGCGTTAGTCGATGAGGAAAAAAGTAAATTAACTTTTTTCTACGGTTCGTGTGGCGGTGCGTTGTTGTTCTATAACCTGAAGTGCCTTTATCCTTTCAATTTTACCGCAATGTATACCTCTGCCGGGTGGCGGGGGGTGAAAACGGAAGTAAATAGAAAATAATACGCCATCGATACGCTGCCAGAGCTTGGGATATCATTCAACGTTGCCTAAGCTATAGGTACATCATTTTGAGCAATAACTGATTGAAAATGAGATCCAGAGGATTTCTTTTTAAAGACAAACTGATGCTTGTTACGTCGTCAAAAGCAGGAAAGCATAATTAGGAATTGTTCAAGTGCCCAACAGCGTGCTTCATCCGGCAATGGACTGCCGCAAATGACTTGCCTTGATAGCGATGAATAAGCCTGAGTTCCAGCACTCAATTTCACTCATCTCATTGCGAATATCCTGCTAGACTGTGTCCTTTGGTCTTCATTTTCTTAAAGAAAATGTTATGGAAATACCCGAATTCTGCTTAAATTGCATTGATCTCGCCACTTTAAGGAGCATGTTTGAAATAAACGAAAAAAAGCAAACACCCCTAAAGTATTCCCATTATTCCCATAACACTTTCAATCTTCGTCAAAGTATGACATTTGTCTTCTGGCAGAGTTCGTTTCATGTAACGAAGACGAATTCACAAAAACACGCAAAAAAAGGGTGCTTTCATCAGATTTCAGGAGATAACCTGATCACTATGTTTATGATTTCAATAAAGGACAAAAAATAGGATTCCATCCAGCTTTTTTTTTCTGTATTTTGAAATCTCTTACTCCTCGGTTGCCCCATTGTGTGGCAGCATTGTCGTCAACGACGCGTGCATTTGTCTTTCTTAGTTAATATTTCGCCATTCTTTTATTCCTTTCGTCGACTCTGCCAAGTCCTCGCCGATGATATAGCTTTACGTGTGCCATGTCGGATGCTGAATGCTCTAGGATATTACTGGCACAAGTTGCGAGTAATGTGTACTTGTGAATGTTTCTTAAAGTATGCAGTCGTCGTTTGCCATCTTTTGTTTATACTGACATTAATGTTACAGTAAAGTGAAGAGTCACATTTTTCTGTCTCAATTTGCATGAAATTGGTATTTCAACTGCTTTAGTGAGTAGGTATGCTTCTCTTATTTGCCCGTTTTTTTTCTTCTGTTTTTTTTTTCGTTAAACAGTGATTTGTGCCGTTAGAGAGTTCTTTTTCGAGGTAAATAAAGGAACGAAGGAGGAAATGGAATGGCTGTAATGAACTTATGATTGCCATTTGGCATCCCTGGAGCAAATCACTCGGCCTAGAGGGAGTCTTCTAGAGACAAGACAAAAGTACGAGAAATGGAAAGCATAGTGAAAGCCCCTAACCCAGCCGGTTTTTTTTTTTTTGCTTGTGCGAAGGAACAGAGCGGCATTTGCTATGCACATAAATAAAGGAAGATACTACTACGTTTGAAGTATTGAAAGCATTTTTTTTTTTAATTTTATCTCTCCCACTTGGATTGGCGACAGTGTAGGCGATGGTATCAGCATCTGTCACGGGAATAAGCACTCACTCTGTGTGCAATACAAAGAAAATCTGTTATTCTATTAAGTGCAAATATTGGCAAACATTTTATTCAATTCCCGTCCGTATTTCCATTACCAACTCGAGACTATCCTTGGAGAGGAGATATCATTGCTTCCAGGATGGATGAGTTTTGAGTTTGTCCTATTATCATTGAGCAGCTTGACACTTTGCATTTTCGATGATAGACAGGCGGGTAAAAATGGTTAAATGTGACAGTTGCCCGCTTGGGAGTTGACTCCAATGGCGGTATCATGTCATGGTATTCAAATGAGATCAATGCCGATTCTATCAGGGATTTATTATTCTCGGTAGGCTATAATGTCGCTTGAGAGCTCTGAGCAATTTGCCTGCACGGATTTGCTACGAAAAATCTGCTCTTCTTCTCTGCCAATGTTCATCAGTGTTCGAGGATATTCTGAGTGTATTTATGAAGTTTATTCCCCAGTGATCCCTTCGGACTGAGTGACCCTTATTCAGTTGTGTAAAATACAGCAGGAACCCAGTAAAACACCCCTTTCCTATCCACAAGTGCAACTATTTCAACTCCCCCACCACAGCACGGCGACCAATGTAACCATCTTCAGACAGCAAAACCTTATCAATTCAACGGAATGAACAAAGTTGTAGGTCAGCATTTTATAAACTATCTCTCGCCACCTTGCCAACTTGGCAACCGTCTTTAGTACATTCAATTCACACAGTGCACAGTCCCAACCATGACGAGAGACAAATTAAAATAACCAAACCCAGAACAAAGGCACCTACAACTGATTCTGGCAAACTTTAATGACTTCTCTGCGGTATTCCACTGACTGAAATCGTTCCTCTCCACTCGTCGACGCTGCGACGCGGACGGTGGGGGTAAAAGTAAGGGACGCACTACAACCGAATCTAATTAAAAACGAAATTGTGTGGTAGACTGTGAGTCTACCATCAGCCGCTCTTAAGTGGGTAAAGGAGATTTTGAAATCCCAAATATCGCGATAATATCGTCCTGTGACTATTAATTTCTTGTGCGAAGGCGACAGCGCTCATATATTTCCATTTCTTTTCCATTTCTATGCTTTTTTAATTAATTTCCTTTCTTTTGTTGCAGGTTTAAGTGATCCGCGGAGGTGAGGACTCGTCAAGCCAAGAGTGACATTAGAGATGAATCCATAATATTCCGGTTCCGAGAAAAAAAACGTCCAAGCCATTTGCCGTATCTGGAGGTGCAGGAAATTGTATCTGTATTGTTGCGGTTGATGGTAATTCGGAGATAGGATGAAGAACTTAACGACGCAGTCCTTGGCGCAATTTGCTCTCGCCGCCATGAATGCAACAGATGCCAACAACAGTCTCAGCCATAATTATAATATTACAATGGCGCCATCGCTGCTGTCAGCTTTGACAACGGTGACGCTGGCGGCAACGAGGAACATTTCTGCAGTAACTGAGTACTCGTCCTTTATGCCATCGTTCGCATCTACATCGTCTACGATCATGCCAGTGCTCTCGACAACAGCAGCGTCGACGTCCACCAGCACTGTTGGACAAAATGAGACCGGTCCGGCAGGACGTACGGACGTCATCAAGTACGAGCTGGTTCAGATATTCTTTTGCATTCTCTACTCGACGGTATTTGTGCTTGGAGTATTTGGCAATGTCCTGGTATGCTATGTGGTCCTCCGCAATCGGGCAATGCAAACTGTGACGAACATTTTTATAACCAATTTGGCGCTGTCCGACATCCTCTTGTGTGTCCTGGCCGTTCCGTTTACCCCGCTCTACACATTCATGGGTCGGTGGGCCTTCGGTATGACTCTCTGTCATCTGGTGTCCTTTGCCCAGGGATGCAGCATATACATATCTACGCTGACGCTGACCTCGATTGCCATCGATAGGTATTTCGTGATTATATACCCATTTCATCCACGCATGAAACTGTCCACCTGCATCGTGATCATTGTCAGCATTTGGGTGATATCCTTGCTGGCCACTTTGCCATATGGAATGTATATGAAGGTCGTGTCAGATGATGATACACCAGCAGCTACGACGACGTTAAGGCCAGCCGCCGTTCAAGACAATACGACAACGAGTCACATCTCAACCCGGCATCCAATATCAGCGTGGACTATTGCATTTGACAACTTAACTGCATCATCAGCAGCCACGACCACATACTGCGAGGAGAACTGGCCATCGGAGCAGTACCGCAAGGTGTTTGGCTCCGTGACAACAATTCTTCAGTTTGTGCTTCCATTCTTCATCATATCAATATGTTATATCTGGGTGTCGGTGAAGCTGAATGCCCGTGCCCGTGCGAAACCTGGCAGTAAGAGTTCGCGCCGCGAAGAAGCCGATCGCGACCGAAAGAAGCGCACCAACCGCATGCTCATCGCCATGGTGGCAGTGTTTGGCCTCTCTTGGCTGCCAATCAACGTAGTCAACATTCTCGATGATTTCTATGAGAAATCCAACGATTGGCGTTTCTACACACTGTTCTTTTTCGTCGCGCACTCGATAGCAATGTCATCCACGTGCTACAACCCCTTCCTCTATGCCTGGCTAAATGAGAACTTTCGCAAGGAGTTCAAGCATGTGCTGCCTTGTTTCAATCCATCGAACAACAACATCATCAATATCACCCGCACCTATAACCGCTCCGACCGCAACACGTGTGGCCCCCGACTACATCACAACGAAGCGGAGATGGATAATGGCGACAACAACTTAATGCTCACCGAAGATACGTGCATAAAAAAGGACATCATTATACCGCGCGAGGCCACATACGGTAACGGGGCCACATCTATGCCCTCAAAGCGAGACAAGAAGGGTGTTAACATCTTAATAAATGACGATCCCATGAAGGACAACGAAGTGGACTCTGGCGATGAGCAAACCGTTGAGATGAGGTTCTGTGAGACGCCCTTCATGAGTTCCGACAACACAACTGGCTGCAGTAACTTCGAAACCAGCACCACGGATAACGAACGAACGACAGTCTCTCTGATCTCGAACTAAGGTGAGTTTCTTTTCGTTTACTGTCCGCTAACTGAGATTTAAGTGCACATAGGTGTGGTTTAGGTAAGTACGTGAAACGAGATTTAATTAGAAAGCAGGACATCTACAAGTGTCATATGCCAGCTTTTATGCGAGCCATTAAATGTGGCAGTTATTCGAGATGTACTTATGTACATAGTTGCGAATAGAATAAATGCCTGTTATTTTATGTCTAACGCTGTTATTAAATGTCACGAGCCCAACCGCAACTCCGGTTGCAGTCCGTATCGCCGAGGCACATCAGAACACTGTTTTGTTACGCTTTCTCGGGCAAAATGTAATCTTGGCCTTGCTCGTGACATGCAATTAAAATAAATGACCACAAAATGCGAATTTGAGTATAAAAATATATGTATGTATGTACATACATCTTTATCCGGACACGTGGCGGTGGCAAGATGTAGCTAATTGTGGACGATGTGCTCTCATGCGATGTAGGTTGGTTCACTGAGTCTTGTGACAGCAAGTCTATCGCGTTCAGTATAGTCTGTAGCTGTTAGATTTTATCTAGTGGATCAGAACAGCTTCCGTTTCACGGGATTTGTTTCCGAAATTGCTCTCACATTATCAGTCCCAAAGCAATATTCACGAGGCCCGTGGTAGGGCATGTCTGATGATTTATTTTGCAAGCAGTGCTTTACAGCCATACAGCATATCTATCAACGTCAGCAACAAAGTAGAGAGACTGTGTAATACATGAACCACAACTCAATTTGCGACAGTAAAAGTTGTTTCAAAGTTTCATGACAATAAAATCAGATATTTTCCCACGCTGTATCTGCAGAATGTGCACTACTACTGCCACAGCGAGAGATAACTGAAATAAACGAGACTCAGAGAGGCGGAAAGAAACATTATTTGCGTACGCAAAGGATTGAGATTCATTTAACAACAACTTTGCGTACATCTCCGAATCAGTAAAACAGCAGTTCCATCTCTCCGCCTCTCTCGAGGCAGTGTGAGCAGATGAATGCTAATGACGTACGTAGAAGTAAGTTCTCCCTCTCGTTTGGATGAGCATTTATCCACCGTCATTTCAACGTTTCCGTTCCGAATAAGAAGTTAAACAAACAAGATGAACTTCACGAACCGTACTTAGTGCGCTTAACTGCTAAGCATTCCTGCATGCTAGAGACGTAGATACAAAGATAGGATCCATGCACAGACACTTGGCATAAATCCTGTCGTTTCTCTTAAACAATACGTGCACACAGACAATTATACCTGAGAGTTCGCGGGATATCTTTGAATTTAATGCGGGAAAGTGTGCTTCCAACTGGCAGAAAAGAACTGAGGTTTACATGGGATATCCTATTTCTTAAGATTCCACCCGCTGTGATTCACATGGCAACCGCTGGGGCTGGCGCGATGTACAACACATAGTTGAAAATGGGCAAACAATAGAAACAAGCACTTTTTTCCCGGTACCGCACACATTTAATAAATCGTTTATCGATTTCAAATAAAAATGAATTGCACGACCATAACCGCAGTAAATGCGAACAAAAGCCGTGTCAAAATAAAATCAAAGTGTCTACGATCCTACGCGTGGTCTTTCCGTGAAACTCAATTTCTCAAATGCATCTGTTGAAGGCGGACGGTTGTCTTGTTTTTATCTACGACATGGAATCTCATTGATAATCTTAGTTTTTTTTTACCACTGCATCAGCTATCACATCCTCCAAGGATAATTCGACCTCATTTGCGGACTGCGACTGCGACGGCGACTGGGCTGGGATGTGCTACCACCGCTTATAGTGAAATGAACTTCATTTTATTGATCAATCAAAGCAAAGTGTACGATGCTTGGATGGTGCACGGTAAGATGGTAAGGTGTCGGAACGATTACACGGATACACGTAGTTATGTAGAAAACTTGTACAGCAGCACGTTTCCATGCTTGTGCGCGACACGAGGGAGCGAGTGAACGAACAACAAAATGAAATTGTTCGGTTGAAACGACATTTTCTTGTTACTTATTCCGAGCGATAGTCGTTTCTTTTATGCTCTGACGTAAATCTCTTAAGGACATGCCAGCACCATCACCATCACCAGTACCATCACGAGTAGCAGCAGTGCCAGTCGTTCGTGTACAAAAGTAGAGGGTACCCTGTTATTGAAGAGATATTTCGAAAGGAGAAAAAATATGCAAAAGTCATATGGTAAGTGTATCCTTTCATGTGAAATTGGGATGTTCAGCTTAGGTGTGGGTGCAGAAAAATCATGCCACGAAACCAGAGTTCACTGAGGGATGCAGATAGTATCACTTGAGTTGGGATAAGCTGTTCATCTGGGTAATTTTTTACGTGATCGCTTCAAAATGTTTGTGAAACTCTTACATTTAAGCCAGCAACACATTTTTATGTTGACACAGTCAGGTCCAACGAATGGACATTTTAAATAATTGACTCCAACCCGATTATTTACTTCATCAGTCGTCGCATATGTTTCGAATCGACACGGCAAGAGAAAACTTGTGCAAATTCACTGCCACGCACATACATGCACATGTACGTATCAGAAATTTAACATTAAAAATCGATGACCAACGGATTGTGTTTGTTTCAAAAACATCCTTTCAAGTTTTGACTCGTTTCAACCTCGTTTAACAATTCAACGCATTTCGATTCAGCAGTGAAAAAATGGGGGAGGGGGGGGGGATGGGAAACCGAAGGAAAAAAAAACAACCTAAAGGAAAAATTAAGGAAAGTTTCCCCTCGAAGTTCCAACGAACAGCAACAAGAAACAATAATGGTTGCTGCTTGCTTATAATTTAGTTGTTCGGTAACTTTGAGAAGTCCATCGGGAAAGGTCACCCAGTTGAAAGAATTCCTTTCTGTATTCCTGCAACTGTGTGCTTAACCTTGGGGGCGGCTCGTCGCCGCAGTAAAAAGGTTGAACTAATTGTAACGGCCCATTGTCGAGGTTAAACTTTCCGCACCTCACTTTTTGTTGGGAAACGTGTGCCTGACATCTGTGAGATAGACCACAACCTTCTCGCGCAAGAAGTAGTGGTTCATTTGCAGAAGTAAAGTTTTCCCCAGCGACCACACACTCTGAATAAGAAAGAGTCCTGATGCATTAACATTTTCATCTAGAAATCCAAATTACCATTTGCTAAAAGCATCAACCGGAAGCGCTTATTCCCGTAGTTGTTCACAGCTTTGAATTATTCCTCTCGTACATTTAATTTATTTTCCCCACACCGGATGGTGTTATCTAACTCGTCTCCCCCATCCTTTTTGCACAGATGTACGCCGCTGTCGTCGCTTTAAGAATGCGAGAGCAAACACAGGGAACACATCTTTATCAATTCGAACATGTAACACGTGTTTGCTTCCTTCGCAATTTTTTGCGGCAAAACCAAAGTGTTCCATAATTCTCTGCCAAGGTATCCACATATTTTAACACACCTAAGCGTCACATAATTCATTGCCTGCCAGCGGCAGCAGCCTAATTTCCTTCGACTTCAGGAGCGAATTTTTTTTCCTTCCCCTAGGCCTACTCCGGAATTCACAATAAAATCACATAACTCACACGAATGAGTGAGTGAGTGAGTGAGTTGCCTCTCGTCGACTCGTCGAGAGACAGAGATACACTTACGCACCCCCGACATGTCCCTAATAGATCGTAAAACAAATACCAACCAGCTACCGTCTCTACCTGCCCAATGTGCAGTGAAAGAGACTAACCATTAGTGTGATTGCCTCCGCCTTCCATCCTATCCGGCGATGCGGATAGAACGAAATAAAGGATGAAAGTCGTCGGATGAGCTCGTAATCATCAGGTGTTCCGAAGCTCGATTTTAGTGTGTATTAAATTTTCTCGCACACATTTTGAGGAATCATCCAGCAGGTATTGTCGGCATTAAATACCTCCATGTCAAGCCCGCACGAGTTAAGCAAGCAGAACGTTGCTTTTAACGAAATTATACTTACATCACGGGCTATAACTAGCAATCCAGGCACCACAGAGCAGTTGAGAGTGTTTCTGGTACCAACCACAGTTCCTTGAGGAAACACAACAAGGAGTAGTCCTCATGAATTAATATTTCAGACGGAGTACGCTTCATGTTGGTTGAGAACAGAATAATTCAGCCGCAAGATAGATAGATATGTACGTTCATACCCGAGGTGCTTTTGCTGTTCTGCTTTCAGCGCAGGAGCTGGGTGAAGGGATGATTGTCTTACGGACAAAGTTTTAGCGCCTATTTATTTCCTTCGGCTGATGGGGGGACTTGTAGGTGGTTTGAAAATTAGCTCCATTTGTTCGTGGAAAGTTTTGTGTTTTTTTTTTTTTTGATTGAACGTGGAAGAGTTAAATAAATGAATACCTCGATTGGGCGACAGTCAAACTAATCGCTCTTCCCTATGCCAGATGCGGGCGGCCTCTTGCCATTTGTCTTAAACGACTGAAATTTGTTTTGCGAACAATTCTAATTGAACGATTAGGACGGCCATCTGTCTGCCGATAGATGTGTCATTGATGGCAATCTTAGGTGCTTTAGTGGTGGGATGGAGGATGGATTTTTTTTTTCGAATCATTGGCTATAATCTGTTTAAAACTTATTGAACAGTTGGTTTTTTTTATGAGAGCTATTACACGTAAGCAATTCTGTCAGATGCGCTGAAGAAGTGCAATCAATCTTGACGGCTAAGGAAACTTTTTCCCCATAAGGAAAGACGATTTCATTGATGGCAAATTTCCAGCACAGAATTTATCCCTTTACTGTGCTAACAGACGAAATGCCTGTTAGTCGACGTCCATTCCTCAGAGGAAAGGGTTGTTAATCGGAAGTGGGCTTGCTGATATGCACCCACTGATAAGCTTAACCTTGCGAATCTAGATTCGCGGTGATGTTTTGTGTTTACAACACACCCTTCACGGGCCTACGCCTTCTTATATTTCAACATTCCCTATAGCACGTATCTCCTCACTTTAGTTGTATATCTACGATCGAGATTTGTTTCCCATGCAGAGCCCCTCCCCCCCCCCCCTGCTAACAGCCATCGAAACTATGACATGTCCAGCTGTCGGCATATTCGAATTAGTCGTAATGCTTAATTTGACATCACGTAGTGTGCGAAGCAATAACTCCTACGCAACATCTTTCCAAGTCGTTAAATCATTTAATTTGACCGTAATCCTTACCAAGCTTTATCGAACCTCGCCCTCGCTCTTCTGCAAACCTCCGTTTTGATGAAGTCAGAAGCTAAAAACCTCGGGGGAGGTGTAGTCTTCTTAATTTTATGTCTGATCCAGATTCGCCTATGTTCGCTCCGCGTGGCCTAATGGCGGAGGCATTACTATTTAATCAGATAAAAATCAATAAAATTACGCCATCGATGGGTACTAGGCTGTTCATGGCCTGATCAGGGAGGAGGCGGAAACGCTATTTTCCAATTGATTAAGGATGCCAGTGTATTGGAAGACAGGGTTTTTTCCGCTCAACCAGACAATAATTGGATAGTTGTGGCGCATGAGAGAGTTTTTGAATTGAAATCGCGGCTCGTATCGCTGCGGAAGTTGAAACACAAAAAACTGTGTACTCTCACTCAACTTTCTCATCCTGCGGCGCAGAACACAGTGAGAGCAGAAACGTGTGCGAGGCACAGGCATTCAATATCCCGTGAGTGCATAATCGCGTTACAAAATTGTATCCTGAAGCAAACAGGGATAACTGCCAATAATGAGATCGCGGTGATGCCGCGCCGGTCAGAGTTCACCCAAATTGCACGTTGGTGTAGATTTCATTTCATTCCCTGGCAAAACAGCGCGGAACTGAAGTGTGCAACACGTCAACTTACAACGGTCGACTACGTCAGGTAATGATCCATATTTTTTTTGTGTTTGTCCTTCGATGAAATCCTTTAGGATTTAATTACATTTGGTCATATGAGACCGTAACTCTGTTTGTAGTTGGCATCAGAAATTTCATGCTTCAGAATTTCGTGTTCCTGTATTCTCAGAGAGAACCCCGAAAACAAACTTCTTCTTGTCCAGAACCGGGTGGTACTGTGCATGAAAAGTTTTCTCGTTACGTGGCGATAGCTGCATTTTAATTTCCTGCAACTTTTCGTTCCGTGTTCGTGTAGCAACACAGCAATAGGATTCCATTGCAGTTCTGTGCGCAACGAAGCATGAGAACCTCTTTTTTGCCATTTGCCAGGGCACACGGCTGTACGGCGCGGTGCGGCTGCGGAGCAGTGTTTTGTGTGTTTGACAAGATTATTGATATGGTGTCCAGTCGGTGATTGCTCATTGTGTTGAAAGAAAATATTATTTTTGGTCAAAGGTGAAGCTGATAGCAGAATCAAATTTCCTGCCGAGTCGCCTTCCACTCTTGCAATGCGCAGCGTTGAATGGAAAGCTAATAGGGTGTCCCTAGAACGTAATATTATTAGGATCATAGTTATGGGTTTTTTTTTGGGCGTTAAAGTGCTGCGGCGTGGAACTCAAAAACTGTTAGAGGCAAGCGACTAGGTGTGGAAAAATCGATTTCTGGACGTGAAAGGGTTCGGAAGTTATCTATTGGAATGAACAGCACGAACTTTAGTTTCGGAGTGAGTGTGGAATTGATTTTGAGGTTTCGCTGGGAGTCTGCAATCTATGAGCTGCTGAACACACGGAAGCACTTAACGATTCTTTTTACAACCACGGAAGATGGTAAGTCTCTGCATCCGGAGGAGATGACTGGAACATTGTTCTAGGAATTGATTAACTAATGAATTTACAGCAGTGTCATAAACATGAGATATCAAATGGGAAAATGTGTTGAATGTTAGCCTCCAACAGAACCACATTCAAAGGTTATTTTAACTGTGAAATGCTATCCGGATGTACCAGTCAATGAGGGCATTCGAAATTGGAAACATCCTTGAAGCAAGCTCTGTACTCTTTCCGGATGGTGATCCACCATCCACGCCTATCGCTGCTGTAAAACATCCACTGAAGGTTGATGGACTTGCTCAAGTAAATCGTAGATGGTCAACTGGCACAGGATGCCTCATTACCAAACAACTCTGGCCTACGCTCGACTCTAAACGATCGCTTAGCCTGATCGATTTTAGCAGGGCTAATCTTAGAACTGTTATTGGAGTTGTAATGGGACATTGGGCCCCCGGAACTCACGGTTCCAGACTAGGCCTCCCCAACAACGACTTCTGCAGAGACGAGGATGAGGAAAAAACCACTGTACACTTGCTATGCAACTGCAGACTTCTGGAAGCCTACCACTTTGATAACCTGGCTCATTTAAAGAGCACAAGTCAACTATCTTCTTCGCTTCATTAATAGCACCACTCGTGCAAAACGAACGCACAACACGAGTGGGTGCTGAGAAGCTAGGCCCTGGCCCTCTACTCGCTGTAGCGCTACCCGTATTATATATTATTAACTGCAGAATAGATGTTCACAGATCCGCGTGGTAAATAAAGTGTGGCTGATCTCTAAAAAATATGTTACGTATTCGCCACCATATACCACCAAGGGCTAGGTGTACGAAGACGACGTGAAAAAATCAAGTTTCTTCAGACAAATTACGGATCTACGTCCCCAAAATGGAGCAACTGGGAGCTGTGTCCAAATTTGTGAGCCTTAGCAGCGGCTGCCTCCTTGCTTGGTAGTTTCTAGCGTACCACAACTGTTTTTCAGACGGATAGGCGATATTTTCTTCCTCTCTCAACATACTCGAAGGATTTTAGGTCAGGTCGTAGATTTCGCGAAATTACCTTCACTGTTACCGTTGCCTTCCTCACCCACAGCAGTTAGTGTCCGACTTAGAATACGTTTTCCGAAGGAATCTTCAAGTGGTTGTGCTTCCTTCCTTATTGTCCATCTCCAGCATACCTCATCTCTGATTTGCAGCTGCATTGTGAAGGAAAACGGTTTGGAGGGACCGATCTCGAGTCTAGACTAGACTAAGAACCAGGTGACATGAACTGCTTTAGAATGAATGATAAACAGTCACCGACTTCAGCCTAACCTTGAAGCAGCTCACGAGATTCCTTAACATACGGTTATCTCTTATTCGAAAGGAACAAAAATACTCCACTAGTCCTATAGGCAACCTGTGGATACTTTAATTAAAAAACATCTTCAACCAAAGGGACAAAATAAAGTCAATGTACCCTCCCAATGCCCCCTCCCATCCAAGAACACGATTTTCTTTTTTTACAAAATATTCGTCCGCGCTGCTCCGCTGAACCTAAGCAAATCAAACTTCAATTATTCACTCTTCAAATTCATTCTGAACACCAACACAGCGACGGACTTTCTCCTCTCTTGTCAACTGTAATTACCGCTTTCCTATTTTGTATTCCATCAAAAAAATAAATAAAAAAGAGAATCAAGAACGTGTATATCTTACACATTTTTTATCATGCCAAGACGAAGTTTCGTCCGCATCGAAATGTCCCAAATTACATTAATCTCAGCCAACCTCAATTCGAAGAATACCAATATTCTGCGGTTTCCAAGGATAATATCGAGTGGATGGAGACGGAGGAGGACAACTTATTGACATTCAAAAATCACAACACTTGAAATTGATTTGATTTTTCCTTCTGTATTTTTTTACTTATCGAACAACAAGATGACGAATACGATTTCCATTGTACGAGTATTGCTTGGATGTTGAAGAGCCAATGAACATCGAGAACAAGGGGGATCAATATTTTGCCTTTTCATTTCTCCTCCTAGGAAGTGAGTAACCCCAATACACGGCACGGTGGCGGTATGAATGTCAAAGCATGGGGAGTCGCGAAGGATGCGTTTTGTTTATTTGAATTACGAGTCTGTTTGGCTGTTGAGCAGCTCCTGCGTAACGTAGCGTAATGTTTGGTGTGACACCCTCTCCAGGTGTGTGACATCATCGCCCTACTTGACATCTTATCGTGGCTTATTATTGTTATTTTATTATGTGATCATGAAGTATATGTGTTGTCGACTTCTTGAGTCGAGTCACATCATGTGAAAATGTCCTTCTAAAGAATCGTGCACGAGCACATAAAATACAGAAGCCTTTTGCTTTTTTTTTTTTTTCAAATTTCCAACGAATTGAACACAACAATTGTGAATGAAAAACGAATTCTTATGCTCGTCCATGTGGAAAGGTTGAATGTTGTTCACCTACACAAGCTGATGGTATCTAACTTATTTTCGTGCTGATTCAAATTGCCATTTACATTGAAGTGCCAGAGTGCAGGGGAGGTGTTTTCACTTGACTAGTGTTCATCTGATACGACGTTTTTTGACTAATTTGCATTCTCAAATTGTTGAAATGTAGAAGGAGCATCGTAATAGATAGAAAATTAATTTCCCCAGTTTCCAAAACTGATTATTGCAGTCAAGTACGACGTAGGCTCTTGTTGCAATGTGCACATGTTTGTATGAAGCCAGCTAAGTCAGTAATTCTGTACTTGGCACTCGGAGCTGTGTTTCATTTTCATTTAGTTGTGATGTCATGTACAAGGATTATCATCAAACAGTTTTGCACGAGTCTGAAAACTTAATATTGACTTCATCTGTAAGAGGCTCAGAGATGTCACAGGGGAGAGTAAGCTTTGCATAAATTTCGTAAAAGCTAAGTAGGCATGAGAACTACGAATATCTTCGTTTTCCTTTCGCCGACATCGCCCCGGCAAGCACTTTATGTGAGTGCAAATGAACCATGGCACTAGTAAAATTAAATTTTTGCTCTACATGCCTCCAAGTTATTGTGCTTCACAAAAGTTTGCGCACACAAAAGTGTCAGCCGAGAAATCCCTTCCATGAAAGAGGCAAGTATCCTGCAAACGAATAGTCATTTGAAATATAACAAAGCAATGTAAAGTATTATCGCCCCTACTACACTGTCTATGTGTGTAGGCTTTGGCACTGTATTGCAAATTATGCGCATACATATTCATAACATACAGGTCCTTTACCCGACTAGTGTTTCCACAAGAACGTGAGTGGTGCAAAGCTGCTGTACAGATTTTAAGTTAACAAGGACGCCGAATGTTGATTTTTTCCCTTTTTCACGCGTTCGTGCACATAAAAATGCAATGAATGCAGGAAAAAAAATCCCGGATGAAACTAATCCGAGTTTCAATACGAAAAAGTAGATAAAAGGAATGGAAGAGGAAAACTCAGATTTCGCAGTAAATCCTCTTTAGTTGCAAAGGATGTACGAGGAGATTTTGTCCAGAAGTTCTGTAAGCTGATAACCACAGTGCCAAAGATAGCAGAAGACAAGTAAAACTATGCAAATGATCTCTTTTTTATCGTACCCCACACAATGCCATAAATTGGTGGATTTTAGGTAAAATTTCCATCGTCCCTGAATTGATTCTCTTTTGTAAAGGAATTTTAATTAAGATCTATTGTGGCGAGAGGTTTTTACTTTAATCCCGTCCATTGGATGCACTCCGAATGTAATCAACTGTCAGCCATCCCTTCTAGACCTGTCACTCGGACGAAGTGAAAAAGCAAACTGTCACTGAATGTCAAGGCTGACAAATGCGCTACGTTATTTCGGTCACAGATCGACATCGCACTGTGTGTGCCTGTCTACAAGCGCACAAAATGCGAAGAGTGATGCGAAGTCATGTCAAAGAATAATGAAGAAGGGGATGAGACATTGACGATGAATGGTTATGAACTTTTTAAGGTTCTCTCACTCCACAATGGGAGACGCGCAAGGGCCAATGCTGATGACAAGTTAGACGGGAAAAATGAGACGAAAATTGTTTAATAAGGAAGAAAAAATAAAGGAAAACAACAAAAGGCGAAAGTCGCATGTTATTTGCTTGGATGGAGAGTTCATATATACATATGTATGTACATCCACCCGTTCTACACGAAGCGGATCAAACTGAGAAAACGAATGGTCTACGGATTGTGAAATATTATTTTCCATTTGCATTTTTTTTTTTTCGCAATTCGCTGCCTCTGACGGCGTTTGACATTTGAAATACAAATTTAGCGCAGCGGGGGCAATTAAAATTCCATTTAGTTCCAATTTTGCGGGAGGGCTCAAATGTTTGCGAAATTCATGGGGAAGAGGTTAAAATGCCAGCTCGTGTTTTATGCTCGCTTTATTGAAACGATGTTTAATAACTTCAAGGATAAGCATGCGGGAATTTGCTGGCAAATACCAGTTGCGGCAACACTTCACATAGACGCCTTGCTTCTACGGGGACACGGTTTCATCATCATTCATGTGGCGAGATGTTTTGTTTTTGAATCTGTTCTTTTATATGATAAGCCCTACTTGAATTGATTATGATTATTTTTAGAATCAGCTGTAAATACATTTCAAGGTATTCGCAGCTCTTCAATTGTTGATTTCAGCTGAAATCATTTCAATGAAAGCCTCCCACAACATTGCAGCAACAAAAGAATCGCGGGCGTCATCACCCTTCTCTTTTGCATTGCAAAAGGCTTTAGAAACACAAAAGGTTACCCTCGTTAAGGCTGTCGAGAGATGAAATGGAATACAAAAACGCGGTGACAGCGTGCACGGAATTTTGTCAATTAATCAAAATTATCTTCTGAATAATGGTGATATTCGATGGAATGATTGAAATGCTGACACTCATTTGCATGAATGTGCCACCTCATCGGGCGTCACCTGCTTCATCCTCTGAAGCACAAATGAATGCGTGAACATTAAATATGGGAATGTTTGGGCAAAAAACCAAAAGTGAAGCCTTACAGGATTTCAACAACAATGCTCTGCTGGTGACTCACACTGAAGTTAGATAATTCCTAAAACTTCAGATAAATAGATTTAAACCGACATAAATTCACACAAGTCGGGTAGGGATCTCTAAATTGACACTCGACTCCGTTATTCCATTTCGAACAACACACTCGTCTCGAAACATTAATTAACTTTTCGATAGTTCTTTTCATTATACGAAAATGTATTGTCCGCCTCGGAAGCCAATAATCGGCAGACCCAAGAGGTTATTGTTATCCACACAAACTCGTGCTCAACCCGTCTTGCCTTGTAGCCATGTGGACACTGTACAGTGCTAGATAACCCCAACCCGTCCATTCTTTAAGCTGTATCCCTTTTTCCGTGTGCCATGAGTTAGGTAGGTTATGGTCACTTATCAAGGCATCCCTATAACTGTGTGTGTGTGCGGCTGCAGTATGTGTAGTGGTGTCACGCAAACTTATTCCACACCGATGTCCACGCTTCAGTTGGAGTAAGGTTCGATGATAAATATTTCATCGTGAAACATGGAACCCCATATATCGCTCGCACCATCCGAACAATGTTGATAGGATTGATGGTGGGATGTGATGGAAACAAAATCGCCTAATTGGGAGTTTCTTCAATCTGTCAAAACTACGTCTCCACTCACACGCACACACATCATCGCGAGTGTGGGCTTAAAAAGGGATACAAGTTCAGAAGTATGGAATTTTCATTCACTCATGATTGAAGAGATTGTGTGCTCTGTCAGTTTGATTATAAGGGCCTTTACAAAGGCAACCATCACAAAAGCGAAAGAATACAAAAAATGATAGAGCAAGAGTCAGCTGACAGGGGACATGATTGAGTGATGCCTCAAGGCGTGTGTTTTGAGATGACAGTTGGGTTTCATATGGGAAAATGATTTTTTTCCAAATCACCATACTGCTTATCTCGAGGACTCATCCAAAAAAGTTTAGGGGGGGATAACGACAATGTACCGTTGTCCTCATTTGCTGTTTTTATGTCCATATGTAAAAAAAGACAAAAATAGAAAGTTGTCCGATAAAGGGACCCAGCAAAAGGCCGATAGTTGGTTGTACTTTCTTGCACCATTTACAGACCCCAATAAACGGTATCCACAGCACACTTATGAAAGATAAACTTTTACAAGAAGACATCCGTAAAAGTGCACGGATATTCGGTGGAGCATGTATAAATTGATTGCTCTTTTGTTTCTTTTTCAGTTCTTCTTGTATTTATTCGTGCAAAATTTCCTTAAGCTGAAACGGAGTAGGTTTTTATTCTTCTCTGTTTTTTTTTTTTGGCATTTTTTTTTCTCCCGACAGCCATCCAAGAGATGTGCAGTACAGGAGCGAACAAATAGCAAATATTTATGTCGGTTGGGTCGCATTCTTGTTTTGTTTGTGCTTCGTTCTTTTTTTGTGTGTGTACTTATCAGAAATTTCGGTCTTGTACGAAAGAAGTTTGAAGAAAGTGACTTGATTCAATGTTGTGGAATGAAATTTGGGGAATGCCTGGAATTTAGAAGTTATCGAAGCATTTAAAGGCGGCAGCGGCAACGCACAAAAGAGCAATTGTGTTTGATGAACCTTCTGGTACATGACATGATTGAATAACTTTGAGGCAGTCTCTCAGGGTTGTATATAACCTGTCAGAATATTTGTAACTGTTTGAATAATACGTACCTTAACAGTGAGATGGAGGTAACTGTTGGGGCTCTAAGATTCCCAGTGATTTGTTATAGTTTCCAATTATGAATCCTATTTATGTATGGTACTTCCACTACGTGCTATAGCGCCCATTGTATTATCGACGTACTAGGGTACTTATGCATGCGATCCTTGCAGATAAAGCAGCACTAAAAAATTTATTGCAAACGCTTAACCCAGCCGTTAACGTGGTTAGCACAACAATCGAATAACAAACAATTCATTATTATTCACAGATCATTCACAGATGCTTAAAATTCTCCAAACAGAAATAACAGAAAAAAAAATAACCTCGAAAGGAAATTATCATAAAATCGAAAATCTCAAAATGAAGCTGCCTGCAGAAATTATTCGAAAGATAACGTCAACCAAAGACACCAGAACATCACCGCCAACTGTTCGCTGTCTACAGGGGAATTTTTGCTTCACCTCAAGTCCTTTCGTATGCTAAAGAGCATCTCACGGTATTTTTTTTCTCTCACTCTTATTCATGTTAATACCTTTCAATCCATCTTGCGATATAATCGTAGGGATTCCCGTTCACCTGTATCCCTAAACGATGAGATAATCTTGTGTCATGTTGGCTGTCAGTTTGGTTGCTCATTTTTGCTTCAATTCGATTCCGGTACACAATGTAAATCCATTTAAACTAAACTCACCCTGCACTGGCTTATTTCCTCTGCTCATACTTGTAACAAAATATTCTCACTCTTGTGTTTGTGTGTGTGTAACAGTATTTTATTCTTTTTTTTTCTTTCTTATTTCATTCCAGGTGAACGAGACGAGCGCTTCATGCATCATCCAACGTCAGAAAATATCAAAATCCCATACTCAACTACGCAAGGATGATTCGGTTGAAATCACAGCACATATACCCATTCCCCTATTCTGTTTTTTTTTTGGTTATTTTTTTGTTTTGTGGGCTACGTGGATACCTAGGGGATATTATGTATCCGTCATACTTCAACACACCCAACTGTGTGCATTTTTCTTTATTTTTCTTTTCTAAACGTACGGGCGGTCAAAAAGTTTTTGCACAGCACTACATGGGGGGAAATAATGAAACGGATTAAGACACGTCCAACGTTATCCGTTTTTTTTTTTGCGCAAAATGCAATCCATGTACACACTGCCTTGTAAGAGGACAAGTAGAAGTAGTTAGGTGCCACCCATGGGGGTCAATGCAACACCCCCACCGGAGGCAAACACAGACTGATCTGTCTTTCAAACGAAATGCCGCATCATGATAGCGTATGTGCAACATTGTGCGACTCCCATCTCACGGCATTATCCAACTATTGCTAGTATTTCCATTTTTCCACTCTTTTTCCATCACCACCAAAAAACGAAAACAAATTAAATAGATTCAAATCATTTAAGAGCAAAGAGCAAAAACCATGCACCAACTAATGATATCCACTCTAGCGAATAACGCCCCCATTTTAATTTGAATTAAAAATGAGATGCAAATGTATTTAGCACCAATACCGCCAGCGGCGGCAGAGGAAATCAACCTCGACGTCAACCTCTGGCAGAGAGCTGGATAGCTATCTCTCTCCATTCTGGTGGGGCTCTTCAACTTTGCCACGGATACGATTCAGGATGCCGCTAACTGTGTTTATAACGTCAATATTGATTTCTATGATCGCAGTGTAGAACAAATAGGGTATCTCCAATTAGGATCAAGTAATAAGGCACTTAAGCGGCAGGGGGAAGCGCGGAAAAGGATTACAATGCTCCCATGTTAATTTCAATGTAGATTTAGATTACCTTGAAAAGGTTTTTTTTCTTTCGTATCAAGAGGCTGTGATTTTGTGAGATACATAGGCAGTAGTATACGAATTTGATTATGTAGAATTGTTTGGTTTTTGTGCTTGTTTTGAGAGCTTAACGCGATTTGCAGAGCCCATTGAATGGAGGATGTAACTGAATACGCCACTTGTGAGGGAAAAGTTTGAACATTTTGAGCGCACTCCTAAAGTTCCCTTTGTATTTGGATTTCGTCAAGAGATCATTGTTTACATGTTGACGTGAGTGGATCCAATATTCGAAGAGGATGCCTTCAGTTGTTGGCTGTTTTTTGTATACATTATCCTTAAAGGATCCTCTATGGTCACCGCTGCCGGCTTTAAAATGGGAACGTCATGAGTGTCAAGTCGGCGGACACTAATCGTTAGCTGTTCAGTTATATTTTCCATTCAGCGAATAGGATCATCCAGCCCATTCCCTTTTTAGTTTCATCAATTAAGGAGTTCTCAGAAATGCTCCTTCTGCAACGCTCCAACTTAACACCGTTCCGATGTCCACGAGTTTGGATAAGTATTCAGTTCGAAGAATATCAGTAGTAGTTCCTAATTAACTTGTATTGCTCTTAATAAAAGCAGAAAGTCCCCGACCTTTACTAAACAAGAAGAAAAAAAAAAGAAGAAAGAAGTACTGTCCTCCTTAATCATGTTCCAGTGTGTATTTCCTCGTAACAAGAAAGTTCCCCTCGAACAACAGGAAATCCTGCAGAGAGCAGAGAATGTGCACGGAACTTTTACAACGTTATTAGTCCACCTCAGACAAACACAGAACATCAGGTGTATATTCGTGTCGGGATGTAACTTTAACTTTACTTGAAGTGCAGACACGGCAGACACAAGAGAAATAATTCAAATTATCCCCGAAGAACACACACAGCATACCTTTCTGACGACGATGACGACGACGACTAGAGAATGATATCCGTTAACACAAACAATGTTCAGAGTTTTTGAAAAAAAAAAATAAAAAGAGTTTTTACTTAAACCAAAAAAACAGAAAAACAAATACGAATAGACATTTGTATAGATTCAATTATCTAACTAGTAGATAGTCATTGTTAGCTGTGAAAACTGTTGTATTTAATATTCAATATTTTGTATATATTTAACAAACCATTTTATATAAGGACATTGTACATATTTTTCCTTCATTTTTTTTTTTGTTTCATTTTGTATGGTTCTCTGCTAAATGAACGGGTACACATACAAAGGACCACCTGCGTGTGGCAGTTAAAGTTGCATTTTAATAACAAAATGGATATACATATATATTTATTAGTCGCCTAAAGGTGTACAAAGCTATGCATCGATTGAGCCCCATTTGGAAGTTATTGATTATTTTCCGAAATAACTTTACTTCCAAACAGCATCGTAGTTTTGTGTGCGCTTTAGGCCATATCATCGTATTGGCATGATTTTCAACAGTAAGATAGATTGATAGGAAAATATTTTATACATAACGCCAGTAGGGTGCATTTTTAAGAATACATGCTTACTCTTAGAGATTAAAAAAAATATTATTAAAATATATAGGTATTCACATATATATATAATATATATAGTTGTGTATTAAAAACATATGACATTGACATCTAGTATGTTTGATAATGAATCAGGGAACGCATGCGAAAGTATTTATTGTAAGATGCTTAAGGAATTAGGACATAAAAGTAAAACTTTATTGTTTTCATGTAAAAATAAAACCAAAATGTAAACAAAAAATAAACAAATTAAAGATAAGAGTAATTGTTGAATAAAGAATGGAATTTTTCTTGTGAAGACCTAATGTTCATTCATATTTCGGTTTAAAGTAAAAATAAATTGTTCACATTTGTACGAGTCTCATTCCAGTCTGTCAACGTTGTACATCAATTTTTGCACCCGAAAAGAATCAATTTTAATGAAGTCCAACTAAAGGCAGAAGCATCCTGATTTTATATACTCGCAGCGCAGTAAGTCTTTAAAGGATATCACTTTACACTTTTGTCGCCTCCAGCAAGCGCACTTTTCACTTTGCACCATATACCATTGTCAGCTTAAGTAACAAACACCAGCTGTTGAATAAACTTATAAAAGTTCTTGCAGACACATCTCATGTCTCACGTACGTTTATATGTGCGCATTTTTATGGTAAACGTTTGTGTTTGCCATCCTTTAGCCATGGAGCCTTCGGCTCAATCTAACAAACCGCACTACCGTCCGCACGTCAAAGCCAGAGATAAACTACAACAACGACAATAAAATAACGTTGAAGGGCATACAAACAATATGTTTCTTTGGCGATACACTTCGCTGAACGCATCCTCTTCTGTCGGAATATTCAGTCTCAACAAAGTATCAGATTGCTTGTGGAAGGAAGGCATACACTTAACGATGTTTTTTTTCTTCTTTTTTTCCCTCGTTGAATTGAAAAGAAAACTTCCACCGTGACGTGGTGGCATATGGGGACGGGATAGAGAAACTTATGGAGAAATACATAATCTCTGAGCTCTTAAAGCATCCCAGTGGTGTAGCAGGCTCAGCAGTATTAATTCAAAGTGGGAGCAACCAAACGGACTGTATACACAGACGATTATGATTCTTACATAAGTTCAGCAAGTAATCACATTAAGCTTACGGGGGCGGGGAGATGTCTATGTGTACGTATGGCATTTTAAGTTTAATTACATTTCTGTCATCCACTGGAGGGACGTATCCCCGGGACAGTGAACTTTTGCGGCTTTCTCGGGAAAAAAAAAAAAGAAATGGTTTTTAAATTTTAAATTATTACCATTGAACAGACGAATCGACCGTCAACATTCTGGAAAAAAAAATAGAAAAGTCATCAGATTGTATCCCCCAACGAGAGACATGTTTTGTGGGAAAAAAAAACGGATTTAATATTCAGATCAGAGATTGCTCAGTTGGGCAAGAATTTCCAGTCACATCCCATCGCACATCGTTATCAGTGGAATCCTGTCGCTTTGTTAAAATAAATCCAATCCATTTCTACTCTTCAATAGACTAACTAGGCGCTGATTAGCCGCCAGAAACAATAGCATATTTTACGATTGCCACGGACAGGCTTCTATGCAGCACATTACTTCCAGTTCAGCCATTCTATTCGGCGGACTTTACAGCTTGCATTAGTTTCCCTTAATCCCCGGGAAACCAACCGCAGACAATGATTAATGACTTACATACATATATCCGCGAGTTAGATATTCACATCGGTATTCAATCCGGAATGTTCAGCCTCCAATTACTCCCGGTCGTGGATGTATTCCAAAGCAGGCAATCATCGCCGGTGTGCGATTAAAATTCTGCGGGTTTTCATCGTAAAATCTAAAAGCGAATGACCCACTCGCCACAGCGTTCAGGATTCAGTGAGACTCTGCAAAATGCTAATTCCATTTCCATTCCACATTTGTATTCACATTGTGTTCGACACACATTCCAAATTGCAAATTTGTAATCATCCTGGAAATCTCATTTTCGTGCACCTTTACTATCTTGAGATGTTGTGACTATTGACACCCCTTGCCACATCTTGTCCTTGACGACCGAACGAAGGTTCTCCCACATAAGCACATCCTGTGTGGATAGTGGATATAAATTTGTCCATTAGGACACTTGCTATATGGATGCTAATAGTCTCACACGTTCAGCACTTGTCCCAACAGGAGAAAATTAGATACAACCCCGAATTCAATTAGATCCAATAGGGCAATCCGTATATCCTTCACCTCGAGTAGGGGGTACTCTCGTATAAATAAATGATTTCCGCACTCGCAAGGCTCCTTGGAAGGACAATTGTGATCCGTGTCGGTTGGAGCCGAAGACATGGAGGGGATAAAAAAGCAAACCCTCCCCAATTGCCTTTCTTTCTTTCTCAACCTACTGGTTGGTGCATAAAATCGAAACTATCGTCAAGAGGTCGAAGGACAGAGCATATCATTAAAAAAGAAAAACATACCCTTCACTCTCTGGTCCATTTTTCTAAGTGTCGAAATTGTTGACGCACCCACACACACCAATACGGCGAGAGGCAGTGTCACCTGCACAGTGGGGTGTCTTCGGATAAATTAATGTATGTTTGCGACAGAAAAACTTTTCCTCCGAGTGCTTAGAGAATATGAATAAATTGATGGGCAGTGTGGTGGATTCTTATTGCGGAGCCCCTAGTAAACTTCTCAGTAAATCCACTCAAATTGAATACATAAATTGTGTGAATGACAAAAGTGTTGTGCGGCGAATGAAGGGAGGGGAATAATCGTCCAGCTCGCCATGTTAATGGTCCTTGATTATTGGTGGGGAATATTCTTTGTCCAGGATAGCAGGGAATTCCAACATAAGGTCAAGGATATTCGTTGTCGTCCTACTTCACCTGGTTTGGAATACAGACGTTATTTGTGGCAAAAATAACATTTTCGGAGGAGATTTAGCAACTTCGAATATTTGTATCCGACGGGGATGTGTAGAAAAAAGAGCTCATTACCATAAATTCATACATCGACGCAAAAATTGGTCTGCATTTTGATGCAGGTTAAATATGGCATTTGTGGAAGAGAGAGTAGTCCCAGATGTGAATTTGTTTCATTATTTGTTTGCTGTGTGGTAAAATTATGCATTCATTCACGGGATAAGTCTAAAAAGAAAGGAACGACGTGATTTAGACAGTCTCTCCACACCACAAAATCGTAGTTCTCTCTTAAAGTTCCCAGTTTTTTCTTTCATTTCTTTTGCAACGTCCTCTACTAGTAACCCTCCACAATCTTCTATGTCTGGAAGCCTTGCCATAAAAAGCGAAAGCATGTTTCAAATATTCAAAAGAAACAATGGCAAAGACATTGATGTGGTATGCATCACCCTGTTTCGCCTTTTCAGCTTTGAAAATGTGTACCATTTCATGTGCACAGAGATTGTCATCAGCCGACCAAGGTACATCAATTATTAAGGAAGTGAACCAAGTAAAAGGGTGTGAAACGGCTAGTATCCCCTTCAAACAAGAGCAAATTGAATTCGATGCCAATTGGATGTGATTGGAAGTGAAATCCTTTCCTTTTTCGTTTCCAAACACAACACCCGCACGAAAGTACACTTCCAACACATACAGGCGATCTTGTTGCCAACCAACTCCTCGTCCGGCTATGGTCAACACCACCAAGGACTCTGGTATGGAATCGATTAAGGATGTACGTATGTGCATTTTGCTGAAGGTCTCTTGCGCCCAGAGTTCGAACAAGGCCTTTCCATATTTCTCATCATTTTTCCCCATCATTCGTGACATGCAACAAAGACGTATTGCATTTGAATGCAAGACATGCAGTTTCAGTGCAGAAAGCTGACACAAGCAAGTTTAAGGATAGCTGTAGGCTAAACGTCACAAACCACTCTCTTTAGCGCACTTCCGTGCCGTTGTCGCCCGAATCTACTGTCTCTTCACTGTGGCTTCACTGTGGGTGGTGGCATGCTCTAAATAAAAGACAGCATTTGCATACCGGCGGCATGAATATGGATACATTTGAGTTACATAAAAGTTAATGTCCTGTGAAAGAGAACAGATGTGTGTGCGATGTTCTGTGCTACCGACGAGTGTGTTTACTCAACATTCGCTATGGTTTCCGTTTTTTTTTTTCGTTCTCCTCCTATCCTTCTACGCTGCCAGAGCTCACACGTAGTTTTGTGGAGAAAATATCTTTTTGAACTCTGACAGATATGAAAAGGCTTTCAAGTGAATTTCTAGACCCTCTAGACCCCCTAGCAGGGAAGAAGTGAGCTCGAATGGGAGACGTAGAGTGTAATCGACTTGCAGTACATTGATGGGTGATACAGAAGTTTGATAGGTAAAACGTGATAGGTGAAGAAAATGTGAAGTTTAGTCGATAATTGTCGAATGTCTGTCTTATTTTCGCCATCCAACGAGCGCTCGTGTTCACATTAATCCCGACGGGACTGCAAACAATATTCCAATCAATGTCGTGAATTTGAAAAAAGGAAAATGCTCAGCTTTAGCTTTTTAAATGTATGTTCTATTTGGAAAATTCTCAGTCATCTCGTATACATTTGCCAACCGGTGAGGTACCAGATTCCGAGGATTACTTAAGTGTATCCCACGCCTGTGAGGTAATCAATGCAAAGAGGATTCCCAGAAAATCAATTACTGCCACTGAGACAAAGACAGCACAGTACATGTTAAGAAATTTGTTGAATTTCTTTTTCAAGTAGCACACCGGCATTCTCAATTAATTGGGAAGAACTTGAAAGCATTTCAATGGTTCCCTTGCTTAATCTAACTTATTCAAAGGTCGCATGAATAAATTATCGACGTAAAAGTTTATACTACTCGACTTTCAGCACGAATATGCCGCACTAAACTTACGCTTTATGGCTGGTCTCAGATTTCGTATATTTTTACCGAAACTACCGCGGCATTTCGAAGCATCCGTCTTAAGTATTACACTTTGTGGCGGCCGTTAAAATTTTAATAAAGCACTTTGCGATTTTATGCACTTCTTCCTTCCGCCTTTGGGTTAGGGAGTCATTCAAAACGATTCTCAAAATGTTCCTTGCTGGATGTACTACTGGGTGCCTTAAGTGAATGGATAAAGCTTATGGTTTTATGATCAACAAAAAAAAAAAAGTCTGCATAAACACGCCGAAATATCGTAGAACTCTGACTGTCACCTAGTCTCCGGCCACGAGAAGAATGATATGAAGAGGAAGTGAATGCTTTGAGTTTTCGAATGCCGCACAGAACGTGATTACAAATGTTGGCACAATTTCAACCTAAAATCTTTTCAATGTAACATTCCGTACAACATTGAACGTGTGCGATGAATTGAGATTTTCGTCGTTTTTTTTTCTCCTCGTTCTTGTATTTCCACGCAGAGGCAATTATGCAAATCACGAGATGAGAGCAGCAAAACCTGGCGTTAGGATGAGCATATGAGTATCATGTGTGCGTTGTTGCGATAAGCGTTTCATTTGATGACATGACGTATTAAAAATAAAGGATTGTATATTAGTTCCACAGCGGTGCGAGTGCGAGTAAATACTCCGTTTGAGTGACGATAAGAAACCACAATGGGATTCTTCATTAATTGTCATGTTGCCCCTATCTTTGGGCACCTTCTCTTTGGCAAGGATCTATTTTAAAGGAGAAACGAGGAAAAGTTGCGATTGAAATGGTATCCTCCCTAGGAGAATGGGCGAGAGATACACTACAGATACCATCCCTGCGGTGGATGGTTATAGGAAATGTCTTCCTCATTCAGCAAATTCAATGACTGTCGTCTGCTTTGCTGTGTTTCCTTATCTGGATCTCAAGAGCACTTTTGCGTTTCTTTTGTGTCTGTTTTTTTTTTCTTTTGCGGATGGTATATGGTTGGTGGTACGTGCCAAAAGAAAGCATCTTCACCGAGTATTGGATTTCTGATTGTCGTTTAATTTAATTTCAATGATTTTTATTTTATTTTGTGTTATTTTTTTTTTCTTCTTTCCTTGTCTGGTTTCTTTTTTATTGCTTCCATTGCGTTGGCCTTGTCGTCGGTGTAGGTTGGTAAGTGGGTGAATGGAATTGTGGTGCTTTTGGGAATGCTTTTGTTGTCGTTGATTTTTAATGGTCTAGTTGTCTGTTGTTTCTTTTATGTGATTCGATCGGGAAAAAAATGGTGGATAACCTGTAATTGGGAAATAAACGGTCTTCCTCTGCTATTAGCTGCGTAAAATCTGGCTAAGAAAACCATAGATAAAGCAAATGTATAAGCGACGTTAAATTGTGAGAAACAAGAATAGACAATTGATGTGAATGTATTTATTATTCCCTCGTCGGTTTTGTGGGGCGTACCAGAGTTGGTTTCAGCGTCTCCTTGGATGGAGATGAAGATGTTTGTAAACAGAAGAACCTCCAATCAGATGAGCAAATTAATATATTCATCAAATCCCAGCTCTTCCGAGTCATTCCACGTGCCCATAAAAAAAACCAAGTTATTACCATCTGACCGCACCTCCTTTTGTGTCTGGCTTGTAAAACTTCAGCTGGCATTTAATCAATAACTGTTAATCGCCACTTGATGTAGAAATTCATCACATCAACGCTTATTGAGTCAAAATTGAATTTTTACCAACATCCCCCAACGATAGGCATCCGGTATTTGTTATCGAACAACAAAGCCATAACCTGAAGATTTCCTTCCTTCCCCTTTGGGGTCTGGGGCTTAACCTCAAATTAGAAGAGCTCTCTATGAAGGGTTGACAGTGCTAATTACTTGTGGCGAAAAATCGTTTTGTCACACCTCATTGAATCCTCGTACCCGGCAGACCCCAAAGGCACTAGATAATGGACAAGCCATTACCTCGTCGGCAGCACGGCACAGCAGGTAAAGTAAAGTAAAATTAAGCAGTCGAAATGAACATCACTAGGTTCTGCCTGCTTGTATGCGATCACTGTGGGTCTGGGTAATTTGGTTAATGTACGAATACTCCACCAGTTTGTGCTTCAACGGCAAACAGCAGCTGCACATAGGATGTGGATTACAGACCCTGACTTTCTTGCCTCACGTGCCTTCTCCCCCCCAAGACCAGTCATGGACGAATTGCAGTTGAAAATTAAATCCATCAGAATGCTCTGACGCTCATTTCGGAAGATGTAAGCTTCATTTGATGAACTTAATGCCGGCAAAATGAAAACGTCGGAACAGGTAACCCTATGGAAATTCATCACTTCCGGTCATGATGGAAGACCTTAAGGGTGCTTCTGATTTGTTCCTGTATTTCACTGGCAGAGGACACGAGCAGGATGTTTACCCCAATGCCCCAGCCGACTACAGGCAGCTGGTGGAAAGTTAATTTCCTCTGTCTCTCTGCCTCAACTCCGGCTAACTACCGGCGACTACCGGAAACTTCCTCGGAAGGTGATGGGAGTCGAAACATCTCTCTCCTCTCAGCATGTATGCCGTTTATTTCTGCTATTGTGCGTGCTCCAAAGTTTCGCAAACACGATTATTGTTTAAACTAAATGTATGAAATGGCACTCCACTCTCGGAGCAGAGATTTAATTTGATTTCTGCTGTAGAACAGTGAGGGACTTTGGAACGTCTACCAAATGAGTGTAACTTTTCTTTTGTAATTTTCTCCTCCTTGATAAGCATAAGGGAAATGATCTGCTTCTTGTGACGACCGTTTGCTGTTTGTCATATATCAGCATCAGCCTCATGCCCAAAAGGCGAATGTCATGTCTTAACATCCTGCCTCAAAAAGCAGTGACGTGGTAGATGGGTGGATTTGTATTCCAATGATTGATGGACATTTGTAAGACTGAAGACAAAATTTTCTTTCTAAAGCGATAGGCTGTCTCTTACTGGTTAACTTTTTAATAATTAATACACATCGCAGACTTCCTCATCACATAAGCTGACCATGATCATGATTCTAAAGAAATATTGAAAAACGATAACAATGATTGATCGCTATAACGTTTGTTTTATTTGTCCATGAATCCATCGCTATCCGCCGCCCAACCGCTGAACCACTCAGTATCCACATCCTCGTGGAGCAATCAAATCCTCCACAATGGCTCGCTAAACCAAGCGTGGGTAACATTTCACAACGCTCTACTTTTAATATGTGACTTCACAGGCATTATTAAGCGTCTAAATGACTCAGTGTTTTACTTTAACAGCATTTTTAATGAACGAAATTTTATGTTGCAATCAACATAACAATCGCGTAGTACCCTTAGTCTTTTGCCGGGCTCATAATCACTGCCATAATAGGTTGAGGGATAAAAATGTCTGTATAGAACACCATCTACCCATTTCCGTTCGAAAAAAGGGGGATACAGCATTTGAGTGACTGACTACGGCTATGATGGGCGGAGAAGCGTTTCATGAAAGATGCATGAAAAGGGAGAAACAAACGCGCTTGTATCTTTGGCATTATTAAGAAATGTGACTTAGTGGACACTCGAATGGGTGTGCATTTTGAATGGGATACTCTTTTGTTTTTCTTTTTCCATCATTCCACTCATTTTTGTCCGTTCTTCTTCATTTGTTCCATGTTTCGGCTCCTTAGAAATTAAAGGCGCTCTCACCGGATGTCCCCCAGGGTGACTTACTTTTCACTATCATTTCACTTAAATGACGCAGTTCGTTGGATTTATCTGGCATTGCCGCTCTGCTGAATATCAGAAAACCAAAAAGTAGCAAGAATCTGGAGGTGGTTGTGGTCTAGTTGGTCGGGTTACTTGGCATTAATTGGTTCTCGCTTAATGCTGTTTCTAGTTACAGACTTACAAATTATATCAACCTTTAGGGATGTTGTAATTAATTGAAAAGTTTTCTTTTTGTTTCAGCCGACTGTGCCCTATCATTAATGATAGACATTTCTTTACTAATGGACAAGGCTCAAGACGAAGTCTACTACATTGTGCTGCGGTATGGCCCTTTGGCCATTTTCAAAAATCATTTGTCCTACAGAATGAATTACTTATCAACTCAACGAAAAGAAAAACAAAGTAGCCTCCGCACTTAGTTTGCGAAGAGAGTGAAATACATATTTCAAGGACACCGGCAACGGGATATCCGCCTGTGCCACCTTTGACAATTGAATTGAAAAATGAAAAAGGGGGAGAGGGGGTGAGAAAATTACAAACATTCAGCACGAACAAAAATAATTAACTTCCTAACGCAACATCCCAGCAAACACGGATGATTTCATTTTATGACAACATCGTAAAGAATAAAAAATTCACGATTTTCTTTTTTTAATTACCAAATTCAACTCGAAAACTCGTTCCAAAGCCATAACAGTTGTCGTGCCTGGCATCCGACATGGCATTAGTTATTCCTTTAGGTGTCTGAATTCGCCAAGGAAACGCCACGATTGGGTATTCCGATGCAATATTCGGTGTGAAGGTGGAACAATTGATGTAATGCAAAAGAAAATGCTCGAACTTTATCCTTTTGTAGTGTGTTGACATATGTCCACAATTTCTGCCGATGTACAGATACAGTATTTTGGAGGAAATATCGATGAAGTGTTGTTCTTCGCAGTAAAAATCGTCGTTGATATGCATATCCATTCACATGTGGGGGATTTACATGGCACTGGATTGAGCTTAACTTACGAACTTACGAACGTGCGAGGAATGAAATTCAATCTGAAACGTATTCATTAAGTAAATGCGCAATAACCACTAATAGGACCAAACTTAACGTCGGACTATGGACATGTATACGGAAAAACCGAGCTTTTTTATTTAGTGCTTACTTGGCAACGAATTCGATTATTCCTTTTGAAGGTATCGACCTCATCCGATGTGGAGCACCAATTGTCTAGGCATTGCATGTAGTTATCGGCGGAAAATCAATATTACTTGGATTTGCCTGAAAAGCGAAGTGCTTTGGGACGTAAAGGGACTTTACAGACCTATACCACTTCATTTCTCAGACAGATATGTTTCACATTTTTCTACAAAAACACATATAGTCCTTATGCATTCCCAAGTACAAATTATTCAACCCAAATGTACACCTGCATGAAAACATCACCATAACCAATTCAACGTAGCAGCAGAGAATGTTGTTCAGGTGACCTCCCCTCCCCACAGCCTGACAGTTTGTGCAATTTACCATTTCACACAAGTATCATGAACAAAATACCAACAATAAACCTCGAATAGATCCCAACTAGTAGGGAATAGAATACAAGTGGGATGTAGGTAACCAAATATTGCATTCCAGTGGATTGCACACAGGAGCATTGTTCCATGCATGTTGAGTGTTGACAAAGCAATTTTAAGGTACACAATAAATTACACTTTCCATTTAGAGCTTGAACACTGATTTTCACACCAAAAGGCTCCAACAGTTGGTCTTGCTGACGGGGCGGCACACGAGTAGCCGTGGATTTGTGGACGCGACGCGACATTGACAGATTTGCATTCAACGCCACAAAGGAAGTGTGTGTGCGGTATTTTAATTAAAAATTTCCCCTGTATTCATTGAAATTCTCCTGGATGCGGGCGGGCGAACATGGGACATGTAACTACCTTATTGTCTCTGTTTGATGCATTATTGATGAGTTTCACCAAAGGAAGTCTTTCCTTCGGTTTTTCAATCACACCAGCGTGTACCGTGGAATATAGTTGTTTGAAAAACTATCGGGATCAATGTTCAATAAATATTTTTGGTGTCATGTTTGAATTCTTGTTGAAGCTCATAGAAATAAATTAAAAAAGATTTCAAAGTCAATTCATTTCTGCAACATTCCACAAATCGTTTGTAGTCGTGGTGTACCGAAGGTGGCCCCATCCCATTAAGCGAACAAAAAACGAAAAAAATAAAACAGTTTCAATTTCAACTGCCTTATAGTTCTACCCGAACAGCATACAAATCGAGCAACCTACACACATTCACGTGTCATACGAACATGGCGCCATCGTCGTGCATACAAAGGTCATTATCAAGTTCATTCACATCGTGTGTAGATATTTGGAACCTTGATAGAAGACAACTCACGTGCACTTGTTTACATTTCATTTCGATTATAAGATATGAATCACTTATCACATCACAACGTTGTTTTCAAGGACATTCGCTCTCAACTTGACACGCTTGCCAATGAAATGAATCAAACGGTGAGCAGAGAGACTAAATTGTTGACTGAGTGAAACTCACCGATTATCTATGGGTCGTGGTTTAAGAAATCACACATAATATGCACACTATCGGCCGGCATCAAGGGATGATTTATATCGATGCTCAATCTTGCAAATCCCTATTAAACATCAATGTTAACAGAGTGTCCCCGTGGTGACGAAACACTTTCGGCCCCACCTAAACACCGAATTGTGGGGGATAATGCTTCCTTGATATAACGTCCATGTAACGGCGTAATAAATGCCAACAATCCACCCACAAACATTTATCATTCAGTTTAAGTATCTCAATAAAAGCAAGTAACGATGACACTCCATCTTCTATTCTCAACTGCTCTCGGTCTTCCACCATAGGAAACTCCTACACCGGAAGACGAAATTTTGAGAATGAACTTCAGCCTCGAAGGGATTCGACGAGAAGTAATAATAACCCTTCATCTTGTAGTTCGATTATGTCGCCATGAATGAGTGAAGGCCCTGTGGCAGAACTCTTGCCACCACACGATAGATTGACTTTTAGAGTCCCTTCTCAAGCTGAAAAGAACACACATTTGTCACCATCACCATCAAAATCGCATTAGACAGAGGTTGGCGGAGATGTGACCAAAGGACCACTGTGTAGCCGCAGTATCTACGAACTCTGCCATGCGATAAACTTCTCATTTGTGGGTGGCAGGAAACTATTTAATTGAGGAACTTAACGCCTCCCAACCAGTTGGGTATGCTGGAAGTGTTGTTTTTTTGATACACTGCGACTGAATCCCGCAATTCGTGTACACTTGGGCAAGCAATCAACAGGTTTTATGGGTGTAATCAAACCCCATCAAAAAGTTCTTCTAAAATCGGAACTAGTTTAGGCGACAAATATCGAGCACAGTGTGGCACGAAATCACTGCAGAAGCGTAATTTACCGGTTCATTAGATCCCGGCCAAGAGTAACAAGATAATTGCTGGACGCAGATTTCATTGAATCCTTACCCCCGAATCTAATTATCTTGTGACCACAGCATGATGTTGTCGCATACGTATTGGGATAGGCGCCCCTGACCTCGCCTCGGTCGCCAATCGCCACCCATGCTGCTTAAGAGAATTCAGCCAAATAAATAAATTAATTTCATTACTCGCACTCTCTCTATATGACGTCGTGCGCGGATGGTGCAATTAAAGAACACTCCCTCGAGGGCTGGGATTGTACTTGTGTGAACGACAAGTCCATGTTGGCGGTATGATTGGATTTTCTACTTATAGCGCTCTCAATATAGAAGGACTTGAATAAAATGCATTTAAATACAACAGTCCCACAGACCCTTCAGTTATGGTGGCAAACAATAACAAAGGGAAACGCAACGCAACGGCCATTTGACTGTCAATCTCTTTCCCTAATGGACATTCATAGAAGGGGAATGGCAGGAGCAAATGTGTGCTTATATGTATGGCAGGTCGATTGAGTGGACAGTTATGGTGGCACATGTAGTCCTTCCTTGGAAAACAGTTGGATGATGCCATGGACCGAAATAAAAGCCGCCATTATTAAGCAATGACTCGTGATGAGCACAATTCAATGATCGGAAATCGGAAATCGCTGAATATTGAATTAACAAGGATTATGGAGGTTCTTCCATTTGTTTTTGTTTTTTTTTTCGATGACCTTTACGATAAGGCAACGGAGCGCTTCCACATTATAAGAAAAAAAAAAACGTTATCCCATTATTGTAACATTAATGAGACACTCGAGAATGCTCTGAAGTACCGATTGTTGACTTTTATAACAATTTACATACCACCCATCGAACATATCTTGTCTTGGCCATTGTGTCCAAGGTCGCAGTGAGTGGACAAAAAAAATATGCAAATACCTACCTAGAGTATATGTAAACCTTCACTTGGGGCTAATTTTAGCAAAACAACGAATTTATTCATCCTCAGCCAATTGAATGCCAATTAAAACAGGTATGTATGCTCCACTTGTGCCACCCAGGATTAAATTTGCCCGAAAAGCTTTTAAAGCAATAAACTGACATTGACTGACGTAAGACGCACGTACGTGCGAGGGCGAACACGAATCGAAAGAGAGTCAGCATGCGTTCACTGAACCGCGTGTAGTTTGCCGAATGGAACCCACTGAGGCACTCAACAGCAGTGTCTCCCGAAACGCGATTGTATTTTGCATTCAAATTCGGATTTTATGTTGATCGCTTGCACATGAACTTGAATATTGGCGAGCATTCGATTTCAGTTTGTTTAAATAGCCAACTGCAATTGTCGGTTGGTATCAGTTCTCCTCCTTCAGTCATTTCGTTTATACAGCTTAGAACGAAAAAAACAAACGTACAATCGAACAATATGGGCAAACCTATTCAGAGTGTCTTCATTGTGCTGGTAGCTTCTTTGGCTATAGCCGCGGCATCTCCCGCAAGATTGGAGAGGCTGAAGCCATCAAAATCGAAGTTCTTGGCTCGCCAAGAGGTGGCCGAAGACGTTCCAGCCCAGACACCGTACCCACCGGCTGGTATTAGGCCAGCAATTCCATTCAATCTGCCCACCGATGAAAAACTTGTCGCTCCAGTGAACTACTATCTGCCACCACTTACAGCTGCAGCCAATTTCCGCGTGCCAGCTGAAGTGTATGGACCACCAGCTAAGACCTATGGCCCACCCGAGGTCGACGTAAAGGTTGATGTTGAAGCAGTCGACAGCGATAAACCTGAGCAATCAGACGAGCAACCACAAGAGGAAAAACCAGAAGAAGAGAAGCCACAAGCAGAAAAACCAGAAGAGGAGAAACCAGAGGAAGAGCAGCCAGAGGAGGAGAAACCAGAAGAAGAAAAACCAGAAGAACAGTCCGACGAAGAGCAACCAAGCGAAACCACACCAAAAGAAGTCGAACCAGAGGATGATGATGAGGTTGTTGATGTCGAACCAGAGGAAGAATCTGAAGAAGCACCTTCTCAGCCAGAAGACTCCGTAAAGTCTGATGAGGACTCTGATAGCGAACCAGAACCCGAAGAAGACATTATCGAATTGGAACCGGTTGCAGTTGAGGAAGCTGTCTCAAATGCACTTCCAGAACGTCTTGTCTTAGCCAGAGTTAACACAAGAAAGTCTGCCAAGTTAAGATCCGCTAATTCGAGGTCTGCGAAACTAAGGTCTACGAAGTCAAGGTCTGCGAAACTAAGGTCCCCTAAATCAAGGTCTGCGAAGCTGCAGCTGAGTCCAGTTGTGCCACTACGACGTGAGGCAATAACCGCCCAACGTCTCTACTTGATTGGCGGATCTTTGTATTCCTACAACGGTCGCCTGTTCTAATCGCATTACGAACATATACGACTTGCCATTATTTATTGAATAAAGATGTTAAAGAAATGTTTTTTGGCGTTCTTACTAAATATGGGTAAAAAACCTAGCAATTTGCGTCGTCAACGATAGCAAAATGGTGTATATCTGTTTCAAGCTTACAATGGACACAACTTTCCATTTAGCTTGGCCTTAGAACTGTAATTTATTGGCTTTATTAATTCCATTATCAGCTTCGATAATGCATGACAGTATCATCTACAATTCTGCAGACCTGAACGTTAACAAACTTTCAAATCCAATTTGCCCAAGCCACAGCAAATCTACAAAAATATTCGTTGACAGAAGGGAACCGATACCCAAACCGTGCATAAAAATTGTAATTTCTTTTTATGTCATGATCCATGTGTTCAGTCGGGTGTAAACTTTGGTTGACATTTCTATTTTGCTGTGTCTCGAAATTCGTTGCGTTGTTCGCTTTGCCACCTTGTCCTTCTGGACGAGATGGTGGTGTTGCGTGTGATGTCTGAATTTAAACAGTTGAAAATTTGAAGATTAGATATTTCAAGAGATATATTTCAGGGAAATCATCAATTCTATCTGAGCAAAGTGAAACTGCACAGAAGTTGGAAGTTGAATCAGGAAGTTGAACAGGAACTGGCGACATCGTGTATCCTTACTATACACGATGTCGCCAGATTCACTCCAAATGTTTTTGATTCGATTAATAGACACTAGACAACACACCCACAGGTGTACAAAAGTCCTAGGTAGCCTAGTTTGGTCGCTGTGCCAGTTGGAAGATGAGCTAGGATAAGGCTGAAAATGCCTTACCTACACACTGTCAACTTTTTCAGGTGAAAATCTCGATATCGTCGGATTCACTCCAAATGTATTTGATTCGATTAATAGACACTAGACAACACACCCGCAGGTGTACAAAAGTCGTAGGTAGCCTAGTTTGGCCGCTGTGCCAGTTGGAAGATGAGCTAGGATAAGGCTGAAAATGCCTTACTATATACTGTCAACTTTTTCAGGTGAAAATCTCGATGTCGTCGGATTCACTCCAAATGTATTTGATTCGATTAATAGACACTAGACAACACACCCACAGGTGTACAAAAGTCCTAGGTAGCCTAGTTTGGCCGCTGTGCCAGTTGGAAGATGAGCTAGGATAAGGCTGAAAATGCCTTACTATACACTGTCATTTTTTTCAGGTGAAAATCTCGATGTCGTCGGATTCACTCCAAATGTATTTGATTCGATTAATAGACACTAGACAACACACCCACAGGTGTACAAAAGTCCTAGGTAGCCTAGTTTGGCCGCTGTGCCAGTTGGAACATGAGTTAGGATAAGGCTGAAAATGCCTTACTATACACTGTCATTTTTTTCAGGTGAAAATCTCGATGTCGTCGGATTCACTCCAAATGTATTTGATTCGATTAATAGACACTAGACAACACACCCACAGGTGTACAAAAGTCCTAGGTAGCCTAGTTTGGCCGCTGTGCCAGTTGGAAGATGAGCTAGGATAAGGCTGAAAATGCCTTACTATACACTGTCATTTTTTTCAGGTGAAAATCTCGATGTCGTCGGATTCACTCCAAATGTATTTGATTCGATTAATAGACACTAGACAACACACCCACAGGTGTACAAAAGTCCTAGGTAGCCTAGTTTGGCCGCTGTGCCAGTTGGAAGATGAGCTAGGATAAGGCTGAAAATGCCTTACTATACACTGTCAACTTTTTCAGGTGAAAATCTCGATATCGTCGAATTCACTCCAAATGTATTTGATTCGATTAATAGACACTAGACAACACACCCACAGGTGTACAAAAGTCCTAGGTAGCCTAGTTTGGCCGCTGTGCCAGTTGGAACATGAGCTAGGATAAGGCTGAAAATGCCTTACTATACACTGTCAACTTTTTCAGGTGAAAATCTCGATATCGTCGAATTCACTCCAAATGTATTTGATTCGATTAATAGACACTAGACAACACACCCACAGGTGTACAAAAGTCCTAGGTAGCCTAGTTTGGCCGCTGTGCCAGTTGGAACATGAGCTAGGATAAGGCTGAAAATGCCTTACTATACACTGTCAACTTTTTCAGGTGAAAATCTCGATGTCGTCGGATTCACTCCAAATGTATTTGATTCGATTAATAGACACTAGACAACACACCCACAGGTGTACAAAAGTCCTAGGTAGCCTAGTTTGGCCGCTGTGCCAGTTGGAAGATGAGCTAGGATAAGGCTGAAAATGCCTTACTATACACTGTCATTTTTTTCAGGTGAAAATCTCGATGTCGTCGGATTCACTCCAAATGTATTTGATTCGATTAATAGACACTAGACAACACACCCACAGGTGTACAAAAGTCCTAGGTAGCCTAGTTTGGCCGCTGTGCCAGTTGGAACATGAGTTAGGATAAGGCTGAAAATGCCTTACTATACACTGTCATTTTTTTCAGGTGAAAATCTCGATGTCGTCGGATTCACTCCAAATGTATTTGATTCGATTAATAGACACTAGACAACACACCCACAGGTGTACAAAAGTCCTAGGTAGCCTAGTTTGGCCGCTGTGCCAGTTGGAAGATGAGCTAGGATAAGGCTGAAAATGCCTTACTATACGCTGTCAACTTTTTCAGGTGAAAATCTCGATATCGTCGGATTCACTCCAAATGTATTTGATTCGATTAATAGATACTAGACAACACACCCACAGGTGTACAAAAATCCTAGGTAGCCTAGTTTGGCCGCTGTGCCAGTTGGAAGATGAGCTAGGATAAGGCTGAAAATGCCTTACTATACACTGTCAAATTTTTCAGGTGAAAATCTCGATGTCGTCGGATTCACTCCAAATGTATTTGATTCGATTAATAGATACTAGACAACACACCCACAGGTGTACAAAAGTCCTAGGTAGCCTAGTTTGGCCGCTGTGCCAGTTGGAAGATGAGCTAGGATAAGGCTGAAAATGCCTTACTATACACTGTCATTTTTTTCAGGTGAAAATCTCGATGTCGTCGGATTCACTCCAAATGTATTTGATTCGATTAATAGACACTAGACAACACACCCACAGGTGTACAAAAGTCCTAGGTAGCCTAGTTTGGCCGCTGTGCCAGTTGGAAGATGAGCTAGGATAAGGCTGAAAATGCCTTACTGTCACTGTCAACTTTTTCAGGTGAAAATCTCGATGTCGTCGGATTCACTCCAAATGTATTTGATTCGATTAATAGACACTAGACAACACACCCACAGGTGTACAAAAGTCCTAGGTAGCCTAGTTTGGCCGCTGTGCCAGTTGGAACATGAGCTAGGATAAGGCTGAAAATGCCTTACTATACACTGTCATTTTTTTCAGGTGAAAATCTCGATGTCGTCGGATTCACTCCAAATGTATTTGATTCGATTAATAGACACTAGACAACACACCCACAGGTGTACAAAAGTCCTAGGTAGCCTAGTTTGGCCGCTGTGCCAGTTGGAAGATGAGCTAGGATAAGGCTGAAAATGCTTTACTGTCACTGTCAACTTTTTCAGGTGAAAATCTCGATGTCGTCGGATTCACTCCAAATGTATTTGATTCGATTAATAGACACTAGACAACACACCCACAGGTGTACAAAAGTCCTAGGTAGCCTAGTTTGGCCGCTGTGCCAGTTGGAACATGAGCTAGGATAAGGCTGAAAATGCCTTACTATACACTGTCATTTTTTTCAGGTGAAAATCTCGATGTCGTCGGATTCACTCCAAATGTATTTGATTCGATTAATAGACACTAGACAACACCCCCACAGGTGTACAAAAGTCCTAGGTAGCCTAGTTTGGCCGCTGTGCCAGTTGGAAGATGAGCTAGGATAAGGCTGAAAATGCTTTACTGTAACTGTCATTTTTTTCAGGTGAAAATCTCGATGTCGTCGGATTCACTCCAAATGTATTTGATTCGCTTAATAGACACTAGACAACACACCCACAGGTGTACAAAAGTCCTAGGTAGCCTAGTTTGGCCGCTGTGCCAGTTGGAAGATGAGCTAGGATAAGGCTGAAAATGCTTTACTGTCACTGTCATTTTTTTCAGGTGAAAATCTCGATGTCGTCGGATTCACTTCAAATGTATTTGATTCGATTAATAGACACTAGACAACATACCCACAGGTGTACAAAAGTCCTAGGTAGCCTAGTTTGGCCGCTGTGCCAGTTGGAAGATGAGCTAGGATAAGGCTGAAAATGCCTTACTATACACTGTCATTTTTTTCAGGTGAAAATCTCGATGTCGTCGGATTCACTCCAAATGTATTTGATTCGATTAATAGACACTAGACAACACACCCACAGGTGTACAAAAGTCCTAGGTAGCCTAGTTTGGCCGCTGTGCCAGTTGGAAGATGAGCTAGGATAAGGCTGAAAATGCCTTACTATACACTGTCAACTTTTGCAGGTGAAAATCTCGATGTCGTCGGATTCACTCCAAATGTATTTGATTCGATTAATAGACACTAGACAACACACCCACAGGTGTACAAAAGTCCTAGGTAGCCTAGTTTGGCCGCTGTGCCAGTTGGAAGATGAGCTAGGATAAGGCTGAAAATGCCTTACTATACACTGTCATTTTTTTCAGGTGAAAATCTCGATGTCGTCGGATTCACTCCAAATGTATTTGATTCGATTAATAGACACTAGACAACACACCCACAGGTGTACAAAAGTCCTAGGTAGCCTAGTTTGGCCGCTGTGCCAGTTGGAAGATGATGTCGTCGGATTCACTCCAAATGTATTTGATTCGATTAATAGACACTAGACAACACACCCACAGGTGTACAAAAGTGCTAGGTAGCCTAGTTTGGCCGCTGTGCCAGTTGGAAGATGAGCTAGGATAAGGCTTAAAATGCCTTACTATACACTGTCGTTTTTTTCAGGTGAAAATCTCGATGTCGTCGGATTCACTGTCAACTTTTTCAGGTGAAAATCTCGATGTCGTCGGATTCACTCCAAATGTATTTGATTCGATTAATAGACGCTAGACAACACACCCACAGGTGTACAAAAGTCCTAGGTAGCCTAGTTTGGCCGCTGTGCCAGTTGGAAGATGAGCTAGGATAAGGCTGAAAATGCCTTACTATACACTGTCATTTTTTTCAGGTGAAAATCTCGATGTCGTCGGATTCACTCCAAATGTATTTGATTCGATTAATAGACACTAGACAACACACCCACAGGTGTACAAAAGTCCTAGGTATCCTAGTTTGGCCGCTGTGCCAGTTGGAACATGAGCTCGGATAAGGCTGAAAATGCCTTACTATACACTGTCATTTTTTTCAGGTGAAAATCTCGATGTCGTCGGATTCACTCCAAATGTATTTGATTCGATTAATAGACACTAGACAACACACCCACAGGTGTACAAAAGTCCTAGGTAGCCTAGTTTGGCCGCTGTGCCAGTTGGAAGATGAGCTAGGATAAGGCTGAAAATGCTTTACTGTCACTGTCAACTTTTTCAGGTGAAAATCTCGATGTCTTCGGATTCACTCCAAATGTATTTGATTCGATTAATAGACACTAGACAACATACCCACAGGTGTACAAAAGTCCTAGGTAGCCTAGTTTGGCCGCTGTGCCAGTTGGAAGATGAGCTAGGATAAGGCTGAAAATGCCTTACTATACACTGTCATTTTTTTCAGGTGAAAATCTCGATGTCGTCGGATTCACTCCAAATGTATTTGATTCGATTAATAGACACTAGACAACACACCCACAGGTGTACAAAAGTCCTAGGTATCCTAGTTTGGCCGCTGTGCCAGTTGGAACATGAGCTCGGATAAGGCTGAAAATGCCTTACTATACACTGTCATTTTTTTCAGGTGAAAATCTCGATGTCGTCGGATTCACTCCAAATGTATTTGATTCGATTAATAGACACTAGACAACACACCCACAGGTGTACAAAAGTCCTAGGTAGCCTAGTTTGGCCGCTGTGCCAGTTGGAAGATGAGCTAGGATAAGGCTGAAAATGCTTTACTGTCACTGTCATTTTTTTCAGGTGAAAATCTCGATGTCGTCGGATTCACTCCAAATGTATTTGATTCGATTAATAGACACTAGACAACACACCCACAGGTGTACAAAAGTCCTAGGTAGCCTAGTTTGGCCGCTGTGCCAGTTGGAAGATGAGCTAGGATAAGGCTGAAAATGCCTTACTATACACTGTCAACTTTTGCAGGTGAAAATCTCGATGTCGTCGGATTCACTCCAAATGTATTTGATTCGATTAATAGACACTAGACAACACACCCACAGGTGTACAAAAGTCCTAGGTAGCCTAGTTTGGCCGCTGTGCCAGTTGGAAGATGAGCTAGGATAAGGCTGAAAATGCCTTACTATACACTGTCATTTTTTTCAGGTGAAAATCTCGATGTCGTCGGATTCACTCCAAATGTATTGGTTCGATTAATAGACACTAGACAACACACCCACAGGTGTACAAAAGTCCTAGGTAGCCTAGTTTGGCCGCTGTGCCAGTTGGAAGATGAGCTAGGATAAGGCTGAAAATGCCTTACTATACACTGTCAACTTTTTCAGGTGAAAATCTCGATGTCGTCGGATTCACTCCAAATGTATTTGATTCGATTAATAGACACTAGACAACACACCCACAGGTGTACAAAAGTCCTAGGTAGCCTAGTTTGGCCGCTGGGCCAGTTGGAAGATGAGCTAGGATAAGGCTGAAAATGCCTTACTATACACTGTCATTTTTTTCAGGTGAAAATCTCGATGTCGTCGGATTCACTCCAAATGTATTTGATTCGATTAATAGACACTAGACAACACACCCACAGGTGTACAAAAGTGCTAGGTAGCCTAGTTTGGCCGCTGTGCCAGTTGGAAGATGAGCTAGGATAAGGCTTAAAATGCCTTACTATACACTGTCGTTTTTTTCAGGTGAAAATCTCGATGTCGTCGGATTCACTGTCAACTTTTTCAGGTGAAAATCTCGATGTCGTCGGATTCACTCCAAATGTATTTGATTCGATTAATAGACACTAGACAACACACCCACAGGTGTACAAAAGTCCTAGGTAGCCTAGTTTGGCCGCTGGGCCAGTTGGAAGATGAGCTAGGATAAGGCTGAAAATGCCTTACTATACACTGTCAACTTTTTCAGGCGAAATTCTCGATGTCGTCGGATTCACTCCAAATGTATTTGATTCGATTAATAGACACTAGACAACACACCCACAGGTGTACAAAAGTGCTAGGTAGCCTAGTTTGGCCGCTGTGCCAGTTGGAAGATGAGCTAGGATAAGGCTGAAAATGCCTTACTATACACTGTCAACTTTTTCAGGCGAAATTCTCGATGTCGTCGGATTCACTCCAAATGTATTTGATTCGATTAATAGACACTAGACAACACACCCACAGGTGTACAAAAGTGCTAGGTAGCCTAGTTTGGCCGCTGTGCCAGTTGGAAGATGAGCTAGGATAAGGCTTAAAATGCCTTACTATACACTGTCGTTTTTTTCAGGTGAAAATCTCGATGTCGTCGGATTCACTGTCAACTTTTTCAGGTGAAAATCTCGATGTCGTCGGATTCACTCCAAATGTATTTGATTCGATTAATAGACGCTAGACAACACACCCACAGGTGTACAAAAGTCCTAGGTAGCCTAGTTTGGCCGCTGTGCCAGTTGGAAGATGAGCTAGGATAAGGCTGAAAATGCCTTACTATACACTGTCATTTTTTTCAGGTGAAAATCTCGATGTCGTCGGATTCACTCCAAATGTATTTGATTCGATTAATAGACACTAGACAACACACCCACAGGTGTAGAAAAGTCCTAGGTATCCTAGTTTGGCCGCTGTGCCAGTTGGAACATGAGCTCGGATAAGGCTGAAAATGCCTTACTATACACTGTCATTTTTTTCAGGTGAAAATCTCGATGTCGTCGGATTCACTCCAAATGTATTTGATTCGATTAATAGACACTAGACAACACACCCACAGGTGTACAAAAGTCCTAGGTAGCCTAGTTTGGCCGCTGTGCCAGTTGGAAGATGAGCTAGGATAAGGCTGAAAATGCTTTACTGTCACTGTCAACTTTTTCAGGTGAAAATCTCGATGTCTTCGGATTCACTCCAAATGTATTTGATTCGATTAATAGACACTAGACAACATACCCACAGGTGTACAAAAGTCCTAGGTAGCCTAGTTTGGCCGCTGTGCCAGTTGGAAGATGAGCTAGGATAAGGCTGAAAATGCCTTACTATACACTGTCATTTTTTTCAGGTGAAAATCTCGATGTCGTCGGATTCACTCCAAATGTATTTGATTCGATTAATAGACACTAGACAACATACCCACAGGTGTACAAAAGTCCTAGGTAGCCTAGTTTGGCCGCTGTGCCAGTTGGAAGATGAGCTAGGATAAGGCTGAAAATGCCTTACTATAGACTGTCAACTTTTTCAGGTGAAAATCTCGATGTCGTCGGATTCACTCCAAATGTATTTGATTCGATTAATAGACACTAGACAACATACCCACAGGTGTACAAAAGTCCTAGGTAGCCTAGTTTGGCCGCTGTGCAAGTTGGAAGATGAGCTAGGATAAGGCTGAAAATGCCTTACTATACACTGTCAACTTTTTCAGGTGAAAATCTCGATATCGTCGGATTCACTCCAAATGTATTTGATTCGATAAATAGACACTAGACAACACACCCACAGGTGTACAAAAGTCCTAGGTAGTCTAGTTTGGCCGCTGTGCCAGTTGGAAGATGAGCTAGGATAAGGCTGAAAATGCCTTACTATACACTGTCATTTTTTTCAGGTGAAAATCTCGATGTCGTCGGATTCACTCCAAATGTATTTGATTCGATTAATAGACACTAGACAACACACCCACAGGTGTACAAAAGTCCTAGGTAGCCTAGTTTGGCCGCTGTGCCAGTTGGAAGATGAGCTAGGATAAGGCTGAAAATGCCTTACTATACACTGTCATTTTTTTCAGGTGAAAATCTCGATGTCGTCGGATTCACTCCAAATGTATTTGATTCGATTAATAGACACTAGACAACACACCCACAGGTGTACAAAAGTCCTAGGTAGCCTAGTTTGGCCGCTGTGCCAGTTGGAAGATGAGCTAGGATAAGGCTGAAAATGCCTTACTATACACTGTCATTTTTTTCAGGTGAAAATCTCGATGTCGTCGGATTCACTCCAAATGTATTTGATTCGATTAATAGACACTAGACAACACACCCACAGGTGTACAAAAGTCCTAGGTAGCCTAGTTTGGCCTCTGTGCCAGTTGGAACATGAGCTAGGATAAGGCTGAAAATGCCTTACTATACACTGTCAACTTTTTCAGGCGAAAATCTCGATGTCGTCGGATTCACTCCAAATGTATTTGATTCGATTAATAGACACTAGACAACACACCCACAGGTGTACAAAAGTCCTAGGTAGCCTAGTTTGGCCGCTGTGCCAGTTGGAAGATGAGCTAGGATAAGGGTGAAAATGCCTTACTATACACTGTCAACTTTTGCAGGTGAAAATCTCGATGTCGTCGGATTCACTCCAAATGTATTTGATTCGATTAATAGACACTAGACAACACACCCACAGGTGTACAAAAGTCCTAGGTAGCCTAGTTTGGCCGCTGTGCCAGTTGGAAGATGAGCTAGGATAAGGCTGAAAATGCCTTACTATACACTGTCATTTTTTTCAGGTGAAAATCTCGATATCGTCGAATTCACTCCAAATGTATTTGATTCGATTAATAGACACTAGACAACACACCCACAGGTGTACAAAAGTCCTAGGTAGCCTAGTTTGGCCGCTGTGCCAGTTGGAGGATGAGCTAGGATAAGGCTGAAAATGCCTTACTATACACTGTCAACTTTTGCAGGTGAAAATCTCGATGTCGTCGGATTCACTCCAAATGTATTTGATTCGATTAATAGACACTAGACAACACACCCACAGATGTACAAAAGTCCTAGGTAGCCTAGGTTGCCCGCTGTGCCAGTTGGAAGATGAGCTAGGATAAGGCTGAAAATGCCTTACTACACACTGTCATTTTTTTCAGGTGAAAATCTCGATGTCGTCGGATTCACTCCAAATGTATTTGATTCGATTAATAGACACTAGACAACACACCCACAGGTGTACAAAAATCCTAGGTAGCCTAGTTTGGCCGCTGTGCCAGTTGGAAGATGAGCTAGGATAAGGCTGAAAATGCCTTACCTATACACTGTCAACTTTTTCAGGTGAAAATCTCGATGTCGTTGGATTCACTCCAAATGTATTTGATTCGATTAATAGACACTAGACAACACACCCACAGGTGTACAAAAGTCCTAGGTAGCCTAGTTTGGCCGCTGTGCCAGTTGGAAGATGAGCTAGGATAAGGCTGAAAATACACTGTCAACTTTTGCAGGTGAAAATCTCGATGTCGTCGGATTCACTCCAAATGTATTTGATTCGATTAATAGACACTAGACAACACACCCACAGGTGTACAAAAGTCCTAGGTAGCCTAGTTTGGCCGCTGTGCCAGTTGGAAGATGAGCTAGGATAAGGCTGAAAATGCCTTACTATACACTGTCATTTTTTTCAGGTGAAAATCTCGATATCGTCGAATTCACTCCAAATGTATTTGATTCGATTAATAGACACTAGACAACACACCCACAGGTGTACAAAAGTCCTAGGTAGCCTAGTTTGGCCGCTGTGAAAGTTGGAAGATGAGCTAGGATAAGGCTGAAAATGCCTTACTATACACTGTTAACTTTTTCAGGTGAAAATCTCGATGTCGTCGGATTCACTCCAAATGTATTTGATTCGATTAATAGACACTAGACAACACACCCACAGGTGTACAAAAGTCCTAGGTAGCCTAGTTTGGCCGCTGTGCCAGTTGGAAGATGAGCTAGGATAAGGCTGAAAATGCCTTACTATACACTGTCAACTTTTTCAGGTGAAAATCTCGATGTCGTCGGATTCACTCCAAATGTATTTGATTCGATTAATAGACACTAGACAACACACCCACAGATGTACAAAAGTCCTAGGTAGCCTAGGTTGCCCGCTGTGCCAGTTGGAAGATGAGCTAGGATAAGGCTGAAAATGCCTTACTATACACTGTCAACTTTTTCAGGTGAAAATCTCGATGTCGTCGGATTCACTCCAAATGTATTTGATTCGATTAATAGACACTAGACAACACACCCACAGGTGTACAAAAGTCCTAGGTAGCCTAGTTTGGCCGCTGTGCCAGTTGGAAGATGAGCTAGGATAAGGCTGAAAATGCCTTACTATACACTGTCATTTTTTTCAGGTGAAAATCTCGATGTCGTCGGATTCACTCCAAATGTATTTGATTCGATTAATAGACACTAGACAACACACCCACAGGTGCACAAAAGTCCTAGGTAGCCTAGTTTGGCCGCTGTGCCAGTTGGAAGATGAGCTAGGATAAGGCTGAAAATGCCTTACCTATACACTGTCAACTTTTTCAGGTGAAAATCTCGATGTCGTTGGATTCACTCCAAATGTATTTGATTCGATTAATAGACACTAGACAACACACCCACAGGTGTACAAAAGTCCTAGGTAGCCTAGTTTGGCCGCTGTGCCAGTTGGAAGATGAGCTAGGATAAGGCTGAAAATACACTGTCAACTTTTTCAGGTGAAAATCTCGATGTCGTCGTATTCACTCCAAATGTATTTGATTCGATTAATAGACACTAGACAACACACCCACAGGTGTACAAAAGTCCTAGGTAGCCTAGTTTGGCCGCTGTGCCAGTTGGAAGATGAGCTAGGATAAGGCTGAAAATGCCTTACCTATACATAGTCAACTTTTTCAGGTGAAAATCTCGATGTCGTTGGATTCACTCCAAATGTATTTGATTCGATTAATAGACACTAGACAACACACCCACAGGTGTACAAAAGTCCTAGGTAGCCTAGTTTGGCCGCTGTGCCAGTTGGAAGATGAGCTAGGATAAGGCTGAAAATGCCTTACTATACACTGTCATTTTTTTCAGGTGAAAATCTCGATGTCGTCGTATTCACTCAAAATGTATTTGATTCGATTAATAGACACTAGACAACACACCCACAGGTGTACAAAAGTCCTAGGTAGCCTAGTTTGGCCGCTGTGCCAGTTGGAAGATGAGCTAGGATAAGGCTGAAAATGCCTTACCTGTACACTGTCAACTTTTTCAGGTGAAAATCTCGATGTCGTTGGATTCACTCCAAGTGTATTTGATTCGATTAATAGACACTAGACAACACACCCACAGGTGTACAAAAGTCCTAGGTAGCCTAGTTTGGCCGCTGTGCCAGTTGGAAGATGAGCTAGGATAAGGCTGAAAATGCCTTACTATACACTGTCATTTTTTTCAGGTGAAAATCTCGATGTCGTCGGATTCACTCCAAATGTATTTGATTCGATTAATAGACACTAGACAACACACCCACAGGTGCACAAAAGTCCTAGGTAGCCTAGTTTGGCCGCTGTGCCAGTTGGAAGATGAGCTAGGATAAGGCTGAAAATGCCTTACCTATACACTGTCAACTTTTTCAGGTGAAAATCTCGATGTCGTTGGATTCACTCCAAATGTATTTGATTCGATTAATAGACACTAGACAACACACCCACAGGTGTACAAAAGTCCTAGGTAGCCTAGTTTGGCCGCTGTGCCAGTTGGAAGATGAGCTAGGATAAGGCTGAAAATACACTGTCAACTTTTTCAGGTGAAAATCTCGATGTCGTCGTATTCACTCCAAATGTATTTGATTCGATTAATAGACACTAGACAACACACCCACAGGTGTACAAAAGTCCTAGGTAGCCTAGTTTGGCCGCTGTGCCAGTTGGAAGATGAGCTAGGATAAGGCTGAAAATGCCTTACCTATACATAGTCAACTTTTTCAGGTGAAAATCTCGATGTCGTTGGATTCACTCCAAATGTATTTGATTCGATTAATAGACACTAGACAACACACCCACAGGTGTACAAAAGTCCTAGGTAGCCTAGTTTGGCCGCTGTGCCAGTTGGAAGATGAGCTAGGATAAGGCTGAAAATGCCTTACCTGTACACTGTCAACTTTTTCAGGTGAAAATCTCGATGTCGTTGGATTCACTCCAAGTGTATTTGATTCGATTAATAGACACTAGACAACACACCCACAGGTGTACAAAAGTCCTAGGTAGCCTAGTTTGGCCGCTGTGCCAGTTGGAAGATGAGCTAGGATAAGGCTGAAAATACACTGTCAACTTTTTCAGGTGAAAATCTCGATGTCGTCGTATTCACTCCAAATGTATTTGATTCGATTAATAGACACTAGACAACACACCCACAGGTGTACAAAAGTCCTAGGTAGCCTAGTTTGGCCGCTGTGCCAGTTGGAAGATGAGCTAGGATAAGGCTGAAAATGCCTTACCTATACATAGTCAACTTTTTCAGGTGAAAATCTCGATGTCGTTGGATTCACTCCAAATGTATTTGATTCGATTAATAGACACTAGACAACACACCCACAGGTGTACAAAAGTCCTAGGTAGCCTAGTTTGGCCGCTGTGCCAGTTGGAAGATGAGCTAGGATAAGGCTGAAAATGCCTTACTATACACTGTCATTTTTTTCAGGTGAAAATCTCGATGTCGTCGTATTCACTCAAAATGTATTTGATTCGATTAATAGACACTAGACAACACACCCACAGGTGTACAAAAGTCCTAGGTAGCCTAGTTTGGCCGCTGTGCCAGTTGGAAGATGAGCTAGGATAAGGCTGAAAATGCCTTACCTGTACACTGTCAACTTTTTCAGGTGAAAATCTCGATGTCGTTGGATTCACTCCAAGTGTATTTGATTCGATTAATAGACACTAGACAACACACCCACAGGTGTACAAAAGTCCTAGGTAGCCTAGTTTGGCCGCTGTGCCAGTTGGAAGATGAGCTAGGATAAGGCTGAAAATGCCTTACTATACACTGTCATTTTTTTCAGGTGAAAATCTCGATGTCGTCGGATTCACTCCAAATGTATTTGATTCGATTAATAGACACTAGACAACACACCCACAGGTGCACAAAAGTCCTAGGTAGCCTAGTTTGGCCGCTGTGCCAGTTGGAAGATGAGCTAGGATAAGGCTGAAAATGCCTTACCTATACACTGTCAACTTTTTCAGGTGAAAATCTCGATGTCGTTGGATTCACTCCAAATGTATTTGATTCGATTAATAGACACTAGACAACACACCCACAGGTGTACAAAAGTCCTAGGTAGCCTAGTTTGGCCGCTGTGCCAGTTGGAAGATGAGCTAGGATAAGGCTGAAAATACACTGTCAACTTTTTCAGGTGAAAATCTCGATGTCGTCGTATTCACTCCAAATGTATTTGATTCGATTAATAGACACTAGACAACACACCCACAGGTGTACAAAAGTCCTAGGTAGCCTAGTTTGGCCGCTGTGCCAGTTGGAAGATGAGCTAGGATAAGGCTGAAAATGCCTTACCTATACATAGTCAACTTTTTCAGGTGAAAATCTCGATGTCGTTGGATTCACTCCAAATGTATTTGATTCGATTAATAGACACTAGACAACACACCCACAGGTGTACAAAAGTCCTAGGTAGCCTAGTTTGGCCGCTGTGCCAGTTGGAAGATGAGCTGGGATAAGGCTGAAAATGCCTTACTATACACTGTCATTTTTTTCAGGTGAAAATCTCGATGTCGTCGTATTCACTCAAAATGTATTTGATTCGATTAATAGACACTAGACAACACACCCACAGGTGTACAAAAGTCCTAGGTAGCCTAGTTTGGCCGCTGTGCCAGTTGGAAGATGAGCTAGGATAAGGCTGAAAATGCCTTACCTGTACACTGTCAACTTTTTCAGGTGAAAATCTCGATGTCGTTGGATTCACTCCAAGTGTATTTGATTCGATTAATAGACACTAGACAACACACCCACAGGTGTACAAAAGTCCTAGGTAGCCTAGTTTGGCCGCTGTGCCAGTTGGAAGATGAGCTAGGATAAGGCTGAAAATGCCTTAACTATACACTGTCAACTTTTTCAGGTGAAAATCTCGATATCGTCGGATTCACTCCAAATCTATTTGATTCGATTAATAGACGCTAGACAACACACCCACAGGTGTACAAAAGTCCTAGGTAGCCTAGTTTGGCCGCTGTGCCAGTTGGAAGATGAGGTAGGATAAGGCTGAAAATGCCTTAACTATACACTGTCAACTTCTTCAGGTGAAAATCTCGATGTCGTTGGATTCACTCCAAATGTATTTGATTCGATTAATAGACACTAGACAACACACCCACAGGTGTACAAAAGTCCTAGGTAGCCTAGTTTGGCCGCTGTGCCAGTTGGAAGATGAGCTGAGATAAGGCTGAAAATGCCTTACTATACACTGTCAACTTTTTCAGGTGAAAATCTCGATGTCGTCGGATTCACTCCAAATGTATTTGATCCGATTAATAGACACTAGACAACATACCCACAGGTGTACAAAAGTCCTAGGTAGTCTAGTTTGGCCGCTATGCCAGTTGGAAGATGAGCTAGGATAAGGCTGAAAATGCCTTACTATACACTGTCAACTTTTTCAGGTGAAAATCTCGATGTCGTCGGATTCACTCCAAATGTATTTGATTCGATTAATAGACGCTAGACAACACACCCACAGGTGTACAAAAGTCCTAGGTAGCCTAGTTTGGCCGCTGTGCCAGTTGGAAGATGAGCTAGGATAAGGCTGAAAATGCCTTACCTATACACTGTCAACTTTTTCAGGTGAAAATCTCGATGTCGTCGGATTCACTCCAAATGTATTTGATTCGATTAATAGACACTAGACACCATACCCACAGGTGTACAAAAGTCCTAGGTAGCCTAGTTTGGCCGCTGTGCCAGTTGGAAGATGAGCTAGGATAAGGCTGAAAATGCCTTACTGTCTCTCACTGTCAACTTTTTCAGGTGAAAATCTCGATGTCGTCGGATTCACTCCAAATGTATTTGATTCGATTAATAGACACTAGACAACACACCCACAGGTGTACAAAAGTCCTAGGTAGCCTAGTTTGGCCGCTGTGCCAGTTGGAAGATGAGCTAGGATAAGGCTGAAAATGCCTTACTATACACTGTCATTTTTTTCAGGTGAAAATCTCGATGTCGTCGGATTCACTCCAAATGTATTTGATTCGATTAATAGACACTAGACAACACACCCACAGGTGTACAAAAGTCCTAGGTAGCCTAGTTTGGCCGCTGTGCCAGTTGGAAGATGAGCTAGGATAAGGCTGAAAATGCCTTACTATACACTGTCAACTTTTGCAGGTGAAAATCTCGATGTCGTCGGATTCACTCCAAATGTATTTGATTCGATTAATAGACACTAGACAACACACCCACAGGTGTACAAAAGTCCTAGGTAGCCTAGTTTGGCCGCTGTGCCAGTTGGAAGATGAGCTAGGATAAGGCTGAAAATGCCTTACTATACACTGTTAACTTTTTCAGGTGAAAATCTCGATGTCGTCGGATTCACTCCAAATGTATTTGATTCGATTAATAGACACTAGACAACACGCCCACAGGTGTACAAAAGTCCTAGGTAGCCTAGTTTCGCCGCTGTGCCAGTTGGAAGATGAGCTAGGATAAGGCTGAAAATGCCTTACTATACACTGTCATTTTTTTCAGGTGAAAATCTCGATGTCGTCGGATTCACTCCAAATGTATTTGATTCGATTAATAGACACTAGACAACACACCCACAGGTGTACAAAAGTCCTAGGTAGCCTAGTTTGGCCGCTGTGCCAGTTGGAAGATGAGCTAGGATAAGGCTGAAAATGCCTTACTATACACTGTCATTTTTTTCAGGTGAAAATCTCGATGTCGTCGGATTCACTCCAAATGTATTTGATTCGATTAATAGACACTAGACAACACACCCACAGGTGTACAAAAGTCCTAGGTAGCCTAGTTTGGCCGCTGTGCCAGTTGGAAGATGAGCTAGGATAAGGCTGAAAATACACTGTCATTTTTTTCAGGTGAAACTCTCGATGTCGTCGGATTCACTCCAAATGCATTTGATTCGATTAATAGACACTAGACAACACACCCATAGGTGTACAAAAGTCCTAGGTAGCCTAGTTTGGCCGCTGTGCCAGTTGGAAGATGAGCTAGGATAAGGCTGAAAATGCCTTACTATACACTGTCATTTTTTTCAGGTGAAAATCTCGATGTCGTCGGATTCACTCCAAATGTATTTGATTCGATTAATAGACACTAGACAACACACCCACAGGTGTACAAAAGTCCTAGGTAGCCTAGTTTGGCCGCTGTGCCAGTTGGAAGATGAGCTAGGATAAGGCTGAAAATGCCTTACTATACACCGTCAGCTTTTGCAGGTGAAAATCTCGATGTCGTCGGATTCACTCCAAATGTATTTGATTCGATTAATAGACACTAGACAACACACGCACAGGTGTACAAAAGTCCTAGGTAGCCTAGTTTGGCCGCTGTGCCAGTTGGAAGATGAGCTAGGATAAGGCTGAAAATGCCTTACTATACACTGTCAACTTTTGCAGGTGAAAATCTCGATGTCGTCGGATTCACTCCAAATGTATTTGATTCGATTAATAGACGCTAGACAACACACCCACAGGTGTACAAAAGTCCTAGGTAGCCTAGTTTGGCCGCTGTGCCAGTTGGAAGATGAGCTAGGATAAGGCTGAAAATGCCTTACTATACACTGTCATTTTTTTCAGGTGAAAATCTCGATGTCGTCGGATTCACTCCAAATGTATTTGATTCGATTAATAGACACTAGACAACACGCCCACAGGTGTACAAAAGTCCTAGGTAGCCTAGTTTCGCCGCTGTGCCAGTTGGAAGATGAGCTAGGATAAGGCTGAAAATGCCTTACTATACACCGTCAGCTTTTGCAGGTGAAAATCTCGATGTCGTCGGATTCACTCCAAATGTATTTGATTCGATTAATAGACACTAGACAACACACCCACAGGTGTACAAAAGTCCTAGGTAGCCTAGTTTGGCCGCTGTGCCAGTTGGAAGATGAGCTAGGATAAGGCTGAAAATACACTGTCATTTTTTTCAGGTGAAACTCTCGATGTCGTCGGATTCACTCCAAATGCATTTGATTCGATTAATAGACACTAGACAACACACCCATAGGTGTACAAAAGTCCTAGGTAGCCTAGTTTGGCCGCTGTGCCAGTTGGAAGATGAGCTAGGATAAGGCTGAAAATGCCTTACTATACACTGTCATTTTTTTCAGGTGAAAATCTCGATATCGTCGGATTCACTCCAAATGTATTTGATTCGATTAATAGACACTAGACAACACACCCACAGGTGTACAAAAGTCCTAGGTAGCCTAGTTTGGCCGCTGTGCCAGTTGGAAGATGAGCTAGGATAAGGCTGAAAATGCCTTACTATACACTGTCAACTTTTTCAGGTGAAAATCTCGATGTCGTCGGATTCACTCCAAATGTATTTGATTCGATTAATAGACGCTAGACAACACACCCACAGGTGTACAAAAGTCCTAGGTAGCCTAGTTTGGCCGCTGTGCCAGTTGGAAGATGAGCTAGGATAAGGCTGAAAATGCCTTACTATACACTGTCATTTTTTTCAGGTGAAAATCTCGATATCGTCGAATTCACTCCAAATGTATTTGATTCGATTAATAGACACTAGACAACACACCCACAGGTGTACAAAAGTCCTAGGTAGCCTAGTTTGGCCGCTGTGCCAGTTGGAAGATGAGCTAGGATAAGGCTGAAAATGCCTTACTATACACTGTCAACTTTTTCAGGTGAAAATCTCGATGTCGTCGTATTCACTCCAAATGTATTTGATTCGATTAATAGACACTAGACAACACACCCACAGGTGTACAAAAGTCCTAGGTAGCCTAGTTTGGCCGCTGTGCCAGTTGGAAGATGAGCTAGGATAAGGCTGAAAATGCCTTACTATACACTGTCATTTTTTTCAGGTGAAAATCTCGATGTCGTCGGTTTCACTCCAAATGTATTTGATTCGATTAATAGACACTAGACAACACACGCACAGGTGTACAAAAGTCCTAGGTAGCCTAGTTTGGCCGCTGTGCCAGTTGGAAGATGAGCTAGGATAAGGCTGAAAATGCCTTACTATACACTGTCATTTTTTTCAGGTGAAAATCACGATGTCGTCGGTTTCACTCCAAATGTATTTGATTCGATTAATAGACACTAGACAACACACGCACAGGTGTACAAAAGTCCTAGGTAGCCTAGTTTGGCCGCTGTGCCAGTTGGAAGATGAGCTAGGATAAGGCTGAAAATGCCTTACTATACACTGTCATTTTTTTCAGGTGAAAATCTCGATGTCGTCGGATTCACTCCAAATGTATTTGATTCGATTAATAGACACTAGACAACACACCCACAGGTGTACAAAAGTCCTAGGTAGCCTAGTTTGGCCGCTGTGCCAGTTGGAACATGAGCTAGGATAAGGCTGAAAATGCCTTACTATACACTGTCATTTTTTTCAGGTGAAAATCTCGATGTCGTCACATTCACTCCAAATGTATTTGATTCGATTAATAGACACTAGACAACACACCCACAGGTGTACAAAAGTCCTAGGTAGCCTAGTTTGGCCGCTGTGCCAGTTGGAAGATGAGCTAGGATAAGGCTGAAAATGCCTTACTATACACTGTCAACTTTTGCAGGTGAAAATCTCGATGTCGTCGGATTCACTCCAAATGTATTTGATTCGATTAATAGATACTAGATAACACACGCACAGGTTTACAAAAGTCCTAGGTAGCCTAGTTTGGCCGCTGTGCCAGTTGGAAGATGAGCTAGGATAAGGCTGAAAATGCCTTACTATACACTGTCATTTTTTTCAGGTGAAAATCTCGATGTCGTCGGATTCACTCCAAATGTATTTGATTCGATTAATAGACACTAGACAACACACCCACAGGTGTACAAAAGTCCTAGGTAGCCTAGTTTGGCCGCTGTGCCAGTTGGAACATGAGCTAGGATAAGGCTGAAAATGCCTTACTATACACTGTCATTTTTTTCAGGTGAAAATCTCGATGTCGTCGGATTCACTCCAAATGTATTTGATTCGATTAATAGACACTAGACAACACACCCACAGGTGTACAAAAGTCCTAGGTAGCCTAGTTTGGCCGCTGTGCCAGTTGGAAGATGAGCTAGGATAAGGCTGAAAATACACTGTCATTTTTTTCAGGTGAAAATCTCGATGTCGTCGGATTCACTCCAAATGTATTTGATTCGATTAATAGACACTAGACAACACACCCACAGGTGTACAAAAGTCCTAGGTAGCCTAGTTGGGCCGCTGTGCCAGTTGGAAGATGAGCTAGGATAAGGCTGAAAATGCCTTACTATACACTGTCATTTTTTTCAGGTGAAAATCACGATGTCGTCGGTTTTACTCCAAATGTATTTGATTCGATTAATAGACACTAGACAACACACGCACAGGTGTACAAAAGTCCTAGGTAGCCTAGTTTGGCCGCTGTGCCAGTTGGAAGATGAGCTAGGATAAGGCTGAAAATGCCTTACTGTCTCTCACTGTCAACTTTTTCAGGTGAAAATCTCGATGGCGTCGGATTCACTCCAAATGTATTTGATTCGATTAATAGACACTAGACAACACACCCACAGGTGTACAAAAGTCCTAGGTAGCCTAGTTTGGCCGCTGTGCCAGTTGGAACATGAGCTAGGATAAGGCTGAAAATGCCTTACTATACACTGTCATTTTTTTCAGGTGAAAATCTCGATGTCGTCGGATTCACTCCAAATGTATTTGATTCGATTAATAGACACTAGACAACACACCCACAAGTGTACAAAAGTCCTAGGTAGCCTAGTTTGGCCGCTGTGCCAGTTGGAAGGTGAGCTAGGATAAGGCTGAAAATGCCTTACTATACACTGTCAACTTTTTCAGGTGAAAATCTCGATGTCATCGGATTCACTCCAAATGTATTTGATTCGATTAATAGACACTAGACAACACACCCACAGGTGTACAAAAGTCCTAGGTAGCCTAGTTTGGCCGCTGTGCCAGTTGGAAGATGAGCTAGGATAAGGCTGAAAATGCCTTACTATACACTGTCATTTTTTTCAGGTGAAAATCTCGATGTCGTCGGATTCACTCCAAATGTATTTGATTCGATTAATAGACACTAGACAACACACCCACAGGTGTACAAAAGTCCTAGGTAGCCTAGTTTGGCCGCTGTGCCAGTTGGAAGGTGAGCTAGGATAAGGCTGAAAATGCCTTACTATACACTGTCAACTTTTTCAGGTGAAAATCTCGATGTCATCGGATTCACTCCAAATGTATTTGATTCGATTAATAGACACTAGACAACACACCCACAGGTGTACAAAAGTCCTAGGTAGCCTAGTTTGGCCGCTGTGCCAGTTGGAAGATGAGCTAGGATAAGGCTGAAAATGCCTTACTATACACTGTCATTTTTTTCAGGTGAAAATCTCGATGTCGTCGGATTCACTCCAAATGTATTTGATTTGATTAAAAGACTCTAGACAACACACCCACAGGTCTACAAAAGTCCTAGGTAGCCTAGTTTGGCCGCTGTGCCAGTTGGAAGATGAGCTAGGATAAGGCTGAAAATGCCTTACTATACACTGTCATTTTTTTCAGGTGAAAATCTCGATGTCGTCGGATTCACTCCAAATGTATTTGATTCGATTAATAGACACTAGACAACACACCCACAGGTGTACAAAAGTCCTAGGTAGCCTAGTTTGGCCGCTGTGCCAGTTGGAAGATGAGCTAGGATAAGGCTGAAAATGCCTTACTATACACTGTCATTTTTTTCAGGTGAAAATCTCGATGTCGTCGGATTCACTCCAAATGTATTTGATTTGATTAAAAGACTCTAGACAACACACCCACAGGTCTACAAAAGTCCTAGGTAGCCTAGTTTGGCCGCTGTGCCAGTTGGAAGATGAGCTAGGATAAGGCTGAAAATGCCTTACTATACACTGTCATTTTTTTCAGGTGAAAATCTCGATGTCGTCGGATTCACTCCAAATGTATTTGATTCGATTAATAGACACTAGACAACACACCCACAGGTGTACAAAAGTCCTAGGTAGCATAGTTTGGCCGCTGTGCCAGTTGGAAGATGAGCTAGGATAAGGCTGAAAATGCCTTACTATACACTGTCATTTTTTTCAGGTGAAAATCTCGATGTCGTCGGATTCACTAAAAATGTATTTGATTCGATTAATAGACACTAGACAACACACCCACAGGTGTACAAAAGTCCTAGGTAGCCTAGTTTGGCCGCTGTGCCAGTTGGAAGGTGAGCTAGGATAAGGCTGAAAATGCCTTACTATACACTGTCAACTTTTTCAGGTGAAAATCTCGATGTCATCGGATTCACTCCAAATGTATTTGATTCGATTAATAGACACTAGACAACACACCCACAGGTGTACAAAAGTCCTAGGTAGCCTAGTTTGGCCGCTGTGCCAGTTGGAAGATGAGCTAGGATAAGGCTGAAAATGCCTTACTATACACTGTCATTTTTTTCAGGTGAAAATCTCGATGTCGTCGGATTCACTCCAAATGTATTTGATTTGATTAAAAGACTCTAGACAACACACCCACAGGTCTACAAAAGTCCTAGGTAGCCTAGTTTGGCCGCTGTGCCAGTTGGAAGATGAGCTAGGATAAGGCTGAAAATGCCTTACTATACACTGTCATTTTTTTCAGGTGAAAATCTCGATGTCGTCGGATTCACTCCAAATGTATTTGATTCGATTAATAGACACTAGACAACACACCCACAGGTGTACAAAAGTCCTAGGTAGCCTAGTTTGGCCGCTGTGCCAGTTGGAAGATGAGCTAGGATAAGGCTGAAAATGCCTTACTATACACTGTCATTTTTTTCAGGTGAAAATCTCGATGTCGTCGGATTCACTCCAAATGTATTTGATTCGATTAATAGACACTAGACAACACACCCACAGGTGTACAAAAGTCCTAGGTAGCCTAGTTTGGCCGCTGTGCCAGTTGGAAGATGAGCTAGGATAAGGCTGAAAATGCCTTACTATACACTGTCATTTTTTTCAGGTGAAAATCTCGATGTCGTCGGATTCACTCAAAATGTATTTGATTCGATTAATAGACACTAGACAACACACCCACAGGTGTACAAAAGTCCTAGGTAGCCTAGTTTGGCCGCTGTGCCAGTTGGAAGATGAGCTAGGATAAGGCTGAAAATGCCTTACTATACACTGTCAACTTTTTCAGGTGAAAATCTCGATGTCGTCGGATTCACTCCAAATGTATTTGATTCGATTAATAGACGCTAGACAACACACCCACAGGTGTACAAAAGTCCTAGGTAGCCTAGTTTGGCCGCTGTGCCAGTTGGAAGATGAGCTAGGATAAGTCTGAAAATGCCTTACTATACACTGTCATTTTTTTCAGGTGAAAATCTCGATATCGTCGAATTCACTCCAAATGTATTTGATTCGATTAATAGACACTAGACAACACACCCACAGGTGTACAAAAGTCCTAGGTAGCCTAGTTTGGCCGCTGTGCCAGTTGGAAGATGAGCTAGGATAAGGCTGAAAATGCCTTACTATACACTGTCAACTTTTTCAGGTGAAAATCTCGATGTCGTCGTATTCACTCCAAATGTATTTGATTCGATTAATAGACACTAGACAACACACCCACAGGTGTACAAAAGTCCTAGGTAGCCTAGTTTGGCCGCTGTGCCAGTTGGAAGATGAGCTAGGATAAGGCTGAAAATGCCTTACTATACACTGTCATTTTTTTCAGGTGAAAATCTCGATGTCGTCGGTTTCACTCCAAATGTATTTGATTCGATTAATAGACACTAGACAACACACGCACAGGTGTACAAAAGTCCTAGGTAGCCTAGTTTGGCCGCTGTGCCAGTTGGAAGATGAGCTAGGATAAGGCTGAAAATGCCTTACTATACACTGTCATTTTTTTCAGGTGAAAATCTCGATGTCGTCGGATTCACTCCAAATGTATTTGATTCGATTAATAGACACTAGACAACACACCCACAGGTGTACAAAAGTCCTAGGTAGCCTAGTTTGGCCGCTGTGCCAGTTGGAAGGTGAGCTAGGATAAGGCTGAAAATGCCTTACTATACACTGTCAACTTTTGCAGGTGAAAATCTCGATGTCGTCGGATTCACTCCAAATGTATTTGATTCGATTAATAGATACTAGATAACACACGCACAGGTGTACAAAAGTCCTAGGTAGCCTAGTTTGGCCGCTGTGCCAGTTGGAAGATGAGCTAGGATAAGGCTGAAAATGCCTTACTATACACTGTCATTTTTTTCAGGTGAAAATCTCGATGTCGTCGGATTCACTCCAAATGTATTTGATTCGATTAATAGACACTAGACAACACACCCACAGGTGTACAAAAGTCCTAGGTAGCCTAGTTTGGCCGCTGTGCCAGTTGGAAGGTGAGCTAGGATAAGGCTGAAAATGCCTTACTATACACTGTCAACTTTTGCAGGTGAAAATCTCGATGTCGTCGGATTCACTCCAAATGTATTTGATTCGATTAATAGATACTAGATAACACACGCACAGGTGTACAAAAGTCCTAGGTAGCCTAGTTTGGCCGCTGTGCCAGTTGGAAGATGAGCTAGGATAAGGCTGAAAATGCCTTACTATACACTGTCATTTTTTTCAGGTGAAAATCACGATGTCGTCGGTTTTACTCCAAATGTATTTGATTCGATTAATAGACACTAGACAACACACGCACAGGTGTACAAAAGTCCTAGGTAGCCTAGTTTGGCCGCTGTGCCAGTTGGAAGATGAGCTAGGATAAGGCTGAAAATGCCTTACTATACACTGTCAACTTTTTCAGGTGAAAATCTCGATGTCATCGGATTCACTCCAAATGTATTTGATTCGATTAATAGACACTAGACAACACACCCACAGGTGTACAAAAGTCCTAGGTAGCCTAGTTTGGCCGCTGTGCCAGTTGGAAGATGAGCTAGGATAAGGCTGAAAATGCCTTACTATACACTGTCATTTTTTTCAGGTGAAAATCTCGATGTCGTCGGATTCACTCCAAATGTATTTGATTTGATTAAAAGACTCTAGACAACACACCCACAGGTCTACAAAAGTCCTAGGTAGCCTAGTTTGGCCGCTGTGCCAGTTGGAAGATGAGCTAGGATAAGGCTGAAAATGCCTTACTATACACTGTCATTTTTTTCAGGTGAAAATCTCGATGTCGTCGGATTCACTCCAAATGTATTTGATTCGATTAATAGACACTAGACAACACACCCACAGGTGTACAAAAGTCCTAGGTAGCATAGTTTGGCCGCTGTGCCAGTTGGAAGATGAGCTAGGATAAGGCTGAAAATGCCTTACTATACACTGTCATTTTTTTCAGGTGAAAATCTCGATGTCGTCGGATTCACTCCAAATGTATTTGATTCGATTAATAGACACTAGACAACACACCCACAGGTGTACAAAAGTCCTAGGTAGCCTAGTTTGGCCGCTGTGCCAGTTGGAAGGTGAGCTAGGATAAGGCTGAAAATGCCTTACTATACACTGTCAACTTTTTCAGGTGAAAATCTCGATTCATCGGATTCACTCCAAATGTATTTGATTCGATTAATAGACACTAGACAACACACCCACAGGTGTACAAAAGTCCTAGGTAGCCTAGTTTGGCCGCTGTGCCAGTTGGAAGATGAGCTAGGATAAGGCTGAAAATGCCTTACTATACACTGTCATTTTTTTCAGGTGAAAATCTCGATGTCGTCGGATTCACTCCAAATGTATTTGATTTGATTAAAAGACTCTAGACAACACACCCACAGGTCTACAAAAGTCCTAGGTAGCCTAGTTTGGCCGCTGTGCCAGTTGGAAGATGAGCTAGGATAAGGCTGAAAATGCCTTACTATACACTGTCATTTTTTTCAGGTGAAAATCTCGATGTCGTCGGATTCACTCCAAATGTATTTGATTCGATTAATAGACACTAGACAACACACCCACAGGTGTACAAAAGTCCTAGGTAGCCTAGTTTGGCCGCTGTGCCAGTTGGAAGATGAGCTAGGATAAGGCTGAAAATGCCTTACTATACACTGTCATTTTTTTCAGGTGAAAATCTCGATGTCGTCGGATTCACTCAAAATGTATTTGATTCGATTAATAGACACTAGACAACACACCCACAGGTGTACAAAAGTCCTAGGTAGCCTAGTTTGGCCGCTGTGCCAGTTGGAAGATGAGCTAGGATAAGGCTGAAAATGCCTTACTATACACTGTCAACTTTTTCAGGTGAAAATCTCGATGTCGTCGGATTCACTCCAAATGTATTTGATTCGATTAATAGACGCTAGACAACACACCCACAGGTGTACAAAAGTCCTAGGTAGCCTAGTTTGGCCGCTGTGCCAGTTGGAAGATGAGCTAGGATAAGTCTGAAAATGCCTTACTATACACTGTCATTTTTTTCAGGTGAAAATCTCGATATCGTCGAATTCACTCCAAATGTATTTGATTCGATTAATAGACACTAGACAACACACCCACAGGTGTACAAAAGTCCTAGGTAGCCTAGTTTGGCCGCTGTGCCAGTTGGAAGATGAGCTAGGATAAGGCTGAAAATGCCTTACTATACACTGTCAACTTTTCAGGTGAAAATCTCGATGTCGTCGTATTCACTCCAAATGTATTTGATTCGATTAATAGACACTAGACAACACACCCACAGGTGTACAAAAGTCCTAGGTAGCCTAGTTTGGCCGCTGTGCCAGTTGGAAGATGAGCTAGGATAAGGCTGAAAATGCCTTACTATACACTGTCATTTTTTTCAGGTGAAAATCTCGATGTCGTCGGTTTCACTCCAAATGTATTTGATTCGATTAATAGACACTAGACAACACACGCACAGGTGTACAAAAGTCCTAGGTAGCCTAGTTTGGCCGCTGTGCCAGTTGGAAGATGAGCTAGGATAAGGCTGAAAATGCCTTACTATACACTGTCATTTTTTTCAGGTGAAAATCTCGATGTCGTCGGATTCACTCCAAATGTATTTGATTCGATTAATAGACACTAGACAACACACCCACAGGTGTACAAAAGTCCTAGGTAGCCTAGTTTGGCCGCTGTGCCAGTTGGAAGGTGAGCTAGGATAAGGCTGAAAATGCCTTACTATACACTGTCAACTTTTGCAGGTGAAAATCTCGATGTCGTCGGATTCACTCCAAATGTATTTGATTCGATTAATAGATACTAGATAACACACGCACAGGTGTACAAAAGTCCTAGGTAGCCTAGTTTGGCCGCTGTGCCAGTTGGAAGATGAGCTAGGATAAGGCTGAAAATGCCTTACTATACACTGTCATTTTTTTCAGGTGAAAATCACGATGTCGTCGGTTTTACTCCAAATGTATTTGATTCGATTAATAGACACTAGACAACACACCCACAGGTGTACAAAAGTCCTAGGTAGCCTAGTTTGGCCGCTGTGCCAGTTGGAAGATGAGCTAGGATAAGGCTGAAAATGCCTTACTATACACTGTCATTTTTTTCAGGTGAAAATCTCGATGTCGTCGGATTCACTCCAAATGTATTTGATTCGATTAATAGACACTAGACAACACACCCACAGGTGTACAAAAGTCCTAGGTAGCCTAGTTTGGCCGCTGTGCCAGTTGGAAGATGAGCTAGGATAAGGCTGAAAATGCCTTACTATACACTGTCATTTTTTTCAGGTGAAAATCTCGATGTCGTCGGATTCACTCAAAATGTATTTGATTCGATTAATAGACACTAGACAACACACCCACAGGTGTACAAAAGTCCTAGGTAGCCTAGTTTGGCCGCTGTGCCAGTTGGAAGATGAGCTAGGATAAGGCTGAAAATGCCTTACTATACACTGTCAACTTTTTCAGGTGAAAATCTCGATGTCGTCGGATTCACTCCAAATGTATTTGATTCGATTAATAGACGCTAGACAACACACCCACAGGTGTACAAAAGTCCTAGGTAGCCTAGTTTGGCCGCTGTGCCAGTTGGAAGATGAGCTAGGATAAGTCTGAAAATGCCTTACTATACACTGTCATTTTTTTCAGGTGAAAATCTCGATATCGTCGAATTCACTCCAAATGTATTTGATTCGATTAATAGACACTAGACAACACACCCACAGGTGTACAAAAGTCCTAGGTAGCCTAGTTTGGCCGCTGTGCCAGTTGGAAGATGAGCTAGGATAAGGCTGAAAATGCCTTACTATACACTGTCAACTTTTTCAGGTGAAAATCTCTATGTCGTCGTATTCACTCCAAATGTATTTGATTCGATTAATAGACACTAGACAACACACCCACAGGTGTACAAAAGTCCTAGGTAGCCTAGTTTGGCCGCTGTGCCAGTTGGAAGATGAGCTAGGATAAGGCTGAAAATGCCTTACTATACACTGTCATTTTTTTCAGGTGAAAATCTCGATGTCGTCGGTTTCACTCCAAATGTATTTGATTCGATTAATAGACACTAGACAACACACGCACAGGTGTACAAAAGTCCTAGGTAGCCTAGTTTGGCCGCTGTGCCAGTTGGAAGATGAGCTAGGATAAGGCTGAAAATGCCTTACTATACACTGTCATTTTTTTCAGGTGAAAATCTCGATGTCGTCGGATTCACTCCAAATGTATTTGATTCGATTAATAGACACTAGACAACACACCCACAGGTGTACAAAAGTCCTAGGTAGCCTAGTTTGGCCGCTGTGCCAGTTGGAAGGTGAGCTAGGATAAGGCTGAAAATGCCTTACTATACACTGTCAACTTTTTCAGGTGAAAATCTCGATGTCATCGGATTCACTCCAAATGTATTTGATTCGATTAATAGACACTAGACAACACACCCACAGGTGTACAAAAGTCCTAGGTAGCCTAGTTTGGCCGCTGTGCCAGTTGGAAGATGAGCTAGGATAAGGCTGAAAATGCCTTACTATACACTGTCATTTTTTTCAGGTGAAAATCTCGATGTCGTCGGATTCACTCCAAATGTATTTGATTCGATTAATAGACACTAGACAACACACCCACAGGTGTACAAAAGTCCTAGGTAGCCTAGTTTGGCCGCTGTGCCAGTTGGAAGATGAGCTAGGATAAGGCTGAAAATGCCTTACTATACACTGTCAACTTTTGCAGGTGAAAATCTCGATGTCGTCGGATTCACTCCAAATGTATTTGATTCGATTAATAGATACTAGATAACACACGCACAGGTGTACAAAAGTCCTAGGTAGCCTAGTTTGGCCGCTGTGCCAGTTGGAAGATGAGCTAGGATAAGGCTGAAAATGCCTTACTATACACTGTCATTTTTTTCAGGTGAAAATCACGATGTCGTCGGTTTTACTCCAAATGTATTTGATTCGATTAATAGACACTAGACAACACACCCACAGGTGTACAAAAGTCCTAGGTAGCCTAGTTTGGCCGCTGTGCCAGTTGGAAGATGAGCTAGGATAAGGCTGAAAATGCCTTACTATACACTGTCATTTTTTTCAGGTGAAAATCTCGATGTCGTCGGATTCACTCCAAATGTATTTGATTCGATTAATAGACACTAGACAACACACCCACAGGTGTACAAAAGTCCTAGGTAGCCTAGTTTGGCCGCTGTGCCAGTTGGAAGGTGAGCTAGGATAAGGCTGAAAATGCCTTACTATACACTGTCAACTTTTTCAGGTGAAAATCTCGATGTCATCGGATTCACTCCAAATGTATTTGATTCGATTAATAGACACTAGACAACACACCCACAGGTGTACAAAAGTCCTAGGTAGCCTAGTTTGGCCGCTGTGCCAGTTGGAAGGTGAGCTAGGATAAGGCTGAAAATGCCTTACTATACACTGTCAACTTTTGCAGGTGAAAATCTCGATGTCGTCGGATTCACTCCAAATGTATTTGATTCGATTAATAGATACTAGATAACACACGCACAGGTGTACAAAAGTCCTAGGTAGCCTAGTTTGGCCGCTGTGCCAGTTGGAAGATGAGCTAGGATAAGGCTGAAAATGCCTTACTATACACTGTCATTTTTTTCAGGTGAAAATCACGATGTCGTCGGTTTTACTCCAAATGTATTTGATTCGATTAATAGACACTAGACAACACACCCACAGGTGTACAAAAGTCCTAGGTAGCCTAGTTTGGCCGCTGTGCCAGTTGGAAGATGAGCTAGGATAAGGCTGAAAATGCCTTACTATACACTGTCATTTTTTTCAGGTGAAAATCTCGATGTCGTCGGATTCACTCCAAATGTATTTGATTCGATTAATAGACACTAGACAACACACCCACAGGTGTACAAAAGTCCTAGGTAGCCTAGTTTGGCCGCTGTGCCAGTTGGAAGGTGAGCTAGGATAAGGCTGAAAATGCCTTACTATACACTGTCAACTTTTTCAGGTGAAAATCTCGATGTCATCGGATTCACTCCAAATGTATTTGATTCGATTAATAGACACTAGACAACACACCCACAGGTGTACAAAAGTCCTAGGTAGCCTAGTTTGGCCGCTGTGCCAGTTGGAAGATGAGCTAGGATAAGGCTGAAAATGCCTTACTATACACTGTCATTTTTTTCAGGTGAAAATCTCGATGTCGTCGGATTCACTCCAAATGTATTTGATTTGATTAAAAGACACTAGACAACACACCCACAGGTCTACAAAAGTCCTAGGTAGCCTAGTTTGGCCGCTATGCCAGTTGGAAGATGAGCTAGGATAAGGCTGAAAATGCCTTACTATACACTGTCATTTTTTTCAGGTGAAAATCTCGATGTCGTCGGATTCACTCCAAATGTATTTGATTCGATTAATAGACACTAGACAACACACCCACAGGTGTACAAAAGTCCTAGGTAGCCTAGTTTGGCCGCTGTGCCAGTTGGAAGGTGAGCTAGGATAAGGCTGAAAATGCCTTACTATACACTGTCAACTTTTTCAGGTGAAAATCTCGATGTCATCGGATTCACTCCAAATGTATTTGATTCGATTAATAGACACTAGACAACACACCCACAGGTGTACAAAAGTCCTAGGTAGCCTAGTTTGGCCGCTGTGCCAGTTGGAAGATGAGCTAGGATAAGGCTGAAAATGCCTTACTATACACTGTCATTTTTTTCAGGTGAAAATCTCGATGTCGTCGGATTCACTCCAAATGTATTTGATTTGATTAAAAGACACTAGACAACACACCCACAGGTCTACAAAAGTCCTAGGTAGCCTAGTTTGGCCGCTATGCCAGTTGGAAGATGAGCTAGGATAAGGCTGAAAATGCCTTACTATACACTGTCATTTTTTTCAGGTGAAAATCTCGATGTCGTCGGATTCACTCCAAATGTATTTGATTCGATTAATAGACACTAGACAACACACCCGCAGGTGTACAAAAGTCCTAGGTAGCCTAGTTTGGCCGCTGTGCCAGTTGGAAGATGAGCTAGGATAAGGCTGAAAATGCCTTACTATACACTGTCAACTTTTTCAGGTGAAAATCTCGATGTCGTCGGTTTCACTCCAAATGTATTTGATTCGATTAATAGACACTAGACAACACACGCACAGGTGTACAAAAATCCTAGTTAGCCTAGTTTGGCCGCTGTGCCAGTTGGAAGATGAGCTAGGATAAGGCTGAAAATGCCTTACTATACACTGTAATTTTTTTCAGGTGAAAATCTCGATGTCGTCGGATTCACTCCAAATGTATTTGATTCGATTAATAGACACTAGACAACACACGCACAGGTGTACAAAAGTCCTAGGTAGCCTAGTTTGGCCGCTGTGCCAGTTGGAAGATGAGCTAGGATAAGGCTGAAAATGCCTTACTATACACTGTCAACTTTTGCAGGTGAAAATCTCGATGTCGTCGGATTCACTCCAAATGTATTTGATTCGATTAATAGATACTAGATAACACACGCACAGGTGTACAAAAGTCCTAGGTAGCCTAGTTTGGCCGCTGTGCCAGTTGGAAGATGAGCTAGGATAAGGCTGAAAATGCCTTACTATACACTGTCATTTTTTTCAGGTGAAAATCACGATGTCGTCGGTTTTACTCCAAATGTATTTGATTCGATTAATAGACACTAGACAACACACGCACAGGTGTACAAAAGTCCTAGGTAGCCTAGTTTGGCCGCTGTGCCAGTTGGAAGATGAGCTAGGATAAGGCTGAAAATGCCTTACTATACACTGTCAACTTTTGCAGGTGAAAATCTCGATGTCGTCGGATTCACTCCAAATGTATTTGATTCGATTAATAGACACTAGACAACACACCCACAGGTGTACAAAAGTCCTAGGTAGCCTAGTTTGGCCGCTGTGCCAGTTGGAAGATGAGCTAGGATAAGGCTGAAAATGCCTTACTATACACTGTCATTTTTTTCAGGTGAAAATCTCGATGTCGTCGGATTCACTCCAAATGTATTTGATTCGATTACTAGACACTAGACAACACACCCACAGGTGTACAAAAGTCCTAGGTAGCCTAGTTTGGCCGCTGTGCCAGTTGGAAGATGAGCTAGGCTAAGGCTGAAAATGCCTTACTATACACTGTCATTTTTGTCAGGTGAAAATCTCGATGTCGTCGGATTCACTCCAAATGTATTTGATTCGATTAATAGACACTAGACAACACACCCACAGGTGTACAAAAATCCTAGGTAGCCTAGTTTGGCCGCTGTGCCAGTTGGAAGATGAGCTAGGATAAGGCTGAAAATGCCTTACTATACACTGTAATTTTTTTCAGGTGAAAATCTCGATGTCGTCGGATTCACTCCAAATGTATTTGATTCGATTAATAGACACTAGACAACACACCCACAGGTGCACAAAAGTCCTAGGTAGCCTAGTTTGGCCGCTGTGCCAGTTGGAAGATGAGCTAGGATAAGGCTGAAAATGCCTTACTATACACTGTCATTTTTTTCAGGTGAAAATCTCGATGTCGTCGGATTCACTCCAAATGTATTTGATTCGATTAATAGATACTAGACAACACACCCGCATTGTACAAAAGTCCTAGGTAGCCTAGTTTGGCCGCTGTGCCAGTTGGAAGATGAGCTAGGATAAGGCTGAAAATGCCTTACTATACACTGTCATTTTTTTCAGGTGAAAATCTCGATATCGTCGGATTCACTCCAAATGTATTTGATTCGATTAATAGACACTAGACAACACACCCACAGGTGTACAAAAGTCCTAGGTAGCCTAGTTTGGCCGCTGTGCCAGTTGGAAGATGAGCTAGGATAAGGCTGACAATGCCTTACTATACACTGTCAACTTTTTCAGGTGAAAATCTCGATGTCGTCGGATTCACTCTAAATGTATTTGATTCGATTAATAGACACTAGACAACACACCCACAGGTGTACAAAAGTCCTAGGTAGCCTAGTTTGGCCGCTGTGCCAGTTGGAAGATGAGCTAGGACAAGGCTGAAAATGCCTTACTATACACTGTCAACTTTTTCAGGTGAAAATCTCGATGTCGTCGGATTCACTCCAAATGTATTTGATTCGATTAATAGACACTAGACAACACACCCACAGGTGTACAAAAGTCCTAGGTAGCCTAGTTTGGCCGCTGTGCCAGTTGGAAGATGAGCTAGGATAAGGCTGAAAATGCCTTACTATACACTGTCATTTTTTTCAGGTGAAAATCTCGATGTCGTCGGATTCACTCCGAATGTATTTGATTCGATTAATAGACACGAGACAAAACACCCACAGGTGTACAAAAGTCCTAGGTAGCCTAGTTTGACCGCTGTGCCAGTTGGAAGATGAGCTAGGATAAGGCTGAAAATGCCTTACTAGACACTGTCATTTTTTTCAGGTGAAAATCTCGATGTCGTCGGATTCACTCCAAATGTATTTGATTCGATTAATAGACACTAGACAACACACCCACAGGTGTACAAAAGTCCTAGGTAGCCTAGTTTGGCCGCTGTGCCAGTTGGAAGATGAGCTAGGATAAGGCTGAAAATGCCTTACTATACACTGTCATTTTTTTCAGGTGAAAATCTCGATGTCGTCGTATTCACTCCAAATGTATTTGATTCGATTAATAGATACTAGACAACACACCCGCAGGTGTACAAAAGTCCTAGGTAGCCTAGTTTGGCCGCTGTGCCAGTTGGAAGATGAGCTAGGATAAGGCTGAAAATGCCTTACTATACACTGTCATTTTTTTCAGGTGAAAATCTCGATGTCGTCGGATTCACTCCAAATGTATTTGATTAGATTAATAGACACTAGACAACACACCCACAGGTGTACAAAAGTCCTAGGTAGCCTAGTTTGGCCGCTGTGCCAGTTGGAAGATGAGCTAGGATAAGGCTGACAATGCCTTACTTTACACTGTCAACTTTTTCAGGTGAAAATCTCGATGTCGTCGGATTCACTCTAAATGTATTTGTACAAAAGTCCTAGGTAGCCTAGTTTGGCCGCTGTGCCAGTTGGAAGATGAGCTAGGATAAGGCTGACAATGCCTTACTATACACTGTCAACTTTTTCAGGTGAAAATCTCGATGTCGTCGGATTCACTCTAAATGTATTTGATTCGATTAATAGACACTAGACAACACACCCACAGGTGTACAAAAGTCCTAGGTAGCCTAGTTTGGCCGCTGTGCCAGTTGGAAGATGAGCTAGGACAAGGCTGAAAATGCCTTACTATACACTGTCAACTTTTTCAGGTGAAAATCTCGATGTCGTCGGATTCACTCCAAATGTATTTGATTCGATTAATAGACACTAGACAACACACCCACAGGTGTACAAAAGTCCTAGGTAGCCTAGTTTGGCCGCTGTGCCAGTTGGAAGATGAGCTAGGATAAGGCTGACAATGCCTTACTATACACTGTCAACTTTTTCAGGTGAAAATCTCGATGTCGTCGGATTCACTCTAAATGTATTTGATTCGATTAATAGACACTAGACAACACACCCACAGGTGTACAAAAGTCCTAGGTAGCCTAGTTTGGCCGCTGTGCCAGTTGGAAGATGAGCTAGGACAAGGCTGAAAATTCGATTAATAGACACTAGACAACACACCCACAGGTGTACAAAAGTCCTAGGTAGCCTAGTTTGGCCGCTGTGCCAGTTGGAAGATGAGCTAGGATAAGGCTGAAAATGCCTTACTATACACTGTCAACTTTTTCAGGTGAAAATCTCGATGTCGTCGGATTCACTCCAAATGTATTTGATTCGATTAATAGACACTAGACAACACACCCACAGGTGTACAAAAGTCCTAGGTAGCCTAGTTTGGCCGCTGTGCCAGTTGGAAGATGAGCTAGGATAAGGCTGAAAATGCCTTACTATACACTGTCATTTTTTTCAGGTGAAAATCTCGATGTCGTCGGATTCACTCCAAATGTATTTGATTCGATTAATAGACACTAGACAACACACCCACAGGTGTACAAAAGTCCTAGGTAGCCTAGTTTGGCCGCTGTGCCAGTTGGAAGATGAGCTAGGATAAGGCTGACAATGCCTTACTATACACTGTCAACTTTTTCAGGTGAAAATCTCGATGTCGTCGGATTCACTCCAAATGTATTTGATTCGATTAATAGACACTAGACAACACACCCACAGGTGTACAAAAGTCCTAGGTAGCCTAGTTTGGCCGCTGTGCCAGTTGGAAGATGAGCTAGGACAAGGCTGAAAATGCCTTACTATACACTGTCAACTTTTTCAGGTGAAAATCTCGATGTCGTCGGATTCACTCCAAATGTATTTGATTCGATTAATAGACACTAGACAACACACCCACAGGTGTACAAAAGTCCTAGGTAGCCTAGTTTGGCCGCTGTGCCAGTTGGAAGATGAGCTAGGATAAGGCTGAAAATGCCTTACTATACACTGTCATTTTTTTCAGGTGAAAATCTCGATGTCGTCGGATTCACTCCAAATGTATTTGATTCGATTAATAGACACTAGACAACACACCCACAGGTGTACAAAAGTCCTAGGTAGCCTAGTTTGGCCGCTGTGCCAGTTGGAAGATGAGCTAGGATAAGGCTGACAATGCCTTACTATACACTGTCAACTTTTTCAGGTGAAAATCTCGATGTCGTCGGATTCACTCTAAATGTATTTGATTCGATTAATAGACACTAGACAACACACCCACAGGTGTACAAAAGTCCTAGGTAGCCTAGTTTGGCCGCTGTGCCAGTTGGAAGATGAGCTAGGACAAGGCTGAAAATGCCTTACTATACACTGTCAACTTTTTCAGGTGAAAATCTCGATGTCGTCGGATTCACTCCAAATGTATTTGATTCGATTAATAGACACTAGACAACACACCCACAGGTGTACAAAAGTCCTAGGTAGCCTAGTTTGGCCGCTGTGCCAGTTGGAAGATGAGCTAGGATAAGGCTGAAAATGCCTTACTATACACTGTCATTTTTTTCAGGTGAAAATCTCGATGTCGTCGGATTCACTCCAAATGTATTTGATTCGATTAATAGACACTAGACAACACACCCACAGGTGTACAAAAGTCCTAGGTAGCCTAGTTTGGCCGCTGTGCCAGTTGGAAGATGAGCTAGGATAAGGCTGAAAATGCCTTACTATACACTGTCATTTTTTTCAGGTGAAAATCTCGATGTCGTCGGATTCACTCCAAATGTATTTGATTCGATTAATAGACACTAGACAACACACCCACAGGTGTAAAAAAATCCTAGGTAGCCTAGTTTGGCCGCTGTGCCAGTTGGAAGATGAGCTAGGATAAGGCTGACAATGCCTTACTATACACTGTCAACTTTTTCAGGTGAAAATCTCGATGTCGTCGGATTCACTCCAAATGTATTTGATTCGATTAAAAGACACTAGACAACACACCCACAGGTGTACAAAAGTCCTAGGTAGCCTAGTTTGGCCGCTGTGCCAGTTGGAAGATGAGCTAGGACAAGGCTGAAAATGCCTTACTATACACTGTCATTTTTTTCAGGTGAAAATCTCGATGTCGTCGGATTCACTCCAAATGTATTTGATTCGATTAAAAGACACTAGACAACGCACCCACAGGTGTACAAAAGTCCTAGGTAGCCTAGTTTGGCCGCTGTGCCAGTTGGAAGATGAGCTAGGACAAGGCTGAAAATGCCTTACTATACACTGTCATTTTTTTCAGGTGAAAATCTCGATGTCGTCGGATTCACTCCAAATGTATTTGATTCGATTAATAGACACTAGACAACACACGCACAGGTGTACAAAAGTCCTAGGTAGCCTAGTTTGGCCGCTGTGCCAGTTGGAAGATGAGCTAGGATAAGGCTGAAAATGCCTTACTATACACTGTCATTTTTTTCAGGTGAAAATCTCGATGTCGTCGGATTCACTCCAAATGTATTTGATTCGATTAATATACACTAGACAACACACCCACAGGTGTAAAAAAATCCTAGGTAGCCTAGTTTGGCCGCTGTGCCAGTTGGAAGATGAGCTAGGATAAGGCTGAAAATGCCTTACTATACACTGTCAACTTTTTCAGGTGAAAATCTCGATGTGGTCGGATTCACTCCAAATGTATTTGATTCGATTAAAAGACACTAGACAACACACCCACAGGTGTACAAAAGTCCTAGGTAGCCTAGTTTGGCCGCTGTGCCAGTTGGAAGATGAGCTAGGATAAGGCTGAAAATGCCTTACTATACACTGTCATTTTTTTCAGGTGAAAATCTCGATGTCGTCGGATTCACTCCAAATGTATTTGATTCGATTAATAGACACTAGACAACACACGGATTTCACTCCAAATGTATTTGATTCGATTAATAGACACTAGACAACACACCCACAGGTGTACAAAAGTCCTAGGTAGCCTAGTTTGGCCGCTGTGCCAGTTGGAAGATGAGCTAGGATAAGGCTGAAAATGCCTTACTATACACTGTCATTTTTTTCAGGTGAAAATCTCGATGTCGTCGTATTCACTCCAAATGTATTTGATTCGATTAATAGATACTAGACAACACACCCGCAGGTGTACAAAAGTCCTAGGTAGCCTAGTTTGGCCGCTGTGCCAGTTGGAAGATGAGCTAGGATAAGGCTGACAATGCCTTACTATACACTGTCAACTTTTTCAGGTGAAAATCTCGATGTCGTCGGATTCACTCTAAATGTATTTGATTCGATTAATAGACACTAGACAACACACCCACAGGTGTGCAAAAGTCCTAGGTAGCCTAGTTTGGCCGCTGTGCCAGTTGGAAGATGAGCTAGGATAAGGCTGAAAATGCCTTACTATACACTGTCATTTTTTTGAGGTGAAAATCTCGATATCGTCGGATTCACTCCAAATGTATTTGATTCGATTAATAGACACTAGACAACACACCCACAGGTGTGCAAAAGTCCTAGGTAGCCTAGTTTGGCCGCTGTGCCAGTTGGAAGATGAGCTAGGATAAGGCTGAAAATGCCTTACTATACACTGTCATTTTTTTCAGGTGAAAATCTCGATGTCGTCGTATTCACTCCAAATGTATTTGATTCGATTAATAGATACTAGACAACACACCCGCAGGTGTACAAAAGTCCTAGGTAGCCTAGTTTGGCCGCTGTGCCAGTTGGAAGATGAGCTAGGATAAGGCTGACAATGCCTTACTATACACTGTCAACTTTTTCAGGTGAAAATCTCGATGTCGTCGGATTCACTCTAAATGTATTTGATTCGATTAATAGACACTAGACAACACACCCACAGGTGTACAAAAGTCCTAGGTAGCCTAGTTTGGCCGCTGTGCCAGTTGGAAGATGAGCTAGGACAAGGCTGAAAATGCCTTACTATACACTGTCAACTTTTTCAGGTGAAAATCTCAATGTCGTCGGATTCACTCCAAATGTATTTGATTCGATTAATAGACACTAGACAACACACCCACAGGTGTACAAAAGTCCTAGTTAGCCTAGTTTGGCCGCTGTGCCAGTTGGAAGATGAGCTAGGATAAGGCTGAAAATGCCTTACTATACACTGTCATTTTTTTCAGGTGAAAATCTCGATGTCGTCGGATTCACTCCAAATGTATTTGATTCGATTAATAGATTCGATTAATTGTACACCCACAGGTGTACAAAAGTCCTAGTTAGCCTAGTTTGGCCGCTGTGCCAGTTGGAAGATGAGCTAGGATAAGGCTGAAAATGGCTTACTATACACTGTCATTTTTTATTTGATTCGATTAATAGACACTAGACAACACACCCACAGGTGTAAAAAAATCCTAGGTAGCCTAGTTTGGCCGCTGTGCCAGTTGGAAGATGAGCTAGGATAAGGCTGAAAATGCCTTACTATACACTGTCATTTTTTTTCAGGTGAAAATCTCGATGTCGTCGGATTCACTCCAAATGTATTTGATTCGATTAATAGACACTAGACAACACACCCACAGGTGTACAAAAGTCCTAGGTAGCCTAGTTTGGCCGCTGTGCCAGTTGGAAGATGAGCTAGGATAAGGCTGAAAATGCCTTACTATACACTGTCATTTTTTTCAGGTGAAAATCTCGATGTCGTCGGATTCACTCCAAATGTATTTGATTCGATTAATAGACACTAGACAAACACCCACAGGTGTACAAAAGTCCTAGTTAGCCTAGTTTGGCCGCTGTGCCAGTTGGAAGATGAGCTAGGATAAGGCTGAAAATGGCTTACTATACACTGTCATTTTTTTCAGGTGAAAATCTCGATGTCGTCGGATTCACTCCAAATGTATTTGATTCGATTAATAGACACTAGACAACACACCCACAGGTGTAAAAAAATCCTAGGTAGCCTAGTTTGGCCGCTGTGCCAGTTGGAAGATGAGCTAGGATAAGGCTGAAAATGCCTTACTATACACTGTCAACTTTTTCAGGTGAAAATCTCGATGTCGTCGGATTCACTCCAAATGTATTTGATTCGATTAATAGACACTAGACAACACACCCACAGGTGTACAAAAGTCCTAGGTAGCCTAGTTTGGCCGCTGTGCCAGTTGGAAGATGAGCTAGGATAAGGCTGAAAATGCCTTACTATACACTGTCATTTTTTTCAGGTGAAAATCTCGATGTCGTCGGATTCACTCCAAATGTATTTGATTCGATTAATAGACACTAGACAACACACCCACAGGTGTACAAAAGTCCTAGGTAGCCTAGTTTGGCCGCTGTGCCAGTTGGAAGATGAGCTAGGATAAGGCTGACAATGCCTTACTATACACTGTCAACTTTTTCAGGTGAAAATCTCGATGTCGTCGGATTCACTCTAAATGTATTTGATTCGATTAATAGACACTAGACAACACACCCACAGGTGTACAAAAGTCCTAGGTAGCCTAGTTTGGCCGCTGTGCCAGTTGGAAGATGAGCTAGGACAAGGCTGAAAATGCCTTACTATACACTGTCAACTTTTTCAGGTGAAAATCTCGATGTCGTCGGATTCACTCCAAATGTATTTGATTCGATTAATAGACACTAGACAACACACCCACAGGTGTACAAAAGTCCTAGGTAGCCTAGTTTGGCCGCTGTGCCAGTTGGAAGATGAGCTAGGATAAGGCTGAAAATGCCTTACTATACACTGTCATTTTTTTCAGGTGAAAATCTCGATGTCGTCGGATTCACTCCAAATGTATTTGATTCGATTAATAGACACTAGACAACACACCCACAGGTGTACAAAAGTCCTAGGTAGCCTAGTTTGGCCGCTGTGCCAGTTGGAAGATGAGCTAGGATAAGGCTGAAAATGCCTTACTATACACTGTCATTTTTTTCAGGTGAAAATCTCGATGTCGTCGGATTCACTCCAAATGTATTTGATTCGATTAATAGACACTAGACAACACACCCACAGGTGTAAAAAAATCCTAGGTAGCCTAGTTTGGCCGCTGTGCCAGTTGGAAGATGAGCTAGGATAAGGCTGAAAATGCCTTACTATACACTGTCAACTTTTTCAGGTGAAAATCTCGATGTCGTCGGATTCACTCCAAATGTATTTGATTCGATTAAAAGACACTAGACAACACACCCACAGGTGTACAAAAGTCCTAGGTAGCCTAGTTTGGCCGCTGTGCCAGTTGGAAGATGAGCTAGGATAAGGCTGAAAATGCCTTACTATACACTGTCATTTTTTTTCAGGTGAAAATCTCGATGTCGTCGGATTCACTCCAAATGTATTTGATTCGATTAATAGACACTAGACAACACACCCACAGGTGTACAAAAGTCCTAGGTAGCCTAGTTTGGCCGCTGTGCCAGTTGGAAGATGAGCTAGGATAAGGCTGAAAATGCCTTACTATACACTGTCATTTTTTTCAGGTGAAAATCTCGATGCCGTCGGATTCACTCCAAATGTATTTGATTCGATTAATAGACACTAGACAACACACCCACAGGTGTACAAAAGTCCTAGGTAGCCTAGTTTGGCCGCTGTGCCAGTTGGAAGATGAGCTAGGATAAGGCTGAAAAAGCCTTACTATACACTGTCAACTTTTTCAGGTGAAAATCTCGATGTCGTCGGATTCACTCCAAATGTATTTGATTCGATTAAAAGACACTAGACAACACACCCACAGGTGTACAAAAGTCCTAGGTAGCCTAGTTTGGCCGCTGTGCCAGTTGGAAGATGAGCTAGGACAAGGCTGACAATGCCTTACTATACACTGTCAACTTTTTCAGGTGAAAATCTCGATGTCGTCGGATTCACTCCAAATGTATTTGATTCGATTAATAGACACTAGACAACACACCCACAGGTGTACAAAAGTCCTAGGTAGCCTAGTTTGGCCCCTGTGCCAGTTGGAAGATGAGCTAGGATAAGGCTGAAAATGCCTTACTATACACTATCAACTTTTTCAGGTGAAAATCTCGATGTCGTCGGATTCACTCCAAATGTATTTGATTCGATTAATAGACACTAGACAACACACCCACAGGTGTACAAAAGTCCTAGTTAGCCTAGTTTGGCCGCTGTGCCAGTTGGAAGATGAGCTAGGATAAGGCTGAAAATGGCTTACTATACACTGTCAACTTTTTCAGGTGAAAATCTCGATGTCGTCGGATTCACTCCAAATGTATTTGATTCGATTAATAGACACTAGACAACACACCCACAGGTGTAAAAAAATCCTAGGTAGCCTAGTTTGGCCGCTGTGCCAGTTGGAAGATGAGCTAGGATAAGGCTGAAAATGCCTTACTATACACTGTCATTTTTTTTCAGGTGAAAATCTCGATGTCGTCGGATTCACTCCAAATGTATTTGATTCGATTAATAGACACTAGACAACACACCCACAGGTGTACAAAAGTCCTAGGTAGCCTAGTTTGGCCGCTGTGCCAGTTGGAAGATGAGCTAGGATAAGGCTGAAAATGCCTTACTATACACTGTCATTTTTTTCAGGTGAAAATCTCGATGTCGTCGGATTCACTCCAAATGTATTTGATTCGATTAATAGACACTAGACAACACACCCACAGGTGTACAAAAGTCCTAGGTAGCCTAGTTTGGCCGCTGTGCCAGTTGGAAGATGAGCTAGGATAAGGCTGAAAATGCCTTACTATACACTGTCATTTTTTTCAGGTGAAAATCTCGATGCCGTCGGATTCACTCCAAATGTATTTGATTCGATTAATAGACACTAGACAACACACCCACAGGTGTACAAAAGTCCTAGGTAGCCTAGTTTGGCCGCTGTGCCAGTTGGAAGATGAGCTAGGACAAGGCTGAAAATGCCTTACTATACACTGTCAACTTTTTCAGGTGAAAATCTCGATGTCGTCGGATTCACTCCAAATGTATTTGATTCGATTAATAGACACTAGACAACACACCCACAGGTGTACAAAAGTCCTAGGTAGCCTAGTTTGGCCGCTGTGCCAGTTGGAAGATGAGCTAGGACAAGGCTGAAAATGCCTTACTATACACTGTCAACTTTTTCAGGTGAAAATCTCGATGTCGTCGGATTCACTCCAAATGTATTTGATTCGATTAATAGACACTAGACAACACACCCACAGGTGTACAAAAGTCCTAGGTAGCCTAGTTTGGCCGCTGTGCCAGTTGGAAGATGAGCTAGGATAAGGCTGAAAATGCCTTACTATACACTGTCAACTTTTTCAGGTGAAAATCTCGATGTCGTCGGATTCACTCCAAATGTATTTGATTCGATTAAAAGACACTAGACAACACACCCACAGGTGTACAAAAGTCCTAGGTAGCCTAGTTTGGCCGCTGTGCCAGTTGGAAGATGAGCTAGGACAAGGCTGAAAATGCCTTACTATACACCGTCAACTTTTTCAGGTGAAAATCTCGATGTCGTCGGATTCACTCCAAATGTATTTGATTCGATTAATAGACACTAGACAACACACCCACAGGTGTACAAAAGTCCTAGGTAGCCTAGTTTGGCCGCTGTGCCAGTTGGAAGATGAGCTAGGATAAGGCTGAAAATGCCTTACTATACACTGTCAACTTTTTCAGGTGAAAATCTCGATGTCGTCGGATTCACTCCAAATGTATTTGATTCGATTAATAGACACTAGACAACACACCCACAGGTGTACAAAAGTCCTAGGTAGCCTAGTTTGGCCGCTGTGCCAGTTGGAAGATGAGCTAGGATAAGGCTGAAAATGCCTTACTATACACTGTCAACTTTTTCAGGTGAAAATCTCGATGTCGTCGGATTCACTCCAAATGTATTTGATTCGATTAAAAGACACTAGACAACACACCCACAGGTGTACAAAAGTCCTAGGTAGCCTAGTTTGGCCGCTGTGCCAGTTGGAAGATGAGCTAGGACAAGGCTGAAAATGCCTTACTATACACCGTCAACTTTTTCAGGTGAAAATCTCGATGTCGTCGGATTCACTCCAAATGTATTTGATTCGATTAATAGACACTAGACAACACACCCACAGGTGTACAAAAGTCCTAGGTAGCCTAGTTTGGCCGCTGTGCCAGTTGGAAGATGAGCTAGGATAAGGCTGAAAATGCCTTACTATACACTGTCATTTTTTTCAGGTGAAAATCTCGATGTCGTCGGATTCACTCCAAATGTATTTGATTCGATTAATAGACACTAGACAACACACCCACAGGTGTACAAAAGTCCTAGGTAGCCTAGTTTGGCCGCTGTGCCAGTTGGAAGATGCGCTAGGATAAGGCTGAAAATGCCTTACTATACACTGTCAACTTTTTCAGGTGAAAATCTCGATGTCGTCGGATTCACTCCAAATGTATTTGATTCGATTAAAAGACACTAGACAACACACCCACAGGTGTACAAAAGTCCTAGGCAGCCTAGTTTGGCCGCTGTGCCAGTTGGAAGATGAGCTAGGACAAGGCTGAAAATGCCTTACTATACACTGTCATTTTTTTCAGGTGAAAATCTCGATATCGTCGGATTCACTCCAAATGTATTTGATTCGATTAATAGACACTAGACAACACACCCACAGGTGTACAAAAGTCCTAGGTAGCCTAGTTTGGCCGCTGTGCCAGTTGGAAGATGAGCTAGGATAAGGCTGAAAATGCCTTACTATACACTGTCATTTTTTTCAGGTGAAAATCTCGATGTCGTCGGATTCACTCCAAATGTATTTGATTCGATTAATAGACACTAGACAACACACCCACAGGTGTACAAAAGTCCTAGGTAGCCTAGTTTGGCCGCTGTGCCAGTTGGAAGATGAGCTAGGATAAGGCTGAAAATGCCTTACTATACACTGTCATTTTTTCAGGTGAAAATCTCGATGTCGTCGGATTCACTCCAAATGTATTTGATTCGATTAATAGACACTAGACAACACACCCACAGGTGTACAAAAGTCCTAGGTAGCCTAGTTTGGCCGCTGTGCCAGTTGGAAGATGAGCTAGGGTAAGGCTGAAAATGCCTTACTATACACTGTCATTTTTTTCAGGTGAAAATCTCGATGTCGTCGGATTCACTCCAAATGTATTTGATTCGATTAATAGACACACCCACAGGTGTACAAAAGTCCTAGGTAGCCTAGTTTGGCCGCTGTGCCAGTTGGAAGATGACATAGGAAATAGACCCCAACTATGACCCAAACGGAACCCCATACGATCACCACTCGTTGACTCTGAAAGTCCAACCACTTCCCGAAGATGATATTTAGATATTTAAATAAGCTACTCACTTAGTCGATCACGGAAGAGGTGTACAGCTGCTCCATCGCTGGCTGGCTGGATGTCAATCAGACAGAAGACCTACCTGCATCGCTTATCCAACGGTGGGTGTCCTGAAACACATGCACTCGCGTCACTCCCGATAGACTCGCTGCTGGCAGAGGGGACAGGGGAAAGCTAACGCGAGGGAATTTTATGGGGACGCACAAGCGCGATACCGTACCGGCACTCCCGGCCCACCCATCAAACAGAAATCGGTCTTTTCGTAACGAACGTAACGATGGCTAAGATATTACTCGAAAGGGAATACGCGGAAAAGGGCTTTTAAGAGAAAGATGTAGATTCATAAACCCGAGCCGATACCGAATCGGCACTCCCGACCAGAAATTAAAATCGTATTCGGCACAACCGGCGATACGTTCACATCGAACTGATTCGCGTAAATCATCTGCGCACCTTCTCGAACCTTCTGTGTCGTCTCTTAACCGGAACACTTGCGCCACAAGACGATAGGACGTTCTCCCCCATCCATGCAAACCAATATAAATTAAAACTCAAATTTTCACTTGCAACGTTTAGAATTGCGGAAAATTACAAAATATTACTCGCGCACTATATCTCACTATTTTCGCTGGTTCCCAATTACACTCGGCCATATTGAACGATTAACAGAAGAGCACACTTCGATGAAGTATTATTTGCCTTGGCAATACATATAATGACGGTCATTTTGAATGGAGATTTGCATACAAATTTGCATGCGAAAAAAAAAACATAATCACTCAAAATAACACTAAAATCCATCTAATTTCGATCCATTTTTCTGGCATCCGTAGAAACAGGAGTGTCGACTTCAATTTGAAGATATTTCTCAGAAGTAATTTCAACTTTTTGTCGGATATTTTTGAAATTAAAGTTGAACACGGCTATCGCAGAAGTGCAAAATCTTATTTCGACGAAAAAACACTAAAATCCATGAGATTTTCATGATATTTCATATCATCGATTTGATATAACACTTAAATCGCACTTTGAACATATTTTCCGTAAGTTTTCCGCACTTTTTCACACTTTTTTCATATTTTTTCACTTTTTACAACGACCGGATGCACACTATTTTTCCTTCTGACTGACCGTGAAGAGACAATGGAAACATCGGAGAAGATGAAAGAGAGAGCACGGTCGAACTTTATAGAATATACATACATACATATGTGTGTTCTGGTACATTTGCATATCATTTGTTGGGCAACCGCTGAACTTGATTTTAAACGAATATCATCAAAGTCCCCTTTTAAAATAACTTGTGTAATGCCATACATCGCACTGGACAACAACAAACAAATTCAACTTTGTATGTTTAACTAGATTACTAAAGAAGCAACAGATCGTCTTACCAAAATCAGCATCTTTCCGCACATGTGCAACTGACTGTTGCATTTTGTTAAGAACCAAAACGAGACTCGATTTCGCAGATTTACTACTTTTCTCAATCCCGCTTCATTTTACTGCAAGTCTCTACGTTCATATGCAAGTATGTATACATGTATATGCACCACAGTTCCGTCCACCATCTCAACAGTCAGTGAGAACGAACGAAAAATAGTGTGCATCCGGTCGTTGTAAAAAGTTAAAAAATATGAAAAAAGTGTGAAAAAGTGCGGAAAACTTGCGAAAAATATGTTCAAAGTGCGATTTAAGTGTTATATCAAATCGATGATATGAAATGTCATGAAAATCTCATGGATTTGAGTGTTTTTTCGTCGAAATAAGATTTTGCACTTCTGCGTTAGCCGGTTTAAAGCCGTGTACAACTCCAATTTGAAAAATATCCGACAAAAAGTTGAAATTACATCCGAGAAATATCTTCAGATTGAAGTCGACACTCCTGTTTCTACGGATGCCAGAAAAATGGATCGAAATTTGATGGATTTTAGTGTTATTTTGAGTGATTATGTTTTTTTTTTTCGCATGCAAATTTGTATGCAAATCTCTGTTCAAAATGGCCGTCATTATATGTACTGCCAAGGCAAATAATACTTCATCGAAGTGTGCTCTTCTGTTAATCGTTCAATATGGCCGAGTGTAATTGGGAACCAGCGAAAATAGTGAGATATAGTGCGCGAGTAATATTTTGTAATTTTCCGCAATTCTAAACGTTGCAACTGAAAATTTGAGTTTTAATTTATATCGGTTTGCATGGATGGGGGAGAACATCCTATCGTCTTGTGGCGCAAGTGTTCCGGTTAAGAGACGACACAGAAGGTTCGAGAAGGTGCGCAGATGATTTACGCGAATCAGTTCGATGTGAACGTATCGCCGGTTGTGCCGAATACGATTTTAATTTCTGGTCGGGAGTGCCGATTCGGTATCGGCTCGGGTTTATGAATCTACATCTTTCTCTTAAAAGCCCTTTTCCGCGTATTCCCTTTCGAGTAATATCTTAGCCATCGTTACGTTCGTTACGAAAAGACCGATTTCTGTTTGATGGGTGGGCCGGGAGTGCCGGTACGGTATCGCGCTTGTGCGTCCCCATAAAATTCCCTCGCGTTAGCTTTCCCCTGTCCCCTCTGCCAGCAGCGAGTCTATCGGGAGTGACGCGAGTGCATGTGTTTCAGGACACCCACCGTTGGATAAGCGATGCAGGTAGGTCTTCTGTCTGATTGACATCCAGCCAGCCAGCGATGGAGCAGCTGTACACCTCTTCCGTGATCGACTAAGTGAGTAGCTTATTTAAATATCGCTTTCTGCTCATCTTCGGGAAGTGGTTGGACTTCAAGAGTCATCGGGTCGTGTTAGTATGGGGGGTCCGTTTGGGTCATATTTGGGGTATATTTTGACGCCTTATTTTTAAGTAGTTAGACACAACATATTTTCTTTCTTTTACAGGTCGCAACCGACCCTTTGAACTGGTTTATACCTCTACGTAATGAGTTCAGGGTTGGTTGGCGAATTAGGGCGCTTCTGGAGTTCCTCTTGTGCAGAACTGCAAACGATGGGATTGTTGATGGGCGTAGGGCTAGAGTATTTTTTACTTTTTCTCTTGGTTCATCATTTCTCTCAAATTACATCCATATCTATAAAGTGTCCGTTTCGTACATATACATTTTGTGCAAACAAATATAATATTTTTTAAAGTTTTCATGCAGAGGCATATTGCCAAAAAAATTTAATAAAAATATGATTCGGGAGAAAACTATATTGTACCTACCCACAGAGTAACACAATACTCCTGGGTTACGTGAATTTGTTACTTTTTTCTGCTCTATCGCCTGCCGGCTCTAATTGTAACAAGAGTCATGGGCTAGTGATGATTCTGTGTGGGAGAGGTGGAGGGCGAGTTGATTTTTAAAGTGGAACGCGACATAGCTGGTATTTTGCAGTCCAGTCAGTCCAAAATAAAACTACACACAATACTTTGAACCTTCGACGGGAATACTACTTTCAGCTTGATGAGATGATTGCTTTTTACGTCAAAACGGTTGCACAACGATGGTTGATTCCATTGCGAATTGCTTTTAATTAATACTGTCTCTACTTGAGAGAAACTTGAGCAAAAGAGTAATGATCTCTGGGCAGGAAATTGTTCCAAGAAAATGTCTTACACTTGACTACATTCGCAAAAGGAACTTCATCAAAAATCAATACCCCTAAAGCAACATTCTTGTTCATGGGAATTTGATGAGTCAGCATTCATAAGAAAAGCTAACTGCAAATGGATTGTACATTTAGATATTCTCTCGAAGCATCCATATCGATTTCTAATTCTGCGCGGAATGCAATGAGTTCTATGAATACCTTTCGGTGGGTACTTGAATTCCATATTTTCTCAACACGAGATATGCACCAAATGCAGAAACTGCACATTTGATACATGAGCTCTTAACACAAACTTTGACACGTGAATGGTGCTACTTACAAAGTTGCACGAATGAACGACTTAATCTAGACACTAGAAGTACATACTTGCAGAGCGTGTTGAAAATTTGTCAGAACAGTGATGTGAGAAAGGATGCCATACTAATTGGGATCATATTCAAGAAGGGAATCTTTAATGGCCCAGTATATGGGAAATATGAGCTGTTTACTCCAAATTAATAGCCAGTGTTCGGTCTAGAATACAGCACAATGTGTGAGAGAGAACTGACGTTGAAATAACTTTAAATACATATTTGATGAAGAGACTTGCTTGTTATCAAGATTCTCAAACATTTCTCAAACGCATAGTTGCATAATTTAAAGTATAATCATAAGAACCGCCCGAAAGGTTCGCTCTTTTCGCTTTTTTTAGATTCTGAAATTACAATATCTTACGCTGGCATCTTGCTGACATATTTTTAGATTTGATAAAACGGTATGTAAAGCTAAATTAAAAGGAATATACTAATGTTCAAAACAATCCCGAAACTAATCACTTCATTCTCACCAAAGGGCTGCCCACTGCTACCCACAACAAGCCACAACCTCAATAAAGACCGCATGTTATTTCTTACTTGGCCACATTTGTGCTACTACGTGCTGTGTGCCACAACTTCCAGCACAACTCTATGTTGTGCGTGGTGAAACAAATGAAAACAAAATAAATAAGGGATCGTCTAAGTAATTTCGCACAGCCTACGCGATCTGTTACTGTTTGTTTGGCTCCCAAAGCCACTCAGTTCATTTCATCAAAAGCCATCACTTTAATCAAAAAAGGGTTAATTTTAATTAAACCCATCTAAAATATCCTACATGCTTATGCACAGCCTTAGGTGAACATCCCTCAAACGCGACACGTAATCTCTAATGATGCATGACCTCAGTAGGAATCTCATTATTAAGGCCTAAAATAAACAAACCCACTTAAAGCGAAGTAGTTTTCATTCGAGCAAACAAAAAACACACGATTATTTGCAATGGAGTTTTTTTTTTTTGTTTTTGCTCGTCTACAAAATGCAAATTCACACAGCAAAATGTACTTAACGAAATTTATGCACAACTATGCTGGCTGCTGGCTGTGTACGTGTTGTCAATTGCCTCCGACAGGTCGTGAGTCCGGTGAACCTCGATTACCACGAAAATCACTGCCGACACTCTGCTTTATAATTGGAATGTGAATCGGATTGGCTCAATTAAATCAGTGGATAATTAGCTTTCCTTAGACAAAAAAGTGCTAATTGAACCAATCATCAGGATAATCGTTTTATGTGCACTCGAATCATGGCTAAGGCCACGTGGGGTATTTCGTTTTTCTTTTCTGTTCTGCATTCTGCCGGAAACGCGCATTTGTGGGGAGTTTTATTTCTTCAACACCAGAAATGCTTGGTAATGGTGCTCGGGCACGTAACGATGTTCATTAGGTTAATTTCCAAATAGCATTGCGTGATTGGATAAGTTTCACCACAGAGTAGCAAAAAAAAGGACGTCGATCATTTCATTTGGCTGTAAAAATCTTCGCGGTTTTTTCTTCCTGGACTGGACATAGTTTATGCCGCATGCACGGTATTATAGCTCCTGTCTAAGCTCACCTTAATCCGTTGTAATCGATGCGCTTTAGGTGACTTAATACTTCGTTGTATTTTGTTTGCACTTAGATAGACAATTGTCTCATACTGTGACCCCAATAATGTTCTTCCTATAGGCTCCATTCACCATCGACAATATGGACGATAAATAACTTCATCTAAACATTAATTAATTTGATCAGAACTCATCCCGCATTATGTCCCCCAGTTCCGGTCAGTGAGGAATCTCACCCTAGAGATAATAATTGCATGCTAGTGTACTCATATGCGACAACCACCATCTAATTATTCTGGATTAATTATTTTTCCACCGACCACGCCTAAGAGGAGAGGTGGACAAAAAAAAGAAATTTGTGCTAATTAATTTCCACAGACTTATCATCATCATCATCATCGGCTTAACAATCCCCGCCATCTGAATCTTCATGAAATTGTGCTTCGACATTCAACCCACCACTTTTCGTGTAATTCTCTACACTTTTCCCAGCTCGGTGACCCCATTCTCTGATGGTCACTTTAGTGAATGTTACTGACTTTCTGACTCAGTATTCTGATTTGGAATTATTTTTGGATTAAGAAAATAAAATTGAAACAATTACAGCGCGTCGAAGTGAGTGGATAGTGATTTTATTGTTAGGATTTAAAGATTGGGATGGTTTAACCTTTAACTGGTTGATGCTGGCAGATGAATGTGAAGGTATATGTATTGATCCCCTGGAGGGTTAATTGATACGATGCTGTAAGAGTCACGTAACCGTGATTTGCGGCAATTTGTTATGAGAATTTATCCATTTCGGCCTATTGGGTACTTCCTAGCAAATGCGCACAGGCCTGTGGTGAGTTTCGGTGGTGTCTAGTTTACTTTAAGCTCACTAATGCCTAGGGGTGTTTTGCCTGCTGCCAAATATAGACCATGCATGGGAGGAGCATAATTGTTGCAATTAATCTCATCGCCTTGCCGAAGAATATCTCACTCTGGCTACGTGGATTTTATTTTTGGTTTTCCTAAATGGAAACACAGTCTTCTCCTCCTTGCAAATTTCAGCTTGTACAAACGTGCTGGCATTTGGCTTCACGTTCATTCTTCATTATGCCAGCATATGGCCAGCAGCGTCCATTTTAGGATCCAACCTGACCGTAGAAAGCGAATGTTTCCGCTGCCATTGTTTGAGCTTGAAAGTGATGAAAAATCAACCGAAATGTCGAATATCAGACGTAAACAAAATGTCTTCCATCAAATGTATAACTTTCCATTTGCGAAATTAATCCTATCCCCGCATTGTAAGGCTTTAGCTCTTTTTTTCTTAAGGAAAAGTCAATTAGAACGCACTCTCTTGATACGACTTCGACCAAGTTGTTTACCTTGTATCCATCACTTGTGTTGGGTTAGCTATCGCCCTAATTGACACCAAGTGTATGTATTATTATGATATCATTTTTATTATATTTTCATCGCATTCCCCCAAAAATATCACATACCCACCATCCGACTACAGAAGAGTCGGGAAAAAAAAGGAATATAATAAACCTGTCAGTAAGCAATTAGCTTCAAAATCCTCTTTAGTATTCGCCAAAAGCCACCCCCACTTGTTACATCTCGAATTTCAGTTGTTCGCTCATTCTGTGGAAATTATACCACAGACGCACAGGATATCATTTAATACTTTTGTAAACAATTTTTTTTTTTGTTCGTCATATTTCTTTGCAAAGACCTACACAGTAAGACCCTCCTCGCAAGGTACACACATTCCTCGTTTATCAAAAAAAAGTGAACTTCCCTTCCTCTGGCAAGAAAAACTCATTACTCTTGTAGATCAATATTTTGCAGAATGAAATTTTATGAATGGCTGACATGCAGGGTGACTGAAATAAATTCACTGTATTCTAGCGAACCTACTCTAGTATCTAGTTGAGAACCAACACACAGAATTGAGTTGGAGTACCTTTGTTTGATGCAACCCTATACTTGAACGTTTTGTCTCGGTTACCACATTCTCTTTGTTTTCCATCACAACGTGGGATGTTCTTTCTGCAATTAGCGACACACTTCTCTGTGAAGAGAAAACTGCTGGATGTGCCATTAAATTGCGATTAATTTTCCATGTACCATATGGTGGGACGATCCACTGTGAAGGTGCCTGGGTGGTGATTGGGGAGCGACCATTCCGGTGATGATTGGTCGCCATTGCAAACGCGATTCGGTTCGGGATTTATCAATTAGCGTACTTGATGGGAGTTTTCAAGTTTTCCTATTTATGGCATCATGAGATCTGAATTATGCTAACACGTGTATTTATGTCGATAAGTGAGAAATTTGACGGAATGAGTTCTAAATCATTGACGTGCGATAAGTGGGGACAAAAATCCTGCTACACACAATCTTTGAGTGCTTGCTGCTGCGGTGGTGGAAATCCCTTATGAATCTCTCGTCTTAATCTCTAGAACACCAATTGAATTAAGGTATGTGGTATGTGCCACTCTTCACATCCAACGAATGGCCCCCTCCCCTTCAACATCCAGCCTGGAACGAAGCGCGTATGTAACATCAAAGAGTTATAATGAATATTCAATTTGCAAATATGTAATAATGTATAAGTGAAAAGTCACATACGCAGCACATATTCGCCGCAGGATATTCTCTAAGTCAACAGGGCCTCTTGCATCTACTAAGCCTCCCCCCCCCCCCCCCCCGCTTTTTCAAAGACTAGGAAAATCAATTGTTAATCGAAATTCCCTCGATGAAAAGTCTGCATGTAAATAAATAAAACGCTCCGGAAGGAAATCAATCAATTCCCCGTGTACACGAAACGCTAACAAGAAGCGGCATACCTTCTGTCGGGACAATTTCAAATCAAATAAAATAAAATTCATATGAAAATTATTTTATTATCGTGCCACAATGATACACCACGTGGGCAGAGGAAATACGTGCCGGGGAAAAAAAAGAAAAGAAAAATGTCATACAGCCGTGGGCTGATTTAATCATACACATTCACAAGCATAACCAAATGCGAAAAGATTTCCCTTAGAACTTAGAGACGACAAAAATGAGAAAAGCCCTTGTTTGTTGTTGTCTCATAAATTCCTATTTTGTCATGTACTCGTCAGAGAAGGATACATGTTTTATGATTATTTTGTCGGGCGTTTTATTGAAATTTACGCACCAAATGAATTGTCATATAATTGATTCCAGTAATTGCTATTATTGTGTTCGGCGAGAGATGTTGCACGTTCAAAACAACAGCCAGTCGGTTGTATTTTGAGACGGAATTTTAATTGGCAACAAATGGCTGCTATAAGGAACCGTCGTTCGGCCCCCCTTATGGAACTGCCGCAATGTGTTTATGGCGAAAGCACTGGTTTTTTTCCACAGGAACACATACAACATGGAGTGCTACAGTGGATGATGGAGATTTGCAAAGTTTAAACAGCGTAAATGAAACCCCAGTCATGTGTGATTTCCTTAGCAAATTACTGTGTTTACAACGCTATAAACGCCTTGCCTGCAACGTAGTTCTCTCACGTATGTTTGTAGCGATTGATGGCCTCTTCGGAAGCCACATAATGGAGCCAAGGCGGGATTTCATTGCATGTCATTCATTTCATGTCACATCTAGTGACTTGCTTATGAAGAACCACATCACGTTCTAACCACGCATCTAAAAAAATCAAGAAAGACGAACTAATTACAGCAATCATCAAGATACTAAATTCTGCGGGCAATTGCAAAAAGAAACCTTAACTCAGAATTAACAAACTCGTTTGAGTCTGCAAAAAAACATCAAATAGAAAACGATTCAAAGCACTTGAACCACGACGGGGATATACAACAATGCTTCAGTATTCTCATATGCCTTAGTCTTCTTTTTTACAAATGCGATCTCCCTTAACCTTGAAGCGATGTTTATTTGCACTAAACACATATATACTAAAAGGTCCTTTTTCAAAAAGAAAAAGGGCGTGAAACGGAATCATGGGCCAGTTCAAAGGGGCGTAGGTTTCCTCAATAAGGCTAGCTCTCAGGGGTTCGGTCAGAAAACCCCCACAAATGACATAAGCTCAATCGGGGTATCCTCTGTCGGTTCTCCAACATCATAAGGGTTTCAATTTTAAAGAATACCTGGACCTTACGAACATCCTCACACAAAATGTGTGTATGTATATAACTCTCTTAAGAAAGGCGAAGGTCAGTAAGCCGTTACCTTAACGAAATTTCCTTCCAGTCATCAAATCAGAATAGTCTCGTATTCTTCTAAAATTCATTTACAAAGCCTTCCCTTAAATACCCTGAATTATTTAATACTCATCAACGGAGCAAAGACCATAAAAATTACGCTTTGTTACGACCGGCAGTAGACTCTAAGTATTCTATAATGATTACCCGATGCCTCCCCCCCACCACGCCCACCGTACCATCTACCCTGGTTCAAGTGAACTTCCAGTGAAACGAACACTAAGTTCTGGCATTTTATTTGATTTTAATTAAAAATCGAAACGCCGAGGGATCTCGGTCAATGGCCGTTGGTAACAAAAGAAATTCTTCCTTCCAGGCAGGCAGCCACATCAACGGTAAGCAAATTGAATGTCATAATAGGCGGATAATGCGAATGACATAGACGCTACCACCAGTTGTACAGATTGGAAACGAGATACATTTACTTTTTAGTTATAAACAAATTTACTGTTTTCCAACAGAATGACAATGGGGCCCAGGGCGCGGCGCAGCGGATGGGAAGACATTTTCCAAACCCCCCTCCGTCATCTTTTGCTTGGCAATTTGAATTCTTCGACCAAGGTCCCCACGCTCATCAGAGCACAATAACGTTGTTAAAAACTTTCCACTTCTTCCACGGGACCTGAGGCTGAAAATGTACGTAGTACAGTCTATTGTCTAGGGTTTATGATTAATTTTGTCACCCAATGACAATTAAAAGGAATGCCAGCACCATCAGTGATTTACATTCAAACCACTAGCTGTCATTATGGCAGTGGGCTGGCAAGAGAGTCCGCCTTGCATTTGAGGGTGCTCGTGGTGACTGGTGGGGCAACAACAAGTTGTCACTTGGCGGTAATTTGAATCTTCCATTATGCGGCCAGACACATTCATATTGATTTTGAAAGTCCATTGTGTCAACTGAATGGACTCGATGGGCTTTGCTCGTGTATTTCTTCCTTGGGCATGAACCGAAGGAAAACCGAGGAAAAAGTCACTTGTTGATTATAGACAGACCGGAAAAGTAATTGCTGTGAGGGCGGTCGCTGTATACTGTGTGAGATGCGGGACATTTGTTTAGGCTCCGTTGTTGCTATGCCATGCAAGCTTTGGCAAATTAGTTCGGAATTATGACTTCCATTTGGGTGGCTGTTGTTTGTTTGGCAAGGGAAATGAAATTTGGCTGAATAATGATGGGCAATTATGGGCAAATCAATGTGGTTTTAAAATGCATTATTGAAAACCGTTTAAACGCTTATATTGACTTAATTTGAAAATGAATTAAAATACAAAGAAAAGGTGACATATTTATACACATTCTAGTTTGTCAAAATCTGTCTAAACACTCTAACTTCTATTTACCAAATCCAACTAGGCAAACCTAACATAAAAGGATTAAGAAAACCGAAACCAGATGACATGTTGTTCGTTCCTTTTAATTGCCTTATGTATGAGCAAAATTAATTTCGGATCCAAATAGAGTCGCCACCTTCCACCTACCACCGCCGCCCAATTTTCAAACTTCCTTTCAACAAAAGTTTTTGACCAACAATCCCATTACAAAACTTCGCAAAGTGAATCTATTCAATTTGCATATTCGAATATCCATCTCGCACTCGGTTTCCTTCCGAATCAAGGATATTAATGAACCAAATCCATTAGCAGGGTCTCGACTTTGTCCTCAATCCAGCCAACTTTATGGACTATAGCTTTACGCTACATTTACCCCGGCTATTTTTTTGCTTTTTTTTTTTAATTTCGCCAGAGTTCGTTGCATGTCGTTGGGTTGGATGTGGTGTCTACATTTCGTTCCTCTATGGATTTCTTCTGCCCATATTGTTTTGCTCTAGAAAAGGAAACAAAATCGATTGCAACTAAAGAATTCCCACGGAATATCGATTAAGTCGTGAGTGCCTTACGACTGCTTACGAGAATTAAGAACATTATCCTTCACGTTACTTCAACAAGGGACTTTCCGTGATTGAGGGTGACTTTTTGAAAAGCCATCAAAGCATTAAGCAAGCCTTTTTCTGTTCATTCTACTCGCTCGTTAAATATGTATGTGTATACAGTTCAGACTTCAGACTAGCCACATGCAATCCGTTCCCAAGAACATTCACTTAAGCCAATGCGTATACATATGTACGTCACGTAGCTCTTCAATTCAAAAAAAGAAACCTTCACAATTCACCGATGCCGTGCAGTCACTTGTTGTTGCCGGGGATGCAGAACTTGTGGCACGACTGATAGCTTTTAATTAAACCTGAAAATAAAAGCTAACCAACCATAAATCGTCTCGGTCAATGGGTGAAAGGACAACCTCCAAGTGCTCCGCTCGCTCGCTCGAGGTTCCTTCATAGCTTCAGTTTTATAACTCTACCAACAAGGTGTAAATTAATTAGTCCGACCACGATAAAAATGAGTGAGGTCAGCGTTGAAGAGCTTCGAGCTATGCATTTACAGTCTTAGGCGTAAGTTTTGTCCGTTTTTCTTGAAAATTTGCTCAATTTTCCCATTCCCCCTTCAATACAAAATGGGAACACGCTGTTCTTTTAACACAAACTGTGTGTGTGTTTTCAGATTATGAGCACAGTTACGTTCAATTACAGCCAATATTTGTCACCCTCGGATACTATTAGCCGTTGAGATATATGGTATTCATTTTGATTGGATTTCCGCAGGAATATACGTACATGCTCCAGTGATGCTCAGATTTATGGTCGCACAAGATTTAACTGGTGATTCCAGGTTGAACACAAAGTGGAGCAAACCGATTTATGGCCCTGTGAATAATGTCATTCGGTTCAGCAAAGCACATTGAAAGGGTTACAAGTTATTCCTCTTGGTGGATTCCGCATACCTTGTAAGTCGTGTACACACACAAAAGAAAAAAAAAACCAGAAACTCCTTAACTGCGCACAGAGAATCCCCTTTGAAAATGGATCGGTAACCAGGACATTGTATTGAATGAGAAAAGAAAATAGATTTACATATGTACATCTGCGCGGTATCCTCATGTGTACAATTTCGTCAGGAGAACAGAATATGGACATCCCAGATGTAGTAGTTATTTAGCCAGCCAGTCAGCTTCAGTAACCATTCATGTTGTTGAGCCGTTTCTATCTAGTTTATCTGTTGTGAACGGCTTTTATGTACCATCAGACGAGCATGAAACCAGATAAGAGACAACAGCAGTTACAGTAAATGTTGGCATGACATTTTCGAGAAATTAGATATTTTCAATCCTCCGAATGCTGCCAGGAGCAGATTTACAAATCACTCGCATAGGAAAAGCACTGAAACCCTTTGTCCGGTTTTGATTGTAAATGTTTCCTTTCGTTGCTGCTTCTTCTTTATTTTTAATCGGTGATAAACAGTCTTAAGCAGTCAGTGAAAATACCATGCACCCACTCATTTAATCACAAGGATGTAGGGAGGAGCATCGAGTGGACTCTTCCTGAGACGTGCACATCCACATGATGTCTCATCTATGCATTCCAATGTCACCAGGCGACGGGGTGGCTATTATTGACATCGTGTGGGAATAATTGATATGTACAAGGAGTAATCCGTTAACAGTACCATCTCTACAAGGAATTCATTTGATTGGGTATACAATGGAAATGTGATTGTGATTTGTTCGATAGGCATTGACAGACATGAAGCCAATTGATGATGACAACAAATAATGTGTGTGGCTGTGTATGTTAGACGGGATGTTCATGAAGTGACTCTCCTTTAAAAGTGTGATTTACTAGAAGTATACAGGAGGATTGGGCTGATTTGTTTCTAGGGCAGCATGTGAAGCGATGAGCTGTGGAAGGTGATCAAATATTGAATGCAAATTTAGTTACGACACGCATAACGTATACTGGCTACTCAATACATTGAGGGTGCAACAGATCCATGGCCAGTGTAGAAATACTGTCAACTTAGACTTATACACTGGTCTAGTCAGACATTTAATTTTCTGTGGATCATACGTTGTGTACACAGGCAAGCGTATCACAAAACCTTTCCCCGGTGCTCAGTTTAATAGAAAACAATTAGTACAATACATCTCGAATAATAAAGAAAAAAAAGTTAAATTAGAAAATTAATTTATTGTTTGACAGAAAAATTTAGCAGTTCACCATCCAGGAAATTATTTATACCCCACTCAACGGCAAGTCACTGCTTGGGCTGTTTTCAAACTTTAATCAACAACCACAGAGCCTGGTAACGGTCTACGAGAAACGTCGATTTTGATTCAACTTTCAACTGCAGATGTTTATTTTGTAAAAGGACACAACCCAAAGGCGAAATTTTGTACGTTCCACTCACAAGAAAACACCACTTAGCGAAACTTTTTCCATAAATATATTCATCCCTGCCGCTGGGCGTTGCTCTTCACTCTTTCTCCTTCCAATTGACTTCTCTGTATTCGTGCTGCTGAATCTGAACGCAACGAGAAGAATCAACTGGTCCCAAGTTCCAGCATCTTTGCAAGAGCATAGAGCAGACATCTCATCTACGGTATGTGATATCCTTGAAGTGTAAATCTCAAGTGGTGGCACATCTACGTGGCCGCCGAAATTTCGATTGCGCTGCCAAAATTCGGCTCTCAAAAGTTTTCATAATGCGATTTTATCTTAGCTGGACTAAAAGCACACACAATTCAGCAGCCATTAGGGGAGGGGGCGGGGGCGGATTCTATTGGAATTGTTTTTAAATATAATGGACGTACACTTTCAAATGAGTTTAGGTTTTCAAATCATGTGCAAACTCATTTTCTTGCAAACGATCTTAAACGCAAACAGTTTGCGAAAGTCGACCATGATGAAGTTCTAAACACTTTCGCTGTGTTGTTGTTGCCCAGATGTGAAAAATCATCTTAACCAATTTGCAAAACAAGCCAGATGCTGTATATATTGAATGTACAACTCGGGCGCTAGAGTTACATATGTTACTGGACGGAAGAGCATCATCAAACGGAGGAAGGACGATGAAATTTGCATACAATGCTAGTAGCCTTGGTGTACTGCAGTTGACTGTTTATCTAAGTACACACAGATATTCCTTTTGCCTCCTAGGACCTGTGTAACACAGTTAGACCCACCAGGAGTTCATCTGATTTTCGGTATTCAACTTGCGGGGAATGAGCCAAAATAGAGAGCCCCATTCCTTCGAATGAATTACTAAAAGTTTTCAACCCGACGGAATGGAACCCTACAGATTCCATTAATGTGGACAGTTATTGCAAGTTGAGATTTATGCATAGTCTGGTTCCAAGCAGGATATCCGCTGAAGTCATGGGGATTTTCGGTAATCGTTCCTTTGCTGCAGAGGGACACAGTAAAGTGCAAGGATAACCATACATATGTAAAAGTATTCGTACGTATGTGGTACTGGTCAATGATGGCTGAAATTCAACGTATTCCTTGTGTCTGTGAAAAATCGGCGGTTCCATTTGTATCCAATTCAGCTGATAAGAGGGGAAATTATCACTTAGGTTCGTTGCCCAGAGGGGGAAATGTTCCTCGCACTCGTCGAGACGTTGTATTCGTTGTTTGTGATGACATCTCTTCGTCCAGCCAGCCCGAAATCCTAATGAATTTGAATTTGAAAAGTTAGATAGTCGAATGTTATTAATTTCTTGCACGTACTGGAAGAAGAATTCTCCCATGGTCCTGTATCGCAGTTGACTGAGGCTAGGGCAGTAGCAGAGATAGTGAGGAGTGTCCTCTCTTTCTTCCACATTGCCGCATCCTCTGCGTATGTAGCATGGGATAGTTCCATTTCTGTTTCATGGTACTTCAAATGGTTAGAGCTCCGACTACCATCCTTAGTAGGCTTTTGCCACACTGAAGGGGTTTTTCGGTTTTAGTTCTATTTATATCGAGCCATAGTCTTACAGGTGGTTATATTAACCCACCTTTCTCTTGCTAGTTCTTGAATTTTATCATCCACCTTCTTCCTGACATCTGTCAGTGATTGTTGAATCCATTCGATTGCCTGGGATGGGTCGATTACGGCCCCCTTTCTTCTGCTGCCTCATTGAAGGCTATGTTCCTGTTATTGAGTGTTGCGCGCTTAGAGCTTTAAGTTCTCGCGGCAGCTTGCCACCAACTTGGGCTTGATTTCTATCGCCGTAATTGCTTTTATGGCCGCTTGACTGTCAATCAGAATGCTAACATCAGTATTTCCAACATTGTTATCATTCTCGCCGCTTCTCTGACTGCCAGGACCTTCGCTAGAAAAACAGTGCCATACTCAGGAATCCTGATAGAGCAGTGCATTTTTAACAATTCGGAGAAAATGCCCGCACCTGTGCTTGTTTGCATCTTCCATCCATCAGTATATACTTGGATGGTCGACTTATTGATGGGTTCTCTTCTGATCCACTCCTCCCTCGGCGGGAAATAGCACACAAAGGGTATTTCAAAGTCGAGGAAAGGGAGTGTATAGGCACATACGGACTGTTCTCTTTGTAGTCTATTCAGTATACTAGCATGTCCAATGGGAAATGGGCTCAAAAATGAGTCCATACCAACACATCGTTGGGGAAAGTTGAAATATTAATAAAAAAAAAAAGAAAAACAAACGTCTTACATAATAAATAAATTTTATTTAAATATTTTCTTTTTCTCGCAAAACATGAAATATCTTTTTCTTCTTCTGTATAAATATTTACAAATTTGACTTTGCGTTCAACTCTCGCACTCTCACGTCCTTTCTTGATCAACCAGCTACTTTAAAAGCTCCGCATTTCGTTTCGTTTCGTTACAAAACAAATTCGAAGACACGCAACAACGAATCAACATAAAATCATCATTTAAATAAAACTTAATCTACTATGGTCATAGTAATTAAATCTGCTCCTACCAGTGGTTATGAATGAAAATATCTTAAAATTAAAATCGAAAACTATAACCTTTAAGTAAAGTGTATATTTTTTTTGTCTGTCTTCTCCGTTCTTCCTCTAGCTTAAGGCATCAACTTATTCTAATCGTTTTCCGTTCACACAATGTTTCTCTTCGATTTACATATTTATTTATTAAATAATGTTTTTTTTTCTTCCTCTTTGCTTTGTACTGAATTCATTTATTCATATTTTCTTTTTTTTGTTTTTTTGTTGAACATTTAATAATTTGTGGATACTTTAAATACTTTGTGCTTTTTTTTAACTCAAAAATTACCGTAGACCGCAGTGACTCTACATGGCCAGTTGCTACCAATTAGATGAAATTTCAAACGAGTGGTTAAACATAAATATTTATGGGGAAATATGTACGTGCATTCCATTCACCTTGATCAAAGAACAAAAAAAAAAACCAGGTATTTTATCTCCAAATAATTGAATGCAATTAGTAGTGACCATATGTGCGGAGAGAAAGACATCGAGCTCAATCACTCAATCTCGCACCTCATTGTTGCCGTGGTTGGTTAGTTTGTCCTCCGCATTCATCGCAAGCTCAAGCGAAATTTTGAAAAGCTCATCCTGTGCCAAAAAAGGATTTCATCAGCAATACAAAGGAAGACAAAAACTACAAAAGGTTAGGGGGGAGGGGAGAGAAGAGATGGGATGTTGCCCCAAGCTCAATTGGTAAGAAGTATTCCGCTAGCCCCTGCCGATGGCAAATTGAACGTGGAAAGTGTTTGTCATTTACTTCCCACACCTACCAAGGCCTCGTCCATCAACTCGTCGTCTGTAATGCAAGGCGAATTGGAATGGGGTGATGGCAACACCACCAGCGGTGAAGGAACGGGTGATTTGAGAATATGCACCGAAACTGATGGCGATGGTGGATGCTGGTGAAAGGGAAGCTTATTGGAAATCTGAACTGACGAAGACTGAGAGTGCACAACCGGTGCGAGCAGTTTGATGTCATTTTTCAATGTTGATGATGACAATACGGGCGCATCGTCCGTAGCACAGGGTGTCGATGGAGGGCGCATTGTGATATCATTCACGTGACTATTTGTTTCGATAAGCTGCCCGCGATATGAGTTGAAGTGTGCAGAAGGGACAGTGGATGTGGGTGTGGATGTTATAGAGGTAGTTATAGCTGTGTGACAAGAAATATTAAAAAAATCTTGTTGCTGACCTTTGCTTGTAACAGTGCCAGAAATTTTCGACAGTGTTTTGTTTGAATCGTTGCTGTTGCCACTACTCTCCGAACTACTGGGCGTTGGTGAAGGTGTAAATGTTGTTGCCGGCGTTGTTGGGGCAGATGTGGGACGGGGTTTGTTGGCTGCATCAGCCGTCGGGTCATGAGCCTGCGAATTGGAACTTCGTGCTGAGAGTTTTGGAATTTGAAACTTTGTGTTGAACGTCTTCATGAAGCCCTCCATTGTGGCCATATTTGGCGAGGCGAACTGAAGAATCTTCATTACATCTGTGGGATCTGGACGGGGTGATGCCTTTTCAATAGAATTCGATATTGACCTCGCTTTGGATCCAGACGTTGACTTTCGAAAAGAGTCCGAATGAAAGGAGTTTGTACTGTGAGATTTGGTGAGCGAGGCTCCACTGCCGGAACCGGCTGAGAGTTTAGTCGAGAGACTGCCCGATGAGTTAGATTTTTGAAAATTATGCTTCGTACTATTCTGCGATGAACTGCTACCCGATGAAGATCCCGAGGACTTGGTTACTGGTAAAGGCGGTTGCGTGGGAAATGGGAGAGCAGATGAAGTTTTCTTTGAAGCAGGTCCACTGTTGACGCCCGGCTTCAGACCGGTATGCTTCTTTGGAGAGCTGCTACTCGCAATCATATTGTCTATTTTGGCGTTGCCTGCCTTCGATCTGTTGCTGGAACTCCCGCCATCCTTGCTCTTGGTTTTATTGATTGTGATCTTTATGCCATCCTGGCTAGGCTTCACCATGTATTCGGAACCAGGCGTGCTCATGTTGCTGCCGCCACTCATTCCTGGCGGTCCACTCGAATCGTTCGAAAGCTGGTCACCAACGGTAGAAATCATTAACTTGGAAATTGCCTCGTCAGCAGACGTCTGTGATGACTTCAGCTTGTCAATGACTGCATTGAGGGATCCCTTACGTCCTTTATCACTCTCGTCTGTTATCGTTGACAGTCCCGTGAAACCGATATGGTTGCCAACGTCCAGTGGCTTCAGTTTGATTGTGGCCGACTTGACCTTAGGACTTGAGGGGGTTTTTGAATTTGGAATGGTAGCATTTAGTGAACGCTCCTTAGCATCCTTGTCACGCAGTTTCGGCGCTGACGATGTGCCTGGAGACGATGACATTGGTCTGGTGGGTAAAGCCAAGCTCGATTTTTCATTTTTCGGACTTGTTGCGTTTTTCAAAGTGGACATGCTTGGTTTCCCAGAGCTTCCGTGTTTCGGGGACAATGTGCCAAATGGGCTCTTGGGGCTGGATGAGGCGTGCTTTGGACTGGTGTACACCGGTGAATGCTTCGGACTTGGCTTTGTGCTGGGCGATGTATGAACAACAATCGAAGTCGACTGCGGTGAATATTTTCGTGACAACGAGTTGGGGTCGGATGCTGGAGAATTTTGACGCGAAAACAGCTTCTCAGGTGGACCCATGGGAGAGTCCTCGCGCTTTTTCTTCCTCTTCTTTTCGCTCTTACTGGATCCATCCTTCTCGTCTGTCGACCGTTTGCCTGAGCTAGAAGTCTTTTTCTCTCCACTCTTAACGCCGGTCACTGAGACAGTGGGTATCGACGGTGAAGATGTGGCCGTGATGGGATTGATCGGAGTTATGGTTATGGTCGTGGACAGTGACGATTGTGACGGCAGTGTCGTCAGGGGAATTATTTCAATTCCCGGCCTTTTGTCTAGGACTACTGCGGAGGGACGCACCGATCCACTTGAAGTCGCCTCCAGCGAAGACGACACCGATATCGGCGTTATACTGACCGTATTGATGTTCGTTTTGTCCTTCCAAATTTTCTGATACTTTTCGGCAATGTCAGCGCTCCGTTCTCGATCAGCCTTTACGGCAGAGAATGCAGACGATAATGTGGGTGTTGATAAAGATGTAGATGTTGTTAATGACGATGATGACAATGATACAGCGACTCCAGATGCGATAACAGCAGACGCACTCGCGGCGAGACCAGCAAAGATAGATACATCGTTGGAATTACCGCTCTGTCCTGCTGCTGATAATGTGCCCAAAGAGCTGGAGTCGTTGCTGCTAATATCAGACTGCAATGTCAGATTACTCTTTGGGCTCTTACAAAAATCCTCCTGTTTCAATTCGCCTTTGAACTGCGGTTTGATGAGGCTGCTCACAGAAGGACCCCCTATACTACTCGAAGCTACCGATGAACTCAATTCAGGAAATCCATCGGCGGAACTGCTTCCGATTCCTGTTGCGTGAAAGAACTGTCTGTTCCCTCCGCCGCCGAAATTGCCATTCATAGACCCCCCACGGTCACCCAAATTGGATTTGCCAGAGCTTTTCATGTCACGGAAATCACCACCGCTGTTGCGATTCCCCGGATCATTCGGCCCGGGCGCTAGATTAAAATTGCCATAGTCACCGCCAATTCCTCGCTGAAAGCACTTCATGCGCTCCTGGTCCCAGTACTTAATTAAGCTTCGTATGGTTATAGGAATGGAGAGGCTTTTCTGCACAATAAGAGTTAGCTTTCCTACCAGAGACTCATAGTTATTTGAGAGCGAGTAGATTTCACACGTGACCAAGCCCTGATCGGTGAGATTGAATTCTACTGTCGCCATGGATTCCTCGTATGGGTGCTCAAGAGCCACGGATATTTTGTTGAAGGAGATTGCGTTCACCTCGAGAATAGTAGTGGATTCTATTTCTGCAAAAAAAAAAAAGGATCTCATTACAAGGGTATAGAGCAGACTATATGACCTCCTTACCTCCTATTTTGGTCTGTGGACGCACACAGCTGGAAAGAAGGGTGTAGAACAAAGCATGCTTCTTCAGCACAGCCAGAATCTTGGGCACTTGAGAGGGCTCGGTGAATGGCACACTAGACACTAGGGAAGCCTGCAAGAAGAAATTCAATGTATTCGGAGAAAAATCATCGCCAAAAGTATGCTCAACCTTCATTTGCTTGTTTTCCGTGAAGAAGTAGCACTGAATCTGGTCCGGAAGGCAGACGTACAGCCCCTTCGATGCATTCTGCAATTGATTCTCGGATGCTGTTTGGACAACCAGCTTCATTATGGATGGTGGTTGAGTCTTATTGTTGTCAGCAGTCTGCACAACACCTGGCTCCAGTGGAGTGGAAGTAAGTGCCCGCAACATGTTCTGGCACACTGGCAGCGGTTTATTCAAGCGCAGCACAAAGGTAGCGGGTAACAATGTAGAATTCAACGCAGTTAATGGTGAATATACCGGAACGTCCGTCATACTATCGTTGGTCAATGTAACTGTTGGCAAAATTTGCAATTTATTAGCTGAGGAGGCTTCCAAGTTGACAGTGACACTCATTCCTATGTTTTTGCTCGTGATGAGGTCAATAGAAAGGGGAACCATGGATTTTGATTCCAAACTTATCAAATCGTACGGCGACACGAAGTAGGTTAAGCGCATTGGATGTCCGCCGCGCCTCTTGAGCACAATACCAACCGATGACTCGGCCAGAATTGCGTGGGCGTCCTTAGAAAAATTCTGCGCTTGATACAGTGTCCAGAGATCGGTTTCCATCGCTTGTAGGGCAACGAATGCTTTAGTCTTCACCTTTGGCTCTGCGTTGAGCTGATAAATTGACGACAAACCCTCCAGCTGGACGGTGAAATCGGCAAAATCTCCCCGATTCAAGCAGTTCACCAGTTCGCTGCACGACTGCTGCTCTATCTTGCACTCGTGGTGCACCTTGACGTCGGTCAGCGATCCATTTGCGTCAAGAATAATCTCTAAGTAAAACATGTCCGTAGATATAAACAATCCCGAGGTGTCCTCCATGAATTTTAAGCCCAATTGACGGGACAAACTTTCAAGCCGCTCCACCAATCCCTGCCTGGAGGTTACCTTAATGCAGTGCTGCATGCTATCGAGGCATTTTTGCAGATTTGCCTTCTCCACAGCGTCCAAAGCGTAGCGCTTCTCCAGCATAGACAAACGCATCGATTTGGATAGCTCTTGGAAAGTTTTATGCTGCGATGCATGCGAGCGAATTTTCTCCATCAGTAGCTCCCGCTGCCATTGTTTATTCTTCTCAGCAGCGATGCCCAGTGGCCCAGCTGCTGCAGCTTCTACGGGACAAACATGAAAACCTGTTATTTTTAATCAAGGACAGCGAGCGAGCGACACAGACCAATGGAAGACCCTCGCCCTTCACCGTACCACTTACCAGCAGTTGAAGAATTCATCTCTCTATGAGTCCCACGTCGAAAATGGACATTTGAATGATGTAAATATTAAAGAAGAATTATGTTGTGAAGTAGTTCTCTGGATTTGTTAAACTTTTAATCATTTCACATACGAAAGGGATCGTACAACTAAATTATTTCTATCGGCAGATGGAAATCTTGCGACATAATTCACATCGCTAGCCCACCTTCTGAAAGATTAGTTTTGGTTGTAAGTGAAGTTGCTTCTGCTTACACACAATTCGTCCGACGAGACTCTATCCAGATGTGTCATTCAGGCGAGAAATGTGTCTTCTGATTCAGGCACTTTAAATAATTTACTGTACTTTCTTCTATCTTTGAATAGAACATTAGTTGGGTTCCTTATAATTTCGCTGACAATTGATAGTGAATTTGGTTTCTATTTAAGTTAATGCAATCTTCTCTCGTTTTTTTTTTTATTCAAATTCGTGCCTGCTGAAAATAAAGTACTCATTCCCAATCGTGAAAGTAAAGTGAAACGGTTGTGTGAAGCAAACAGGTCTAAACGAGACTCGAACTATGCCGTTCCACTGTCACGAAGTGAAAAGTGAAAACGTCGATCAAGACCCGAACCTCGTTCATTTAATTTCGTGCGGCAATCGGTAAAGGATGTGGTGGCTGCAGAGATGGATATCAGATAGATTTAATCTCGATGAAAGGCTGAAATCACAAGTTTCTTTGATGAAATGTATTGGTAAAGCTAAAAAAGTACAATTGATGTAATCCCCCAAGTCCACGTGCAGGATTTTCGAATGCGGTTATGGACGGTTTCCTCCAAGTAAGTACATCGCCCTTCGTTTTTTTTGTTCCACCTTTCTGATGAACAATGTGATAAATGAATACTGATTAAACGTATACATGCACCACCAACTGACTAAATTCTAAACATTTTCGCTTCCTAAACTGATGATGAGATGAACACAACTTACCGAACAATTTATTTTATTCTTCCAGACCGTGATTGCTGGACGTGAAGCTTCCGCAGAGGTAAGTGCTTCATATGATGAATGAAGTAAAAAAAGAAGAATCCAATGATGAACATGTTTCAAATGAATGCAATGATTAGATGGTTACATGCACCACCAACTGAGAAATGTTCTTTCATATATCTTCATGTATTCTTTGCTATTCGTACTTATCGATACGTCTTTACAGACTTGATCCCTGCACGGAGAGAACTGCTGTGTCAATAAGCTACGCCCTAAAAGGTGCTACGGTAAGTTTCGCATTCAACCGTCTAGTATACATACTTCATGATGAACATGTTTCGTATGAACAAAATGATTTCATTTTTACATGCACCACCAACTGAATACAAATTGTATTCAAAGGCGTGCAGCCATGTCATAGAGACTGTCTAATATGCATTATTTTGTTACAGGTTCCACATCGCCGTCTCTGTACGTGCCCGAGGACGGAAGACGCCAGCAGATAATATATGTACATATATTCGAACTTGAATTGCTTGTCTAATAAAGAATAAGAAAAGCAAACAAACTGTTTTTAACGTTCACATTCTGTATTCCTCTCTGTCCTTGACCTCTTCTCCGAAGGGCCCAGTTATTTACTTCTGCTAACTGCTACATTACTTGCTTTATAACTACTATTTTTGGGTGACGCGACTAAGAGAATAGCGGCGAGTAGCTGATAATTCCTTCAGTTGCTTAACTTAGAGGCGTTCAAGGTCTGGTATTCCTCTCTGCCTCTTATCCAAAGGGCACAGCTATGTATTATCTGACAATTCCTTCATCTGGGGTGTTTTTTTTTTCATAAACGTTGGAAATCTACGCTGGTACAACCGCATCTCTTTTCTCATGCGTTTCTGAACACGGCGCAAATGTCTGCAGGCTTTAGTACAAAACATTTGTCTTCCAATCGACCCTATTTGCAGTCAAAAATGATGACTGCGCATCTGCCCGAGATCGATGAGCTATTGCAGTATGAACTGCAGTTCATCTAAGCTAGTACGATCTTAAATCTGTTAATGAACATGGAGTCCCTCGTTAGGCAGACGTTTATGAAAACGAGAATTGCGATTGATCCTTCGTATTCCCTTTTATCTCTTTTCGTTTTTTTGAATTGCTTTATTCTTGCCTCTTGCTCAGTGTTGGGTATTGGTAGCATGCTATGCATATGTAATAAAGAGGAAGCGGAAAAGGAATTGCAACTGGGTTATTTCTACGTGAAAAAGTGGCTTGCGATCACAAAAGGGAGTTGCAGAAAATCGCCAGCAAAAAGTTGCGTGTGATAAAGCGGCCTTAAGGCGACGTTCACGTTCTTTATTCCTCTCTTAACCTTTTCTCTGGAGGGACCATTTATTCAAATATCTGATAAATAACTGCTAAAATCTGTGCAGTTGGTGGCCCGTGGCGTTGTGGGTATGTGCGTCGACTCCTATGCACTTGGACCGACCTGTCTAGGTTCGATTCCTGGTACGACAAGAAATACTTTTCACTGCCCCACCTCTTTCGAGTCACTGACAATGCTCAAACTGTCTGGAAAAAGCTTCGCAAACTTGGCCGTTCGGTGTCGGCATGGCATAAAAACTGTAGGTCCCCTCCACTCGTGAAAGAACAATAGCACGCACAACACTAGTGGTTGCTGGGAAGCTAGGCCCTGGTCCTCTACGGGCTGTGCGCCACCCGTATTATTAACTGTCAAAATCTAGTTGAAACTGTTCCCCAGTAGCAGTCGTTCCCTCCCGCACCACAAAAAAGAAAACCAACGTTTATCTGATAATTTCATATTTTGTTTCTTTTTTTTTTATATATATAACATAAAATAATTATAATATAGAATAAGAATAATTGAAAATTATATTAAGCATAAATACTTGATTTTTGTTATACGTTTTTTAATCGATTTTTTTTTTTTTTCATTTTTATGTATATATATATGTATGTTAAGACGAAGTTCAGTATGTTGTGTGTGAATGAATAATATGCTCTTCTGCGCTCTGCAAGTTAGTACTAGGGGCTGTTGTTGTTAGACGCGTCCTTGAGTACGCTTAGTAGATTGGTTTCCTGCCGCAGTCAGTGACTTACGCAACGTCCTGGGGTTGTCTTGGATTCGGTTGTTGCCTGGAATTGACATAAGTTGAAGAACCACCACCGGCGCCGGTGGCTCCTCCCCCACCAGTTGTACGACCACCACCGGTACGGGGTCCATTCATCCCACCACCGGTCATAGTGGACATGGTCGATCTGGTATTGTTGCCGTTGTTGGAGTTAGAGTTGTTCCGACTGTTGTTGCCACTGTTGGAAGCATTGTTGTTGCCACTACGAGGTCTGTAGTTGTTTGTATTGTCGTAGCGTTGGCCATTACCACTTTCTTTGTTATAACCGCCGCCGCCGCCGCCACCACTACCACCGCCGTTACTGCCACCTGCGTTGTTCGAATTTCCATTTTGATTACCGTGATAGTAAGAGTTGTTGTCGTTGTTGCGGAAATACACCCCACCACCACGTCCGCCACCATTCTGCTGTGATTGCGACGAGGGGTAGTTGTTTCTGCCACGGTATCCACCGCCCATGGCGGAACCACCGTTGCCGCCACGCATGGCGCCGCGATCCATTCGGTCCATACCGTTGTTGCCCCGTCCACCATCCCGTCCGCGCTGATCGTTACGATTATAGTTGTGCCGTGACCTTCCTCCCCCGTAACCGTCGTTCTGATGACTACTGCTCGACCAATGGTTGCTTTCCTGTCTGCCTTGGTGGTGATTTTCATCGCTCCACTCGTTCTTGCGCGAGTTCGAATTCGCGGTGGAACTAGAATCCGATTGGTTACCACCTCCTCCACTGTTCGAGTTGAATAAGGCTGCGCTATTCATCTCACTGCTCCACTGATTGGTTTCGGTCGGATTTACTCCCTTCGATTGCGAGTTATCACGACGGCGATCTTCGCGATCATTCGATTCCCATTCGCTAGAGGGAGTCGTATTGGCTTCCTCTGTACTAGACAAGATTGTTTCGTCCTTGGTCGGTTCGATTGACTCTTGGTAGGGATCAGTTGGCTGTGGGACTGCAGACGATGGGTTCAGCACTTGTACGGTCGCAGCTACTGGGCTGCCTTCATACTGCTGATAGCCGGCTATATTAACGCGATTCATCATGACGACTGCCCCTGGATGTTGAGCTTCTATCGGGGCCTGATGATTTGTAGCAGCAATCATTTGATGCTGAACGGACAAGATTGCCGGGCTAGCGTTGACCGCTGGGGAGAATACTGGTTGACCCATCTGCTGCTTGTCGGTCGGCACGCAGCTTAGAGGAGATTGAAGAGACGTGGCCACGGAATTGGCAGCAACAGGATATAGTGTCGCAGGCGCTTGCACGATTGGAGGGAATGATTGATTTGTGAATGTTTGTGTTGGGATAGGTGCAGCCATGTTGACATGGGCTCCTTTAGGTAGTGTTTGTTGCGGTGGCTGTTGCGATGTGTGGGTTGGTTGTTGTTGTTGCTGCTGCTGCTGCTGCTGCTGCTGAACAACCGGCGATTGAACCAACTGCATCTGATGCTGCTGTTGTTGCTGTGGTGGAGTTGGCGGTTGACCTTGGTGTTGGTTAAATACATTTGTGCACTGCGTTTGTACATCATTGGGGTTGCCGCCAAAGGTGGTTGCACTCAAATCGGGCGAGTCGACTTCGCTGTCCTGCAGAAAATAAATTTTCGCTCCGCCAATGACCTCGGCCAATGGACGCATTTGCTGCAAGTACTGCTGGTGCTTGAAGTAAGCTTCCTCAACCGCTCGAACAGTTGTGGCTGGATAATGGCCTGGAACCGGTGCAGCAACGGCAGTAACTGCTTGCGGCATAGCAGCGACTGGTGGCTGTTGCATGTTCACAGGACTAGGAACAACTTGACGCGGAATTTGCTGATGTTGCTGCTGCTGCGGTGGCTGAGAGGTATGTGCAGCTGCAATTCCGCTGGTTGGAGGTGGTGTTGGCTGCGGCGGCATCTGATTATGTATTTGCTGTGCAGGATAAACTGAAGCAACTTCGGGGGCTTCCATTACGTAGACGTTATCCAAAACTGGAGAGTTGCCTTCATAATTGGATGGTGGCTTCGTTTGCAATTGCTGATCTTTTGGCGATTGTTGGGGAATTTCATCCGCAGCTACATCGTCAGATCTGTCTTCATCATTAGCATTCGGTTCTTCATCGGGTTCTTGGTGAATATCCGTAATCGCCTCTTCAAAGCCAGGCTCCTCAGCCGCATCCGATTGATTGACAAGATGAACTTTATCCAAATAGCCACAATCTTGAATTTGCTGCAGTAGACGTTTCAAATTCTCAAATGTAGTATCTCCATATTGTTTGGGGCGTCCATCGATCGTCATTGAGAGGTATTCGGCAGCCTTTTGAGCAACATTCAAGAATGGTACATCGTCAGGCTGTTCGGGTCGGTTGGCTATGATATCCGCGTAGCTGAAAAGAATATCCAAACATGAATATAAGTTCGCCTTACAAGATAAAATAAAGTCAAAGAATTTATACAAAAAACACGCTCACTGATCTCAAAAAAAAAAAAAGAAAGAATGGGAATGAAAAGAAAAACTCAATTGAACTGTGTCTAGTCGACGTCGAGCGTCAACAGGGTCGGCTATCATTTCGAACAGATAACATGTATACACTATTTTCGAAAACAAAAAAGCCGGCTTTTTCGCATCGCGCACCTCGAAATCGATTGCGGTTCTACATACATATATAACGGGAAAAAGTCACACATCAAAATAACTTACAATTTCCTTAAGTTGTCGACATCGGTAAGCTCCAGTTTGATGGCTCCGTTTTCTCCCGCGAGAAAAGTTTCACGGATATAATCATCGTTAAAGTTTGCAAGAATATTCTGTATGACCAGCACCTCTCGTATCTTGTTTGTCTCTGTCTGAGCCTTTATGATGGCATCCTAATAATGAAAACATAAAATTATATTTAGACATTGTACAATTTGATGGAAGAATGTACATACTTTCCGGGCCTGTTTCTTTTGCTCCTTTTCGGCGTCTTTAGAAAATTGTATCATTTGCTTCGACAGATCGCGTACAAACTCTAAAGTGTGCGTCACAGCGTCATATTTAGCGACGGCAGCCTTTTGGTCGGCACTCAATTCCTTACCGGAGGCCTGTATCTCTCGATAGGACTCCAATTTGGTCTGAAATGTACATACGAAACCTTTATCAACCATATTGCCTTGTTTCATTTATATCAAAAAAGCCAATCACACTCGTACTTTAATTCCATTTTTGCATTACATGATTACAAAAATTTACAAATCAAAGCACATGTAAATATGGCGTCTCACGGAGAAAAAAAATATATCCCAAATACACATCTGCTACGCGCACCCCGAAAATCCGATTGCAAATTCAAATTGTTATTGTTATAAGCAAATCGGGTGGTTTATTTTTAGCGAGTTTATTTACTACATTTACTTGAAAAAATTCGTCATAAAATTTGTTTTTCTCTGCGGAATTCACTGGTAGTTGGAACGAAAATACATGGAAGCCATTGTTACGGTTGTATGTGCATCTTCGCATAATTGCAAGATACATTTGTTCAACAAATTTTTCTAAACTCTATTCACTCACCTTGCGCTTTTCCAAATTACGAATTTTATGCTCGATTGTTACCAATGTCTGTTTCATCGGATTGGTTGCATTATTATTGTCAGTAGTAGTAGACTCCGCTGGGGTGCCGGAGACCTGTTTTTCTAACTTGGTGTTGCTTGAGGCAGACGGCATCATTCACAGACAAAAGCTGAAGCAGGAATGAACTGAACGGACTGAACACAAAGTACCAAGAACTCTGTTCTTTTCCTTTTCTAATTCAAGATTGAATATTTTTTTTTTTTTTTCGTTTCATTTCGGTTTTGTTTCCACACAGCGAAGATGGCTGCTGTTTGAATTAGCAAAAGGAAAAAATTCAATTCGAACTCGCGCAGTGTTCGCAAGATTTTATTCAAAAATATTTTTTGGTGAAATAAATTTTGAATTGTTTAAAGGATCATTATTTTGCTTATTCATTTACGCATCGTTGGGGCGATAATTTCCAATGATTGTTTTCTGAAATTAGGTAGTCGTGTACTTCATCTAGAAGAATCCCATCCCACTATAAACCGTCCCATTATTTTATAGGAGTTGCAAAACGATAAGCCACTTACTGTTAATACACAGTTACACGAAACGCATTGCAAAGAGTGCACCAATAATGCATGCACAAAACTATGATAATAGTAAAATATGGGTGGCGCTACAGCCCATAAAGGGCCAGGGGGGCCTAGCTTCTCAGCAACCACTCGTGTTGTGCGTGCTATTGTTCTATGCATCTTGTTCTATCACGAGTGGAAGGCGCCTAAATGTTTAGGCCGACTCCGAACGGCCAAGTTTGAGAAGCTCTTTCTAGCCAGTTATACTCTTTGAGCATTGTCAGTGACTCGAAAGAGGTGGGGCCGTGAAAAGTATTATAAGAATCGAACCTAGACAGGTAGGTCCAAGTTCGTATGAGTCGACGCACATACCCACAACGCCACGGGCCACCACCAAAACTGAAACTGACCACTGAGTCAGAAAATGTTCGGTTACCTCACCAATCTGTAACATTTATCATATACAGACCATCGCGGAATGATCCGATCGCCGAGTGCATTCTCATTTGTGAATGGTGCCCGGAAATGAATGATATCAATCATCAATGAAAAGAAAACAAGTTGACGCTTATTTTTTTTTTCTTTTTCAATATTTATAGATTTATGTATGTATGCATGTACTTCGAACATTGATTACAGAATAGAATAGATTATAAAAATATAAATTACATTTGCTATTCAATAACACATTGGGCTACACCTTGCGTATTGTATACGTTCAAGGTTTATTTTCTTTCTTTTTTATTATTTAACGAAAACGTTAATTTGTTTTCGGAGAAGAACAAATAAATGATTTGTCTACTACGGTAAAGATAAATACACATATTGTACAGTTTCTTATTGAATTTTTATTACAAAAATATATTTTCAATTAGAAAAAAAAAAAAAAAAAAAATGAATAATAAAATAAAAAATAAACATTTATCAACTGGTTACAACACTCTTCGTTTGAAATGTAATGTAATTTTAATACTGTACACTTTATAAGGACATAAGGCAGTTTGTATTTGAATAAGTTATTTAAATTTAAGTTAACAACGCTTCTACCTAACCTACAGGATATTCTGAGTATGCTCTATAAATACAAATAATTAACAAACAGTACAGTTCAGTGATTTAGAATATGTATATATAATCGCTTGTATATTACGGAGATAAAGTGTGATGCATTAAGTGATACTGATTGAATAAATATTGAGCTTTCGTTTCAAAAACTGTAGAAATCCATCAATAAATCAATATTAAATACTGTAGCTATTGCTATTGCTAATGCTCTCGCAAAATTTTGCGAGACGGGAAACAAGACACTCACTTTTACTTACTTGTAATATTTGTGTATGTACTTTGGTTTTTCTCTCTCACATATATTATTTATTACATTTAACACTGATATGCGTATTGACAATAAATCGTCTTAAGTTACCTACATCAGGGTACAGCACTTTCTTCTCGAGTGTGTACTATCACCAACAACGTCTCCAGTGATGCCACTAAATTTAGTCACTGCCAGTGTTCGACGATCCATCGGTGGTGATGATGTCATTGTTATTGTTGATGCATTGTCCGTGCTATTGTTGGTTCCTATAACAGAACCGTTTTCGGTTAGTGCATTTGAACGCGATTGTGAGCGTTGCTTTTTCAAATTGGCTAGTGTTGCTCCCGCATATGCATTATCTACATGATGAGTGTCTTATTTAGGATGGAACATTTTGTATTCAGGCACAACACACACAATACAGTGACAGGACATTATTACAGACAACACACACAAACAGACAGCGAGAGGAGTTAACATGGCAGACAAGAAATAGAACAAAAAACAAATTAATTAGCATACAAATAAACAGTGATCATGTTTAAAAGTCTTGAACATGCAGAAACGAATGAAATGGTGAAGTAGCAAAAATGATATACGAGCACATTAGTCGGGGAAACAATGATAGTATAGTTTAGATGCCTTTTGCAATGTATCAGTCTCTGAATAGCCAATGTGGGCCACCAAACAGTCCGCATGGATCAATATTTACTTGACAAACAATTCTGTGGATGTCACATGGTCAGTCAGAAACTGGAACACTTGTAATGCCTGGGGAACCTGTGGGGTGCCATGAACTAGCTCCCATTAGAATGTGAAAAAAGAACATTATTTTATATTTCCCAACTTAGGCATGCTTTAGCCCTTTTTCTTTTAAATTCTTCCGTGTCGTCTAGTTAGTTAGTTCAAAAGAAAGCCCAAATAATAAAAGCGCAAACATAAACCGCATTTTTAAACGATCCCGACATGCATTCGCGTTGTCTAGCACACATCGAACAGCCGCAGATATATCACATACTATCATCAGTTTCCCGATCACAGACTATTTTAACAAGAGTTACGTGTAACAACGTGACTTGTTGCAGCGTGTACTCACCTACAAGCACAGTAACTTGCACATTTATTTTTCCATTTTCTTTACTCGTTTGAAAAATACCTGTCGTCGTACGATTGCCAGATATCTTCTCCAAAGTATTATTGCCATTTGAAAAATTCGTAAATGCAGTCTTCGTTGGTACTAGCGTTTTGTCTGCGCTCAACATTTCATCGTGCTCCTTGCCATCGGGGGGATATCGTGAGTTTGTTAGATACGCACTGGAATCCACATTGTCCACGGACATTTCCCGGATTTCAACGTCACTCTCTTTCTCTCCACCGTGACCGTTTATGAGGATAACGTTGTTGTTCGACGCATTCGTTATATTGTCTTTGCTACTATCTAATGTCTTTGAGATTTTATCATCTTCACTTGTTGATCGAAATTCTATTTTAAGTGGTGGAATAATCGGAGTTGTGCTCGTTGGAATATGATCGTGAATTTTCGTTGATGTATGCTCATCGTCATTTTTGATTTCTGAGGTATTCTTAAGATATGCGGGAAGTGCTCCTGTTGTGCTATCAGGTGTTGTATAAACCTGCAGATATGTTTGAAGTAAATATAAAATAAAAGTACTCAGATGCAAGTTTGACAAACCTCTTGTGCCTGCAAACGCAATCTGGTTTCTTCCACAGCATCCTTCTTTGTCGTCAGCGTCTTATCACGTAACGATGTCCGCCGTACGGATTGTGCTCTTTTGAAAAAAAAAAAAAGGAAATGCGTGTTAAAGCATCAAATGGATATATTTTTTGATTGTCTCGTTACCTTGTATTACTACTTTGCGACCGGCGAACACGTCTTATTTGGGCTTCTGCTAAACGTTTGGTTTCCTGCTCTGATTTCAGCTCCTCTATTCGTTCTCTTATTTCTTGATCCTCACAAATATCTGCAGACGAAATTTCAATGTCAATACGCACTGTGTCTCAAAAGAAAATAGGTACCTGATGGTGTTTCATCATCCTTATTTTTTGCATTCAAGTCAGCTCCGTACTGCGCCAACATCTCTAAGACTTCAAGCTTTGATTAGAAAAAAGACAATACTTTTACAGGCAAGAACTTATTTTAGTCTAAACTGACTCACATGTCCCCAACAGGCTGCCGCATGAACGGGTGTCCACAGATCCTTATCCACTGCGTCCACATGGACATGATGCTCCAAAAGGAATTCTACCACACGATTATAGCCATTGGCCGATGCTATATGGAGCTTAACAATACAGAAAGGAGAACTTTTAGTATATAAATGGGTAGTAACGCCCATTGATTTGACATACAGGAGTTGCACCTTGATGATCAGGATCCTCCAAATCTCCACCATTATTTGCAAGTTCGATTAAATCATTCAACATTTGCTTCTCAGTCATGGAGCGTGTTTCATCAATAAGTTCTTGTGTTACTCCTCGCTTGGACATCTCCGCTTCGATAAAGTCTAGTGTGTCCTCATCATCACAGAGGTCGTAGGGCATATTGCCATCAGTGTTTACCGCTAGCAAATTAGCACCCCTTTCAATTAAAATCTTCACCAGATACAGATGGCCACATGTAGCAGCTGCATGCAGTGGTGTCCACTTATCACTGTCCTGAGAATCGACATTAGCACCATAATCGAGTAGAAGTTTAAGCATTTCAATATTATTATCAATACAACATTGATGCAAGGCCGTGAGGCCGTCTTCATTTGCCGCATCTGGTGTTATGCCACGCTGAAGCAAGTTGGCCACTTCTTGAATATCATTTCGACTAGCAGCTTCCAGTAAAATTACGCTATTTTCGAAAAATATATGCTTAGAGCTTTGCCTGCCTATGGAATGTTGATCGCCTTGATTGTTGTTCTTTTGACTTCGCTGCAATTTAAGCCATTCCTTTTCTTTTTGTCTAGCGATCTTCAGTTGTTGGGCTCTCCTCCTGTTAATAAAAAGAGAAAAACACTTTACTCAAACTTCGACTTACATTCGAGTGTACTTACATTCGTGCCAATTGCAAACGTTCATGTGTTGGCAGATTTTCCACCGTTTGCATTTCGGCCACCAAATCCGAGTGGTCCATTTTGAGGGCATTGAGTTTCTCTGCATCGTCTGTCCGGGCCCGATGAACAAGTATTCCTTTAACCATCTTACCGGACATCAATTGTCGTGCATGTGGGCCAAAGAAATTGCTCTTTATTTCCTTGTACTAGGGATACGCTTATGGACTTCTAACTAAAATGATACATGTGCACATTTTAGACCGTTTTTTCGGTATTTTTTTTTTTTTGTTTTTTTTTTGTTTAGGGTTTAAGATTGTATTGTACTCTGCTATTGAATGTACTGATGAATGGAGAAAGTTATAGTTCGACTGATGACTGCTGTTTACCTCGTTAACAGCGTTCTTGCGGAGCAGATAAGATAATAAATTGAACATTTTTCATACCCTTCTTACTGTAGATATCACTAATTGCCGCAAATTATTTTATTTTTATTTCATTATATACAGAGAGGATGTATGTATATGCATAGAAATAAAATACAAATACTAACTAAGAAATGCTCAGTATGTATGTCAAGCACAAGCCTTTTTTCTTTTCTGTTATAATGATAAGAACAAACACAATGCAAGATTGAAGTTTGTTTTATAGGTACGTCTGGGGGAACTGATAATTACAGAATGTCGCAAATATTTCAAATATCGGTTACGTGATGTGAGTGATAACAGCGCTCTTTATTGGACAGTATATGTGTGTTCGAGGGTATAACCAAAAGCGGTGTCATATGCCTCTCAATATGAATACACTTTACATCAATATGAACGAAAATTAATATCGAGACATGTGATAATTACGAGAAAGAGAGAAAAGTGAAACAAAATTTGTTGGTTTGACAATCATTTCGGGTGACTAATAATTTTTGGAAAACCAAGAAAGTCAATCTTTGTTGGGTCATTTTGTTTGGGAAGCCTTGAAGTTTCTTTTTACAATCGCTCAGTATGAGATATGGCAAACTTTCAGACCTTTTTGGTACACAATTTGATCTGGTTATGACCTCTCTATGCACAGATAAATAGGCAGAGTATAGAAACAATATTTGCCAACGATGCCCTTTTGAGTTATTCAACAATTTGAATTGATCCATACATTTGTGAGTTTACGTAAGTGTGTGCTTGCTAATTTCTGCTAATTTTTAACGACAAAATCTCATTTAACTCTCTTATTTTGTTCATTGCATTTCAGGCACGACTGTTAAATGTTTTTAAATACTAAATAAATAGTCTGAACTTAACGAACCTAGCTGGGTTATTACTAGAATGCAGCATGACCTCCTCGGGAAATGTATTTTATGCCATTAAAGCTGGGCTATGCATTGAATTACCTTGACTGGCCCGAAACAGACTCATAGTTAGCTCAAGGATAACACAAGGATATAATGATTTTCGCAATGATCACACTTATGTTTATAATGACCACTCTCACATCGAATTTATAGTTTAAACAGCACATAAACAATGGCAATTACGTTCAGAACATTCGTGCTCCCCCCCCCACCCGACTAAAAGTAAATGCTCCACCGCTAAATAACCACAAACCTTGTACACCATCAATTAAGCTCAAAAAATAGGGCAATGACAAAACAAAAAAAAATCAATACATATTTGCATTACAAGCTGTTGTTCTCGTGTAAACCATATCTACTGAACAGGTAATCATGGTCCAATTAGTAAATCCTAAAGATTATTTTCAGATACATAGGTACACGCAAATCTGGCAAGTGCCACCCCTAAAAATATCCTTCCCGGATACTCTTTACCTTGCCCTGAATTGCAAAATAATATCCGGGGTAATTTCACCCACACAACGTCATACATGGCATCGTGGTTTGTGGCATGTCTCCTCATCCTTCAGCTTAAATTAAGGAGCATGCTCTTACATTGAGCCATTCACAACATCGACCTAATCTATGCTTCATGCCCTGCAATTGATATAAATTGATTACCCTTAGGCCATTACGTTATTCACGCGACATACACACAACATTCGTGTGCATATGTAGCTTTTTTTGTTCATTTTTGTTTTTTCTTTTTGTTTAATTTAGCAACACACAGGCTATTTTGAAGGCTTACACATATTCCTAGCGATTCCAATTCAACCGGTATTTCCGGATCAAAACAAGTCTGATTGAATCCATTCCATATTCCCGTATGTTTGGTGTTTGCATGAGGCCAGGTCTTGCTGCTTTAAACTTTTCCTCTCGATGATGTATTTCTTTTTTTTCCTTCTTTCTTTTAGTTTTTTTTTTTTTAATCAATGTTTTCACCGTCTCCAAGACACACTGGACAGGCTTTCATTTTTCCAAGTCTCACTGCGGTTATTAACTTAATTTTATTGGTGTACACGAAGGAGAGACACACCATTCACTTTACGCAATTGTCGTTTGCATTGAGAAGAACAAAAATAAAAATATTAAGCTTTGCTGTTATTTTTTATGGAGTACGGATACTTGATCTTTACCACTAACAAATGACACGTCCGAGAAATCGCAAAAAGCCGAATGCCACCTTGCACACAGATTAAGTGGAAGTAACTGCCGTGCCGCTCTGTAGGAAAATGTTTATCACAGTAGATACCTGCAGTGCAAACAAAATCAAATGACAGTAGCAGTACTCTTGGCTTGGGAAATTGTTACCTGTTGGGATTTTTCGAAAAAAAAAAAAATAACTTTACTTTAAAGCGATATACGAATACACTCTATGAACTATCGCTTAGAACTTGTGAAATGTAACATGGGCACGATGATGAATTTAAGTTAAATTAAAATTCAATTGGTCAATTGGAAAACCTTGAAATCTGTATAATAGCAAGGATTTTCTTCCTACCACCGCAGCAATACATCAGAATATCGGGCGAATATCTTTCACCTTGCATTTTGACACTTGTGAGGTGGACACAACCGTGAAACTCACCATCTATGAAAATGTTGTCAATTCGGTCAAATACATTCTACCAGGATATAAGTTGTTTGCTCAGTAATAAGAATCCGTTTATTGTTTTTTTTCTTTCTTCTTTTCAACAGCCCATTAGAGGGTGATGTGATGCATGTGATTTAATTTCCTTTGACTGTCATATTTCAAAAAACATTCGTCGTATTCACTTATTATTATATCTCAACCACGAATATTTGTTATTTGTTTTGCTGTTTTGCCGACACCAGCAACTGTTGAGATCTTAATTCCGCAGGTGTAGGCATATAAACGACTGCTGTTTATCTATTTATGTCTGGCGGCTCATGCAAACAGCACTCGCCAGAACACTTCCACATATTCACACACAATTAGGTTATAAAAACGCCACCGTTTTGGGATACACACAAATCACACTCAATTCAATTACAAAAACTTGTATAATTTATATGTACAATTTGTTGCATATCCTATGTTTCAACATACAGCAAATGTGACAAACTAATCATTTCACTTAGCACACATAAATGAACAAAAAAATAAAAAATACATTGGGGAAGGAAAGAGGTTGTCTCGGCCGCCCATTCAACGCGATACTCAAAGCAATACTAAGAAGAAATTAAGAGAAAAATGGCTGTGTGAACACCGATCACTGATCTTGCCGACAAGAGAGATTGCTAAGCACATTTAACGTAAAACACAAACAAGAAAGAAAAAATAATGAATGCAGAAGCGAAAGCAAACTTATTAAGAAAAAATGCGCTTTTCGTTTGTGGTACATAATGGGTATTGGAGAGACTAGGTAGGCCAAATCGAACATTTTCTATAACGAGCATACAGTCATACAAATATGTGTGTGTTTGTGGAAAGGAGGCTTTTTGCAAATTTGTCATCCTCTTCGAGAAGTCAATTGCAATGTTTTTTTTTTTTTTCAGTGAAATTACTACATCTCGTAGCGAAACGAATGCTACTCTAAGCATTTAGTAAAGTTTACTTAATTGTTCTTGTGCTTGTGCTTTACGCAGCAGCATATTCATTTTTATTGTATAAACAAATCATTAGATGATCTAAACAATCTCCGATCTGAGAGCATTGTGTTTGTGGCGTAATGAGATGTTTTAAATTAATTGTTATGGAAATAAAATATCTGATTTGTTTACACATCGGTGAGGTTGGCTACTTCTGTGTGAAGAGGGGGGTTTTTTTACGTCAGTATTCGGTTTTTTTTTTCCACTTGATTCCTTTTTTTTAAATCTATTATGGTCTGATTAATTATACTGACGTATTTGAAATGATTGAAGTTTAATATATGGGCACTACGGCCACTTTAGTTGCTTGCAAAGCATCCATTGCCATAAGGCAGTTTTCAAATTTGGTACTATCCATCCATAAGTACCCAATATTACGTTCGAGCGAGAAAGAAAAAGAAAAAGTAAAAGGTGTTGTTTTAAATAAACAATTTTATTGATCCACAATATCTGCATTTTACGCCACAATTTTGGTCTTACACAATTCAAAAATTACATTATATGAACAAATGCAAATGAGTTTGTTCCGTGTACAAAGTATTAGTTCAATTTATCGTTACTACTATTCATCAGACTCAAATAGCGATAACATTACGTTACATTTGGTTATTTAATTACATTTTACATTATTTATTGAAATAGCCTGTTACAACTATTCCCGCATCTTGTCCTATTTATGTATAGCCTGGATTGTTTTCCGTCTGTTATAACTCATATTTCAAAAAGAAAAGACAAATGTTTATCAAAACGTCCTCTAGACTTAGAAATTGGTGAACGATTAGTGTTATGATTTGATGAATGCTGCGAAATAATATTCTTTCGCTGGTTAGTGGGATGCAGGTTATGTGTTTTGGCGTGTTTATTGTAAATATTTTTTTTTTTAGTAGAGTTTATATAATATTTATAAATGTTTATACGCTTTTCCCAAGTTGTTAATTTATTTATATCAAGGATACAAAAATAATAGAAAGAATATTGTATTGTTACACAATGGATGTTGGTTTTATTCTTTTTTGTTTGTTTTTTTATTAAATTTTTCATTTCTTTTTTTGTTGTTTTTGTTTAGGAAGATTTCAGTGACTGCAGCGGATGATTATCGGTGTTGATTTATTCCCAGTCTTTCTTTATTTCGAATGTCCAATCCCATTTGAGATGTACATTTTTGTCATCATCCGTAAACAGTGACGATACCGAGTACGTTCCCCTTGCCATCATCCCCGAGGGTGCCTCCTCAAAAGGTGTTAGGTAGAATTGGATGTCCTTTTTGGGTGGATATGAGCCAACCATATGTGTCATTTTATCCACTGAAATGGATACCATATAGATATATATAATTTTTTGCATATTTCCATATGACGTTCAACATCTGTCGAGTGGTTTATATTAATCAATAATAATAGAAAAAAATAAAGCCTTAACAGAAATCGTCTTACCAATGACTTTAAATTCCAAAACAAAACGAAGCAAGCAAACGAAAATTTAAATAATCTATAAATTAAAATTGTTCGTTTCATTTATTTTATACATATTTTAACTACTGTGAAGTGGGTAATGTGCTAATGCATCGAATTTTTTTTGTTAACAAAGTTGTATCTCTGAATTTCCGGATGAAATTTCTAAGAGACGCTCATTTTTGAACTCATGAACGCGTGAAAATTCGTTTGTTTTGGTAATTCCGAATTAAAAATGCCAATATATGTGGATATGTATGTGTCTATTAGAAATTTGAATACTCATTCTTACCTGGTACTCCCAGTCTATAAGTCTTTTGTACGTATTTAAGGCCATGGACAATTTCTCTTTGAACTATAAAATCGATTCGCACCTTGTAGTGAACACCTTCTTTAATTACAAAAACCTAGACAACCGGACATCATGCATTAAACGGATTAGCGAGCAAGAAAGTGTACAATGAAAACAAAGAAACACAGAGAAACAGTGTTATTGATCAAATAAAAACATGCATATTTCAGCTAATCAGTTACCTGTTTCTTTAGTTGCGTTAAATCACCAGTCAAATCCAATTCCATATCATCACGTCCTTCCACACAAAGGGAAAGTTTTTTCACAATAACTTTCCTTGGATCGGACCCCTCTACAAGTTGTATTGATGAATGTTAATATATATTGTGCATGAATACTTCAACAACAGTTACATGATCTTACCTACGACAATTGTTTCACTTTGCGCTGCTCCCAGTAGAGCTTCTTTATATCTTCTAAGGCTTTCGTCCTCTTGGTCAGCAGCCATTATCTCTTCGATTGTTTTTTGCGGTGGTGGTTGATAGTTTCCGTCATGTTCGACTTCATCATGGACATCACCGGCCGCCGGAGAATCTACTTCATTTTGCGCTGACATGTTTCCCTTTTTTTATAATTTTACTCCACCTATGTACATTAATTTAGCATCAATATCTATTAGGGAACAATCGTTGGGAATTTAATCACAATTTATAAATATTCACTGCCACCTCGAAGTACACAAAACCACACACTATAGCAACCACACCCAGTCAATTCATTCTACGTCCCATCAGGAGGAGATGGTTGCTCAAAGCTTTTGCTTTTGCACACAATTGTAATTGTTTTCTTCGATTTGTTCGTTTTAACGTTTTTTTTTTCTTCAGAAAACGTACATAATTTACAAAAAAAAAACGAAAATAAAAGATAAACGATTAAGAACTTTGTTATCACGAACGAATGCTCATGTGTCGGCGAAAGGGGTATGTGGAGGATGATCGAAACACCTTCCTTGCTGTGCTGTACATGTGTATACCACTCATACGCATGTAGTGATATACATTTTGCAATTCTGCCTATCTTAAGCTTTAAACAATGTTCTTTCTTCATATACGAATTTATCGTGCTTCGCTCTAGAGTTAGACTCGGCCAGACTCTCGTTCAAACCCCATTTAAATCTTTCTAATAAGACATCAGAAGATAAGCAGGAGGATTGGGTGCTACAGTCATTTTCACAATATATCAATGGCGCACCGACAATACAAGTCTGAGCCTTTTTCGTTGTCGTTGTGAGACCGATATGCAGCAGAACTTGTAAAATGATTCACCGGTTCGAAAGGTTTTTTTTTCTTTTTTTTTCCTTAGTTTTTCTTCGAACGAAGTTTTTGACTATATACATCTTTTTGTATGAACTCACCTTAATGCTGATGAAATGTTGTGATGAGTTAGAAAAATATTCAAACTTATAATTTTACGTGAAGAAATAGAGTTAAACGTAACAAATAAATTGATTATAGTACTGCAAAGGAAAAGAATCACATTCAACTTATACACAAGAGTCAACGAAAAATAATAAACGCAAATAGCACCACAATGTATAAGTACATTTACATACACAAAGGTGAAAGAGAAAATATGATATGACGTGCGAAGCAGCTCAAGGAACGGACAGAAATGGAACCTGCTGTTGAAAGAGAAGACCATCAGCGCAACAGTGAGGGGAGCAAAAAGTGGATATTCCAAAAAAAATTAACAAATAGAAATCCTTTTTTGGAAAACTGTCTGTCACTCCATGGTGGAACATTTGAATCTCCTTGCTGCGTTCAGGAATTGCAGAAGTGCATTGTTGAGATGAGTGAATAATTTACAATTTCCTGACATGTGCATGCCTGCTCCTTTTCGAAACATGCATCCCACCACTAGGTCGACGAAGTATTTTTACTTTTATTTTTGATCAATCGAAAATGAAGTCCATAAATTGACATAATTTCTAGAACTATATGCACACAGATTAAAAGCATATCAGCCAGCAAATATCTCCGGAAATCTATCTCCGCTATTTTCATTTCAATTCTCCAACATTACACTACCCGAAATCCGAAATTCGAATTCCATTGTTCCATTTCATTTTGTCCGGCTGGAGGAACCAAATGAAATTATTAAGAAATAATTCCGGGAGGTAGCAGCAGTGGTCGGGTTCAAATTCTTTTCAAGTTCTCGTTCTCGTGTCCGTGGCTGGAGTTGTCAATTGTAAGTGCAAAAATAAATTATATCCCTAGTAATATTAAGCATTAATTAAATTTCTCACCAATAAATGATGGTTAAGTCGAGCTATATTCGATTTCATGGGTTACTATTAACCAGCCACTATCGACGTTTTCATATTTCCAATTAAAGTTATGTAACATAGCGTTTTAACCTTGGTCATGAGAAAAGAAAAATGTATATTTAAACATATAGCAGCTAAGAAAGATTTCTTTAATTTTTATAGGCCATAATAAAAGTATTCAACCAATATGTTCTCGTCACTGATGGATGTCGCCAAAAACTCCCCCTTCAAGAGTCCCCTCACTCGGGCTCAATGTGAACCGGTCCATGGACGTGAAATTCAAGCAGCCGCCACACCTGCTCCCACTGAATCTTGCGAATTTGGAAGCACAAAATATTTCGCTCTTTGCGGAGTCGGTGGTATTTTGTCATGTGGTACTACACACACCTTCGTCACTCCATTGGATTTGGTTAAGTGCCGTCTGCAAGTAGATGCTCCCAAATACAAGAACTTATTCCACGGCATGAAGGTTACCGTCGCTGAGGATGGATACCGTGGTCTGGTTAGGGGTTGGGCTCCAACCTTTATCGGCTACTCTGCTCAGGTAAGAAGAGGAAAATTAAATTCGTTACGCAATACTGCATTTGTAACCCTTGTGCACACGTAGTTGTGTGTGTGCAGAGAGTTTTGCCTTCATCCCTTAACTAGTCTTATATATTATGCAACTATCGTCATTTGATAAGATGCAACTTATACTGGGGAAAAGAGTGTACACATCATGTTCCTCTTTAAAACTGGAGTTTCCCGCAATGACTAAGCTTTAACTATAATCATGCATAAATGCATGGAAAAATGTATTCGAAATCCAAAGCTTGAATGATTATCATTTTCCATTCATTTTTATTAGGGTCTCTGCAAGTTCGGTCTTTATGAACTTTTCAAAGTCTACTATTCCAACCTTATTGGAGAGGAGAATTCCTACTTGTACCGTACATCGCTCTATTTGGCTGCATCCGCCTCAGCCGAATTTTTCGCCGATATCGCATTGAGCCCATGGGAAGCAGCCAAGGTTAAGATCCAGACAACTCCAGGTTTTGCTAACAATTTGCGTCAAGCTATGCCAAAGATGATTAAGGAAGAGGGTGTTGGCACTTTCTACAAGAGTTTAGTACCCCTCTGGTGCCGTCAAATCCCCTACACCATGATGAAGTTCGCTTGTTTCGAACGAACAGTCGAATTGCTGTACAAGTAAGACAAAACGAATTGCTGTTGTTGATTCCAATTCATTTATACATTTATTGTTTATTTTAATTCGCAGAAATGTTGTGCCGAAACCACGTAGTGAATGCACTAAGGGTGAACAATTGGTTGTCACCTTTGCCGCTGGTTATATTGCTGGTGTGTTCTGTGCTGTTGTTTCTCATCCAGCTGATGTTGTTGTTTCAAAATTGAACCAAGCTAAGGGTTCAACTGCCTTTGATGTGGCAAAGAATCTTGGTTTCATGGGAATGTGGCACGGTTTGGCTCCACGTATTTTCATGATTGGTACCCTTACAGCCTTGCAATGGTTCATTTATGATGGCGTTAAGGTTGCCTTGGGCATTCCTCGTCCACCACCACCAGAGATGCCAGCTTCGCTTAAGGCTAAGTTGGAGAAGACGGAATAAATGTAAGGAGTATACTCATAGTTAAATTATCTATCATAATTTGAAAATCATCGGAACGAGAACTTAACTAATAAAACAAAAACAAGGTTTACTACTAAGGGTACACTCTCTAGACACTAAGCGGCTTATGCGGACTTTTAGCTCGACTAGATACGAAGAAAATAATAAGTCCCCAGACGATAATAGTCTTTAAAAATTATATAAATAATCGAAACCATATTTCTAACTTGAACTCAGATTAATTAAATCTAGGACGTTCGCCCGCATTTTGTTGTCTTTAGGTTCAATTATAAATTATGCATTTAAATGGAAAAAAAAACATAGTAACGTGGGTCATTCCAGATAACAAATCGCATTTGTACAACCAAACTATCAACCTCTTTAAAGTTTATGTAAATAATTAAAATTCTTATGTAAACGAAAGCGGAAAATGTGTAAGACTCCCATTAATAATAAAAGCTCCTGTGCCCTATGTGAATACCTAAAAATTGTATTTTTACTTATCTTCAAGAATGTGCAAGCTTCATCCACTTTCCACAGACGTACCAGTTCCTTGGCAAAGTCAGACATTGCGTCACGGCTCAATCGTAAAAATCAAAATGAAAGATAAAAACAATCCAAGGTTCGCAGCGCGAACACGACGGCGAGACGTACTTATCACGTGCTTTTTTCCACTCGATAACACATGGGGCTGTGTGGTCATGTGAATGTTTTCATTTCCGAGTTAAAGTTAAATTCATGCTGGTGTGGGGGAACTACATATCCTATCTCTAACTGGTTTTTTGATATGAGTCACTGTCATATATGAAAGAATTTAAGCGATTTTGTTCTGCCATTCACCTTACTGATTACTGACTGTTTTACATCCAACTTTAACTAAAAACTCAGCAAAGCAGATGGTCCCATAAATCTGCACTCAATGGGCAGTTGAAAAATGATTTAATAAAACCACTTGATATATATTTTTTTCTTTTATTAAAATTATACAAAAACTAATATCCGAAGCAGTGTAATAACTACTTTTGAAATTAAACAATTCTCAATATCATCTTCACATAATGAATTAAATAAAAAACTATCTTTAGCATTATTTTACGAGTACAGACTAAAGTTAAACAAATAAAATAAATTCCTTCCTGATCATGTCACGCACTTGTATAATCTCTATTTAAAAAAAAAAAAATAATTGCAAATAACTAGGGACTACTATAAATTTATAAATATCTATTTACATAAAACACAAAATTAAAAAAAACTTATCCTATTGTGCTTAGTACAATTTTTGCCCATTTTTGTTTCAGTCTTTTGTTTTCATTTTTTACGCTCAAATTCAATTGCATGCATTTCTTCTTATTGTTTTCTTTAAATTCTTTTAGATCTGATTTTTTTGATTGGCATGCGCTTTTTTTTAAACAATCACTTGAATGCTGTGTACTTTTTTTCGTCTTTTTTTTTTATCTATGGATCTCTCACAAAACACATTCTCTCGTTAGGTTTGTAAAAATTAAAATAATCGCAAATTGCTTGTTTATGGCACGGCATGTGAATAATTCGATTTAGGAATTCATTATCTACTAGAAAAGAGTCAAAATTACAAATAGGTACTCAGTTGCCAAACATCATTTGTATGTACAAAAAATAATAAAAAAAAAAAATAAAAATATAAAAAAAGACAAATTAACTCGTCTTTTGAATAGATACGTATACATATATAGTTTGTTTGAAAATATTTGCTCTGCGGCTATGTACTGCAATCATTTGGAGCACTAGAAAGATGGTCATATCTTGCAACAGTTACGTATGAGTACTGCTGTGTAGGTTGAGTCTTTTTTTTGAAGTGCGCACTGATTGACGACTTAGTGTAACTTTCTGTATTGTGCACATTGACACAAAACATCACCTGGAAGGCACTTTCCGAATTCCTATTCAAAGAAGAACAACAAATTACCACTTACATAAATATGAGTAAAATAACGAGCAAAACGTACCTTCACTGAGTGTTGATTCCCGATCATGTTTTTCCGTACATTGGGATGGATATAGTCAATAGTACGGACTTGGGTCCGCTTTAGTTGGCTGAACTGTAGCCTTGGCCAGTGCGCTACTAAGTTTTGATATGGCAGCCGGTTGATTATTTTGCTTGTGCGGCTCATAAGGAGCAAGAGCATGGTAATAGAAAGGTGATCGCTTGCTAATTGTATAGTTCTTGTTCTGTTTCAAATAGAAATGTTTGATTATTTTCAAAGAATACATGTTGAAGCAGCAAGTAAATATTTTACATCATTGTTATCCCAATATTCTTTGCCAGCTGTTCGGTAACATATGCAGAACTCCAGACGCTTGGACGAGGGAGGTAAAGTGACTTTAAATGAGAATGTGTCATAGATCACATGAGCTGAAGTAGGTCCATATGTCTGAAAAGGATGTACAATCAAATAAATTCTCAACTCATATATCGTGCACATGTATGTTGTCGGCATATGCATCTCTAATCAAAGAAACTCACCCTTGCAAATGAGCAGAACATATCTTGCTGACTCTTCCAATCGTCCCATGTTACCCGAACGACGACTTCCTTTTCGAAGCTCATATTTTTAACTTTAGCTGTACCGACAATAGTCGATTCTTCATCTCTGACAATAACATTCTCCAGGCACACGTAGTTCTTCTCCAATTTTTGCCTATTATCATAATTGTTTATATTTTTATCTGAAGTCAATCAAAAATCAATCTGCGAACATACCAAAATGAGATATAATCAGATGCAGGTTGCTTAAAATCAACTGTCCACTGATCAGCTGGATGTGGACTCACAAGACCTTGTGTTATTTGCTCTAAGAATTTCATACTCCAGTAAGGGGGAACGTTCGACGGCTCCGACATCACTCTCACTTCAGTTAGTGATAGACCTTCATCATCCGCGAAGATAACTTTTTTTCGTGCTCGTCTATAATTGGAAAAAAATAAGAAATTCATTCAATATTGGAATCATCCCAAAATCCATTAATTATGGCAAAAAAAGACGAGAGAGTGAGGTAGACACTTGACCTTATTTATTTTATATCTAGAGTATTCACACAACTACGGTACAATGCTGTACGAATTTATACATCCATTCATAATAAAACAATCAAGCGCTGTGTGCAGACGTGTGAATGGAAGAAATACATGTGTACTCATTGTTTTGTGCATTCTTTCATATCGATGAAGTTTTTTTTTATAAATTTATAAAAAACAGGCAAAGTTCTTATTACCTGTAGTCTTACAACAGACACTACAGCAACTCCTCAATACGTTTGATTTCAAATTTATAAATAAACCTTATATTTCGCAACACCGAAAATCTGCACGTATTTACAAAGTAAAACCCTAGACGAAGTCAAAAATCAGCAGACGGGCGTCAGATGTGCGCAGCATTCAAAAACACGATGTGCACGTTTATCTTGTGCCGGTGCATTTGATCAAAAGTTTCAGAATAAATTTAGCTTGTAAATAATTTCAGACATCTATTTTTGGTCAAAGAATTCGCAAAGGTCGTAGAAAGGATTAATTGTATCTTTCGTTGTGCCAGCTAAATTTTGTTGGTATAATTAAAATGTCTGTGAGCAATCGTACCGCCTAACTTACCGAAATTAAAAATAAAATATTTACACTCTTGCGAATATTTACGGGGGCGTTCGTCCATGTCATGCGGATATCCACACAAAATTCCCAAGCTGATTTCATACACACATACGTGAGACCGAAATGTATCAACCTAATATACTAGAGCATTAGTAGGAGAAATATTAAAAAAAAAAACAAAAAAAAACAATACAGGCACGTACAACCATTTACTGGCGTCATTGATTTCGATGAGCAAGAACGTACAAATCTGGCCGAGAAAATAATTATTTAACATCGTGACACTAAATTGCGTAGAACTTTGAGAAATCCTTCTAAAAATATTCCAAATTGTTTCTCAGCAGACGACAGTGCCGTAGATAGAAAACGCCAACGCCAGTGCAAGTTTCAAGGTGCTTAATACATCCCATAAAATATCAGGAAATCAGTAAAGGTCACGCATTTTTAAGGTTTTTCTGTATTGTAGAATAGGTGGCAGAATCTGTTGCCAATTCAATTCATCACCGCAATCGTTGAGTTCATTGAACTGAAAATGTTACTCGTCGCCAAAACGGATGATTTAGGGATTTATCAACTCATCTCAGAATCAGCGGCTTTATTTGAAAATTAAGATAGAATCAGCGGCATGGGTTTTCTTGAAAATGAAGCCGATATACACCTGTACATTGTAGCGATTGCATTACATGATTGTTATTGTTAATAATTGTGGTTTTTAAAAGTACGGATGTATATTTAACTTTGCATCTGGAAATAGAAAGTGGAGGCAAATCACGTAGGGGAGAAGCCAATGCTTAAATGTATGTTTCTACACTGTATATAGCACGTAAATAATGCATCAACTGCAAACCAACATATGTCTTCATACACACATCTGTTCTGCTGCAGAAAATGATACTCAATCTCAAGTGACATGTAGATAGGTTCGAATATCTCAGCTGCACTTATTGATGTCAATATCAATGTCTTTCACCGTACACGTCAGGGGAAATGGTAATTTTGAATAAGATGATTGACAAGGCAACAATGATAGAGAGGGCAATTTCGTAATAACTTAAAAGTAATTTTGTATAAAAACAAAACAATTACGCAGCAAATCTATTCGAACATTAGTCAAACGAATAAAGAGTGTAGCTCATGATTTTTTTGAATTTTAACCAGTTATTCAGCCCAAAAGTAACCTTTCACGCTAAGGTAGGGAACAACATACATGTATACACAACTTAACAATTGTTTTGGCTCCACAGCAAAACAAAATTGACAGTCATCAATTCCCATGAACCATACATGAACACATCCATATTTGACCTTCTATTCAAGATCCCACCTGAATGCAAAACCGAACAAAAATATAGATTTCCTTTTCATTAGCACAGCCTTCAGCTTGTTCAATTTTTAAAATAAAAGCCGAGACAGCTGTAGATAAATTTAACAAATATTTTACAGACGAATAATGAGCATACCCTTGGACAAATGTTCTAAATTTGTAAATGCATTGGTAGAACATACATATGTTCGTGTATATCATATATAGTGTGTGATTGGCTAACAGCCAATGTCTTTACAAGACAGCGAAGATTCATGTGAGAACTAGTAGCTACCAACCAGAATACATTTGAAATATTTCACATTGAATTTGATTATAATTTCCACTAAGTGAATTCATTTAAAATATATTCACGTGATTTCAGAGTGATTGGAAGCGAGCTCACCGCAAAACTAAACACTAACACCATCTCTCCAGCATGTCTCTCTCTATCTCTCTCTCTCTTTCTATCTCTCGGTGCCTGTCTGCCTGCCCCCATGGCAAAGACAACACCGTGTGAAGATATGTTTCAGAGAAATTTCAACACATGATAGCGTGAAAAGTAAAAATGGAAAGAAAAGTTACGTAGGTCACATAAATTGTGACACTCATTCGTGGACTTCCATACATACCTACCTACATAGATTGGTTTCTTAAATAAATATTTTCTGATCTTCTCTGATACATGATTTGATGGTACCGTCTACATACATATGTGCATAAATCGGGATGAAATTGCAATAAGGAAATAACAAAAACACAAAAAAACAATGCAAACCGTTGTACATACTACGTGTGGCCTCTGTCATGGACCACACCACGGGCTAGTTGTCATATTGGTGGGTTGACTCGAAAAAAAATGCTCTATATTAAGATTATGTGGGCTGAACGTTCACTATTTCACTTTATATACGGAAACGTAAAATCAATAGGTTTGCATTGAATACATTCTTGTCTTTCACTTCGCTTAATCCATATACACAATTAAGATGCAGCATCGGCGTTTTTAATCGGTTTAGTGACATAGAATTATAGTCCCTTCATTAGACACGGTATACCTGCTTCAGGTACATAAAATGCATCCTCAAAATGCACACATCCCTTCCCACATATTTGGGAACAAATTTCTCAAGAGAACAAAAGCCGGCTTATCTGCCCACGATGGATAGTCTTCGTCGCTTAAATATAACAATCACGGGCATTTTTAAATCGACCAGAAATGAAAAAAAAAGGTAATAATAATGTGACTGACCTATTCAGTGGTAGGCAGTGATAATCGGGAGCGCCGCGCGGCCACGGTATAAACCTGATGCGGATGAAGGAAAGGAATCAGTTAAGGAGAATGCATGGTGTGATTATCATGCATTTACCGCGTGATCACGTGCTTTTCTTTCTCCTCAGTGTGGTTTGGGATCTTCAATAATTTGTGATTTTTTCTTATCTTCCGTCGCATTACTTTGTTTGTACTTCATTAATTGAATAAATTACATTAATACATGGTTCAGCTGATATCAACATTTTAATGACAGACCTAAAAGTGTCATGGCATTTCGACTACAAGCAATTGAGAAGTTGCGGTCTCCGCGATCAGCACTTGAATGTGTGATTAAAATTATAAATAAACTCCGGCTTTTACTTCAATTAATTGAATATTAATGGATTTTTTTTAAATGCATTTATTAAAAAAGTAGAAAGTTTATGCCATGCTTGTCATCGTGCTTACATTTAATATTACAAGGCCTTAAGTTCCTTACTTGCTAAATACAGACGTTCGAACATAGCGTCCCTCCCTCCCATCGAAACTTCAATTTCTTGCATAATGGACGAAGTAATTTCATTGATCGCATTGCCGGTCACAGAACCTTTTCTATGGAACACTGATCATACGAATTGCACTAGATTTCTCCTCATTGTTGCACTTCATGGTTTACACCCAAAACCAACAATGTTTCAACTACCACAGGCTGAATGCATTCAGCCTTACTGAACTGCATTACTCTGGTGTCACTTGATTCCATAAGCTATATCAATCCACCGCAAGTGAATGAATATGCAAATTACAACATCACGGGTATCTATTTTTATCCCAACCCAAAGCATGCCCAGATCGACGTCGACTGTGGCCTTTTCAAAGGTGAAAATGCTATTCACCTACCTATATGTATGAGCGTGTATTTCTGCATGTACACATGCATGAATGCTATACTTTAGGCACGATTAACTTCCATATAGTTTGCGGAGTATATCAATGAAAATGAAAGTTATTGCGGGTCAGATATCTGAGACTGGCGTGCAGAATGTGGGCGGAAGATATGATTCCCTTCACTCAAGGATTTGAACAACCCAGCTCGATCTCATGCATGTGCGTACATATGAAATGAATATGTATAGCTCTGTGGACTTAATAATTTGTCCACGTAGCCAGTATATGTTTGCTTATACTCTTAACCGAGTTAAACTCACTTCCACTGGGCACTTAGCTCATACTGATGTAAACTCTGTGGCTATGGATTTGATACTTGTCGATCTACAAGTGCATATATATCTGTAAACGTTTTTGGCTTTTTTGCGGTAGTCAAGCAAGAATTATAGGTAAACCTCTAGGGCACCCGGTTTCAGGCGCTTCAAATCGCTTAGACAAACATTGGTACATTCTTCACTGTCGGAAGTATGCACGTAGGTAACCTAGTCATTGGCTTTTGCCGGGTATTATCTACTTATTACTTTATCTGGATATTTTTTATCTGTGCCCTCAGTTACTCACCTTTCGCTGTTGTTCTTTACTGTACACATGTTCTCGTCGGGAAGACTCTCGAAATTATGGCAGCGCCGACTTAGGCATGATTTTGGTGGCAGCACAATTTCCGGAGCAGAAGTCATACGTTCAATTCCGTTGCGTTTATCCCGGTACCCTTGGGCGTGTGCATTATTAGTGATTGCCCGTGAGGACAGTTGAAATGCCTGAGAGCGGCAGTATCTGTTTCCCCGCTGATCATCGGAAAAACTGAATAAAAAAAATAAAATTCAAATGAAGGATATAACATTATTACACATCGTACGTCCGAAGCCCGGGGAAAGGCAAATGATTACATTGCTTGAAAACTGGAATGTGCGTATGCAATCCATTTTATCATGAAGGACATAATCTGCGGTACTTACGGTGAATATGTAGTGTTCCTGTAGTCCGAGAGGAAACTGATGGGAGGACTTTGACTGAATATAGGCGGACTGTGAGATATCATCATTGATTTTCTTAAATTCTTTCGCTGGTGTTAACTGCAAGAAAACAATCACTTGAGATTGGAAATGGATTTTCTCGGTAAATTAAGAACACTCTCTTTGCAACACATACGTTTTAAAAACGGCTTTTCTTCACAAGAAACATCAAAGTTATAAATTTCACTCAAACTTGTAGTGACTTTGGCTAATTTAGATAAAATGCCAAAAAACAACAAAACAAAACAAAAAAAAAAAAACAAGCGGCACCCGATTCAGTTAAGACGGCGAAAAGTAAAACAAAAAAAAATATACTGGTGTTCACGCGTTTAAAGCGTGCTGCAGTGTGCCAACCTTAACTATGCGACCGTACTGTGTGGACTGGATCGATTCAACGACTAAAATCCATTCGATAAATATATACACGGTGTCAGCCTTTCTTCGGCTCTCCTGGTTCCGAAAGAGACACGGCAAACAAAAATATTCGAGCCGAGCGGCACAAGCGATCGCGAGCGAGGTTCGCTAACAAATGTACTATGCAGTCGAAGCAACGCGCAGCACAGGTCTGCCTTGTCAAGTCAACAGCGGCCGACTCGTGCGACAACTTCAACGAAATCGATGTTGCCAACGAAATTATGAGTTTCTGCTGTTTTTCTTTCCTTTCTTTCTCCTTACGGTTGGGCTTGCCGCTTCGGACTTGTACGCGCACCGTGTTAGTGTGGGGTTTTTAGTGCGGGCGACTTTAATTGTGGTTGTGCTCATTTAGTGTTTCGGACAAATTGCCTTCGTATACGGACGAGATGCACTTATGAAATCTACCTACTAGCCGAAAGGCTTCGGCCGATTTTTGGGTCTTATCGAAATGTTATCAATAATACGTGAATGTACATGTACTGCACACGTAATGTAAGTGTTTTTGAGTATTTTTTTTTTTGGGAATGGTTTTGGCTATAAATGGATAAACAGCCAACTAAGCAAATGATTAATTTGTGAAATTGATAAAAAATCATGCAGTTTTATTTTTCCAACAGGAATATTTAAGGTATTCGTTTTGTTGTATTTGTGTTCAAATAAATCTCTCTTGTTATTGCTATAAATGCCTACGAAAATCTTCAGAAGAATTATCGTTCGGCTGACAATTGAATGAGTCACAGAGCCCTGCTCGCATTTATATCGCATTCAATGATAGGGGCTCCACGCTCCTAGGAAATACTCTTACTGTACGCATGTACATATTTATTTCCATCTGAGCATTATCAATCAGAGATGCTTAGTGTTCAGCATTGCATAGATACCGGCATCATACATGACATCTTTAATTGAATTGCTTCGCCGACTAGGCGATTAATATATTTTGGAATAGTCATACCCTCTATAAGTGGAAGACACTCACGCTTCCATGACATAAGGCCATATTTGAGCCATGGTCTTACGTCAATTTGCTAAAGCGTCATAAAGCCAATATTTTTTTAGCGGTATACATATGTAGGGCGATATTCGAAAAGGCTGAAATGTTTATGTTGTTAATTTCCGTTTCAAATTCCATCCGAAACACGGAAGTAAAGCAACATTGGATACATCCAATTCCACCTACCCCAAATCCTACCTGTGGTCAAGCAGGGGGTTTGTAGTGGGGCAGCAAAGTCCTCCCATACCTGTTACCTGATCAGAAGAGTAAAATAACTTTAAAATGTCACTTTGCAAAAACGTCATAGGACCAGGTGCCATTATGTCATGGCATCTATACAAACTTCAGTTGTTCTTTCTTGGCGCCGTAGGTTAATCTACTACCACATTACTTCTTTCCGCTGAGATCAAACAAATATAAGCACTCCTCTTCAGTGTATATAGCAAAAGTACATATGTGCAGTATATATCCGGTGCATTTGTGGGATAACGAAAAAAAAAGAAGAAGTACAATCGATGCATAGAAGCTGTAGAAAGTACATTTTTCCAAAACAATTTCTTATGGCTCAATGGGCAATCTTTCATAGTCAGCCGTGGTCTAGAATCTACTCACCGCGGATATATTCTTAAATGGGGAGAGGGCGGTGGGGATATGTCTAAATCTATGTGTAGGCTCTCTCAAATAGAGTGGGATACGGCCGCATTTAAACATTCCCATTATAGAGCCGGTTTCTCGCACGCACATCCATTTTTGAGTGCATGCGGAACATGATGCACTGAGTGGTTACTTCCATCGGGGTGACCAGCAGTACAACAAAATACATTGGGATATAGGTAGGCATACACTTCATAATAATGAACAATTCGAGTGGCTTTTTTTTTTAGTTAAATATACATACGTACACACATACGTAAGTATCTCCCAAAGAAGTGTTTGCCGAATACCATCTGAAAAGGGAGTTCGCTCGGTTATCTGAAATAATTCAAATACATTTTCTTCCATATGGGGCATTCGAAATGAGGGTCACGATCGATGAGCATGAATAAGAGATTGAATTGTAGAATTTCTGGAATTCTTTTCATCTCTCAGTGCATGAATAAATTTAAAGTTAATAATATATCCAAGTCAAATTTTACCATCTCGACTGTTAAATTTTTCAGTGGTCCCTGTTGAGAATGAATGCCGAAGAATAACCGTTTTAGAACTATTGGTGGTCCGTAGAGGTGCGCAGCAGGTAAATAAATTCAGCCATATTTGACTAAGCCTAGCTTCAGTCATAGCAATTAAGGAGTCTCTGATTTCTTTGCCCACACGCGTTGTGCCCAGTTCCATGAAATGAATTCAAATGACTCCTATTCGCAAGAAATTGCCCTTATTTTACTGAACCTCTGAGAGTTAATTTTGTTATTAATCCTACTCAATGACCTTTTCTCATTTTCTCGAGTATTTTCTTTGGGCATGATACTCCTAGTGTTATCTTACAAGGTCGAGTACCTATTTGTATACACATAAAACGCGGAGTACCGCTGATTACAAGAATGTGATGCGCACCAAGGTGACGTGATATGTCGCATTTAAAAACAAGCTTGGCACCGGCGCGGCAATCAGTGCGATCTCTCATCACCTCAGTGGTTTTTGCGTCTAAATGTCTATAACATCCATCTGCAGCACTCACGATGAATGTACATGTAATACATTAGATCACCGCGGATTTGAGTTTCCGGTTTGAAGTACTAAAACGTTCAGGACATAATATTAAACAGGTCTGTCCAATCATATCCCACTGCCTCAATTAGAAATAAAAAAAAAACAATTAGCCCCCATTGTAGCCAGCCACGAGGTGCTCAGATGCAAAGTAAGTATCTCATTCGTGGTCTTTCGTCTTCGTCTTCATCTGCATCCTATCCCTCAAGTCGCACTATCTGCTAACGATTATATTTTAAATTTAGTTCGTTTAACACTTAATCGAATCATTAACGCATACGCTGATGCGGCTACTGGCGCGATGCAAGCAAGCTGTTTCGAGTGGAATATTTTTAAGATCAATCGATTGGTTCTCTTTTTTCGTTATTTTTTTCATTCCTATCCCCCTGCATTGGTTCGGGATTTTCAACACAGTGCCGGTCAATTTTCGTCACAGCCAAAGCATCTCTTTATCAGCGCATTCCGTGAATTCGTGAGTTATTGTACTTGCATCTGCATGCATATGTATGTATGAATAAATTGCATATTTGGCAATAAAAAGAATGCATTAAAAGCTGTTCGTCTGTGCGTCGTTAATTGCTTACTACAGATCAGATTGTGATTGCCGAAGACGTTCTGATATCAAGGATATGCCAAATGCTTGTACCATGATAGATATGGTCCGCTGTAAGGGCGGACAGCAATGAAAAATATAAACATTTGCAGTCGTTTAAACATACATGTATTCGGTGAAGCTATAATGTGTGTATACAGGTGTAAGCCAGCTTGCGAAGTATGCTAAGTTTTGTAGACAAACGATAACCAGGAAACAAGTGTCACATATACAAATCAACAATAAACTCATGGCTGTAACAGTCCGGTCGGTAACCTTCCTTGAAACAATCTCACATCGTAGCGGACTGCTCACATTATTGATGTTGTTATATTATACATATGTACGCACCAACAAGCTAACAAGGGACGGGGAAGGCAGAGGTTTGATTAAGGTTGGCACACAGCAGGTAATGAGAGCATAGTTGTATTTCTTATGCTCTAGATAGGAGATTATAAAATTAGGCTTGACCCAATAGCCCTTGCGATTGATGATAAGCGTGAGTTTATGCTTCCAGGAGACGAGATAACATGTAGCAATAATATTCTACATTCGGAATACACCCTCGAATTCCGTCCAGATCCACATGAACCAAGTTACACACTAAGCTACGTTTTGTTAGTTTCAGTGTATAACCTGAAAATCAAATGGTGCATAAAAAAGCATAAAATGATAGTGGATACTGTCAGCGGGCAAATCATTGTGGCTGCAACAGAGAACTTCTTGAATTTCAATTCTGTTTTGCGTAAACATCTTCCGCTGAATGCTTTGCATGCTTTACATGCTTAACCTGATGATTATCTTATCATTTATCTGTCGGATGGATACCTGAACGTTGAATTCACTTAACACGATTAAGGTTTGTATCACAAACAGTGTGTGATAACGAAACATTTATTTATAAACAACTACATGTGCCAAACAGCCATTAGAAGGGGTGCAGTTAGCAGTATCGCACGAAATAAATTGATTTTAATTTCATAACGAATTCTAGAGTGATGTGGGCTTAATCTCTACGTACTATGCAAAAAAAGGGAAGGTAATCAAACTGACGAGATAACTTATGAACCATAACTTTAGACAATTTCGACTTCCTATATTTTATGTAACAGCACTCATCGCAGTTGTAAATATTTTCACGAATCGAAACGATCTGTGCATAGGTATTGCAAATGGGTCATGACCTTACAGTGTTGATGATTTGTGATTATTAATCAAAACAATTCTCAGCCAGTTGAGGTCTGAAAAGAGAACGAACATGTGCCAATTGTAAGAGGATAGGTACTGCTGTTAAGAAACAGAAAATATTCCACAAATGTTATTATAATTGTTTTATTGCAATCAATTATTGATCTGATTATCAAGAGTGTAGTAATTTATACATAAATGGGTTTGAAGTTGAATGTCGAATTAAGAAATGTTCATACACACAAATTCACATATTTATGACTTTTGAACGGCAATCGTGTTTTCATATTCATTGGATACATGCATATGTTCGTAAGCAAGGATCACCCTATCAAAGGCATTTGAAAGCAAGTTTCGACTTATCTCTCTTACTTACAGTGCCATCCAATTAACGTTCATACCGAATTGGGTTGAGCGCTAAGTGCGAAAGCGTAATGATTATAAACCCTATTCCCTGCAATTTGATCACAACATCTTTCACATACTTATTAATTGTTTTACCTTGCATTCTTTTTACAATAATTATGTGCGGTAAGAGCAAGGGAACATGTTTAGGCGGTTAAACAAGATCCAAACATCAAGTATTGGTGCAAACATAGCTGCACGCATGTATACCCGCATATAATACTATACGCGGCTTTATACAAACGCATATTGTATTATACATGAGTATGCATATCAGGCAACATGTAGGCGCAGAGATTTTCACTACAATGTAGAAAGTGTGAGCGCCCAAGCCGGCCAGATAATAACACAAGTTGCTTCAGCTTCAGTGATTCACATTGGCCCTTTCGGAGATCCATGAATATGTATGAATTTATGTATATTAAATCATGCATGCATTTATTTACACTATATATCGCCACAGAAAGGTTTGTAAACATTTCTGTTTCTCGCGGTCGTATTCTTCGTTTTCACAAAAACACAAGAACAGGTACCTGGCCTGGTCATTTGTGGAATTAGCCGTGTTTACCATTGAAATTCAAAAGCAAGGGAAGGCCTCACCATTCATTGCCGCTAACACCGATTCTTTTTCTAATTATTATTTGATGATTAGCTTCCAAAGGTGTTTCTTGTTTGCATTGTCCATCAGAGGGTTTTTGGTTAAACTCCGCTGTAACTACAACTTGTTCGTCAGTGGGCGTGTGTGTCCGCGGTAGCTTGTGAAAGGTGTTATGTACATCCAGAAGCTGTTCGTCTCTTCCCTATCAACCGGCAAGACAGTCGTTTTTTGTTTAATGACAAAAAAGCCGATCATTTTCATCTTGTCATGGTGCATTGAACGTTCTCTAATTAGAACGTTAATAATTGCAGTCACAGCAGAACAGCGGAACTGTGATACTATTTTTCTTAATTTCGCTGATAATGCATACGATATGGCTGGAGGTCATCGGTATCAGTGGCCCTAATCAGAAAAAACAGGTACTCGCAGTCGTATTATATTTCAATCTGGGGCACTAGCCCTCTGTGTTGATTTGTGAGATTGTTTGATTTCAATGTGAAAGATCTCTAGCTTAGCGGGGAGGCAGAGAGGCTGATATAATGCATTCAAGTCGAAATGTTTACGTCGAACTTGTGGCGCCTGGAATGTTTTTTTGCTTAACGTGGTGTGATACGATTAAAATGATTAAGATTGCAATTTCTAATTGTAGAACTCAGTTCATAATACATCAGCGCAGCGAAGGCTGTAGTTTGTTTTTCCACCTCAAAGGTGCTGTTTTTGGATTAAGTTCTCTGCGTAAACACGCCTCTATACATGTGTTCAGGCGATGATCGACTATTTAGAGCGAAACTCCACGTTATCAGCATTTGTCTGAGGCGTGCTACAGATGACACTCTCATTGCTATGAGTATCAACTACTTTTACAACATAGCGTAGACAGCCTTCAGATGATAGAAATATCACTCAGACAAGTAGTGCGTCGGCATGTATGGATAGCCCAATTGATTGCAAATGTTTATAGGCACTTCATTGCCTATAATGTGACTTTTATTCTTGGATTTCGTTTCTATAGATATGATTCTTTTATCAGGTCTTGTTTTGTTTACTGGAATAGGTGCACAAATGGCAGCTTGACGGTGGGTGGTGGGTGACATAACTTCTGTTTCACTTTCATTTTATAGAAACTTATCACTGCAAATATGTAGCTTGATAACGATATTGACAAAAATTAATTCGATTGATAAGTTCAAGCGTGTGCCCACTTAGTCAAACGGTTTTATTTGGGAATGTACACAGTCCATACGTCAATGGTCTAAGAACCTTCCAGTTTTGTTTTGTTTTCTGATGAATGGAGCGACTAAGTGACGTATACGCAGATAAAGTTTGCCATATGTAAGATGTATAACCAATAGGAACTAGATAAATCAGGGACATTGAACTTTTAGCAATTTTTTTAGTTCTTATTTGATACTCTTGCTGACTAATGTAGGTCTAATCTATGTTAGTAGTTTATGTTCATACGTATTTTTTATTTTAGAATTCTGTTTTTCAATGGATATAGGAAAAAGCACTTAAAGTTGAATTAACTAACGCACATACGTAGCTTATCACTGTAATCTTGCTTATCTTATTACGTGCAGTACGCTTATCAAGAATACAATTTCTATAAGAAAAAAAACCAAATAATGATCCCTTAAGGCGCATATCGATCATGTTAAATATTCAATCCAATTAAATGCATGTTTTTTCCTGTATTAACTCCTCTAGGTTTTCTTAAACGGATTCCTCTTGTTCTAAGTGTGAATGTACTTTTAGATTTGAAATTATTGATAAAAATAACCATTGGTTCGTCATACTTTCGACATTTGACAATTTTTTTTTATACATCGCAATAATTTGCTGGGGTCTCGCTAATATTAAACTGCTGCGAAAGGTGACAAAAGTTATCAGTTCTTGAGATTGCAAAAATTCCCAAACATACCCACGAGCCATGCAAAAAAAAAAAACCAAATGTTCTTAATTATTTAAAAACAATATTTTTTGACTGTATGCACAAACACGAAGACATTTGTCTCATTTTTCAAAATTCTTAAGAAAATTGTTTAACATTTTTTTATTGATAAGAATATGGGTGGCGCTGCGATTCTAGCTTCGTGTTGTGAATATTTGTATGGCATTACATAAATTTAAAAACAAGTTTATACATTACCCTATGGGCTCAGTCAGCATGTGTTACTTGTTTGACAGGCAAGAGCAAAACTGAGTACATATGTATGCGAAATAAAACGTCGTACATTGAAATTAAGGCAACGACAAGATGTGTTGTTCAATTCATTTCAATTTAAGGTGTAAAATGAGTCTACTACGGAATGTGTAAAACTTCAACTTCAACCGCATTTACTTTAAGATATCGAAAGTACATACATAGTTCAATAATTTTTCTACAGCGGCAACACTTTTTCGATGTCGAAAATAAAATTCCCTATCTCAGTTGTCAACTGTGACATCTGTAATCTGTCGCATTTGAAAACAAATGCAAGGCGCAGGTTTATTATTATTTCTTTTGTGCAGTGTTTAATCAATACGATTAACTAAATTCTGAGAAACCTGTCCAATATGCCGGTAAATAAACTAATTAATTTTAATATATTAATTTGATCAAAATAGTCTAATCAAATCTTTGTTTTGTTGCAGTACGAGTCTTCAATGGAACAAGAGGAGATTGAGAATGTTCGGGTGGTCGTCCGTTCTCGACCGATGGAAAAGTCGGAGCTGCAAAATTCTTCTATGAACGTTGTGAAGGTTGACAAAATAAATCGATCGATCACAGTTATTAAGCCAAATGCAACACCAAATGAGCCACCTAAAACGTATTTTTTTGATAATGTTTTTGGAGACGATTCCAGTCAAGTGAGTGTGTTATGTGAAAAATGACTCATAGGTGAAAATTTTGACAATGAGCTATTAAATAATCTCCATGAGAGGTCAATGGAACAAGGTTCTAAACATTTGTGTCTTGAATTTTTGCACTACGTACTCATAAGAGCGTTGTCGCCATTATGTATACATGTTCCATATGCATGGTAACTGGCCTTGATTATAATCTCGTTCATTGTATTCGCGTATGAGAGAACAACAACCAATCTATAGTACCCGTTATATATGATTGCTCTTACTTAGAGACCAGGAATGACAGACATCATTCTTGCTTAGAGAAAATTGAGTCAACAAGTGTGCCTAGAAAATATACAGTCCATTTGCAAAGTAACGAATGGCACAAAAATATCAGGGCTAACTAAGAATAGCAGGCTCCATTTACTAAAAATGATTGACATTAAAAGTATAAATGGATTTATTGTGGATGTTATGTGATAATGTTTCGAAATTAACTTTGCTGATGTGTGAAAACATACTTTCACGAGAAAATCTCAACCATTCAATGAATTTGCTATTCAACAGCTTCGACAGGCAGTCATTTTCATAATATAGCTAAAGTCTAAGTTTTGATCTGTGATTTCTCAACCTTGAGTGACGACAGCATAACCTTCGGTTCTTTAAAATGCGTCAGACATGGATCACGATAACATGGTTCGTGATGTCAACTCAGACTACAGACAGAGTTATTTATAGTGCTAGGCTATAGTTATTGTTTTTCTCATACTTATGGTGCATTACCTTTTCACAGTTTCCATGAATGCAGTGAAAGCAATAAAGACATGGCAACATGAACCGTAGATGACGGATATGCAATTCCGGATTATTCAGTGTTTTCTTTGAAAAAAAAGTTGCTTTAAATCCTCTTAACTCGACATTATAACATAAACTAAAAACTTTTATTATTAAATCTTTTTTGTAAACGATTGTTATACAAGTGATAAACGGCAATACGATTCGCTCATAGTGTTTTGTTAAAAAAAAGTGTTCTATAGATTAAGTTTGGCTTATTCGTACTCTGCAAAGTGAGCAAACTACATATATACAAAATCAATACATAAAATGAAGCACAACATTAAAAATAAATATAAATGCTGAAGACCGCTGTATGCTTATTTGAAATGTACAAAAAACATCAGTATTCAATTCAGGTCCCCTCGAGATCCGAAACGTATCGTTAATAGTAAATCGATTAAAAACAAAACAGACGCAACCAATGCCACCGAAGCTGTGCCCAACACCAGATCCAATCTTTGCATGTTAGGTTGCCAAAAGTTCCTCTCCTTTGTGTTGGCCCAGTCTCTGAACAAGAGCGCTGTACAAGCGAGAAACAAACAGAATCCCACAAATGCCCATACAGTGGCTGTTTTCCATGGAGTTCTGTAAATGGATATTAAATTGAAATTGAACTTATTCCGGCGAACTCTGCACTTACGCATCCCCAAACATAGTCATAATTATATAAATTGACGTATAAATTAATAGACAACCAAAGGTCACATAACACAGGGCCACAATACGTGGCGTTATGAAGATTCGAATATGTGAATGTGTGGCAGGTTCATCCATCAGTCCGATGCAGCAAATAATTAAGCACTGCGAGTATATCGGTTAGGTTAATTGCTTCTAATCGAATTAAGCCAAAGCATGGCAGTCTTACCAGCTCGAGCAGCTTGAGTGCAACCAGGGCGTAGGTGGTCTTTTTTGAGGTCCCACTTGGGTAGGTTGAGTCATCGGCTGGAGTCATTTCCACTGTTGATATTTCTAAAAGCAAATTAAAGTACATGTATATTTTGTTGGTTTTCGTACTGTAATTGGTGCCCCTTCCACCACCAGACCCATTTGAAGTTGTTTGCCTTCCAATAAATTGATTTTATTTACTTTTTTGACAAGTGTGTCGCAAATTTTCGCTGTATGCTTGAGGGACAGCGTGTGTAAAACACCCTTTCTAGCCAAAAAACGAGAGAATAAGATGGAGCACAAGCAAACGCAATTGAATCAAAATCACTGAGCACACAGATGTATCATAGTTCCAGCTGAATCATGACATCTCTCATCAAAACATAAGCATGCACATTCATAGTTGCTCTTCAGAAATGACTAAGAAAGCAGACAGTAGCTGTGCATTATTCGAAAGAGTGTGAATATCGCATTTTTAAATACAATAAGCAAATCTTTGTAATAAAGTTTCGAAATGTTTTTTGAAGTTTCATTGGTTATCCTCTGGTTTATGTACGTTTTCGTGTGATTTGCAAAATTTGTGTGTGTTTGCAAAAATTAACAGTTTGCATATTTAAATGTATTTCCATACATATGTACTAAAATGAACGTGTGTGGCTCAGTCCAATCCCACGTTCATCATGCTCATTTTTTCTTGCAAAAAATAAGGGTTGTTTACGCACACATTCCCCAGCAACCTCCAACCGATGTGTGTTCAAGGTAACTCTAAATAAATAAAACTACAACTACTAAAAACGACACCAACTTCGTTTTGGCCTGTCTGTGGTTAGTTACAAACAACATTTCACACGGAATATGTAGCAAATCAAATACCTATACTTCGTAGATAATTCATGATTTTCTAATGGATTTGTTTCCCCAAATGATGCCGAATGAAACTAAATTTCTCTAAAAGTATAACCACATAAAATTTCTCAATGTAAGCCAGCCTATTGTTAAAGTGCACACAGATCGTTAGGATATTTAGTTGAAAAATGTAAGTAGCATTCAAACAGGGTGTTGTCTCTTACATTGCATCATTCGTCATGCAGTCAAGCACAGCAATTACCGAATTATTGTCATGAACAATGGAATGATTGTATGCTTAATGCTATTGACTGTTTCGAGAAGACAGACAGTATTTGTCTATTTTCAAAGTGCAAATTGTTGTTAATAAGTTTGTTAGTTCACAAATTTAATTTAAGAGATAGACGGATGGATGGACGAATGGAATTTACTGTTCAGTTGATAGCGCACAGTAATCGATCGTATAGATGACTCCTTAACGGACACATTTCACGCGTAAACAATAATCAAAACAAATCACGCAACCCACAACGGTTTTCGTGCTACACTCTGCTCAACACCCCACACCATTGTATGGCCGAAATGGTCTTGTGCTTGCAAAAGACATGTGCACGAAGGGTCGGTTTATCACGTTCATACATCGCGTACATCACGTTCTTATGAATCAATGGAATTCTCTTCGGTCGCCGTCTAGATTGTCAATGTATTGATTTAAACGAAATGACGAGACCTATAGTACATCGACGTCAACGTAATATGGGGAAAATGTAAACAAGCAAATACAAAAATTTCGTGCAGGTTAGAGCGAGCAGCAGCAGCAGCAGCGCCAGCGAGAAGTTGTAACCGATAGAGAATGAGAGAACTGGATTTCTTCTTTTCCCTCCATTGGGAACACACAAACTTAATGCCACACCTGTGTTTTACTTTTTAATTATACTCTTTTTCGAGATCCAGAGACATTGTCATTATATAAGCTTGGCTAGAATCCGATATTCTAGAATCGCTGGTTTTGGCTAAATGGGCACCGAGTTTGAGTTAGAGAAAACAAAAAAACCAATTATCAACATAGAACAAATGGCGCCCGCTTTTGAATAATAAATTCCAAACTCTTACGAGTACTCGTGCAGTGTAAATATGTGCGCATATGCTGCGTTTACAACCTGACACACATTCCTACGTGCATTTACTCTAATCTGTGACTGCTTTGCCACCACTAGTCATGTCATTCGCATTCGTGATTTTGCGTGAAGCTTCCACTCGGGTTCGAAGCATGAGATATCAATTTAGTAAGTCACAGTCGAAAGTGTTAATTCTTTTCTTTTTTTTTTTAAACATGATTAGTTGAGTTTCTGTTAGACACCAAGTAGATACTACATATTATTACGGAAAACAATAAACAATTACTTTATTTCACTCGTGCTAGTGTGTTAGAATACGTGAATATGTGCGATTTTTAAGGCGTTTCCAAAGAGACTGAATGTTCGTATAAATTTCCCTTAATTAATCTTCGCGCGTTACGTTACGTTTAACAACTTTGTAGACAGACGAATTATAAAATCGTAAAAGGCGCAAAACTAAACGAAAACAACCAAAAACAACTGAATCAAACGGCAAAATAATAAAGCTTGATATCCGTTGTGATTCCACCACGTTTCAACTGCGAATGGTTGGCTCGATCTTATAGTAACTCTACAACTCCGGACTTTCTGGCTAAGCTCTGGTTTGACGAGCGGCAAGAGCAAAGAGAAAATATTCTCCTTCACGCCAATAGATGAACAGTCGCCGCGGTTGTGTCGTGTTTTTTTCTTCTTCTTTATACCCATAAACGAAGTCGAATTCGACTCACTCTCAATAGTTGGTTTTGTGTAAAGTTAACCTAGTGCAGTGTTGCTTAGTTAGGGTACGCACACAGGCGTACATTGTCATTTCTTTACAGGGTGTAGTCTTGTGTTCGCTATCGTTACTGACTAATTAAATTTGAATGACGATTAAGCGTCGAGGAGGGGAGAGAAAGGTCAGCATGCATCTGAACGGACAGAAGCTTGTAAACATTGAATGGAATACATTCGAACTATGTATGTGAATCGGCGACTACGCATGATGTGTGTCATTTGATACTGCGTATAGAGTGTGCACTTTTGCTTTTAATTAAAGGCTCTAATGGGTATTAGCAGATAGTTCATGACGTAATTGAGCTGACAAGAGCTGAGTTTAGTTTAGTACGGACATCAATGTGGATAAGATAAAACGTTGACATATATTAAGGGTGGACGAAATTAATATTTATTTAGTTCGTGGATAGTCTAGAAAAATAAGAGATTGTTTTCCAACTGCAATAGTCGTTATATTTTGTTCTTATCAGTTCACTGGATGACATCTACAAACTGTGGCTAATAGGATCAAATTTATGCCTGAATCACGCGAATTATGTTCTTCTGTTAATACATATACAAGTTTGTTTGTGCTGAAGTGCAAGAAGAGAGTTATAACAGGAATAGAATCCTCAGCAGATAGTTGAAATCTGAGTCATTGGATTTCCAGACGATCACTAGCATTCCACAAATCTCCCACATAAACAAACAAAATATACATAAATGTTAATGTTTTTGTTTATGTATGTAGCAAGTCAAATTACCCGCAATTTGTGAATCATTTGCGTGTAATGGCCTTTAAATTGTTTCTCAGTCACTGTCAATGACAAAGCCGTAGTACTGTGGTTTTGAATACGAACAATTGTTTTTTTTTTAAATTGCGAGGGTGTGGTGGGATGCCGAGATACAAATTTTCCAATCGGTTGCGTTATTTCATTGAAAAAAAATATGTATAAACACAGTTTTATTTCTCTTCTCCCAGATCGACCTCTACGTAGATACAGCTAGACCGATAGTGGAAAAAGTTCTTGAAGGTTACAATGGCACTATACTTGCATACGGGCAAACTGGAACTGGCAAGACATACACGATGTCCGGCAACCCTGAGACTCCGCAGACGAAAGGCATTATCCCCAATGCATTTGCGCACATTTTCGGGCACATAGCCAAGGCCAAGGATAATCAAAAGTGAATATACTGGCGTGATATAGGAAGAACTTCTAAATATCATCATTTCTTGCATTCAGATTCTTAGTGCGCGTCAGTTATATGGAAATCTACAACGAGGAAGTGAGAGATCTGCTGGGAAAAGATGTTAATAAAAGTCTAGAGGTTAAGGAGCGTGCCGATATTGGCGTGTTCGTAAAAGATCTTAGTGGCTATGTGGTACACAATGCAGATGATCTTGAAAATATAATGAAATTGGGAAACAAAAATCGCGTTGTTGGAGCTACCAAAATGAATCTTGAATCATCCCGTTCTCATGCTATTTTCTCGATAACAGTTGAATCAAGCGAATTATCCGATGGGACACAGCATGTGAAGATGGGCAAACTGCAGCTGGTCGACTTGGCTGGCTCTGAAAGGCAAAGCAAGACACAAGCAACTGGCATACGCTTGAAAGAGGCAACCAAAATCAATTTGTCTTTATCTGTTCTCGGAAATGTTATCAGTGCTTTGGTGGATGGCAAGAGTACACACATTCCGTACAGAAATTCCAAGTTGACTCGCCTGCTGCAAGATTCGTTGGGTGGAAATTCCAAAACGGTTATGGTAAGAGCATTTATTTCGAAAAACCCCCGGATTCCTCATCAGCAATTGTGTACTTTTTAGTGTGCTACAATCAGTCCAGCACATAGTAACTATGTCGAAACCATTTCAACTCTCAGATATGCTAGTCGAGCGAAGAACATTCAAAACAAAATGCACATCAACGAGGAGCCGAAAGATGCATTGCTGCGTCATTTCCAAGAAGAAATCGCACGTTTACGCAAGCAATTGGAAGAAGGCTGTTTCGAACAGGAGTCCGAAGAAGAGGAAGAGGAGGAGGAGGAGGATGATGACGACGTGGAAGAAGAAGAAGAGATCGAAATTGAAGCCGAAGTTGAGGTAAGCAATGGACTACCTAAGAAGTCCAAGAAAAAGAAGAAAGCTGAAAAGTCTGACGCAGAGAAGGAAGCGCTAGAAAAGAAAGCCAAAGAGCGTGAGCATGAATTGGACCGTGCCAAGTAAGTTATGCCCTTTTTTCCAATAACCAAAGGGTTGCTCTATTGTAAAATCGACAGGTCTGAACAAGAACAGCTGAAGACAAAGCTTATGTCTTTGGAGACGAAAATCTTAGTTGGCGGCGAGAATCTTCTAGAGAAGGCACAAACGCAGGAGATGCTTCTGGAGAACTCCTTGGCAGAATTGGAAGTGCGGGAAAAGACTGAAGAGGAACTTCGAAAGTCACTTCAAAAGAAGGAGGTACAATTAGAAAAAAACAACAGTTCTTAAATGACGTTATTTAATGTAATTATACACAACGCAGACCGAGCGTATTGATATTGAGGAGCGCTACTCAAGCCTTCAAGATGCTAGTACGGGAATTACAAAGAAAATCCATCGTGTAATGCAAATGCTAATGAGTGTCAAGGCTGAGGTAGCCGATCAGCAGCAGGAGCATCAGCGAGAGAAGGAAGGGATCTATGAGAATATTCGTAGCCTATCCAGGGAACTAGCACTATGTGAGCTTGTGTTAAACTCATATATACCTCAGGAGTATCAAGTAATGGAAATGTTTCCAATCGCTTTCAGTTCAAAAACTAATGTAGTAAATTTTTCAGAAGATGGTTAATCAGTACACGCATTGGAATGAGGATATCGGGGAATGGCAGCTAAAATGTGTCGCTTATACGGGGAATAATATGCGAAAACATATTGCGGAAAATGAACAAAATGCAAAAGAAGTGAGTTTGAGTCGATGTACGCTAGTAAAAATAAACTGTGGCTTTTATTTCAGTCGGACTTTGTCGATCTGTCGCATGTTTATCTGAGCTATAATACGGAAGCTGTTACTAATCCAGTGCGAGCAAAGTCGGCAAGACCAAGGACATCAGGTGTTCCAAGACCTACGACGGCCAGGCGTTATTAGTATTTCTGCTTATTTGCTTCAAATTTTTCTTTCTCTATAAACGAGCACAACAAATTATTTCTTTTGTGATAAATATATTTAACAACATGTGCAATTCGCTGTGTTTACAAAATTGAACAAGGTAATTACTGCATCATAAATAATCTCTGTTCTGTGACCCAGAAGGATCAACAGGAATGTAGATCTGACGGCAAACCGATGTCGGTGGGATAGTGAAGCAAGTTTCCATTCAATCTGTGTAAAATTGTTTATGCTGCAAATCCGAATGTATCTCAACAAATAAAAAACAAGATATAACTTTTTTACAAATATTTGTCTGCTTTTTACAGTGTATTTCTTTAGCTATTAAAAGAGCGTCGATTGGAATATTTATTGCACCTAAATTACATGTGTATGATTTTGTTTACATATTTTTTTTTACAATATTTATTTGTAATTTATAAAAATAAATTATATTTATTTGTTTCTTATAGACAGTCTTTTGTTTTATTGAATTAAATGCAAGAAGGTGTATCACCTCCCAAGAACTAAATGTCTCGGTCTCTTAAGATTAAGCTAACTGGGGTTTTCGGTACAAGTAAGAATTCAAATTCGGACTTAAGTGGCTTTGGAAAGCTTATATCGAATGCTAGAATCATCTGGAAATAGATAAGTTATATGTAATGCAGTACCTAAATGAAATCAAAAACAAATGCTTACCTTAGCAAGGAGTAAGATGATTTCCATTTCGACAAATCGTTTTCCCGGGCAAGTACGTTTTCCAATGCCAAATGGAACAACGATCGATGAACTTTCAATGTTCACATTGAATGTATCATTTTCAATCCATCGCTCGGGTACAAACGTCTTAGCCTTCCTAAAGTTGCTTTCCTTATGGCAAGCAAGCATATTTTGGCACAAGACTACACTCTACGAAAATTTGTTTTATAAGAAATTTCTATCATTATCCCTGGTTTCAAGGGGAACTTACCCCGACTTTCAGCTCATAACCAGATAGCGTTGTATTCTCCTCTAGTACTCGGGCTAGGCAAAACGCTGTAGGCTGCAGACGATACGTTTCCTGAAGACACGCTTTTGTGAATATCGCGTTAGTGATGCCATCCTGAAGTATTGTTGTATTTTTATATTCCTGAAAGTCCGAAAAGATTCTATCTGCGGCACCCTTATGACCAGTCACAGCATGAAGAACAAATATGAGAGTATTGGCTAACTGGAAAAAAAGAAATAAAAATACAAAAATATTTTTTGTCTTATTAAAAGTATCTCAATAGGTTATACCGTTTCAATACCGGCAGCCACAAAGTCAATGATAGCCGATTTCTTATCACGAATGTCTAGATCCTTAATTTGCAAAATGCTTAAAAAAATTGATTTTACGTCATCGGCGTTGCCGTCATTCTCATCGTCTTTTAATGCCTGCTCCACCATCTCTGATATCATACTGAAAGAAAGTCATAGTTAGAGAGTTTGAAATACTCCTACAAAGTCAAAGTACTCACTCATAGACAATATCTTCGCTCTTGGAGAACCGTGAATATGTTTGAGTTGGAATATACTTCCATAATCCGAAGCCATAATACGAATCGCGCTGGGACACAAACAATTGCTTAACAGCCTTGGCTAGCAACTTAACTTTTTCCGGTTGATCGGATTCGGTCGACAAGAATCCCATTCTACGCCCTAACATTAGGGTACACACCGCTTCCAATCCCATCAAATTGGCAATGTCTTCAAAATGTTGAACTTCTAATGTGACTGGATTTCTTTTGTGTCGCAACATATCAATGAAGTCATCGCACACCACATTCAGGGTGGGTAGAAAGCTTTGTAAGATTTTCGGTGAAGTTATATGTGATGTGAGTGAGGAACGTAGCTTGTGCCAGACTTCTCCTTGCCTAAGAAAAATCGAACACTATATGTAAGTATATGTTGTGTATCTGCCGCTGAAAAAGGTTCGTCTCACTCATTTGTTATCCCAACACTTGCATATCTGTCTGGTCTGGACTTTCGGTAGTACACAATTATTTCCGTTGGTGGCCTAAAGGGATATTTGCTGGGGTATTTAAGCACTTTCTCTATGTCAGTTTTCTCGAATAAATGTACAACAGGAACTCCTGATGGTGTCACTTCCAACACTATGGGACCGTATCTCTTGTTCATATCTAAAAGATAAAAGAAACTCCTTTTATATGATGAATGATGTAATTAATCAAATAACTTCTTACCTCTGTAGGCTTCATGTAGTTGTGACAATTTATACCGTCCTATCAGAAATGTCCATTTGGTTCCAATGAACGGATACGGATATGGTCCTGGAATATTCCATAAGGTTTCGACTTCCGATGATAACTTACGGACTTGCTTCCCCACCGGAAGTAATTTCAGTATGCTCGTTTGCAGTTTCTGGAAGTTATAGTTCATATACACTGCCAGCAGAAGTGCCAGTGATATCAACAAAATGAAAGCCATCGTAGTGTCTCATACGGATTTGTCATATTTTCAATTTTAAACTATTGTTCGATTCACGTCGAAACACACACTTATCAGCTGCCGTCTGCAATTTTGAAAAGCTGAATTCTCCTGCCCTCCACCGCTTTATGTAATCATTCGTGCACCTAACACAAACGTCCAGCTGTTCACTTTGACCATAGATAGCAACTCTGTCCAACTCTGTCCACCTATGTGATAAAATATACAAATGTACATAGATACATACACGTTTTCAAACAAAATAAGGTCTAAATAAAGCACTTGAAATATGCATATATCGTCTAACCGGTATTTTAATAATTCGCGATACGAAACCAATTATTTATTGCACTGGATGGTATCTTGTGGACAGGACTGCTAAGTTATCGCCCCAATTTTTGCATTGAAACACGAATATTCGTCGAGACACCAATGACACAGATTTAATATATAGCCAAGAATTTACAAAGTCTCTAGTATCTATGTACATATATATTCATTGCTGATTAGTTTGATGTAATTCGAGTTGAACTTGAGCGACACACACAAAAAAAGAAACAAAAAACTGCAGTCTGACACAGAAATAAAATAATTTGAAGCCCTTCTTTATGATGGGAATGACCGGATTCTTCGTTATCGGTTTTGTAGTGTTTCCTTTAAATTATATTCACACAAGAAAAAAAGACATGAACAGATGGATGGATATTTTTGACTAAGCCCAAGACCAAGTCACAAAACTGGTGAAACTGAAAATGGTATCAAATCTGCGACGTTAAGCAGTGGGTGACACTCATCAACATAGAAAAGAGAGAAGATAAGCCCGTTATAAATAGTTGAGCTCTTGAAAAATTTCAATGACAAGGTCAGCAGTGTCAATGATTTGATAACGGCAACAGTATTTATGAGCAAGGTCAGTTTCCTTCGGAAATTTTGTTGCGATATTTGTGTTTTTTCTCCATTTCTCGATTTTGTTTAGTCAATTTCTTGCTGATAGCTGACATCGACTAATGTGAACTACATATTGCTGAGCAGATTTGTTTGATTTAATTACTAAACAAACTCGTGTCTGCGTACATTTTTTTATTTTTTTTTTCATTTTATTTTAGTACCTTAGCAAGCAAACAAAAGTAATCCATAATTAGATAGATTGTATTTTGTGTGTTGTCAGAGCATTAATGATAACAGAATTTGCAAGTCACTCAAGCAATTTGACACAGTACACAGTAATAACAACTTCCCAGACACTTTGACAATACTTTGATCTAACACAAGCAAACTGTAGTATCTTAATATCTCCACTGCCACTGAATTTAGAGGTGAAAGTATTTCTCTTTTTTTTTTATCAAAATACAAGCATTTCACTGACCTTTGCGCGAAAACCGTGTACGAAGGCAGTCGCTGAAGTCAATGAATTAGGTTCGCTGTACTCCCGATGATGATGATGATGATGATTATGACGACAAAGATGAAGATGATCATGAGGGTAAATTATATGTATTATGATATGTATAGATACACAAACACGTCGAAATTCATCGTTATATATACATTGTATAAGGGCAAGCCGAGTGCATTGACTTGCTGATTGGATACGCAATCTTGAATGAAGTATATCACTGAGTTTTTACTCTGCTAGAGCTTTTTTTATAATATAATCCATACATACGTATGTGTGTTTCTTTGTATGATGAGTGTATATGCATTTGCTTTCTTGATGACGATAAGAAACACTTATTGATAAAAGTTTGGCAGCTATGCCCGACAGACAACTCGGAAGGTAACTATCCAGTAGCTCTATGAACAAAATTCTGATCCCAGAGGATATTTTATTGATTCCAATGTAGACCAAGACGAGATTTTGAAATGTATTGCCTTAATCATACATGTGTGTATTTACTGCTCTTCAAAGACCGTTAGAGTTAAATAAGTTACACAGAAGACGAAAATACACGTTTGGCACGAAAAGTAAATAAAAGTAAAATGTTATAAAAATTTGAAGAAAGAATGTTTGCATAACTCAATAACAAGATAACCGCTTTTATTTATGAACAAGCCATATACATATAGGAATCTAGGAATTCCCGAATAATGGAATAAATTTCATATTAAAATACCAAAAAGAAGCACTCCTTAAAAAACAGCCTACGTTTATTGAAAATCGACTCGACTCTATTCAAAATATCTATACATAGTAACGAGTACTAATGAATATTGAAAATATTACGTGTTTTTATTACACTTGCTCTACAAAACCGTCCGTCCAGAAGCAGGCAACAGTTAATAGCAACTAAACCTAACTAGAAATAAACAGTATTCTATTTGTCTCTCAATTACTGCTCCAAAGATCTTATCTGCATAGAAACGAGCAAAATACTCTAAACAAACCTGCTTGCTCTTCATAAAACTATCTGTTTCTACGTAATGATTCTATTAAGTGCAATGAACTTGATCCATTCAAATGACATAACTTCATTAGCTTTTTTTTTGCCTCAAGAAAGCCAACAGACAAGAAAAGGAATACAAACAAAAAAAATCTATATTAATAGAAATTATTATTATTGAATACACACGCATAATATATGAGATACACGCTTATAGAACTCTTCAGAACAAGACAATATACACACGAGAGTTAATTTACGTGTGAATTTTTAAATAGCCATCAAACAACCGGCCTTAGGTGAGAGAAGCACTAGAAGAAAAACATGAATACGAACAAAAGAAACATAAAAAATTACGCAATGCAGCGGCAGTCACCTGTTTTAAATTTGTTTTGGCTTCCTGAAGGTTTGTAAACATTAAAATGACACAAATCAGACGTCTAATTGCTCACTTGCCGATTCATTTATTAAATTTTTTTTTTCTTAGCAAAAATATCCCCTTGTGCAGCAGAAAATAAAAAAACAAAAAATGCAACAGAATTGCGATCACTTTTCAAGTTGAATGTCAATAACGCCGAACTGCTCCGTAGCAGATATCGAACGACCGATCAGAATACCAGAAGCAAATCAACTGCGACGGGAGTGAATGAAAAAGCAAAAAAATAACAAAAAAAAAAAATAAAAATTAGTTTTAATAAGAGCACACTTTTTTTTATTGCGATCGCGAGTTCTGGACGAACAACACTGCTTAATTATTGTACTTAGATGTTTAACTACAGAACGAGGAACTAAAGACGACAAGAGTGTTCGCATCCCAGAGCCATCAGGCGCCTTCTGCCATCAAGTATACCAGCTTCGCAACGAAGCCCCGATAACACACAACAGTCGCTCTCTGCGCCACCCAGCAATGGGCCCCATGTTTAGCTGCTGAACTGCTGAAACAAAACGCAAATTCACGATCGCGTCATAAGAGATTACGCCAACCAGCCAGCAATCTAGCTAGCGAGTCAGCTACAAATACCAAATACAACTAACAATACGATACACAACAACAAAAACAACAATATGCCGACAAGATCTATTCAGAAAAAATTGAAAAAAAAAAACGAATGCCGATCGCCATAGAAGTGCGAGAGAAACTCTTGGTATCGGTGTAGGAAATGGAAAAACAGTGAACAAACGGACGAACTACGATCACGATGAGGAGGACTCTCCAAGTGCGGAAGACAGGCCAACGATAACGACAAGTACGAGTTTACTGAGAGATATAAAGACGACGACGACGACGACGACGATGGATGTAAGATAAATCTGGTTGGTGTATCCGATCTAATGGGCAAAGGTACTTCACAAGATCGTAAGATCAGCGAACTGGTACTTTGGGGATAACTAAACTGGAATTTGGCTAGACTCTACACAATTTCAAGGTGATTCTACAATATATCTAAGCTAAAAGAATTTATGTATTCACACACATTCTGGCAAAAAAAGATATAAAAGCATGTAAGAGCATTTGTTCAATCATATTATAGAACGGATAATGATGTCGTTATTGTCTTTGTTCAGTTTTTTTTTTGCACACGATCGTCGAAGCTACGTCGCCCCTTCGCATTCAATTTGATTTGATTGAATTACATTGATTAATCCATGTTGCCTTATCCCTCCAATGCCACTGCAGTCTATACTGCAGCAGTCACTGGTGGTAGGATGATTACATATTTACACTTTACAACACTTGCTGGGACTATAACACCCAAAGGCAGATCAAGAGTGGCGGCTGTTAATGCCAGCAATTGGCTTGCGCTTCAACACTGACTTTATTACTTCTTCATGGAGAATGTAACAATTTTGATTCTTCTTCGGAGAACATTTTGCTAGTCCACAGAAACATAATCTTTTTATAAGTCTATGACGTAATATAATTTTTTTCACATCTTACTTATAAGTCTGTCGTTTTCGTCGTCAAAAATGGTTTTAATTCTATAAAACTGTATCGGGCTTGAACGAACTTCGTCAGAATCAATTCAGAGTAATGACCGAGATGAACATGTCGCAATTAAATGGAATATTTTGTCATAATCACATCCTTACACATCCTTAAGTCAATTCACACATAACTAATTAAGACAAGAACTGAATGTATTCAAATTAATTGCTGATATTTGCATGGACATTATTTTAATCAGAATCGTACACTGAATACAATATGTTAGAATTTAACCTTGCTCCGTATTGGCAATAAAATGACACAATCAATACTTATTATCAATTGGGTGAAGGCTTGTGGTAGAGAAACTAACGCAAGAGTATTGCAAAACGGCACTCGCCTTTGTCATAATCAAATTATCACTTGGCATAGCAAATTGCATTTTGATACGAAGTAATGACGAGTACCTACAGCCTTTATCTACTTGTAATCGGTAAACAAAATACTGCATATTCTTATCAAATGTATCCCATGCAGTGTGAGAGTGTCTATGCGAGTCGCGACTATTTGATATCTACTGCAACTCGGATTTGCAAAAATGCGAAATATTACGGAAACTTTTTTTAAGGACGACATTTTTCAAAACAGGAGTTTCTATGCTAATAATCATTATCATTCATCTTCAACCGTCTCAAAAGGCAAAATTTAAACAATCGGAGCGTAACGTAGTAGCGAAATGTTGTCGCCTATAAATATGCAATGTATTATTTTGAAAGTGGGTACTATATAGGTTGGTATGACGCCAGTCGTTGACTGGTTACGTCTATGTCGACGGATGCAGTTCAAATGTATTTGATTCGATTAATAGACACTAGACAACACACCCACAGGTGTACGAATGTCCTAGGTAGCCTAGTTTGGCCGCTGTGCCAGTTGGAAGATGAGCTAGGATAAGGCTGAAAATGCCTTACTATACACTGTCTACTTTTTCAGGTGAAAATCTCGATGTCGTCGGATTCACTCCAAATGTATCTGATTCGATTAATAGACACTAGACAACACACCCACAGGTGTACAAAAGTCCTAGGTAGCCTAGTTTGGCCGCTGTGCCAGTTGGAAGATGAGCTAGGATAAGGCTGAAAATGCCTTACTATACACTGTCAATTTTTTCAGGTGAAAATCTCGATGTCGTCGGATACACTCCAAATGTATCTGATTCGATTAATAGACACTAGACAACACACCCACAGGTGTACGAATGTCCGGGGTAGCCTAGTTTGGCCGCTGTGCCAGTTGGAAGATGAGCTAGGATAAGGCTGAAAATGCCTTACTATACACTGTCAATTTTTTCAGGTGAAAATCTCGATGTCGTCGGATTCACTCCAAATGTATCTGATTCGATTAATAGACACTAGACAACACACCCACAGGTGTACAAAAGTCCTAGGTAGCCTAGTTTGGCCGCTGTGCCAGTTGGAAGATGAGCTAGGATAAGGCTGAAAATGCCTTACTATACACTGTCAATTTTTTCAGGTGAAAATGTCGATGTCGTCGGATTCACTCCAAATGTATCTGATTCGATTAATTGACACTAGACAACACACCCACAGGTGTACAAAAGTCCTAGGTAGCCTAGTTTGGCCGCTGTGCCAGTTGGAAGATGAGCTAGGATAAGGCTGAAAATGCCTTGCATTTTTTTCAGGTGAAAATCTCGATGTCGTCAGATTCACTCCAAATGTATCTGATTCGATTAATAGACACTAGACAACACACCCACAGGTGTACAAAAGTCCTAGGTAGCCTAGTTTGGCCGCTGTGCCAGTTGGAAGATGAGCTAGGATAAGGCTGAAAATGCCTTACTATACACTGTCAATTTTTTCAGGTGAAAATCTCGATGTCGTCGGATTCACTCCAAATGTATCTGATTCGATTAATAGACACTAGACAACACACCCACAGGTGTACGAATGTCCGGGGTAGCCTAGTTTGGCCGCTGTGCCAGTTGGAAGATGAGCTAGGATAAGGCTGAAAATGCCTTACTATACACTGTCAATTTTTTCAGGTGAAAATCTCGATGTCGTCGGATACACTCCAAATGTATCTGATTCGATTAATAGACACTAGACAACACACCCACAGGTGTACGAATGTCCGGGGTAGCCTAGTTTGGCCGCTGTGCCAGTTGGAAGATGAGCTAGGATAAGGCTGAAAATGCCTTACTATACACTGTCAATTTTTTCAGGTGAAAATCTCGATGTCGTCGGATACACTCCAAATGTATCTGATTCGATTAATATACACTAGACAACACACCCACAGGTGTACGAAAGTCCGGGGTAGCCTAGTTTGGCCGCTGTGCCAGTTGGAAGATGAGCTAGGATAAGGCTGAAAATGCCTTACTATACACTGTCAATTTTTTCAGGTGAAAATCTCGATGTCGTCGGATTCACTCCAAATGTATCTGATTCGATTAATAGACACTAGACAACACACCCACAGGTGTACGAATGTCCGGGGTAGCCTAGTTTGGCCGCTGTGCCAGTTGGAAGATGAGCTAGGATAAGGCTGAAAATGCCTTACTATACACTGTCAATTTTTTCAGGTGAAAATCTCGATGTCGTCGGATACACTCCAAATGTATCTGATTCGATTAATAGACACTAGACAACACACCCACAGGTGTACGAATGTCCGGGGTAGCCTAGTTTGGCCGCTGTGCCAGTTGGAAGATGAGCTAGGATAAGGCTGAAAATGCCACTGTCAATTTTTTCAGGTGAAAATCTCGATGTCGTCGGATTCACTCCAAATGTATCTGATTCGATTAATAGACACTAGACAACACACCCACAGGTGTACAAAAGTCCTAGGTATCCTAGTTTGGCCGCTGTGCCAGTTGGAAGATGAGCTAGGATAAGGCTGAAAATGCCTTACTATACACTGTCAATTTTTTCAGGTGAAAATCTCGATGTCGTCGGATACACTCCAAATGTATCTGATTCGATTAATATACACTAGACAACACACTCACAGGTGTACGAAAGTCCGGGGTAGCCTAGTTTGGCCGCTGTGCCAGTTGGAAGATGAGCTAGGATAAGGCTGAAAATGCCTTACTATACACTGTCAATTTTTTCAGGTGAAAATCTCGATGTCGTCGGATTTACTCCAAATGTATCTGATTCGATTAATAGACACTAGACAACACACGCACAGGTGTACGAATGTCCGGGGTAGCCTAGTTTGGCCGCTGTGCCAGTTGGAAGATGAGCTAGGATAAGGCTGAAAATGCCTTACTATACCCTGTCAATTTTTTCAGGTGAAAATCTCGATGTCGTCGGATACACTCCAAATGTATCTGATTCGATTAATAGACACTAGACAACACACCCACAGGTGTACAAAAGTCCTAGGTATCCTAGTTTGGCCGCTGTGCCAGTTGGAAGATGAGCTAGGATAAGGCTGAAAATGCCTTATATACACTGTAAATTTTTTTCAGGTGAAAATCTCGATGTCGTCGGATTCACTCCAAATGTATCTGATTCGATTAATAGACACTAGACAACACACCCACAGGTGTACGAATGTCCGGGGTAGCCTAGTTTGGCCGCTGTGCCAGTTGGAAGATGAGCTAGGATAAGGCTGAAAATGCCTTACTATACACTGTCAATTTTTTCAGGTGAAAATCTCGATGTCGTCGGATACACTCCAAATGTATCTGATTCGATTAATATACACTAGACAACACACCCACAGGTGTACGAAAGTCCGGGGTAGCCTAGTTTGGCCGCTGTGCCAGTTGGAAGATGAGCTAGGATAAGGCTGAAAATGCCTTACTATACACTGTCAATTTTTTCAGGTGAAAATCTCGATGTCGTCGGATTCACTCCAAATGTATCTGATTCGATTAATAGACACTAGACAACACACCCACAGGTGTACGAATGTCCGGGGTAGCCTAGTTTGGCCGCTGTGCCAGTTGGAAGATGAGCTAGGATAAGGCTGAAAATGCCTTACTATACACTGTCAATTTTTTCAGGTGAAAATCTCGATGTCGTCGGATACACTCCAAATGTATCTGATTCGATTAATAGACACTAGACAACACACCCACAGGTGTACGAATGTCCGGGGTAGCCTAGTTTGGCCGCTGTGCCAGTTGGAAGATGAGCTAGGATAAGGCTGAAAATGCCACTGTCAATTTTTTCAGGTGAAAATCTCGATGTCGTCGGATTCACTCCAAATGTATCTGATTCGATTAATAGACACTAGACAACACACCCACAGGTGTACAAAAGTCCTAGGTATCCTAGTTTGGCCGCTGTGCCAGTTGGAAGATGAGCTAGGATAAGGCTGAAAATGCCTTACTATACACTGTCAATTTTTTCAGGTGAAAATCTCGATGTCGTCGGATACACTCCAAATGTATCTGATTCGATTAATATACACTAGACAACACACTCACAGGTGTACGAAAGTCCGGGGTAGCCTAGTTTGGCCGCTGTGCCAGTTGGAAGATGAGCTAGGATAAGGCTGAAAATGCCTTACTATACACTGTCAATTTTTTCAGGTGAAAATCTCGATGTCGTCGGATTTACTCCAAATGTATCTGATTCGATTAATAGACACTAGACAACACACGCACAGGTGTACGAATGTCCGGGGTAGCCTAGTTTGGCCGCTGTGCCAGTTGGAAGATGAGCTAGGATAAGGCTGAAAATGCCTTACTATACCCTGTCAATTTTTTCAGGTGAAAATCTCGATGTCGTCGGATACACTCCAAATGTATCTGATTCGATTAATAGACACTAGACAACACACCCACAGGTGTACAAAAGTCCTAGGTATCCTAGTTTGGCCGCTGTGCCAGTTGGAAGATGAGCTAGGATAAGGCTGAAAATGCCTTATATACACTGTAAATTTTTTTCAGGTGAAAATCTCGATGTCGTCGGATTCACTCCAAATGTATCTGATTCGATTAATAGACACTAGACAACACACCCACAGGTGTACGAATGTCCGGGGTAGCCTAGATTGGCCGCTGTGCCAGTTGGAAGATGAGCTAGGATAAGGCTGAAAATGCCTTACTATACACTGTAAATTTTTTCAGGTGAAAATCTCGATGTCGTCGGATACACTCCAAATGTATCTGATTCGATTAATATACACTAGACAACACACCCACAGGTGTACGAAAGTCCGGGGTAGCCTAGTTTGGCCGCTGTGCCAGTTGGAAGATGAGCTAGGATAAGGCTGAAAATGCCTTACTATACACTGTCAATTTTTTCAGGTGAAAATCTCGATGTCGTCGGATACACTCCAAATGTATCTGATTCGATTAATAGACACTAGACAACACACCCACAGGTGTACGAATGTCCGGGGTAGCCTAGTTTGGCCGCTGTGCCAGTTGGAAGATGAGCTAGGATAAGGCTGAAAATGCCTTACTATACACTGTCAATTTTTTCAGGTGAAAATCTCGATGTCGTCGGATTCACTCCAAATGTATCTGATTCGATTAATAGACACTAGACAACACACTCACAGGTGTACGAATGTCCGGGGTAGCCTAGTTTGGCCGCTGTGCCAGTTGGAAGATGAGCTAGGATAAGGCTGAAAATGCCTTACTATACACTGTCAATTTTTTCAGGTGAAAATCTCGATGTCGTCGGATACACTCCAAATGTATCTGATTCGATTAATAGACACTAGACAACACACCCACATGTGTACGAATGTCCGGGGTAGCCTAGTTTGGCCGCTGTGCCAGTTGGAAGATGAGCTAGGATAAGGCTGAAAATGCCTTACTATACACTGTCAATTTTTTCAGGTGAAAATCTCGATGTCGTCGGATACACTCCAAATGTATCTGATTCGATTAATATACACTAGACAACACACCCACAGGTGTACGAAAGTCCGGGGTAGCCTAGTTTGGCCGCTGTGCCAGTTGGAAGATGAGCTAGGATAAGGCTGAAAATGCCTTATATACACTGTAAATTTTTTTAAGGTGAAAATCTCGATGTCGTCGGATTCACTCCAAATGTATCTGATTCGATTAATAGACACTAGACAACACAGGTGTACGAATGTCCGGGGTAGCCTAGTTTGGCCGCTGTGCCAGTTGGAAGATGAGCTAGGATAAGGCTGAAAATGCCTTACTATACACTGTCAATTTTTTCAGGTGAAAATCTCGATGTCGTCGGATACACTCCAAATGTATCTGATTCGATTAATATACACTAGACAACACACCCACAGGTGTACGAAAGTCCGGGGTAGCCTAGTTTGGCCGCTGTGCCAGTTGGAAGATGAGCTAGGATAAGGCTGAAAATGCCTTATATACACTGTAAATTTTTTTCAGGTGAAAATCTCGATGTCGTCGGATTCACTCCAAATGTATCTGATTCGATTAATATACACTAGACAACACACCCACAGGTGTACGAAAGTCCGGGGTAGCCTAGTTTGGCCGCTGTGCCAGTTGGAAGATGAGCTAGGATAAGGCTGAAAATGCCTTACTATACACTGTCAATTTTTTCAGGTGAAAATCTCGATGTCGTCGGATACACTCCAAATGTATCTGATTCGATTAATAGACACTAGACAACACACCCACAGGTGTACGAATGTCCGGGGTAGCCTAGTTTGGCCGCTGTGCCAGTTGGAAGACGAGCTAGGATAAGGCTGAAAATGCCTTACTATACACTGTCAATTTTTTCAGGTGAAAATCTCGATGTCGTCGGATTCACTCCAAATGTATCTGATTCCATTAATAGACACTAGACAACACACCCACAGGTGTACGAATGTCCGGGGTAGCCTAGTTTGGCCGCTGTGCCAGTTGGAAGATGAGCTAGGATAAGGCTGAAAATGCCTTACTATACACTGTCAATTTTTTCAGGTGAAAATCTCGATGTCGTCGGATACACTCCAAATGTATCTGATTCGATTAATAGACACTAGACAACACACCCACAGGTGTACGAATGTCCGGGGTAGCCTAGTTTGGCCGCTGTGCCAGTTGGAAGATGAGCTAGGATAAGGCTGAAAATGCCTTACTATACACTGTCAATTTTTTCAGGTGAAAATCTCGATGTCGTCGGATTCACTCCAAATGTATCTGATTCGATTAATAGACACTAGACAACACACCCACAGGTGTACAAAAGTCCTAGGTATCCTAGTTTGGCCGCTGTGCCAGTTGGAAGATGAGCTAGGATAAGGCTGAAAATGCCTTACTATACACTGTCAATTTTTTCAGGTGAAAATCTCGATGTCGTCGGATACACTCCAAATGTATCTGATTCGATTAATAGACACTAGACAACACACCCACAGGTGTACGAAAGTCCGGGGTAGCCTAGTTTGGCCGCTGTGCCAGTTGGAAGATGAGCTAGGATAAGGCTGAAAATGCCTTACTATACACTGCCAATTTTTTCAGGTGAAAATCTCGATGTCGTCGGATACACTCCAAATGTATCTGATTCGATTAATAGACACTAGGCAACACACCCACAGGTGTACAAAAGTCCTAGGTATCCTAGTTTGGCCGCTGTGCCAGTTGGAAGATGAGCTAGGATAAGGCTGAAAATGCCTCACTATACACTGTCAATTTTTTCAGGTGAAAATCTCGATGTCGTCGGATACACTCCAAATGTATCTGATTCGATTAATATACACTAGACAACACACCCACAGGTGTACGAATGTCCGGGGTAGCCTAGTTTGGCCGCTGTGCCAGTTGGAAGATGAGCTAGGATAAGGCTGAAAATGCCTTACTATACACTGTCAATTTTTTCAGGTGAAAATCTCGATGTCGTCGGATACACTCCAAATGTATCTGATTCGATTAATAGACACTAGACAACACACCCACAGGTGTACAAAAGTCCTAGGTATCCTAGTTTGGCCGCTGTGCCAGTTGGAAGATGAGCTAGGATAAGGCTGAAAATGCCTTACTATACACTGTCAATTTTTTCAGGTGAAAATCTCGATGTCGTCGGATACACTCCAAATGTATCTGATTCGATTAATATACACTAGACAACACACCCACAGGTGTACGAAAGTCCGGGGTAGCCTAGTTTGGCCGCTGTGCCAGTTGGAAGATGAGCTAGGATAAGGCTGAAAATGCCTTATATACACTGTAAATTTTTTTCAGGTGAAAATCTCGATGTCGTCGGATTCACTCCAAATATATCTGATTCGATTAATAGACACTAGACAACACACCCACAGGTGTACGAATGTCCGGGGTAGCCTAGTTTGGCCGCTGTGCCAGTTGGAAGATGAGCTAGGATAAGGCTGAAAATGCCTTACTATACACTGTCAATTTTTTCAGGTGAAAATCTCGATGTCGTCGGATACACTCCAAATGTATCTGATTCGATTAATAGACACTAGACAACACACCCACAGGTGTACGAATGTCCGGGGTAGCCTAGTTTGGCCGCTGTGCCAGTTGGAAGATGAGCTAGGATAAGGCTGAAAATGCCTTATATACACTGTCAATTTTTTCAGGTGAAAATCTCGATGTCGTCGGATTCACTCCAAATGTATCTGATTCGATTAATAGACACTAGACAACACACCCACAGGTGTACGAATGTCCGGGGTAGCCTAGTTTGGCCGCTGTGCCAGTTGGAAGATGAGCTAGGATAAGGCTGAAAATGCCTTACTATACACTGTCAATTTTTTCAGGTGAAAATCTCGATGTCGTCGGATACACTCCAAATGTATCTGATTCGATTAATAGACACTAGACAACACACCCACAGGTGTACGAATGTCCGGGGTAGCCTAGTTTGGCCGCTGTGCCAGTTGGAAGATGAGCTAGGATAAGGCTGAAAATGCCTTACTATACACTGTCAATTTTTTCAGGTGAAAATCTCGATGTCGTCGGATTCACTCCAAATGTATCTGATTCGATTAATAGACACTAGACAACACACCCACAGGTGTACGAATGTCCGGGGTAGCCTAGTTTGGCCGCTGTGCCAGTTGGAAGATGAGCTAGGATAAGGCTGAAAATGCCTTACTATACACTGTAAATTTTTTCAGGTGAAAATCTCGATGTCGTCGGATTCACTCCAAATGTATCTGATTCGATTAATAGACACTAGACAACACACCCACAGGTGTACAAAAGTCCTAGGTATCCTAGTTTGGCCGCTGTGCCAGTTGGAAGATGAGCTAGGATAAGGCTGAAAATGCCTTACTATACACTGTCAATTTTTTCAGGTGAAAATCTCGATGTCGTCGGATACACTCCAAATGTATCTGATTCGATTAATATACACTAGACAACACACCCACAGGTGTACGAAAGTCCGGGGTAGCCTAGTTTGGCCGCTGTGCCAGTTGGAAGATGAGCTAGGATAAGGCTGAAAATGCCTTATATACACTGTACATTTTTTTCAGGTGAAAATCTCGATGTCGTCGGATTCACTCCAAATGTATCTGATTCGATTAATAGACACTAGACAACACAGGTGTACGAATGTCCGGGGTAGCCTAGTTTGGCCGCTGTGCCAGTTGGAAGATGAGCTAGGATAAGGCTGAAATTGCCTGTCAATTTTTTCAGGTGAAAATCTCGATGTCGTCGGATACACTCCAAATGTATCTGATTCGATTAATAGACACTAGACAACACACCCACAGGTGTACGAAAGTCCGGGGTAGCCTAGTTTGGCCGCTGTGCCAGTTGGAAGATGAGCTAGGATAAGGCTGAAAATGCCTTACTATACACTGCCAATTTTTTCAGGTGAAAATCTCGATGTCGTCGGATTCACTCCAAATGTATCTGATTCGATTAATAGACACTAGACAACACACCCACAGGTGTACGAATGTCCGGGGTAGCCTAGTTTGGCCGCTGTGCCAGTTGGAAGATGAGCTAGGATAAGGCTGAAAATGCCTTACTATACACTGTCAATTTTTTCAGGTGAAAATCTCGATGTCGTCGGATACACTCCAAATGTATCTGATTCGATTAATAGACACTAGACAACACACCCACAGGTGTACGAATGTCCGGGGTAGCCTAGTTTGGCCGCTGTGCCAGTTGGAAGATGAGCTAGGATAAGGCTGAAAATGCCTTACTATACACTGTCAATTTTTTCAGGTGAAAATCTCGATGTCGTCGGATTCACTCCAAATGTATCTGATTCGATTAATAGACACTAGACAACACACCCACAGGTGTACAAAAGTCCTAGGTATCCTAGTTTGGCCGCTGTGCCAGTTGGAAGATGAGCTAGGATAAGGCTGAAAATGCCTTACTATACACTGTCAATTTTTTCAGGTGAAAATCTCGATGTCGTCGGATACACTCCAAATGTATCTGATTCGATTAATATACACTAGACAACACACCCACAGGTGTACGAAAGTCCGGGGTAGCCTAGTTTGGCCGCTGTGCCAGTTGGAAGATGAGCTAGGATAAGGCTGAAAATGCCTTATATACACTGTAAATTTTTTTCAGGTGAAAATCTCGATGTCGTCGGATTCACTCCAAATGTATCTGATTCGATAAATAGACACTAGACAACACACCCACAGGTGTACGAATGTCCGGGGTAGCCTAGTTTGGCCGCTGTGCCAGTTGGAAGATGAGCTAGGATAAGGCTGAAAATGCCTTACTATACACTGTCAATTTTTTCAGGTGAAAATCTCGATGTCGTCGGATACACTCCAAATGTATCTGATTCGATTAATAGACACTAGACAACACACCCACAGGTGTACGAATGTCCGGGGTAGCCTAGTTTGGCCGCTGTGCCAGTTGGAAGATGAGCTAGGATAAGGCTGAAAATGCCTTACTATACACTGTCAATTTTTTCAGGTGAAAATCTCGATGTCGTCGGATTCACTCCAAATGTATCTGATTCGATTAATAGACACTAGACAACACACCCACAGGTGTACGAATGTCCGGGGTAGCCTAGTTTGGCCGCTGTGCCAGTTGGAAGATGAGCTAGGATAAGGCTGAAAATGCCTTACTATACACTGTCAATTTTTTCAGGTGAAAATCTCGATGTCGTCGGATACACTCCAAATGTATCTGATTCGATTAATATACACTAGACAACACACCCACAGGTGTACGAATGTCCGGGGTAGCCTAGTTTGGCCGCTGTGCCAGTTGGAAGATGAGCTAGGATAAGGCTGAAAATGCCTTACTATACACTGTCAATTTTTTCAGGTGAAAATCTCGATGTCGTCGGATTCACTCCAAATGTATCTGATTCGATTAATAGACACTAGACAACACACCCACAGGTGTACAACAGTCCTAGGTATCCTAGTTTGGCCGCTGTGCCAGTTGGAAGATGAGCTAGGATAAGGCTGAAAATGCCTCACTATACACTGTCAATTTTTTCAGGTGAAAATCTCGATGTCGTCGGATACACTCCAAATGTATCTGATTCGATTAATAGACACTAGACAACACACCCACAGGTGTACGAATGTCCGGGGTAGCCTAGTTTGGCCGCTGTGCCAGTTGGAAGATGAGCTAGGATAAGGCTGAAAATGCCTTACTATACACTGTCAATTTTTTCAGGTGAAAATCTCGATGTCGTCGGATTCACTCCAAATGTATCTGATTCGATTAATAGACACTAGACAACACACGCACAGGTGTACGAATGTCCGGGGTAGCCTAGTTTGGCCGCTGTGCCAGTTGGAAGATGAGCTAGGATAAGGCTGAAAATGCCTTACTATACACTCTCAATTTTTTCAGGTGAAAATCTCGATGTCGTCGGATACACTCCAAATGTATCTGATTCGATTAATAGACACTAGACAACACACCCACAGGTGTACAAAAGTCCTAGGTATCCTAGTTTGGCCGCTGTGCCAGTTGGAAGATGAGCTAGGATAAGGCTGAAAATGCCTTACACTGTCAATTTTTTCAGGTGAAAATCTCGATGTCGTCGGATTCACTCCAAATGTATCTGATTCGATTAATAGACACTAGACAACACACCCACAGGTGTACAAAAGTCCTAGGTATCCTAGTTTGGCCGCTGTGCCAGTTGGAAGATGAGCTAGGATAAGGCTGAAAATGCCTTACTATACACTGTCAATTTTTTCAGGTGAAAATCTCGATGTCGTCGGATACACTCCAAATGTATCTGATTCGATTAATAGACACTAGACAACACACCCACAGGTGTACGAATGTCCGGGGTAGCCTAGTTTGGCCGCTGTGCCAGTTGGAAGATGAGCTAGGATAAGGCTGAAAATGCCTTACTATACACTCTCAATTTTTTCAGGTGAAAATCTCGATGTCGTCGGATACACTCCAAATGTATCTGATTCGATTAATATACACTAGACAACACACCCACAGGTGTACGAAAGTCCGGGGTAGCCTAGTTTGGCCGCTGTGCCAGTTGGAAGATGAGCTAGGATAAGGCTGAAAATGCCTTATATACACTGTAAATTTTTTTCAGGTGAAAATCTCGATGTCGTCGGATTCACTCCAAATGTATCTGATTCGATTAATAGACACTAGACAACACACCCACAGGTGTACGAATGTCCGGGGTAGCCTAGTTTGGCCGCTGTGCCAGTTGGAAGATGAGCTAGGATAAGGCTGAAAATGCCTTACTATACACTGTCAATTTTTTCAGGTGAAAATCTCGATGTCGTCGGATACACTCCAAATGTATCTGATTCGATTAATAGACACTAGACAACACACCCACAGGTGTACGAATGTCCGGGGTAGCCTAGTTTGGCCGCTGTGCCAGTTGGAAGATGAGCTAGGATAAGGCTGAAAATGCCTTACTATACACTGTCAATTTTTTCAGGTGAAAATCTCGATGTCGTCGGATTCACTCCAAATGTATCTGATTCGATTAATAGACACTAGACAACACACCCACAGGTGTACGAATGTCCGGGGTAGCCTAGTTTGGCCGCTGTGCCAGTTGGAAGATGAGCTAGGATAAGGCTGAAAATGCCTTACTATACACTGTCAATTTTTTCAGGTGAAAATCTCGATGTCGTCGGATTCACTCCAAATGTATCTGATTCGATTAATAGACACTAGACAACACACGCACAGGTGTACGAATGTCCGGGGTAGCCTAGTTTGGCCGCTGTGCCAGTTGGAAGATGAGCTAGGATAAGGCTGAAAATGCCTTACTATACACTGTCAATTTTTTCAGGTGAAAATCTCGATGTCGTCGGATACACTCCAAATGTATCTGATTCGATTAATAGACACTAGACAACACACCCACAGGTGTACAAAAGTCCTAGGTATCCTAGTTTGGCCGCTGTGCCAGTTGGAAGATGAGCTAGGATAAGGCTGAAAATGCCTTACTATACACTGTCAATTTTTTCAGGTGAAAATCTCGATGTCGTCGGATACACTCCAAATGTATCTGATTCGATTAATATACACTAGACAACACACCCACAGGTGTACGAATGTCCGGGGTAGCCTAGTTTGGCCGCTGTGCCAGTTGGAAGATGAGCTAGGATAAGGCTGAAAATGCCTTACTATACACTGTCAATTTTTTCAGGTGAAAATCTCGATGTCGTCGGATACACTCCAAATGTATCTGATTCGATTAATAGTAACTAGACAACACACCCACATGTGTACGAATGTCCGGGGTAGCCTAGTTTGGCCGCTGTGCCAGTTGGAAGATGAGCTAGGATAAGGCTGAAAATGCCTTACTATACACTGTCAATTTTTTCAGGTGAAAATCTCGATGTCGTCGGATACACTCCAAATGTATCTGATTCGATTAATATACACTAGACAACACACCCACAGGTGTACGAAAGTCCGGGGTAGCCTAGTTTGGCCGCTGTGCCAGTTGGAAGATGAGCTAGGATAAGGCTGAAAATGCCTTATATACACTGTAAATTTTTTTCAGGTGAAAATCTCGATGTCGTCGGATTCACTCCAAATGTATCTGATTCGATTAATAGACACTAGACAACACACCCACAGGTGTACGAATGTCCGGGGTAGCCTAGTTTGGCCGCTGTGCCAGTTGGAAGATGAGCTAGGATAAGGCTGAAAATGCCTTACTATACACTGTCAATTTTTTCAGGTGAAAATCTCGATGTCGTCGGATACACTCCAAATGTATCTGATTCGATTAATATACACTAGACAACACACCCACAGGTGTACGAAAGTCCGGGGTAGCCTAGTTTGGCCGCTGTGCCAGTTGGAAGATGAGCTAGGATAAGGCTGAAAATGCCTTACTATACACTGTCAATTTTTTCAGGTGAAAATCTCGATGTCGTCGGATACACTCCAAATGTATCTGATTCGATTAATATACACTAGACAACACACCCACAGGTGTACGAAAGTCCGGGGTAGCCTAGTTTGGCCGCTGTGCCAGTTGGAAGATGAGCTAGGATAAGGCTGAAAATGCCTTACTATACACTGTCAATTTTTTCAGGTGAAAATCTCGATGTCGTCGGATACACTCCAAATGTATCTGATTCGATTAATATACACTAGACAACACACCCACAGGTGTACAAAAGTCCTAGGTATCCTAGTTTGGCCGCTGTGCCAGTTGGAAGATGAGCTAGGATAAGGCTGAAAATGCCTTACTATACACTGTCAATTTTTTCAGGTGAAAATCTCGATGTCGTCGGATTCACTCCAAATGTATCTGATTCGATTAATAGACACTAGACAACACACCCACAGGTGTACGAATGTCCGGGGTAGCCTAGTTTGGCCGCTGTGCCAGTTGGAAGATGAGCTAGGATAAGGCTGAAAATGCCTTACTATACACTGTCAATTTTTTCAGGTGAAAATCTCGATGTCGTCGGATACACTCCAAATGTATCTGATTCGATTAATATACACTAGACAACACACCCACAGGTGTACGAAAGTCCGGGGTAGCCTAGTTTGGCCGCTGTGCCAGTTGGAAGATGAGCTAGGATAAGGCTGAAAATGCCTTATATACACTGTAAATTTTTTTCAGGTGAAAATCTCGATGTCGTCGGATTCACTCCAAATGTATCTGATTCGATTAATAGACACTAGACAACACACCCACAGGTGTACGAATGTCCGGGGTAGCCTAGTTTGGCCGCTGTGCCAGTTGGAAGATGAGCTAGGATAAGGCTGAAAATGCCTTACTATACACTGTCAATTTTTTCAGGTGAAAATCTCGATGTCGTCGGATACACTCCAAATGTATCTGATTCGATTAATATACACTAGACAACACACCCACAGGTGTACGAAAGTCCGGGGTAGCCTAGTTTGGCCGCTGTGCCAGTTGGAAGATGAGCTAGGATAAGGCTGAAAATGCCTTACTATACACTGTCAATTTTTTCAGGTGAAAATCTCGATGTCGTCGGATACACTCCAAATGTATCTGATTCGATTAATATACACTAGACAACACACCCACAGGTGTACGAATGTCCGGGGTAGCCTAGTTTGGCCGCTGTGCCAGTTGGAAGATGAGCTAGGATAAGGCTGAAAATGCCTTACTATACACTGTCAATTTTTTCAGGTGAAAATCTCGATGTCGTCGGATACACTCCAAATGTATCTGATTCGATTAATATACACTAGACAACACACCCACAGGTGTACAAAAGTCCTAGGTATCCTAGTTTGGCCGCTGTGCCAGTTGGAAGATGAGCTAGGATAAGGCTGAAAATGCCTTACTATACACTGTCAATTTTTTCAGGTGAAAATCTCGATGTCGTCGGATTCACTCCAAATGTATCTGATTCGATTAATAGACACTAGACAACACACCCACAGGTGTACGAATGTCCGGGGTAGCCTAGTTTGGCCGCTGTGCCAGTTGGAAGATGAGCTAGGATAAGGCTGAAAATGCCTTACTATACACTGTCAATTTTCAGGTGAAAATCTCGATGTCGTCGGATACACTCCAAATGTATCTGATTCGATTAATATACACTAGACAACACACCCACAGGTGTACGAAAGTCCGGGGTAGCCTAGTTTGGCCGCTGTGCCAGTTGGAAGATGAGCTAGGATAAGGCTGAAAATGCCTTACTATACACTGTCAATTTTTTCAGGTGAAAATCTCGATGTTGTCGGATACACTCCAAATGTATCTGATTCGATTAATAGACACTAGACAACACACCCACAGGTGTACGAATGTCCGGGGTAGCCTAGTTTGGCCGCTGTGCCAGTTGGAAGATGAGCTAGGATAAGGCTGAAAATGCCTTACTATACACTGTCAATTTTTTCAGGTGAAAATCTCGATGTCGTCGGATTCACTCCAAATGTATCTGATTCGATTAATAGACACTAGACAACACACCCACAGGTGTACGAATGTCCGGGGTAGCCTAGTTTGGCCGCTGTGCCAGTTGGAAGATGAGCTAGGATAAGGCTGAAAATGCCTTACTATACACTGTCAATTTTTTCAGGTGAAAATCTCGATGTCGTCGGATTCACTCCAAATGTATCTGATTCGATTAATAGACACTAGACAACACACGCACAGGTGTACGAATGTCCGGGGTAGCCTAGTTTGGCCGCTGTGCCAGTTGGAAGATGAGCTAGGATAAGGCTGAAAATGCCTTACTATAAACTGACAATTTTTTCAGGTGAAAATCTCGATGTCGTCGGATACACTCCAAATGTATCTGATTCGATTAATATACACTAGACAACACACCCACAGGTGTACGAAAGTCCGGGGTAGCCTAGTTTGGCCGCTGTGCCAGTTGGAAGATGAGCTAGGATAAGGCTGAAAATGCCTTATATACACTGTAAATTTTTTTCAGGTGAAAATCTCGATGTCGTCGGATTCACTCCAAATGTATCTGATTCGATTAATATACACTAGACAACACACCCACAGGTGTACGAAAGTCCGGGGTAGCCTAGATTGGCCGCTGTGCCAGTTGGAAGATGAGCTAGGATAAGGCTGAAAATGCCTTACTATACACTGTCAATTTTTTCAGGTGAAAATCTCGATGTCGTCGGATACACTCCAAATGTATCTGATTCGATTAATATACACTAGACAACACACCCACAGGTGTACAAAAGTCCTAGGTATCCTAGTTTGGCCGCTGTGCCAGTTGGAAGATGAGCTAGGATAAGGCTGAAAATGCCTTACTATACACTGTCAATTTTTTCAGGTGAAAATCTCGATGTCGTCGGATTCACTCCAAATGTATCTGATTCGATTAATAGACACTAGACAACACACGCACAGGTGTACGAATGTCCGGGGTAGCCTAGTTTGGCCGCTGTGCCAGTTGGAAGATGAGCTAGGATAAGGCTGAAAATGCCTTACTATACACTGTCAATTTTTTCAGGTGAAAATCTCGATGTCGTCGGATACACTCCAAATGTATCTGATTCGATTAATAGACACTAGACAACACACCCACAGGTGTACGAATGTCCGGGGTAGCCTAGTTTGGCCGCTGTGCCAGTTGGAAGATGAGCTAGGATAAGGCTGAAAATGCCTTACTATACACTGTCAATTTTTTCAGGTGAAAATCTCGATGTCGTCGGATTCACTCCAAATGTATCTGATTCGATTAATAGACACTAGACAACACACCCACAGGTGTACGAATGTCCGGGGTAGCCTAGTTTGGCCGCTGTGCCAGTTGGAAGATGAGCTAGGATAAGGCTGAAAATGCCTTACTATACACTGTCAATTTTTTCAGGTGAAAATCTCGATGTCGTCGGATACACTCCAAATGTATCTGATTCGATTAATATACACTAGACAACACACCCACAGGTGTACGAAAGTCCGGGGTAGCCTAGTTTGGCCGCTGTGCCAGTTGGAAGATGCGCTAGGATAAGGCTGAAAATGCCTTACTATACACTGTCAATTTTTTCAGGTGAAAATCTCGATGTCGTCGGATTCACTCCAAATGTATCTGATTCGATTAATAGACACTAGACAACACACCCACAGGTGTACGAATGTCCGGGGTAGCCTAGTTTGGCCGCTGTGCCAGTTGGAAGATGAGCTAGGATAAGGCTGAAAATGCCTTACTATACACTGTCAATTTTTTCAGGTGAAAATCTCGATGTCGTCGGATACACTCCAAATGTATCTGATTCGATTAATATACACTAGACAACACACCCACAGGTGTACGAAAGTCCGGGGTAGCCTAGTTTGGCCGCTGTGCCAGTTGGAAGATGAGCTAGGATAAGGCTGAAAATGCCTTATATACACTGTAAATTTTTTTCAGGTGAAAATCTCGATGTCGTCGGATTCACTCCAAATATATCTGATTCGATTAATAGACACTAGACAACACACCCACAGGTGTACGAATGTCCGGGGTAGCCTAGTTTGGCCGCTGTGCCAGTTGGCAGATGAGCTAGGATAAGGCTGAAAATGCCTTACTATACACTGTCAATTTTTTCAGGTGAAAATCTCGATGTCGTCGGATTCACTCCCAATGTATATGATTCGATTAATAGACACTAGACAACACACCCACAGGTGTACGAATGTCCGGGGTAGCCTAGTTTGGCCGCTGTGCCAGTTGGAAGATGAGCTAGGATAAGGCTGAAAATGCCTTACTATACACTGTCAATTTTTTCAGGTGAAAATCTCGATGTCGTCGGATTCACTCCAAATGTATCTGATTCGATTAATAGACACTAGACAACACACCCACAGGTGTACGAATGTCCGGGGTAGCCTAGTTTGGCCGCTGTGCCAGTTGGAAGATGAGCTAGGATAAGGCTGAAAATGCCTTACTATACACTGTAAATTTTTTCAGGTGAAAATCTCGATGTCGTCGGATTCACTCCAAATGTATCTGATTCGATTAATAGACACTAGACAACACACGCACAGGTGTACGAATGTCCGGGGTAGCCTAGTTTGGCCGCTGTGCCAGTTGGAAGATGAGCTAGGATAAGGCTGAAAATGCCTTACTATACACTGTCAATTTTTTCAGGTGAAAATCTCGATGTCGTCGGATTCACTCCAAATGTATCTGATTCGATTAATAGACACTAGACAACACACCCACAGGTGTACGAATGTCCGGGGTAGCCTAGTTTGGCCGCTGTGCCAGTTGGAAGATGAGCTAGGATAAGGCTGAAAATGCCTTACTATACACTGTCAATTTTTTCAGGTGAAAATCTCTATGTCGTCGGATACACTCCAAATGTATCTGATTCGATTAATATACACTAGACAACACACCCACAGGTGTACGAAAGTCCGGGGTAGCCTAGTTTGGCCGCTGTGCCAGTTGGAAGATGAGCTAGGATAAGGCTGAAAATGCCTTACTATACACTGTCAATTTTTTCAGGTGAAAATCTCGATGTCGTCGGATACACTCCAAATGTATCTGATTCGATTAATATACACTAGACAACACACCCACAGGTGTACGAAAGTCCGGGGTAGCCTAGTTTGGCCGCTGTGCCAGTTGGAAGATGAGCTAGGATAAGGCTGAAAATGCCTTACTATACACTGTCAATTTTTTCAGGTGAAAATCTCGATGTCGTCGGATTCACTCCAAATGTATCTGATTCGATTAATAGACCCTAGACAACACACCCACAGGTGTACGAATGTCCGGGGTAGCCTAGTTTGGCCGCTGTGCCAGTTGGAAGATGAGCTAGGATAAGGCTGAAAATGCCTTACTATACACTGTCAATTTTTTCAGGTGAAAATCTCGATGTCGTCGGATTCACTCCCTATGTATATGATTCGATTAATAGACACTAGACAACACACCCACAGGTGTACGAATGTCCGGGGTAGCCTAGTTTGGCCGCTGTGCCAGTTGGAAGATGAGCTAGGATAAGGCTGAAAATGCCTTACTATACACTGTCAATTTTTTCAGGTGAAAATCTCGATGTCGTCGGATACACTCCAAATGTATCTGATTCGATTAATATACACTAGACAACACACCCACAGGTGTACGAAAGTCCGGGGTAGCCTAGTTTGGCCGCTGTGCCAGTTGGAAGATGAGCTAGGATAAGGCTGAAAATGCCTTACTATACACTGTCAATTTTTTCAGGTGAAAATCTCGATGTCGTCGGATACACTCCAAATGTATCTGATTCGATTAATAGACACTAGACAACACACCCACAGGTGTACGAATGTCCGGGGTAGCCTAGTTTGGCCGCTGTGCTAGTTGGAAGATGAGCTAGGATAAGGCTGAAAATGCCTTACTATACACTGTCAATTTTTTCAGGTGAAAATCTCGATGTCGTCGGATTCACTCCAAATGTATCTGATTCGATTAATAGACACTAGACAACACACCCACAGGTGTACGAATGTCCGGGGTAGCCTAGTTTGGCCGCTGTGCCAGTTGGAAGATGAGCTAGGATAAGGCTGAAAATGCCTTACTATACACTGTAATTTTTTTCAGGTGAAAATCTCGATGTCGTCGGATTCACTCCAAATGTATCTGATTCGATTAATAGACACTAGACAACACACGCACAGGTGTACGAATGTCCGGGGTAGCCTAGTTTGGCCGCTGTGCCAGTTGGAAGATGAGCTAGGATAAGGCTGAAAATGCCTTACTATACACTGTCAATTTTTTCAGGTGAAAATCTCGATGTCGTCGGATACACTCCAAATGTGTCTGATTCGATTAATAGACACTAGACAACACACCCACAGGTGTACGAATGTCCGGGGTAGCCTAGTTTGGCCGCTGTGCCAGTTGGAAGATGAGCTAGGATAAGGCTGAAAATGCCTTACTATACACTGTCAATTTTTTCAGGTGAAAATCTCGATGTCGTCGGATTCACTCCAAATGTATCTGATTCGATTAATAGACCCTAGACAACACACCCACAGGTGTACGAATGTCCGGGGTAGCCTAGTTTGGCCGCTGTGCCAGTTGGAAGATGAGCTAGGATAAGGCTGAAAATGCCTTACTATACACTGTCAATTTTTTTCAGGTGAGAATCTCGATGTCGTCGGATTCACTTCAAATGTATATGATTCGATTAATAGATACTAGACAACACACCCACAGGTGTACGAAAGTCCGGGGTAGCCTAGTTTGGCCGCTGTGCCAGTTGGAAGAAGAGCTAGGATAAGGCTGAAAATGCCTTACTATACACTGTCAATTTTTTCAGGTGAAAATCTCTATGTCGTCGGATTCACTCCAAATGTATCTGATTCGATTAATAGACACTAGACAACACACCCACAGGTGTACAAAACTCCTAGGTATCCTAGTTTGGTCGCTGTGCCAGTTGGAAGATGAGCTAGGATAAGGCTGAAAATGCCTTACTATACACTGACAATTTTTTCAGGTGAAAACCTCGATGTCGTCGGATTCACTCCAAATGTATCTGATTCGATTAATAGACACTAGACAACACACCCACAGGTGTACGAATGTCCGGGGTAGCCTAGTTTGGCCGCTGTGCCAGTTGGAAGATGAGCTAGGATAAGGCTGAAAATGCCTTACTATACACTGTCAATTTTTTCAGGTGAAAATCTCGATGTCGTCGGATTCACTCCAAATGTATCTGATTCGATTAATAGACACTAGACAACACACCCACAGGTGTACAAAAGTCCTAGGTAGCCTAGTTTGGCCGCTGTGCCAGTTGGAAGATGAGCTAGGATAAATGCCTTACTATACACTGTCAATTTTTTCAGGTGAAATCTCGATGTCGTCGGATACACTCCAAATGTATCTGATTCGATTAATAGACACTAGACAACACACCCACAGGTGTACGAATGTCCGGGGTAGCCTAGTTTGGCCGCTGTGCCAGTTGGAAGATGAGCTAGGATAAGGCTGAAAATGCCTTACTATACACTGTCAATTTTTTCAGGTGAAAATCTCGATGTCGTCGGATTCACTTCAAATGTATATGATTCGATTAATAGATACTAGACAACACACCCACAGGTGTACGAAAGTCCGGGGTAGACTATACACTGTCAATTTTTTCAGGTGAAAATCTCTATGTCGTCGGATTCACTCCAAATGTATCTGATTCGATTAATAGACACTAGACAACACACCCACAGGTGTACAAAACTCCTAGGTATCCTAGTTTGGTCGCTGTGCCAGTTGGAAGATGAGCTAGGATAAGGCTGAAAATGCCTTACTATACACTGTCAATTTTTTCAGGTGAAAATCTCGATGTCGTCGGATTCACTCCAAATGTATCTGATTCGATTAATAGACACTAGACAACACACCCACAGGTGTACGAATGTCCGGGGTAGCCTAGTTTGACCGCTGTGCCAGTTGGAAGATGAGCTAGGATAAGGCTGAAAATGCCTTACTATACACTGTCAATTTTTTCAGGTGAAAATCTCGATGTCGTCGAAATCACTCCAAATGTATCTGATTCGATTAATAGACACTAGACAACACACCCACAGGTGTACGAATGTCCGGGGTAGCCTAGTTTGGCCGCTGTGCCAGTTGGAAGATGAGCTAGGATAAGGCTGAAAATGCCTTACTATACACTGTCAATTTTTTCAAGTGAAATTCTCGATGTCGTCGGATTCACTCCAAATGTATCTGATTCGATTAATAGACACTAGACAACACACCCACAGGTGTACAAAAGTCCTAGGTAGCCTAGTTTGGCCGCTGTGCCAGTTGGAAGATGAGCTAGGATAAGGCTGAAAATGCCTTACTATACACTGTCAATTTTTTCAGGTGAAAATCTCTATGTCGTCGGATTCACACCAAATGTATCTGATTCGATTAATAGACACTAGACAACACACCCACAGGTGTACAAAACTCCCAGGTATCCTAGTTTGGTCGCTGTGCCAGTTGGAAGATGAGCTAGGATAAGGCTGAAAATGCCTTACTATACACTGTCAATTTTTTCAAGTGAAAATCTCGATGTCGTCGGATTCACTCCAAATGTATCTGATTCGATTAATAGACACTAGACAACACACCCACAGGTGTACGAATGTCCGGGGTAGCCTAGTTTGGCCGCTGTGCCAGTTGGAAGATGAGCTAGGATAAGGCTGAAAATGCCTTACTATACACTGTCAATTTTTTCAGGTGAAAATCTCGATGTCGTCGGATTCACTCCAAATGTATCTGATTCGATTAATAGACACTAGACAACACACCCACAGGTGTACAAAAGTCCTAGGTAGCCTAGTTTGGCCGCTGTGCCAGTTGGAAGATGAGCTAGGATAAATGCCTTACTATACACTGTCAATTTTTTCAGGTGAAATCTCGATGTCGTCGGATACACTCCAAATGTATCTGATTCGATTAATAGACACTAGACAACACACCCACAGGTGTACGAATGTCCGGGGTAGCCTAGTTTGGCCGCTGTGCCAGTTGGAAGATGAGCTAGGATAAGGCTGAAAATGCCTTACTATACACTGTCAATTTTTTCAGGTGAAAATCTCGATGTCGTCGGATTCACTTCAAATGTATATGATTCGATTAATAGATACTAGACAACACACCCACAGGTGTACGAAAGTCCGGGGTAGACTATACACTGTCAATTTTTTCAGGTGAAAATCTCGATGTCGTCGGATTCACTCCAAATGTATCTGATTCGATTAATAGACACTAGACAACACACCCACAGGTGTACAAAACTCCTAGGTATCCTAGTTTGGTCGCTGTGCCAGTTGGAAGATGAGCTAGGATAAGGCTGAAAATGCCTTACTATACACTGTCAATTTTTTCAGGTGAAAATCTCGATGTCGTCGGATTCACTCCAAATGTATCTGATTCGATTAATAGACACTAGACAACACACCCACAGGTGTACGAATGTCCGGGGTAGCCTAGTTTGACCGCTGTGCCAGTTGGAAGATGAGCTAGGATAAGGCTGAAAATGCCTTACTATACACTGTCAATTTTTTCAGGTGAAAATCTCGATGTCGTCGAAATCACTCCAAATGTATCTGATTCGATTAATAGACACTAGACAACACACCCACAGGTGTACGAATGTCCGGGGTAGCCTAGTTTGGCCGCTGTGCCAGTTGGAAGATGAGCTAGGATAAGGCTGAAAATGCCTTACTATACACTGTCAATTTTTTCAAGTGAAATTCTCGATGTCGTCGGATTCACTCCAAATGTATCTGATTCGATTAATAGACACTAGACAACACACCCACAGGTGTACAAAAGTCCTAGGTAGCCTAGTTTGGCCGCTGTGCCAGTTGGAAGATGAGCTAGGATAAGGCTGAAAATGCCTTACTATACACTGTCAATTTTTTCAGGTGAAAATCTCTATGTCGTCGGATTCACACCAAATGTATCTGATTCGATTAATAGACACTAGACAACACACCCACAGGTGTACAAAACTCCTAGGTATCCTAGTTTGGTCGCTGTGCCAGTTGGAAGATGAGCTAGGATAAGGCTGAAAATGCCTTACTATACACTGTCAATTTTTTCAGGTGAAAATCTCGATGTCGTCGGATTCACTCCAAATGTATCTGATTCGATTAATAGACACTAGACAACACACCCACAGGTGTACGAATGTCCGGGGTAGCCTAGTTTGACCGCTGTGCCAGTTGGAAGATGAGCTAGGATAAGGCTGAAAATGCCTTACTATACACTGTCAATTTTTTCAGGTGAAAATCTCGATGTCGTCGAAATCACTCCAAATGTATCTGATTCGATTAATAGACACTAGACAACACACCCACAGGTGTACGAATGTCCGGGGTAGCCTAGTTTGGCCGCTGTGCCAGTTGGAAGATGAGCTAGGATAAGGCTGAAAATGCCTTACTATACACTGTCAATTTTTTCAAGTGAAATTCTCGATGTCGTCGGATTCACTCCAAATGTATCTGATTCGATTAATAGACACTAGACAACACACCCACAGGTGTACAAAAGTCCTAGGTAGCCTAGTTTGGCCGCTGTGCCAGTTGGAAGATGAGCTAGGATAAGGCTGAAAATGCCTTACTATACACTGTCAATTTTTTCAGGTGAAAATCTCTATGTCGTCGGATTCACACCAAATGTATCTGATTCGATTAATAGACACTAGACAACACACCCACAGGTGTACAAAACTCCCAGGTATCCTAGTTTGGTCGCTGTGCCAGTTGGAAGATGAGCTAGGATAAGGCTGAAAATGCCTTACTATACACTGTCAATTTTTTCAAGTGAAAATCTCGATGTCGTCGGATTCACTCCAAATGTATCTGATTCGATTAATAGACACTAGACAACACACCCACAGGTGTACAAAACTCCCAGGTATCCTAGTTTGGTCGCTGTGCCAGTTGGAAGATGAGCTAGGATAAGGCTGAAAATGCCTTACTATACACTGTCAATTTTTTCAAGTGAAAATCTCGATGTCGTCGGATACACTCCAAATGTATCTGATTCGATTAATAGACACTAGACAACACACCCACAGGTGTACAAAAGTCCTAGGTATCCTAGTTTGGCCGCTGTGCCAGTTGGAAGATGAGCTAGGATAAGGCTGAAAATGCCTTACTATACACTGTCAATTTTTTCAGGTGAAAATCTCGATGTCGTCGGATTCACTCCAAATGTATCTGATTCGATTAATAGACACTAGACAACACACCCACAGGTGTACAAAAGTCCTAGGTAGCCCAGTTTGGCCGCTGTGCCAGTTGGAAGATGAGCTAGGATAAATGCCTTACTATACACTGTCAATTTTTTCAGGTGAAATCTCGATGTCGTCGGATACACTCCAAATGTATCTGATTCGATTAATAGACACTAGACAACACACCCACAGGTGTACGAATGTCCGGGGTAGCCTAGTTTGGCCGCTGTGCCAGTTGGAAGATGAGCTAGGATAAGGCTGAAAATGCCTTACTATACACTGTCAATTTTTTCAGGTGAAAATCTCGATGTCGTCGGATTCACTCCAAATGTATCTGATTCGATTAATAGACACTAGACAACAGACCCACAGGTGTACGAATGTCCGGGGTAGCCTAGTTTGGCCGCTGTGCCAGTTGGAAGATGAGCTAGGATAAGGCTGAAAATGCCTTACTATACACTGTCAATTTTTTCAGGTGAAAATCTCGATGTCGTCGGATTCACTTCAAATGTATATGATTCGATTAATAGATACTAGACAACACACCCACAGGTGTACGAAAGTCCGGGGTAGACTATACACTGTCAATTTTTTCAGGTGAAAATCTCTATGTCGTCGGATTCACTCCAAATGTATCTGATTCGATTAATAGACACTAGACAACACACCCACAGGTGTACAAAACTCCTAGGTATCCTAGTTTGGTCGCTGTGCCAGTTGGAAGATGAGCTAGGATAAGGCTGAAAATGCCTTACTATACACTGTCAATTTTTTCAGGTGAAAATCTCGATGTCGTCGGATTCACTCCAAATGTATCTGATTCGATAAATAGACACTAGACAACACACACACAGGTGTACAAAAGTCCTAGGTAGCCTAGTTTGGCCGCTGTGCCAGTTGGAAGATGAGCTAGGATAAGGCTGAAAATGCCTTACTATACACTGTCAATTTTTTCAGGTGAAAATCTCTATGTCGTCGGATTCACTCCAAATGTATCTGATTCGATTAATAGACACTAGACAACACACCCACAGGTGTACAAAACTCCTAGGTATCCTAGTTTGGTCGCTGTGCCAGTTGGAAGATGAGCTAGGATAAGGCTGAAAATGCCTTACTATACACTGTCAATTTTTTCAGGTGAAAATCTCGATGTCGTCGGATTCACTCCAAATGTATCTGATTCGATTAATAGACACTAGACAACACACCCACAGGTGTACGAATGTCCGGGGTAGCCTAGTTTGACCGCTGTGCCAGTTGGAAGATGAGCTAGGATAAGGCTGAAAATGCCTTACTATACACTGTCAATTTTTTCAGGTGAAAATCTCGATGTCGTCGAAATCACTCCAAATGTATCTGATTCGATTAATAGACACTAGACAACACACCCACAGGTGTACGAATGTCCGGGGTAGCCTAGTTTGGCCGCTGTGCCAGTTGGAAGATGAGCTAGGATAAGGCTGAAAATGCCTTACTATACACTGTCAATTTTTTCAAGTGAAATTCTCGATGTCGTCGGATTCACTCCAAATGTATCTGATTCGATTAATAGACACTAGACAACACACCCACAGGTGTACAAAACTCCCAGGTATCCTAGTTTGGTCGCTGTGCCAGTTGGAAGATGAGCTAGGATAAGGCTGAAAATGCCTTACTATACACTGTCAATTTTTTCAAGTGAAAATCTCGATGTCGTCGGATTCACTCCAAATGTATCTGATTCGATTAATAGACACTAGACAACACACCCACAGGTGTACAAAACTCCCAGGTATCCTAGTTTGGTCGCTGTGCCAGTTGGAAGATGAGCTAGGATAAGGCTGAAAATGCCTTACTATACACTGTCAATTTTTTCAAGTGAAAATCTCGATGTCGTCGGATACACTCCAAATGTATCTGATTCGATTAATAGACACTAGACAACACACCCACAGGTGTACAAAAGTCCTAGGTATCCTAGTTTGGCCGCTGTGCCAGTTGGAAGATGAGCTAGGATAAGGCTGAAAATGCCTTACTATACACTGTCAATTTTTTCAGGTGAAAATCTCGATGTCGTCGGATACACTCCAAATGTATCTGATTCGATTAATAGACACTAGACAACACACCCACAGGTGTACGAATGTCCGGGGTCGCCTAGTTTGGCCGCTGTGCCAGTTGGAAGATGAGCTAGGATAAGGCTGAAAATGCCTTACTATACAATGTCAATTATTTCAGGTGAAAATCTCGATGTCGTCGGATTCACTCCAAATGTATCTGATTCGATTAATTGACACTAGACAACACACCCACAGGTGTACAAAAGTCCTAGGTAGCCTAGTTTGGCCGCTGTGCCAGTTGGAAGATGAGCTAGGATAAGGCTGAAAATGCCTTACTATACACTGTCAATTTTTTCAGGTGAAAATCTCGATGTCGTCGGTTTCACTCCAAATGTATCTGATTCGATTAATAGACACTAGACAACACACCCACAGGTGTACAAAAGTCCTAGGTAGCCTAGTTTGGCCGCTGTGCCAGTTGGAAGATGAGCTAGGATAAGGCTGAAAATGCCTTACTATACACTGTCAATTTTTTCAGGTGAAAATCTCGATGTCGTCGGATTCACTCCAAATGTATCTGATTCGATTAATAGACACTAGACAACACACCCACAGGTGTACGAATGTCCGGGGTAGCCTAGTTTGGCCGCTGTGCCAGTTGGAAGATGAGCTAGGATAAGGCTGAAAATGCCTTACTATACACTGTCAATTTTTTCAGGTGAAAATCTCGATGTCGTCGGATTCACTCCAAATGTATCTGATTCGATTAATAGACACTAGACAACACACCCACAGGTGTACAAAAGTCCTAGGTAGCCTAGTTTGGCCGCTGTGCCAGTTGGAAGATGAGCTAGGATAAGGCTGAAAATGCCTTACTATACAATGTCAATTATTTCAGGTGAAAATCTCGATGTCGTCGGATTCACTCCAAATGTATCTGATTCGATTAACTGACACTAGACAACACACCCACAGGTGTACAAAAGTCCTAGGTATCCTAGTTTGGCCGCTGTGCCAGTTGGAAGATGAGCTAGGATAAGGCTGAAAATGCCTTACTATACACTGTCAATTTTTTCAGGTGAAAATCTCGATGTCGTCGGATACACTCCAAATGTATCTGATTCGATTAATAGACACTAGACAACACACCCACAGGTGTACGAATGTCCGGGGTAGCCTAGTTTGGCCGCTGTGCCAGTTGGAAGATGAGCTAGGATAAGGCTGAAAATGCCTTACTATACAATGTCAATTATTTCAGGTGAAAATCTCGATGTCGTCGGATTCACTCCAAATGTATCTGATTCGATTAATTGACACTAGACAACACACCCACAGGTGTACAAAAGTCCTAGGTAGCCTAGTTTGGCCGCTGTGCCAGTTGGAAGATGAGCTAGGATAAGGCTGAAAATGCCTTACTATACACTGTCAATTTTTTCAGGTGAAAATCTCGATGTCGTCGGATTCACTCCAAATGTATCTGATTCGATTAATAGACCCTAGACAACACACCCACAGGTGTACGAATGTCCGGGGTAGCCTAGTTTGGCCGCTGTGCCAGTTGGAAGATGAGCTAGGATAAGGCTGAAAATGCCTTACTATACACTGTCAATTTTTTCAGGTGAAAATCGCGATGTCGTCGGATTCACTCCAAATGTATCTGATTCGATTAATAGACACTAGACAACACACCCACAGGTGTACAAAAGTCCTAGGTAGCCTAGTTTGGCCGCTGTGCCAGTTGGAAGATGAGCTAGGATAAGGCTGAAAATGCCTTACTATACACTGTCAATTTTTTCAGGTGAAAATCTCGATGTCATCGGATTCACTCCAAATGTATCTGATTCGATTAATAGACACTAGACAACACACGCACAGGTGTACGAATGTCCGGGGTAGCCTAGTTTGGCCGCTGCGCCAGTTGGAAGATGAGCTAGGATAAGGCTGAAAATGCCTGTCAATTTTTTCAGGTGAAAATCTCGATGTCGTCGGATTCACTCCAAATGTATCTGATTCGATTAATAGACACTAGACAACACACCCACAGGTGTACGAATGTCCGGGGTTGCCTAGTTTCGCCGCTGTGCCAGTTGGAAGATGAGCTAGGATAAGGCTGAAAATGCCTTACTATACAATGTCAATTATTTCAGGTGAAAATCTCGATGTCGTCGGATTCACTCCAAATGTATCTGATTCGATTAATTGACACTAGACAACACACCCACAGGTGTACAAAAGTCCTAGGTATCCTAGTTTGGCCGCTGTGCCAGTTGGAAGATGAGCTAGGATAAGGCTGAAAATGCCTTACTATACACTGTCAATTTTTTCAGGTGAAAATCTCAATGTCGTCGGATTCACTCCAAATGTATCTGATTCGATTAATAGACACTAGACAACACACCCACAGGTGTACGAATGTCCGGGGTAGCCTAGTTTGGCCGCTGTGCCAGTTGGAAGATAAGCTAGGATAAGGCTGAAAATGCCTTACTATACACTGTCAATTTTTTCAGGTGAAAATCTCGATGTCGTCGGATTCACTCCAAATGTATCTGATTCGATTAATAGACACTAGACAACACACCCACAGGTGTACGAAAGTCCGGGGTAGCCTAGTTTGGCAGTTGTGCCAGTTGGAAGATGAGCTAGGATAAGGCTGAAAATGCCTGTCAATTTTTTCAGGTGAAAATCTCGATGTCGTCGGATTCACTCCAAATGTATCTGATTCGATTAATAGACACTAGACAACACACCCACAGGTGTACGAATGTCCGGGGTAGCCTAGTTTGGCCGCTGTGCCAGTTGGAAGATGAGCTAGGATAAGGCTGAAAATGCCTGGTGAAAATCTCGATGTCGTCGGATTCACTCCAAATGTATCTGATTCGATTAATAGACACTAGACAACACACCCACAGGTGTACGAATGTCCGGGGTAGCCTAGTTTGGCCGCTGTGCCAGTTGGAAGATGAGCTAGGATAAGGCTGAAAATGCCTTACTATACACTGTCAATTTTTTCAGGTGAAAATCTCGATGTCGTCGGATTCACTCCAAATGTATCTGATTCGATTAATAGACACTAGACAACACACCCACAGGTGTACAAAAGTCCTAGGTAGCCTAGTTTGGCCGCTGTGCCAGTTGGAAGATGAGCTAGGATAAGGCTGAAAATGCCTTACTATACAATGTCAATTATTTCAGGTGAAAATCTCGATGTCGTCGGATTCACTCCAAATGTATCTGATTCGATTAACTGACACTAGACAACACACCCACAGGTGTACAAAAGTCCTAGGTATCCTAGTTTGGCCGCTGTGCCAGTTGGAAGATGAGCTAGGATAAGGCTGAAAATGCCTTACTATACACTGTCAATTTTTTCAGGTGAAAATCTCGATGTCGTCGGATACACTCCAAATGTATCTGATTCGATTAATAGACACTAGACAACACACCCACAGGTGTACGAATGTCCGGGGTAGCCTAGTTTGGCCGCTGTGCCAGTTGGAAGATGAGCTAGGATAAGGCTGAAAATGCCTTACTATACAATGTCAATTATTTCAGGTGAAAATCTCGATGTCGTCGGATTCACTCCAAATGTATCTGATTCGATTAATTGACACTAGACAACACACCCACAGGTGTACAAAAGTCCTAGGTAGCCTAGTTTGGTCGCTGTGCCAGTTGGAAGATGAGCTAGGATAAGGCTGAAAATGCCTTACTATACACTGTCAATTTTTTCAGGTGAAAATCTCGATGTCGTCGGATTCACTCCAAATGTATCTGATTCGATTAATAGACCCTAGACAACACACCCACAGGTGTACGAATGTCCGGGGTAGCCTAGTTTGGCCGCTGTGCCAGTTGGAAGATGAGCTAGGATAAGGCTGAAAATGCCTTACTATACACTGTCAATTTTTTCAGGTGAAAATCTCGATGTCATCGGATTCACTCCAAATGTATCTGATTCGATTAATAGACACTAGACAACACACGCACAGGTGTACGAATGTCCGGGGTAGCCTAGTTTGGCCGCTGCGCCAGTTGGAAGATGAGCTAGGATAAGGCTGAAAATGCCTGTCAATTTTTTCAGGTGAAAATCTCGATGTCGTCGGATTCACTCCAAATGTATCTGATTCGATTAATAGACACTAGACAACACACCCACAGGTGTACGAATGTCCGGGGTTGCCTAGTTTCGCCGCTGTGCCAGTTGGAAGATGAGCTAGGATAAGGCTGAAAATGCCTTACTATACAATGTCAATTATTTCAGGTGAAAATCTCGATGTCGTCGGATTCACTCCAAATGTATCTGATTCGATTAATTGACACTAGACAACACACCCACAGGTGTACAAAAGTCCTAGGTATCCTAGTTTGGCCGCTGTGCCAGTTGGAAGATGAGCTAGGATAAGGCTGAAAATGCCTTACTATACACTGTCAATTTTTTCAGGTGAAAATCTCAATGTCGTCGGATTCACTCCAAATGTATCTGATTCGATTAATAGACACTAGACAACACACCCACAGGTGTACGAATGTCCGGGGTAGCCTAGTTTGGCCGCTGTGCCAGTTGGAAGATAAGCTAGGATAAGGCTGAAAATGCCTTACTATACACTGTCAATTTTTTCAGGTGAAAATCTCGATGTCGTCGGATTCACTCCAAATGTATCTGATTCGATTAATAGACACTAGACAACACACCCACAGGTGTACGAAAGTCCGGGGTAGCCTAGTTTGGCAGTTGTGCCAGTTGGAAGATGAGCTAGGATAAGGCTGAAAATGCCTGTCAATTTTTTCAGGTGAAAATCTCGATGTCGTCGGATTCACTCCAAATGTATCTGATTCGATTAATAGACACTAGACAACACACCCACAGGTGTACGAATGTCCGGGGTAGCCTAGTTTGGCCGCTGTGCCAGTTGGAAGATGAGCTAGGATAAGGCTGAAAATGCCTTACTATACACTGTCAATTTTTTCAGGTGAAAATCTCGATGTCGTCGGATTCACTCCAAATGTATCTGATTCGATTAATAGACACTAGACAACACACCCACAGGTGTACGAATGTCCGGGGTAGCCTAGTTTGGCAGCTGTGCCAGTTGGAAGATGAGCTAGGATAAGGCTGAAAATGCCTTACTATACACTGTCAATTTTTTCAGGTGAAAATCTCGATGTCGTCGGATTCACTCCAAATGTATCTGATTCGATTAATAGACACTAGACAACACACCCACAGGTGTACGAAAGTCCGGGGTAGCCTAGTTTGGCAGCTGTGCCAGTTGGAAGATGAGCTAGGATAAGGCTGAAAATGCCTTACTATACACTGTCAATTTTTTCAGGTGAAAATCTCGATGTCGTCGGATTCACTCCAAATGTATCTGATTCGATTAATAGACACTAGACAACACACCCACAGGTGTACGAATGTCCGGGGTCGCCTAGTTTGGCCGCTGTGCCAGTTGGAAGATGAGCTAGGATAAGGGTGAAAATGCCTTACTATACAATGTCAATTATTTCAGGTGAAAATCTCGATGTCGTCGGATTCACTCCAAATGTATCTGATTCGATTAATAGACACTAGACAACACACCCACAGGTGTACGAAAGTCCGGGGTAGCCTAGTTTGGCCGCTGTGCCAGTTGGAAGATGAGCTAGGATAAGGCTGAAAATGCCTTACTATACACTGTCAATTTTTTCAGGTGAAAATCTCGATGTCGTCGGATTCACTCCAAATGTATCTGATTCGATTAATAGACACTAGACAACACACCCACAGGTGTACGAAAGTCCGGGGTAGCCTAGTTTGGCCGCTGTGCCAGTTGGAAGATGAGCTAGGATAAGGCTGAAAATGCCTTACTATACACTGTCAATTTTTTCAGGTGAAAATCTTGATGTCGTCGGATTCACTCCAAATGTATCTGATTCGATTAACAGACACTAGACAACACACCCACAGGTGTACGAAAGTCCGGGGTAGCCTAGTTTGGCAGCTGTGCCAGGTGGAAGATGAGCTAGGATAAGGCTGAAAATGCCTGTCAATTTTTTCAGGTGAAAATCTCGATGTCGTCGGATACACTCCAAATGTATCTGATTCGATTAATAGACACTAGACAACACACCCACAGGTGTACGAATGTCCGGGGTCGCCTAGTTTGGCCGCTGTGCCAGTTGGAAGATGAGCTAGGATAAGGGTGAAAATGCCTTACTATACAATGTCAATTATTTCAGGTGAAAATCTCGATGTCGTCGGATTCACTCCAAATGTATCTGATTCGATTAATAGACACTAGACAACACACCCACAGGTGTACGAAAGTCCGGGGTAGCCTAGTTTGGCCGCTGTGCCAGTTGGAAGATGAGCTAGGATAAGGCTGAAAATGCCTTACTATACACTGTCAATTTTTTCAGGTGAAAATCTCGATGTCGTCGGATTCACTCCAAATGTATCTGATTCGATTAATATACACTAGACAACACACCCACAGGTGTACGAATGTCCGGGGTAGCCTAGTTTGGCCGCTGTGCCAGTTGGAAGATGAGCTAGGATAAGGCTGAAAATGCCTTACTATACACTGTCAATTTTTTCAGGTGAAAATCTCGATGTCGTCGGATTCACTCCAAATGTATCTGATTCGATTAATAGACACTAGACAACACACCCACAGGTGTACGAAAGTCCGGGGTAGCCTAGTTTGGCCGCTGTGCCAGTTGGAAGATGAGCTAGGATAAGGCTGAAAATGCCTTACTATACACTGTCAATTTTTTCAGGTGAAAATCTTGATGTCGTCGGATTCACTCCAAATGTATCTGATTCGATTAACAGACACTAGACAACACACCCACAGGTGTACGAAAGTCCGGGGTAGCCTAGTTTGGCAGCTGTGCCAGGTGGAAGATGAGCTAGGATAAGGCTGAAAATGCCTGTCAATTTTTTCAGGTGAAAATCTCGATGTCGTCGGATTCACTCCAAATGTATCTGATTCGATTAATAGACACTAGACAACACACCCACAGGTGTACGAATGTCCGGGGTAGCCTAGTTTGGCCGCTGTGCCAGTTGGAAGATGAGCTAGGATAAGGCTGAAAATGCCTTACTATACACTGTCAATTTTTTCAGGTGAAAATCTCGATGTCGTCGGATTCACTCCAAATGTATCTGACTCGATTAATATACACTAGACAACACACCCACAGGTGTACGAATGTCCGGGGTCGCCTAGTTTGGCCGCTGTGCCAGTTGGAAGATGAGCTAGGATAAGGCTGAAAATGCCTGTCAATTATTTCAGGTGAAAATCTCGATGTCGTCGGATTCACTCCAAATGTATCTGATTCGATTAATAGACACTAGACAACACACCCACAGGTGTACGAATGTCCGGGGTAGCCTAGTTTGGCCGCTGTGCCAGTTGGAAGATGAGCTAGGATAAGGCTGAAAATGCCTTACTATACACTGTCAATTTTTTCAGGTGAAAATCTCGATGTCGTCGGATTCACTCCAAATGTATCTGATTCGATTAATAGACACTAGACAACACACCCACAGGTGTACGAAAGTCCGGGGTAGCCTAGTTTGGCAGCTGTGCCAGTTGGAAGATGAGCTAGGATAAGGCTGAAAATGCCTTACTATACACTGTCAATTTTTTCAGGTGAAAATCTCGATGTCGTCGGATTCACTCCAAATGTATCTGATTCGATTAATATACACTAGACAACACACCCACAGGTGTACGAATGTCCGGGGTAGCCTAGTTTGGCCGCTGTGCCAGTTGGAAGATGAGCTAGGATAAGGCTGAAAATGCCTTACTATACACTGTCAATTTTTTCAGGTGAAAATCTCGATGTCGTCGGATTCACTCCAAAGGTATCTGATTCGATTAATAGACACTAGACAACACACCCACAGGTGTACGAAAGTCCGGGGTAGCCTAGTTTGGCAGCTGTGCCAGTTGGAAGATGAGCTAGGATAAGGCTGAAAATGCCTTACTATACACTGTCAATTTTTTCAGGTGAAAATCTCGATGTCGTCGGATTCACTCCAAATGTATCTGATTCGATTAATAGACACTAGACAACACACCCACAGGTGTACGAATGTCCGGGGCAGCCTAGTTTGGCCGCTGTGCCAGTTGGAAGATGAGCTAGGATAAGGCTGAAAATGCCTGTCAATTATTTCAGGTGAAAATCTCGATGTCGTCGGATTCACTCCAAATGTATCTGATTCGATTAATAGACACTAGACAACACACCCACAGGTGTACGAATGTCCGGGGTAGCCTAGTTTGGCCGCTGTGCCAGTTGGAAGATGAGCTAGGATAAGGCTGAAAATGCCTTACTATACACTGTCAAATTTTTCAGGTGAAAATCTCGATGTCGTCGGATACACTCCAAATGTATCTGATTCGATTAATAGACACTAGACAACACACCCACAGGTGTACGAATGTCCGGGGTAGCCTAGTTTCGCCGCTGTGCCAGTTGGAAGATGAGCTAGGATAAGGCTGAAAATGCCTTACTATACAATGTCAATTATTTCAGGTGAAAATCTCGATGTCGTCGGATTCACTCCAAATGTATCTGATTCGATTAATTGACACTAGACAACACACCCACAGGTGTACAAAAGTCCTAGGTATCCTAGTTTGGCCGCTGTGCCAGTTGGAAGATGAGCTAGGATAAGGCTGAAAATGCCTTACTATACACTGTCAAATTTTTCAGGTGAAAATCTCGATGTCGTCGGATACACTCCAAATGTATCTGATTCGATTAATAGACACTAGACAACACACCCACAGGTGTACGAAAGTCCGGGGTAGCCTAGTTTGGCCGCTGTGCCAGTTGGAAGATGAGCTAGGATAAGGCTGAAAATGCCTTACTATACACTGTCAATTTTTTCAGGTGAAAATCTTGATGTCGTCGGATTCACTCCAAATGTATCTGATTCGATTAACAGACACTAGACAACACACCCACAGGTGTACGAAAGTCCGGGGTAGCCTAGTTTGGCAGCTGTGCCAGGTGGAAGATGAGCTAGGATAAGGCTGAAAATGCCTGTCAATTTTTTCAGGTGAAAATCTCGATGTCGTCGGATTCACTCCAAATGTATCTGATTCGATTAATAGACACTAGACAACACACCCACAGGTGTACGAATGTCCGGAGTTGCCTAGTTTGGCCGCTGTGCCAGTTGGAAGATGAGCTAGGATAAGGCTGAAAATGCCTTACTATACACTGTCAATTTTTTCAGGTGAAAATCTCGATGTCGTCGGATTCACTCCAAATGTATCTGATTCGATTAATATACACTAGACAACACACCCACAGGTGTACAAAAGTCCTAGGTAGCCTAGTTTGGCCGCTGTGCCAGTTGGAAGATGAGCTAGGATAAGGCTGAAAATGCCTGTCAATTATTTCAGGTGAAAATCTCGATGTCGTCGGATTCACTCCAAATGTATCTGATTCGATTAATAGACACTAGACAACACACCCACAGGTGTACGAATGTCCGGGGTAGCCTAGTTTGGCCGCTGTGCCAGTTGGAAGATGAGCTAGGATAAGGCTGAAAATGCCTTACTATACACTGTCAATTTTTTCAGGTGAAAATCTCGATGTCGTCGGATTCACTCCAAATGTATCTGATTCGATTAATAGACACTAGACAACACACCCACAGGTGTACGAAAGTCCGGGGTAGCCTAGTTTGGCAGCTGTGCCAGTTGGAAGATGAGCTAGGATAAGGCTGAAAATGCCTGTCAATTTTTTCAGGTGAAAATCTCGATGTCGTCGGATTCACTCCAAATGTATCTGATTCGATTAATAGACACTAGACAACACACCCACAGGTGTACGAATGTCCGGGGTAGCCTAGTTTGGCCGCTGTGCCAGTTGGAAGATGAGCTAGGATAAGGCTGAAAATGCCTTACTATACACTGTCAATTTTTTCAGGTGAAAATCTCGATGTCGTCGGATTCACTCCAAATGTATCTGATTCGATTAATAGACACTAGACAACACACCCACAGGTGTACGAATGTCCGGGGTAGCCTAGTTTGGCCGCTGTGCCAGTTGGAAGATGAGCTAGGATAAGGCTGAAAATGCCTTACTATACACTGTCAATTTTTTCAGGTGAAAATCTCGATGTCGCCGGATTCACTCCAAATGTATCTGATTCGATTAATAGACACTAGACAACACACCCACAGGTGTACGAAAGTCCGGGGTAGCCTAGTTTGGCAGCTGTGCCAGTTGGAAGATGAGCTAGGATAAGGCTGAAAATGCCTTACTATACACTGTCAATTTTTTCAGGTGAAAATCTCGATGTCGTCGGATTCACTCCAAATGTATCTGATTCGATTAATAGACACTAGACAACACACCCACAGGTGTACGAATGTCCGGGGTAGCCTAGTTTGGCCGCTGTGCCAGTTGGAAGATGAGCTAGGATAAGGCTGAAAATGCCTGTCAATTATTTCAGGTGAAAATCTCGATGTCGTCGGATTCACTCCAAATGTATCTGATTCGATTAATAGACACTAGACAACACACCCACAGGTGTACGAATGTCCGGGGTAGCCTAGTTTGGCCGCTGTGCCAGTTGGAAGATGAGCTAGGATAAGGCTGAAAATGCCTTACTATACACTGTCAAATTTTTCAGGTGAAAATCTCGATGTCGTCGGATACACTCCAAATGTATCTGATTCGATTAATAGACACTAGACAACACACCCACAGGTGTACGAATGTCCGGGGTAGCCTAGTTTGGCCGCTGTGCCAGTTGGAAGATGAGCTAGGATAAGGGTGAAAATGCCTTACTATACAATGTCAATTATTTCAGGTGAAAATCTCGATGTCGTCGGATTCACTCCAAATGTATCTGATTCGATTAATTGACACTAGACAACACACCCACAGGTGTACAAAAGTCCTAGGTATCCTAGTTTGGCCGCTGTGCCAGTTGGAAGATGAGCTAGGATAAGGGTGAAAATGCCTTACTATACAATGTCAATTATTTCAGGTGAAAATCTCGATGTCGTCGGATTCACTCCAAATGTATCTGATTCGATTAATAGACACTAGACAACACACCCACAGGTGTACGAAAGTCCGGGGTAGCCTAGTTTGGCCGCTGTGCCAGTTGGAAGATGAGCTAGGATAAGGCTGAAAATGCCTTACTATACACTGTCAATTTTTTCAGGTGAAAATCTCGATGTCGTCGGATTCACTCCAAATGTATCTGATTCGATTAATAGACACTAGACAACACACCCACAGGTGTACGAAAGTCCGGGGTAGCCTAGTTTGGCCGCTGTGCCAGTTGGAAGATGAGCTAGGATAAGGCTGAAAATGCCTTACTATACACTGTCAATTTTTTCAGGTGAAAATCTTGATGTCGTCGGATTCACTCCAAATGTATCTGATTCGATTAACAGACACTAGACAACACACCCACAGGTGTACGAAAGTCCGGGGTAGCCTAGTTTGGCAGCTGTGCCAGGTGGAAGATGAGCTAGGATAAGGCTGAAAATGCCTGTCAATTTTTTCAGGTGAAAATCTCGATGTCGTCGGATTCACTCCAAATGTATCTGATTCGATTAATAGACACTAGACAACACACCCACAGGTGTACGAATGTCCGGGGTAGCCTAGTTTGGCCGCTGTGCCAGTTGGAAGATGAGCTAGGATAAGGCTGAAAATGCCTTACTATACACTGTCAATTTTTTCAGGTGAAAATCTCGATGTCGTCGGATTCACTCCAAATGTATCTGATTCGATTAATAGACACTAGAAAACACACCCACAGGTGTACGAAAGTCCGGGGTAGCCTAGTTTGGAAGCTGTGCCAGTTGGAAGATGAGCTAGGATAAGGCTGAAAATGCCTTACTATACACTGTCAATTTTTTCAGGTGAAAATCTCGATGTCGTCGGATTCACTCCAAATGTATCTGATTCGATTAATAGACACTAGACAACACACCCACAGGTGTACGAATGTCCGGGGTAGCCTAGTTTGGCCGCTGTGCCAGTTGGAAGATGAGCTAGGATAAGGCTGAAAATGCCTTACTATACACTGTCAATTTTTTCAGGTGAAAATCTCGATGTCGTCGGATTCACTCCAAAGGTATCTGATTCGATTAATAGACACTAGACAACACACCCACAGGTGTACGAAAGTCCGGGGTAGCCTAGTTTGGCAGCTGTGCCAGTTGGAAGATGAGCTAGGATAAGGCTGAAAATGCCTTACTATACACTGTTAATTTTTTCAGGTGAAAATCTCGATGTCGTCGGATTCACTCCAAATGTATCTGATTCGATTAATAGACACTAGACAACACACCCACAGGTGTACGAATGTCCGGGGTAGCCTAGTTTGGCCGCTGTGCCAGTTGGAAGATGAGCTAGGATAAGGCTGAAAATGCCTGTCAATTATTTCAGGTGAAAATCTCGATGTCGTCGGATTCACTCCAAATGTATCTGATTCGATTAATAGACACTAGACAACACACCCACAGGTGTACGAATGTCCGGGGTAGCCTAGTTTGGCCGCTGTGCCAGTTGGAAGATGAGCTAGGATAAGGCTGAAAATGCCTTACTATACACTGTCAAATTTTTCAGGTGAAAATCTCGATGTCGTCGGATACACTCCAAATGTATCTGATTCGATTAATAGACACTAGACAACACACCCACAGGTGTACGAATGTCCGGGGTAGCCTAGTTTGGCCGCTGTGCCAGTTGGAAGATGAGCTAGGATAAGGGTGAAAATGCCTTACTATACAATGTCAATTATTTCAGGTGAAAATCTCGATGTCGTCGGATTCACTCCAAATGTATCTGATTCGATTAATAGACACTAGACAACACACCCACAGGTGTACGAAAGTCCGGGGTAGCCTAGTTTGGCCGCTGTGCCAGTTGGAAGATGAGCTAGGATAAGGCTGAAAATGCCTTACTATACACTGTCAATTTTTTCAGGTGAAAATCTCGATGTCGTCGGATTCACTCCAAATGTATCTGATTCGATTAATAGACACTAGACAACACACCCACAGGTGTACGAATGTCCGGGGTAGCCTAGTTTGGCCGCTGTGCCAGTTGGAAGATAAGCTAGGATAAGGCTGAAAATGCCTTACTATACACTGTCAATTTTTTCAGGTGAAAATCTTGATGTCGTCGGATTCACTCCAAATGTATCTGATTCGATTAATAGACACTAGACAACACACCCACAGGTGTACGAAAGTCCGGGGTAGCCTAGTTTGGCCGCTGTGCCAGTTGGAAGATGAGCTAGGATAAGGCTGAAAATGCCTTACTATACACTGTCAATTTTTTCAGGTGAAAATCTTGATGTCGTCGGATTCACTCCAAATGTATCTGATTCGATTAACAGACACTAGACAACACACCCACAGGTGTACGAAAGTCCGGGGTAGCCTAGTTTGGCAGCTGTGCCAGGTGGAAGATGAGCTAGGATAAGGCTGAAAATGCCTGTCAATTTTTTCAGGTGAAAATCTCGATGTCGTCGGATTCACTCCAAATGTATCTGATTCGATTAATAGACACTAGACAACACACCCACAGGTGTACGAATGTCCGGGGTAGCCTAGTTTGGCCGCTGTGCCAGTTGGAAGATGAGCTAGGATAAGGCTGAAAATGCCTTACTATACACTGTCAATTTTTTCAGGTGAAAATCTCGATGTCGTCGGATTCACTCCAAATGTATCTGATTCGATTAATATACACTAGACAACACACCCACAGGTGTACGAATGTCCGGGGTCGCCTAGTTTGGCCGCTGTGCCAGTTGGAAGATGAGCTAGGATAAGGCTGAAAATGCCTGTCAATTATTTCAGGTGAAAATCTCGATGTCGTCGGATTCACTCCAAATGTATCTGATTCGATTAATAGACACTAGACAACACACCCACAGGTGTACGAATGTCCGGGGTAGCCTAGTTTGGCCGCTGTGCCAGTTGGAAGATGAGCTAGGATAAGGCTGAAAATGCCTTACTATACACTGTCAAATTTTTCAGGTGAAAATCTCGATGTCGTCGGATACACTCCAAATGTATCTGATTCGATTAATAGACACTAGACAACACACCCACAGGTGTACGAATGTCCGGGGTAGCCTAGTTTCGCCGTTGTGCCAGTTGGAAGATGAGCTAGGATAAGGGTGAAAATGCCTTACTATACAATGTCAATTATTTCAGGTGAAAATCTCGATGTCGTCGGATTCACTCCAAATGTATCTGATTCGATTAATAGACACTAGACAACACACCCACAGGTGTACGAAAGTCCGGGGTAGCCTAGTTTGGCCGCTGTGCCAGTTGGAAGATGAGCTAGGATAAGGCTGAAAATGCCTTACTATACACTGTCAATTTTTTCAGGTGAAAATCTTGATGTCGTCGGATTCACTCCAAATGTATCTGATTCGATTAACAGACACTAGACAACACACCCACAGGTGTACGAAAGGCCGGGGTAGCCTAGTTTGGCAGCTGTGCCAGGTGGAAGATGAGCTAGGATAAGGCTGAAAATGCCTTACTATACACTGTCAATTTTTTCAGGTGAAAATCTCGATGTCGTCGGATTCACTCCAAATGTATCTGATTCGATTAATAGACACTAGACAACACACCCACAGGTGTACGAATGTCCGGGGTAGCCTAGTTTGGCCGCTGTGCCAGGTGGAAGATGAGCTAGGATAAGGCTGAAAATGCCTGTCAATTTTTTCAGGTGAAAATCTCGATGTCGTCGGATTCACTCCAAATGTATCTGATTCGATTAATAGACACTAGACAACACACCCACAGGTGTACGAATGTCCGGGGTAGCCTAGTTTGGCCGCTGTGCCAGTTGGAAGATGAGCTAGGATAAGGGTGAAAATGCCTTACTATACAATGTCAATTATTTCAGGTGAAAATCTCGATGTCGTCGGATTCACTCCAAATGTATCTGATTCGATTAATAGACACTAGACAACACACCCACAGGTGTACGAAAATCCGGGGTAGCCTAGTTTGGCAGCTGTGCCAGTTGGAAGATGAGCTAGGATAAGGCTGAAAATGCCTTACTATACACTGTCAATTTTTTCAGGTGAAAATCTCGATGTCGTCGGATTCACTCCAAATGTATCTGATTCGATTAATATACACTAGACAACACACCCACAGGTGTACGAATGTCCGGGGTCGCCTAGTTTGGCCGCTGTGCCAGTTGGAAGATGAGCTAGGATAAGGCTGAAAATGCCTGTCAATTATTTCAGGTGAAAATCTCGATGTCGTCGGATTCACTCCAAATGTATCTAATTCGATTAATAGACACTAGACAACACACCCACAGGTGTACGAATGTCCGGGGTAGCCTAGTTTGGCCGCTGTGCCAGTTGGAAGATGAGCTAGGATAAGGCTGAAAATGCCTTACTATACACTGTCAAATTTTTCAGGTGAAAATCTCGATGTCGTCGGATACACTCCAAATGTATCTGATTCGATTAATAGACACTAGACAACACACCCACAGGTGTACGAATGTCCGGGGTAGCCTAGTTTGGCCGTTGTGCCAGTTGGAAGATGAGCTAGGATAAGGGTGAAAATGCCTTACTATACAATGTCAATTATTTCAGGTGAAAATCTCGATGTCGTCGGATTCACTCCAAATGTATCTGATTCGATTAATTGACACTAGACAACACACCCACAGGTGTACGAAAGTCCGGGGTAGCCTAGTTTGGCCGCTGTGCCAGTTGGAAGATGAGCTAGGATAAGGCTGAAAATGCCTTACTATACACTGTCAATTTTTTCAGGTGAAAATCTCGATGTCGTCGGATTCACTCCAAATGTATCTGATTCGATTAATAGACACTAGACAACACACCCACAGGTGTACGAATGTCCGGGGTAGCCTAGTTTGGCCGCTGTGCCAGGTGGAAGATGAGCTAGGATAAGGCTGAAAATGCCTGTCAATTTTTTCAGGTGAAAATCTCGATGTCGTCGGATTCACTCCAAATGTATCTGATTCGATTAATAGACACTAGACAACACACCCACAGGTGTACGAATGTCCGGGGTAGCCTAGTTTGGCCGCTGTGCCAGTTGGAAGATGAGCTAGGATAAGGGTGAAAATGCCTTACTATACAATGTCAATTATTTCAGGTGAAAATCTCGATGTCGTCGGATTCACTCCAAATGTATCTGATTCGATTAATAGACACTAGACAACACACCCACAGGTGTACGAAAGTCCGGGGTAGCCTAGTTTGGCAGCTGTGCCAGGTGGAAGATGAGCTAGGATAAGGCTGAAAATGCCTGTCAATTTTTTCAGGTGAAAATCTCGATGTCGTCGGATTCACTCCAAATGTATCTGATTCGATTAATAGACACTAGACAACACACCCACAGGTGTACGAATGTCCGGGGTAGCCTAGTTTGGCCGCTGTGCCAGTTGGAAGATGAGCTAGGATAAGGCTGAAAATGCCTTACTATACACTGTCAATTTTTTCAGGTGAAAATCTCGATGTCGTCGGATTCACTCCAAATGTATCTGATTCGATTAATAGACACTAGACAACACACCCACAGGTGTACGAATGTCCGGGGTAGCCTAGTTTGGCAGCTGTGCCAGTTGGAAGATGAGCTAGGATAAGGCTGAAAATGCCTGTCAATTTCTTCAGGTGAAAATCTCGATGTCGTCGGATTCACTCCAAATGTATCTGATTCGATTAATAGACACTAGACAACACACCCACAGGTGTACGAATGTCCGGGGTAGCCTAGTTTGGCCGCTGTGCCAGTTGGAAGATAAGCTAGGATAAGGCTGAAAATGCCTTACTATACACTGTCAATTTTTTCAGGTGAAAATCTCGATGTCGTCGGATTCACTCCAAATGTATCTGATTCGATTAATAGACACTAGACAACACACCCACAGGTGTACGAATGTCCGGGGTCGCCTAGTTTGGCCGCTGTGCCAGTTGGAAGATGAGCTAGGATAAGGCTGAAAATGCCTGTCAATTTTTTCAGGTGAAAATCTCGATGTCGTTGGATTCACTCCAAATGTATCTGATTCGATTAATAGACACTAGACAACACACCCACAGGTGTACGAATGTCCGGGGTAGCCTAGTTTGGCCGCTGTGCCAGTTGGAAGATGAGCTAGGATAAGGCTGAAAATGCCTGTCAATTTTTTCAGGTGAAAATCTCGATGTCGTCGGATTCACTCCAAATGTATCTGATTCGATTAATAGACACTAGACAACACACCCACAGGTGTACGAATGTCCGGGGTAGCCTAGTTTGGCCGCTGTGCCAGTTGGAAGATGAGCTAGGATAAGGCTGAAAATGCCTTACTATACACTGTCAATTTTTTCAGGTGAAAATCTCGATGTCGTCGGATTCACTCCAAAGGTATCTGATTCGATTAATAGACACTAGACAACACACCCACAGGTGTACGAAAATCCGGGGTAGCCTAGTTTGGCAGCTGTGCCAGTTGGAAGATGAGCTAGGATAAGGCTGAAAATGCCTTACTATACACTGTCAATTTTTTCAGGTGAAAATCTCGATGTCGTCGGATTCACTCCAAATGTATCTGATTCGATTAATAGACACTAGACAACACACCCACAGGTGTACGAATGTCCGGGGTCGCCTAGTTTGGCCGCTGTGCCAGTTGGAAGATGAGCTAGGATAAGGCTGAAAATGCCTTACTATACACTGTCAATTTTTTCAGGTGAAAATCTCGATGTCGTCGGATTCACTCCAAATGTATCTGATTCGATTAATAGACACTAGACAACACACCCACAGGTGTACGAATGTCCGGGGTAGCCTAGTTTGGCCGCTGTGCCAGTTGGAAGATGAGCTAGGATAAGGCTGAAAATGCCTGTCAATTTTTTCAGGTGAAAATCTCGATGTCGTCGGATTCACTCCAAATGTATCTGATTCGATTAATAGACACTAGACAACACACTCACAGGTGTACGAATGTCCGGGGTAGCCTAGTTTGGCCGCTGTGCCAGTTGGAAGATGAGCTAGGATAAGGCTGAAAATGCCTTACTATACACTGTCAATTTTTTCAGGTGAAAATCTCGATGTCGTCGGATTCACTCCAAAGGTATCTGATTCGATTAATAGACACTAGACAACACACCCACAGGTGTACGAAAATCCGGGGTAGCCTAGTTTGGCAGCTGTGCCAGTTGGAAGATGAGCTAGGATAAGGCTGAAAATGCCTTACTATACACTGTCAATTTTTTCAGGTGAAAATCTCGATGTCGTCGGATTCACTCCAAATGTATCTGATTCGATTAATAGACACTAGACAACACACCCACAGGTGTACGAATGTCCGGGGTCGCCTAGTTTGGCCGCTGTGCCAGTTGGAAGATGAGCTAGGATAAGGCTGAAAATGCCTGTCAATTTTTTCAGGTGAAAATCTCGATGTCGTCGGATTCACTCCAAATGTATCTGATTCGATTAATAGACACTAGACAACACACCCACAGGTGTACGAATGTCCGGGGTAGCCTAGTTTGGCCGCTGTGCCAGTTGGAAGATGAGCTAGGATAAGGCTGAAAATGCCTTACTATACACTGTCAATTTTTTCAGGTGAAAATCTCGATGTCGTCGGATTCACTCCAAATGTATCTGATTCGATTAATAGACACTAGACAACACACCCACAGGTGTACGAATGTCCGGGGTAGCCTAGTTTGGCCGCTGTGCCAGTTGGAAGATGAGCTAGGATAAGGCTGAAAATGCCTTACTATACACTGTCAATTTTTTCAGGTGAAAATCTCGATGTCGTCGGATTCACTCCAAAGGTATCTGATTCGATTAATAGACACTAGACAACACACCCACAGGTGTACGAAACTCCGGGGTAGCCTAGTTTGGCAGCTGTGCCAGTTGGAAGATGAGCTAGGATAAGGCTGAAAATGCCTTACTATACACTGTCAATTTTTTCGGGTGAAAATCTCGATGTCGTCGGATTCACTCCAAATGTATCTGATTCGATTAATAGACACTAGACAACACACCCACAGGTGTACGAATGTCCGGGGTCGCCTAGTTTGGCCGCTGTGCCAGTTGGAAGATGAGCTAGGATAAGGCTGAAAATGCCTGTCAATTTTTTCAGGTGAAAATCTCGATGTCGTCGGATTTACTCCAAATGTATCTGATTCGATTAATAGACACTAGACAACACACCCACAGGTGTACGAATGTCCGGGGTAGCCTAGTTTGGCCGCTGTGCCAGTTGGAAGATAAGCTAGGATAAGGCTGAAAATGCCTGTCAATTTTTTCAGGTGAAAATCTCGATGTCGTCGGATTCACTCCAAATGTATCTGATTCGATTAATAGACACTAGACAACACACCCACAGGTGTACGAATGTCCGGGGTAGCCTAGTTTGGCCGCTGTGCCAGTTGGAAGATGAGCTAGGATAAGGCTGAAAATGCCTTACTATACACTGTCAATTTTTTCAGGTGAAAATCTCGATGTCGTCGGATTCACTCCAAAGGTATCTGATTCGATTAATAGACACTAGACAACACACCCACAGGTGTACGAAAATCCGGGGTAGCCTAGTTTGGCAGCTGTGCCAGTTGGAAGATGAGCTAGGATAAGGCTGAAAATGCCTTACTATACACTGTCAATTTTTTCAGGTGAAAATCTCGATGTCGTCGGATTCACTCCAAATGTATCTGATTCGATTAATAGACACTAGACAACACACCCACAGGTGTACGAATGTCCGGGGTAGCCTAGTTTGGCCGCTGTGCCAGTTGGAAGATGAGCTAGGATAAGGCTGAAAATGCCTGTCATTTTTTTCAGGTGAAAATCTCGATGTCGTCGGATTCACTCCAAATGTATCTGATTCGATTAATAGACACTAGACAACACACCCACAGGTGTACGAATGTCCGGGGTAGCCTAGTTTGGCCGCTGTGCCAGTTGGAAGATGAGCTAGGATAAGGCTGAAAATGCCTGTCAATTTTTTCAGGTGAAAATCTCGATGTCGTCGGATTCACTCCAAATGTATCTGATTCGATTAATAGACACTAGACAACACACCCACAGGTGTACGAATGTCCGGGGTAGCCTAGATTGGCCGCTGTGCCAGTTGGAAGATGAGCTAGGATAAGGCTGAAAATGCCTTACTATACACTGTCAATTTTTTCAGGTGAAAATCTCGATGTCGTCGGAGTCACTCCAAATGTATCTGATTCGATTAATAGACACTAGACAACACACCCACAGGTGTACGAATGTCCGGGGTAGCCTAGTTTGGCCGCTGTGCCAGTTGGAAGATGAGCTAGGATAAGGCTGAAAATGCCTGTCAATTTTTTCAGGTGAAAATCTCGATGTCGTCGGATTCACTCCAAATGTATCTGATTCGATTAATAGACACTAGACAACACACCCACAGGTGTACGAAAGTCCGGGGTAGCCTAGTTTGGCCGCTGTGCCAGTTGGAAGATGAGCTAGGATAAGGCTGAAAATGCCTTACTATACACTGTCAATTTTTTCAGGTGCAAATCTCGATGTCGTCGGATTCACTCCAAATGTATCTGATTCGATTAATATATACTAGACAACACACCCACAGGTGTACGAATGTCCGGGGTAGCCAGTTGGAAGATGAGCTAGGATAAGGCTGAAAATGCCTGTCAATTTTTTCAGGTGAAAATCTCGATGTCGTCGGATTCACTCCAAATGTATCTGATTCGATTAATAGACACTAGACAACACACCCACAGGTGTACGAATGTCCGGGGTAGCCTAGTTTGGCCGCTGTGCCAGTTGGAAGATGAGCTAGGATAAGGCTGAAAATGCCTTACTATACACTGTCAATTTTTTCAGGTGAAAATCTCGATGTCGTCGGATTCACTCCAAAGGTATCTGATTCGATTAATAGACACTAGACAACACACCCACAGGTGTACGAAAATCTGGGGTAGCCTAGTTTGGCAGCTGTGCCAGTTGGAAGATGAGCTAGGATAAGGCTGAAAATGCCTTACTATACACTGTCAATTTTTTCAGGTGAAAATCTCGATGTCGTCGGATTCACTCCAAATGTATCTGATTCGATTAATAGACACTAGACAACACACCCACAGGTGTACGAATGTCCGGGGTCGCCTAGTTTGGCCGCTGTGCCAGTTGGAAGATGAGCTAGGATAAGGCTGAAAATGCCTGTCAATTTTTTCAGGTGAAAATCTCGATGTCGTCGGATTCACTCCAAATGTATCTGATTCGATTAATAGACACTAGACAACACACCCACAGGTGTACGAATGTCCGGGGTAGCCTAGTTTGGCCGCTGTGCCAGTTGGAAGATGAGCTAGGATAAGGCTGAAAATGCCTGTCAATTTTTTCAGGTGAAAATCTCGATGTCGTCGGATTCACTCCAAATGTATCTGATTCGATTAATAGACACTAGACAACACACCCACAGGTGTACGAATGTCCGGGGTAGCCTAGTTTGGCCGCTGTGCCAGTTGGAAGATGAGCTAGGATAAGGCTGAAAATGCCTTACTATACACTGTCAATTTTTTCAGGTGAAAATCTCGATGTCGTCGGATTCACTCCAAAGGTATCTGATTCGATTAATAGACACTAGACAACACACCCACAGGTGTACGAATGTCCGGGGTAGCCTAGTTTGGCCGCTGTGCCAGTTGGAAGATGAGCTAGGATAAGGCTGAAAATGCCTTACTATACACTGTCAATTTTTTCAGGTGAAAATCTCGATGTCGTCGGAGTCACTCCAAATGTATCTGATTCGATTAATAGACACTAGACAACACACCCACAGGTGTACGAATGTCCGGGGTAGCCTAGTTTGGCCGCTGTGCCAGTTGGAAGATGAGCTAGGATAAGGCTGAAAATGCCTGTCAATTTTTTCAGGTGAAAATCTCGATGTCGTCGGATTCACTCCAAATGTATCTGATTCGATTAATAGACACTAGACAACACACCCACAGGTGTACGAATGTCCGGGGTAGCCTAGTTTGGCCGCTGTGCCAGTTGGAAGATGAGCTAGGATAAGGCTGAAAATGCCTGTCAATTTTTTCAGGTGAAAATCTCGATGTCGTCGGATTCACTCCAAATGTATCTGATTCGATTAATAGACACTAGACAACACACCCACAGGTGTACGAATGTCCGGGGTAGCCTAGTTTGGCCGCTGTGCCAGTTGGAAGATGAGCTAGGATAAGGCTGAAAATGCCTTACTATACACTGTCAATTTTTTCAGGTGAAAATCTCGATGTCGTCGGAGTCACTCCAAATGTATCTGATTCGATTAATAGACACTAGACAACACACCCACAGGTGTACGAATGTCCGGGGTAGCCTAGTTTGGCCGCTGTGCCAGTTGGAAGATGAGCTAGGATAAGGCTGAAATTGCCTGTCAATTTTTTCAGGTGAAAATCTCGATGTCGTCGGATTCACTCCAAATGTATCTGATTCGATTAAGAGACACTAGACAACACACCCACAGGTGTACGAATGTCCGGGGTAGCCTAGTTTGGCCGCTGTGCCAGTTGGAAGATGAGCTAGGATAAGGCTGAAAATGCCTTACTATACACTGTCAATTTTTTCAGGTGAAAATCTCGATGTCGTCGGATTCACTGCAAATGTATCTGATTCGATTAATAGACACTAGACAACACACCCACAGGTGTACAAAAGTCCTAGGTACCCTAGTTTGGCCGCTGTGCCTGTTGGAGGATGAGCTAGGAAAATGCCTTACTATACACTGTCAATTTTTTCAGGTGAAAATCTCGATGTCGTCGGATTCACTCCAAATGTATCTGATTCGATTAATAGACACTAGACAACACACCCACAGGTGTACGAATGTCCGGGGTAGCCTAGTTTGGCCGCTGTGCCAGTTGGAAGATGAGCTAGGATAAGGCTGAAAATGCCTTACTATACACTGTCAATTTTTTCAGGTGAAAATCTCGATGTCGTCGGATTCACTCCAAAGGTATCTGATTCGATTAATAGACACTAGACAACACACCCACAGGTGTACGAAAATCCGGGGTAGCCTAGTTTGGCAGCTGTGCCAGTTGGAAGATGAGCTAGGATAAGGCTGAAAATGCCTTACTATACACTGTCAATTTTTTCAGGTGAAAATCTCGATGTCGTCGGATTCACTCCAAATGTATCTGATTCGATTAATAGACACTAGACAACACACCCACAGGTGTACGAATGTCCGGGGTCGCCTAGTTTGGCCGCTGTGCCAGTTGGAAGATGAGCTAGGATAAGGCTGAAAATGCCTGTCAATTTTTTCAGGTGAAAATCTCGATGTCGTCGGATTCACTCCAAATGTATCTGATTCGATTAATAGACACTAGACAACACACCCACAGGTGTACGAATGTCCGGGGTAGCCTAGTTTGGCCGCTGTGCCAGTTGGAAGATGAGCTAGGATAAGGCTGAAAATGCCTGTCAATTTTTTCAGGTGAAAATCTCGATGTCGTCGGATTCACTCCAAATGTATCTGATTCGATTAATAGACACTAGACAACACACCCACAGGTTAATAGACACTAGACAACACACCCACAGGTGTACGAAAATCCGGGGTAGCCTAGTTTGGCAGCTGTGCCAGTTGGAAGATGAGCTAGGATAAGGCTGAAAATGCCTTACTATACACTGTCAATTTTTTCAGGTGAAAATCTCGATGTCGTCGGATTCACTCCAAATGTATCTGATTCGATTAATAGACACTAGATAACACACCCACAGGTGTACGAATGTCCGGGGTAGCCTAGTTTGGCCGCTGTGCCAGTTGGAAGATGAGCTAGGATAAGGCTGAAAATGCCTGTCAATTTTTTCAGGTGAAAATCTCGATGTCGTCGGATTCACTCCAAATGTATCTGATTCGATTAATAGACACTAGACAACACACCCACAGGTGTACGAATGTCCGGGGTAGCCTAGTTTGGCCGCTGTGCCAGTTGGAAGATGAGCTAGGATAAGGCTGAAAATGCCTGTCAATTTTTTCAGGTGAAAATCTCGATGTCGTCGGATTCACTCCAAATGTATCTGATTCGATTAAGAGACACTAGACAACACACCCACAGGTGTACGAATGTCCGGGGTAGCCTAGTTTGGCCGCTGTGCCAGTTGGAAGATGAGCTAGGATAAGGCTGAAAATGCCTTACTATACACTGTCAATTTTTTCAGGTGAAAATCTCGATGTCGTCGGATTCACTGCAAATGTATCTGATTCGATTAATAGACACTAGACAACACACCCACAGGTGTACAAAAGTCCTAGGTACCCTAGTTTGGCCGCTGTGCCTGTTGGAGGATGAGCTAGGAAAAGGCTGAAAATGTCTTACTATACACTGTAATTTTTTTCAGGTGAAAATCTCGATGTCGTCGGATTCACTCCAAATGTATCTGATTCGATTAATAGACACTAGACAACACACCCACAGGTGTACGAATGTCCGGGGTAGCCTAGTTTGGCCGCTGTGCCAGTTGGAAGATGAGCTAGGATAAGGCTGAAAATGCCTTACTATACACTGTCAATTTTTTCAGGTGAAAATCTCGATGTCGTCGGATTCACTCCAAATGTATCTGATTCGATTAATAGACACTAGACAACACACCCACATGTTTACGAAAGTCCGGGGTAACCTAGTTTGGCCGCTGTGCCAGTTGGAAGATGAGCTAGGATAAGGCTGAAAATGCCTTACTATACACTGTCAATTTTTTCAGGTGAAAATCTCGACGTCGTCGGATTCACTCCAAATGTATCTGATTCGATTAATTGACACTAGACAACACACCCACAGGTGTACGAATGTCCGGGGTAGCCTAGTTTGGCCGCTGTGCCAGTTGGAAGATGAGCTAGGATAAGGCTGAAAATGCCTTACTATACACTGTCAATTTTTTCAGGTGAAAATCTCGATGTCGTCGGTTTCACTCCAAATGTATCTGATTCGATTAATAGACACTAGACAACACACCCACAGGTGTACGAAAGTCCGGGGTAGCCTAGTTTGGCCGCTGTGCCAGTTGGAAGATGAGCTAGGATAAGGCTGAAAATGCCTTACTATACACTGTCAATTTTTTCAGGTGAAAATCTCGATGTCGTCGGATTCACTCCAAATGTATCTGATTCGATTAATAGACACTAGACAACACACCCACAGGTGTACGAAAGTCCGGGGTAGCCTAGTTTGGCCGCTGTGCCAGTTGGAAGATGAGCTAGGATAAGGCTGAAAATGCCTTACTATACACTGTCAATTTTTTCAGGTGAAAATCTCGATGTCGTCGGATTCACTCCAAATGTATCTGATTCGATTAATTGACACTAGACAACACACCCACAGGTGTACAAAAGTCCTAAGTAGCCTAGTTTGGAAGCTGTGCCAGTTGGAAGATGAGCTAGGATAAGGCTGAAAATGCCTTACTATACACTGTCAATTTTTTCAGGTGAAAATCTCGATGTCGTCGGATTCACTCCAAATGTATCTGATTCGATTAATAGACACTAGACAACACACCCACAGGTGTACAAAAGTCCTAGGTAGCCTAGTTTGGCCGCTGTGCCAGTTGGAAGATGAGCTAGGATAAGGCTGAAAATGCCTTACTATACACTGTCAATTTTTACAGGTGAAAATCTCGATGTCGTCGGATTCACTCCAAATGTATCTGATTCGATTAATAGACACTAGACAACACACCCACAGGTGTACGAATGTCCGGGGTAGCCTAGTTTGGCCGCTGTGCCAGTTGGAAGATGAGCTAGGATAAGGCTGAAAATGCCTTACTATACACTGCCAATTTTTTCAGGTGAAAATCTCGATGTCGTCGGATTCACTCCAAATGTATCTGATTCGATTAATAGACACTAGACAACACACCCACAGGTGTACGAAAGTCCGGGGAAGTCTAGTTTGGCCGCTGTGCCAGTTGGAAGATGAGCTAGGATAAGGCTGAAAATGCCTTACTCAATTTTTACAGGTGAAAATCTCGATGTCGTCGGATTCACTCCAAATGTATCTGATTCGATTAATAGACAATAGACAACACACCCACAGGTGTACGAAAGTCCGGGGTAGCCTAGTTTGGCCGCTGTGCCAGTTGGAAGATGAGCTAGGATAAGGCTGAAAATGCCTTACTATACACTGTCAATTTTTTCAGGTGAAAATCTCGATGTCGTCGGATTCACTCCAAATGTATCTGATTCGATTAATTGACACTAGACAACACACCCACAGGTGTACAAAAGTCCTAGGTAGCCTAGTTTGGCCGCTGTGCCAGTTGGAAGATGAGCTAGGATAAGGCTGAAAATGCCTGTCAATTTTTTCAGGTGAAAATCTCGATGTCGTCGGATTCACTCCAAATGTATCTGATTCGATTAATAGACACTAGACAACACACCCACAGGTGTACGAAAGTCCGGGGAAGTCTAGTTTGGCCGCTGTGCCAGTTGGAAGATGAGCTAGGATAAGGCTGAAAATGCCTTACTATACACTGTCAATTTTTTCAGGTGAAAATCTCGATGTCGTCGGATTCACTCCAAATGTATTGATTCGATTAATAGACACTAGACAACACACCCACAGGTGTACGAAAGTCCGGGGTAGCCTAGTTTGGAAGCTGTGCCAGTTGGAAGATGAGCTAGGATAAGGCTGAAAATGCCTTACTATACACTGTCAATTTTTTCAGGTGAAAATCTCGATGTCGTCGGATTCACTCCAAATGTATCTGATTCGATTAATAGACACTAGACAACACACCCACAGGTGTACAAAAGTCCTAGGTAGCCTAGTTTGGCCGCTGTGCCAGTTGGAAGATGAGCTAGGATAAGGCTGAAAATGCCTTACTATACACTGTCAATTTTTACAGGTGAAAATCTCGATGTCGTCGGATTCACTCCAAATGTATCTGATTCGATTAATAGACACTAGACAACACACCCACAGGTGTACGAATGTCCGGGGTAGCCTAGTTTGGCCGCTGTGCCAGTTGGAAGATGAGCTAGGATAAGGCTGAAAATGCCTTACTCAATTTTTACAGGTGAAAATCTCGATGTCGTCGGATTCACTCCAAATGTATCTGATTCGATTAATAGACAATAGACAACACACCCACAGGTGTACGAAAGTCCGGGGAAGTCTAGTTTGGCCGCTGTGCCAGTTGGAAGATGAGCTAGGATAAGGCTGAAAATGCCTTACTATACACTGTCAATTTTTACAGGTGAAAATCTCGATGTCGTCGGATTCACTCCAAATGTATCTGATTCGATTAATAGACACTAGACAACACACCCACAGGTGTACGAAAGTCCGGGGAAGTCTAGTTTGGCCGCTGTGCCAGTTGGAAGATGAGCTAGGATAAGGCTGAAAATGCCTTACTCAATTTTTACAGGTGAAAATCTCGATGTCGTCGGATTCACTCCAAATGTATCTGATTCGATTAATAGACAATAGACAACACACCCACAGGTGTACGAAAGTCCGGGGTAGCCTAGTTTGGCCGCTGTGCCAGTTGGAAGATGAGCTAGGATAAGGCTGAAAATGCCTTACTATACACTGTCAATTTTTTCAGGTGAAAATCTCGATGTCGTCGGATTCACTCCAAATGTATCTGATTCGATTAATTGACACTAGACAACACACCCACAGGTGTACAAAAGTCCTAGGTAGCCTAGTTTGGCCGCTGTGCCAGTTGGAAGATGAGCTAGGATAAGGCTGAAAATGCCTGTCAATTTTTTCAGGTGAAAATCTCGATGTCGTCGGATTCACTCCAAATGTATCTGATTCGATTAATAGACACTAGACAACACACCCACAGGTGTACGAAAGTCCGGGGAAGTCTAGTTTGGCCGCTGTGCCAGTTGGAAGATGAGCTAGGATAAGGCTGAAAATGCCTTACTATACACTGTCAATTTTTTCAGGTGAAAATCTCGATGTCGTCGGATTCACTCCAAATGTATTGATTCGATTAATAGACACTAGACAACACACCCACAGGTGTACGAAAGTCCGGGGTAGCCTAGTTTGGCCGCTGTGCCAGTTGGAAGATGAGCTAGGATAAGGCTGAAAATGCCTTACTATACACTGTCAATTTTTTCAGGTGAAAATCTCGATGTCGTCGGTTTCACTCCAAATGTATCTGATTCGATTAATAGACACTAGACAACACACCCACAGGTGTACGAAAGTCCGGGGAAGTCTAGTTTGGCCGCTGTGCCAGTTGGAAGATGAGCTAGGATAAGGCTGAAAATGCCTTACTATACACTGTCAATTTTTTCAGGTGAAAATCTCGATGTCGTCGGATTCACTCCAAATGTATTGATTCGATTAATAGACACTAGACAACACACCCACAGGTGTACAAAAGTCCTAGGTAGGCTAGTTTCGCCGCTGTGCCAGTTGGAAGATGAGCTAGGATAAGGCTGAAAATGCCTTACTATACACTGTCAATTTTTTCAGGTGAAAATCTCGATGTCGTCGGATTCACTCCAAATGTATCTGATTCGATTAATTGACACTAGACAACACACCCACAGGTGTACAAAAGTCCTAGGTAGCCTAGTTTGGCCGCTGTGCCAGTTGGAAGATGAGCTAGGATAAGGCTGAAAATGCCTTACTATACACTGTCAATTTTTTCAGGTGAAAATCTCGATGTCGTCGGATTCACTCCAAATGTATCTGATTCGATTAATAGACACTAGACAACACACCCACAGGTGTACGAAAGTCCGGGGAAGTCTAGTTTGGCCGCTGTGCCAGTTGGAAGATGAGCTAGGATAAGGCTGAAAATGCCTTACTATACACTGTCAATTTTTTCAGGTGAAAATCTCGATGTCGTCGGATTCACTCCAAATGTATCTGATTCGATTAATAGACACTAGACAACACACCCACAGATGTACGAAAGTCCGGGGAAGTCTAGTTTGGCAGCTGTGCCAGTTGGAAGATGAGCTAGGATAAGGCTGAAAATGCCTTACTATACACTGTCAATTTTTTCAGGTGAAAATCTCGATGTCGTCGGTTTCACTCCAAATGTATCTGATTCGATTAATAGACACTAGACAACACACCCACAGGTGTACAAAAGTCCTAGGTAGCCTAGTTTCGCCGCTGTGCCAGTTGGAAGATGAGCTAGGATAAGGCTGAAAATGCCTTACTATACACTGTCAATTTTTTCAGGTGAAAATCTCGATGTCGTCGGATTCACTCCAAATGTATCTGATTCGATTAATAGACACTAGACAACACACCCACAGGTGTACGAAAGTCCGGGGAAGTCTAGTTTGGCCGCTGTGCCAGTTGGAAGATGAGCTAGGATAAGGCTGAAAATGCCTTACTATCACCGTCAATTTTTTCAGGTGAAAATCTCGATGTCGTCGGATTCACTCCAAATGTATCTGATTCGATTTATAGACACTAGACAACACACCCACAGGTGTACAAAAGTCCTAGGTAGCCTAGTTTGGCCGCTGTGCCAGTTGGAAGATGAGCTAGGATAAGGCTGAAAATGCCTTACTATACACTGTCAATTTTTTCAGGTGAAAATCTCGATGTCGTCGGATTCACTCCAAATGTATTGATTCGATTAATAGACACTAGACAACACACCCACAGGTGTACGAATGTCCGGGGTAGCCTAGTTTGGCCGCTGTGCCAGTTGGAAGATGAGCTAGGATAAGGCTGAAAATGCCTTACTATACACTGTCAATTTTTTCAGGTGAAAATCTCGATGTCGTCGGATTCACTCCAAATGTATCTGATTCGATTAATAGACACTAGACAACACACCCACAGGTGTACAAAAGTCCTAGGTAGCCTAGTTTGGCCGCTGTGCCAGTTGGAAGATGAGCTAGGATAAGGCTGAAAATGCCTTACTATACACTGTCAATTTTTTCAGGTGAAAATCTCGATGTCGTCGGATTCACTCCAAATGTATCTGATTCGATTAATAGACACTAGACAACACACCCACAGGTGTACGAAAGTCCGGGGAAGCCTAGTTTGGCCGCTGTGCCAGTTGGAAGATGAATTAGGAACTGGCTCCCATTTCCAATTGAGGTTTGTCAATCAAAATCAATCAATTCCAGGTTGCAATTGCTTTTCGAAAACCATCAACAACAAAAAAGAAAAGAAAAGAAAAACGCTGCGAAAAATGTCATAAAAATATGCGACATTTCTTCTTTATGGGATACTCTCGAAGTTTGCTTATTGCATTGCTTTTTGGAAACAATAATGGATATACATAACTGCAGCCACGAAACAGTGACGGTGACGACGACGAGGACAGCAATGGAGCGAGCAATCTAAAATCATTGGCGTGGCGTCCGCTTTATCAAACCCCTATAGACCGAGAATGTATTTTGGATTATATACGATTACAATTCCTCTTGGCAGAAGCTAGTTGCCCTGCACAAGCTCGCGATTGCTTAATTCGAATGTGGAAACATTCGGTTGGCGAGAAAGAAAGAGTCTCGCTAATAATTTCCGCCTGCCACCGATCCAGTCTGTTACCCTGGGCGGTAGACTGGCGGTGGAATGCCAATTTTATCAATATGCTGAGAATACAAGATATTTACGGGTGCTCACACACAGTCCACCAATATCCCGGCACGGCAAGCACGTTTTGCCAAGTGAGGGGTCGCAGAATTTTATAATTTTTATTTTATTCTCTCTTTTCTCCTCGGTTTGCTGCGCTTCGTATGTTTTCTTCAGTCTTCTTCTTGAGAGAAAGAGAGAGTCTTCAGCGTCACAAGGTGGAAGTTATTACAAATCGATTTATTAACGTCATCAGTAAAATTTATGACTATGACTATTAGTAGCAATTTTTTCTTTATTTTTTTTAAAAAGAAAATGGAAGGAGTTTATTTTGTTTTTTTCCATACTTTATATATTTGCTGCCTGCCCTTTCAATTCGATTTCATTTCCGTTTAATTAAATTGAAATTCGTGAAATATTGCACTGCAATAAAAATTACCTAATTTCTTTTAACTTATTTTAATTTGAAAGTTGGGCGCAAAGTTTGTCGCATTAGAGTTATTTCAATTCGTAGTGTCATTCATTTTCTGCTCCATACACACTGTATGTATGTAAATATGCATGTAACAGCTTCAAAAGATCCATTGATTGGTTTTTCTTAACGACAATAACCCCGAATACGTAATTTTGTCGTTGTTGAGTAGTAGATACGTTTCTTGAAGGGTCTTTGACCTTTTTAACTATTTTTTTTAATGTATCTTTGGTTACAAATTATATTTATTGAATCAAAATGTTTACATTAACGGTGAAGAGCAGATCTCAACCCCAGTGAGAAATGAATCAAATTTGAATTCTACGGATTTAAACAAAACGCGTAACTCTGGCGGGGGTACAACAAGTAAAATTACTCCAAAATTTACTGCCGTTGCTGTTGTTGGCTTTTGTTGTTTCTGTTTTATTCATAACGACGTGTCAGCCATAATAACAAATTCCATTAATTCGGCAATATTCATCATGACGCGATGTAGATATCAGAGAAGGGGGGAGTATCCTATGAGCGACGGGGGGGTGGGGACCGCGGGAAATTAATTATTATTTATACAAAACGCTATGCCATTAATAATAACGAAAAGGCACATTCAACCGCGCGACGGAAGGGTTGTTAGCAGAACTTCATGGCAGAAATGCTTGTTCTCTCCGTTTCATGCAAACCAAGTTCACCATCATTGTACGCTTGTTGATATGACTACAGTCTGTGTAAAGCGCAGAGCTTGGTGAATCTATCTTTTGGGTTGGTTAGTGAATTGGCGCCAAACACATACACTCTTTTGCCCTGTCTCCCCCATCGCTCTGCCACTCGCCATTGAGCTGTTTTAATGAAAATAAATGCTCTTAATTAATAAACACGCATTTTGAGGTGGCAGATATGTTGTTACCGACGCACTGACTACTGGCAATACAAGTGGGGGCCAGGATACAGACGAGAAGGGCTTTGGTTGAGCAGGGATTTTTTGTTTTGTTTGAGTGGAGGAAGTTGGAGGAGCATTTAAATTAATGGAAATCTTTGTGGGTACTATCTAGCTTATGCATGTATCATTTGTGAAACGCAAATCGTTTTACAGTAGTCATTCAACTAGCTGATGATGATGTACATACATACATATAAGTCAGAGCCTGTGTAGACTCACCAGCCGAAGTCTTTTCCAAACAATAGCTCATGAAAATTATTATGGGGTTTATGAAACAGGTTATATACAAAACACAATCTTCAAATGTATATAATACATTTATGATTCAACCCTCCATTGGCTTACCAAGCTGTACATATGCAACTTGTTGTCAGTAAAAAAAAAAAAAGGAGAAAAAAAGTACATTAGTTTCCGGTTGTGTTCAAAACCATTGGCCAACATTAGGGTGTCGTATAAATGATTAAATGACTCCAAAGATTTGTCATTGATTCATGGTTTTTAACGTCTCGACGTAAGGTTGTTTATTGCATGCTTCTTTCGGCTGCCCTATTGGATGGCATTGGAGTCATCGTTTTTGAAGTTGAATCCCAAAAAATAAGCGATTGATGAGTATGCAGATAAGATAGAACTCATTAAAGATTGACTTCGTCTGCGAGCAATAAAAACCTTGAAAAGAATATAAGAGGACCGAGCACGAATACGATCACACAGTTCGACTTCAATTCGAACGAATGCAATAAACGTTTAAAATCCGAATATAACCCTTGATTGGTTAAGTTGGGATTATCAAAATGATTTATTTATTTATTGACGGTCTTGCGAGAATGTATCCATGCGTTGAATCCAATCCATCCACTGTTGCCCAGTATTTGACTGTATGGCAAGACCACCTTAATCTTACCACCTCATTGCTTTTGAAAAGGGAACCCAAGAGAGCATGGTACGGTCGCATTCTCCACAGAAACATATTGCATCACACTCCTGAAGAATGCGAAGACACAATGGAAACACTTGTGTATCGTATGCCAAGACGTAAAGAACCATCCCTTTACTCACTCCATTTGTTGTAACTTGTAACCCTTCGCTCCGTAATATATTTTGCAGGCATTTTTAATTGCTCCCTTGTTGAAGATATTATTAGAGGAGTATATGGGTATTAAATACAGTTATTGTTATATCGTTTCTAATATTTGCACATAATTTTTCTCCCCCGGGAGGTGAAACATATCCACATTTGAAAGGGGATGGGCAATGAGGATGATGTTTAGAGACTTTTATTGTTTGATTTATTGTAAAATGGTTTCATGGCGGCAATATTTAACTGGTGCTTAGGATATCTCCGATTGTTCCGAATATATTACCCATGTGAATACCCAATTCCATGCTCGGAAATGTTTCGCCTAAGGTACAGTTTTATCACGGATAAATGATAGAATTGAGTAGTTGAAAATAACGTCTCTTGTGAGAATTACGAGAACGAGATTCTTCCTCATTAGCTTGGGCTCAACAGGCAATTATAGAGATCCCCATATATGTACCTCACACCTGAACTATTTGCGATACCAGAAATGAGTTATGACGCTACTCACATTTCCTAGTGTCAGCAGTAAAATTGTATTAAATATCAAAAGAAACACCCAGTAACGGCTTAAAAACACCAACGGCTACGTTTTGAGATTTATCTCGTCCCCCGAGACAACATTAACAATCTTCGAATTCATAAAACATTCCATACAACAACAAGCTGCACAGCTGAGTCCAAGTTCACACCTCGTTCCTTCCCAAATCCCAGATATTATGACTGCGATGACGCCACATAAAATCCATCAATAGAGCATGCACATCGTGTCCATGTCGTATCCCTCATATGCTCAAAGGATCTAAGTATACCCCTTTTGCTTGTAAGCTGCCAATAACTTTGCATTTATTCAATTTAAATGCTCAACATTCCCATTTAAAACAATTTTGGGGCCATCCATGAAGTGGACGTGATGGAGAGGGAGACGTTATAAAAGTATTAGAAACACGAAATAAAATAAATTCGGACAGCATATCTGACCCTAAGACATCTCATCCATCTGCGCATACCAGGCTAAGTGGCTATCATAGTATTGATATGATTCGATCTGATGTGCCCGATTTTGGTAGCTAAAAAAAATTCTCAAGACAATTCAATGCTACGTGGGATACGGTGATAACCAACCCCTGGCGAAAAAAATCTGTAATTTAATATCTATAAATGGACCGGAGAAAATCCCTGTTGAAACCCTTTGTCTACCCGTTTTGTTCTTCCTTCATTTTTGTATGAGTTTTATTCTTGCTTGGGTAGTTTCAATTTTCAGAAACAAATGTTGTCATTGAGTGGCGGAAAACCGCCGCTGCTGGTGTATTGTTCGGAGGGTGGGTGAAGGTAGACAAAAAAGGGGTTTAAGCCAATTGCCTCAAATCGAATCATTTGTGGTCAATTCAAGGACGGAGGTGTGACGGTTGTTCTTGGCGAGGGTTGACACCCCTTTCACTTTTCTTTCATCGAATTTAATTGAAAAAAATAACTCCAGCAAGGAATTTGTTTTACTAATAGGAGGCATACGGTCAGCACATGTTACAGTCCTCCCTCACTCACCGCAAAGATCCCAATTTAATGTCAATAAATGTGTACCCTAGGTGACACTGAAATTAAATAGCTTTTTATCTGTCACGAGCGTACATTGCTGTTTTGAGAAAAAAAGCGAGAAGATCGATTATTCTAGTCCCCTGATCTATAGTTCAATTCATTAGCATATGTTTGTATAGATTGTACAACCAATCTTAAGATTCTACTAAGAAAATAAGCAATGATATCAGCACAGCAATCAATTTATAATAATTCACAATGAACGCTCCATAATACATAATGCTCTTATTAAATATAATTTGAGAGGTTCGGAGATCTTCTTCGGTTCAGGCGCACAATAGAATTGTAAATAGAGCACCTCGCATCAAGAATAATACTTCTATAGAGAGATCATTAAGCCAACAACAGGCAGCAACAAAGCAACCAAAAACAGTGCTAGTGGTAGTTGGTGAGGCGCTGAGAGAACCCCATAATATTAACTGCTTCTTTATTTACCTACATCTCGTTTTCCATCTCATTTTCACTTCATTCCCACCTAAAAGCAAAAGCAGCCGAACATCCAAACACCAGAAACAGCATCAAGTTCAAGCCACCACACGCATTGCACCCCAAATGAGGACACTTCTCTCTTAATGAGCCCACTCTACTACTCTACCCGTACGCCGTACCCTTCCCAATGGGATGACAATAGAATGCAGTGACTCCGCCTGAAGAATTTCGGAATTAATTGGAATCCGAATACTAGCTTTGAACCTTGTAAGCGTTCCACGAAACAACGCATGTTCCGAATGGCTGCTGCCACTTTATAATGGCGAAGAGCAAGTCTCAACTACCTACAATGAAGGCGTGGTCTATTCACTCGTCTGCTGGTGTGAGTGTTTCGTTTTCACATCGATCCCAAAGGAACAGAACATGAGTAATCAACTCCATTCGACTTCGTCTTTCGTTGTTTTGTTATGTTTGACTGCGAGAGTGTATTTGTGTGTTAATAACTTTCCACTCAACCACCAACCCCGATGCTTCGCTGCTCCCTTCTGAATCGATAACCACCGAGGAAGTAACTGCTGCATGACTGGCTGTACCATCTACTATTGGAATGCTCTAGGTGGCTCGGTGATTCGGTTAATGAAATCTAATTTCGTTTCAATTCACATTTTCTTGTTGGTGGTGGTTGCACACACATGAGTGGAATCGTTCGTCGTCGATGCTGCTCATTGGGAAACAGTATCAAAGAATCTGTGTTTGCCTTGTTAGCTCATTGAAAAAACGTCGGCAGTCAATTTCAAAATCATTCTTTGATTTCGGGCCTAATCATTCGGACACGGTGAACGGTAGCTCGCGTGCACTTTTTCATGTGAACTTTTGGTGCTCATCGTTGGTGGTCGTATAGTAAATGTGCAGAACAGTGCAGAGATTCCCGCTTGAGAATTCTAATGGAATAACAGTGAAGGTGCAACGAATCCCCTTTGTAACTGCTCAATCTTTGGATAAATTGTTTATTCTTGGTCGTATCCATATTCAAAGTGATCATAGTTTTGTGTGTCAACATTTTTTTTTGTTTTGTGAATTCATGAATCGGTCGCGTTTGCAGTGAGCGTTGTTAAACGGTTTGATTTGCTAAAATTGTGTTTGTTAGATATCATCAATCTGGGTAGCCCATATTTGACAACATCAGCTTCGGGCTCCGAAAGCCCCAAGTTGTCAAGGCCGGAACACAGTTTGATAGGTGGTGGCGATCCTAAACAGTTCAATCTGTCGCCGAGTTCTTCGTTCAATTTCGGAGCATTTCGGGCGCCAGTGGGCTTCCCTTTTGGAGCCCATCAGTTCTTCAACGGCAACATTTATCAGAATTTCCGAGAAGATAACCTCGAATCCAACAATCTGGATCTAGTCAATACGTATATGCGTCACGGCAGTGGCGGCTTCAACAGTGCAAACAATCATAGTCCGCCACTGCACTCAGTGACAAATGGTTACAATAATTCAGATAATTCCCCACAGCCCCCCAACGAGTATCATCCGCATCATCCGTATGCAAAAAGAGACAGTATTTTGGACTATCATAACGCATATACCAACAACAATAACAACTTGCCAAATTCCTTATTAAAAAAATCCAGCGGTGAAACGCCGCAGAAGTCACGGTCCGACGACGATAACGCATCGACACCGCCGCCGCCTTTGTGTTCTGTTGACAGCGCATTCCGAGGTGATTCCCTAGCATCGTCACGCCTGCATTCAGAAAGTCCGACCGATTGTAATCCATATAACAACAACAATCGTCACAATCGTAACTACGAGAACTCCAGTCCTGTCGATAGCACAAAATCATTCTCCGTGGTTAGTCACAGAAGCAGCGAAGAGGCTGGCAACAATAGTGAATCGAGAAGTCCCCCGCGTAGTGATTATAGTCCTGAGAATTTATCAAATAAAAAATACGGTAGTGGGAGTGTAATGCTGGATCATAAGTTGCCTTTGAGTTTCTTGGGGCCGCCGTTAGCTGCGCTACATTCGATGACTGAAATGAAAACTGCCGTCGGCAACGGTGTCCACAATTCAGTTAATGGTATCAATGGTCCAATTGGAAATTCGAATGCACAGAATAGTCCATTCGGTATGAATAATACCCATCATCAGAATTCGACAACACATACACAGGGTGCTGCTAATCCGCATGGAATTGACACTATATTGTCGAAACCACCGCCACCGGTGACGTCGGCGGGACTAAGTGCTTTAACTGGAGGTGAGTGTTGTAAAGAAATTAAGTTTAAGTTGGACACATTACGTTTTGGATTGAATTTGCAAACATTTCTTTTTTTTGTAAGTCTTTTGCCTTTGTGGCCTGCATCAGATGAGACTGCATCGATTAAATGCAGTTTCAAATCTCTGTCCCACAGATCGGTAAGGAACGGTCTTCAAAAGTAAACCTGCTGGAAACTCCATTGAAACCCATATACGAATCGAATCACAGTTTTGCAAACTGTATTGAGTGCCCCACCGTAGTGCTATCTACTAAATAATTCAACTCACAAATGATTTCGTAATTTCTATACAAAAGCGATCGGCACATTCGGTTTATAGCATGTTTTTTTGTAATTGATCGACACACTAAAACCTGTTGAGGATTCAAAATCTCAAAACGTTCGTTTATACGTCTTTCCTAAGAGGTTCACATTTTAATTTGGACATCCATTGCATTATTTCAGTAGCAGAAAGTGAAACGCTTTAATCACAAGATACTGATATATCACATTAATTGGATTGAGTACAACAATATAGAATAAATACTCATTTGTCAACCATGAATGGGTGTGATATAAGACGCCAAAATGCGAACATGGAGACAGCGACCTTGCGTGTAATCTGCATCACACAATAGCCTATTATAGACATCAACTTAAAAAGTAATACACTCTGTGTAATGCTATAATTGAATAGTTTAATTGGGCAGTTGTTAAATGGTTGACGAAACAATGAACAATACAAGAAAAAAAAATATATGTTTGTATCTAGTTATGTAATAAATGAATTTATTGACCAGTCAAAATGATATTGTTATGTAAGCAATTGGTATTGAATTGATATACATTTAATCGTGTTACAATGTGTATTTTTGCAGGCGGAATTCCTCGCTTCTCGATTGCAGCTGCAGCCGCTGGAATGGCTCAATACCTGTCACAAAGTCAAGGAGCACCTCTTAAGGCACACGCTGGACACATCGTGGATCGAACGCATCTGTATTGGCCGGGACTACAAGGCCTGGTGGCGAACCCGATGGCATGGCGAGAACGACTTTCAAACACAAGTGAGTGCCACTGGACTGGTGGGTCATTAGTGTTTGTTTACTTTTTAAATTATCTTGGTTTGTGTATCTCGTTTGGCTGCAAAAGGTGATCCGATAAAAAACACAAGTAACGAACGAATAATACACACTTCGTTGACGTGATATATTCTTGACCTTCAGTTTGTTCAGTCAGCGAAATCAGTTCGTCATCACTTATAAAAGTTACTCTAAAGACATGAAATATCGTAATTAACTGTCGTTCCGAGTATTAATCGTGATTTTAATGAACATACATAAGTGTACCCTCAATCAATTTTAAACTACAGTGAGAGTCAGAAATATAGTTTATCGAGTTTTGCGAAATACGAGATGTAATGATGAACACATTTTAAGTTATAACACAATCGTATCTGACAACAGATCAACTCGAATATGCCTATCTTCCTTTTGTTGTGGTTATGAACGTGGCATTATATTCTAGAATTACTGTATATCCCTCCCACCTCCACAAGAAGACAACACTATTGATTGCTGTATAAGGTGCATGGGTTCTAATGGCCCTAATTATTATTTTTGTCACGTTCGTTTTTCTCAATTCACCAAATACCCCTCTACTTCAATTTTAAGTTCTGGCCTTTCAGTAAATAGCTCCTAAAATCATTCATAATAAAAGATCTTGTCATTCAGATTTCTGTGTGTGCAGCAAAAACTCAAGCAAAGGGTCCATAATACTTCCATCCAAACAATCGCTATGATCCCATAAGATAGAAGTTTGTTTATTTGTCTTGTCGATATTGCTGGGGTTATTAAAATAATAAAAGATAGCTGTTGATGGTGCTTTTGGCCTCATACGCTCAACAACTTTGTCATCTCATCGTGTATGTTTTGACAACACATGCGTTATTCCCTTTAAAAACTATTGGGTGCATGTTTCTGTATTTCACATCATCATACTCAAAATTTAACAATATTGCCCCCCGAGCACGATCATCCATATCGACAACAAAAGACTTAAGACGAAAAAAGACGGAATGAAAACCACTTGAGAGTATCTACAAGCCGTCTGGCACGATGTAGAACATAATATAAAGTAATCATGCGAATGATTGGTTGTGTTTTGATATGTCATCGACAATTGAAGAAACGTGATTAAGTTTAATTAATTTAACGTTTCTTCAAGAGATGTGCAGCAATAAAGATCAATTTCCCAAAAATAACACAATGGCGAGACAGAGCACACGTAGTACATAATGTAACATACCTTAAATACATTAGCTTCAGTACGTTTCCGTTCTTGCGGGACAGACATGTGCACAGTACACATGTTGACAAAGAACCCACCGCCGAGTGAAGGAAAGTCTGAAAGAAGTCATTGTGTTCTGATATCCTGTTCAATTTTATTGTCATTGAAAGGATATTCGATTGCTGTTTGGTTGGCATTTTCTTTTGTAATATCTGTCAGACCACATGGTGTACTTCTTCTTTTCTTTTCTTTTTTAATGTTTTATTTACAATGTAACGGAAGACATCTACCTGGTGGATGTCATTTCAAAGGCCTCCGTATGCCAAGAAACTGACTGCAAGTTGATATTCTTGTCACAAAACAATATTCAAGGTGCATATTTGAATTCATTTGATAAACCAGCAAATAATTGTACTACTTTTATATTCAAATTAAAAGTAGCCGATATTTATTTGGGTGTTCTAATTTTTTCGAGACGGAGTGTGCCTTCTGTTAACAGGAATAAAGCTCCCAGTTCCTCTCTGTATGCCACATTCATCCCTATTCTGTTGGGTGGCTTTTTCTGTAAATTCTCCACTTGATGGTGTTTGTACATTATCCTTGTCCATTGCCAGTATATAATACCTACCAACATCTACCTACGTGTGAGCGAGTGGGAAGAATACACAGTCCGATGTTTGAATCTTTTGCTGCTGTGTATTATCCCTCGTTTTGTGATGGGCAATGAAGTTCATGGAGCTTTTTATTATGTATCCGGCGACAACAAATTCTCTTCTACTCTTCTTCGCCGCCCCCCCCCAAAAAACAATTGTTTAAATGGCCATGGAATGGCGAATATACATACTTACGTTTGTATGTCATATTACACATGCATATATGGATGTATGTTACCATGTTCACACTTGTGGTACACACACATACACTTGTAATAAAATACTTGTTAGTCGGTTTGTTCTTCACAGATTTACAAGATCCTTCTTACGGTCTTGGTTCTCCTTTATTTCTTGCCACCCTCGCACTCCAACCATCAAGCCCAGCGCCCTTTCAGAACTGTTTGTGAAAATAATGCAATCATATATTATTATTATATGTATGTCAGTCATAGTAGCGCCACCCCCTATCACACACCAGCGCCCACATGCTCCATGTCTATGGAAATCATTTGGGCCCCCCTTTCAGGGGGTGGTGAAAACACACATTTACATTGTGTGGAGTGCGATATCTCGTGTAGGTTCTGTCTGCTGGTACACGACGTGGGTACTGCTTGCAAAATGGAGAATTTATTATATTTTAGGACTTGATGCGAAGCCGGTACAGGGGTTTGGGTGGGGGAAGGAACATGTTTATTTTGCTTGCTCATATATGTTTTCTCTGTTTTCATGATACTCGTACATAAATATGTGAAAATGATTTTCATCGAATGAAATGAACATTACCGTGAGTAATGTGTGCGTATAGCATCGATGCTTTGGTGGAGGGGGGGGGTCTTTGATAAACATTGAAGAATTATTTTTATTGTTCGGATACATGTTTACAGATTCGGAACCATTTAGTATGCAAATAATTAAGAGTTGGCAGGTTTATTCAATTCGTGAGAATTGACCAGTAACCATCCATGTTATCCATGGCTGAGATAAGAAAACCCCTTACCCCTGGAACCGCAAATTTCTCCTATTAGGGTAAACTGTTCAATCTGAAGAGGAAAGCTTGCTAAAGCTTATCGTTAAGCGATAATATTTATTTAGGATTGCAATTTTATTAAAGCACCCTGACCACTAAACAAATAAAACTTTCGCACTCAAAGTATATTAAAATGCATTTCAGCAACGGTATCACAGGCCTTTTCTTATCTCTTCCTCTTCAGGAGGCTCTTCAGTGTTATTATGAACACGGTATGATAAAAATCGCACACTCGTCTGTGACCCAAAGGACAGACAGTTTTCCGATTTCGATTAATAAAGTCGCATTCATCAGTGCTGCACGTTCACGTTTGCTAATTAAGCCCACGTACATAAATGTGTACACACATGGCAGCAACACGGAGCCGATTGCGGCGACTTATTAAAAAGTATTATAAGTCCAATTAATAATTAAATAAGATTTAATTATGTTCGATTAACGAGCGCTGTTCCACAACCGATGGGGGGAGGGCTGCCGAGTGCCGACCCATGTTCGAATGCGATTTAATAACTCAATTTAACAGACAATCATTTATATTATTGTTAATTCAATTACAGTACGGCCAACACCATGAACAAGGGTATCCGTGCTGCACTATCATGCTGCTAGTGCTAGTAGGTACCGGAGTTTATACCACCTACCCTATGTGGAAGAGGCGCGTCACGGTGTTCCTAGTCGATGGCGCAGCCAACAGACTTTGCCGCTACTGAACGCGACTCTGATTTTGTGGTTATGTTGTGGCATTTATTAATTATTCTCAAAGCGCAGCAGCTGTTAATGAATACGAGGATGAAAGAGGGTGCCCACCTCCTTTTTACTCCATGGGCTTGTGTTCCCCGAGTGCGACATTTTGCTACAGTGTTATATAACGACTATTGGGGGTAGTTGTTTTGGATTCAAGTGCTTGGTATGCTGTAACCACCAATTCCACTGTACTGGTGGGGGACATAATGCGCTAATGGCAGTTAGCATGCTCTTGATGAGGACGTTAGGAGACGGTTATTTCTTGCTGAAGTTGTTTAGTGCGATGTTTTATGGAGGCGTTCGAGTCGACTTCGGCTATGATAAAATTATTTATCTCCCTCCACTTCGACTGGTAATGAATTCATTTACAACAAATCTAAATGTCTGTTTAATTTCATTCGAGACATGGTACGAGCAGTGATTGGCCCGATTAATCTGTGGAAATTTTCAAATTATAATAAAACAATAATTTCTTGTGAATTTCTTGGTGGCATAATTATGATGTAAAAAGCAACTGTAGCTGTTATATATAAGATGTAATTAATTATGCCAGGTAGGCGAAAACATAGGACCCGAACAAAAATAAGGAAAAACAAAGCCAACACAAAAAAAAAAAATGAATTACTCTGCGGGAAACAACGCAAATCACTCTTCAAACTCCTATTCATCATTTAGCTTACTTCTGTCTAGGTCTGAATAATGAGGCAACCATACAATCCAGCCTCCGTTCCACCCATCCCCAAGGCACTCATTGGAATTTAATTCAATTTTCAGATTCGGTCAAAGAGCGGACGTGCACCCTGGGGCAATTAATGTCACCCCATTACTAAGTGATCCCTAATTATGTGAAATGATTTAAAACCATAAAAACGAAGCCAACAGCCGAAAGTGAGAAATATCATGGATGGAGGGCACTGCATGCTTTCGAGAATCGTCGAGCTAATCGTTGTCGTTGTTGTTGCCCACCCTTTGTTCGCTCCTTCAACAGTTGTGTGTGACTAATGAAATTATACGTAACATTTTTGAGGACGCTCCCGGAGTAGATGTTTGCTTGCAGATATAATTTTGTGCTGTACAGATTTGCAAAGGAAAAGGAAAAAGGGAGTACGAGGATACATTTCCATACGGGTTTAATTATAGCTATAACCATTTTCGATTAAAACGGGGTATACGGTATACCGTATATGCCAGTTTTGTGACGCTGTGTCGGAGACAAATTTATTAATTATCTCTTACAATACATAAGTATTCACATCAGATACACGCACATATGCACCCGGATACATGTGAATCCTGAAATGAAACAATTCGTATTCAGAATATGGGTCGCAGATAAGGAGCAAGATAGTAGTCCAAAAGTACAATCATATGCCTGATTATTAAACGAGCAAATTGCAGGGCCTATTAAAGGAGAAGTCAGTAGACTAGCAACTGCGTGTACGCTTTCCGGAAAGGGTTCAGGAAAGATACTCACCCCGAGTACATATGTGCTCTCAATTGCTTGTAACATGAAGAAGATGCTCGTATTGAAATTAGTACCATAACTTTATTACTCCCAAGCGGGTTGTTTAGATGTTAAATAATTTCATTAAAATTCTCACCACTTTGCAAAAAGCCTTTTTTGTTTAGGTTTAAGCGTTTATTATGAGATGGATGTTTGTAAGCATTCATTGCTTGATCGTTACTTTCAATTCAAACAGTCTACTACTTCCATTCATATTGCGAGTATAAAAGTCAGCCATTTATCTATTCCATCCACGAATATATGAATGACAAGCGTTAATTTTACAAGCAAATCTTCCTTTTCACATGCATCCGATACAAATCCCCCAATAATCCTCACAACTGGCAATTCATTACTCTCGAACATCATTCAAGGCATCTAATGCAATGCCGCCTTTCAATGAATCAATAAAAACGTAATTCATAAAAAGCGAGAACAAGTGAAAATAAAATAAAAAAGTGTCCCTGTGGACACCATTTAACCGTTCCGCCGAGGGTGGTTCTGAGTCTTTATGAACCATAAATATTAAAAATGAAGCGCCACAAGAACCAGATGAGGCACTGACTACGCGTGTTTTTTTTTGTTTTTTGTTCGTCAGCCAGACACATTTGTACACACACCACACCCTCTGCTTGACAAATGAAAAAAAAAAACAATCGGTGCTCACTTTACTACAATGCCCGCTATCCAATGTGGAAGATCCATTCAATTTATTCGGGCACTGTGGTGCTCCGTTGGACAAATATAAGACGATGATATAGGTGTTTATCCGCAAAAGCAGATGAGTACATTCGTTTTGTTTTCCGTGTTTAGGGATCTCTTCCAGGACACGTAGAAATGATGATATCATGTTCTCATTCACATCTGAATAGAAAACAAAGATAGACTTGGATACTCATGTTAGACGAAAAATTGAGATTGAACCCTATCCATTTTTTTCTAGTGTAATTTACGAGTTGTTCATACGTTTTATATTCTTCTTCTTTTTCAGTGTCAGCGAATCTATCACAGTCACATAATCATCAGCATCATCATCATCACCAGAGCACCGATAAGGATGGAAAGAAGAAGCACACGCGGCCCACATTTAGTGGACAGCAAATATTCGCTCTGGAAAAGACCTTTGAACAAACCAAATATCTAGCTGGCCCAGAACGTGCCAAGTTAGCGTATGCCTTAGGAATGACTGAATCTCAAGTTAAGGTAAGATAAATCTCCAAAATGATGATCAAACATCAGTGGGTAGGTTCACGGCTTCTATGCGTGTTGCTGCTTGGAAGATGTTTTAAGAATAATTCAAAAGTTAAAATCCTCGAAACGTGTGTTCGGGATAACACTGAAAACATTAAGTGCACGCTGATAAGCGAAAAACAGTCGCGCAATGGATATACTCTCTTCCAGACACTAGGGAGGTTCGTGTTTTTGAAAGGGAATTTGCATATTTATTGAAACAAATCCAAGTGGATTTAAAAACTTAGTTGGCTGACTATGCCACGTTACCCTGCCTTCGCCAGCAGTTTATACGTCCGCAAGGACTTACCGCAACTTCAAATTGCCAAAGTGATGGTGGGGTATACTTTTTCAAAAAGTTTCCTCCCTCTTTACATTTTTTCGGTTTCTGTTGTTATTCACCCCTTCGATGACGACTTCAGATTAATGTCTGCATAGGATTACTTTGGGATGTTACTGCTGGTACTGGGTAACATTGGGTGGTTACTCGTTCACAGTTGTTAGCAGCGTTGACGAGGAAACAATATTTTTTTTTTGTTGTTTTGTTTCATTTCTACCAGGAGTTTATTTCTGCTTGCTGTGTATGTGGTGGTCTTAATGTTGCAGCGAGCGTAGAGGAATCCGTGGAAGTGAAACATTGTAAAATGTTTAGTTTTCCCATTTTACGGTAAATCCTTTGAATGAAGAGAATTAATGCGAATGTGAGGGTGAACGCGGGTGCTAGCCCGGTTCTTCAAGTGAAATATAATCCAAATTTTAATTGGGGGTTTTAGTTAACATGGGAATGTTTATCCCTTTCAAGGCATGATGGCATTGTGGCATTATACCTTTTTGGTGGGTTTTGTGTGATTTTGAAAAATAATTATTTCATTTAGTGCTCACGTTCGTTGCCTTGTCAACGGAGTGTAATTCAAATTTTTAATTTGAATTTTAGATACAATGTTTGTGTAGCTTTCAAAATATTTAGTAGCATCTGAATCTGTTGAAAGTGTTTTTGCAAATCACAACCAAAAATCCAGGCAGAGGCTACGTCAAAAATTTCAAAAAGAATTTATGCACAAAACGTTGGAGAATAAATACATATCTTTGAAATTAAAAAGCATGTAGTGATCGCCGTGGTGTTGTCTCTTACTTAAGTCTCATAATTCACGTCTTAGAGTAGACCTTTCAAGAGACAGCTCCTGAAACTGTACCCTTTCGGATTTCGCATAAAACTGAGGCACTTATGAGCGGGCAATAGCGTGCACAAGTCACAACACTGTGTAATATCTATAATATATTTATATAGTAAATTATTATTGTGTTCTTGGGTGTATGACTGTACTTTATCTACTCACATTTAATTCCATACCTTCCAATTGCATCTCACTTAGAACGAACAAAATTCATCATTTGAAAATGAATTGTTTACGGAAAGATATAAATCGATCTGTTTCCGAATCCTAAAACCTTATGCATATTCATTAAATTTGAGCATCTCTCTTACTCGCACCCAATCATCATTAAACCTTTCAAATCACTCGACCACAGTGTTCCGTAAATGCGAAACACAATTAAGCATGAGACACAATCGAAATACATTTTGGGGACACTCCATCTGTACACGCAGTTTGCCGTTCTAAACCCTTCGACTAAGATTAAACCACTCTAATAAACCCGAGCCGAGACGGCTCTTCCGCAATGGATTCTGCAAGCATCGTACAATGTACAAGCATACAAGATACATCCCTTCGGTTATTAATGGTCAAATCAATTTTGTACGTTTCCAAGTTTATAGGTTCACAGTTTTGATACGGAAGTACGATGGATGATGCCGTTTTACGGGCAGTACCGAGTGTATGGATGATTGTAAACTGTAACAAGTAAATCAAGACCAAGATTTGTCAGTTTAGATAATTTTGATAAATTACATTCCCACCTCCTAGAAGGGAAGAACCCAACCAACCAAAGGTTGTGGTGCTCTAGGGTGTCCTAAATGCTTTTTAATTACCCTCCCTGCTCGCATCTGCATCCATATTCGATGTTCGTACTCAAAAATGTTTTCATAAATCGAGTATGCGCCTTCTGTTCTTTCTCGTAGTTATGGAAATTAATTGTACACTGTGCTGCCGACATTGAAAGAGACGAGGATCTATTGAATCGCATATTTCTCTCTGGTTGAATACTGTGATTTTTTTTACATACATAGTGAGGAGCGGTTTAGGGAACGCGCTGCGAGTAACTTTTGCATGGAAACGGTAATTAATTCTTATTAATACAATTTTTGTGTTGACTTTATTGAATGCGGCCGTAGGCAAACGTTGCATATCATTCGCACATGAACACGTGACGTACGTGAAATTAGCCTGTGCGTGAAATATTCATTCGTGAAATCCAACCAGTCTTGAATTTACCACTTACGTAAATTATTGCCAAACTGAGGACCCATTTCGTGTGCTTTGCTAAGGACTTTGTTGTGAACCGAGTAACCACTACGTCTATTAAATCATTTGTTTCTTCCGTCACTGCACAAATCACTTATCTATACATACGTATATACCTTTCTTGACAGGCAAGCTGCCAAGCAATCATTTAAAAAAAATGCAATTTCTGCGCATTGCTTATCGGAAAATAAAGCAAAACTGCGCACTATCGCATTGGCTTATCAGCGTTGTTCTGAATTACCAAAACCCGAAAGTACCCTAGTCATATAACCAACATCTTGGTAATAACATACTTTTTTCTAATTTGTGTCTACATTTTCGCAATTGAACCGGAAATCGCTTTTACGACTCTAGAGATAAGATCTGCTGCGTTCATAATCATATCGAGTTCTTTGTCTTTACTGTACATAATATTTGTATATGGAATCCAATTCCATTGCAATGCTGCGGTATTATGTACGGGAACGTCCGTGAACACGTCCTTGTTCACGCATATTGATACTGTTCACGTGAATTTGATGTAGTGCAAGACGTAAACGCGTACCACGTGATCACATACACAGATCACAATTGAACGCTTTGAATATGATATGCGCCCATTTTGTAATATAAAAACAATAAATTTACATTTTACCTACAAAGGAAGAATTTTTGATTTTAACATTTACGGCAAGAGAATTCCTTAAAAGTTGTCAAAATTTCTTTACTGTACTTAGTGATGGTATTGCGGTCGTAAGCTTATATTAACGATTACAATAACCTCAGAGGTGAATAAAACCGAAAACTGGTTTAAGCTTTTATTGTTTGTGAATCTGGAGTATTGAATTAAATTAAATATTTTATGGATTTTAAATAAGTCGTTACACTGTGATATACATTCCATTTGATTTCCATTTGAAATACTTGTACGAATATCTTAATCAAATCTGTACATATCTTCAGCTGTTAGCAGGCTTAAATACACTTTATGATCATTTTATTGATATTGAATTGATTATTGCTTATTATTAGATGACGTTTGTACTTTCTTTAACTGATGTCGAATATAGACTCCATTTTGGCCGTTGCATTTTTAATTTAACATGTTTACACACATTTAAATATATTTCATTGTCAAAAAAGTGAATAAATAAAATATCAATGTATTCATTAAATCTCCCCCACCCCGCCCCAGAAAACTGTGCAAATTACATTCGATGGCAATATTGATTTGATTGCTCGAATGTCAATGTTCCCAGCACAGTCGTAAAGGCATGAAATGCATTTTCCACATTCGACCAATCTACAACCACCAACGCCATCGATATTCTGCCATGGAATAGTCATCGTGTCCACGTTTACCTTTTTATTCCTTCATTTTCTTTTCTTTTAATTTTTTTATAAATCACACAGCAATAAAAATTCACTTAAACCATCACTCAAAATGAGATTTATTGCAGTTATTAAAATGTGCACATACAGACGACGTGTATGGATGTGTACATGTGAAGCATTCAGCCAAAAACGACCCCTTATGGAGGTGGTACGCAAGCAATGGCTTTGATGGCTCATATGACTGTCCGAATTGACGGATAGTTGTAAAAATCATGGCGTCCAACAGACAAATTCGAAATTGTTGTCTACTATTTCTTTCTCTTGTTCGTCTTCCAGTTTTTTTTTTTGTAAATATTTATTTGTTATTGGAAAGGTTATCGCTGTTTACCAACGTTGATATGTATTTGTAGATACTCTCCTATACATAAATTAATATTGGACACCCATCAGCTATGCTGCCCTTGACAGATTGCACCTTAAATTTTACTCGACGTTGTTTTTGTTAACCCGTAGTTGTGTCTGCATTTTTTATTGCCTTAAAAACGCTTATTCATGCATAGCTTATTGGGGTAACCTATCCCGATATAATTGGCTACACAGTAGACGAAGACCTTTTTTTTTTTGATGAATAACTGACAAATTGTCAAAACCATAAATTCAAATTCTATTTGATGTTTATGTTGATGTTTTGCCATCGTCGACCCTATATTGAGGTGAACACTATAGCAATAGCCGGCGATAAATTCAAACTGAGACCACTAAAATTTGTTACGCTCTCCACAGAATCGCCTTTCAAATATATGTGTGCGTACGCTTGGGTATCTTTGTTCTAAAATGAAGTCGCTGCATTCTTCCATAACAAGTCTAAGTGGGAATAAACCTTTGACCATCAATAAAAATGCCGATGGCTTCTGATTTATGTTGGTTTTCGCAAGAACGCATGCGTACACGTACACACCCGTATGTAAAAAATCTGATTGTGGACCTTTTCAATCGTCGGATAAATCTGTCTATTGGTTTAAAATTGACTTCACCATGACGAAATGTAGGCATCATAAATAAGCTGGAGATTAGAGAGTGGTAAAAGGATTTGATAATAACAACGAATCGGACAGAAGTATCTACAATAAGGTAATTGTTTTCAAAACCTGAAATTTGTGTGTAAAACGAAAAAAAAACCCAATTAGACCACACGTGAGCATGTTGGTAGTTCGTTCGAAAAGGTACACATCAGACCTGTCAAGCTGTCCTCTATCCATAGGAATGGTGAACATGGTAGTTATGCGTATACAATATTGTTTTACTTTACTAACCTCTCACAGAAATAGTTCGTGAACAAAAAATAAATATTAGACAGTAATAGGAACGAATTCATAAAAAGAAAATGATGTACAATTACAATTATGTAGGCTTAGCTTTTTTGCCTTTTCCTAGTTCATCTCCCACTGCCACAGCGGCCCAACTAGGCGTACCCACGGCTTCTATACACCTGTGGTTATGTGTTTCGACGTCTATTAATCGAATCAGATACCCCGGGAGTGAATCTGACGACATCGAAATTTTCACCTAAAAAAATCCACAGTGTATAGTAAGGAATTCTTGAGCTTTTTATGACTCATCTTCCAACTGCCACAGCGGCCCAACTAGGCGTGCCTACGACCTCTGTACACCTGTGGATATGTGTTTCGATGTGTATTATCGGAATCCAAAGACTGGAGCGCAACCGACGACATCGAATTTTTTACCTAAAAAAATCAATAGTAGTTAGTAAGACAATTTTATCTTTTTCCTAGTTCATCCATCTCTTCATCCAATTCATCATGCCAATTAATTTATTTACCATACGCTTCATGGTTCACATTTTTACCGCTGGCTTCTAAGCCTTTCAAAAAGTAATTCCTCAATATTCTATTATCTCATTGGACTTTATGACACAAACATACTTTGTATATCTTCGTACCTCTATAATACGTCTAGCAATTAGGGATTGGTTGGCTTCCATCATAAATGCTTATTGTTCTGTATACCTTGCTCACGCTGCTCTGTATGGTCCCATTGGATAAGGATGGGCAGAGGGAAAAGATACATTAAGTCATTGAAGCCAAATTAAATTCTAGTGTTCATTTGTGAGCAATTGAATGGGGTTTTTTTCATCTGGGATTTATTATTACTCCCAAAACTACTGATAGGGAAAGCTGTGCCTGAAGAAGTGTATAAGTGTACGCAGTGAGTTCTGTGGTCATTAGTGCATTACATTATACCGCGTTACAGACCTTTATTCAATTAAATTACAATCTATCATCTTTATGCGCATACACTCATATACTTGGATATTTATTTTGCTACTTTTGTTTGTACAAAAAGAAAAAAAAGGTTTAAAAACGATATATTAATGAAAATCTCAAGCAGCACTTAATGGTTTCAATTCCTCCTCTGCGTCGAATAGAAATACCTAAGAAATAAATTATATAGGATGACGTTATTAGTTTTAATAAGAATGCTTGAGATTTCCATCCATTGCTTTCAGTCGAATGTGCAATTCGGTATACCGCAGTTTTAAAACATACCCAGGAGAAATGTACACACTTCACCAATAGCGCTTTCGAGAGCATCACTCACCGCCAAAGCCTCAGAACGGTGTACGGAAATTTCGGTTACTCAAATTTCGGACTACCCTAAATTATAAAATTTATTTCATCATTTATCATTTTTTTTTCTAAAATCGATTACCTTCTTTTTGGCACTTTGTGGAACCGCCTATCAAAAAGTTTTCTCATAAATTTTATTCGCATTAAGCACTTAGGTGTGGGAAGGTGGGTTAAACCTTATTTTGGTATATTGTACCATGATTACCTCCGAAATATAATTACTTTCGCCGTACTGAATGATCATATATGTACGTCTAACAGGACATCCTGGCATTGTGCACTCTTAAATTCCTTTCATACAAGCATATCACGCTTTGTAATCGTATGGATGCTTTTCTAAAAGAGAATTAAAAATACAAACATATACACCTTTCTAGATTTAATGTATTATAATTCAAATGGCAGCATATTGCAAAAGGTCTCCTGTTCTGTTTGGAACTCGTACCGTAAACGTGGGCTATTGCTGGTTGAGAACGCATATGTTGATAACCTATTGGCTATTACCACCCGAAAAAAGGTCTCATTAGAAATTCGTATGGACCTAATATTTCAGATGCGACTGCAGACAAATATCCCTTTTTTTTTTGCGAACAAGACCATATGTTACGCCCACTAGTCTCAAACAAATTGTAGCAATAAAATTAATTTCTCTTGTTTACTTGTATATTTTCAGGTTTGGTTTCAAAACCGGAGGACGAAATGGCGTAAACGACACGCAGCGGAGATGGCAACCGCAAAACGAAAGCAGGACGATATCAATGACGGTGTTGACGCCGACGGTGATTGTAGTGAAACAATCGACAGTGATTCTGAGAGCCTTGATATGGGCGATCCAAATAGGAAACGATGTCGAATGGAAGATGAATTTCATCATAATTAGTGAATAACTTTGTGGTCTTTAAAAGGCCGACTAAAGTCATAATATATAAAGATAATATACAAAACAACACGCACACAAAACACAAATATAAACACTTAACTACAAAAAAAAACAAACAAAATAAAAAAAAAAGATGAAAGCTTGTATATACTTTTATTTTTACTCTAACTTGTACTTACATTTAATTATTATTAATTATGTATTTAAATAACAATACAAAATGATAGTTATTAAAGATTTATTGTAGAGATATGATGATAAAATGTTTTAATAATAAAATCGTAAAAAAACAAGGAATCTAATTTAAAGAAAAAAAGAAATACTTCACATAAAACCATGGGAATTGAAAAGATATAAAATAAATAAGTTAATAAATCTAATATGGACGTTTCATTGAATATACATTTATTGCTTACTTCAATCGAAGAAGAAATAATTTATTTCAAGGTGTTCTGTCGGATTTGACGTTAAGGAATTGCAGATATCCTAGTCAACCGCAGAACTGTTAACACATTCAAATACACCTATACACTCTAGATGAAAACATCCATTACAAAATTCCACACCACGTGCTGCTGGTAGAAGGCTTATACAATTTTTATATTTGCATATATATATTTATGTATGTAAACATATCTGATTCATATTCAATCGGAAAAGATAACTGAAATGCCAATCAGCAATTTGCCAGATGAGTTCACATCCAACAAAGGCCCATAACTCTGGACAAAGGTGGCAAAATCGGATCAACAAAACAGCAAATCAAAAAATATGGGGCGATTCCCGGTCCCGGAACTGTTGCCTAACAAAGTCTCCCCTCGCAACCATACGTTGATACATGTATCTGTATTTGTTCCTTTTCCGTGCAAATACATTCAAATTAAAAATCACATTTGTCGTCCCAAGGGACAAAGGGAAGATTTGTTCATTTCAGGAAGTACGAGAAAAAAAGGCTCACACCTGGATATAAGGATGAGGTAAACAGATTAATATTTGGCACAAGAAAATTCAGTTCCTGTCATTGCATACCTTTTGTGCTAGTTTGTGCATCGAACGGACAATCAATTTTACAGATTTTGTATGTGTAATCCTTCTGACTTTATACCCTTTTAAGAGCGATGAGCTGCTGATAGGTTCCTCCATTCATTGATGCACGAATTCTCCACAACATTTCAAAAGGGAAAAGAGGAGGATCAATAGGCTGTACTTTGAGGTTGATTGTTTGTTTTGTTTGTGAAATCTTATTCGTGCCTGTTTTGGAATTTCCGGATTTCTCACTTTTGTTTATTTCGATTTGTGGATACACCGATCGCTTTTCTTGACCCTTGTAGTGATGTTGTGCGAGATGAGCGTAGGAAGGATCAACCACGTGTTAAATCTGGTTACGATCAGATTCTACATTATTCAAAAAAAAAAATGATGACTCAACGTGATTCCATTACCACCAGCACGCTAATGGCAATGACCACGTTAAAAGGATGCAGTCAGTCAAAAATTATACTGCAGGCTACTGTATTTTTCACATACATTTGTTCAAGTATTCCTAATGGAATCGGATGAATGCGATCATGTATTTTATTACCTCCTCCCCGATCGTTCCTCTAGGCATTATTAATCGTTTCTTGATTGACGGTTAATCAATCTCATTACGTTCGCATTTCACCAGTGATATTTCTTTGCAGCACTTTGTTCACTGCCCCCTATTCGGTATTTCAAATTACTTGTCAGTTTATTGACACCTTTTAGAAAGGCATCTAAACCGATGGAAATTATGGACGAATGACATTTTCCCTAATCTGCCTTTTATTATTAGAGATCCGGTGCAAAAGATTTTTTCATTTACTAAGGCATTGGTTTTTTTTTTGGGAATATGATATTCATTTTCCTTTCTTACGTTATTAGGCACAAGGAACAGTAAAAAGTGACGTGTCCAGGAGTTCAGCTGCTTTATGAATGAATTCTTCAACTTGTCTAATGATCATCACTCATTCAAAGGTGAAAGGTGATTGAAGGTGGTATGAGATGAGGTAGCCGGTGGTAGGTAGGTAGCTAACAAGCATCTTGACATGACATCTACGATTGAAGTAAGGAATTTCTCTTGACGTTAATGAAGGGTGACTGATGTTTATTGACACTTATTAATAAATATTACATTTGATGGGATAAATTTGATTTTGGTGGGTGGAGAAAAAAACAAACAATGACAAGCACTATGTATAGCCCACCTTTGATATATGACGTCAGTTTAGAAATCAATGGAGACTCGAAAACAGATTTATACAGCATAAGTCACTTATGTATATACTTTATAAGCGTAGAATCAAACATAGCTAATAGGCAGGCTTCTCTAACTAAACATTCTTATTTAACGGACAATGGGTGTGACTTCATAAAAGTCCACAAAGCCCCCCCGTTTAACTCCATCCACGGCAACTTTCAATTGTCTTTCGAACTGTGATTATGTAAAATCCTGTCTGACGACGGCAACAACCCCCAAAAACAGCATCCTTTTTCGCCGCCGCTGCCTTGCCACCTATTCTGCTCATGAAATACAACAGCAGCAAACCAATTTAACAGCACTAACAACACCAATGTCGATTACAAATTCAGTACGAACTTTAACAAATTCGAAATCGATAACAGATTAAGCTCGTCGATAGCTCACTGGTTTGATACATAGGGCAAGGATTCTGGAGTGGGTGGGGGAGGGGGGAGCGATAAGAAATATAGACATCGCCATCGCCATCGCTATTGCTATTGCTATTGCCGTCGCTATCGTCCTCATTGTTGTTGGCCGTTTTCGTATTTGTATTCGTCGTAATTTTTGTCATGGATGACGGGAACGGAAACGAAAACGACAAAGTCCACGAAGACGACAACGACAGCACAGCACACTCGAGCTTAATGAAGTGGAGTATATCGCCCCATGTATTGTTCATTGTACAGTCTCTCTTGTTCTTACGTTCCCTTCTTCTTGTTCTCTCCTGCTCGCTCTTTCACTCCTTGACGTATAGCGGATAAATCCGTAGCCAACTGAATGATTTTTACTCTAAGATTTTTATTTAGGCATTTAGATTCTTTTTGTAGCAGTTATGTTGTTGTTGTTCTTTTTTTTTGTTTTAGAATCAGGGCAATAGCAAATACTAATGAGAACCAGGAGCAGACAAAAATATATTCGCATCGTTTCAACCCCGTGGAATCGGAGCATTCCGTACGATGGTGGTGAGTGTCACTGTCGTTTAGCCACGCCTCGAGGTGTGTCTATGTCAAACGGGTTTTCTAAAATGGCTTCTGAATCGGTGCTAGTCGTCGAATACGTTTGGTATCTTTTGCCGTTCCATTTCAACTGTTCCGTCTCAGGCGGTACGAACGTTGATGAGGACTTCGCCAAGGATGTGTGTGTAGGTCGACTTTGACCGGGAGTCCATTTCGAGTTTATTGTTTGATGATTTGGACGCATTTGTATTTAGATATTTTTTTTCTTGTTTTTTTTTTGTTTTGTTATATTGTCCTTTATTTTGTAGTTTGCTGTTGTGGAAAGAGTTGTCTTGTGGAATCTCACTCGATATTATTATGTATACACATGTACATGTATCCATATATCCAAAAGGTATAGGTTAGGAGGGAAAATGTATCTGTTTGACCGAATATTGTATCTGTTCATCGGAAAAGGCAAACACATAAAAGCATGAGTAAATGCGAGTTAATAGAGACACGAGGACCCAGACAAAAGAATATTTTATTTCAATAAATTAGGAGCCAATGACACGCTGGAGGAGGTGTGGTTGGACAAACACAACACATTCAGACTAGAGCCTAGAATTAGGGGACAATCGATAATTGATTTCAATTAATGATGAAAAATTGGATACTCTAGATGCAGTAGAACGTAGTGGTCGATTAGAAAGCTTCTGTTGTTTCTTCTGAATTTATCTATTTATCATAGATCAATTATTTGTATTTAGGTATGCAAACTCCATGTAGGACATTCGATTTTTTGAATTTTTATTATTTTTGGAGCAGAGATTGATAGGTATGTGGTTCCTAAGATTTGTTTGATCAAATGATTTAGTTACTACTTATTCTCATGGAACAATCGATATTGATATGCAATCATATCATGTGTCTAACCATTCTAAATTACTGTACACAGAAAATATCTATCTTTCAGTAGGTACTGGTTTTCAAAAGACTCTTCGCAATTTCCTAATAGCAGGAATATCTTAATCAATTGTTGTAGTGACAATAACAGTCCCCCTCGTGTAAAAAGCATTGTTCTCACTGCCACTCTTTGAAATCAAACTCCTCTTCGAGCAGTCCATAGTGAGGTCACACTGCTACTGTTTCCACATTCAGTCAATTATCCTGAAAACTGCATTCTTCTTCGAAGAGTTGATAATGGATAATGATTCAAATAAATGGCATAAAGATCGGGTAATTTATAGCCTTTTAATTTAATGGGTTGGGATGAAATCCAGCAGCCATGGAGAAAATAACACGATGATGCAGGCTTGCCATACTCTGTTCAAGGATGTTCATCCCCTATTTTCCATTCATTTTATTACATTCATTACTTTTGTGCATGCGAACGACAAATGTTTCACAAATAGAAATGATATGTTATACAAAAATTGGAAACAAAAAAAAAATCACACATTTTCAGAAATATTAAGAGGTTTGCGCATTGTCATACATTTCGAGATTGTTTCATCCATAAATATGGGTGAGAGTGTTAAATTGACTAATGATATAGACAAACATGTAGTGAATCGTCGTTACGTGCAGATGTCATGATTTTTATGCGATTCAAGGAACATTTTTTTCCCCGTATTTTATTCGCCTTAAATTTAAATTTAAACTTTTTAAATGATTACTTTTGTCAATTGTTTATCATTTATATCATTTTACGGGCATACTACGGACATTTCATATTTGTTCATATGTGAACAATAATCAGAGATAATGAATAAATTGGAAGTCAGCGTTGAAAAAGGACAAGAAAAATAAAAAAAGCACTAGGAAATGTAAACATTTTTTGCATCCGCCTCAGCACATTCCTGAGGTTGTCTGAGGACGAATTGCGGTATACATATATTCACATGTATATTACTTCTCAAAGTTTCAAATACATTTTTTCTATTTTAGTGCGTGCCACTGTACCTATAATAATAGAGGTATACTTCATTCAAAATAGGTCTAGCATAATGCCCAAGTATAAATACTAATGGAGGCCGTGGCGTTGTGGGTATGCGCGTCGACTCCTACGCACTTGAACCTAGGCGTCTAGGTTCGAATTCCAGTAGAACCAACATAATTTTCACCATATCACTTCTTTCGCGTCACTGACAATGATCAAAGAGTATTCTTGTCTAGAAAAAAGCTTTTCATTTGCCGTTCGGAGTCGGCGTTAAACTGGGACCTACACTCGTGAGAGAACAATATCACGCACAACACGAGTGGTTGCTGAGAAGCTTGGCCCTCTATGGGCTGTATCACCACTCATATTATTATTATTATTATAGGTACTAATGATATAGCTGCATTACGAAGCACATTCATACATATAGGCACATTTTAAGGACATATTTATCCATGCGAAGCTTATATGGATGTTTACAACTTAATGAATTCTAAAATTAACCGAGTTTTTTTCTAAAATACGTATGAAAAATGGATTTACTGTGTTTTCTTGTGTAGTTCATAGTCATTTTCCTCTATTAAAATCCTTAAATCGACAAAATCAAATTTTTCACTTCCAAATCGAAAAAAGGCGACCCAATTGATTTACCATTTTACTGCATTTTTCCCGCTGAGAAATGCCAATTTTTTAAATCTCGATTTCTTTCAAATTTCTGTTTTTTTCATTATTATTTTATATTGGGACATTCGATTTTTTTATAAACTTGTGAGGCTATTTGGCTGATAAAGCGATTTTTAAAGTTTGATGACGTCACGAGTCATTTAAATAGAATTTATTTTCACTCACGCCATTGGCAAGTCTGGCAGTAACCTGATCGAATTACATTGGATTTCTGACAGCGTATGTTAAAAGTGTTGCCAGCAGGACAAATTATAATGCAATATAAACTGCTTCAATGATTTAAATAATGTTGACTTAAAACAAAACTGAAACCTTTAATGAATTCATTTTAATGATCATTTTTGCAATTTAAGGGTTTAATGAAATATCTGTTCATCCGTTCAAGAGGACGAATGTAGTGCATGTTTCGGGACCTTTTAGATCAATAGCCTAGAAGTGTTTCAAAGGATAAAATATAATGTAGAAATTAACATTGAAATGATAATGAATGCATGAGCTCCTACAGAACTTAACCTAACTAACTTCAGTAACATCCGTTCATTATCAAGTCATGCATATTAAGTACAAAAGCCTCCTTTCCAATACTCACCGGAGTAAATCATCACAATTTCCATCAGCCTAATTAGAAGGCAATTTCAACATACAAAACGGGAAATCCATTGACGATATAATTTATTCGGAATCGAAAGGCGCCACAAAAAAACCCCCATTTGTACCAAACCGCTCATTAGTCAGACTTGTTACAACATACCGAAAACTCGGGGAAAAATTGCTTCAACTGACAATGGTAGCAAAAAGAACTAACAACTCTGACATATGACTACATATCCTTTCATTGTTATCATTTTCCAATTTCAATTTGCTTAACAAGGCCAATGTATGAGAAAGGAAACATCAGTTTTGCCAAGTTCCAAGTGTGTGAATATGGTGTGGTATGTGCAGGCATAAATTAAAATTATGAAACCACACAGCAAACAGCTTTCACGTTAAGCGAAATTTTGTTATTATCTCCAGTCCTGATTTGCTTTTACACACACACAGTCTTACAGTTCAACGCATCGACTCGACTTAGGTGTAGTTGATGTTTTATCTGTCTCCATATCCACGGGGCTATGGGGGCAAGACCGACTACTGCATGGAACTGATCTCTTCGGAAAAGCATATTGAAAGTATGCTTTTAAAGCATGTCCTGCCCTCTTCTTGAGCCAAGGCCAATTTGTGGGAAGGGATATGTGTTTGGGGTGAGGTTGAAACATCACTTCGAGGCGCTTTTACGACTTTATTTTTCTCCATAGTGCTTTTAGTGTTATTTAATATTTTTTTACTTTTTGCCGTCATGTGTGGATAGGACCGCTTCTTGTGTATGTGTTAATTGAATTAGAATGAAATAGATGACAGGAGAAAGTTTGGCAATTCAGTCTTCGTTTGTATTCGTTATAAACTATTTTGCATATATCTTAATTATTTGAAGAACGAGTGTATTTCGCTTGTGTTAGCGCCAGCTCCTAGCCACACTGTGCTAGCCACATGCATGAGTATATGGCACTTTGTCGTTAAGTGGTTATTGTTAAAGTGGGACTTTTCCACCCCATGAGAAGGAATGCTTCTTGAGAATGAAATTAATGTGTTTATGTAAAAATGGAAGGACTTCGTTTACACATGAAAGTATTGTTTTTCTCGTTTATTAGGTTGTCGGACAAATGGATAAGTAAACGAGTAGAAATCACGATTGCCAAACCACTAAGAGCCAAATTTATTGCTGGCCCCATGTTGGCTACTTTGTTCGAAAGCAATGCGATAGAAGTAAAGTGGAGAAGTTTTCAATATGAAGTGTAAAAAGGAGAACAAGATGTGCTGATTCTGGCATAAGGAAACACTTACGAAGTCAGCGTTTAGTGATCTGTATTTGTTATAGTCGGATATGTATTTTAACATTCACGTGATCTTGTGCTACATGGCTTGTTCCATAAGTCAGTGATATCTGCACGTGTATAACGTGTTCACATGTATGTCCTGTATATATGGACGTGTCTGACTAACGAAATGTGTATCTAGGCATCAACGATCTACCATTCATAAAGTAAGGCAAGTCCTCAGACATAAACCCCTAATAGAATTATCCCTTTCAAAATCTAATCTATAAACCGATCTGAAATTAATTTCCAAAAAAAAAACTGAAAAAGCAAGCTAATAGGATAAACGGTCTATGTCAAAATGAGCAGCAGGCAAACGAGAGTGTGCACACGGGTTTTCGGAACCCTCATTCTGATTTTGTCACCGCTAAATAATTGGCAGATCGTTGTAATTGCTTGCACACTCATATGATGTCAGTTAAAAGGTAAATAGGGTAATTTGTCTCCCTTATTAGTAAGCCCAACAATAGGAGAATACTTTGTCCCTTCTGTCATTCATTCGCTTAAGTTCATATTGTGCGTAGCATGATATCCTCGACTGAATTATTATTTAACAATAAAAACTCAGTCACCGAAGGGAGCGAGTGTGAGTGCGAGAAGTCAATATGATTACTCCCAGTTAATAGAATGAATCCTCAATGGTTATGGATGCGTACTGCAGATGGTGATGGATCACATGCCAACAAAAAAAAATGTAACAACAATTCGGAAGACTTAGGATGTCCGGTGGTGACTTGCTCTCTACCTGCCACAGATGATATTCTTTTGTATGCCAATTTTCCAATTGACTTCGTTCCGATCGAGATCCGTATGTGTACAAAGTCGGCTAGGGAAAATCTAGAGCCGTTCTGTCGTATGTGATTCGTGTCAAAAAGAAGTCATTGATGCGTACAAAATGATGAGAACTCGTTTTTAGAGATACGTGTGTAGAATACGTGATCTTTTCAGAGATATTCTGTTTGGACCGGATAATCCTTTGATCCTTTGATTTTGAGTTTTTTTATTTTTAGAAAAACGCCATTTAATGCTGAAATCTAGATTGGGTAGATTAATGTGAATCACGCATTCGCTCAGTAGAACCAATTAGAGCTTACAATGATGGGATTATCTCGACGATCTTAGATGTTTCAGTCTACGGTGCTACAAAAAAAAACAAATTACTGTACCAAACTACAAGCAGGAGCCGCGCATATTTTAAAAAAAATTATACACACACGCGTAATGCTCAATCTAAAAAAGAAAACACTGCTCAAAAATCTGTAATTGCTTTGATAGAAAGATTAAAATTTAACCACGACACAGCACGCGACATTGCCATTGACATTAAGGGGATATAATCCATGTCAAATAAAAGATACATGCTCGACTGGCATTACATCATTGACAACAACTTACAAACAAGGAACTATTAAGAATTAAATGGTGATTTTATTATGCGTAACCGACTGTGAAAGTACCAAGCACAGATTCCCACCACAGAGACCGACACGTGACCGATCACGTGCCGCCAACACCATGAGCATCAACATCGCACAAGCACCGCAAAACAACTTGATGAAAGTTGCACCAAGTCCTAGCAAATCAGCTTTACCAGTGGGGGGTGAATAATTGCGGCATAATCATGTCCTTATTGGCGGTAAACATGGTTGAGTTGAGCTGAATACGAAATTAAATATTTATTAGATGCACTGGATCAGTGAATTTCTTCGGACAACTGTGGCGACCCCTTTTTCAATCTTGTTCACATACAGGCATACTTCATCAGAATGTTGCAGAGGTCCCATGGGTAAACGACGACACAAGACGAGTTCAATTTGTTTATGATAATGTCAGGACTATACAGATCCCTATCCGTCATTCGATTATTTTTAATTTAACCCCAACATAAGCATTCGACTGAAAAATAAAAATCTCTGTAGGTGTGTGAGATTTTTGTGAAAATCTATGAAAAAATATTTCCATGAACTATGTAAATCCATTTGGTGGCTCCTCGGGCACAGGATTTGATTCGGTTTTTATTTTCCTTTCAGGTGTTTCCAATTGGGGTCATAAAACGAACGATTCAGGCTCTAAACCCACTCGCTCTATCTGACTAATAAAAACGTATCGGTGAGGGCCTATGATTTTGAATTCGACTGTTTTATTATCCTTAATATTGTCATTATATGAGTGCGCCTTATGGACGTATGTTGGTGCCAAAAGAAAATGGCAAATTGGCGTATTATGCGTATTGCATAGGGATTACTTTGCATTTTTCTGATCTTTCGGTATCCTGACGTGCGAATTTTTACGACAAAAAAGGACGCTTAATGACATTATTTTTAGCCTGCACAACACAACACAATCCAGTATATGGACGTGACCATATGGGTGAGTTGTAAACTTTATACGACCGTTGGTTAATATTTCGTATTCTCTGTCTTCATTTTGGTTGTAGTCAGCAGCGATTTTTGAGTTGATTCGCTGAGCTTGTCGTATTAGATTGTAACATAACTTGCTTGCCGGGCCGCAATACATTCATATTGTGACTGCAGATACATACAGGTTTGTTTGTGACGGTTTTATGCTTTGTTGTTTTAAATGCCGGCTTGTTCCCAGACCTATTGCGGTGAGTTCACGATTAAACGGCTTTTATAGGTTTATTGGTGAAATACTTTTGGTTTCGAATAACAAATATATATGGAAATATCAGCAAGCTGCTTTTATGGACAGGAGTTATGTTCTTTTCCGATTGAATTTTTATTCAAAGGGTTCTTGCAGGAATTGTAAGAATACTGCGATACCAGTAGGCGCTGCGGATTTTCAGAGGATTTATATCATTCCTCATAAAATGAGTACTCTGACGTTTTGCCACTAAGTATCCACGTACGTCTTATAGAATAGATTTGCATTTGCCTTTAAATTGTATCCTTAACTCTCAAACTAAACCGATGTTCGTTTCGTCGCGAAAGAATATTGATTCTTCGTGATTTCCTCGAAATGAAATGTTTAATTCTGTAAGGCATCATCGTCTTAAAAGTAATTTACTGAGTAGCCCTTGATTTCGCTTTGGTATTTAACACCCCTCTTAAAGCATTTTTTCCTAAGTATAACTATAAACAATCCACCCCAAACATTTGCCAGTTAGAGACATTCCACTTTTTTTTTCTTTTTTTTTTCTTATTTACCCTCAACAAGACAAGTGCAACCCTACACCGCTAATATCATCATACTCATACGCCCAAAAGAATTGTATCCCTTTTTGTTGCGCTCAATTTAGTAAAGTCAAACACTTGGTTGACTTTTTCTATTTAGCTTAGTGGAAATCTGTAACCGAAACAAAAGCCCTACCGCAGCATGAAGGGGATGAAAGTATGTATTTATCGCGCCTTCATGTCCTCTCAGGGAAGCGCACTGCATAATATGTAACGCAGCCAAAGGGACTACACCAAGTCATGATATGGTCTTATTTCCACATATAGTACACTTTATACAAAATTAATTCAATTGTTGGCGTTCGTTGCGTTGATATTCACGCAGAACATGATGACACTGAGGGTAGATTTTTCAAAGTGGATACATACTCTACTATATGCCATACAGTGTGATTGTGAATGTTTCGTACACCTGCATTCATTCTTCAGATATTCAAGGGAGCTAATGAAGGATTTTTATTCAAATTTGTTGGATTGATTTTCATTTGATTTGAGCATTTTCCTTTATTCATATAAATATTTAAAATTAAAATTGTACGTACGAACTTAATTTCGCTTGAGCACATACTTTTTGACACCAGTGTGCGGATAAAGTCAAACGGATACAAATAAAAAAAAGGATTTCAATAATAATAATATCAGGATTTCCTTCTTAACACATGTACTACCCTATTCCTATTCCAGTCACCGTATCGATTGTTGTTGCTATTATTTAAGAATACACCAAGTAGTGTATCCCGGAGGGGGGCTAAGCAAGAAGCACTTGTTTACAGGGAAAACGACACTCGTATTGAATGAGAAACACATGTATAGCATAGTTAGCTTTGTTGGTTGGATCCGAGTGAGATCCCGCAAAAGTAGATACGAATACAATTTGGGAGTGTGCGAGCATTATCCTGCCTCTTCCGCAACCTGTCACTTTGCTTGCCTTTGTGTATGCGAAGTGCGGTTGTTGTGTTTTTTTTTTGTTTTGTTCTTTCTTTCAATTTAAACGAAAAGCTATTTGGCTCTTTTACAAGGGATAATGATGACATAAGGGAGAAGCACCATTAAAGATGGGGATGAAAACGCTTGTGAAACATAAGGGGTGAGAGCTGTGCTTAGGCTGGGGCGAAGGGTGGTGGAAAATTTGTTGTCACAGTCATTAGTGGACCGTTAAAAATTTGTAACCCAATTAAACATGCGATGGCTCGCTCTACAAGTAGAAATGATACATTGACTTTATGATCCATTTCGTTTAATGGTAGTTTGTTTACTACTGTCTTAGTGAATATAGTCATGAACTACTTTATAGTCACCAGCAACTAGGTGGTTAGTTTTTCTTTTTCACGAAATCAACTGCCGTTCGCTTCTAAGACAGCATCTACTTTAATTGAGCTCACACTTGATAGATTACCCATGAAGCAGTAAATCTTACGCAATATCATTGTACCCAATTTCAACTTCTTAATAACGAATCATAAATCAAATCAAGAACTCACTACTGAGTCAAAACAAAGTAAGAAAAGGAAAAAAAGAAACACATTCGTAGAAGCTGAAGAAAACCATTGAAAAAAATATGATTTTTTTTATGTCAGTGGCAAGTGTCACCTTAAACTTTTAATTTTAGCTCCTGACGTGTTTCTTAAACGAGTGAGTCAGGGGGTATGGTCGAATGAAATCGCATTGTGAACATTATATTGACCACCCTCCGTTAGATATTAATTAAAAAATAATTTTGCAGTTGTATTTCTGTTATTTTTTATTTCCTTACTCTTACGGCTTGTGCTTTTTTTTCTTTGTTTCCTTAAACATTAAAAGGGAATCGAAAATAATTGTGCTGGCATTTTTCTTGCACAGCCTTGTATTGTAATACGTTTTCTTTTATATTTCAGTTCGGTTTAATTAAAAATTATTCAGTTAACAGTCATTTGATAAAATGTTGGGAGCGTGAATATCATAAAATGTGACATTGTTACATTTTGCCTTTATGAGGTATATACCTTGCAATGCATGTGCCATTGTTATGACGGGCTTCAAGAATGATCTTCAGCCAACTTTCGTTGCACTTAGCCCTTGTGCTAAGGGTTATGGTGAAACCGAAACTGAACTCTTAACACAAAAGCCATGTTTAGTAATGATGCGATGCTAGATAGTCAATGTTTACTTGAGAAGCACATACATATGTACTTATAGCTGAGCATACATAGTTATCTTACCATAGAAAAGGTTTAATGTTTTTACTTTAATTAGATGAATGTTTATGATTGCCATCACGCGCTGAGGAGGACCGTTAAGAACAAAATCCGTACCAAAAAAGGAGATTTTTTTGAAAGACTAACATTAAAAAATTAAAAAGGGACGGAGAGAAGAAATAAAAAATAATAATTCCCGTGAAAAATAATGTCAACCACAGCGTATAATCATTGCAAAGCGAGAGAGCATTGTGTAAAACACCATGACGACTACGGTGAATTCTGAATGAACTTAACCCTTTCGTTTTTATAGATTAAAAGCAAGATACAACAACCCGGCAATATAAAATGTAACTTTTTTAATTTTGAAAACATTTTCCCTCCCTTTGTGAGCGACAATCTTAAGACATCCTGGCCTTTCAAATTCTTGTAGGTATGCCTACAAAAAAATACTGATCAGAAGTAATGCGCCCGGTAGCATTAATTAAAAAAAAAACCATGATACTCGTAAAATACTTTGCATGCTAATAGCTGGGAATCCTTATTTCGAAAGGATGCAGCTAATTTTGGCGGATTTGTGAAGTAAATTAAGAGAGATTCTACGACTGCGGATTGTTTTCTTTTTTTTTTGGAAGATACTTATATTTTAGAAGCGCAGTGAATATAATTACATGAGAGTTTACTTACATATATATAAATGGTTTAAAAAACTCACTGGAAGCGTTTACATAAACAAGCGAAAAGTAGGATGAAGATCTATTGTATATCCATAATATCAGCATCAGTTAATGCACATATTAGTGAATAGCTAAAGCATAATAATGATCATGAGATGTATTTGGCTATTGTACTATATTTCTCACAATCGATCAGTCTAGAATTGAACGAACATCTATTTTATTGAGAATAAAAAATTAACGCATATTAGGAATATGCAATATCGCTCTGATTTACAGTGTATAAGATGGGATAGGATTGTGGGGTAGACGAGCAGGGGCACCTCTCACTTAGGTCAGTGTGGACCCCGGTCCGTGTGATGTCCAGAGGGGGAATGAGTTCCTCCTTACACCCTTGTCCTACTCTTTCAGTGTATACGATAACCGTCGTCGTCGATGTACCCGAAATATTTCAGCTTTAACACATTTTTCATAACATATTCTCCCTTCGAATTCCGATTGTAACCCTTTTTGAAATTTGATTATATTTATGTGCTCTGCATTTTCACAATATTACCTTTCTAACTACAATCATATTAATAAAGACCCAAAACACAAAGTAATACAGCAGTAACTACATCAAATTGGTCAATATCACGCCCCCTTCAAATAAACAGGAAACCAATTCAAAAGTTTACCAAAATCACAGGATATTACTTAAACGAATATGTTTCTCTCAATTTCCTCGTCGCCAATGTGTAACAGTGACTTCGCCAACTGTTCCAGGGTAGGCAGTTAAATTAGAAGGATTAAGGATTATGGCACATCATAAATTCTACCAATATTCATGCCAATTACAATTACAAATTGTGCCCGGCATATGTGCGGATAAACTTGCGTAAGTAATTTTATACTCAGTTCAGCAGAACGCGAACATTTCATAACTGGCAATCCAGCCAATTGATATACACACACATCTATCGATAGTAACACCGAAGCTTGCAGTGATTACTACCCAAAAACCCAAACTGACCTTATTATGCCGAAGGCAATCAAATCAAATGATTCTCTTTGGAAATCCCAGCAATACTGTGAGAGGGTGTTTTCTTTAATAAACGACGGTACTTATGTAAATGATATTCCCTAGAGAAGTAGTGATAACCTACATGGTGTACATGGTTTTCTTGGCTAAGCCTTTGCTGACGAATCAAGAATCGCTTATAAGTAAAGCAGCCCCATTCCTCTAGTACAGCTAGTCATTTGTACATTGGTTACATGTGGACATGATGTTTCGAAATATACAAGAGCCAGTTGTCAATCCCACATGCTGCATTCAGCAATCCAAACTGCCGGCAATATTCCTCCCCCAATGGTAGTCAATCAATTTATGTCCTTCGCACGGTCTATTCAAATGTGAGTCTGAACCTTTTTTGCATGACGCATATGCTGCATCGTGTAGACTCTCTTAATATAACTAATCTTGTAACTAAAAAAAAATGCCTTGCATAACCAATTTCCGTTACGGAACGAATTGTATGCATTTTTTTTTATCCCTTATCAATAACCAATAGGAAATTTCCATTTCCATGCAAGGTTTGTCCTTTAAGTGCGAAAAAAGAAAATCCAGAAGTCTGCACAATTCAGATTTAAATTTCACCTTTATCTCTGCCAAATTTTCAAATAAATCATTGAGTAATGAATGAAATATGATGACGTTTTCTCTGAGACTGGTGGAGTGGGCGGTATAAATTTATGCACAACTATTGCTCAGAGAAATCAATTCTGTATTCCTAGTCAAACGCAGAGGGTAATGGCACGCCCTCCACCCCCCCCCCCCCCAGAGAGAACATCCAATATTCTACATAAATATTCAGCCGTGATATACCGAGATATGAAAAATACCAAAAACTCAATGTATCTAGATTTTTAGATATTTGCGTTTTCAGATACAATGGGAGATGGTCCGTGGCACAATTGTTTGATTTATCTGCGAAACGTCTATACAATTTTAACCACGGCCGAATTGTATTGGAAAACATTAACAATAGGAGATTCCCATGAGTAACATGTTTTATATTCGCAATGACGGGTTGGCGTTATGACGTCTCAGAGTTAAGCTTTCAAGTTTTTGTGAAATCTTAAAATAAAAACAACACATCTCTTGGATATGCTTGTATACCTGACATAAATGACTGTTGAAAAACTAAAAAAAAAAAAAAACTTGTTCTAGTTATTACCAAATTCACAGAAAACCCTATTTGTACATGCTACATGTGAATTCATTTCAAATATAAAGTATCTAAGTGATGCAAGGCGAAAGTACGTAGTGAGAAAATAAGATTTATTACTTCAGGTCATAATGTTTCTCAAAAACATGGCACAAAACGAACGAATTACGCACTGTTCCACAATCAGAGCTGGAGGAAATACGTTAAGCTGGCGGTGATAACTGCATCACCATCTGGAAATTAACTTGGGTATAATGTGAAAATATATATGAAGGTGTTTTGATACGGACAAGTTGTAGCAGTGAAGGCAACGTTCTAACAAGTATGTACCCTCCATTCCATTCTTTGCTGGCAAATGACAAGCAGAGATGATGAGTGCGAGATGACGAACGAGATACATATCTCAGCGGGTGTTCTTGTAAATCCCCTGCAGACTTAAGGGAACGAAAAGTGGGAAATGTTACATTCCAAATGTACAGTTCGTTCTAAATTCAAATGTAATCGAAAAAATTAAATCATAAGAAACATTAGCCGTGCATTAAGATTGTCACTTTTCGAAATAATAAAATGTATGTACGCACGTACACACGAATGTTGGTTCGGGACAGTATGTTTGAAAGAGAATAGGCCGGAAAATTCATCGTTGCCTATATACGATGCAAATCTTTCGCTACTAGTTTTAAGTTAATGGTTCTGGTAAGTGTCTGGATGTTACATATGTATATGGTACTGCATTGCAATTCGTAGATTTGGGTGGTGTTTTGAAGATTGACGTACCTACACATAGCTGGATGGCGCAGTTGGTTGAGTGCCCCTGGTTAAAGGGGACCCCGGTTCGAATCCCAGTGAAAGCTAAGTTAATATGCTTTAACCGGTTTTCAAATCAGGCCCTGGCACCATTTGCCGTTGGGATCAAATTAACGGCCCTATCACTGGAGTTGTCGATCAGTGCGAGTAGTGTGATTATCGGTATCACAATGGAACAACATGGTCTAATCCCACATACCTACCTACCTAAGATGTACATACATACATTTGTAATGAATTATCACCTCGATTAAAGGAGTGATTTGTATCTAGCGTGCATGGATGTCACTGTGCAGTCTAGCTTCCTCGTGCATAGCCGTTGAAATGATTTTCGCACAAAAATTACATTTTCAAAATTATTTGCGTCCAATTGCGTGTTACCGAAATTGTAATATCCACATACGATTTCTTTCCATTCACAAGCGTTTGTAAAAGATTGCGCATTACACAAAATTATGACAGCAAATTATTTTTTCTACGTGTTTATTACTCCTGGAGACATCTGGGCCCGGACTCACCATGCTGATGCGAGTATAAACGAGAATTTAATTACATAAAAACAGAGCATCATGTGATACAATTCCTGTGGGCAACATTCTTATCGAGTTTGACTGCAATCATGGTATAATTGTACATATTATTTATTTCATAAATGTACTCGTTCAAAAGAGAAGATCACATTCTGTGAGTAGATATGTTTGCTATGTCATAACATCCTTTTTCCTGCCGATAGCAGGCAACTGAAGCACATGCTTCAATTATTATTCTCCTTTATTTTATACGTGCTTTAACACAAATTCACATCATTTTGATGGCAAAATCACAGTATGTGTCTATATACCAACAATGTTAAAAGTCATCATTTGGTCATTACCCAGCTATATTTTACTATTCACAAGTGAGCTGTAACACGTGGTGCACGCCTGGCATTATTAAACAGGGTGGCAGCAAATCGCTTGCGTTTCTTGCCCAACATTACTGTGGGAGTGTATGGTCTCGACTTTTTCACAGTCGTCAGTTAGATTGTGGCAACCGAGAAGTAAAAACGAAGCTTATGCTCGAGAATGAATTCAAAATGAACAGGTTGTGCGCGGGAAAGTGGGTACATTTTATGTGGGAGTGATTTGATTAAAAATTCAGACAATTCGACATCACCTGTTCAAAAACGTATTTTCAAAGCCATACGTACATTCACACAAATGAAATGAACAACTTTGCATTTTAAATAACCTAAATCAATACGTTTGAGGAGAAATTATTGCATTGTATCTGTAATAGAGGATTTTTTGAATGGTTCTTGTATTTGCTACTGGTTTCTGAATCATATAACCAAACCCGGTGGCACATGCGGTTTGTGTTCTTACTATACGGAATATTTTAACACCTCGTCGTTTAAGACCATTGAATGGTCTTCATTTACGTATCCTTTTGATGATATTAAAAGGACTTAATTTTATCTTGAAACTACTTACCGTAGAGTGAACCAATAAGAGCAGAAAACTGGCCAAGCCATTGAACTGGTTTTCATTTATATATTATATGTATTTTATTTCATTTCACATGCGAATTATTTTATGTGTCTTACATTGTAGGCATGCAATAAGTTTCATCTTAAACAGTTCATGACTTATTAACTAACAACTATTTGTGTACTTTCCCTCAAAGTCGTATTCCCGAAGGATTTCCTTGGCTTCTTTCATATCCTTCAACAACGCCCTGAGGTTAGCGGAATCAATATTCACTCGATGAATGACATCCTTCGGCAGGCCACCACTGTTCAGCTCTTGTAAAACTTCCAGTTGTAATTGCACACAATCGATTGTATTTTTCGGATTGTTGAATTCAATAGAACCGAGCTCATTTACTTTTGACAAAAAATAACCACACGTTAGACGACCCATTGAATAAATGCTACTAACCTACTTTTCAACGAGAGACTCATCAATTTGTCTCGTATAGGGCCGGAATAATCGGAGAGCACACTACACATAACAGCGGAATGGTCTTTTGGTAGGCCTAGTTGTTGCAGTTCTTCATTGAATACACCTCCCTCCGTACTATGCCGTGCAGCACTAATTAGTAAGAAATTTATGCACGCAACAGCTGATTTCCCATCATCTTCCAATGACGATGTGATTGATCTAACATTATCTTCCTATGGAAACATTAAACACAAGTGCTACTTGGCGTCTGTAAATGTAAATTGCAACCTTACCGCAAAATCTTCACCGATAATCTTTTTAGCTACGATTGAAGCCAATTGCTGCAGTTTCTTCGAACTCAGTATTGAGAGCGTCGATATTATCTCAGCAAGTATCCAATCTGGACAGTCTCCATCTCCACAGAAGCGGAATTTCTAAATTGAAATACAAGAATATCGATTAAATGAAATTAAATCTAAAAGGACACTCCGATTATCATTAAAGGCAATGACGCTCGGATGCACAGCTCCTTTAAAATGTATCTATCACAGCTTTTCTCTGAATTTTCTTCGAATTACCAACAATTGTGTAAATAATTTAATTGCCGACTACATTTTCAAAAATAACCCCCCCGCATTCACCTATCGAAGCAAGAGACTGTACTCTAAATAAGCTCACTCCATCTGTGCAATATTTCAAAGGGTTGGTGTTGCTATGGGTTGTGCGCTTTAATATCAGAGGAAAAAGACATTCACAGAAAAAAACGTATCGCATCCCTCAGGGAATGGTAATTGACAAAAATTAAAAGACACGTTTGCTCTATCCAAATCATTTGGCCATCAGATCTTTATTTGCACGAGGATTATGCCAGTCACAAATTCATGTAACATTGATATTTATCACCTAACATCATTTTGCATCCGATTCTCTCTCACAGACTACGCTTCTGAGTTGAATTAGTAGTCATCCATTCCAGTGGGTGCCTTTCGCAAATAAGGAATATGTTCAAAAACATAAAATAATGAAACGACTTAGAAATAATTACATATTTCATTACAACGAAGCAAAGAAAAATATGAAAGCATTGCTGTCGCGTATTTTCACTTTATAAATGCCAATGCTTAGGAAAGGCAATTAAACGAGCGTGGAGGAAGATGGGACTACTATGTGCCATTTGCTTCCTATAAAAGCAGACAATTCGAAATGAAAGGATCACAGTTGTCTTCAAGTGGCTGGTGAATCAACAAGTGAATATTAATTTACTTTGCGTACTGAAATTCGAGGCAACGAACAAAGGTATGAATTGCTTGCTGAAGTCAGGGAAATAGTACTATTCGGAGCCAAAATTCAGTTTGCTATTTTTTGTCTATTCACCAAGGCGTGTGTCTAAGTGTCCACATTAAACTGATCTAAACTGTCTGACAATACATCACATACGCTCCATTAACCATTTAGTTTTTTGTATTTTCCAGAGCAATGGCATCAACAAAGATGTTATCCATTTTCATATTGTTGGCACTTGGTTACAAATGGACAAGTGCAACTGAAGTTGCTCAAAACAATTGTGATACATGTGAAGAACAACTAACTAAGTACCGCAGATTCATCCTGCAGGCCATAATCAATTTTGAAGATGTTTGCGATTCATACCGTCCGGACAATAACATTCATGACCTCCTGCACAATTATCAACCGCAAGAGCGCGGGGATATCTGGGCGTTTTTTAAGCTTCTCATGGCTCAATTCAATGATGTGGAGTTTGTGAATATCATTCATGATGCGGTATTGGAGCGGTGTCGTGCGAAATCACTGAGCGGCGAAAAACGAAACTCCGTAGTGTTGGGGAAGAAGCAACGGTTTCATTCGTGGGGTGGCAAGCGGGCGTCGCCGTCTGCCATTGATTTAGACAGTCGTATAGGTGAAGAGAAACTCAACGAAAAACAGTATTTTATATAAAAACAGAACAAAAAATATCCATGACAAGTTGACTACGGCGTGTGTAAAATGTTAATTTCAATATAAATGCAATAAAACAAGCACTTAAAAGGCGAGGTTGTCTTATTTACTATGTTTCACGAGTGACTTTGTTTTAGGAATATCTGATAACACAAATATACAACTTCTGCAAAATAGCAATGATGTTTGCAAATAAGTTTACCATTTCTAATTATATTTATTTCACAGAAAAACCAAACAAAAATCATACACAAAAATATCTCCGTTCAATTGACAGTTGTTGACAATTGAACATATGTTCATGACATGACGTATTATCCAATATCCGAGACGATGGTAATGCTGTGCGTTCCATGCCTGACTAGGTAAGACAGCGCACGAGTCCGCATCGGCATTGCAGTTGTTGTCGATACCCAGCTAAGTGTTATAATGGTTGCTACGTAGGCTAAATTTGATGTTAGGTTTGCAATGTGCTGTAAAAATCTGCTAGTTATCTAGCTACACTGTTGATTTTTTTAGGTGAAATTTTCGAAGTCGTCGGATGCACTCCAAATGTATTTGATTCGATTGATAGACACTAGAGAACATATCCAAAGGTGTACACAGGTCGTAGGTAGGCCTAGTTGGGCCGCTGTGGCAATTGGAAGATGAGCCATGAAAAGCTCAAAAATTCCTTACTATACACAGTGGATTTTTTTAGGTGAAAAATTCGATGTCGTCGGATGGACTCCAGTCTTTGGATTCCGATAATACACACCGAGACACATATCCACAAGTGTACACAGGTCGTAGGTACGCCTTGTTGGGCCGCTGTGGCATTTGGAAGATGAGCCATGAAAAGTCTAAGAAATCCTTACTATACACTGTGGATTTTTTTAGGTGAAAAATTCGATGTCGTCGGATGCACTCCAGTCTTTGGATTCAGATAACACACATCGAGACACATATCCAAAGGTGTACACAGGTCGTAGGTACGCCTAGTTGGGCCGCTGTGGCAGTTGGAAGATGAGCCATGAAAAGCTCAAGAATTCCTTACTATACACTGTGGATTTTTTTAGGTGAAAAATTCGATGTCGTCGGATGCACTCCAGTCTTTGGATTCTGTTAATACACATCGAGACACATATCCAAAGGTGTACACAGGTCGTAGGTACGCCTAGTTGGGCCGCTGTGGCAGTTGGAAGATGAGCCATGAAAAGCTCAAAAATTCCTTACTATACACTGTGGATTTTTTTAGGTGAAAAATTCGATGTCGTCGGATGCACTCCAGTCTTTGGATTCCGATAATACACACCGAGACACATATCCACAAGTGTACACAGGTCGTAGGTACGCCTTGTTGGGCCGCTGTGGCATTTGGAAGATGAGCCATGAAAAGTCTAAGAAATCCTTACTATACACTGTGGATTTTTTTAGGTGAAAAATTCGATGTCGTCGGATGCACGCCAGTCTTTGGATTCTGATAACACACATCGAGACACATATCCAAAGGTGTACACAGGTCGTAGGTACGCCTAGTTGGGCCGCTGTGGCAGTTGGAAGATGAGCCATGAAAAGCTCAAGAATTCCTTACTATACACTGTGCATTTTTTTAGGTGAAAAATTCGATGTCGTCGGATGCACTCCAGTCTTTGGATTCTGATAATACACATCGAGACACATATCCACAGGTGTACACAGGTCGTAGGTACGCCTAGTTGGGCCGCTGTGGCATTTGGAAGATGAGTCATGAAAAGCTCAAGAATTCCTTACTATACACTGTGGATTTTTTTAGGTGAAAAATTCGATGTCGTCGGATGCACTCCAGTCATTGGATTCTGATAATACACATCGAGACAGATATCCACAGGTGTACACAGGTCGTAGGTACGCCTAGTTGGGCCGCTGTGGCAGTTGGAAGATGAGCCATGAAAAGCTCAAAAATTCCTTACTATACACTGTGGATTTTTTTAGGTGAAAAATTCGATGTCGTCAGATGCACTCCAGTCATTGGATTCTGATAATACACATCGAGACACATATCCACAGGTGTACACAGGTCGTAGGTACGCCTAGTTGGGCCGCTGTGGCATTTGGAAGATGAGCCATGAAAAGCTCAAGAATTCCTTACTATACACTGTGCATTTTTTTAGGTGAAAAATTCGATGTCGTCGGATGCACTCCAGTCTTTGGATTCTGATAATACACATCGAGACACATATCCACAGGTGTACACAGGTCGTAGGTACGCCTAGTTGGGCCGCTGTGGCATTTGGAAGATGAGCCATGAAAAGCTCAAGAATTCCTTACTATACACTGTGGATTTTTTTAGGTGAAAAATTCGATGTCGTCGGATGCACTCCAGTCTTTGGATTCTAATAATACACATCGAGACACATATCCACAGGTGTACACAGGTCGTAGGTACGCCTAGTTGGGCCGCTGTGGCATTTGGAAGATGAGCCATGAAAAGCTCAAGAATTCCTTACTATACACTGTGCATTTTTTTAGGTGAAAAATTCGATGTCGTCGGATGCACTCCAGTCATTGGATTCCGATAATACACACCGAAACACATATCCACAAGTGTACACAGGTCGTAGGTACGCCTAGTTGGGCCGCTGTGGCAGTTGGAAGATGAGCCATGAAAAGTCTAAGAAATCCTTACTATACACTGTGGATTTTTTTAGGTGAAAAATTCGATGTCGTCGGATGCACTCCAGTCTTTGGATTCCGATAATACACACCGAGACACATATCCACACGTGTACACAGGTCGTAGGTACGCCTAGTTGGGCGGTTGTGTCAGTTGAAAGATGAGCCATGAAAAGCTCAAAAATTCCTTACTATACACTGTGGATTTTTTTTAGGTGAAAAATTCGATGTCGTCGGATGCACTCCAGTCTTTGGATTCCGATAAAACACACCACCGAAACACATATCCACAGGTGTACACAGATCGTGGGTACGCCTAGTTGGGCCGCTGTGGCATTTGGAAGATGAGCCATGAAAAGTCTAAGAAATCCTTACTATACACTGTGGATTTTTTTAGGTGAAAAATTCGATGTCGTCGGATGCACTCCAGTCTTTGGATTCTGATAATACACATCGAGACACATATCCACAGGTGTACACAGGTCGTAGGTACGCCTAGTTGGGCCGCTGTGGCAGTTGGAAGATGAGCCATGAAAAGCTCAAAAATTCCTTACTATACACTGTGGATTTTTTTAGGTGAAAAATTCGATGTCGTCATATGCACTCCAGTCTTTGGATTCCGATAATACACACCGAGACACATATCCACAAGTGTACACAGGTCGTAGGTACGCCTTGTTGGGCCGCTGTGGCATTTGGAAGATGAGCCATGAAAAGTCTAAGAAATCCTTACTATACACTGTGGATTTTTTTAGGTGAAAAATTCGATGTCGTCGGATGCACTCCAGTCTTTGGATTCTGATAATACACATCGAGACACATATCCACAGGTGTACACAGGTCGTAGGTACGCCTAGTTGGGCCGCTGTGGCATTTGGAAGATGAGCCATAAAAAGTCTAAGAAATCCTTACTATACACTGTGGATTTTTTTAGGTGAAAAATTCGATGTTGTCGGATGCACTCCAGTCTTTGAATTTCGATAATGGACATCGAGACACATATCCACAGGTGTACACAGATCGTAGGTACGCCTAGTTGGGCCGCTGTTGCAGTTTTGTCCTAAATCCTCGCTGAAAAGACGATTCTTTTGAGACCGAAATTGTTGAAATCCGACCAGTAGAAGAGAAGTTAGGTAGGAAAACGGTAGGCAAAGATCCTTAAAAAAGGTCCTTAACAAAAACACATATTTTAGAAAATCTGGTATATCTCGAGAACGGTGCGTCCTGTCATGCCACACCAGGAGCTTGGTAAATCACATCTTTTAGAGAACCGGGCATATCTCGAAAACGGTCGATATCATAAACCAAATACGCCTAGTTGGGCTGCGATGGCACTGGACTTTGTAGGATATAATAAACACTATACCGATATTATAAAACCAAATGTTGAATTGCAACAATGTACATCAGTTGGGCCCTATTGTTAAGTCAACACTTAGTATTAAGCCTAGTTGCGTATCTTTAAATCATTTATTTAAATCGAAAGAAAAACGTGTATCGAGTAATTACAAAATTCTTTTTATTCAATAATTGGGTAGCATTTTCTTTTACATTAGAATTTAATACTTGCCGTGTTAGCACTGATACAATGTTTAGGATTAGGATTTAGGATTACCATATGGAAGATAGATAAAAACAATAAATCAGTCTTTTCATGATTAGTCGCCGGATATAAACTTTTGAAGCAATATCGAAACAAATACCATGATCATTTGCCTTAAATTTAAATAGCATTTACCTGACTTAACTTACATCTAAATGGCTCAATATGAGCCAGGAGGGATTTAGTATTTCGAAATAACATTAGTTAACAAATCTTGTCTTAGCTTACTCTAATGGCACTGCGTTATGTAACAATTTATTAATAAGATCGATTTCAATTGCAAATGGCATTAAGGGGGCCTTTTGGCTAGAATTTTTCATCATCGATATTGCTTCTGTAGTTGTTTAGAGCATGGGAATTACGCTTAAGTGTTCCTGTCTCGCAGTCATTGAAGGTCTTAGCAAGTACTTTAGGGGTATGATTGTGTTGGATGTTATTCGATTTATTGATAGCACCCCCTGCGTTGCAATTCTTCGAGCCAGAGCTCATGCTGAAGCTGCTTTGCCTCTTAGGCTTTGGTCGCGTTTCATAGATCTAGACAAAATAAAATTAAAAAACTGGTTGCAATGGTGTTCAAAGGTTTACTAACATCTTTGGTGGGAAGGCTGGAATATTGATTTGGATATGCATCGTAACTAGGCGACGGTGAGTTATTTCTTGGGACATTAGGCTTATATCGTCGTCGAGTGAACCAGAATGTTGCTAATATTGTACAGCCATATACCATGATGACAGCACCCACTATAGAGCTGATTGATGTGAAAGAAGCCATTAAGGCACCTGAAAAATAATAAAATATTCCTTTTTTATTCATATTCTTGTTGTAGGTAAATGTAGGTGTAGGTGTTCTAACCATTGCAGGGATCTAATGCACAGATGGCTTTTTCATATTCCTCTCCCAAGCATTCACTCGGATTTGGTTCATCAATCAAGCACTTTCGATAGCGATAGCGTACACCTTCACTTCTGCAAGGAGTCCATTCGCTCCAGTTGCTCCAACCTACTAGATCTACACAATAAAACCCAATTATCAGTAACTTGATTATTTCATAGCGAGCTTGTGTATAACTTACATTCACAAGACGACATCTCACACTTCTCCACTTCTTGCGATTTTCCCTTGCAGAAAGTTTTTTCTTGGCTCAGGCATTTCCTAGTCCTTTTACGAGTCCCGACGCCACAGGACACTGAACATACCGACCATTCAGTCCAGCAGCCCCATTCATTGGGACAGGGTTGTACATTGCAAACACGACTGACTGTATTCTTATGATGTTTGCTTCCATCGCCAGTTCGCGTCTTATATTGGACTCCCCCTCCGCAAGTAACCGAGCACGGCCCCCACTCACTCCAAACACTTTCCTCCTCATTTTCACCATGACCTCGTTGGCATGTTCCGTCTGCACGACAGACTCTACTCTCCTCTTTTGAGAGATTAATTTTCATCGATCCCACGTCTGATGTCGTGGCTCGACAGACGAACCGGAACCTCTTCTCAACGTGAGTTCCTTCAGCAACATCTTCATTATTGTTTGATTGCATTAGCCATGGGGTCCACTGACTAAGTTTTTTTACTTCTGGACAGGACTGCGCATTACACACTTCGTAATCGATGTTACATCCAGGACATTCTATTCCGCCGTTCTGTGGACTCGGGTCATTGCATTCCCTTCGACGAATGCGAAATCCTCCACCACACTCTGCACTACATTCGCTCCACGGACCCCAGGGTCCCCACCCACCATCGATTGCCTGCGGTTTCGGTGCTGGGCATGGTGGCAGATGTGAGCAATAAATCTCTGCCCGATCTGAGCCGACACATGTCCGTCCGCCGTAAGCAGGTTTAGGATTACCACAAGTCCTGCGCCGTGTTTTTACTGCGACGCCACAAGTCTGTGAACATGCCGACCACGCACTCCACTCTGTCCATCCACCATTCACAGTGCAATTGCTCACCTCCGTTGGTATACCTTCACAGGTTTTACCTCCATTTCTCGGTGCAGGATTATTACAACTCCTTGAACGGCACATACATGATCCCTCATCACTGTACTTTGTACATTTAGACCAATCCGACCAAGCTGACCACCCGCCATCTATGGGTGCGGTCAGTATAGGACACTGGAGTTCTTTCTGTATCCAATATTTCTTCGAAGTGTCGCCTCCAACAGGTGGAGGTGTACATTCCTCCATCAATTCATTCCAGCCGCAGTATGGATCCATAGCGTTAAGGCACGTTGATTTCGATACATGCCGCTTACAGTGATGTGACGAGATCCGCATTAAAGCCCGTTCAGTACCCACATAGAGCGACTCAGTGACTTTCAGATACTCCATGGAGTGGATATGCGAGTTCAGTTTCTCCTCCTCATACTGCCAAACTTCGATCAGACAAGTTTTTTTCGACGGAAGAATAGACAGCTTTTTGATGACATTCTCTTGAGTGGATATGTAAAGCACATGCGTCCGGTTTGTGTGTTTTGTTGATACAATGTCAATGGCTATGTGGGCAAATCTCTCAAGTGGGGAATAATAAAACGGGTCAGATGTCATTGGCTGTACTGCCTGGTCCATTAGTTGGTATCTGGCTGACTCTAAGAGGTGCTTGTATCTAAGACTAGGAATGGGGTTCTCACAAGTGAATTGACCCCGATGCTGGGTGTTCATCTCCTTCCAGTTGGAATCACTGTGCTCCTGGTACTTGAATGGTCCCTCGAAGGCGGCATTGATGGCGGACAAGTTGAATGCACAAACAGCTGATCCGTCAATAGCATTACTGTAGAAGAAAAAAATTAATAAATTGTTCTGAAGCAGTTAATTTTCACACATATACCTTGGTGTTGTAAACGTTGCATATAATATATCTTCTTCAGCTGAATAGGTCATCCCCTGGACTTCGTTAAAGTAAAATGGGTATTCTCCCGGCAAGGAGCAATTGAGGCGGGCCTTCAGATACGATGTCCAGTTGTCATTCAGTATTTGATCACCTCCTGGGTCCGACTTACAAACTCGAGCTATTCTCGAGTAAACCACTTTGCCGCAGTTCATATACTCAACGGCCACCTCTCGAAATACAAAGTACACAAATGCACCGGACTCGAAACTTCCCACAAACTGTGGATTGTCCAACCACTTCGAGTTGTACTGCTTCGTGCGGATTAAGTTTCCATTACTCCGGTGTAAGCCACCATCCTGTATCTCCACAAGGTTAGTTCTCAAAATAGCAGGATCCGAACCAGAAAAGTCAGTTGGCGATCCAACAAATAGTTGACCTTCATTCGACAATAGAGTTGTTATATTTGAATTCGGATTAAACGAGCACTTTCCAACACCACTGTCGTAGCCGGTAACAGTTAAGTTCTCCATCTATGGAATGTTCAATTATGCAAAAATAATTAACAAACTAGTCCTGCATTGCTGCTCTCCCGTCTTAAATTATCCACGAGCGCGAGAGTGTATCGGGGAAAAAATCACTTACCTGGCGCCACGAACAGTTCGGGTTGAATGCATACGTCCCACACGCATACAGTTGATTCTCGTAACTTTGCAATACCATGATATAGTTGCGGCAGAGGTACTCCGATTGGCCTTTCATTTGGCACATGTGTATCTGTCCCGGTGTTGCCTCCCATAGTGATTTCTCCAGAAGTTTCAGGTCAAAAGATAATCGATAGATTGCATCTCTGAAAGCGTAAAATAGTTATGTAATACTTCCTGTGTCGCGCATGAGGTGTGCGTTGATGATGGTACCAAACGATTTGTATTCCTACAATTGATTGCGTTTATTTTTTTATTTTTTTTCTTTTGCCTACACTGCGCAGTTGGGCACTGAGCACGCGTACTGGTTTTATATTGACACTTTATATGCATATTCAGAAATTATTTATCCTCATGAGAATTTCGATGAGATCAGCTCGAACTACAAACATATGGATGTATGTACATGCATACATTAAGTACAAGTTATTATGCACGATTACTTTGCGGGAAATTATGGCATTGCGAGTGTTTATTTGCTTTACATTGATACAGTTGTTATTGTTGATTTGCGGCATCCAAAAGAAACTTTAACTAACATACAATGCAATTGCATCGAACAGATGCTCGGGAGTAGAAGCATTATGAAGGAGTAACAAGTATTCATTGTATATATATCACGATTCACGAACCAGTTCAATTTTCCACCATTTAAGTTGGTCCAATAAAAGCAAGCATTCATACATAATTATAACCCGCTACAGCCAATGACGATAATAGTATTGAACTGCAAGGTAAACAAGTTCGATGAAAGATTGTGTTGTAAACATAGCACACTCACTCGTTGAGGTACTCAACAGAGAAGATATCACAAGATATCTCTTGGGTTTTCCACTACATATCAGTCATTTCCATCTCGTGAACGTTGGCGGCTGAAACATATAAGACATTCAAGTACCACCATCCTACCTATCTATCAACCCAAGCCGAACAAATTCAACATTCTAAAGCGCCTACCCAAATGTTGTTTAATACATCCATAAGTATAGATCTTTCTTAGAAAGAAAGCTCAACATGTTGCACATTCTAAAGTTAACACTATCTGATGGATTTCTTATAATCACATCAGCCGACTCAAAGAGAAGCGTTTTCCGAAATAACGATGCAATGGGTGGTAATTGAAAAAACAGCACAAGTATATTTTGAAAAAAAAAAAAAACACTCTGCATCTTCCACGTCCAAAGTTGACCATTGAATATGCGAGTGGGATGACATGTGCCCGAATCCGTTGTCGTTGCTATCGATTTGATCGATGGCGAAAATTCTATGTAGGTTCCATTAGAGTTACACTATATAGATACGCATGAAGTATAGTTGAATATATAAATACATATTGAGGACATGAATTCTAGCGAAAAACAAAAAACAACTTTTAATATCTGAGCAATGAACGGACAAGTACGAGTCGTTAACTGGAATCAAGCGCTTTTCAATGTTGTGAAGTCATTACATGTTCATATGTTGTGGGCGAATTAGCGCCTTTAAGTCGGCATTCTTGTGCCTGTTGGGTGGAAGTCTATTTCTGTGCTGTGAAATGTGGCGCAGCAACCTTTGTTTCTATCAGTGTTTTTCTGTTTGCAAAATTATACTATAAAAGTATTTCATAAAGGTTCAGCTGAAATGTTTATTCATGAAAACATCATTTAAAATTCTGTATATGCCGGATCAGAAGAAGAAATAGTGTAGGAAGTTGGTAAGAAACAAAATTCAAACAAGAGCTTCTTTGAAAAGAAATTTTAATCAGTTTTGAGGTTAGCAGAATGCTAGCATCATTTGCATGTTTTTTCTTTCATTTTGTGAAGGGAACGTGTGGGTTGGACGAACAAAAAGTAACTTGGAGGGTCATATGTTAAAGTCACCAACCTCCGACTGCTAGAGAGTACAAGTGTACAATACAAGTCTGCTTAGTATGTACGCTTCACCGATATGAGAGCATACAAACAGACAGTAAACAATCCTTTATCTGGCTGATACCCTCAATTAAATTCAATATTTATTTTTCCCAAGATAACATCTTAAGATAACGAATTTAAAATTATAACTAAAACATCCAACAAACCCACCGTCGCATATGTATATAGTTAAACATGTACATATGGCTTACGTCAACCTGTCATTTTCTTAAACTCCACCGAACGTGAAGTATATCACGTCCAACACCGAACACATTGCTTTCTGACCTACAACATACTTTTTCCGCTGGGAATACCCACCGGCCACCACCAAAGATATGAACGATATCTCAAACTAAATTAACGTGCTTACTGAAACCAATGGCTTTGTAGTTTGTTGCAATTTTCTTGACTCAATTTCTCCCATTACATAATTAACAAAGTTAAATGAAGAATTGTACATCAGAATTTATATGGACCATTAATTGCTTAATAGACTCAAGTATTCAGACTCATACTCAAATTCTGCGTGAGCTCAGCGTCTGAGTGGCATAGTTTTATTTCAGTTTCAACAAAACAAAATAGAACCGAGACATATTTGTTGTTTTATAGAAGAATATGATCAGTTATCAGTTTTGTCTGTGGTTTTTCAGAACTTTGGTTGCGTTTGCTATGTATGCGTATGGCTATTATGCAAGTATGAGTGGAATCATCAATCAATCCGCCTATGTATTTCTGCTTGAAATAAAATTTAAAGACAAGCACTTTTGATAGTCGATTCAACATAATACTGTTAAAATTGTATTCATCAACAACGCAACGGTTTTAATGAATTGAATGTTTAAGTAAATCCATTTGATTTCAAATTATTCTCACCTAGCCCCAACAATCATTTGATTTCTGCCCACATCAAAAAGTAGCCGCGAAAACGTTGTTATACTTGCATCCTCAAAACGATCCGACGTTGACATTAAGTCTAAAAATGATATTAAAAAGAATGTTATGATAATCAACATTTAAGATTCAGGTGATTGAGCAAACTTACCTTGATGTGAAATATATCTGGAATCATTTTCAAGTACATGAGTTGAGATTCTTCTCGTGGCTGAACTGGAAATTGTGACCACGAGCACAAATATTGAACACACAAAATGGGATTCACTTTTCATTCTGAAAATCAGTACAAAATTGTCATACAACTCTGATAAGGAAAATGTTTCTCTTAAAAATACTAAATGAAAGGGATAAGTAAACGTTGTTGACAGTTGGACGTTTTGACTTCAAATGATAGAATTTCCCGAATTGCCTCGCGTTGGTGCCTCGCTACATCCTTGATGTTTAAGGAAGAGGGACATTTTATTGTGTGCTGGGAATAGACAAGACTGCGTTCCATTGTTTCATGCACGTAAATATTGTTCACCACCCAGAACACGAGTTTTCTGAGTTTGTGAGATGAAGAAAATTGTCGACCTTGCTTCTAATGAAGCGTATACTGAACAAACCATTAAAACATTCGCACACTTCGACAGAGATCGTCATAAAATCATTTCGTTCAGATTCAGATTCTGTTTTGATCACGTAGAAATGCAATGTGACCATTGATTCGGCGAATTTTCGCAGAATTCAACAATCGTTCACGTTGGGTTTAACACTAGTCCAAGAGGATTTCATGGCAACGTGACGGTAATAAAGAGAAAATAAAATAAACGAAAGTGGAAACACCCCTCATCGCACACAGAACATAATTGCGAATGTTTCAGTTTTTCCGGTTATCGGATATTTCCTGTGTCTAGACTCAGATAAAATTGAAACTGCCCAAGATGAGGCATAAGATAGATGAGATATCAACGTCAAGTAATTCAGATTGTTGGCTGTTTCTTTTATATAGATAACTCTTTAATAAATACATATGCATGATAGCGCCAAGTAATTTGAATATTCAAATTGTTTCACTAATACAGACGGATCCAGATACGGATTCGAATTCATAAATGTGCATTTAATCAAATCAATTCATTAAGTCAGTATATATACATATTCACCATCAATATGTTAGGCAATAAATACTTCATTCATGTGACCGAACGGGCATCTGTTGATTCAAACACTGCCCGCCTAGACGATACTGCCAGTTTCTTTCTTAGCATAAGCTGTTTTCTTCTAACCACAATGTCGTTATTAAAATTATGATAGCATGCCATCAAGTGCGGGTGTTTCAAATGCACACCCACTGCATTAAGAATGAATCACTTATGTACACTTTTTTCTAAATAACCTTAGAGATAAAACAAAATTTCACACCACAATGTGATTGAATTCCAGGCACTTCAAGTATAAATTGAACTGAGAATCGTGAAAAATATCACGTTTGACACCCGATTGTACTTTAATGAAAAGGCTCTGAAGCAATAAATAATTGAATGGCTACTCAATGCCAATTAAGAGTCTGGCTACCCTTTCAACCAGTTATTTGTAACTATGAATAATAATAGAATTTAAAAAAAAAAAATGCAGCAATTAAAATCAACATTCTAACGTTCTTGAATAGAGACTGTTGAGTTTTGTCTGTGTTTGCTGCTTCAAGAATGTATAAAAAATAACGAACAAGAAAGGTGTAAAAGTTCTCCCTGTGATGTGATGGCACTTCACCAAGACTCCTACTTTAAATCAGTCCACTACCGCTAATGGAATGTGATGTACATTCCAAATAAGACAAATGCATCAAATATTGTTTCAGTATTGCGTAGTAGTGCATGATAAATTCTGATTCTTCCCAATTCTAAAATTCAAATCGATAACCCCGAACGAGTTATACGGCACACACGTGCTTTAAGTGATAGTAATGCCGAAATTTGATAACCTTTTTATTACATAACCAGTGAGGCTCCTAACTGCGACAATTTGGTCACGTGGGAGTTTGTATTTAATGTAAAAGTATATGCATCTATCTTCATATGCATATAAACCATTATTGATTTGCATAATTTATCGAATCTATGCAAGTGAAACCGCAGCAACGACAATGCTGAATGGAGGAAGTTTCTATTTTTATTTTACTGCCGTGTGGAGGTGGCTCAACACCACTTCAAAGTGCGTAGGTCCAGTATTCGTAGTAAGCTCTCCTAACCCTATCCTATTGAGCATATCTATACAACAGCCATTTCCTAGAAACGAAATAGTAGGCCCATATGAAAGACCATTATCACCATCACGTTGGGAAATCGTCGCTTTCCAAATTTGGATCAATCTAAAGTGTGAAATATCTGTTCGGTTGAATGGAGAGAAGCGGAGTGTGCTTGATTGACCTTAAACTGTCGCATGTACATACGTAAATGTATGTATGTATGTACAATTTAGTGAGTCGTGTTGACTGTGTTTGTATTGAGGTAAGCACTTAACCCAGAAGGGCGTACTACATCTCAGAGACGTACATAGACGTTTGAATGTTTTTAAATTAATGAAAGGAGATTATGAAACTAAAATTCATGTAGGTTTTTGCTGTTTTGCACAATCAATCTTTGAAATCTTTCACAAGAAACGAGTTCGTATCTAATGAAATTTTCTGAAGGACTGACTAATAGCTACATATAAAGAACAAAAAAGGCACTACATTTGTAGAACAAAAAAAAAACCTGCAATATTATTAAAAGCCGAGATTTCAAATTTAGTTCACGATCAGAGCGTTAAAAAACAAGCTATTAATGGGAAAACTTGTGTATGTAAATAAAATGTTATTGGTTTACAATGCACGTGCGGGAGTGATCCAAGCATAATATTTAAAAACAATTATGTTAATGCCGGAGACATTTATCAAACACCAAATGGCGGCAAACACTGGTTGAAAAACATGTCCATATTGACAAACCCATGTGAGGTAAGTATGCAAACAGTTAATAGTGAAGCTTTGGGTTGGGTAACCAGAGAAGACAATCTTAGCGAGATATTCTTACCTCGCATTTGTGCGACAGTTAAGTCGGAATCACATACACATGTATGTCACATACACTGGTTAAGATTCCCGTCACGGTCAATGGAGAGTCAAGGACGACATAATTTATTTTTACCGATCAGAATTCAAAGCTCAACAGATACACACATTTTGATCCAAAGAATTATGGATTACCTGTGGAATGGGAGAGAGGATCACATAAAAAGTGCCGTGCTGTCACCTTGATGTGACAAAGGTTACAACTATAGATGCAGTTGTTGTATTCTCTATAGCTCAAGGATGTTCTTGGGGAAATATCACCCACTGTATAAATGTGCTAACTTAATATTTCTTTGTAACCTAATATGCCTCCAATGTTTTCCCTTTGAATTTCTGGGAAACAAGTATGAAAGCAAATGAAGAAACATTCACGGAGATCGGTCAAATAAATTCGATTGGAGTGACAAAGTCAAGACGCGTACATTTCGAAGTTTAATAAAAAATCATACTAAGTAACCAATAGAAAAGTATGAAATCTTTTTCTTATGACAACTTTACTGCAGACATTCCTGTAAACCGCAATGGAAATGGTTTGTGTAAGGCTTCAAGTTATGCAAAGTTTTATGTAATTCAATAGTCAATCAGATACAGACTGAACTACGTCTTCCACTGACGTCTTTTGTATATGTTCCCACGTTAGCTTGTACGTTTCCAATTGCAACCTATGGACTCAAATCTGATACCTTGTGAGAGATAAATTTTTTCTGAATTCCGAAACCACAAGTGGTATTTCGTTATTCTCTCTCATTTTAAGAGTAATCAATCAGATTAAGATGATTGAGCAATTTGTATTCTAACTTTCAAAGGTTCTGGGATTACTAGAGATTTGTTGTCCAATGTGTTATGTTACTCGTTTATACGATAGTTTAATTATCTAAATTACATCTTTTAACACGAACTAAATATTACAATTTGCTATTTTCAAACTTTTAAGGAATTTGTTTTAACGTCTGGTATTTAATGGTTTAAAAAGGGGCTTATATTAATACGGGCATGGTTATTTAGTTACCGTACTTATGGCCCCAGTTCATGGCACACTTGCGTTTATCCGCATTCGTTCAACATTAATTTTTTTGCTTTACCTATCAGCTTTCCTGGATTCGCCATTTAATGGAAAATGTTCTATGAACGACATCACTATCGCAACAGTTGGATTCGTTCTACTAAAACCTATTTAGAAAAGTTCCTTATCTCTTTTCAAATGTACACACAGTCAAGTAAATTAGATAAGAACAAGGTAAAAGAGGTGATATATAATATAAATGTCGTGGCCGGTAAATGCCTTGAGATAAGTAATTTCTTTAAAGATTTTCCGAAAGACTCAAACTCAGTTATAAATATTCATACTACTGCTATTGGCCTGTGAAGTGCCTGTGACCATCAGCGTGAGAGTGATGTACTTATGCTTATAAAGATATTAATGTTTCATAGTGTATATGTATGTATAAATACTGTGTATTATAAGGAATTGATATCTGATACAAATAATTGTTGCCAAACAACTCGTAACTTCATAAACCATCTGCTAAGTACTTGATATTAAAAGAAATACATACTCAGATAAAAAGGGAAAACTTTAAAATGACTATCTGATACAACAGTGACTTTATTATAAGAGCATAATGCTGCAGGTTTAAATTTCAACAGAGTAGGGAATACATACAATATTCCATACGAAATGAGTACGCTTATTAATATCATGTGTGTAAGCGTCAAGCAAGTAACACGATGTGTACTTCGTTTAACAATTACCTTTCGTTATATAAACGGTTGTAGTTCGAAAAAATGTGCTCTACTTTGGTTAAGCGGATACAAATTTATTGTAAAATTGATGGATAGGTTTAGGAGCTTCGATAAATCTCAATCTAATGCTTTTGGAAAACCGATTTACTGGGATTGATTGTATGATTGAGAAAACATCGCTCATTTAAGGTTCATCGTGACTTATAGGACAGCAGTATTTTAATGGCATTCGTCAAACATTATAAGTAATGGTTACGTTGCTACTGCCGCTAAGTTATTTGATAGGAATTGTGAATAGGTACAAGATAGTTACCCAATCTTTAAAATACATATTTTTACATAATTACCGACTGCAAATGATATTCATTAAAATGCTACAAGTTGCCACACATCTATTTAAAACCACCGAACTGAATGTCATAGATATTAAAAACCGCGCAATTAGACAACTATTAATTTCCGACTACTCTGCATAAAATAATAATATTTTCCTAGTATTCTTTCCACAAAAAGTCACATACACATTCCTTTCTTAATTTTTTTTTAGTAACTCTACCCGTAGGTTACATAGATATATGTATAAATATTTCATTATTGAAGACTGTATATGCACCCCAACAACAATTATTCCATCACGTATATGATTTGCCATTGCCATTGCAATTGCAGGATGCCCATTGCTGTTGACTTGATGCCCCACAACACTGCTGATCAAACGATGTGGCTGCAGTCATATCTATGTCTCGATAAGCAGAGGTAGCACTCTACCATTGCCTTCATCTTATTGTAAAGCTTGTTTTCTATGTATTTCCACTGAATTTTTATAAGGAAAAAATGCCTCTATCTTGTCTCTAGCTGGTATATGTAAACTTACAAACTATAGCTCGTGCTGTTGAGACATTCAACAAGACACTTGGCTTCACTTTTTGCATATGGAAATGTTCGCAAATGTTTTGTAAACATAGATAAACCACTAGAAAATACTTACTTTGGTAAAATCCAAATAATTAGGTATCCCAGAATTGTTGTAAATCAAACTTGAGTGAAAGTTTCACTCCATAAAATCATTTTCAATGCTAGGTCACATAGGTATCTAAATATGTATATATTTTTTTTTTTTTTTGTATCTTATTCCAATTTAACTTTATAAGTAACACTTGCACATACAATTCCACAGAGCACTATAGTAAATATGTATGTATTTTGTTTTAACTAGATGGGTACTTATTAAGCTTGTAAACAAAATATATCGCCCGATTCAGCATTCGTGTATGCTAATTTTTTTCTCATTAAGTACAACACAAAAACAACAAAAAGAAAAATGAGCTAAAGAAGAAATAATACGAAACGCTCTTCACAAACGATACGATCAGCACGAACGTGGATCCGCATTTGAAAACACAACAACCTAGTACGATCGACCCGACTCGGCGACGTTCGCTTGGATATCTGAAGAAGTCGTATGCACGCGCGCACAGCTAGTATGCTATCAAATTCAAAAGAAGACTGATCGTCGAAAACATAAAGGCTAAGGTTGGTAGTTGGGACGTTGTACACAATTTCAGGTTTGATTTTTTTATTTATTTTTCTCTCAGACAACATTAAAGGTGGTTGCCAGGTATCAAGAAAATTTAATAACCCAAAAAACAATCTCGACTATGACTATTCGTTTTGTAAACTAATAAAATGAATGTCGAGAACAAGTGTACATGTATTTTCTTTTTTTTTTTAAATTGTGATTATTATTATTGCACTGATAACCTTCTGACTTTTCCTGATGATTACATAAAAAGCTGTTGCGTTTGATATAAGTCGTTTGTGAATAACACTTAGACCGCGATAGTAATATTTAAAACGTGACAATGAGCTGACTACAATAAATAGAAATATAAAGCACATTATCAGGGCATACATTATACTCTTATGAAATATTACACATGTTTCGTTCCAGAACCGCCATGACATACATACATACATATTTGCTTTCATTATTCATTGCACTCGATACAAAAAGTATCTAACAAAAAGTATCCAAAGTTAACAGCAGCATGGCTACCCTATTTATGATTGAATCAGTAAACACAAAGTAATTCCAGAAAAAAAAACCTACTAAAATCATAAAAACGAGAGAAAAATCATGCGAACGCCTCTCATTGTGACCGGTTTTCAAATCGCGTTTACCTGTCTACAGGTTGCACACAACAATCCGAGTCTTGAATGTATTGCCTTGGTAGTAGCAACATCAACAAGAAAAATGGGTAAAGGCAGGTAACCCCTTTAAGTACTCCAGCCATTGCCCTCATTCGATTTCTTGTTTTGGTTTGGTTAGACCGCTTGAGTTCTAAGAATGGTTTCTGCACTTTATTCTAACGTTCGGATAGTAAAACTAGATTGAAATAGAGACTCGGACGGTATCTTGATAGTACACATAACAAATCTCTAGAGATTGAACAGAAGACAAATACTAACGCAGTTGTCACAATGCTTACCTATTCAATTGGGATCTCCTACATCCATCCATACATATGATGTGTGTACATACATGCGCATACTATGATCTGTAAGCGTAGCTACCATCGTCTTATGTACGAGAATGATTTGAGATTGATTCCTTCGCTAAATCTTTACAAAATCTTCATGCTGTTGCCCTCCGCCCGAAATATAAATTTGTATCATGCCCGGTTTTTTTTTTGTATTATTTATTGCGATCTCGCGTTGATTGCAAGCCTCCCTCTTGACACAAGCCCGGAATAAACGTATTAAAAATAAGGGACAATTTGTATCATTATGTCACAGCTGGACTTTCCCCTTGTTAGTTAGAACGATCATTCTGATTTCAAACAATTTATGTGTATACATATCATATGACAGAGTTAGTTTAGAGATAGACGATCTTCCGAGATTATATATTATGTATAGAATTTAATAAGAAATATTAACTCTAATTACCATCCACTTTTCATCAGCTCGAGTCAAGCTGAAACGGCGTACAGACTTAAATATCAAATATCCGTAAAGTTAATTTCCAAGTGGATGTGTTTTGTCATTTGCCATGGAGAGAACAAAATCAAGTCGATAAATGAATCAAGGGAATTGCATGAAAGCGCTTTCAATTCCAATATATGCTGCATTGTTTTTTAACTAAGCGCTAATGTTGTCGTATATTGAGCGAAGTTTTGGGAAGACTTACACCTACTCAAAGTTGCCTAGATAGATGCACATATGTAAGTCAAAAAACATGGACATGTAGGTGGTTTGTGTTTCAATCGTTGCCATACTGCCGACGCGTGCAGAATAGTCTCTCAGATTGATCATTTTGTGAATGACTTGGAATCTTGAGTCTTGTGAGCGAGTAAATAAGCGATTCTCCCGCAACATGTCAACGTCTATGTACATACGCAATCTTTTCAATTGGCTTGACACAATACTGCACAGATAACTTTAGTGACTATCTCAACTTGGATATCTAATCAGAATTTAAATAACCATCGTCTTTATCCCTTTTGATGCGTGTTTCCTTATTTGTACTGCACGCGTTACTGTCGTAAATGTCTGTATGCAATCCATCATCAACAAAAAGATGTTCGTTTTGTACACATGTAGGTACATACATCCAAATGCACGTAGTAAAGCCGAGTTGGGTCTCTTTTCTTATGAACAGAAAATAAAAGAAAAGAAAAAAAAACATTGGAAACCGAAACATGATCACATGTTTAAGACGTCTGCGGTGAAAGAAATGAAAAAAAAAAAAAATAAATTAAATGTTGGAAGGAGTACTGTCATTGGCTTATTATTACCATCAACGGTTGTAAACAAACCCAAGAGATACATACATTTTGTGTGTGGGTGCCACTATACTGGTCGTGTTTTTCATTTTCCATTCGTATGAATCTAAATTTTATAAGATGTCTTAATATATAAATACATACGTATGTATAGCGTAGTAGAATAAGGCTCTTAAAAAGTAAGAAGAAAAAAAAACTCTGATCTGCTTGGATGCATATTAATATATGACTCTGTGGTAAATGTGGCAAAATGTTCCACATGTGTTATTACTTGGTTCTAATTTGCGTGCGCTGCAATTTACGAGGCGTGTCGAATAAATAACACTTCTGATGCATCAAATTTCAATTACAAAAATAACATACGTATATTGCAAAATATTCGCTGACTCAAAGAAACTGAAACTTTTCAAACGAAAATGCCGACGAAAAGACGGGGTCGATTTATGTCTAAGATTAATCTTACAGGCAAGGACGGAGAGTTTTTTTCTCAACAAAATAAGTTTATTAGAAATTCATTCATGGGATATTTAACTAATATTCATCGGCTTCAGCTAAGTGCTCTATTTCGTCAAGAATTGCATCCAGTTCTGGTTCGTCAATAACAGGATAGCATGTGAAAATCATTCGTATGAAATTTCCAACTCCTCTGTAAGTTAGCGGCGAGTAGCCAACCATTAAAGTTCCGCTTCTTATCATCTTTTCCTTAATTTTCGGTGCCACCTGTCATAAGAAGATATTACAAAATTGATTACCTCATAAACACCGTCTAATTTTGACTTACCGTGTACAGCTTTGCTTTCCACTTATCAGTTTCCTCCTTGCCCCTCATTGCCTTCGGGATGTACCAGAAGCATACGTTTGTATATGAAAAGCTTTCTTGTACTAAACGATATCCCTCTCTTTGTTGCAGTTTATCGACGAGAACTCTTGCCATTTTTATAGCATGATCAACCAATGAGCCCAGGCCATTTATCCCGCGAACCTTAAGCATCAGCCAAAACTTAAACGCATCGATCTTCCGACCACATTGAATACTTTTGTTTCCAGTATCATAAGAGACATCGTAGAACTTATCTTGTTGAAACAGATACTTAACTTCTGTGCTGTTACACTGTGATAGTAGAGTTGTCTCTCTGGTAAGAAACATTGCACACTGCAGCGGAGCACCGAGCGCCTTGTGTGGATTCCAAGCAACCGAGTTACTTCGCTCCACTCCGTTCATCAGATTGCGATTTTCGTTGGAAATAAGAACCGACCCACCATGACAAGCCTTTGAAATATTGTTGTGTAAATACATAAGAGGTAGAGGGATACAGAACACAAAAGGCTTACGTCAACATGCAACCATAGTCCGTAACGCTCACAGACATCGGCGATTTGGTTCAAATCATCAAACGATCCTAGGACAGTTGTTCCAGCCGTTGAATTCACGAAGAATGGTATTTTATTATCCACTTCTGCTTGTAAGATTTTCGCTTCCAGATCATCGGCCAACATTTGGCCCAATGAGTTCGTTTTCACTGCAACACAGTTATTTGTTCCTAGGCCAATCCAATGTGCAGCTTTCTTGAAGCTATAGTGCGACTCCTCTGATGTAAACAAAACCAAAGGTTTCAAATTGAAAATACCATCTGACTTCGTCTCGGGGTATTTCTTGTATCGTGCCAAAATTAAGGCATACCTAAAAGAGGTAAAAAAGAGTATAATACATTTACGTGTTGACCCAGATTGATGTACATCAACAATGGCTTCATTAAGAGGCGGCTTCGAAAAGAAGTTGATTGTCCCACAAAGAGACGACAAAAAATGCGAACATTTGCCACAGAATGTCAAGATAATCTCTCTGACTTTAGCCTGACTCTCAATTAAGGAGTATGCGCGGATTTATGTAACATTATTTGCCGTGAGAATCAATCGATTTCGCGCAATATCATATAATTTGTATAGCTCTATTCAAACCAAGGTGTACGCACATATTTGAAATGGATCCTCCGGGAGCGAATATACCATCGCCGTTCGCATAGCCACAAATGCCACACATTTTCTTGATCACTTCGGTTTCAATGAGTGAAAAAACTGGAGCTACTTCGAATGTGTATCTGTTGATTGAAAAGAGAAAGAAAGAAAAAATTAAAATGAATAGTACGCGTTGATTATATTGTAAGAGCGGTAAGATTTCACTTACGCACTTGTGTTGAGTGCCTCCGTTATCCAAGAGCCAACTAGCCCGTACGGATCCATTTGGCCAAACAGTTGATTGTGGAAGCGATTATGAGACGTTTTGACTGAATATTTGATAATGGTGCTGCATAGTGCCAAGATTTCGGATTCATCTAAGGAACCCTCATTGGGAATGGTTAGGTCTATAAGTTTCTATAAGACAAAGGAAATTCAATAAATGCCAGTTCAGTTCAGGCCTAATCTTTGTATATACAATTCGCCATGCCACTATAGCATGTCAGATATATCCAAGCGATGTTTAAACTCCAATTGAAACGTACACGTAAAATCATTTTCTTATAAAAAAATATATTCATGTGCAAATATGCTTGTGCATGAATATCGAATTCATAAACACCTTTGTATGCAGACAAACTGAGCCAACCTTGCCTCTCGACCATGAATATTACTCAATCGTTAAAATGTAGAGAGAGAAAAAAAACGATTTAGCAAGTGACAAACCAATGCTAACTCACTTTTTTGTACAGACAGCAAGTGCGGCATCGTTCTTCATTAAATGGGAGTCAAAAATCGCATAAATACTCTTTGATCTGAATACATACACGCACCAATGCGACAAAGCGATTCGAAACCCCGTCATGATTGAATGTGAATCATTATCTGTCTCCTTATCTCATGTCTTTAACTGGGAGAATCGTTTTCAGAAATTGCATTGAATGATAATAGCAATGCCTTCCTGTCTAATTGCTAATCGCTATATAGACTGTACATACACCAGTTCACATGTACGTTTGCATTTGAATGTTGAATTTGGAGTACAAACGCTGAGTTTACATAGCGTCGGCTAATGCTAATAGCTAATCGCAATGAAACAGACAGTCACTGCACTTGTAAATTACTCTTGCCCGTAGTACATAATGCGATTTTTTACGCTGATAGCTCACTTATCGCCAGAGGCACGCGAATGCGAAAACAAAAAGCCGCAAAATGCTAGCACTTAAAATTTGAAAACGTTTTTTTCGACCCAATTTGTTTGAGTTCGGTTAAAATATGTACGTAAACATATACATATGTATAAGAAAAACCTTACCACCACCGTAACCCACCTTGAGTTCCTCTGGTTGGACGAATTCTACGATTTGCTGATTGTTGTCATTTACACAAAACACATTCGATTTATGCAACAAGTCGTAAACTGCTCCCAGGACTTTCCAGTCAGCCTGTAAGTTTTGACGTATGCACTTCACGGATGAATCCATTTTCCTTCAAGGACAGCCTTAAAGAGTAGAATTTGTCAAATGATTTTAAAAGATCAACAGATTATAAAACTGAAGACGATTCAACCACTTGGAGCTACTAGCGCGTACTGATTCCATCAATGCAATCAGTTTAAAATCACAAACTTGGTTTTTCGTGTAGGTACTTTCGTGGGTGCTGTCGTTGATGCTGTGGTTACTACTGCTGCTGCTTTTGCTTCTGGCTGTATTTTACGTTATGGTGATAGCCTTATTTGTAACAGATTTTCTGTTTGTATTTTTTTTTCTTCTTGTCATTATACATAAGTGACGGGAGAGATAAAAAGCGCCGTAAAGGGGTCTGACAAGAATATATAATCAATCAGTCAATTGTTTTCCGCATCTTGCATTTGTACATATATGTAACAATTCTGCTATCTACAATTACAGTTTAGCGCGTTCGTATGGTAAGCACGTTCTGGAAGATTTATTTAAACACACATACACAAAGCGAATTGTAAGAACCACCGTGAAAGGTACACATGTATATGCATATGTGCCGAAGCGCATTTTCTATTCAAGCGGATACCTTAACTAAGTGCTCATCTTAAATTTCTGTGGTTTCAAACAAGTTGATATAGGCAGACTTTGTACTAGTATAACATTCTTAATACGAGCAAAACAGCAGAGACTTACTCAACTTGGTCATACTAGGAAGGCTCTGAAATTGGAGCTCCTTATCTTGTTGCTGTAGAAAGCTTATCAAATTCGCAATTGCTTGATTCAAACGTAATATTGTCTAGCACTAGAAACAAATGAATGTGTATGGTCGGGAAAAAAGTAGAATAGTTAGTTTAAGGGGTCAAGTCTACTCTGACATTTCTTTGGTTCTAATACCGACAAAGTTTTTGAATAGGAAAACAGTTACTATCAGGTTATCATTCTTTGCAAACAATCCTTCTAGATTTGTGCTTACATTTACTGAATTTAATAACCGTGTGAGCATAAATTAATTAATCGCTTGCCTTAATCTCCTTGTTCTCCCTCTAAAAAACAGCAACAACAAAAATGTGTTCAATATTAGCAAGAAAAGGTCTGCATTCATAACTGAAGCGTCCATGTTACAACCTTGACCCGTAATTATTTAATACCGCGTTGACCTTGCGAAACTTCTACAATAACAAAATGACCAAAAAGAGAAGAATACGCGAGAGACAAAAGAGCAAACTTTTTCAAATGAGTTTATTTCTTCTTTTTTTTCATTTCGGCGAACAGCATAAAAAGAGAAAAGACATAAGGTGTTTTTTTTTTCATTTTCGCAAAGATTTGATTGCTGAAACATGACAGGTAGATATAGCATACGCGTCCGTTCCCCTAGAATGGATACATTTATGTATGATACACACGTGCATATGTATACATGTGTATATGCAAATAAGATGCATTAAAGCTCGTAAGACGTTTTGTTGCGAAGAATATCACCTTGTATGGTATTTAGTTAGAAATATAAACATGTACGCGTGGCCCTGTTCAAACATACATGCCCGCATACTTTAATGTATGTATCTCTTTGATAATTGTAACTAGAATGTTTTGCATGTAGTCTAAAAAAATATTTCTTGATAACCAATACCTAACAAAGTGCAATCCTCAGAAAGCAATCAATAAATATAAAGACTTGTAATACAATACAAATATTTATTAAATCGATCTAGTATAGAAATAAGTAAAATAATCAATGTTAGTGAAGGCACAAACCGTCTTCAGTGTATAACACTAAAAAAACAGTTGCATATCTTCTCGGCTCCCACCTACAAATGTAGCCAAAAGTATGCAAGAATATCAGTTCAGTTTATTTGAAATGAAACTGTATTATTTTTAGTAATTTAATATATTTTGTATTTTATTTTCAAAAACAGAAGTCATTTGTGTATGTATAGATTAATTTCATGTGAAAATGTCAGTTATAGTTTTTGCATTCACACAGATTTTCAAGATGTCTACTATCATCTTCAAACTCCTCATTTTCTTTGATTCAAATAATTCATTACCAGCACACATCTCGTAAAAATTTAATTACCACTACTTCCTGTAAAAAGGAAATACATTATAGCGTCCATATATCCTCAAAAACCCACAATTAAAGACATACATCAAGAATTGTAACAGTTGTGCTCCTCTCAAAGAATAGGTACCTTCCGAATGCCAAAAATAGTTCAAAGAGACCCCAAATTATAAAAATACTTCACCTACATACCACACGGAATCCATTTAACCAGGATATTGATAAGTTCCGCTTTGAGTCAATGAACTTCTTAATCACTGGAGTGCGATGTGCGATGGACAATATATGTACCTATTTATTTAAACGTAAAATATGCCGTACTATATAACCGAGTAAATAAATGCATGATTTAAGCATACCCCAATGCGATTTAAAATACATTTTGATATAAAGAATTAATTGAAATCTAAAACTCAGATATGTTAAAATTCAAACTGGGGGCTAATGTACCCGAAGATAAAATCTAAGTAATCTGGAAACCAACATGTGGTAAATTCCTTTATTATCACCCCAATATCCTATCACTACCTCCAAAAATTTTACGAGATTTTTGAATGCGCTACTTCCTAATGACACTATCCACCAAGAGATCATACGTAGCGCACCGATCACAGATACCTAGAGAGAGGGAGAATTGCACTCAGTGGCAATGCACCCATGAATCTTTAAATGTGTTGAACTTTATTTTTAGAATTTGACACTTTCTTTCTTCTCATAGTGGAAGGAATTCACTTTGTTTCTTATTTCTGAGACATCCCCACCAGTTAGGGGATGATACATGCAACAGCATGTCTTTTAGATGCTCGATGCGCAGTTGCCACTGATTTACTAGACCTTAGTGCTACATCGAAGCACACCGACTAAGGTTGTGACGTCTATTGCTCGTGCGTGTTATATTCAAAAATGTATAATGTCATTTCGAAGAAGCGGTTTCTGGAATATTTAAAAGTGTACTAACTTAATGTTTAATTTTAAAAAAAAAACACGAACTCTGTGACATTAGTAAATTTAATAAATTCTCACAAAATTATTCGGATTACTCTTCGCTAAGGATTTAAAGGTGAACTCCAATTATCAACTCAAAATCAATCAATGACCTAAAGCACGATAGTGTCATATATTCTTCAAAATTAACTTATTCAAAGTGAATGAAAAAATGCGTTATTTGTTCCTTCCCCGATAAATTATTTCGATAAATTTAATTAAGTCAACTTTTGTATACATTTATCTTTCCATCTGTCATTATTCATTGTTGTAATATTCATTCATCATTTTACTATACATATGTGGAGGTAAGATCCTACGGCAAACAACGACTAAAATTTTGTTAAGTAGACCCTTTCTTATCTGAAATCAAATTCATTCAGCACCCAGACCTATTTTGATTCCATTGGAGTACAAAATGTTCGAATCTAGTGTAAAAAAGACTTTATCTGCACATCTGCAAGACCAACACACTCTCTACATTTTATCTTTAGCATTTCCGAATGCCAATCATCATTTATCAATCAAAAACGCTTGGATTTAGCGCGTTTTCTAGTCAATCCTCCGATTGGGGGTCAATGGACCAAACAAAATCGTGAGTAATTTACCCCTGGCGTATAATGGCCACCCGGATAGATTCCCTTTAGAAAGGACCCCTCTTTTGTGTCATTTCATAAACTATTTCTATGTAATGTACATCTTAGAGATATTTTGTCTAAAAATAATTTACTGTCTCAGGACGCATCCGCTCAGACATGGGGCACGCGCGCATCCACTATTACTCTCACTTGCGTACAGCGGAGATTACAGAAATAGTTATGGCCACGATAAGAATACCAAATAAACAAAAAACTAGTTCAGTTTGCTGGGGATCCTCCATTCGTGTCCTGTGTTGTTGACGACGGGAGAAATCTATTTTCAAACTCTGGCATTTATGTAAATAGAGGAGGTGATGCCTATGAGAGTGTGCAGTGTTTTCCCCTAGGGAGTTAAATTTTCTCCAAACGTTAGTTCGTTTCGTATCCCTCTGTACTGCGTATAATGTGTACACTTTTCAAATATTCCCGCCATCCACGTCACAATTAAAAATAGAACATGTTTTCCTTTTGATGAAATATTATTCCCCAAGTTATTTCCCTTTTTGTGGCAGCAGCGATGACTCTACAGACAATGGAATCCCACAGGATCCCCTTACTCATTATTCGCTTATTCAGAAATCTCTGTAGATGTAGTGAAAGGTGTACTCTGTTGAATACCTTGTGGGCAGTAAGCTTTTGACTACTTTCTTCTTCTTGGCATTGAACATTCGCCTTGGTCATAGTTTTGAATCAACAAACATTTGAACCTCAAAAGTTGTGCATATTTTCCTTCCTGTTTATGCCTATATAGTCGTGCCTACTCGGTTACACGCATCTACATTTTTAATTTAAAACAAGCCGATGTCAAGGCATTAAGAAGAGCCAAAACAGAAAAAAAAAAACGGCGCACGCTTCTTGATGCCCGTTGCCTTGCACACCATAACTAAAAATAAATTAAATTCCTTTCTGCGCGGTCTCGAACAAAACAGCGTGCACGCGACTTTATGGACGTACGTATGTAAGTGAACACTCATGCCACCGCGAAGTGATGGTCTAGGTCAGAGATACATGAGACACACAGCCGCACTCGCTCACTTGTAATCGAATAGGAATTCGCGCCAGACTACGACACAACATTTATTTATAAAGACATGATCTAGCCTAGAATTATGAATCCACATACATGCGTACGTACGTATGTGCGTACTATTATCAATTAGATATTAATCAGTTAAAACGTTCTTATCATTTACACAGCGTGGCAGCTGCAATCCATAATGTTCCAGAGTAGCGATTTAAATGCATCATTCACATCGGATGGCACAGATCATTCGTTTGATTCTGATTTGATGTTATACGGATTCAATGGTGAACCTCAACTGGAGCAGCAGCAATCGCAACCGTTGAAACCGCAGCAGGTCCACGCCCATTATTATGGCTTTCGCACGAGACATCTGTCATGCATTGAGGAAAACGATTCAGATTCTCACAATTCGGTGCCATACGATGTCATCAAAGATGCAGATGAAAGTTTCAAAAAAATCGTTACACAAAAGTGCGGTTCATGGGATGGTGAAGATATTACAACGCTCGATGAGTCGAGGCTTTATAAAATTGAATCATTCGAAGAACTGAGACTCAGCAGAACCGAAGAAGAGCACGATGATTATTGGCAGTCAACTATATCTGAACCCGTTCATAAGACCCATTATAAAGATAAAAATGGACTACCTGCTATAATGACAGCATCTTGTTATGGTGAGCTGAACAACTCCTTTGGCAGTGACGGCAGTTCAGTGAAGAATCAAATAAAAAACACAAACGAACCAATGTATGCCACACCGGAGAAACGAAGAGATCACTACGGTATGAGCCAGTCGCAGACCAGTTCCATCTATGGCGATCAAATGAATCTCTCGCTGGCCTCATCCATTGACTTGACCAACGGCAGAGGTATTTCAACACCAATGGAACTGTCCATGTTCTCAATGGATGAATCTGCAAAAACCGCCTGGACCAACGATGACGTGCCGGCAGCTGTTGTGGCAAAATGTATCAGTTCCGCTCAGTCAGGTAAATACAATCTGAGCTTTTATTAAAGCTTCTAACTTATTCCGTACACAAACCAAGTTAGCATTTTGAAATATTCAAATCACATTATCTTGGATGGTGCTTAAACCATGAGAAGGTCTTTTTGAGTAAGACTCGCCTTTGTCTTTCGAACCCAACAATGCATTTAATTTGGCATTTCATAAAAGATCCTCACCCTCTCTCACGTATTGTGTTCGCTGGTTATCTTGCTACCGCTTATAGGTATGGCGAGTCCATTGGTGATATTTTGTATCTGATGTGTTTGTTTTTGTCTTGTATCTTTTTTTATGTTCACTTAAACGCTCAACGTTCAACGTTCAACGTTCAAGTATTTTCCCTCAGTTTACCTGATGCAGGTCCTCCGAGGAGTGATACAGGTAAATTGCGACCAGTTATTCGTGAAGAAGTGTTGGTTCGTAGTTCATACCTATAGATTCACGTATACTATATGTATGTATGTATACATGCATGTATGCCTAGTGAAGGGGTTATCATCTTGTCTTCTGTTTGACACTATACTCTGCTCTGAACCATTTCTCAAAATAAGTTAAACAGAACGCTTATGTATTTGATTCGTGGTAGTGGTTTTTCGCCGTTTTTCATGTAAGCACGAGTTTGGCCAAGCTTCAGTCTGAATAAAATGTGGGAACACAGTGTGCGCGCAAGTTGTAAGATGAAGCATAAGAAGATGAACGATAACTTAAAGCAATCGAGGTAAATATCACTTTGGGAACAGAAACAATTAATAAGCCGAAGTTAGGAGCATGTGCGCATCACATTCTCAGCAGCTTTGCGACAGAGCAAATCATCGCAATGAAACAGCAAGAATCTCTTCAAAAATGTATAGAAATGAAAAATTAGCCATTTTACTTCTAAGACTGGCAAGAGTACAACGGGCGTAGCAAAAAGAATTATATCCGCAAAAACTGCCGTATCAATATATTCATCTAATATTTCAAAACACATTGTCCCACACCTTAGCACATTTTGAGCATAGCTACACAATTTTAAGAAGTGGTAGGAAGTTGGGAGCCACGAGAGGCTTCATTTTATTAGACTGTATGCATAGAGTACATGCGTACCTCAACAACTATGTCCACGACAACGACCACGACCACGAAGCCTACGATGATGAGATTACTCGCTGTTGTTGTATTGCCTTCATGTGATAGCCGTTGTTGTTGTTGTTATGTTGCTTTGACTTATGTCAGTGTGTAGAGTCTGGCTTTTTATTGGAAAGGTACACCAAACTCGATTCCAATTCAGTTTCAGTTTGTCAGCTTGAGGTTAAACAACGGCTACCGCTTAGCTGCTGACATGGTTTCGAAATTGTGTGCGCGATCACTTTGCACTGTCGATGTTAAATATGTTGAATGCGTTCAAGTTGATTGAGTTATTTTTTGTTCTTTCTTCTTTGAATATTTATTAAATAATTATGCGTAACAATCAGCTGAACGTAAATCTTTAAGCGACTGTAATTTCTTTTCTTGTTGTCTGAATTAATATAAATACATAGGTGGTTGCATCTTCATAAATTTTCGCGTGACATCATAAAATAAACTAAAACATAAACTTAATAGTGTGTGAAAAACGTGCTAATTAAAATGAAATATAGATAACCAATAAGAAATAATATTTCAATCAATAGATGGTTAAGTACCAGACCTCGATAAGACTGTCACATTATTTATCTAACTAGAGTCGTTTTGTAATAGTCTGCGATCGTTTTTGATTGGATTTGTGAATCAGCTTCTTAGAAAGCAACAATAGTACATGAAATGTGTATTTGTGTGTTTGAAGAATGAGAGCAAGTTGGTTGCGGTGCGAGTTTTTGACCGGCTAAGGGTTTTTCTTTTTGAATGCCTTCCCAACAAAATATTAAACATTAAATGAGAATACACACATACGTGCATATACGTGTATTTTTAATGATCGTCCCTTTTTGTTTTATTGCAAACCAACACGTTTTATCCTGAAAAAAGGAAAAAAAAGAAAAATCGCAGTGAACAAAAATGAAGAAGTGTGAGTCAGAATTGGCAGTGAAAAGACAAGCGGCAAGTGTTTGAACGGTCATTCTACGTTAACGTTTTTTTTTTGTTCTCTCTCAATGTGTAAAACAGTCTGAAACCGGGTATCTAAATTTAGAAACCAGAAATTTATACAAAAATAAGTACATACTATATACATACTAAACTACCGATGTGGATCACAACAATTTCCCAACAATTCACCCTGTGTTGCAGAGGAGGATAATAAAGATACCAAAATTCAGAGATGTCTTTAAGGGATAAACTATTTCAAAATACTTGGGGCAGTAATAAAACCAGCGATCGGCGTTCTGGAAGTGGGTATAGCTGCAGTGTTTTAGGTAACTCATCATTCATTACAATGAGGCTTTGGTTTTGGGTTAAAGATAATCGTGAACAAAAAAAAATGCTGGGTTCGTCACATCTAATTTAATTAGTATCTTCGTATTATTTTCACGCCTTTAATAGTCCCGTGAGTTGCGTGGGAATTATGATAGAATTCACTGGAATTTCATAGTTTTAGAATAGATTATAATGATTCAGCATTCATGCACTAATAGATCCATTAAACTGTTTTACATATAAAATCATTATCACCCTTATTCTATGAGAACCTAGACAGATCATGCTGACTACCAATCAATTTGACTTGTTCTATAGGCAATTCCTCATTCATTTATATGCTTATATGTTGACGATCATGCACTCATAATTATTTCTCATTGTAATCTTGTGATCATTGAATCATTTTCATTGAATTCGGACTCAATCATCTACTTTCCGCCTACCTTGAAAGATTCGGATCAGTCCGCTACGGCATTGAATGTGCACATGCGAATGCTGTCTGTATTATAAATATGTACATACATATAGTTTTTTCTCTAATGTCACGAGTAAAAACAAAGCCGCATTGCGCAAAGGGCAGCATTTAACCACAAATGGTTGGAATAAAATATATGTGAGGTTTTAAATTTGTAAGCAATGAATATATGTATAATACTATTCTCAATCTCATCGCAGTCCATAATGTAATTCATGCTTATTTAACACCTCCCCAATTGACCTCTTTAAAAGCTTTCTTGTGCACACACAAGAAAAACAGAAAAAAAATTGCATACACTTATGTATACATACTTTTCAACCACAGTCACTTGTCCTCCTAGTTTCCAACTCTCTCTTTTTAAGCATAAACTTTTACCTTAAAATATTACCTAAGACAATCTCTTGTATTGTCCCCAGACCCATTGCACAGATTAGGTGCCTCTTAATTGAAAAAAAAAAAAAACCTGACAATCATCAACTGCAGACTCATTAAGACGGGTGAAAGCACGAAGTGCACACACGCGGAAGTTCAAAATGAACGACGCTAAATCTCATGCTAATACCAGATCTTAAAAGGTTATTCTTTTCGCATCGGATATAGTAATTATTGATATTCAAAAAAAACAGCATCTAATTGTTTCTCTGCATCTCACCATCCTGAGAATGCAGCGCATACCTAGACAGTGTATTATAAGTTCCATGCACAGCTACTGAAACAACCGCAACTTAAGATCGTAGTCTCTCAAAGTAATGAAACAACTTGTGTCTTGGGAAATTTATAATTTCCATTAAGTGGGCAAAAAAAAGCCAGTAAGTGGATTGCCAGAGTGAGAGGCAACCAGTTATACGATTTTACAACGACATCGTACATACTCGAACATATCCATGGATACATGTACATTCATTTTTTCCGATCTTAATGCACTTTGAATAGGGATCGGATGAATGTAGCTCTACCGAGTAAACAGTAAACACACGTCTCAAAATGCAAGCACCTGAGTAGGAGCTATTGAAGAGGTTTATTTCAAAATGAATAATTAATCATTATCAGCAATAAATTAAGACTGCCTATCACGTTAAAGTATTTAGTTTCAAAATGGTATTTCATTTAAATTAATATGATTGCTACATCACCTAGATGCGTAGGGAAGTCTGTCTGTTGCAAAGGAATTAAAATCATTGTAAACATGGATATTAAATTGTGAAACATACAGCTATCTGTACATGGTATTTGTGTGCATGTATGTGCGTATGAACAGTGCAATCTCAACAAACTTTACGGGTGATATCACTTCCTGTCTCGTTGGTATGTGCTGCATTACACTGTCCTAAGAGAATCTTCATTCCACCCGAAAGAGAGTAGTGTGGAGTAGATGATGAATAAGTTTTCGCCGTGTCCGTGTCAGGTAACCAGGTGAATCGACTATTGTTTGTATTTCATATTTTCTGTTTCTGTGTAGACGTGTTAGCAAAGAGATAACCATAGCTAACTGATAAGAATTTTCATGTCCATACATAGATAACATTGTATTGCATCACGAAATTAAATTAAATTTGAAAACACCTCAGTGAAAATACGTACATATGTATTTCTGAATTTATCAAAACCCGTGCCATTTTCAATGAGAAGGTGTGCTTTAATTCGTGACTAAGTACATCATAAATATGTAGATTAAAATGTTGTCTTCCTAAAAGAAGTTCTAAAGCTAAGTTTCTTAGGCATTTCATTGAGTTACAGTGTAGTAAGATAATTCCATCAGGTGAATATTGTGATTCATTGACAACTTCGATGTTAAGGTTACTCAAATCTCAAGCAAGAAATAATTTCAAGTTTTATGGGTCGATGAATCACGATTGGATGCATATCTAATTCATGCTTTGGACAAGAACGGAATAAACCTCCATCGAAAGTATTGTTTATCTCAGAGCTAACGCAAATTTTCATTGTACACACCCATCATCCCAAGAAGTTCAGATTAAATTTAAATATTTCGCATGTCGCAATAAAAACTAAATAGGTTATCTCTGGCGCCACAGTACACGGTGACGGCAGAAAGCAAAAGTTGAAGATGGTTTGGATTATGGCAAGATCGGTCATATTGTGTCTAACTCTATTGATGAATTTGTTATTTTCGTTTCCTTCAAATTTCTTATCTCTCTTTCGTCTTTTCTTAACACAAAGATCAACATGAGCGGTTTGTTCGCTCTTCACATATAGCTAGCTACCAATATCTGAATGCGAGTGTGTTTGTGTTGAAAACTAAATCTACAAGTGTGGATTCATTATGTTTTCAATGACAATATGATTTTGAAGCCATACCAAGGATTTCTTATATCAGTGAGAGGTTCAAAGGTTAACATCTTATGGGATGACGATATGTTTTAAATATACATTTTCTGCGGTGTATTGAACATTACGAAAAAGAAAAAAAATAATTGTTATAAAGCCTCATTACGTTAGGTGTGGTGTCAGTAAGAGTAAATAAACATTTGTATGTATAACAATAGCTATTGTTAGGTGTTCGATCTGAAAGGTATCTATTTATATTGGTGGGTATAAGGTGCTGCCTCATTATCACTGTCGTCGTCAGTCAGTACTATAGACTATTCTCAAGTTCACATAAACATAACGTGCCTCTATATCAATGTACGTAGACCTATGGATTCATTTGATGAGAAGAGGAAACCTCTTTTTTTAAGTTTAAGACACTCAATCCATTCCACTCATCAACTAAACGAATAATCTATTTCATGAGGAATGTTGAGCACCTCAATATTGATCGACTAGTGAAGACAGTATTAAATACTTTGTTGGTTAATATTTTCTATATTTTAATCTTCACCTGGTCAATCAGCAACGAACTACTTCTCTACGCGCATGAAAACATACATCCACTTACTGAATGTACTACACTTTTAAACTTCCTTCCGTTAAACAGGCTTCAATACACCCTAAGTCCGATTCGCGTACGAAAAAAGGGGCATTAAGTGCTGCTGCGAGCGTTGGTTGAGGAACATGAAAAAAAATAAAAACAAAAAAAGAAGGATACCTGCATACACCAGTCACGGTTTGCAGTCAAATCTTACAATACCAAATGAAACTCGAATTTCGCCCACCTTCCATATACATGCATTCATATGTACTCAAATGTGAATCCATTGGCACAGCATCCGCAAGGAAGGAATACGTGTTGGGCGTGCTTGCGTACTTTTCATTCATAAAGCGAATTCTAAATAAGAGATTTTTTAGATTTCGTATGCAAGTATGAACTGTGCTGTGTAATATGTGGAACTGGTACTTACTGCGTGGAGATTCCCAGTGCCATGCGCAAGTGGAATCTCGTAGATTGTGTGTGCGTGTGTGTGTGCGTATATACTTACATACCACGTTGTAACAAATTGGAGAAAGCACATTATGAATACTGTTTTGTAAAACAAATGATGCAGCATTTTGCAGTAAATTAATTAAATTACTCAATTATACACATGACTGGCTTGAGTTAATGCAAAATTAAGAAGCGTAGCATAAACTTATGAAGATGGTCAAACAGAGTGTGGGTCATTGGATGTGCAGAGGTGAAACACGTCTCATAAGGTCAGTCCTGTGGTGGGCGGGTGTTTCGAAATCCATTGCAGACGAACATCAGCTTTTGAGATGAACTTGATATTGTTGTAGCAGTACATAATGACAAATAATCCCACACTAATTGGAATCAATGGTTTTCAAAGTGACTCAAGTGATTGTCAAACGTATCGTTGTTGCAAAATAGGTTTATATGTTGTAACGTACAAACATATCATCAATTTGGTCAATACTGTCCCTCCCCTGTACATACTTGTATTTTTTCAAGAATGTATTTATATAGACTGTAATCATTTTTTGTAATACGTGTGACGCAGACTTTTCTTGATCACTTGATTTATAAACAAGTGATTTTGCATACATTTTAAAGGAATTTTAAGAATAAGAATTGAAAATGAAATGCAATTTTGTACTGGCTCATCAAATACACAAAGCATCTAATTCAGCTCCTTTTTATAATTAAAATAAATCAAGTAACAGCAAATTAAATACGACAACCCCAATGGTTTTGCGTGGGCAAGCTTACAAATGATTGGATACATATGATGTGTCTGCATGTATGTGCATACTTGTGCCATGTACAAACACGGTTCCTACATAAGTGCACGTCGGCGTTCATAACACCCTTTCATTTAAACGCGTTACGTTCTCAGTACTATTATTTCATCTTTTTGCAACAGGTCGGACATTGTGTAGGATGATGACTGGTGCTGCAGATAGGCGAATATTTTTTCATGCAGTTTTGTATCAGGTTAAAACGACAGAAAGTCTAGCAGTGGCAGAGGAAACGACAAACCCACGTAATTCATATTACATGATCTTGCCTCCATGCTCTTTCTGCGGTTGTAGCTGTGTTTCATAGCTGAATTGAATTTGCCTAAAGTAAATAAATAAACTGCCCCCAAAGTCTCGATGAATACATGTGTTAGTTGGAGCTGGAGAACACTTCGTTCTCGTGCCTTGGCAGCACGACGCGTGACACTTTAACGTGTAAAGGATTGCGAATCGCATAAGCCAATTCTGTTTTTATTTCAGACTAGTAGTATACAGAGTACAGACAGCTACAATTTGATTTTTTTTGTTTTTAATTTTTTTTTCCATAGCGAAGATGTGATATTTAATAATTAACATCATGTGAGATCGTGTGCCACAGATTTCTCTTGTTTGATCTTGATGGTTCAACTAAGTATCGCATAATTTTGTGACCGTGTCTGTGCATAGCACACAAACATCTAATCATTATTGTGTTGGGGTGAAGAAACTTGTTTACATCATTCCATTAAATGTCTAAATTGTAAAATATATTCTGTTGCATTACATTTGATAAATAAAAACAAGTATTAGCTGAGTTATTCATTGCATCGTTGTATCGAGACGTGTAGAGCTGTGTCGTGAACATTAAATCAAGTCGCTATTGTTTACATTAATTACACATATAGAGATATGTACATACAATCACAATTCGAATAAATAAATGTAATCAAAATATGTATATTATGAATCTGTATTTGTATGCTGAAGTAGAAATGGAATATGGAAATTTATTAACCTAAACCTATAGAACATGCATAGACATATGTGTACAGCAGCAATAATTTGATGGATATATATATTTTTGCAGATCTACAATCAATACGACGTTTGTTGGAGCATGAAACCAGTGGTTCCGTTTGTCCGAGTTGTCGCATTTCGTTTGATAAAGGAAAACGACGGAAACTGATTGACACCTGTGGCCATGAGAGATGTTATTACTGCATGTTTCGCAACGATCAGTGCCCAATGTGTATGAATAGCTCACTAAAAGGTTTGTAAATCTTAAACATTATATTAATATATTTGAAGGTTAACGAATTCTAAATGAATCTGAATTTATTTCTACCTTCATAATTACAAAAGCGGTAAATAGTTGTTAATTTCTCCCTCTCCCTTATGTTCTCCTCACAGATGTGGACTGTAGTAATACCCAAGGCTATGACACGGGCATTGGCGGATCAACATCAACAATCGTTAGTCCTCTGGGGTCTCCACAGCCGCAGCTAAGATCACAATTGCGCACAAATGCCGCTGCTCTCTCAAAATATATGCAGGTAAGTTGCCAAAGTGTTTGCCAATCCAAACCTACATTTCGCGCTACATCGCTGTTATTCGTGAATACTGCTCAACCCGTGTGTATGGTGAATGTACAAGATCTTGTTATTCTTGGTAATATATATATATTCATATATATATGTTCGTATGTTTGACTGACATTTAAACAACACGAAATTGGGTCAGATCACGATTGTAAAAGTATATTTGAAAGTGACTGTCTTAAAGGATGAACAAGTCTGCTGTCACCTTTTGTTCTTCTTTGTCTTCGCGCACTTCTGTTGATAATTTAAATATGTAATAAGATGTTCGATCAAAATCCAAGAATGGGATTAGGTTAAACCACATTTGCCCTTTGGGCAATCGACCAATTCGATACATTTAATTTTCATTGATATTGCATGTCAAATAAGATATTTTTCAATTGAATGCCTCCCATACATATTCTTATCAAAGTGTTCGGTTTCTATCTAGTTTTTTTTTTCACATTCATACGTGCACATGTGTGTGCATTTGAGTTTCTAATTTTGTATGTATAAAGCAGTTAATATACCTTTCTTATAATTTATTTCTTGTTGATTTTTGAATCGATCATTTGGAGAGGCGATCATTTTGGGTCATTTCCCACGAACAGGTTTCTTTTTGAGTGGTCTTCAAAATATAAACAGCGTGTTGTCGTTAGTTTTACTGTAGACTTCGAATTTGTTTATTTTGTCGTAATCTAATAAAAGTCACTCATCAAATACCTGCAAGCCTTTCGTAGGAAAATCAATCTTCCTTCCGGTTCTCACTTCCTACGCGAATGAATTGATAAATAGATGCTTAAACTCATCACTTATTTCACATTTATGATGCCCATATAAAACGAAGATATTCTATAAGTGGCGTAACTAAACGGTGCATCTATATATGTGTATGTATGCATACTTTAAAATGTTAATACTGTATCTTGTAGGTACATATACACATTTTTAACATTCGAGGTGGAATAAAATTCATTTCATTCTTATCAATCATTCTTATTTCCACTTTAAAAATTCATATACGATTGACAACCCTCGTCCTTTAGATTTCCTACTGGAGCTTCAAATTTTTTCGACAGTGTACAGTAAGGATTTTTTTAGCCATTTCCTGGTTCATCTTCCAACTGAAACAGCGTCATAACTAGGCATACCTAGGACCTCTGTACACCTGTGGTTACGTGTTCCGACGTGTATTACTCGAATCAGATACCACCTAAAAAAAATCGACAGCGTATAGTAAGGATTTCTTAGCCTTTTCCTAGTTCCCACATGTAAATTTAATATGATAGTTTCACACTCACTAAAGTAGTCCATTCACTCTTTTATGGGCAATTTATTCTCTGTGTTTTTTGCACTATGTATCAGAAGCAAACAAGTGATAAACTTTCTACCATCAAGCACGTTGAAAGACACTAACCAGCAACTACTGTTGATTTCGTAATATCGATTCACGTTAAATGTAATCTCATAACTCAGCCGACATAGTGAACAGTGCACTTATAATGTTGGCCAGCACTTCTGTTGGTGGCTGCTGGTTTGCATGGCTGCACTGACTGAATCGGTTAGCTGAAATAAATCTTCAGTACATAAACAAGAAAACATAAAAAAAAAATAATAATAAAATAACTGACTGAGTTCAAAGCTTGTGTGGCTGTGGAACAGGTTTCATTCCATTTATTACGATCCACATTCATTCTCAAAAGTAATAAGGTTCATGATACAGACATTGGGCCAGAGAGGTCGGCAAATGTCGAATTTTCTATCGTTCCGACTGTTTTGAATATATATAAGAGCTCTCGTTTTACAGCGATTTAAAGGGATCACGTGTGAATCTTGGCTACGTTACAGCAATTAACTTCGTTACAGCAAGCAAAAATGATGGGCTTGAAGATTTGTTTTTCTGTATTGCCCTTTAATCGCATACATTCAGTGATATGCATATAAGTATGTGTGAATGAAAGAAATTGCATTATATAAATGCATAACTCTGAACAATTTTGAATACACACATACATTTTGTTTTCACACCAAATGGACGGAGCTTTTTTTCTTAGAGAATATATTCTTTTATTGACAAGGAGGTGAAAAAAGAGAAAGTTCTGCTGAGTATCGTTTCTGTTCACAATAAAGAGTACTCCAATGTTAGCTTTATGTAATTCTCTCTCACATGATGGCCCCATCACACCTCAAATGGATTTAATATGATGACCGTTTACAAGAACGGTTTTGCAGCTAGTACACTGGGGCAAAATAGCAGGTAGCAAAATATGTAGACTAGGAAGGACCATGCTCGATCGAGATTACCAAACACTCAATAATATTAAAACACATGCATACGTATGCATTTAATGTTACAAAGTCTATATCAAAGAGCCATATCTACCTGCAAACGGTTCAAACCAGTCCATACCCTGAGACCTGATTAATGGGAGGATACAAAATCGTATATCAAAAACCAGAGATATACTTATAGCATATCTCTCCATTTTAATAAAATGTGCAGCTAAATGTACAACCAACCAACACATATGATGCAGAAAACTGAAAACAGGTATATCAGCATATAATAGGCCGGTTCGTGGATGACTCACAGGTCTATACCCACATGTATATGCATACAAATGTTGCAAATAAACTTCAAATGAGGAAGATCGCCTCTTCTACATAATAATTGGGATGCTATTTTGTGTTGACGTATACCTTTCTCCAAGAATGCAATTTGAAGTTAGCCATAAACAAATTTAATGTGTGCGTCGCTAACAAAGAGTACTACATATCAATCTCATTATAGACTTTTTAATAGACATTCAATTAATAAAATATCGGATTTCAGAATCGTCAAGAGTCGATATCGCCGGATCTTCGTTATACTAGTGTTGGCAAATTACCAAAATCATTAAGTTCCACCACTGGAACAGCCACAACCACAGCTTCTTCTTCGGGCAATGATAACTTCGGAGAAATCGGAAATTCAACAGCAGCATCATTTGCTACACCACCACCGACAAGAAGACGTTTTTTTAATCATAAAAACTTAAGAAGTGCACTGACCGGTGGTCACCGGAGAACAGCATCGAATGGCTGTCCAATTGATACGTCATCAGTTTTGTCCGGTAAGTTATAATCCAGTACATTTGTATATTATTTCAGATGTATTTGTGTACAGGATGTTTAGTGGGTCAATATATTCAATTTAAACTTATGTTTTTTTTATATGTTGGTATATGGGTATTGTTAGTAATGTTGTACATACACACAGGCATTTGAGGAAATGCCGATTGCCCGTGAAGGAACAAGAACTATGTTAAGATCATAAAAAATGTTCAATAACAATATTCGGCGTCAAGTCTTTTACGGTATTTGTATTAATTAGTTAGTTCAGGAAATGAAGAATCACGCAAGAAGTCAAGAAGTCCATATGTCAACAACGTCATTTTCTGGCTAGGAATATTTTATCGTATATCCATGTATTTTTCGCTGCACACACATATGTCTGCACTGTTTAATTGTTCACATTTATATATCTACTGCTGCATGGTATCATATCTACATATATTCATTCATATCAAATAAAGGAAACAATAGCAATCCACTGGAAACATCAACGTGCTCAGATTCAGCGGTAACACGGCGTCGTCGAAAAGCTTTGAACAACAGCAACCTCTCGGGTGGCAGCAGCGAAAACCGTCTTAATCGATTAAGTCTAGCCGGAACGTCGATTTATGCGGGGCACCTATCATCGTTGGTCTTTGGAAAGATTAAATCTCTGTGGAATGTGAACTCATCGACATCAAGTTCGGGTCTCAACCAGTTAGCAGGCAGGCAACTTTATTTTTTCTTCTTCCCTGAGTGCTTTCAACTGCATGCTTATTTCATCATATTCAGAGTTTTGCATGTTGTGTGGTTTTGTTTGCAAGTGAAAATGTGTGCATACAATTATATTTGTTTATGATTTCTAAGACAAATAATTTTTTTATTTTTATGACAGGTGGAGTTGGAGATGGAAGCAATTCGCCATCGGTTTCCAGTGAAAAGCAAAACGACGAAGAGCTCCGAACAAGATTGGGACTTCTTTTGAATTCCGCGAAGTCGACCAGTTCTACGAATATAAGTCCAGAATCTCAGACTCCAACAGAAACCTCTGAATACACCGATCTAAACGGACGTTTCAAATGCAAGGAATACAACAAAAACTTTGGTAGCCAATTCTCTGTGGCGGCAAAAGATGACGTCGGAAGTATTACTGGGAAATTAAAATCTTTCTCAGTGTCCGAAAGGGATGGATTTGAATCGCCTAAAGTGCGGAAAAGTGTAGTTAGAAGGTCAGCACGTTCGCAATTGAGAAACAACAGCGGGGCATACAAACCGTCCGCAACCCAATCAGTGCAATTGGCCCTTAAACCATTATTTTTCGAAGTGCCGCTGCAAGAGCCAGATCCTCCATTTATAGGGCGACAGTGGCTTCTGCGGGAACTATCCAACATCCTTACAACTACTGAGACCCCTGGAGTGCTAATCAATGGAAATCCGGGTACTGGGAAAACCGCTCTGATCTTGCAGCTTGTGGAGTACTCTTGTTTTGGTCGCCGGAAAGATGTTCCATACACGGAAACTGATGGAATCTACTGCCAGATAAATATTGGCCATGATAGGCTTAAGGCTTTAGCCTCGCATATAGTTGGTTATCATTTCTGCCAAGCTGACACCAATCTAACATGTTTGGTTCCCGATTTTGTGCATTCTCTAGCCGCTCAACTTTGCCAGGCTCCACAATTGGTGGCGTATCGACAGTATCTGATTAATGAACCACATCTACAAGATATTCTATCTGTAAAGGAATGTATAGCGGACGCAGAGAGAGTTATGCGTATGGCCATACTAGAACCACTGACTCTTTTGAAGCGCTCTGGAAAAATCGCTTCGAAGACTTGTGTGATCTTAATCGATGCCTTATGTGAGGCGGAATATCATCGCCCTGACCACGGGCACACAATCGCAACATTTATTGCCAAAATGACTCAATATTTTCCACCCTGGCTCAAGGTGGTGGCAACGGTTCGTACGCAAATGTTAGAGTTTGTCAAAGGACTATCTTTTACGAAAATGACACTCGACAGTTGGGCCTCGAATGACCTTTTGCAGAAAGACATGCTTGACTACATTACATTCCGAGTAAACCACAGTTCAGATATTCAGAACAACATAGCCGGTGCGATTAAGGAGAATAGTTCGGGTCAACTCAAGTTCATCGGTCATTTGCAGTCGTTGACGAAAGGCTCGTTCTTGTATGCAAAACTAATATTGGATCTCATTGAACGGGGACAGCTTGTAATTAAGTCGACCAGCTATAAGATACTGCCAGTGTCATTAGCGCAAATATTCTTACTTCATTTTAATTTAAGATTTCCAACTGGATCAAGCTTTGAAAAAGCTGCACCTATACTCAATGTGTGCCTAGCTGCCTTGTATCCTCTGACTCTTAATGAAATCTACTATACGATTTGTGCACTCAAGACCGATGACATAATGAACTGGGATGAATTCCTGCAGCGGTTCAAGTTTCTAGATGGATTTTTGGTGAAGCGTATAGACAACACTTATATGTTCTTCCATCCGTCGTTCAGAGAATGGCTAATCCGACGAGACGATGGGGAGTCGTTGAAATTTGTATGCGATTTTCGCCTTGGTCACGCAGCAATAGCATTTCGTTTGTCACGACTACAAGCTCCCTTAGATCCGGAGCAGACTCTGGAACTTGGCCATCACATACTGAAAGCACACATATATCGAAACTCCAAGGGACCACCATCACCCAGGGACATGCAATCGTTTTGGGTGGCTACGGTGACAGATTCAATATCTGCCGCTTTGGGATCTTTGAGAAATGTATACAATCCTAATATGAAGGTATCGCGGCTTCTCCTCTTAGCTGGCGCTTCGCCACATCATCAAACAGAATTCATGGGTGATGCGACCATCTTGTGCATAGCTGCTCACGAGGGCATAGTTCCCATGGTCAGTTTGCTTTTGGAGTTCGGCGCTGATGTTGAGAGGACAAACAGCCAAGGCTGCACACCGCTAATTTTAGCAGCTATGAAAGGTCATTGTGATGTCTTGCGTCTATTGGTCGCTGCGGGCAGCAGTCTTGGACAAACTGATACAACACAGAGATGTGCGTTGGTGCATGCAGCCAGAACTGGAAGACTGAATGTTGTGAAGTATCTTCTAGCGAGTGAATGGTCACCAAGACCGAATTCAAATGATGTTTCTTTAGAAAAAGCAGTGCAACAGGCACTAATTGGTGCAGCGTCACAAGATCACACTACAATCGTCGAAGACTTGCTGGAAATCGAATATGTTCACATAAATGATATTGAACCGTTGAGTGGAGACACAGCCTTAACAGCTGCGGCCAAGAGTGGATGTGTGGACACAGTGGCAGTGTTATTGGCACGTGGTGCCATAGTAGATGGCAGGAACAAATCTGAAATCACACCACTTTGGATAGCAGTGAAAGAAGGGCACTGGGCGGTTGCCGAAAAGTTATTACAAAATGGCGCCCTTATCGATGAAGCTGTCACGGCGAGCAAGAAAACTCCCTTAATGATAGCGGCGGAAGAGGGTCTTATTGGTATACTGGAACTGCTCATCGACAGAGGAGCTACGATTGATGCGGAAGACCACGAGGGTTTCACTGCGTTATCTTGGGCTTGTCTTCGCGGTAGATTTACGGCTGCGAAATGCTTAATAGAAAAAGGCTGCAACAAGGAACATGCTGATAATAATGGACGCACACCACTCGACTTAGCCGCCTATCAGGGGTCAGCTAGCCTAGTTCAGTACCTTCTCGATCAAGGTGCACGTATTGAACATGTCGATATTAATGGGATGCGACCACTTGACAGGGCTATAGCTTGTCGAAACATTCAAGTCGTTCAAGTTTTCCTCAAGCGTGGTGCTAAACTTGGACCAACCACCTGGAGCATGGCAATGGGAAAACCAGAGATTCTGGTTGTACTTCTCAATAAACTACTTGAGGATGGCAATGTTTTGTACAGAAAAAATCGTTTCCAAGAAGCAGCCCACAGGTATCAATATGCGTTGAAAAAAATAGCCAGTATTGAAAGTTTGCTCGATAAAAATTCTGTCTTTACGCAACTTCGGGCGAATTTGTTGCTTAACCTTTCTCGATGCAAGAGAAAACTAAATGTAAGTGCGACCGTTTTTTTCTTATTCAATTTTCTTAATATAATTCATTTGTAGGAACTTGACGAATCCATTGACTTAGCCACTCAGGCTATAGAACAAAAACCAATGAGCTACGAAGGTTACTATGCGCGAGCAAAAGCAAAAATGGAGCTAGGCGAACTTAATGATGCCTTAATTGACGCCAATGAGGCCATGCAGAAAGCCGCTCAAAGTGGTGTCTTGCCAGAAGTTGTTGAAGTACTAAGGCGAATTCAGAACGAACTCTTAGTTCGAATCAATGAAGAAAATCATGGTAGTGTGTCTGGTGGCGTTGAATCAGATTTTCAAAATGAGATGACTGATTTGTAAGTCAAAAACATCAAACAAAAAAAAATAAAAAATAAAAAGAATATTTTGAATAGGCTCTCCGAACGCTAGGCCCGTTCGACACAACTCACATTTAAATATTATTTCTTTAACCAAACAATGCTCATTCTGACTGATCTTATGATTATGAATTAACACTCATAAGTATGAGCTGTGATTGTGCCGAGATATTGCCAAGAGAGCTGCATAACAAACTGTAAATTATGTTTTTACTAAGTAGTACATTATGATAATGACCATTTTAATTGTATGATTGTCTATACAATGATAATATGCTGTACAATTTCTTTTAATATTTTATCCGTGTACAAGTGAAATATATATGTATCTAGTTTTGATAAATAAATTATTCTAAGATCAAGGAAAACATGTGACTTTTATTTTCATTCATTTTTATTCAATAATGGTAAATTACATTCATGTACATTGTAAGTGACACCTCAGCAATGTTTCAGGAACAACAACTGTTCTTGTTCTCACATTAGATTAATCGAACGCCAATGCAGGACATGCAACTCAAAAGCAGGACTGCAAAGAAAATGAAAGAATTTATTAATTTAGCCCCAATTTGCAAAGCAAAACATTATATATACATATATTATATATATAAATAAAATTAAATCAGTAGTATTAAAAACAAGTTATCTTCATGGCTTGTCAAAGCGAGCTGGGTGTATGTTTGTCATCATTTTTTTCAAATCAATTTGTTGGTTCAAAAATGTATTATACGTATAACACATACCTTTTGAGTTCCGTGTTGGAAATGTTATTTGAAAACTTTCTGTAGGTTCAGCTCGCATAGTACCTGAAAAAGAAGAGTTATTTTATGCACTGTTTTTTTAGGCAAATATAACATAAGCCAAGTACTTTGTCAGAAGTTTAAATTTTGTTGGTAAAGGAACAAGTTCTCTTCATGGCATTTCAAAGCGAGCTGGGTGTATGTGTGTCATCATTTTTTTGAATGTATAAAATATTGATAAGTGTATTTGGAGACATACCTTCGAGCTTTGTTGTGAAATTGATCCATAGTCCACTGCAATCGTTTTGACAGCTCAACAGGATAGCCTGGTTAACCTAAAAAAAAGAGAATTATGCATTTAGTTTAGTCTGTCTAACGATGATAATAAAACATGAGAGTAATAGAACACAATATATCAGAATGGATTTATGTCATTTAACGGTCAAATGATGGGGAATCCGAAGTAATATCATCATACAGAGGTTTGTATTCAAACAATTGAAATAAAATAGTTTACCTTAATCGTAACTGCATGTGGTCTCTATATCAGCAGATCTATTACATAAGGAGCCAAGGTGCATTTCTGAACAGGTCCTGTAAAGAAATAAATACAATTTATATTAGACTGATTTTTTTACGAGAATAAAAAAGAAAATGGTGCATGTTATCAGAAGTTTAAATTGCGTTGGTAAAGGAACAAGTTCTCTTCATGGCATATCAAAGCGAGCTGGGTGTATGTGTGTCATCATTTTGAGAATATATGAAATATTGAAAATGTATTTGATAACATACCTTTAAGTTTGGTGTTGTGAAATTGATCCATAGTACACTGCAATCGTTTTTTTACCACTCAACAGGATAGTCTGGTTAACCTAAAAAAGAAAATAATGCGTTTAGTCTAGTCTACCCTTTTATCCGCATGTCAATGAATGTAATAGAACACAATGTATCAGAATGGATTTATGTCATTTAACGGTCAAATGATGGGGAATCCGAAGTAATATCATCATATAGAGATTTGAATACAAAAATTTGAAATAAAATAGTTTACCTTAATCGTAACTGCGTGTGGTCTCTATATTAGCAGATCTATTACATAAGTACTCGATGTGCATTTCTGTACTAAAAAGAAATAAATACAATTTTTATTAGTCTGAATTTTCTAAGAAAAAAAAAAGGAAAATGATGCATATTATCAGAAGTTTAAATTGCGTTGGTAAAGGAACAAGTTCTCTTCATGGCATTTCAAAGCGAGCTGGGTGTATGTGTGTCATCATTTTGTGAATATATAAAATATTGAAAAGTGCATTTGAAGACATACCTTGTTCTGATATTGATCCATTGTCCACTGCTAACCGCTTTTGACAAGTTCACAGGATAGTCTGGTTAACCTGCAAAAGAGAATGCATTTAGTCTAGTATATCATTTAATCCGCAAGTCAATGAATGCAATAGAATACAATATATCAGAATGGATTTGTGTCATTTAACTGTCAAATGATGGGGAATCCGAAATAATATCATCATACAAAAAAATAACCAAAAACAATTTAAATTATTTCATACTTACATCTTATTTACGGCACCTCCGGACAACGAAATGATGCTCCATTATCCTTCGAGAGAATTAAGTATAATTGCCTAAAACAAAAGTTAACTGTTAGTCCACATATATATAGTTTTTAATTGAATTTAAAGTACAAATAAGAATCAGATTTGTAATATCATCAAAACTCTCAGAGTAGCAAATAATTAGTTTGAACATCATTTAAAAAAAAGTAAAGAAGTTTCAGCCCGAACAACAGTAGATGATCGGGAGATTCTTAAAAGGTAAATCAAAAAATACTAACCTCAGCCAATATATGATGGGGGGAGTAACTATGCAAGAGCCAAATCTGAAAATAAGAAAATAACATTTTAGATATGTGTGCTTATTATTCGAGCAGTCGCTGAATACAATTGACGAGCAATCAGAAATTAATTGGCATCAAAAGTCTCAGCGACGAAAAATATATATAACATCATTTGAAATATTATAGAAAGAAAGTTAGTCTTCACTTTACTCACATTTAGTTGCTGTATCCGCAAGATCCACAGCAGGGAATAGGAAAGCTCCATCCGTGAATAGATTTATGTACTGAAAGGAAAAAAGTAAAGAAGAACCAACACAGCCCCCTAAAAAATTGTACTCAAAAGACGATTCACTCTTTGTTGTACGAATGCGATTCGTATAATTTATTTTTTTTACAAAATATTTATCTTAAACAGACTGTTGTACTGGTGGCTCGTAACCTTCAGGCCTATCAACGACAGCACCCTCGGAAACAACACCTTCTGTTCCTTTACCACCACCATCACCGTGCAACTCCAAGAGTCTTGACAAATCGAAACGTGGTTTCTTGAGGACCTTCACTTTGCGAATGTAAACATCGTGCAAAGGATAGATAACCTGGCACATTTTCTCGATATCCTTGGCAATGGAATCGGGAGCCAGCTTGCTAACGACTGTCTTCAGGTCGGAAGTTCCAACGTCGCGTGTAATGATCTCGGTCATCTTAGTGCGAATCTTCCTGACTTGAGATTGTTGGGCGTAGCATGTCTTACGCTGTGACATCTGGTCCTTGGCAGTGAAACCAATGCAGAACACACGCAGCAAATAGCCATCAGTGGTCTTAACATCAACATTAGCTTCGATCAGGGTCTGCCATTTCTTGACCATTGAACTAAAAGATAGCACAAATTATTAACTCACTCGTACACATTTTCCACCCCAAAAATTTACTTATTCACTCCCGTTGAAAAAAACACTTTCATACAAGGCGAAAAAAGAAAACAATCACATGTTACTCACCGGAATTTGTCGGTGGTCAAATCCATTCCATGGAAGTTTGTCAGAACATTACGTTCTTGGACATCCTCAGCTATCAAACGGAATTTGCGGAAGGAACGCTCGGCGTCAGTATCTTTTTGCAAATCTGCCAGCGAAACTTCAAACACGCGACCTTTTAATCCTTCGGACGCGATTTTTGTTCCTTGCGTACGGTTTACCAAGGTTTTGCCTATTTGGCGAGTGGTGAACATGTTAGGGGCTTTCACATCGTACCAATCCTTTCGTGAAAAAGGATCAATCACCTTCTTTTTGCCACCTTTCTTGCCTCCTTTGGAGAGACCCTTATTCTTACCAACCGCCATATTTGAGGTTTCACAAGTAAAAGACCGAATCACGTTGCTCCAATCAAAAAGGCGGATGTTGGTGCAAACGTCCACTGAACTGCAATCTGTCAAAGGGAAGTGCTCGTAAAGTATAACACTTTGCCATCACTGAATTCACTCAAAAATTATATGGTAGCATTCAAAGATAGATTATAATTCATTTAGATAATGCAATAGGGAACTATTATAATTTATTATTTTCTAACTCAATTAATATAAAAAATGACCGCCCTGACGCAGTGTGGAGGTGTGTTGTGAGTTTTAAAACTTTCATTTCCTTTTTTGAGTCGCAAACAATGCTCAAATGATAGGTAGAAGAAATTTCCTGGAGTCAGCATACAGCTGAAGGTGTCCCATCCACACGTGACCAGGCTCATCTCGGACTACCAACCATTATCTATCTTATTTATACAATTTTATTTATTAAAGCATCACTAGATATACAATAAAAATTTGCCAATCCCTTATACATAATGCATTTGCACCTTATTGCAGAGAGTTGGCATTCGATATTACCGCCAAAAAATGTAATCTTTTGGCAACGCTTCAATCAATTAAACGTCAAAGGTGTTGATACTTGATAATACATTTGCGGAAATTAAAAAAAAGAAGAAAATTTGTTTTTTTTCCTTGTAAAAAATGAGCAATTTAACCGGCGGTGATATCCAGTCTGGTCTAGAAAAATATTTTGGCTATAAGACCTTCAAAAATGACCTGCAGGAACAAGCTGTCAAGTGTGCAGTCAATAGTAAAACATATTTTCATTCAAATGCATTGCCTTGTAATCCAATAAGTATTTTAAACCATTATAGCGAACAAGGACATTTACGTGTCAATGCCAACAGGCTCCGGCAAATCGCTCTGCTTTCAATTACCAGGACTAATTGCGCAAAAAGTAACAATCGTATTTTCACCACTGCTTGCATTGATAAAGGATCAAATAGATCATCTCGAAAAAATCAAAATACCCGCTGATTCATTGAACTCAAAAATGTCCACCAAGGATCGCGAGAGAGTCATTCATGATTTGAAGAGCATAAATACAACATTGCGATTTCTCTACATAACACCTGAACAAGCGGCAACTGAATTTTTTCAGAAATTACTCAGCCACATGGTTAAGTATGAGAAAATTGCTTATATTGCTGTTGACGAAGCACATTGCGTTAGTCAATGGGGCCATGATTTTCGACGGGACTACTTAAAGCTAGGCATTCTCAGGCAGAAGTATATGCACATTCCTTGGATAGCGCTGACTGCAACTGCTTCCAAAGAGGTATACAAAGATATCCTGGAACAGCTTAAAATGAAAAGTCCAGTGGCTACATTTAAGACCCCCTGTTTTCGGGTGAACCTATTCTATGATGTCGTTTTTAAGAATTCCATTCAAGATGACTTTGAACACTTGGCCGACTATATAGTACATTGCCTAGGAAAAACACCAAAAGAAAAGATTGCATCTTCAAAAAACGACTGTGGCATAATATATTGTCGCACCAGAGAGACAACAGAACGTGTGGCTCATGGAATATCAAAACAAGGCGTCAAGGGTGTAGCCTATCACGCAGGACTCAAAACATCCGAACGGATACAAGTCCAAGAGGATTGGATGTCTGGAAAATATCCAGTTATTTGCGCAACGAACAGCTTTGGTATGGGCGTAGATAAGGCGACAGTACGATTTGTAATACACTGGGATATACCCCAAAATGTCGCTGCTTATTACCAGGAATCCGGACGAGCTGGTCGTGATGGAAAACAATCCTTCTGTCGCTTGTACTATAGTCGAGATGATGTTAAGTCTATAAACTTCCTCCTGCAGAACGACATGAAGAGAAGCAAAAACTCACAAAATACAATTGCTCTGCGTGCCATTAAAAATTTCGATGAAATGGTAAAATACTGTGAATCTATTAGTTGTAGGCACAAGCTTTTTTCTGATTTCTTTGGCGATCCGCCCCCTGAGTGTGTCAACAGATGTGACGTATGCAAAAATCCAAAAAAAATTGAAAAGGCATTGCAAACTTTTCACAAACTCTCAATGAGTTCAATATTCAAATCCGATATATGCTTACAAGATAGCTCAGATCTGTATGAAGGTAATTCCATATATACACAGCTTGTCTCTGTTATCAGTATTAACATTATTTTCTTCTTATAAAGGTGGTCGCCTTGGCCAGCAGCACTCATCTCGAAGTTATAAGGACGAAGATGGTAGCGATGACAGTGGTGAAAACTCTAGAGAATATTTGAATAAAAAGGCAAAAAAAGAAACAGAAGACTTCATTCGTAAGCAGTTTGAAATACGAAAACAGATTAGCGCTGCCAAAGCTTTAGAGAATGATCCTCAAGCTCATTTGGTGCGAGTGAAACATGCCCAATCGACAGAAACCAAAGTGTCTGGCTTGAAAAGCAATGTGCGGGAGAATTATCTGAATATGATCATAGAAGCTCTAAAGGAAAACACTGAAAAATGTAAAGCGAATGGTGATCGTCCTGAACATGACATTAAATATAAAGACTACGAAGAAATTGCGATAGATATTGAATACAAGTGCTTCACAGCGAATAAGGTAGTGACCGTCTACAGATACAGCATCAGTAAAGAGGTGCGTATTTACAATATGTATGAAAGCGTCGCGCTCTTTTTAAAATCTTTATATCATATTTGTAGATGTTTAGTATACGAAAGATGACCGAAGAGTTAGTACTCATACCGGCAATCAAAAATTATGTTCCAAAGAGCCGAAGTATCCTTGGCGGATCGGTAAAATATTTCGAACAAAAGCTAAAAGACCTACATTCATCGGCATCGGACGATGTAAAGCAAAATATAGCAGCATCCAAATCAAAATTAAATAAATCACGTAGCTATAAAAAAGATCCTAAAAAGCAAACAAATATAGATTCATTCTTCAGTTCCAAGTCGGAAACACCATCTCCAAATGAAGATGATTGTAAGCAGGAAATTAAATTGGAACCAATTGATGATGCGGAGCCCGAAACGGAATCCATATCGGACAAGGAAGAAGTTTCAATTAAAAAGGAAACAATTGAACATTGTAAGAGCGAATTGGAATTGGCGATAGTAAAAGAAAATACTTTGCGCAGTGAATTCATCAAATCAGAACCAGATGACGTGAAACAAGAACCTTCGGTTTCAAGCAGCAGAACCTCCGATAAGAAGGCAGGGTCGGAAAGTAAGGGAAAAAGTGAAAAATCTTCTTCGAAACACACGAGAAAACCTTCGACGGATGAGAGAGTCTCAAGCGATCGTAAGAAACGTAAAGCATCCTATAAATTAGAAGATGAAGAGCACATTAAAAAAACGAAAACCCAAGATACCGGCAGCTCATCCAATTCATCTAATCCACGCCGATGTACCAGTGATAAAAGCATACCCGACAAGCGTAAACCAGAAAAGTGTCTATCGGAAACGGGTAGCCCTAGAAGTTCAATTCATAAAAAAAAAGATAACGATGTTAAGGCTTCGCATGCACTGGCAAAACCAAGCTCACAATCTCACAGTCACAAGCAAAATCCGAGTTCGTCAAGCAGGGAGAAACCCAACAAAATTAGTAATATCGAGCAACATATTGCCAATACAAACTCAAAAGGTGCTCTCGCGCGAGTTGACTATGAAGAAATGAAGAAATTTAAAGCTTCTGTTGGCGATCATGTTGTCAAGTGCTTAAATCCGTATTACAAAGTAAATATCGCCAATAAGGACATATTTAAAGCTGTGGCGAAAAGAATATCACACAGAATATATTCAAAACAACTAGGTGATTTGAATAACTTGATCGAATGGAATCTAAAATGTAATATAATTTACTTTTCTGTTTGCAGGTAAAGATGAATGCAAGGAATTCGTTGAGGGTATATTTAAGAAAACGAAAATGATTTCTAGCGATGACGATATTAACGTGTTTGTCGGAGAATAAAAATATAATCAGTGTATTGAATATCATATTTGTGTGTTTAAACAAGAATACAGTCTAAATTTGGGAATGCAACGAGTTTTGAAGTGGCTTCATTTGTACGGACATGTACATTCATTAGTTTATTTATGGGAAATTAGAATGTTTAGAAGCTGGCATTCCTTCATCACACCCTTTTTCGAATCATTTTTCTCATTCATGTATCATAAATTCCATTCTAATAATTTTGATTTATTAAAGACGTGTAAAAATCATGAAAGCATATATAAATATATATTTAATTATAAGCCACTAATGTTTACACAGTCAGGTGCAACTCAAATCGATTTTATTCGTTTCGAAAGAGCAAGTGCTCAGTTTCCATTTCGTCTCAACCGCCAAAATAATACTATTGATCAATCGGGTTCACTTCCACGAGTTCCTATGGCAGTTTTTTTCTTTCATTTTGCACTTGACGTCACAGACTTCGAACAGCTGTGTTGACAAGGTCTGTGGTGTGTTAATTTGTGCAATTTAAAAAATATAATATAAAATTGTAATCTGGTCAGCATTTTGGTTGTGAAATACGGAAATCATCCGATTTCCAGTGCTTCCATAGTTGTAAGGCGAAAAAAAAGGAAACGATTCATCATATTCCATTTTAAAATAAATGGAAGAAAGTAAAAAATAAGATAAATAAATACAATTTTTCCCTAAACATAGTATAGTAAATATATTTCATGTAATTTACGCCACGGACGATATGGATCGTTGTGTTGAGTAGATAAAATAATCAATTTAAAAAACCGATTGTTGAACTTCAACCTGAAACGATTTACCGGGTGCTGCATACGTGACGTCATACGATATTTTGACACATCGAGTATATATCGTAACAATTTCCATGGCATGGTACAAGAATACGAGATGCGCTCGGTATCACTTCATACGGTGTGTTACTAGTGATTTTTTCTCGCATATCGTACACCACAAATGTGTATATATATAGAATATCTGTGCTTGGCTTTAATATGCAAAATCTACAATCAAAAAAAAAAATAATAAAATGCGTTCAACGCATTCCTATCGTATTCAACGCCAAGTGACGTCATAGGTCGATTGATTCAACTGTCAAACATACCGTCTATTCTTGTACCATGTAGTCATGTTCCATGACTTCACTTGACTACTCTTCGAAATTTCACTTTCCATTTGTCGTCTTTTACGAAGAAGTTCGACCTGACGGCAAGTCAAGTCAGTGCAAGTTGAAAATTTGTTTGGCGTACGTCAGTGCGTCGGGTGTGTTTCATCGCCCAAGTATTGTTTACAATAATTACCTAATTTCTTCAGTTTTATTTTTCCTTGATTCACATTTTTGTATTTGCTCGACTTCAATGCCGGATTAAAAGTTCATTTACTCATATGCCAATATAATATTTAGAACATTTAGAACGTGTTTTATTCGTTGTGTATATACATATATAATGTATTTTCTAGTACATATGTATTTGATTAAGTGAAGAATACAGTGCCTTGTGATAACGTTATTTATAATTGCCCGGATACGTAGTTACAATTCCATGTACAAAAATTCTTATGATTATACAAAAGTAAAGCCTACAGTGAATACCAGTTGGAAAATAAACCTACATACATACATACATATACAACATTTAAAATAAGTAATAAAATTAGCATATTAACATAAAAAAGAAATATGCAACGAAATATCATGGCGCAGGTTTCAAGAACTTTGAACAGAGATAAAGGACACCGGTATTTTTTACACATAGGTGGATTCTTGAGATTTTTATGTATACTGCACCTTGTGGGTGGAGAGACTGCAACAACAGGAGCTTCCAATCAACAGCAAAGCACACCGGGTATTTCACCATCCGTGCCATCTGCAAAGCCGCTGGTAGGATCCCTATTAGACTTTAGTCCTAATTGTACAGCTGTAACATACATATTCGAAGACCGTGGCATTCCATTGGCGGATATTCCACAAAAACCAAGCAATGGTAAGTGCATTTATAGTTACGAAAAGTTACTGATTTATTGAACAATGAACGCGTTATAAAATGTATTCACATTCATACTTATATCAATACTAGCATATTTGTATTCCCTTAAAAACATATGCAATATTGTCTTCCACCGCCACCGACGAAAGAATCCTGAATTAGAGAATAAAAAAAGGACTAGCAGGCTGACAAGAATTCCCATAAAAATGCCGTTCTTCCACTTCAACTCTCTATCCCTCTGCAACACGTTTCTTCACCCCACAAATGTCGAGAAAATCTCCTTTACCCGTACTTCTTGATTTCTTGTTCCCTTATGCTGTCTGGCTTTCGAGTGTGCAGGCAGGTACAGGTTAAGAGCGAAAATGTGAGAAAGAGAGAAAAAGTGTGGGAAGGGTAAACACCTCGTCGTTAGCTTGTCTACTTTTGAACATTGCGTCTTCCTTTCACAGTTTCCTTCAGGTATGAAGCACTGTCTTTGATTTTAAGCCAACGTACTAACGTATGTAACCCCCTCGCTTCGCACCTCAACATTCCTTCTTCTGTTTTTTTGTTTTTTTTTACGTCAGATTTACAAAAGAGAAGTGTAGGTCTTGGTCTTACAAAGATAATTATGCCTCTTATACCTGGTCTGATTCCCCACACATATCCTATCCCGATTCATACCATGAAAAGAATACAGTGATATAATGTTGCAACAGACGGGGACTGCATTGCATTAACAATTTGAAAGTGTTGGTTGAAAGAGACGATATTTTGCTCAGTAACTGGCTACCTGTTCTCCTGCTGATGAATGAAGCTAACGCATACAATCAAATGGTTCTGACCAGGTCGATTACTTTATCATTGCAACCTACATAGGATCAAGAAATGAAAGAATGTGAACGACTGGAGTGATTTACACAAACCGAACTCGATTAAATGATGAAATTCTTTAGATTTTCAGATTGCACCAATAGTTTATTTTTAACTACAAAATTCCATCCAACCAATATTAATTGTTTTGAAAGGAAACATTTACTGGAATTACAAACTATACTGTGACAAACGTGCAGACAACATTAAAACGACAAGGACGTTATATATTTAGCCAGAAACAACTGGCGACTGCTTGTTGGCGTGCGTAATTCTATGAAATTGAATATAAGAATGTGGCATCAAATGTGACAAACATACATGATAAGACAGGTTTTCTTATAGCGTCCACTTGACAACTAAATTTAACTACTACTATCTCACTTATCTTTGAGACACCTTACGGTGTTCACCTAATCTGGAGTCCCATATTTCTTTCAATTTATACCGCCTGTCGGCGAATTAAACGCATTTTCTTATTATCTTCAACGCACGCACGGGAGATGAAATGAATTTGAATGCCTATGAATAGCTGATAAGCTTTTTTACCTTTCCGAGTAATCGCTATGCATACTTAATCTGAAAAACATTCTGATGTCGGACAATTGTTTATGATACAGTGAATCTTTGTTAAATAAATGATATTACGAGTGTACGCCAACCTGAAGGCTACCTGAAGTCTAGCGCCATCATAAGAGTATCAGCCTACGGGCTCTGATGTAGGTGTGTTGTATGTACTTATGATGCATGTACATATATACCTTTATGTATGAAATATTGGAATAATATTCTAAGAAATTATATAAATTATTCGCATAGCATAGTAACGGTAAATGATCAGAGACTAAATGACACATGCAACTGTCCCTTTTTTTGTTCTAAAGGGACACTTTTTTTTTATTTACCTCAACATGGAATTTTCATTCCTGCTACGCTGCGTTTCATACATACACACATCCATGGTGAGATAAAAACGAGTGAAGTGTTTTTCTTTAAATTTTTTTCCTCCATCAGGTATTTGAAGTGTTTAAGGGAACACATAAGGAAAGGATAAGAACAAAACAAAAAAAAAATAAAAAAAAAAGTGAAATCAAAATCAAATGAAAAGTGGCGATAGAGAAAAATATAAAAGAAGCCGCCGCCTTGACTTTAGTCGTTGTATCACACAAAAATCTTGCTCACCCGTGATTTGGTAAATTGCGCGCATTCGAACGATGGGATGCGTTTCTTTTACTACCTGTATTCCTGTGGTCTGCATGTGTGCATCATTCCCCTGATATTACCTTTCCTCGTCTCCTCCTTTCTTCCAAATTCGAGATGTTCTGGTTCCGTTTATTTAAGAGAACACACACCTTGTAATTATGTATTTGAGCATTCCACTTGATCTTCGCTTGTGGCATTTCCTGAATGAATTCCTCAGCCCTATTCGTAAACTGAGAAATTTCTTAATTTTCGATGGCACAAATGTGCTGGTGTTCTTTTTCTGAAAAAAAAAAAACAGGTATCCCATGCGACGAGTATATGTATGTATGTAGGTACATATGAGTAGTAACTTTCTTTGTGAAAAAAAAAATCATTTAAGGACTCTTCACAATCACAATGGAACGTTACCTTAATCATCACCCATATGCTCATAGTTGGTGAGCCTGATTGAGAGATTCATCAGTATTATAGCTATTATTGTTATTATTTGCATTGTGTTTGTTACATCTCATTATTGTTCATTTCTCCCCAGAGATTATTTAGCTTCTTACATTTTCTCTTTCAAACAAAGGACACACAATATGGTCACCGGAAATGTACCACAATAGAATCCAGTTCTGTTCTGCAGACAGGGTTAATGCGTAATAATAACCCACAGAAATGATAATCATGGCAGTGGGATGCATGCACATTGCACAGCCATATGTACATCAGTATAAAGTAAAAAAAAGTACCTGGAAGGATGTTGGTTTTTGTCCGACACTTACATGTCTTTTGATTTCTTGATTAGCATGATGTGTCGTGGCGAATTTGTCTCAAGCAGGTTGACTCGTAAAATGCACCTGTATTCCATGGAATGAAGTGTTTATTTAATTGTAAATAAATACAACCAACAAAGGAAATATTGAATTGAGAAAATGGACTTAGCAAGAAATGAAACGTTTTCAAATATCACATACATTCAGATGTGGGCGATATATCACATACACACTTTATGTACAATATGTACAAGTGTATGCATACAAAGGATGTCAAATTACCTCTAGAAGCATCCTTATCCACTCTTCATGCGTGTATACTATGTATGTTTATATTTATATTTTCCTTCATAATTATCATTAACTTTTCTTTATATACGAATGTCATTGAGCTAAGATTTCTTTGTCATTCCTGGCTCAGAACAAAGCAAACAGACAGTTGTTACACCCACGCTTCCATATTGTGTATCATTGAATTAATGCAACTGAGGGTGCAAGTTCAATTTATACTGTCTTTTCCTATATTTCATTCTATTGTCTGCTCATATTTCCTCTGCAACCCATCGAATTTGCCATCCTGTACATCGACTGGGATACATGCTTATTCATATATATCTACTTGAAGCACTTGTCTATCATTCTCATATATGTATGCATGAGTGCATGTACAAGCTTGTGTGCAATTTTGTATCCTTTACCATTTATTTCAGTGCACCTATCCGTGTGTGTACGTACACCTCCTATTCAAAACTGCTGCGAAATAATACAGTCTCTTTGTATCTTTGAAGATTAGAGAACTTGGTTTAGTTTCTTTAGGGTTGATGATTGCATTGCAAGGTTTTACTCTTTTATTTCATTTCACTCCGTTTTCGATTTGATAAGGTAAATAGTTATGTATGAATTTTGCACTTTTATAAAAGCCAACTGTGATGATAAAAGCGTGGCATGTGATGAGAACTAAGACCAGGTCAAAAGAGTAGTCAAGTCGTTTAATCACTCGTTCATTTGACATTCCGTTTATCTTAGATAGATAGTTTTTTACATTCCTTTAGACATCTTATGTGGTTTCCAGATTTGTTTTTATTTTGTTTATATCTGGTTCATTTGTTTATTGTTGAGTATTGGTACAGCCTGACAGAGGTCTCCTTATTCATTGTAGGTGTCTGCATTTCAATGAATTCATATCGACTCGTATTTATTCACATGCAAGATACCAAATTATGCAGTTATTTTGAATGTTTAATAATTTAACTCATTTATCCATGATCTACAATAGATTCGGTATAAATTATTTTAAAGATACATGCGCATCATCGCCATACTTGACCTTCGTCAATCCAGTTCATTCATTGTAAACATTAAATCAAAATCTGTACGCATGTACTTACATTTAAGTCCACAAATAATTACCTCGCATGTAGCCAGCGTTTGAAAATCCGATTAATTGCCGAAGACCTGTGTGCATTGATTTCAGCAAATCTCAAACGTTTACAGGCACCAATTGAAATCGAAGCAACTGCGGCAAAGACAACCATGCCGCAAAGATGATCACCATCTCTAACTAAGATAAAGGCGATAACATCGAACACATTGTTAAAAAAAACACGTTCTGCGGTGATGGCATGCTTATTGGAAACAACATATAAGCAGACAACTCAATCAAATAGTGTGCACAACGAGGTGACTCATATTCGAAAAATGTTGGGTATTTTTGCATTTTCATAACTCACACATGTACATCTGAGATTTGGTGGTACAAAATCATTATATTCCGTTCCACAGACCACAAGTCATAGTCACAGCATAAAATTACATGTGTTAATGTATGTCGTCGGGCCAATGTGCTCTTCTCTCTTGATGAACTTTAGTATGATAAGTCTACTTAAAAAAAACTCCGCTTATATATCTATCTACCACAGCATGGGCGCCTATGCTTACCCCAAACATGAGCTGGTACATTTGTGTATATTTATCAAAAGTGGCTTCTGAACTTTCAACTGCAAGTAATTTTATACTGAACCGATGAAAATAATTTTTAAAGTATCTCTGCAAATGTGTACGGATAAAGCAGTTGAAATTAACGATATTTATTTATATGTAATAGCAGATTGCATTAAAATTGGGTTTTTATAGCCTTTGTGAGAGTACACATGGGAGATTGAACAACCCACAGAATACTAATGCGCTTGCCAAAATTATTATTGAAGCAATCACCTGGAGGATGTTTAACATTGCTTTGTGCTGTGGTATAAATTTGGCGATCATCTCATCAATTTGCATGTCGATACGTAAGCATATAGACATGTACAATATTTTTTTATTCATGGTTTTAAATTGACGGCCTTAGTAGTCTTCTATTTATAAATACCTACATATACACCATTGTTGAGAAGTTTTTGCGTTATGATGGATTAGCATTTCTTAAAATGTCCAGCATTTCCTTTATATATGTTTCGGTATTTCCTGTCTTCTTGTATATGCGTGCGCACGTAATTAATTCGATCTACTTTCTCATACAGTAGTAGTCATCTAGGTAAATTCTGATTGATTCCACACTTTTGTGCGATGTTTTGTGTAAAACCTACTCATATCATTCGTTTTTGTTTGTTCAATAAACCACGCGAACATTGATAATTAAACGCACATACACATTTGCAAGACGGCTAAACAAAATGCTGAACTAATTCTGAATGGTTATTATTGGTTTGTTAAAAATAAATAATGCCGATTAAAAATAGACTATTCGCAGTCGATACTGATAGCACCTGTCGATTGAAAATGAAATTTCACCGACAACGTCCTAATGAATCAATTTCCCCCATCGTTAAGGGGGGCTTGTTTTTGAAATATCTTTTCTCGCATTATTGATGTATAGTCGTGGAATTTGGACTGTTGTCATTGGCCTTTGAAATCATAAGCCTTACGCATGAACGTGTATATGTGCGTACATATAGTTTTGTTAAGTCATATCCACCCGGAAGCACAGAATACAGATCAGACGTTTGCAAATCAACCGCACCGAAACGTTTTCATAATTCTACAAGTTATCATTATTACATATTTTAAATCGTTTCGAATTCTGATTCATTCGTGATATTTAATCGCGAATCTTTCAGCTAGACGAAAGTTCACCACCAATTCTTGAATATTGTAGGCTTCTCGTATAAAAAGAGGAATGTTGAAAAAACTTAACTTCTTCATGGTAATAGGACCAGTTTTTGTACAAACGCGCATGTTTTTTTTCCCTCCAATTACCTTCCAAGTTATTTATTTGTTACTTTTTTCGTTAGCGTGTGTTATTTTTCCTTCGCAGACACTTAAGAGCGAGAACATAAATAAATAAAATCACGAAGTGACTTTAATCAGATGCTACAATGGTCCCATGCATACATACATACCACATACAAGATACATAAGAGTTTACATGAAGACCTCAGTTTCTTGGAATATGTTAGCTGGATCAAGTGTGGTTTAGCATCCAAATGAATGAAGCACTCACATGAGAGAGTCCCCAGTGCCAACAGAAAAGCATTCCAGAAAAGATTTATGAAAAAAATATAGATTTCTGTATAACAAACAAAAAAAAAATCAATACGTGAAGCAATTGCTATTGTGGAGCGTTTCTCTGTTCGTGCTTACTTACTGACATACAACAAAAAAGTACTACATGGGAATTGTTAACGCTCTGAGCACAACCAACCGTCTCACAATTAGTGTTTTTCTTCAATTTAATCGACTATTTTTTAATTAGCACCCTATTCATTGATTTTTGGATTTAAAATTGCTATTTGAGTTTAAAACGAATTCTAGTTTGATGATGACAATTATGCTATGTATCTACATGGTTGCATAGATATTCCTATCATCTGGGACCATATTTTGGGAACCCAATTAAATACCTGAACTTTCTGAAGATTGACGCATGTCTATTATCTAAATAAACATATACATAGCTACATACATGCATACATATCTATGGATGGTCTCGTCATCAATTAAAGCGCTTCAGCGACTATAGAGTGTTCAATCATAAACTTATTCAAATTGTTTTAAATTGAGATCATTGCGCGCTCAACACTGACCAATTTTGCTATCGATGTCAATTAAGCCTTATTAGGATATTTGATGTATTATTTTATTGAGTTATATTGGCAAAATACCACCGACTCCTGATAGTTTTTAGTATATCTAAATATATGTATGCAAGTGTATTTGTGTATACAGAAAGTATAACTCAAGTTTGTTCTCCATATTATTGAAGTATGTTGAATAAGAATAGCAGTTGGATTTCTTTAAGACGTGAGCAAATGTTTATATTTGTTTGTATACAACTAAGTACAAACAAAGTAAACCCCGATATCAAGAGCGATTGCTTTGGTTACTTACAAAAAATAACGAAAATGCCGGTACAGTTGGGAAAAGAATGATACTTAAGTAATAAGTCATTGTTGTATTGATTTTATTTAAAAGGTGTCCAATATACCAAGTCACCATGAACTGGGTAATGAAAACAACCCCAATTTAAACAGTTTTCACAATATAATAAACGAAACAGAAGAGAAAATTGACGGCGGTGTTTTGCAGCATTATGCTACACACAGCAATAAGGGGTTGTTTAAACAGGATCCGTGTTAGAATTCGGCATTGGTTCGTTTTCTTTTTTAAATTTTATTCAATGTTGATTTTGTATTACATTTTAAATGAAAATATGTACGCCTTTGTTGAGAAATTAGGCGGTGTGCATACGAATGTTGCTTTGGATATAACAATGAAATGTGTGTTTTATACTAAATCGTTTAATTCTTATTTATTATTTCGCAAATATGTAATTTATGTTGATCCTACATAAATAGATGCGTACTCTTTCATAACTGAATGTATCTACATACTTATGTGCATGCAAATACAAAAAAACACCCTACGTACATGTTTATATAAAAAAGTGGTGATGTACGTTTGCAATGCCGCGAACAAATTCCTTCAGTTTAAGCATTCAATTCCTTTCTTCCACTGCGCTTGTATATATACATTTTTTACGCATGTGGTACACGACATAAAACAAAAGAAACAGTCGAGTCTCTGTGGCCTTTGTCTATAGTGCCGGAACTTAGTAACGTCTAGGAAATTTCAATTTGAATGTGTGTGCACTTGTACAATCCTATTCATTTGTCTATGCACTTATTTTTAGGAAAACATTCTTATCTGGTGTAGTTCAGAGGAGCATTTTCTCCTTGAAATATTTACATATTTAAAGAAGAAGGTTTTTTCGTTATGTTTATAACATCGCATATAAATTGAAGGGTGGTCGTACACCTTAAATTGTTAAGATTAAATTACTCATGGGATGGTAGAACTGATTTTTTGTAAAAATGCGTAGATATACAAATGCGGACCGAAAAAAGGTGTAAAGTCCTTCATTAGCATGAGATTGCCTTGAATTCAGCAGGAAAGATCAGCGCTGATCATATTTTCTTTTACATTGTGTCATATTTTCTGCACATGCCATGCTACCCCCTGCTAGGGTTCGCTATAGGATTTGGGGGTAGGTGCAAAGTTTCTTTGTGACCATATTTCCTGACTGTGAGTAGATCCAACTACGCACCTACCCCCATATCCCATAGCGAGAGATAGAGGGAGGTGCCCTGAGAACTAAGGGCACTGTCTGAAATGAACTAACGCCACATAGCTTTAGATCTCATTTGACAGCGAAATAAAGCCATAATTAGATTATGTTGTAAATTCCCACTTAGAAGTTAATTAACGCCTTTATGGCTTTAATTCATCTGGCCTTACTTCATGGCACCGTAACGTACGCACTATGGTGTTGACTTGTATAATTAATTGTATAAAATACATATACGGGAAAGAAAAAGAAGAAGATATAACAACGAATTTTCTAATCTAAACATTTTGGAGCTCAGCACACAATATCCGCCCGAAAGTTTTCTATAAACATTCCCTTAATGAACACGTCTCATAGGAAATGTATAATTTAAACATAGATCGAAGATGTGTACTACATTTAGAAGTATCTGAAACACAGAACATGATCTATATATAGTATTATTATTTGTTTATTAATTCTTAAGCAATACACCATTGTAGCACTGATGTTAAGCGATACAAATTACCACTCACAGAGTTGCGGGGTGTTGTATATACGTGTACAGTGTTCACAGACCTACAAGCATACATTTGGAATATCAATTTGATCTGTCCAATTGCACAAAAAATGTACACCACCGATTACTTAAAAATGGAGCTTCATTGCCTTTGTACAACAGCATTTCTTTTCACAAATAAATTAAAACAGAATATTCATAGTATTTCAATTATGGGTACAGAGTATCATTTAAATTCATACTGATTTCTTTTATATATCTTTAAATGATGTGACGAATAATCAATTTAAATAATTATATATGTATATATGTATGGGCACATGCACACATTGTATACATATTAGCCAAAATAAACACTATTGATTCTTAACAGGGATATTTATGCATTGTATTTTTTGAGCAAGAACGTTGTATGTTTCTTTATTTTTGAATTTTCTTTACACATTTGTTGACCTGTTTGTTTTTCTTAATGTTTCCAGAAATGGTACTTAGATACTGTGAATCACCATCTGTTGGAACTTGTTGTACTTACGGAATGGAGACGAAAATGGCCATGTCTTCGCGACTACATCTGGAGAAATATTCCAGGGAAGAAATAAACAGATTATCAACTGTGCTGGGTACTAAAGCACACAAGTTTAATGGTGAGTGAATCATTATCAGTATCAGGCTAAATGCACTTGATATTATGAACTGTTATATATGCAATGTATGCAATTCGTTTTGGCATGCATAGATAATTACAAGAGCAAATTTTAGATTTAAAATTGCAAAGAATTTATTTATAAAAAGAAATGATCTTATATTTACAGATGTGTTCAATCAACTCCTCGCAAAATCTAAATCAGAATTTCATTCAATGTTCAAACGAACATACGGTCTCATATATGAACAAAATGCATATGTTTTTGCCGATCTGTTCACAGAGCTGGAAAAGTATTATTCTCGTGGAAAAGTGGACCTCGGCGAGGCAATGGATGGATTTTTCAATACACTGTTTCAAAAGATGTTCACCGTTTTAAATGCACAATACGTTTTTGACGATAAGTAAGTTCACTTCAACAGCTTCTATCTGCTATCAACTAAATTTTAAAAATACATACGTACTCGTATATAATACGAACTAACAATGTAGGTGTTAGGCTCTTAATACCGGAAGAGATGAAAGTGTTACAGACAATCTACGAAGTCTTAAGCGATTTTAGGATTGTGATAAAATAAGACGAAACTAAATATTCGTATCTCTTTTGTTTGAAAAAGAAGCCCTTTTATTAGAATCGCTCCTATCTATTGTGTTAGCAGGGAACCGCACTTTTATGTTTGCTGTTTCCCTTTATGTGTGTGATGCTTACGCATATGCATGTGCATTGAATAACCACATAATAAATACTTTATATTGTGTCACAATGATTTAAGGTAAACCACTAAAGTACACCGTCTCGCAGACTGTATTAGATTATGGTGTTAGGCAATTACTACACTTCATGAATCAATTTCTACATCTGATTTTTAACTCCGTCGCCTATAATTGGTTAGTAAGCATACATCGGTGTATGTATTTATTACAAGATATGCTTTTAAACGATTGATGAAGGAAGTTGAGTAAGAATACTGAAGGATGATAGGAAGAGATGAAATTTGCTATATTAGTGCAACTCAGGCAGAAGTTATATATCATTTTAAATATCCAATTATCTACGACAATTATTTACAAAAATGTATATTCTGTAGGTACTTAGGTTGTGTTAGTGAGCATATGAAAGGACTGAAGCCATTTGGAGATGTTCCCGATAAACTATCCGTCCAAATAAAGAGATCTTTTGTTGCAACACGAACATATGCGCAGGCATTAATGACAGCAGCTGAAGTAACGAAGAAAATGATAAATGTAAGTAAACTTCTAAGTGCTAAAAAAAACGTCACTTTATCACTGCACTCGCGGATAAGGAAAAAAAAACAAACTTAATGCAATTTTGCTTTTAATTTAGATTCGACTGAATGCAGATTGTACGGCTGCATTAACAAAAATGCAACATTGTGGAGCTTGCAAAGGTTATGCCGAGAAACCTTGTACAAACTACTGTGTGAATGTAATAAAAGGTTGTTTGCACTACTTGCACGAATTGGATATGGAATGGGACAACTTCGTTTCATTCATGGAAAAGGTTTCCGAACGATTGTTGGGATCGTTTAATATTGTAATGGTTGTGGAACCAATAAATATTAAAATTTCCGAGGCAATTATGAATTTTCAGGTGAGTTTATATTACAGTTATATTTACATAAGATTCGTACGAACGGATATCGGGCCATAAACTAGCTTGGAAACGTGAATAGAAAATATATACTCTTCAAGTTATTTTTATCTATCAGGTCAGATTTTAAACCAAACAAATGTTATAAAAAGAAAACATTGCTCGAAAATCAATTGCCATGTATTTTGTGCGTTATCAATTGAGACACTTGGCTCAAAAGTAAATAAAAGTTTTTTTTTTTAAATAAATATATGATAAGATATGATTCTGATGTCCAACAGTGATTATGATAATTTTTGATTGATTTATTGAATCCAAAAATTTCTTTTTTACTTTGCTTTCAGGACTCTGGGCAAGATATATCCAACCAAATATTCCAAGGCTGTGGAAAACCCTCACTAGGTCGAAAGAAACGTACAATAACTCATAAGCACGTAGAGCAAGCAAATAAGGCGGCGACTACAAGAGAAAACACTGAATCGGATATTCTCGATATTGATGCCAAACTTGATGATGAGATCGTCTTAAAAGAGATCTCACAGCAGCACAAACTTAAGCGGGCAGTTGAATCAGACTCTGACGATATTAGGTTATCGGATCAAGAGCGAAGCGGCCAGTCATCGAAGAGTAATGGTAGTAGTGGCGGAAGTATTCGTGGTAACAGTAACAATGGAAGGAAAAATAAGAAAAAACAGCATAACAGAAAGAACGAAGATAACGACTATGTCGACAGGGAAGCCGGTTTAGATAAACTTATAAAAGAAATTCGACAAAAAGTGAAGGATTCAAAAAAGTTCTGGTCCAATTTACCGTATCAGATGTGTAATAGTGGAAACATGACTGCTTCATCGGATGCAGATAACATGTGCTGGAATGGCCACACTGTGGACAGGTTATTATTTTTTTTCTTTTATTCATATGTTAGATACACCTAACGTAAATATTAATTTGAAGGTATATGCATTCTGTAACGACTGAGCACGGTTCATCGAATCCTGAATTCCACGGCAATCCAACAACACCGAAACAACAAAACATTGTTGCTGCTCAGTTATACTATTTGAAAACTGCAACAGGTCACTTGAAAAATGCGTATATTGGCCAAGATGTTGATTGGTCCGATCAAGGTAAGAATGATGCTGAAATATTTTATGTAAAGCATTACGCAAGTGCAGTTTCAATAATTGAAATTAAAGAAACCAAGTTTATTTTGTAATGTTTTCGCAAATTTTTGCAGAAGAACCCTACTATGGCAGTGGATCAGGATCTGGTGCAGGAATTGATGATGAAGACGACGACGATGAAGGTTCAGGACTCGGCTCATATCCATCGTCATATAAACCCACCACGACCAAGGGCAATACTGAACATCCCTCAGTGCGAGACAATAATCTAGGCAATAGTGATGATGAAGATGACGATAATGGTGACAATGGAACCGGAGATCATACTTCGGATCCTAGTAGTAATGGAGATTCAACTAGTGGAAATAGTAGAAATACTGAGGATAACGATGGAGAGAACGAAGACTTGCAAACTAATGAACCAAAATTAAACAGTGCAGGCCGACTGATCATTAGATTCGTTTGCTTAATTCCGATCTTTTTTGTGATTGGATTTAAAAGAGAGAATTAGAGGACACAGGCTTCCTGTGATTATGTCTTCAACAAAAAAAAATGTGTGTGATTTCTTTTTAAATATTAAACTCAATCTAACTGTGTAAGCGAAGTCGTCCCGCGTCGGTGTGGTTCGGATTATATTTGTATAAAATAATGGTGATCCTGAAATGTAAAAATTTTGTTCTCGAGTCTAATCGAATTAATTCGAATCACTGTCAGGGCCTTAAGATTTATTTATTTATTTCAACTGGGTAAATACATACATACATAATATGTGCACAATTTGTAGATCCCAGTTACAATTTACAAGTAACTATCAGATATACGTAATTCAGTGAACAATTGAAACAAAAAACAGTGTGTTTGTAAAAAAAATAATGTGGATGAGTGCAGTTTTATTTTAATTCTTTTCAAAATAAGAAATATTTTTTGGATATATTTACCGTAGATGTGTATGAGTATATGTGGATATATATGGTTTCAGAACTCGACAGCATTACAGCACAATTAAAAAAAAATATTTTTAACTATAAGATTTACAGGATATGATTTAACGATTATCAAAATCTTGTTAGCCATTGACATGCGTGTCTTTAGTTTTAACCATGCATCTTTATTCTTACACAGGCGCATATTTCCTTTATATCGAATATATATTATTTATGAAACGACGATCAAAGTGAAACGTTTCATTGAAGTGCTTACTTATTTGAACATTGTTTTATTAAATAATTTAACTCGATTATTACACAACATCCGTTCAGCATTTAATTATTATTATATTTTCGAATGGACATTCGGTCTATACGGATTCTCCAAAAACTCAAAAAGTATTGCTAAAATTGTCAAGTGAACTCTCAACTCACATATATATGCACTATAAATTATGATTAAGCATTTAGACACAAACGGCGCATAGTGTTTCATTTCTTCAAAGCAATTATTTAAAATATTATTTACGTAAATAGCTTAGCAGCCATCGGTTAGATCGATGAAAAGTCAATACCTATAAGTTTGTTTGAAAATCTATTTAGTTTGTGTTTTTTTTTTTCTTTTTTTTTTTTTTTGCGTTACATACCACACATGTATATGATTATGTATGTGCATATGGGACTGAATAGTATTTGTATACAAATAAAACTTTTTATAAAAATAAAATTGTATAGTATATTATATGCTCTGACATAAGTTAATGCTCTAAGTATTTATTAAATACTTATTTTATTATATGACAATGAAAATACACGTTGAATCCAATTACTTTCAGAAATACAGAACAAACAACAAGCAAAACAAAAAATGCCCTCTAACGCTTTTAGAGTAATTATTAATAAATTATTATTGGTATGTGTATCAAGAATAAACCATTTACCAAACTAGTTTAATTTTTAGCGTTAAAAAGTTAATGAGTAAGATACGGAAATAACACTTACGATCTATCATGCAATAAGATAAGAAATGGCAAATCAGCGTTATTTTAGTAAATTTTATTTGTTATTATTGAATCAAAACAAATTATATACATAGATGTAGGTGTACAATTATATTTCTAAGGACTCGCAAACAAATGTAGGAAACTTGTTTAATATCGATGTGTGTTGATATGCTAAATTATTTTGTAAAATTAAATGGATTCAAAAATGAATCGAATTTCGTAATAAATAAAAATGAAGGATGTGATTTAAGTATAACAAGAGTGTTTTATTGTTTGAATGATCTGGGGATCTGGAACTGCATCTGGGGATTTCTCAAATCTGGGAAATATGTGGCTACACTCATGGTCTTAAAGGAATGATTTAAATACATGTTCATATCCTTCAAGTTCGTATGGCATGCGGTTGCCTTTTTTTGTAGATCTGTGATATACTTACCCACGAACGTATATAATTAGAAAAGAAATAATCCAGTCTACATTCTTGCTTACAAAAAAATATATTTCATTTTGTAAATATAAAATATGAACATGGTTTTACAAACAAATTTATAAACACTGAAGTCTTGAAGGCGTTAGGCCTATACACAGTAAGGCATTATGATTCTACAGGACGAGTTTTAAAATAAACAAAAACTCCAATCAGGACTACGATAACTCCCAACACTGGCAGCACAACAGTCGAGATTTTCTTTTGGATGTCGACGTTCTCTTGTTTCCGTTCTTTCTTTTGTTTTCGGGTCTCTTTCACTTTGCCTTTTAACTGCCGCATAATTATCTAAATAAATGATGTGGAAATTATAACAACTGTTGATTATGATTTCTCGCCAATTTAAAGAATAATTTATGAGGAACAATTGATGCAGTTGGTCAATACAAACCTATGAACGAATAAATATAAATATTTATCAAAACTTGGCAGCTGTACTGATTTCTTTTTTAAATTAATACACTTTTCCGCATTTGATGACTTGTGATATGACGTGTAATCAAACACCTAGTGAAGAGCTTCCAACATATACTTTCATTTTAGTTTTTGTAGTCGCTTCCCTCTCGCCGAGATTCGTAATATATGTACGTGCGTACATTGGGGTTCCATCAGCATTGCCAGTAACTAAAATAAATTCGCATCAGATAATCCATTGCATGCAATATCTGATTGTCACATAAACATATATACACACATATATCATGTACGAATTCATATTTCCTTTATCACACCGGTTGAAGGCAGCCTTGTATTTTCTAATAATCCTTCATAAACACTTTAAAAGTTAGTACTTTTAAATTAAAAGGTATAAAATATTTTTATACCAGAAAAAATAAAGGATTTTTATCTCAATTTTCAGGTATATATTGCTTTCATTCAAAACACGTTTGTAAACACTAAAACAATCCACTTATTTGCTACTGTCTAGCAAGTCCTTGGCTTCGTTTATTTTTGCAGCTAAATAAGGAGAGCCTCCACGGTCAGGATGGTTTAACACCATTATTTTCTTGTGTGCATCCTTTATCTGCAAATTCGTTACGTTTATTACAAACAAAAAATAGTCATTTAATTTGATTTTTTACCTTTCCCTTGGTAGCAGTCGGACTAACACCAAGAATTAAGGAAGCCTCTCGTTTGTTCATTTTTGGATCGAAGCCTCCTTTGTAGTATTTTGAATTAGCTAACGATTCTGAGTCAAATTTTGGAAGATTCTTGATGGCTTCGCTAAGTTTAGTTCCCATTGCAGGCATCTGTCGCATCAAGTGTTTCCCAGCGAAACCAACTACTGCCACTCCAAGACCAGCCAATATCATGGAACTAGCCTGAAAAAAATGAAACACAATTGTTGAATTTTAGCCCTTGATTTATTAAATAACTACTTTGCACTTGCCATTATTATATTTGTTTTATTATGTAGTGTGTCCGCCTAAACAAAATTACAACTTAAAATTTCACGTTTCATAAGACACCAATCGTTGACAGCTCTTGATATCAGCTGTTATTCCCGATTCGTACAGTCGCACGCCGTATTTTATACCAATTGGTGAATACACCAATAGCCAATGATTGAATTGTCTAACAGTACAATATACTATTTTGAATGCTTGTAATTACATTCAAGTCGAACTATTTTCTCAAATATTACTCAATTTTCCTCTAATAATTCATTTTGCGTTTCAATTTTGCAAAGAAGAACCGGTACTAACTTCATGAATTGATATTTTTGACAGTTAATTATTGGTGAAAGTCAAATACAGACTGCCATAGTTCTGTCAGTAATTTTGCTTTGATTGTTGGCGGACGCTGATCTCGTCATTTCTGTGAGGCATACGTGGTTAATAAATCGTTATCATACACCGGTAGCTCCTCACTTGTTTGTTAAGATTATGTTATAGTGAAGAAAATAGCGCATTAAGAAATTAATTTAAAATGGGTACAATAAGGTATGTATGGAATGTACAGGCAAACATTTTACATGCAATAAGACTCGTTGTTTTCTAGGAATAATATCAATAAGCTCCTTTGGATTATATTGATCAATGCGTCAGTAACTCTAGCATCGCCTTCTTCAAAAAGTTTTCCAATTACAACCCTCATTAATGCGAAATGGGAACAAACGCCCTTGTATCTTGAAATCGCCGAGTATCTTTCTGATGAGAATCCAGCTTTGTTTTGGGATTTTCTGCGGGAGATCACACAACTGGAAAAGCCACTGACTCTACTTGGTAACTAACATAATTCGCTTTAAATACCTAAAATGTATTTACCTCATACTATATATATGTATCGCAGACTCAGAATCACATCAATACATATCGTCCGTGAATTTGGCAAAGAAATTGCTCGGCAATTCACAACTTCCATTGTTAAAACTGATGGTATCAATGCACAGCTTGACGCCAAGGATTCAGGCGCATTTCCAAATAGCCAAAGAAGTACTAGCTCGCGGGGATTGCGGAACTAAAAATTTCGTAACAATAAACAACGAAATTGCCTGCACAGTAAAAGAGCTAGAAATACTACTGAAGTCTGCGGGCGACTCTCCTAATGATCCGAGTAAAATTTATGGATTTGATCATATCTATCCTGGGACGGAGAACTCTACCGGAAGTGTAGTTGTTTTGTACGGCGACTTAGGATCAAGCGAGTTTGGTAAATTCCATGGTATTTTGGAGAAACTAGCCACTACTGGAGGGATTAAATACATTTGTCGTCATTATCTTCAAAAGTCATCTGGCAAAAAAGTTCGTCTTTCCGGCTATGGGGTGGAGCTGCATCTTAAATCAACGGAGTATAAGAGTCAAGATGATTCACAGAAAGTAGCCGATGAAGATGTAAGCTCTGGTGACATTGAAGAAATGGAAATCGATGGGTTTGATTTCGGGATTTTAAAGTGAGTCGATTGAATATGCCATCAAGTTATCCCACATGTCGTTGTTTTATTTAGAGGAAAATACCCGCATATGTCGCACGCCCTGGACCAGTTTCGGTACAACTTGCTAGAAAAGGATGAAGAAATAGCACCTTTAAAGGCTTGGGAATTCCAAGATCTTGGATTACAGGCCGCACAACGGATTGCTGAAATTCAGGGGGATGAAGCCTTACAGATTCTGCAGTTCACGTCACAGAATTTCCCCACACAAGTAACATAAACTATAAACCCTTCCAAAAAAGTCACGTTTCAAATTGTTATGCTACTTTTTCAGGCAAAATCTCTTCTCCAACAAACTGTCAGCGATGATTTGCGCAAAGAGATAAAGCATAATACAGATTCTCTAGGCAGGAATTTGAACATTGTCCCACCAGATGGTGCATTGTTCGTTAATGGATTATTTTTCGATGCTGATTCATTGGACTTAAGCTTACTCGTGGAGACGTTTAGAACCGAAATGCGTGTCCTTGAAAATTTATACAAAAACAGTAAGCAAACTTGGTAACGTTTGTAAGTCGAATATGCATTGAATCTCCTAAATTAGATCTTCAGGGCAAAGTAGCGTCTTCCCTGTTGACACAGGATCTATCCAGCGCATCGAAAAAGGAGTTTGCAATTGACATTCGGGATACAGCGGTTATGTGGGTGAACGACATTGAAAACGATCCTCAGTATCGTCGATGGCCAACAAGCGTGACGGATTTGCTGCGACCTACATTCCCCGGAATGCTAAGGCATATAAGAAAAAATCTATTTAATTTGGTAACAAACTAGAAATGCATTCTGGAACCTGATCAGAAATTCATGTACTTTTTCACACAGGTCCTTATCATTGACCCACTGCATCCCGATAGCCGTATGTTAATTAAGCTAGCCGAGAGCTTTGTAATACATCTTGCGCCCATAAGACTGGGTGTTGTATTCGACACAAAAACAGACTCGACAAATGCAGTGGATTACCTATCAATTTTCTGTGCCTTTAACTATGTTTCACAAAAGAAAGATTCTCGGTCTGCATTGAGTTTCTTGACTGATGTAAGTATTCCTTCCCCTGCGTATATAGTGCCATTGTTTATGTATTTTCGTTCAAAAGATATATGCGTCGGTGAAATCGACTCAAAAAGTAACCCAAAGAGATATTCGTATGCAACTGAAGAAGATATTCGATAAGTTATCGGCATCTGATCTTGATGACATTCTTAGTGAAGATTCTGACTTTGATTATGGACGAAAACTGTCCGAAGAGTTTGTACAGCGACTTGGATTTAGAGAAACACCTCAGGCTCTTTTAAACGGTGTGCCAATGCAGAAGAGTCTTTTGAATTCAGACGAGTTTGAAGAGGCTATTCTTACTGACATTATTCAGCAAACATCAGTTATGCAAAAGAGCGTATATCGTGGAGACTTAAGTGACTCGGAAAATATTATAGACTACCTAATGAATCAACCGCATGTTATGCCACGCCTAAACCAACGCATTCTATCGAGTGATGAAGTACGATTTGTTGATCTCTCCGGACATGTGCACAAAGATCTGAGTAACGTTAAGGCGTTGGCTCAATTGTCCCATCGCGACATGACTGCCACTTTAATGGATAATTTAAAGTATTTTGTGGGCAATAAAAAGTCTTCGGAGAAAATCGGAAAGAATAATATACACTTTTTGACGCTGTGGATAGTTGCAGATTTAGAAGACAGCAAAGGCAGAGAACTCTTAATTAGCGCCTTGGAATACGTGGTATTTGTTTAATTCTCGTTATATATGTTTAAGTGTGTTTTCTCATACGTATATATATTTTTTTTTAAAGAAATTCACCACCAGCGCTAGAGTGGCGTTCATACCAAATACGGAAGGCTCTTCGATTTCTAGAAAAGATAACTTGAATCGGCTGGTCTGGACTTTGTCACAAACGATTTCCGATTACAGTGGCTTAGAATTAGCATTGAAATGGTTAAGAAATCCTAAAGATGCTCTTGATGATGTACCTGTAAGTAATACTGTTTTCATTAGAGTGTACATGTAGTAACAATTTTTGACTTTCCAGGAGGAAATCAATGATGTCCTTCCATCAAGCGAGTTGCATCTAAAAATGTTACGTGTTTATAGTCAGAGAGTCTTAAGAGCTAACAAATCTGATAGAATAGTCATTGCGAATGGGAAGATCTTTGGTCCACTGGCTAATGAAGAGAAATTTACTGTTGAAGACTTCGGCTTAGTAGATCGCTGCAATACTCTTCAGTATATTGATAAAATTCGCAAATCGCTGCTTAGTTTCAGTGATGAAGGTATCATTTGTGTTCTTCAAACGTAATGCTGTCTTTTGCTAATCGGATTATCTTCAGATTTCGAAATTTCTAGCGACAGTTTGCTGAAAATTGTTGCCACCCTTATAACAAGAGAATCTAAGACGCGATTTAATGTTCCATCGGACATAAAGGAGGATCATTCGGTAGTGAAACTCCCCCCGAAGCAATTGGATCAGTTGCATTTTGACATTGTAGCTGTTTTAGACCCAGCATCGAGAAGTGCACAAAAACTTGCACCACTGTTGATACTTCTGCGAAACACAATTAACTGCCAAATGCGAGTGTTCATGTTGCCGGTATCGCAGCACAGTGATATGCCTGTTAAAAAGTAAATAACTTCTGTTTTATTATACATTTTGTAACTGTTTGCCTGTTTCTTTAGTTTTTATCGGTACGTAGTCGACACGGAGGTTCAATTCACGCCAACAGGACAACTTGCAGAAGGACCCATTGCCAAATTTAGTGGTGTGCCCGCAAACCCGTTGTTGACACAAAATTTACAGGTAATATTGGTAGTTGTTACTTATACGATTAATTTTTGATTAAACTCATTTTTTCAAGGTTCCTGAGAACTGGTTGGTGGAAGTTGTACGTTCGGTGTACGATTTGGACAACATAAAGTTGATTGACATTGGTGGGCCAGTGCATAGTGAGTTCGAGCTGGAATATCTACTTCTTGAAGGTCACTGTTTCGATTCAATGACTGGTGCACCACCAAGAGGACTTCAAATCACTCTGGGCACTAAAGACGATCCAACGATGGTTGACACAATTGTAATGGCAAACTTGGGATACTTCCAATTGAAAGCAAATCCCGGTATATGGGAACTACGCTTGAGAGACGGCAAAAGCTCAGAGATATACGATATTACAAGGTAATGTGCTTACATAAGAGAAATTACACTTACTTAACCATCCTACAAAATCGACTTCAGTGCTGATGGAATGAATGCGATACATGAAAGCAACTCAACGCGCATTATGATCAGTTCATTGCGCTCACATGTTATAAAACTGCGGGTCACCAAGAAGCCAAGTATGGCCAATTCAGATTTGCTTGGCGACGATGAGGACAACTCCAAGGGAATATGGAATTCAATAACCAGTTCTTTCAGTTCTGGCTCTGCTGATTCTGACACGGATACAATAAACATTTTTTCAGTTGCATCAGGTCATCTGTATGAACGCCTTTTGCGCATAATGATGGTCTCTTTAATGAAGCACACGAAGGTATGTACATATATATATATATAATCCTTTACGTAAATCAACCGAAAATTAACAATGCTCTATTTCAACAGTCGCCAGTTAAATTTTGGTTTTTGAAAAATTATTTATCGCCGCAATTTACCGATTTCCTGCCGCACATGTCGAAGGAGTACGGATTCCAATACGAACTTGTTCAGTATAAATGGCCAAGATGGTTGCATCAGCAAACGGAAAAGCAAAGGACCATTTGGGGATACAAGATTCTCTTCCTTGATGTTCTCTTCCCTCTCAACATTCGCAAGATCATATTCGTCGATGCGGACGCTGTAAGTTTTGAATCATCCACTTTTGATGACATGTTTAGAAGCCTTCCAATTTCGTGTGTGTAACAGATTGTTCGAGCCGATCTTAAGGAACTGAACGATTTGGATCTTAATGGTGCACCATACGCATACACGCCTTTCTGTGATTCTCGCACTGAAATGGAGGGTTTCAGATTCTGGAAACAGGGCTACTGGCGCAGTCATCTTATGGGCAGGCGATATCATATTTCCGCACTGTATGTGGTTGATTTAAAGCGATTTAGAAAAATCGCCGCTGGTGATCGCCTCCGGGGTCAATATCAAGCTCTTAGTCAGGATCCAAACAGTTTATCAAATCTCGACCAAGATTTGCCAAACAACATGATTCATCAAGTGGCCATTAAATCCCTGCCAGATGAGTGGCTGTGGTGTCAAACTTGGTGCAGCGACACTTCGTTCAACAAGGCAAAAGTAATTGACTTGTGTAATAATCCGCAAACAAAAGAGGCCAAACTAACAGCTGCTCAGCGAATTGTTCCCGAGTGGAAAAACTATGATCTCGAAATAAAAAAACTCATGGCTAAAGTGGAAGACCATGAAAATATGGAACATGATCCGCCAGTCATCACTGAAGACGCCGATATTCCAGATTCACCGAAACACAGCGAATTGTGATGCGCGAGGAAGGATTAAATTATCTAAAATTCCATACAAAATCAGATGAAAATTCGAAAATAATTAAATTGTAAGAATAAATAAAATCCACTTTTTAGATCACTGTTAAAAGAGTTGTTTTAAGATCGCACGAAATTTCTTTATTAACATTTTGTTTACTACTACCATTACAATTACTCATATATTTTGTAACAACTTATCAGCTAATACTGCCTGGATTGAGAGCCGAAACCTAGTCCCACACCTCGCATGGTATGCGTTACCTGTCTGGCGACCTCGTACTGTTGTTCCATATTAGAAAACATTGCCTGTCTAGATTTTACATCTGGGCCAGTTTTCTCACCACTTGAGGTCTCTGTAGGAGTATCTCCTGGCTTAGGAGTTGACTTTATGCCCATTAGACGCATAAATTTTGATGCAACCCTTCCATCGGAATCTTCCGAGAATGTCGCATGACCCCATTTGGCAGCCGTATCTTCACTCTTTTTGGATCCCCATATCAGTTTTCGCTTCTGCACTTGCTCAGCATATTTTGATGGGTTAATAATATTTGGATTATAATATTTTGGAAGTGATATTGGAGCACTTTCGGAAGTGCTGCCAGTGTTTAGCATCTTCGGAGCTTCCTCCTTTGGGAGAAGGCTAACAACTGCTTGGAGGTTTGGTGTAATCTTTGTCTGCGTTAGCAAATTTGTAGTAGTTACGGGTTTTTGCTCCATTTTCGACGACTGTTTCGAATCAGAAAACATTGTCTTTGTTGTATGTATTGTTGTTGATACAGTTGGTTTATTGTTGGAGGGATATTCTTTTGATGCTGATCGCGATTTGGATCTGTTGCGACTGCGATTATTTGATGAGTTTCGATCCTTGTTAGCGGGTGGTGGCGACTCTGAAGATTTTCTTTGTCGTTCACGATCATGCCTATCCCGACGATGTCTATCAGAACGATCTCTACGTTCTCTATCCACATCCCTATGATCATATTCGCGATCCCTGTGCCCATCTCGGCGTTTACGTTCATCTTTGGTGTCTCTTCTCTTGTCATAAGATTTCGCTTGTCGTCGATCACTGCGGTAGGAATTATCCCTACTGCTGCTATTAAAACGATTCCATGAACTTTCATCACTATGAGAATTCTGCACAACAAACGAAAAAGAAACAAAAAAGGAATTGATTTAGTGATTTTGTGCGATAACATACAAACGATTTCTAATGTTAACGTTTTATACAAGATTTATATAAAATATCAAGCTGTATACATATTCAATTACAACCTTTCGAAAACTGCTGTGTGCGTTCTCTCTGTGCGACGAACACTGAGATCTTTCATCCGCACAACCCCGTAAGTTCTGAAAGTGAGACAAAGAAATTGCCTACGATTAAACTGCCAAATAAAGACAACATAATTGATTATTATAATGGAATAAAATTTCGAAATTTGCTTTATGTATATCGACGCATCTATTTTCGTCCCAAAATTATTAAGAAGAATGTATGTATGTGCATTTATCTCTAAACCTTATGCACCATATTTTATCCTGGAATAAAACGGTTAATCTGAATGATCTTTATACTCACGTTCTGAGGAAAGTTTTGATTTTGACACGGGTATTATGGTCAGGCAACACAGTACAGTAGTAAGTCTAAATCTTTTGCAATTGCGTTTGCACATAGACAAACTTCTATTTATCATCTTGTGTGATGTTTAGATGGGTAGTAGGTTGATTTTGAGAATTACACATAATAACACAGTGGATTTTTGTTAATACAATCATTTTAAGATAGTTTTGTAATCTTATGTTCTACTCTAAATTATATAGGTATGTACATATTGTAGCGTGTGTATATTGTTTTGTTACTAAAACAAGATACATCACTTTTACATCATTTTCGTATAATTTAATTTTCTAAGTCACAATAAAAAGATAAAAATAGTTTCGGGACGCATTTATGTATGTAGTTCTATTCAAAGAATTTATTTTTTTTGTATATATATATTTACTATGCTATAATTTAATTAAAATTGGTTACCTCTTCTTTGGGCCGTCGACTTGAGTCTCCTTTACTCCGCTTATAGGGATCAATAGCATTCGCCGGACAGCATTCAGCCTAAAGAATTGGCAACTATTCAGAAACAGCAAACTGTGTTATTTACTTTAATACTAATAACAAAGTTTATTATATTGGTGATATACAATGTATGTAGTTAGGAATGGGGAGATTAGGGATCTCGAAAGATTCAACATATGTAGACATTCCCTGTTTTCATGCTAGAATACATAATATAAATCACAAGCATGTGTTTCAGCCCGGAGTCCAATATTCCAAAATATTAAATAATTTAAACATGGAAAGCAACTTTTATTGATTTGTTGCAGATCAAAAGGAGACGCCATTTTATTTGAATTCCCTCATTCGACTTTTTTAATAGTATCCTTACAAGTTCAAATATTTAGAAAGCAAATAAGTATTTACCACATTTCGTTTAGGAGACTCCTCACGCTCTTCTTCGCTGCTATAATTTACCAATCCCTCCATTTTCTTTCAATTCCGAGACCTTTTTTCGCTCTTAATTATATTTCCAACAAACTTCACAATATTAAATCGAATTTAACCAGCTGAAGTCACCACATTGATATATTTCTCATATGGTGTATGCCATTTTCAATCAATATGTACACTTTTGACATCTCTAAATATGTATATGATTCTACTACATTAAGGGTAAGATAGGACTGACATCCTGAATCTATATGTGGTTTTATTTCATAGTACACATTATAACCGGATCTTCAGAGCTTCGTTTCATTTTAAATAATATTTTAAGAATATTCGTGTATAATCAGATATTCAGACATTGATTTCGATTAATATTATGTAATAATATATTTTCACTTTTACCTTAATTGTAGTTATCAATGGTTTTACTAAATTAAATACACTCTTTGTTTGTATTGTTTATTTAACTTTGACAAGGTTTTGTCCATTTATCATTTCAATAGAACCAAGAAAAGGATTTTTTCACATGTTTGCAGAATAGAAATAAATATAAAGTATCGCCTTGATGTAACGTATACCTAATGACTTTCATACGTCAAAAAAAATTCTCTAGTTGTCATAGCATTTTGAGCAGACATTTTAGGGTGTTGTTGGTATTGGTTGTGTGATTCACTGTTAAATTTGGATATCTAAATTCTGTGGATATTTCTTTAGGAAATAGTATTATTTATGAAATGGCCGCAACATTAAAGCCCTATTTAACAGCGGTTCGGCACACGTTGACTGCCGCAATGTGCTTAACAAACTTTTCATCGCAAGTGGTTGAAAGGCATAACAAGCCCGAAGTCGAGGTACGAAGCAGTAAGGAGCTAGTCCTCACGCCCGTCGTTATCTCGCGCAATGAAAGGGAACGTGTATTAATTGAAACCAGTGTGAACTCGGTACGAGTGAGTATTGCAGTTAAACAGGCGGATGAAATTGAGAAAATATTGTGCCACAAGTTCACACGGTTCATGATGAGGCGTGCCGAAAGTTTCGTAATCCTTCGACGAAAGCCGATTGAGGGATACGATATCAGTTTCCTTATAACCAATTTTCACACGGAACAGATGTATAAGCATAAACTAGTGGATTTTGTTATTAATTTCATGGAAGAGATCGACAAGGAAATTAGCGAAATGAAGTTAGCAGTCAACGCTAGAGCACGTATTTGTTCAGAAGAATTTCTGAAGCGCTTTTAATTCTAAGCCATTCCGAGCTGCATATGTATATTCACTTTCACAAAATCGATAAATGACGATTAAAATATATCTATATACCTACTCCTTTTTTAAATTCGTAGAAGAAATAAAATTGTTGTTTACTTTAAAATGGATATTAATTAGTTTAATTGCATTGTAAAGCGTCTCAACGAGATACATGTGTTGTGGGTATTAAATTGCGGATCACAGATCGTATATATTCAACGCGATGGGGGTATCCCAAGTCCTTCGAATTCTATTGCTGCATTTATTGCCTGCTGATCGAAAAAGTTCATATCGCCTTCAAGTATTGATATTATATTATTGTTGCTGCGGAGAACAGGACGAATTGGTGATTGTTGCCTTGGCTGTAAACCATGTGACTCAATGGCCATGCTAATCGCTGATTCCTCCAAAAGTTCCGAAACATTATCTTGAAGACTTCCATCGACGATGTTATTCAGAAAATTATCGAATTCACACCAAATAATTGTATTGCGCTGCCATTGATTCAACTCTTCATCCGTCATTAAACCTATAAAATATTATTTCGTTTACAAATTAAAGATATAGGAGTGCTTTAATATTTACAATTGCTTTTGTTTACACATTTTACCAAATGCATATTAAACTAAATTTTAGTTTAAAAATGAAAATATCCGAAAAAAGTTTTTGTTACAAATTTCTATGCTGTTGTTTTGGCTTTACATGTGACAGTTGACTGAAAATATTTGACAGTTGAATGAGTATGTTCACTCGTACACTAGTTTGAGTATCTTCCATTTTTCCATTCATTGTTGAAAGTGGAAACTGACTATTTTGAAACAAATAAAGTTAAAAAGAAAGTTATTTATGCATTTGTTTAAGAGAAAATCTTAGAAAGAAGTGTACAAATAGTAATATTATGTGGCCGATGTAACTGCATGTTACAAACATGAAAATAAATTTGTGATCATTTGAAGTGGAATTTGGACGAACCCGCAGACAATTTGACAATTTGAATCTAACCAAAAAATTGTGTCGAGTAATAGGTTTTCACCAACCGGATCGTGTTTTTTTTTTACAGTGATATAAAATGTTTTCGCGAATCGGAAACTTTCGCACAATATACCGAAGTGCGTATTTGTGCGCACAAAATCGGTCAACTTGCTTGAGCAGACAAGTTATACGGCAATCAGAATTTATTACAAAACCACGATACCTAAGTGTCATCCGTTCAAGAAATTTCTGTAGCTCGAGAAAAAATGATGATGAAACTGGCGAAGGCAATGCATACGTTATCAATAAGGATCCCCAGCTTCCTGCTACAGTTGCCGTTCCAGAAGTATGGCCGCATGTACCGCTTCTAGCCACACGCAGAAATCCAGTATTCCCCAGATTTATGAAAATTCTAGAAGTTAGTATTATACCATCCTTATCTATGTAAATATATTTAATTGTGTTTTATTTTGTAAGGTAACAAATCCAATGGTCATTGATTTAATCAGAAGAAAAGTAAGACTGAATCAACCTTATGTGGGGGTGTTCATGAAGAAGGATAGTGAAAATGAATCGGAACTGGTACAAAATCTGGATGAGGTCTATCAATATGGAACATTCGCGCAAATACAAGAACTTCAAGACTTAGGCGATAAGCTGAGAATAGTCGTGGTGGCACATAGAAGAATAAAAATTAATGGACAAATATTGGAAGATCTGGAAAAAGACTCAAAAGGTTTGTTAATTGAAAACTATTTTTTTTGTTAAAAAAAAAAGGTTTCGTAGATATAAATATGTCGCATGTATCACTATAAGAGTGTCATGTATCAATTTGAAATATAGAAATGAGTATCCATTACCCGATGTTTAATGTTAAATTGAACGTCTCAGTTGATGACACAGATATAGATCGACGTAAACGAAAGCCACGAATAGCTCGAAATAGCAAAGCAAATCGGCAGGAGCAAGTCGAAACACAAATATCCCAACAATCGCCAAGTCCTCCGCAAGAAGCAGCATCAACGCCAGATAAAGATGAACAAAAACCGACTGAAACACTTGTATCGCCACAACCAGTTTTAATGGTGGAAGTGGAAAATGTTAAACATGAACCGTATACACAAACTGAAGAAGTGAAGGCACTTACACAGGAAGTCATCAAAACCATCCGTGATATAATTACAATGAATCCATTATACAGGTTATCTTTAAAATAGAATATTCTTAAATATTATATGATTACGTTTGTTTTTTTGTGCATTTTTCAGAGAAAGCTTACAGCAAATGTTGCATCAGAATCAACGAGTTGTTGACAACCCTGTGTACCTCTGTGACTTAGGTGCTTCATTGTCAGCCGCAGATCCAGAGGAGCTGCAAAAGATAATGGAAGAAATGGATGTGAGAAGCAATTCATTAAATCACAAAGCACTTGCCAGCACTAAATTAACATCACTTTTTTTATGCAGATTCCAAAAAGATTGCTGTTGGCGCTAGCTCTTCTTAAAAAGGAGCTGGAGCTATCAAAACTTCAACAAAAAATCGGTCGGGAAGTTGAAGAAAAAGTTAAGCAACAGCATCGAAAATATATACTTCAGGAGCAACTTAAGGTTATCAAAAAAGAACTTGGTATAGAGAAAGATGACAAGGATGCGATTGGGGAGAAATATAGGGAAAAGCTAAAAACTAAAATCGTACCTGAAGCTATAATGGCTGTAATCGATGAGGAACTGAACAAATTAAACTTTCTGGAGAGCCATAGTTCTGAGTTTAAGTAAAATAAGCAATTTTCCATCATATAACTTGTTTCTTAATTGACAGCGTATCTGTTTTAGCGTAACACGAAACTATTTAGATTGGTTAACTTCACTGCCATGGGGCGTAACGAGCGAAGAGAACTTAAGTTTAGAACAAGCAACAAGCATTCTTGAGGAAGATCATTATGGCATGGAAGATATTAAGAAAAGGATTTTGGAATTTATCGCAGTCAGCCAGCTGAAGGGAAGCACTCAGGGGAAAATCCTTTGTTTCCATGGACCACCGGGAGTTGGCAAAACGAGCATAGGTTAGTGTTATATGTAAATATGTTCGATGATATAATACAAATTCATTCACGTCTAGCAAAATCAATTGCAAGAGCCTTGAATCGTGAATATTTCCGGTTTAGTGTTGGCGGTATGACCGACGTAGCTGAAATCAAAGGACACAGGCGCACATATGTAGGGGCTATGCCTGGAAAACTAATTCAGTGCTTGAAGAAAACCAAAACAGAAAACCCGTTGGTTTTAATTGATGAAGTTGACAAAATTGGAAAGTAAGTATTTTATGTAGGCAAAACAAAACAAAAACATACTTCTTTTCACGCTATTTGTTTTAGAGGCTACCAGGGTGATCCAAGCTCGGCACTTTTAGAACTCTTAGACCCGGAACAGAATGCCAACTTCCTCGATCATTACTTGGATGTACCAGTCGACTTATCTCGAGTTCTATTTATTTGCACGGCGAATGTGACTGATACTATTCCAGAGCCATTGCGAGACCGTATGGAGATGATTGAAATGTCAGGTAAAATGGATTCTAGGTATGAGAAGTTCAATATTTATAACTGGACACATTTCAAGGCTATGTTGCTGAAGAAAAGGTCGCGATAGGAAGGCAATACCTTATACCTCACGCAATGACAGAATGTGGAATTAAAGAAACCCAACTGAAAATCACTGAAGAAGCATTGAATACTTTGATAAGGAGCTATTGTAGGGAGTCTGGAGTGAGAAACTTGCAAAAGCACATAGAAAAGGTAAATTAAATAAAAAATGATTAAATTACGTACACAATATATTGAAAGCCTTCTACTGAACAGGTCGTGCGAAAAGTGGCTTATAAAATTGTCAAAAATGAAGGTGATTCCTTTGAAGTTAAAAACGATAACCTCACGACCTTCCTGGGTAAACCCATATTCTCTCAAGAAAGAATGTACAAAGAGACTCCGCCCGGTGTGGTTATGGGCTTAGCGTGGACTGCAATGGGCGGTTCATCATTGTATATTGAAACTGAAATGCGCAAGTCGAATAACACTGGTAAAGACTCAGACAATGGGTCTCTTTATCTAACAGGACATTTAGGTGATGTTATGAAAGAATCTGCACAAATCGCTCTAACGGTCGCAAGAAACTATCAGCGTTCATTGAGTAAAGAAAACACGCGCCTAGAAAAGAGGTGAATTCAATTATTTGTTATATTTTATATATAGTCTCACGGTTATGATTATTATTTCTTAGTCATATACATCTGCATGTGCCTGAAGGTGCAACTCCAAAGGATGGCCCAAGCGCCGGCATTACTATTGTGACCGCCTTGATGTCGTTAGCGAATAAAAAACCAGTTCGCCAAAACATTGCCATGACTGGCGAGGTCTCGTTGAAAGGAAAGGTTTTGCCAGTAGGTGGAATTAAGGAGAAAACTATAGCGGTGAGATACTCTATTATATTATGGCCACCAGTTGACTATACCATCATTTCTATATATGTTTCTTTAGGCCAAGCGCAGTGGCGTAACATGTATGATATTACCAGAAGAAAATAAGAAAGACTTTGCAGAACTGCCAAGTTTTATCACTGAAGGTCTAGAGGTCCATTTTGCGTCCACTTATGATGACGTCTACAAAATTGCATTTTCCTCCAGTTAGAATTAAAATGTTGCGGCTACTTTATTTGTTTTAATTAAATGTTCTTATACTACAGACTCTTAGGCAGGACGTAAAATTAAAACTGTTAAATTAAAAAGATGTTTGTTTTCATTTTATTCCGCATTGTCTATTTAGCAAGACAGCTACTTATCCACTCGTATGTACAAACCAGGACTCCACATCGTAGACCCTACGAAACGATTCCAATAACTATCCACGTCCGATTCTGGAGTTGGATCAACAATGGTTCATCGATGCCTCCTTGACAGGAATCGCGGCCACCTTCAGCGGCTCCAGCACATAAAAGTGTATCTTCAGATGCAGTCCATGGTATCTGATTTGAGCAAAATACGTCGAAACACATGACCACAGGTGTACACAGGTCGGAGGTACGCCTAGTTTGGCCGCTGTGCCAGTTGGAAGATGAGCTAGGATAAGGCTGAAAATGCCTTACTATACACTGTCTATTTTTTCAGGTGAAAATCTCGATGTCGTCGGGTTGACTCCAAATGCATTTGATTCGATTAATAGACACTAGACAACATACCCACAGGTGTACAAGAGTCGTAGGTAGCCTAGTTTGGCCGCTGTGCCAGTTGGAAGATGAGCTAGGATAAGGCTGAAAATGCCTTACTATACACTGTCTATTTTTTCAGGTGAAAATATCGATGTCGTCGGATTCACTCCAAATGCATTTGATTCGATTAATAGACTCTAGACAACATACCCACAGGTGTACAAGAGTCGTAGGTAGCACAGTTTGGCCGCTGTGCCAGTTGGAAGATGAGCTAGGATATAGTGTCTATTTTTTCAGGTGAACATATCGATGTCGTCGGATTCACTCCAAATGCATTTGATTCGATTAATAGACACTAGACAACATACCCACAGGTGTACAAAAGTCCTAGGTATCCTAGTTTGGCCGCTGTGCCAGTTGGAAGATGAGCTAGGATAAGGCTGAAAATGCCTTACTATACACTGTCTATTTTTTCAGGTGAAAATCTCGATGTCGTCGGATTCACTCCAAATGCATTTGATTCGATTAATAGACACTAGACAACATACCCACAGGTGTACAAGAGTCGTAGGTAGCCTAGTTTGGCCGCTGTGCCAGTTGGAAGATGAGCTAGGATAAGGCTGAAAATACCTTACTATACACTGTCTATTTTTTCAGGTGAAAATCTCGATGTCGTAGGATTCACTCCAAATGCATTTGATTCGATTAATATACACTAGACAACATACCCACAGGTGTACAAGAGTCGTAGGTAGCCTAGTTTGGCCGCTGTGCCAGTTGGAAGATGAGCTAGGATAAGGCTGAAAATGCCTTACTATACACTGTCTATTTTTTCAGGTGAAAATCTCGATGTCGTCGGGCTCACTCCAAATGCATTTGATTCGATTAATAGACACTAGACAACATACCCACATGTGTACAAGAGTCGTAGGTAGCCTAGTTTGGCCGCTGTGCCAGTTGGAAGATGAGCTAGGATAAGGCTGAAAATACCTTACTATACACTGTCTATTTTTTCAGGTGAAAATTTCGATGTCGTCGGATTCACTCCAAATGCATTTGATTCGATTAATAGACACTAGACAACATACCCACAGGTGTACAAGAGTCGTAGGTAGCCTAGTTTGGCCGCTGTGCCAGTTGGAAGATGAGCTAGGATAAGGCTGAAAATGCCTTACTATACACTGTCTATTTTTTCAGGTGAAAATATCGATGTCGTCGGATTCACTCCAAATGCATTTGATTCGATTAATAGACACTAGACAACATACCCACAGGTGTACAAGAGTCATAGGTAGCCTAGTTTGGCCGCTGTGCCAGTTGGAAGATGAGCTAGGATAAGGCTGAAAATGCCTTACTATACACTCCCTATTTTTCCAGGTGAAAATCTCGATGTCGTCGGATTCACTAAAAATGCATTTGATTCGATTAATATACACTAGACAACATACCCACAGGTGTACAAGAGTCGTAGGTAGCCTAGTTTGGCCGCTGTGCCAGTTGGAAGATGAGCTAGGATAAGGCTGAAAATGCCTTACTATACACTGTCTATTTTTTCAGGTGAAAATCTCGATGTCGTCGGATTCACTCCAAATGCATTTGATTCGATTAATAGACACTAGACAACATACCCACAGGTGTACAAGAGTCGTAGGTAGCCTAGTTTGGCCGCTGTGCCAGTTGGAAGATGAGCTAGGATAAGGCTGAAAATACCTTACTATACACTGTCTATTTTTTCAGGTGAAAATCTCGATGTCGTAGGATTCACTCCAAATGCATTTGATTCGATTAATAGACACTAGACAACATACCCACAGGTGTACAAGAGTCGTAGGTAGCACAGTTTGGCCGCTGTGCCAGTTGGAAGATGAGCTAGGATATAGTGTCTATTTTTTCAGGTGAACATATCGATGTCGTCGGATTCACTCCAAATGCATTTGATTCGATTAATAGACACTAGACAACATACCCACAGGTGTACAAAAGTCCTAGGTATCCTAGTTTGGCCGCTGTGCCAGTTGGAAGATGAGCTAGGATAAGGCTGAAAATGCCTTACTATACACTGTCTATTTTTTCAGGTGAAAATCTCGATGTCGTCGGATTCACTCCAAATGCATTTGATTCGATTAATAGACACTAGACAACATACCCACAGGTGTACAAGAGTCGTAGGTAGCCTAGTTTGGCCGCTGTGCCAGTTGGAAGATGAGCTAGGATAAGGCTGAAAATACCTTACTATACACTGTCTATTTTTTCAGGTGAAAATCTCGATGTCGTAGGATTCACTCCAAATGCATTTGATTCGATTAATATACACTAGACAACATACCCACAGGTGTACAAGAGTCGTAGGTAGCCTAGTTTGGCCGCTGTGCCAGTTGGAAGATGAGCTAGGATAAGGCTGAAAATGCCTTACTATACACTGTCTATTTTTTCAGGTGAAAATCTCGATGTCGTCGGGCTCACTCCAAATGCATTTGATTCGATTAATAGACACTAGACAACATACCCACATGTGTACAAGAGTCGTAGGTAGCCTAGTTTGGCCGCTGTGCCAGTTGGAAGATGAGCTAGGATAAGGCTGAAAATACCTTACTATACACTGTCTATTTTTTCAGGTGAAAATTTCGATGTCGTCGGATTCACTCCAAATGCATTTGATTCGATTAATAGACACTAGACAACATACCCACAGGTGTACAAGAGTCGTAGGTAGCCTAGTTTGGCCGCTGTGCCAGTTGGAAGATGAGCTAGGATAAGGCTGAAAATGCCTTACTATACACTGTCTATTTTTTCAGGTGAAAATATCGATGTCGTCGGATTCACTCCAAATGCATTTGATTCGATTAATAGACACTAGACAACATACCCACAGGTGTACAAGAGTAGTAGGTAGCCTAGTTTGGCCGCTGTGCCAGTTGGAAGATGAGCTAGGATAAGGCTGAAAATGCCTTACTATACACTCCCTATTTTTCCAGGTGAAAATCTCGATGTCGTCGGATTCACTAAAAATGCATTTGATTCGATTAATATACACTAGACAACATACCCACAGGTGTACAAGAGTCGTAGGTAGCCTAGTTTGGCCGCTGTGCCAGTTGGAAGATGAGCTAGGATAAGGCTGAAAATGCCTTACTATACACTGTCTATTTTTTCAGGTGAAAATCTCGATGTCGTCGGATTCACTCCAAATGCATTTGATTCGATTAATAGACACTAGACAACATACCCACAGGTGTACAAGAGTCGTAGGTAGCCTAGTTTGGCCGCTGTGCCAGTTGGAAGATGAGCTAGGATAAGGCTGAAAATGCCTTACTATACACTGTCTATTTTTTCAGGTGAAAATCTCGATGTCGTCGGATTCACTCCAAATGCATTTGATTCGATTAATAGACACTAGACAACATACCCACAGGTGTACAAGAGTCGTAGGTAGCCTAGTTTGGCCGCTGTGCCAGTTGGAAGATGAGCTAGGATAAGGCTGAAAATGCCTTACTATACACTGTCTATTTTTTCAGGTGAAAATCTCGATGTCGTCGGATTCACTCCAAATGCATTTGATTCGATTAATAGACACTAGACAACATACATACAGGTGTACAAGAGTCATAGGTAGCCTAGTTTGGCCGCTGTGCCAGTTGGAAGATGAGCTAGGATAAGGCTGAAAATGCCTTACTATACACTGTCTATTTTTTCAGGTGAAAATCTCGATGTCGTCGGATTCACTCCAAATGCATTTGATTCGATTAATAGACACTAGACAACATACCCACAGGTGTACAAGAGTAGTAGGTAGCCTAGTTTGGCCGCTGTGCCAGTTGGAAGATGAGCTAGGATAAGGCTGAAAATGCCTTACTATACACTCCCTATTTTTCCAGGTGAAAATCTCGATGTCGTCGGATTCACTAAAAATGCATTTGATTCGATTAATATACACTAGACAACATACCCACAGGTGTACAAGAGTCGTAGGTAGCCTAGTTTGGCCGCTGTGCCAGTTGGAAGATGAGCTAGGATAAGGCTGAAAATGCCTTACTATACACTGTCTTTTCAGGTGAAAATATCGATGTCGTCGGATTCACTCCAAATGCATTTGATTCGATTAATAGACACTAGACAAGAGTAGTAGGTAGCCTAGTTTGGCCGTTGTGCCAGTTGGAAGATGAGCTAGGATAAGGCTGAAAATGCCTTACTATACACTGTCTATTTTTTCAGGTGAAAATCTTGATGTCGTCGGATTCACTCCAAATGCATTTGATTCGATTAATAGACACTAGATAACATACCCACAGGTGTACAAGAGTCGTAGGTAGCCTAGTTTGACCGCTGTGCCAGTTGGAAGATGAGCTAGGGTAAGGCTGAAAATGCTTTACTATACACTGTCTATTTTTTCAGGTGAAAATCTCGATGTCGTCGGATTCACTCCAAATGCATTTGATTCGATTAATAGACACTAGACAACATACCCACAGGTGTACAAGAGTCGTAGGTAGCCTAGTTTGGCCGCTGTGCCAGTTGGAAGATGAGCTAGGATAAGGCTGAAAATGCCTTTCTATACACTGTCTATTTTTTCAGGTGAAAATATCGATGTCGTCGGATTCACTCCAAATGCATTTGATTCGATTAATAGACACTAGACAACATACCCACAGGTGTACAAGAGTCGTAGGTAGCACAGTTTGGCCGCTGTGCCAGTTGGAAGATGAGCTAGGATATAGTGTCTATTTTTTCAGGTGAACATATCGATGTCGTCGGATTCACTCCAAATGCATTTGATTCGATTAATAGACACTAGACAACATACCCACAGGTGTACAAAAGTCCTAGGTATCCTAGTTTGGCCGCTGTGCCAGTTGGAAGATGAGCTAGGATAAGGCTGAAAATGCCTTACTATACACTGTCTATTTTTTCAGGTGAAAATCTCGATGTCGTCGGATTCACTCCAAATGCATTTGATTCGATTAATAGACACTAGACAACATACCCACAGGTGTACAAGAGTCGTAGGTAGCCTAGTTTGGCCGCTGTGCCAGTTGGAAGATGAGCTAGGATAAGGCTGAAAATACCTTACTATACACTGTCTATTTTTTCAGGTGAAAATCTCGATGTCGTAGGATTCACTCCAAATGCATTTGATTCGATTAATATACACTAGACAACATACCCACAGGTGTACAAGAGTCGTAGGTAGCCTAGTTTGGCCGCTGTGCCAGTTGGAAGATGAGCTAGGATAAGGCTGAAAATGCCTTACTATACACTGTCTATTTTTTCAGGTGAAAATCTCGATGTCGTCGGGCTCACTCCAAATGCATTTGATTCGATTAATAGACACTAGACAACATACCCACATGTGTACAAGAGTCGTAGGTAGCCTAGTTTGGCCGCTGTGCCAGTTGGAAGATGAGCTAGGATAAGGCTGAAAATACCTTACTATACACTGTCTATTTTTTCAGGTGAAAATTTCGATGTCGTCGGATTCACTCCAAATGCATTTGATTCGATTAATAGACACTAGACAACATACCCACAGGTGTACAAGAGTCGTAGGTAGCCTAGTTTGGCCGCTGTGCCAGTTGGAAGATGAGCTAGGATAAGGCTGAAAATGCCTTACTATACACTGTCTATTTTTTCAGGTGAAAATATCGATGTCGTCGGATTCACTCCAAATGCATTTGATTCGATTAATAGACACTAGACAACATACCCACAGGTGTACAAGAGTAGTAGGTAGCCTAGTTTGGCCGCTGTGCCAGTTGGAAGATGAGCTAGGATAAGGCTGAAAATGCCTTACTATACACTCCCTATTTTTCCAGGTGAAAATCTCGATGTCGTCGGATTCACTAAAAATGCATTTGATTCGATTAATATACACTAGACAACATACCCACAGGTGTACAAGAGTCGTAGGTAGCCTAGTTTGGCCGCTGTGCCAGTTGGAAGATGAGCTAGGATAAGGCTGAAAATGCCTTACTATACACTGTCTATTTTTTCAGGTGAAAATCTCGATGTCGTCGGATTCACTCCAAATGCATTTGATTCGATTAATAGACACTAGACAACATACCCACAGGTGTACAAGAGTCGTAGGTAGCCTAGTTTGGCCGCTGTGCCAGTTGGAAGATGAGCTAGGATAAGGCTGAAAATGCCTTACTATACACTGTCTATTTTTTCAGGTGAAAATCTCGATGTCGTCGGATTCACTCCAAATGCATTTGATTCGATTAATAGACACTAGACAACATACATACAGGTGTACAAGAGTCATAGGTAGCCTAGTTTGGCCGCTGTGCCAGTTGGAAGATGAGCTAGGATAAGGCTGAAAATGCCTTACTATACACTGTCTATTTTTTCAGGTGAAAATCTCGATGTCGTCGGATTCACTCCAAATGCATTTGATTCGATTAATAGACACTAGACAACATACCCACAGGTGTACAAGAGTAGTAGGTAGCCTAGTTTGGCCGCTGTGCCAGTTGGAAGATGAGCTAGGATAAGGCTGAAAATGCCTTACTATACACTCCCTATTTTTCCAGGTGAAAATCTCGATGTCGTCGGATTCACTAAAAATGCATTTGATTCGATTAATATACACTAGACAACATACCCACAGGTGTACAAGAGTCGTAGGTAGCCTAGTTTGGCCGCTGTGCCAGTTGGAAGATGAGCTAGGATAAGGCTGAAAATGCCTTACTATACACTGTCTATTTTTTCAGGTGAAAATATCGATGTCGTCGGATTCACTCCAAATGCATTTGATTCGATTAATAGACACTAGACAAGAGTAGTAGGTAGCCTAGTTTGGCCGTTGTGCCAGTTGGAAGATGAGCTAGGATAAGGCTGAAAATGCCTTACTATACACTGTCTATTTTTTCAGGTGAAAATCTCGATGTCGTTGGATTCACTCCAAATGCATTTGATTCGATTAATAGACACTAGACAACATACCCGCAGGTGTACAAGAGTCGTAGGTAGCCTAGTTTGGCCGCTGTGCCAGTTGGAAGATGAGCTAGGATAAGGCTGAAAATGCCTTACTATAATACACAGTCTATTTCTTCAGGTGAAAATCTTGATGTCGTCGGATTCACTAAAAATGCATTTGATTCGATTAATAGACACTAGACAACATACCCACAGGTGTACAAGAGTCGTAGGTAGCCTAGTTTGGCCGCTGTGCCAGTTGGAAGATGAGCTAGGATAAGGCTGAAAATGCCTTACTATACACTGTCTATTTTTTGAGGTGAAAATATCGATGTCTTCGGATTCACTAAAAATGCATTTGATTCGATTAATATACACTAGACAACATACCCACAGGTGTACAAGAGTCGTAGGTAGCCTAGTTTGGCCGCTGTGCCAGTTGGAAGATGAGCTAGGATAAGGCTGAAAATGCCTTACTATACACTGTCTATTTTTTCAGGTGAAAATCTCGATGTCGTTGGATTCACTCCAAATGCATTTGATTCGATTAATAGACACTAGACAACATACCCACAGGTGTACAAGAGTCGTAGGTAGCATAGTTTGGCCGCTGTGCCAGATGGAAGATGAGCTAGGATAAGGCTGAAAATGCCTTACTATACACTGTCTATTTTTTCAGGTGAAAATCTCGATGTCGTCGGATTCACTCCAAATGCATTTGATTCGATTAATAGACACTAGACAACATACCCACAGGTGTACAAGAGTCGTAGGTAGCCTAGTTTGGCCGCTGTGCCAGTTGGAAGATGAGCTAGGATAAGGCTGAAAATGCCTTACTATAATACACTGTCTATTTTTTCAGGTGAAAATATCGATGTCGTCGGATTCACTCCAAATGCATTTGATTCGATTAATAGACACTAGACAACATACCCACAGGTGTACAAGAGTCGTAGGTAGCCTAGTTTGGCCGCTGTGCCAGTTGGAAGATGAGCTAGGATAAGGCTGAAAATGCCTTACTATACACTGTCTATTTTTTCAGGTGAAAATCTCGATGTCGTCGGATTCACTCCAAATGCATTTGATTCGATTAATAGACACTAGACAACATACATACAGGTGTACAAGAGTCGTAGGTAGCCTAGTTTGGCCGCTGTGCCAGTTGGAAGATGAGCTAGGATAAGGCTGAAAATGTCTTACTATACACTGTCTATTTTTTCAGGTGAAAATCTCGATGTCGTCGGATTCACTCCAAATGCATTTGATTCGATTAATAGACACTAGACAACATACCCACAGGTGTTCAAGAGTCGTAGGTAGCCTAGTTTGGCCGCTGTGCCAGTTGGAAGATGAGCTAAGATAAGGCTGAAAATGCCTTACTATACACTGTCTATTTTTTCAGGTGAAAATCTCGATGTCGTCGGATTCACTCCAAATGCATTTGATTCTATTAATAGACACTAGATAACATACCCACAGGTGTACAAGAGTCGCAGGTAGCATAGTTTGGCCGCTGTGCCAGTTGGAAGATGAGCTAGGATAAGGCTGAAAATGCCTTACTATACACTGTCTATTTTTTTCAAGTGAAAATCTCGATGTCGTCGGATTCACTCCAAATGCATTTGATTCGATTAATAGACACTAGACAACATACCCACAGGTGTACAAGAGTCGTAGGTAGCATAGTTTGGCCGCTGTGCCAGTTGGAAGATGAGCTAGGATAAGGCTGAAAATGCCTTACTATACACTGTCTATTTTTTCAGGTGAAAATCTCGATGTCTTCGGATTCACTCCAAATGCATTTGATTCGATTAATATACACTAGACAACATACCCACAGGTGTACAAGAGTCATAGGTAGCCTAGTTTGGCCGCTGTGCCAGTTGGAAGATGAGCTAGGATAAGGCTGAAAATGTCTTACTATACACTGTCTATTTTTTCAGGTGAAAATCTCGATGTCGTCGGATTCACTCCAAATGCATTTGATTCGATTAATAGACACTAGACAACATACATACAGGTGTACAAGAGTCATAGGTAGCCTAGTTTGGCCGCTGTGCCAGTTGGAAGATGAGCTAGGATAAGGCTGAAAATGTCTTACTATACACTGTCTATTTTTTCAGGTGAAAATCTCGATGTCGTCGGATTCACTCCAAATGCATTTGATTCGATTAATAGACACTAGACAACATACATACAGGTGTACAAGAGTCATAGGTAGCCTAGTTTGGCCGCTGTGCCAGTTGGAAGATGAGCTAGGATAAGGCTGAAAATGTCTTACTATACACTGTCTATTTTTTCAGGTGAAAATCTCGATGTCGTCGGATTCACTCCAAATGCATTTGATTCTATTAATAGACACTAGATAACATACCCACAGGTGTACAAGAGTCATAGGTAGCCTAGTTTGGCCGCTGTGCCAGTTGGAAGATGAGCTAGGATAAGGCTGAAAATGCCTTACTATACACTGTCTATTTTTTCAGGTGAAAATCTCGATGTCGTCGGATTCACTAAAAATGCATTTGATTCGATTAATATACACTAGACACCATACCCACAGGTGTACAAGAGTCATAGGTAGCCTAGTTTGGCCGCTGTGCCAGTTGGAAGATGAGCTAGGATATAGTGTCTATTTTTTCAGGTGAAAATCTCGATGTCGTCGGATTCACTCCAAATGCATTTGATTCGATTAATATACACTAGACAACATACCCACAGGTGTACAAGAGTCATAGGTAGCCTAGTTTGGCCGCTGTGCCAGTTGGAAGATGAGCTAGGATAAGGCTGAAAATGCCTTACTATACACTGTCTATTTTTTCAGGTGAAAATCTCGATGTCGTCGGATTCACTCCAAATGCATTTGATTCGATTAATAGACACTAGACAACATACATACAGGTGTACAAGAGTCATAGGTAGCCTAGTTTGGCCGCTGTGCCAGTTGGAAGATGAGCTAGGATAAGGCTGAAAATGTCTTACTATACACTGTCTATTTTTTCAGGTGAAAATCTCGATGTCATCGGATTCACTCCAAATGCATTTGATTCGATTAATAGACACTAGACAACATACATACAGGTGTACAAGAGTCATAGGTAGCCTAGTTTGGCCGCTGTGCCAGTTGGAAGATGAGCTAGGATAAGGCTGAAAATGTCTTACTATACACTGTCTATTTTTTCAGGTGAAAATCTCGATGTCGTCGGATTCACTCCAAATGCATTTGATTCTATTAATAGACACTAGATAACATGCCCGCAGGTGTACAAGAGTCGTAGGTAGCATAGTTTGGCCGCTGTGCCAGTTGGAAGATGAGCTAGGATAAGGCTGAAAATGCCTTACTATACACTGTCTATTTTTTCAGGTGAAAATCTCGATGTCGTCGGATTCACTCCAAATGCATTTGATTCGATTAATAGACACTAGACAACATACCCACAGGTGTACAAGAGTCATAGGTTGCCTAGTTTGGCCGCTGTGCCAGTTGGAAGATGAGCTAGGATAAGGCTGAAAATGCCTTACTATACACTGTCTATTTTTTCAGGTGAAAATCTCGATGTCGTCGGATTCACTCCAAATGCATTTGATTCGATTAATATACACTAGACAACATACCCACAGATGTACAAGAGTCGTAGGTAGCCTAGTTTGGCCGCTGTGCCAGTTGGAAGATGAGCTAGGATAAGGCTGAAAATGCCTTACTATACACTGTCTATTTTTTCAGGTGAAAATCTCGATGTCGTCGGATTCACTCCAAATGCATTTGATTCGATTAATAGACACTAGACAACATACCCACAGGTGTACAAGAGTCGTAGGTAGCCTAGTTTGGCCGCTGTGCCAGTTGGAAGATGAGCTAGGATAAGGCTGAAAATGCCTTACTATACACTGTCTATTTTTTCAGGTGAAAATCTCGATGTCGTCGGATTCACTCCAAATGCATTTGATTCGATTAATAGACACTAGACAACATACCCACAGGTGTGCAAGGGTCGTAGGTAGCCTAGTTTGGCCGCTGTGCTAGTTGGAAGATGAGCTAGGATAAGGCTGAAAATGCCTTACTATACACTGTCTATTTTTTCAGGTGAAAATCTCGATGTCGTCGGATTCACTCCAAATGCATTTGATTCGATTAATAGACACTAGACAACATACCCACAGGTGTACAAGAGTCGTAGGTAGCCTAGTTTGGCCGCTGTGCCAGTTGGAAGATGAGCTAGGATAAGGCTGAAAATACACAAATACACTATACACTGTCTATTTTTTCAGGTGAAAATATCGATGTCGTCGGATTCACTCCAAATGCATTTGATTCGATTAATAGACACTAGACAACATACCCACAGGTGTACAAGAGTCGTAGGTAGCCTAGCCACTGTCTATTTTTTCAGGTGAAAATATCGATGTCGTCGGATTCACTCCAAATGCATTTGATTCGATTAATAGACACTAGACAACATACCCACAGGTGTACAAGAGTCGTAGGTAGCCTAGTTTGGCCGCTGTGCCAGTTGGAAGATGAGCTAGGATAAGGCTGAAAATGCCTTACTATACACTGTCTATTTTTTCAGGTGAAAATATCGATGTCGTCGGATTCACTCCAAATGCATTTGATTCGATTAATAGACACTAGACAACATACCCACAGGTGTACAAGAGTCGTAGGTAGCACAGTTTGGCCGCTGTGCCAGTTGGAAGATGAGCTAGGATATAGTGTCTATTTTTTCAGGTGAACATATCGATGTCGTCGGATTCACTCCAAATGCATTTGATTCGATTAATAGACACTAGACAACATACCCACAGGTGTACAAAAGTCCTAGGTATCCTCGTTTGGCCGCTGTGCCAGTTGGAAGATGAGCTAGGATAAGGCTGAAAATGCCTTACTATACACTGTCTATTTTTTCAGGTGAAAATCTCGATGTCGTCGGATTCACTCCAAATGCATTTGATTCGATTAATAGACACTAGACAACATACCCACAGGTGTACAAGAGTCGTAGGTAGCCTAGTTTGGCCGCTGTGCCAGTTGGAAGATGAGCTAGGATAAGGCTGAAAATGCCTTACTATACACTGTCTATTTTTTCAGGTGAATATATCGATGTCGTCGGATTCACTCCAAATGCATTTGATTCGATTAATAGACACTAGAAAACATACCCACAGGTGTACAAGAGTCGTAGGTAGCCTAGTTTGGCCGCTGTGCCAGTTGGAAGATGAGCTAGGATAAGGCTGAAAATGCCTTACTATACACTGTCTATTTTTTCAGGTGAAAATCTCGATGTCGTCGGATTCACTCCAAATGCATTTGATTCGATTAATAGACACTAGACAACATACCCACAGGTGTACAAGAGTCGTAGGTAGCATAGTTTGGCCGCTGTGCCAGTTGGAAGATGAGCTAGGATAAGGCTGAAAATGCCTTACTATACACTGTCTATTTTTTCAGGTGAAAATCTCGATGTCGTCGGATTCACTCCAAATGCATTTGATTCGATTAACAGACACTAGACAACATACCCACAGGTGTACAAGGGTCGTAGGTAGCCTAGTTTGGCCGCTGTGCTAGTTGGAAGATGAGCTAGGATAAGGCTGAAAATGCCTTACTATACACTGTCTATTTTTTCAGGTGAATATATCGATGTCGTCGGATTCACTCCAAATGCATTTGATTCGATTAATAGACACTAGAAAACATACCCACAGGTGTACAAGAGTCGTAGGTAGCCTAGTTTGGCCGCTGTGCCAGTTGGAAGATGAGCTAGGATAAGGCTGAAAATGCCTTACTATACACTGTCTATTTTTTCAGGTGAAAATCTCGATGTCGTCGGATTCACTCCAAATGCATTTGATTCGATTAATAGACACTAGGCAACATACCCACAGGTGTACAAGAGTCGTAGGTAGCCTAGTTTGGCCGCTGTGCTAGTTGGAAGATGAGCTAGGATAAGGCTGAAAATGCCTTACTATACACTGTCTATTTTTTCAGGTGAAAATCTCGATGTCGTCGGATTCACTCCAAATGCATTTGATTCGATTAACAGACACTAGACAACATACCCACAGGTGTACAAGGGTCGTAGGTAGCCTAGTTTGGCCGCTGTGCTAGTTGGAAGATGAGCTAGGATAAGGCTGAAAATGCCTTACTATACACTGTCTATTTTTTCAGGTGAAAATCTCGATGTCGTCGGATTCACTCCAAATGCATTTGATTCGACTAATAGACACTAGACAACATACCCACAGGTGTACAAGAGTCATATGTAGCTCAGTTTGGCCGCTGTGCCAGTTGGAAGATGAGCTAGGATAAGGCTGAAAATGCCTTACTATACGCTGTCTATTTTTTCAGGTGAAAATCTCGATGTCGTCGGATTCACTCCAAATGCATTTGATTCGATTAATAGACACTAGACAACATACCCACAGGTGTACAAGAGTCGTAGGTAGCCTAGTTTGGCCGCTGTGCTAGTTGGAAGATGAGCTAGGATAAGGCTGAAAATGCCTTAGTATACACTGTCTATTTTTTCAGGTGAAAATCTCGATGTCGTCGGATTCACTCCAAATGCATTTGATTCGATTAATAGACACTAGACAACATTCCCACAGGTGTACAAGAGTCGTAGGTAGCCTAGTTTGGCCGCTGTGCCAGTTGGAAGATGAGCTAGGATAAGGCTGAAAATGCCTTACTATATACTGTCTATTTTTTCAGGTGAAAATCTCGATGTCGTCGGATTCACTCCCAATGCATTTGATTCGACTAATAGACACTAGACAACATACCCACAGGTGTACAAGAGTCATATGTACCACAGTTTGACCGCTGTGCCAGTTGGAAGATGAGCTAGGATAGGGCTGAAAATGCCTTACTATACACTGTCTATTTTTTCAGGTGAAAATCTCGATGTCGTCGGATTCACTCCAAATGCATTTGATTCGATTAATAGACACTAGACAACATACCCACAGGTGTACAAGAGTCGTAGGTAGCCTAGTTTGGCCGCTGTGCTAGTTGGAAGATGAGCTAGGATAAGGCTGAAAATGCCTTACTGTCTATTTTTTCAGGTGAAAATCTCGATGTCGTCGGATTCACTCCAAATGCATTTGATTCGATTAATAGACACTAGACAACATACCCACAGGTGTACAAGAGTCGTAGGTAGCATAGTTTGGCCACTGTGCCAGTTGGAAGATGAGCTAGGATAAGGCTGAAAATGCCTTACTATACACTGTCTATTTTTTCAGGTGAAAATCTCGATGTCGTCGGATTCACTCCAAATGCATTTGATTCGATTAATAGACACTAGACAACATACCCACAGGTGTACAAGAGTCGTAGGTAGCCTAGTTTGGCCGCTGTGCTAGTTGGAAGATGAGCTAGGATAAGGCTGAAAATGCCTTAGTATACACTGTCTATTTTTTCAGGTGAAAATCTCGATGTCGTCGGATTCACTCCAAATGCATTTGATTCGATTAATAGACACTAGACAACATACCCACAGGTGTACAAGAGTCGTAGGTAGCCTAGTTTGGCCGCTGTGCCAGTTGGAAGATGAGCTAGGATAAGGCTGAAAATACCTTACTATACACTGTCTATTTTTTCAGGTGAAAATCTCGATGTCGTCGGATTCACTCCAAATGCATTTGATTCGATTAATAGACACTAGACAACAAACCCACAGGTGTACAAGAGTCGTAGGTAGCACAGTTTGGCCGCTGTGCCAGTTGGAAGATGAGCTAGGATATAGTGTCTATTTTTTCAGGTGAAAATCTCGATGTCGTCGGATTCACTCCAAATGCATTCGATTCGATTAATAGACACTAGACAACATACCCACAGGTGTACAAGAGTCATAGGTAGCCTAGTTTGGCCGCTGTGCCAGTTGGAAGATGAGCTAGGATAAGGCTGAAAATGCCTTACTATACACTGTCTATTTTTTCAGGTGAAAATCTCGATGTCGTCGGATTCACTCCAAATGCATTTGATTCGATTAATAGACACTAGACAACATACCCACAGGTGTACAAGAGTCGTAGGTAGCATAGTTTGGCCGCTGTGCCAGTTGGAAGATGAGCTAGGATAAGGCTGAAAATGCCTTACTATACACTGTCTATTTTTTCAGGTGAAAACCTCGATGTCGTCGGATTCACTCCAAATGCATTTGATTCGATTAATAGACACTAGACAACATACCCACAGGTGTACAAGAGTCGTAGGTAGCCTAGTTTGGCCGCTGTGCTAGTTGGAAGATGAGCTAGGATAAGGCTGAAAATGCCTTTCTATACACTGTCTATTTTTTCAGGTGAAAATCTCGATGTCGTCGGATTCACTCCGAATGTATTTGATTCGATTAATAGACACTAGACAACATACCCACAGGTGTACAAGAGTCGTAGGTAGCATAGTTTGGCCGCTGTGCCAGTTGGCAGATGAGCTAGGATAAGGCTGAAAATGCCTTACTATACACTGTCTATTTTTTCAGGTGAAAATCTCGATGTCGTCGGATTCACTCCAAATGCATTTGATTCGACTAATAGACACTAGACAACATACCCACAGGTGTACAAGAGTCGTAGGTAGCCTAGTTTGGCCGCTGTGCTAGTTGGAAGATGAGCTAGGATAAGGCTGAAAATGCCTTAGTATACACTGTCTATTTTTTCAGGTGAAAATCTCGATGTCGTCGGATTCACTCCAAATGCATTTGATTCGATTAATAGACACTAGACAACATACCCACAGGTGTACAAGAGTCGTAGGTAGCCTAGTTTGGCCGCTGTGCCAGTTGGAAGATGAGCTAGGATAAGGCTGAAAATGCCTTACTATACACTGTCTATTTTTTCAGGTGAAAATCTTGATGTCGTCGGATTCACTCCAAATGCATTTGATTCGATTAATAGACACTAGACAACAAACCCACAGGTGTACAAGAGTCGTAGGTAGCACAGTTTGGCCGCTGTGCCAGTTGGAAGATGAGCTAGGATATAGTGTCTATTTTTTCAGGTGAAAATCTCGATGTCGTCGGATTCACTCCAAATGCATTCGATTCGATTAATAGACACTAGACAACATACCCACAGGTGTACAAGAGTCATAGGTAGCCTAGTTTGGCCGCTGTGCCAGTTGGAAGATGAGCTAGGATAAGGCTGAAAATGCCTTACTATACACTGTCTATTTTTTCAGGTGAAAATCTCGATGTCGTCGGATTCACTCCAAATGCATTTGATTCGATTAATAGACACTAGACAACATACCCACAGGTGTGCAAGAGTCGTAGGTAGCATAGTTTGGCCGCTGTGCCAGTTGGAAGATGAGCTAGGATAAGGCTGAAAATGCCTTACTATACACTGTCTATTTTTTCAGGTGAAAATCTCGATGTCGTCGGATTCACTCCAAATGCATTTGATTCGATTAATAGACACTAGACAACATACCCACAGGTGTACAAGAGTCGTAGGTAGCCTAGTTTGGCCGCTGTGCTAGTTGGAAGATGAGCTAGGATAAGGCTGAAAATGCCTTACTGTCTATTTTTTCAGGTGAAAATCTCGATGTCGTCGGATTCACTCCAAATGCATTTGATTCGATTAATAGACACTAGACAACATACCCACAGGTGTACAAGAGTCGTAGGTAGCATAGTTTGGCCGCTGTGCCAGTTGGAAGATGAGCTAGGATAAGGCTGAAAATGCCTTACTATACACTGTCTATTTTTTCAGGTGAAAATCTCGATGTCGTCGGATTCACTCCAAATGCATTTGATTCGATTAATAGACACTAGACAACAAACCCACAGGTGTACAAGAGTCGTAGGTAGCACAGTTTGGCCGCTGTGCCAGTTGGAAGATGAGCTAGGATATAGTGTCTATTTTTTCAGGTGAAAATCTCGATGTCGTCGGATTCACTCCAAATGCATTCGATTCGATTAATAGACACTAGACAACATACCCACAGGTGTACAAGAGTCATAGGTAGCCTAGTTTGGCCGCTGTGCCAGTTGGAAGATGAGCTAGGATAAGGCTGAAAATGCCTTACTATACACTGTCTATTTTTTCAGGTGAAAATCTCGATGTCGTCGGATTCACTCCAAATGCATTTGATTCGATTAATAGACACTAGACAACATACCCACAGGTGTACAAGAGTCGTAGGTAGCATAGTTTGGCCGCTGTGCCAGTTGGAAGATGAGCTAGGATAAGGCTGAAAATGCCTTACTATACACTGTCTATTTTTTCAGGTGAAAACCTCGATGTCGTCGGATTCACTCCAAATGCATTTGATTCGATTAATAGACACTAGACAACATACCCACAGGTGTACAAGAGTCGTAGGTAGCCTAGTTTGGCCGCTGTGCTAGTTGGAAGATGAGCTAGGATAAGGCTGAAAATGCCTTTCTATACACTGTCTATTTTTTCAGGTGAAAATCTCGATGTCGTCGGATTCACTCCGAATGTATTTGATTCGATTAATAGACACTAGACAACATACCCACAGGTGTACAAGAGTCGTAGGTAGCATAGTTTGGCCGCTGTGCCAGTTGGCAGATGAGCTAGGATAAGGCTGAAAATGCCTTACTATACACTGTCTATTTTTTCAGGTGAAAATCTCGATGTCGTCGGATTCACTCCAAATGCATTTGATTCGACTAATAGACACTAGACAACATACCCACAGGTGTACAAGAGTCGTAGGTAGCCTAGTTTGGCCGCTGTGCTAGTTGGAAGATGAGCTAGGATAAGGCTGAAAATGCCTTAGTATACACTGTCTATTTTTTCAGGTGAAAATCTCGATGTCGTCGGATTCACTCCAAATGCATTTGATTCGATTAATAGACACTAGACAACATACCCACAGGTGTACAAGAGTCGTAGGTAGCCTAGTTTGGCCGCTGTGCCAGTTGGAAGATGAGCTAGGATAAGGCTGAAAATGCCTTACTATACACTGTCTATTTTTTCAGGTGAAAATCTTGATGTCGTCGGATTCACTCCAAATGCATTTGATTCGATTAATAGACACTAGACAACAAACCCACAGGTGTACAAGAGTCGTAGGTAGCACAGTTTGGCCGCTGTGCCAGTTGGAAGATGAGCTAGGATATAGTGTCTATTTTTTCAGGTGAAAATCTCGATGTCGTCGGATTCACTCCAAATGCATTCGATTCGATTAATAGACACTAGACAACATACCCACAGGTGTACAAGAGTCATAGGTAGCCTAGTTTGGCCGCTGTGCCAGTTGGAAGATGAGCTAGGATAAGGCTGAAAATGCCTTACTATACACTGTCTATTTTTTCAGGTGAAAATCTCGATGTCGTCGGATTCACTCCAAATGCATTTGATTCGATTAATAGACACTAGACAACATACCCACAGGTGTACAAGAGTCGTAGGTAGCATAGTTTGGCCGCTGTGCCAGTTGGATGATGAGCTAGGATAAGGCTGAAAATGCCTTACTATACACTGTCTATTTTTTCAGGTGAAAATCTCGATGTCGTCGGATTCACTCCAAATGCATTTGATTCGATTAATAGACACTAGACAACATACCCACAGGTGTACAAGAGTCGTAGGTAGCCTAGTTTGGCCGCTGTGCTAGTTGGAAGATGAGCTAGGATAAGGCTGAAAATGCCTTACTGTCTATTTTTTCAGGTGAAAATCTCGATGTCGTCGGATTCACTCCAAATGCATTTGATTCGATTAATAGACACTAGACAACATACCCACAGGTGTACAAGAGTCGTAGGTAGCATAGTTTGGCCGCTGTGCCAGTTGGAAGATGAGCTAGGATAAGGCTGAAAATGCCTTACTATACACTGTCTATTTTTTCAGGTGAAAATCTCGATGTCGTCGGATTCACTCCAAATGCATTTGATTCGATTAATAGACACTAGACAACAAACCCACAGGTGTACAAGAGTCGTAGGTAGCCTAGTTTGGCCGCTGTGCTAGTTGGAAGATGAGCTAGGATAAGGCTGAAAATGCCTTAGTATACACTGTCTATTTTTTCAGGTGAAAATCTCGATGTCGTCGGATTCACTCCAAATGCATTTGATTCGATTAATAGACACTAGACAACATACCCACAGGTGTACAAGAGTCGTAGGTAGCCTAGTTTGGCCGCTGTGCCAGTTGGAAGATGAGCTAGGATAAGGCTGAAAATACCTTACTATACACTGTCTATTTTTTCAGGTGAAAATCTCGATGTCGTCGGATTCACTCCAAATGCATTTGATTCGACTAATAGACACTAGACAACATACCCACAGGTGTACAAGAGTCGTAGGTAGCCTAGTTTGGCCGCTGTGCTAGTTGGAAGATGAGCTAGGATAAGGCTGAAAATGCCTTAGTATACACTGTCTATTTTTTCAGGTGAAAATCTCGATGTCGTCGGATTCACTCCAAATGCATTTGATTCGATTAATAGACACTAGACAACATACCCACAGGTGTACAAGAGTCGTAGGTAGCATAGTTTGGCCGCTGTGCCAGTTGGAAGATGAGCTAGGATAAGGCTGAAAATGCCTTACTATACACTGTCTATTTTTTCAGGTGAAAATCTTGATGTCGTCGGATTCACTCCAAATGCATTTGATTCGATTAATAGACACTAGACAACAAACCCACAGGTGTACAAGAGTCGTAGGTAGCACAGTTTGGCCGCTGTGCCAGTTGGAAGATGAGCTAGGATATAGTGTCTATTTTTTCAGGTGAAAATCTCGATGTCGTCGGATTCACTCCAAATGCATTTGATTCGATTAATAGACACTAGACAACATACCCACAGGTGTACAAGAGTCGTAGGTAGCATAGTTTGGCCGCTGTGCCAGTTGGAAGATGAGCTAGGATAAGGCTGAAAATGCCTTACTATACACTGTCTATTTTTTCAGGTGAAAATCTCGATGTCGTCGGATTCACTCCAAATGCATTTGATTCGACTAATAGACACTAGACAACATACCCACAGGTGTACAAGAGTCGTAGGTAGCCTAGTTTGGCCGCTGTGCTAGTTGGAAGATGAGCTAGGATAAGGCTGAAAATGCCTTAGTATACACTGTCTATTTTTTCAGGTGAAAATCTCGATGTCGTCGGATTCACTCCAAATGCATTTGATTCGATTAATAGACACTAGACAACATACCCACAGGTGTACAAGAGTCGTAGGTAGCATAGTTTGGCCGCTGTGCCAGTTGGAAGATGAGCTAGGATAAGGCTGAAAATGCCTTACTATACACTGTCTATTTTTTCAGGTGAAAATCTTGATGTCGTCGGATTCACTCCAAATGCATTTGATTCGATTAATAGACACTAGACAACAAACCCACAGGTGTACAAGAGTCGTAGGTAGCACAGTTTGGCCGCTGTGCCAGTTGGAAGATGAGCTAGGATATAGTGTCTATTTTTTCAGGTGAAAATCTCGATGTCGTCGGATTCACTCCAAATGCATTCGATTCGATTAATAGACACTAGACAACATACCCACAGGTGTACAAGAGTCATAGGTAGCCTAGTTTGGCCGCTGTGCCAGTTGGAAGATGAGCTAGGATAAGGCTGAAAATGCCTTACTATACACTGTCTATTTTTTCAGGTGAAAATCTCGATGTCGTCGGATGCACTCCAAATGCATTTGATTCGACTAATAGACACTAGACAACATACCCACAGGTGTACAAGAGTCGTAGGTAGCCTAGTTTGGCCGCTGTGCTAGTTGGAAGATGAGCTAGGATAAGGCTGAAAATGCCTTACTATACACTGTCTATTTTTTCAGGTGAAAATCTCGATGTCGTCGGATTCACTCCAAATGCATTTGATTCGATTAATAGACACTAGACAACATACCCACAGGTGTACAAGAGTCGTAGGTAGCACAGTTTGGCCGCTGTGCCAGTTGGAAGATGAGCTAGGATATAGTGTCTATTTTTTCAGGTGAAAATCTCGATGTCGTCGGATTCACTCCAAATGCATTCGATTCGATTAATAGACACTAGACAACATACCCACAGGTGTACAAGAGTCATAGGTAGCCTAGTTTGGCCGCTGTGCCAGTTGGAAGATGAGCTAGGATAAGGCTGAAAATGCCTTACTATACACTGTCTATTTTTTCAGGTGAAAATCTCGATGTCGTCTAGTTTGGCCGCTGTGCTAGTTGGAAGATGAGCTAGGATAAGGCTGAAAATGCCTTACTATACACTGTCATTTTTTTCAGGTGAAAATCTCGATGTCGTCGGATTCACTCCGAATGTATTTGATTCGATTAATAGACACTAGACAACATACCCACAGGTGTACAAGAGTCGTAGGTAGCATAGTTTGGCCGCTGTGCCAGTTGGAAGATTAGCTAGGATAAGGCTGAAAATGCCTTACTATACACTGTCTATTTTTTCAGGTGAAAATCTCGATGTCGTCGGATTCACTCCAAATTCATTTGATTCGATTAACAGACACTAGACAACATACCCACAGGTGTACAAGGGTCGTAGGTAGCCTAGTTTGGCCGCTGTGCTAGTTGGAAGATGAGCTAGGATAAGGCTGAAAATGCCTTACTATACACTGTCTATTTTTTCAGGTGAAAATCTCGATGTCGTCGGATTCACTCCAAATGCATTTGATTCGACTAATAGACACTAGACAACATACCCACAGGTGTACAAGAGTCATATATAGCACAGTTTGGCCGCTGTGCCAGTTGGAAGATGAGCTAGGATAAGGCTGAAAATGCCTTACTATACACTGTCTATTTTTTCAGGTGAAAATCTCGATGTCGTCGGATTCACTCCAAATGCATTTGATTCGATTAATAGACACTAGACAACATACCCACAGGTGTACAAGAGTCGTAGGTAGCCTAGTTTGGCCGCTGTGCTAGTTGGAAGATGAGCTAGGATAAGGCTGAAAATGCCTTACTATACACTGTCTATTTTTTCAGGTGAAAATCTCGATGTCGTCGGATTCACTCCAAATGCATTTGATTCGATTAATAGACACTAGACAACATACCCACAGGTGTACAAGAGTCGTAGGTAGCATAGTTTGGCCGCTGTGCCAGTTGGAAGATGAGCTAGGATAAGGCTGAAAATGCCTTACTATACACTGTCTATTTTTTCAGGTGAAAATCTCGATGTCGTCGGATTCACTCCAAATGCATTTGATTCGATTAATAGACACTAGACAACATACCCACAGGTGTACAAGAGTCGTAGGTAGCATAGTTTGGCCGCTGTGCCAGTTGGAAGATGAGCTAGGATAAGGCTGAAAAGTCCTTACTATACACTGTCTATTTTTTCAGGTGAAAATCTCGATGTCGTCGGATTCACTCCAAATGCATTTGATTCGATTAATAGACACTAGACAACATACCCACAGGTGTACAAGAGTCGTAGGTAGCCTAGTTTGGCCGCTGTGCTAGTTGGAAGATGAGCTAGGATAAGGCTGAAAATGCCTTAGTATACACTGTCTATTTTTTCAGGTGAAAATCTCGATGTCGTCGGATTCACTCCAAATGCATTTGATTCGATTAATAGACACTAGACAACATACCCACAGGTGTACAAGAGTCGTAGGTAGCCTAGTTTGGCCGCTGTGCCAGTTGGAAGATGAGCTAGGATAAGGCTGAAAATACCTTACTATACACTGTCTATTTTTTCAGATGAAAATCTCGATGTCGTCGGATTCACTCCAAATGCATTTGATTCGATTAATAGACACTAGACAACAAACCCACAGGTGTACAAGAGTCGTAGGTAGCACAGTTTGGCCGCTGTGCCAGTTGGAAGATGAGCTAGGATATAGTGTCTATTTTTTCAGGTGAAAATCTCGATGTCGTCGGATTCACTCCAAATGCATTCGATTCGATTAATAGACACTAGACAACATACCCACAGGTGTACAAGAGTCATAGGTAGCCTAGTTTGGCCGCTGTGCCAGTTGGAAGATGAGCTAGGATAAGGCTGAAAATGCCTTACTATACACTGTCTATTTTTTCAGGTGAATATATCGATGTCGTCGGATTCACTCCAAATGCATTTGATTCGATTAATAGACACTAGACAACATACCCACAGGTGTACAAGAGTCGTAGGTAGCCTAGTTTGGCCGCTGTGCCAGTTGGAAGATGAGCTAGGATAAGGCTGAAAATGCCTTACTATACACTGTCTATTTTTTCAGGTGAAAATCTCGATGTCGTCGGATTCACTCCAAATGCATTTGATTCGACTAATAGACACTAGACAACATACCCACAGGTGTACAAGAGTCATAGGTAGCACAGTTTGGCCGCTGTGCCAGTTGGAAGATGAGCTAGGATAAGGCTGAAAATGCCTTACTATACACTGTCTATTTTTTCAGATGGAAATCTCGATGTCGTCGGATTCACTCCAAATGCATTTGATTCGATTAATAGACACTAGACAACATACCCACAGGTGTACAAGAGTCGTAGGTAGCCTAGTTTGGCCGCTGTGCTAGTTGGAAGATGAGCTAGGATAAGGCTGAAAATGCCTTACTATACACTGTCTATTTTTTCACGTGAAAATCTCGATGTCGTCGGATTCACTCCAAATGCATTTGATTCGATTAATAGACACTAGACAACATACCCACAGGTGTACAAGAGTCGTAGGTAGCCTAGTTTGGCCGCTGTGCTAGTTGGAAGATGAGCTAGGATAAGGCTGAAAATGCCTTACTATACACTGTCTATTTTTTCAGGTGAAAATCTCGATGTCGTCGGATTCACTCCAAATGCATTTGATTCGATTAATAGACACTAGACAACATACCCACAGGTGTACAAGAGTCGTAGGTAGCCTAGTTTGGCCGCTGTGCTAGTTGGAAGATGAGCTAGGATAAGGCTGAAAATGCCTTACTATACACTGTCTATTTTTTCAGGTGAAAATCTCGATGTCGTCGGATTCACTCCAAATGCATTTGATTCGATTAATAGACACTAGACAACATACCCACAGGTGTACAAGAGTCGTAGGTAGCCTAGTTTGGCCGCTGTGCCAGTTGGAAGATGAGCTAGGATAAGGCTGAAAATGCCTTACTATACACTGTCTATTTTTTCAGGTGAAAATCTCGATGTCGTCGGATTCACTCCAAATGCATTTGACTCGATTAATAGACACTAGACAACATACCCACAGGTGTACAAGAGTCGTAGGTAGCCTAGTTTGGCCGCTGTGCTAGTTGGAAGATGAGCTAGGATAAGGCTGAAAATGCCTTACTATACACTGTCTATTTTTTCAGGTGAAAATCTCGATGTCGTCGGATTCACTCCAAATGCATTTGATTCGATTAATAGACACTAGACAACAAACCCACAGGTGTACAAGAGTCGTAGGTAGCACAGTTTGGCCGCTGTGCCAGTTGGAAGATGAGCTAGGATATAGTGTCTATTTTTTCAGGTGAAAATCTCGATGTCGTCGGATTCACTCCAAATGCATTTGATTCGATTAATAGACACTAGACAACATACCCACAGGTGTACAAGAGTCGTAGGTAGCATAGTTTGGCCGCTGTGCCAGTTGGAAGATGAGCTAGGATAAGGCTGAAAATGCCCTACTATACACTGTCTATTTTTTCAGGAGAAAATATCGATGTCGTCGGATTCACTCCAAATGCATTTGATTCGATTAATAGACACTAGACAACATACCCACAGGTGTACAAGGGTCGTAGGTAGCCTAGTTTGGCCGCTGTGCTAGTTGGAAGATGAGCTAGGATAAGGCTGAAAATGCCTTACTATACACTGTCTATTTATTCAGGTGAAAATCTCGATGTCGTCGGATTCACTCCAAATGCATTTGATTCGATTAATAGACACTAGACAACCTGTCTATTTATTCAGGTGAAAATCTCGATGTCGTCGGATTCACTCCAAATGCATTTGATTCGATTAATAGACACTAGACAACATACCCACAGGTGTACAAAAGTCCTAGGTATCCTAGTTTGGCCGCTGTGCCAGTTGGAAGATGAGCTAGGATAAGGCTGAAAATGCCTTACTATACACTGTCTATTTTTTCATGTGAAAATCTCGATGTCGTCGGATTCACTCCAAATGCATTTGATTCGATTAATAGACACTAGACAACATACCCACAGGTGTACAAGAGTCATAGGTAGCCTAGTTTGGCTGCTGTGCCAGTTGGAAGATGAGCTAGGATAAGGCTGAAAATGCCTTACTATACACTGTCTATTTTTTCGGGTGAAAATCTCGATGTCGTCGGATTCACTCCAAATGGATTTGATTCGATTAATAGACACTAGACAAGAAACCAACAGGTGTACATGAGTCGTAGGTAGCCTAGTTTGGCCGCTGTGCCAGTTGGAAGATGAGCTAGGATATAGTGTCTATTTTTTCAGGTGAAAATCTCGATGTCGTCGGATTCACTCCAAATGCATTTGATTCGATTAATAGACACTAGACAACATACCCACAGGTGTACAAGAGTCGTAGGTAGCCTAGTTTGGCCGCTGTGCTAGTTGGAAGATGAGCTAGGATAAGGCTGAAAATGCCTTACTATACACTGTCTATTTTTTCAGGTGAAAATCTCGATGTCGTCGGATTCACTCCAAATGCATTTGATTCGATTAATAGACACTAGACAACAAACCCACAGGTGTACAAGAGTCGTAGGTAGCACAGTTTGGCCGCTGTGCCAGTTGGAAGATGAGCTAGGATATAGTGTCTATTTTTTCAGGTGAAAATCTCGATGTCGTCGGATTCACTCCAAATGCATTCGATTCGATTAATAGACACTAGACAACATACCCACAGGTGTACAAGAGTCATAGGTAGCCTAGTTTGGCCGCTGTGCCAGTTGGAAGATGAGCTAGGATAAGGCTGAAAATGCCTTACTATACACTGTCTATTTTTTCGGGTGAAAATCTCGATGTCGTCGGATTCACTCCAAATGGATTTGATTCGATTAATAGACACTAGACAAGAAACCAACAGGTGTACATGAGTCGTAGGTAGCCTAGTTTGGCCGCTGTGCCAGTTGGAAGATGAGCTAGGATATAGTGTCTATTTTTTCAGGTGAAAATCTCGATGTCGTCGGATTCACTCCAAATGCATTTGATTCGATTAATAGACACTAGACAACATACCCACAGGTGTACAAGAGTCGTAGGTAGCATAGTTTGGCCGCTGTGCCAGTTGGAAGATGAGCTAGGATAAGGCTGAAAATGCCCTACTATACACTGTCTATTTTTTCAGGAGAAAATATCGATGTCGTCGGATTCACTCCAAATGCATTTGATTCGATTAATAGACACTAGACAACATACCCACAGGTGTACAAGGGTCGTAGGTAGCCTAGTTTGGCCGCTGTGCTAGTTGGAAGATGAGCTAGGATAAGGCTGAAAATGCCTTACTATACACTGTCTATTTATTCAGGTGAAAATCTCGATGTCGTCGGATTCACTCCAAATGCATTTGATTCGATTAATAGACACTAGACAACCTGTCTATTTATTCAGGTGAAAATCTCGATGTCGTCGGATTCACTCCAAATGCATTTGATTCGATTAATAGACACTAGACAACATACCCACAGGTGTACCAAAGTCCTAGGTATCCTAGTTTGGCCGCTGTGCCAGTTGGAAGATGAGCTAGGATAAGGCTGAAAATGCCTTACTATACACTGTCTATTTTTTCATGTGAAAATCTCGATGTCGTCGGATTCACTCCAAATGCATTTGATTCGATTAATAGACACTAGACAACATACCCACAGGTGTACAAGAGTCATAGGTAGCCTAGTTTGGCTGCTGTGCCAGTTGGAAGATGAGCTAGGATAAGGCTGAAAATGCCTTACTATACACTGTATATTTTTTCAGGTGAAAATCTCGATGTCGTCGGATTCACTCCAAATGCATTTGATTCGATTAATAGACACTAGACAACATACCCACAGGTGTACAAGAGTCATAGGTAGCCTATTTTGGCCGCTGTGCCAGTTGGAAGATGAGCTAGGATAAGGCTGAAAATGCCTTACTATACACTGTCTATTTTTTCAGGTGAAACTCTAGATGTCGTCGGATTCACTCCAAATGCATTTGATTCGATTAATAGACACTAGACAACATACCCACAGGTGTACAAGAGTCGTAGGTAGCATAGTTTGGCCGCTGTGCCAGTTGGAAGATGAGCTAGGATAAGGCTGAAAATGCCTTACTACACACTGTCTATTTTTTCAGGTGAAAATCTCGATGTCGTCGGATTCACTCCAAATGCATTTGATTCGATTAATAGACACTAGACAACATACCCACAGGTGTACAAGAGTCGTAGGTAGCCTGGTTTGGCCGCTGTGCCAGTTGGAAGATGAGCTAGGATAAGGCTGAAAATGCCTTACTATACACTGTCTATTTTTTCAGGAGAAAATATCGATGTCGTCGGATTCACTCCAAATGCATTTGATTCGATTAATAGACACTAGACAACATACCCACAGGTGTACAAGAGTCGTAGGTAGCACAGTTTGGCCGCTGTGCCAGTTGGAAGATGAGCTAGGATAAGGCTGAAAATGCCTTACTATACACTGTCTATTTTTTCAGGTGAAAATATCGATGTCGTCGGATTCACTCCAAATGCATTTGATTCGACTAATAGACACTAGACAACATACCCACAGGTGTACAAGAGTCATAGGTAGCACAGTTTGGCCGCTGTGCCAGTTGGAAGATGAGCTAGGATAAGGCTGAAAATGCCTTACTATACACTGTCTATTTTTTCAGGTGAAAATCTCGATGTCGTCGGATTCACTCCAAATGCATTTGATTCGATTAATAGACACTAGACAACATACCCACAGGTGTACAAGAGTCGTAGGTAGCCTAGTTTGGCCGCTGTGCCAGTTGGAAGATGAGCTAGGATAAGGCTGAAAATGCCTTACTATACACTGTCTATTTTTTCAGGTGAAAATCTCGATGTCGTCGGATTCACTCCAAATGCATTTGATTCGATTAATAGACACTAGACAACATACCCACAGGTGTACAAGAGTCGTAGGTAGCATAGTTTGGCCGCTGTGCGAGTTGGAAGATGAGCTAGGATAAGGCTGAAAATGCCTTACTATACACTGTCTATTTTTTCAGGTGAAAATCTCGATGTCGTCGGATTCACTCCAAATGCATTTGATTCGATTAATAGACACTAGACAACATACCCACAGGTGTACAAGAGTCGTAGGTAGCATAGTTTGGCCGCTGTGCCAGTTGGAAGATGAGCTAGGATAAGGCTGAAAATGCCTTACTATACACTGTCTATTTATTCAGGTGAAAATCTCGATGTCGTCGGATTCACTCCAAATGCATTTGATTCGATTAATAGACACTAGACAACATACCCACAGGTGTACAAAAGTCCTAGGTATCCTAGTTTGGCCGCTGTGCCAGTTGGAAGATGAGCTAGGATAAGGCTGAAAATGCCTTACTATACACTGTCTATTTTTTCAGGTGAAAATCTCGATGTCGTCGGATTCACTCCAAATGCATTTGATTCGATTAATAGACACTAGACAACATACCCACAGGTGTACAAGAGTCGTAGGTAGCATAGTTTGGCCGCTGTGCCAGTTGGAAGATGAGCTAGGATAAGGCTGAAAATGCCTTACTATACACTGTCTATTTTTTCAGGAGAAAATATCGATGTCGTCGGATTCACTCCAAATGCATTTGATTCGATTAATAGACACTAGACAACATACCCACAGGTGTACAAGGGTCGTAGGTAGCCTAGTTTGGCCGCTGTGCTAGTTGGAAGATCAGCTAGGATAAGGCTGAAAATGCCTTACTATACACTGTCTATTTATTCAGGTGAAAATCTCGATGTCGTCGGATTCACTCCAAATGCATTTGATTCGATTAATAGACACTAGACAACATACCCACAGGTGTACAAGAGTCATAGGTAGCCTAGTTTGGCCGCTGTGCCAGTTGGAAGATGAGCTAGGATAAGGCTGAAAATGCCTTACTATACACTGTCTATTTATTCAGGTGAAAATCTCGATGTCGTCGGATTCACTCCAAATGCATTTGATTCGATTAATAGACACTAGACAACATACCCACAGGTGTACAAAAGTCCTAGGTATCCTAGTTTGGCCGCTGTGCCAGTTGGAAGATGAGCTAGGATAAGGCTGAAAATGCCTTACTATACACTGTCTATTTTTTCAGGTGAAAATCTCGATGTCGTCGGATTCACTCCAAATGCATTTGATTCGATTAATAGACACTAGACAACATACCCACAGGTGTACAAGAGTCATAGGTAGCCTAGTTTGGCCGCTGTGCCAGTTGGAAGATGAGCTAGGATAAGGCTGAAAATGCCTTACTATACACTGTATATTTTTTCAGGTGAAAATCTCGATGTCGTCGGATTCACTCCAAATGCATTTGATTCGATTAATAGACACTAGACAACATACCCACAGGTGTACAAGAGTCATAGGTAGCCTAGTTTGGCCGCTGTGCCAGTTGGAAGATGAGCTAGGATAAGGCTGAAAATGCCTTACTATACACTGTCTATTTTTTCAGGTGAAAATCTCGATGTCGTCGGATTCACTCCAAATGCATTTGATTCGATTAATAGACACTAGACAACATACCCACAGGTGTACAAGAGTCGTAGGTAGCATAGTTTGGCCGCTGTGCCAGTTGGAAGATGAGCTAGGATAAGGCTGAAAATGCCTTACTATACACTGTCTATTTTTTCAGGAGAAAATATCGATGTCGTCGGATTCACTCCAAATGCATTTGATTCGATTAATAGACACTAGACAACATACCCACAGGTGTACAAGGGTCGTAGGTAGCCTAGTTTGGCCGCTGTGCTAGTTGGAAGATCAGCTAGGATAAGGCTGAAAATGCCTTACTATACACTGTCTATTTATTCAGGTGAAAATCTCGATGTCGTCGGATTCACTCCAAATGCATTTGATTCGATTAATAGACACTAGACAACATACCCACAGGTGTACAAGAGTCATAGGTAGCCTAGTTTGGCCGCTGTGCCAGTTGGAAGATGAGCTAGGATAAGGCTGAAAATGCCTTACTATACACTGTCTATTTATTCAGGTGAAAATCTCGATGTCGTCGGATTCACTCCAAATGCATTTGATTCGATTAATAGACACTAGACAACATACCCACAGGTGTACAAAAGTCCTAGGTATCCTAGTTTGGCCGCTGTGCCAGTTGGAAGATGAGCTAGGATAAGGCTGAAAATGCCTTACTATACACTGTCTATTTTTTCAGGTGAAAATCTCGATGTCGTCGGATTCACTCCAAATGCATTTGATTCGATTAATAGACACTAGACAACATACCCACAGGTGTACAAGAGTCATAGGTAGCCTAGTTTGGCCGCTGTGCCAGTTGGAAGATGAGCTAGGATAAGGCTGAAAATGCCTTACTATACACTGTATATTTTTTCAGGTGAAAATCTCGATGTCGTCGGATTCACTCCAAATGCATTTGATTCGATTAATAGACACTAGACAACATACCCACAGGTGTACAAGAGTCATAGGTAGCCTAGTTTGGCCGCTGTGCCAGTTGGAAGATGAGCTAGGATAAGGCTGAAAATGCCTTACTATACACTGTCTATTTTTTCAGGAGAAAATATCGATGTCGTCGGATTCACTCCAAATGCATTTGATTCGATTAATAGACACTAGACAACATACCCACAGGTGTACAAGAGTCGTAGGTAGCACAGTTTGGCCGCTGTGCCAGTTGGAAGATGAGCTAGGATAAGGCTGAAAATGCCTTACTATACACTGTCTATTTTTTCAGGTGAAAATCTCGATGTCGTCGGATTCACTCCAAATGCATTTGATTCGACTAATAGACACTAGACAACATACCCACAGGTGTACAAGAGTCATAGGTAGCACAGTTTGGCCGCTGTGCCAGTTGGAAGATGAGCTAGGATAAGGCTGAAAATGCCTTACTATACACTGTCTATTTTTTCAGGTGAAAATCTCGATGTCGTCGGATTCACTCCAAATGCATTTGATTCGATTAATAGACACTAGACAACATACCCACAGGTGTACAAGAGTCGTAGGTAGCCTAGTTTGGCCGCTGTGCCAGTTGGAAGATGAGCTAGGATAAGGCTGAAAATGCCTTACTATACACTGTCTATTTTTTCAGGTGAAAATATCGATGTCGTCGGATTCACTCTAAATGCATTTGATTCGATTAACAGACACTAGACAACATACCCACAGGTGTACAAGTGTCGTAGGTAGCCTAGTTTGGCCGCTGTGCTAGTTGGAAGATGAGCTAGGATAAGACTGAAAACAATACACTGTCTATTTTTTCAGGTGAAAATCTCGATGTCGTCGGATTCACGCCAAATGCATTTGATTCGATTAATAGACAGTAGACAACATACCCACAGGTGTACAAGAGTCATAGGTAGCCTAGTTTGGCCGCTGTGCCAGTTGGAAGATGAGCTAGGATAAGGCTGAAAATGCCTTACTATACACTGTCTATTTCTTCAGGTGAAAATCTCGATGTCGTCGGATTCACTCCAAATGCATTTGATTCGATTAATAGACACTAGACAACATACCCACAGGTGTACAAGAGTCGTAGGTAGCCTAGTTTGGCCGCTGTGCCAGTTGGAAGATGGGCTAGGATAAGGCTGAAAATGCCTTACTATACACTGTCTATTTTTTCAGGTGAAAATCTCGATGTCGTCGGATTCACTCCAAATGCATTTGATTCGATTAATAGACACTAGACAACATACCCACAGGTGTACAAGAGTCGTAGGTAGCCTAGTTTGGCCGCTGTGCCAGTTGGAAGATGAGCTAGGATAAGGCTGAAAATGCCTTACTATACACTGTCTATTTTTTCAGGAGAAAATATCGATGTCGTCGGATTCACTCCAAATGCATTTGATTCGATTAATAGACACTAGACAACATACCCACAGGTGTACAAAAGTCCTAGGTATCCTAGTTTGGCCGCTGTGCCAGTTGGAAGATGAGCTAGGATAAGGCTGAAAATGCCTTACTATACACTGTCTATTTTTTCAGGAGAAAATATCGATGTCGTCGGATTCACTCCAAATGCATTTGATTCGATTAATAGACACTAGACAACATACCCACAGGTGTACAAGAGTCATAGGTAGCCTAGTTTGGCCGCTGTGCCAGCTGGAAGATGAGCTATGATAAGGCTGAAAATGCCTTACTATACACTGTCTATTTTTTCAGGACAAAATATCGATGTCGTCGGATTCACTCCAAATGCATTTGATTCTATTAATAGACACTAGACAACATACCCACAGGTGTACAAGTGTCGTAGGTAGCCTAGTTTGGCCGCTGTGCTAGTTGGAAGATGAGCTAGGATAAGGCTGAAAATGCCTTACTATACACTGTCTATTTTTTCAGGTGAAAATCTCGATGTCGTCGGATTCACTCCAAATGCATTTGATTCGATTAATATACACTAGACAACATACCCACAGATGTACAAGAGTCGTAGGTAGCCTAGTTTGGCCGCTGTGCCAGTTGGAAGATGAGCTAGGATAAGGCTGAAAATGCCTTACTATACACTGTCTATTTTTTCAGGTGAAAATATCGATGTCGTCGGATTCACTCTAAATGCATTTGATTCGATTAACAGACACTAGACAACATACCCACAGGTGTACTAGAGTCGTAGGTAGCCTAGTTTGGCCGCTGTGCTAGTTGGAAGATGAGCTAGGATAAGGCTGAAAATGCCTTACTATACACTGTCTATTTTTTCAGGTGAAAATCTCGATGTCGTCGGATTCACTCCAAATGCATTTGATTCGATTAATAGACAGTAGACAACATACCCACAGGTGTACAAGAGTCATAGGTAGCCTAGTTTGGCCGCTGTGCCAGTTGGAAGATGAGCTAGGATAAGGCTGAAAATGCCTTACTATACACTGTCTATTTTTTCAGGTGAAAATCTCGATGTCGTCGGATTCACTCCAAATGCATTTGATTCGATTAATAGACACTAGACAACATACCCACAGGTGTACAAGAGTCGTAGGTAGCCTAGTTTGGCCGCTGTGCCAGTTGGAAGATGAGCTAGGATAAGGCTGAAAATGCCTTACTATACACTGTCTATTTTTTCAGGAGAAAATATCGATGTCGTCGGATTCACTCCAAATGCATTTGATTCGATTAATAGACACTAGACAACATACCCACAGGTGTACAAAAGTCCTAGGTATCCTAGTTTGGCCGCTGTGCCAGTTGGAAGATGAGCTAGGATAAGGCTGAAAATGCCTTACTATACACTGTCTATTTTTTCAGGAGAAAATATCGATGTCGTCGGATTCACTCCAAATGCATTTGATTCGATTAATAGACACTAGACAACATACCCACAGGTGTACAAGAGTCATAGGTAGCCTAGTTTGGCCGCTGTGCCAGCTGGAAGATGAGCTATGATAAGGCTGAAAATGCCTTACTATACACTGTCTATTTTTTCAGGACAAAATATCGATGTCGTCGGATTCACTCCAAATGCATTTGATTCTATTAATAGACACTAGACAACATACCCACAGGTGTACAAGTGTCGTAGGTAGCCTAGTTTGGCCGCTGTGCTAGTTGGAAGATGAGCTAGGATAAGGCTGAAAATGCTTTACTATACACTGTCTATTTTTTCAGGTGAAAATCTCGATGTCGTCGGATTCACTCCAAATGCATTTGATTCGATTAATATACACTAGACAACATACCCACAGATGTACAAGAGTCGTAGGTAGCCTAGTTTGGCCGCTGTGCCAGTTGGAAGATGAGCTAGGATAAGGCTGAAAATGCCTTACTATACACTGTCTATTTTTTCAGGTGAAAATATCGATGTCGTCGGATTCACTCTAAATGCATTTGATTCGATTAACAGACACTAGACAACATACCCACAGGTGTACTAGAGTCGTAGGTAGCCTAGTTTGGCCGCTGTGCTAGTTGGAAGATGAGCTAGGATAAGGCTGAAAATGCCTTACTATACACTGTCTATTTTTTCAGGTGAAAATCTCGATGTCGTCGGATTCACTCCAAATGCATTTGATTCGATTAATAGACACTAGACAACATACCCACAGGTGTACAAGTGTCGTAGGTAGCCTAGTTTGGCCTCTGTGCTAGTTGGAAGATGAGCTAGGATAAGGCTGGAAATGCCTTACTATACACTGTCTATTTTTTCAGGTGAAAATCTCGATGTCGTCGGATACACTAAAAATGCATTTGATTCGATTAATAGACACTAGACAACATACCCACAGGTGTACAAGAGTCGTAGGTAGCATAGTTTGGCCGCTGTGCCAGTTGGAAGATGAGCTAGGATAAGGCTGAAAATGCCTTACTATACACTGTCTATTTTTTCAGGTGAAAATCTCGATGTCGTCGGATTCACTCCAAATGCATTTGATTCGATTAATAGACAGTAGACAACATACCCACAGGTGTACAAGAGTCATAGGTAGCCTAGTTTGGCCGCTGTGCCAGTTGGAAGATGAGCTAGGATAAGGCTGAAAATGCCTTACTATACACTGTCTATTTTTTCAGGTGAAAATATAGATGTCGTCGGATTCACTCCAAATGCATTTGATTCGATTAATATACACTAGACAACATACCCACAGGTGTACAAGAGTCGAAGGTAGCACAGTTTGGCCGCTGTGCCAGTTGGAAGATGAGCTAGGATAAGGCTGAAAATGCCTTACTATACACTGTCTATTTTTTCAGGTGAAAATCTCGATGTCGTCGGATTCACTCCAAATGCATTTGATTCGATTAATAGACACTAGACAACATACCCACAGGTGTACAAGAGTCATAGGTAGCCTAGTTTGGCCGCTGTGCCAGCTGGAAGATGAGCTATGATAAGGCTGAAAATGCCTTACTATACACTGTCTATTTTTTCAGGACAAAATATCGATGTCGTCGGATTCACTCCAAATGCATTTGATTCTATTAATAGACACTAGACAACATACCCACAGGTGTACAAGAGTCGTAGGTAGCCTAGTTTGGCCGCTGTGCCAGTTGGAAGATGAGCTAGGATAAGGCTGAAAATGCCTTACTATACACTGTCTATTTTTTCAGGAGAAAATATCGATGTCGTCGGATTCACTCCAAATGCATTTGATTCGATTAATAGACACTAGACAACATACCCACAGGTGTACAAGAGTCATAGGTAGCCTAGTTTGGCCGCTGTGCCAGCTGGAAGATGAGCTATGATAAGGCTGAAAATGCCTTACTATACACTGTCTATTTTTTCAGGACAAAATATAGATGTCGTCGGATTCACTCCAAATGCATTTGATTCTATTAATAGAAACTAGACAACATACCCACAGGTGTACAAGTGTCGTAGGTAGCCTAGTTTGGCCGCTGTGCTAGTTGGAAGATGAGCTAGGATAAGGCTGAAAATGCTTTACTATACACTGTCTATTTTTTCAGGTGAAAATCGCGATGTCGTCGGATTCACTCCAAATGCATTTGATTCGATTAATAGACACTAGACAACATACCCACAGGTGTACAAGAGTCGTAGGTAGCACAGTTTGGCCGCTGTGCCAGTTGGAAGATGAGCTAGGATAAGGCTGAAAATGCCTTACTATACACTGTCTATTTTTTCAGGTGAAAATATCGATGTCGTCGGATTCACTCTAAATGCATTTGATTCTATTAACAGACACTAGACAACATACCCACAGGTGTACAAGTGTCGTAGGTAGCCTAGTTTGGCCGCTGTGCTAGTTGGAAGATGAGCTAGGATAAGGCTGAAAATGCCTTACTATACACTGTCTATTTTTTCAGGTGAAAATCTCGATGTCGTCGGATTCACTCCAAATGCATTTGATTCGATTAATAGACAGTAGACAACATACCCACAGGTGTACAAGAGTCATAGGTAGCCTAGTTTGGCCGCTGTGCCAGTTGGAAGATGAGCTAGGATAAGGCTGAAAATGCCTTACTATACACTGTCTATTTTTTCAGGAGAAAATATCGATGTCGTCGGATTCACTCCAAATGCATTTGATTCGATTAATAGACACTAGACAACATACCCACAGGTGTACAATAGTCCTAGGTATCCTAGTTTGGCCGCTGTGCCAGTTGGAAGATGAGCTAGGATAAGGCTGAAAATGCCTTACTATACACTGTCTATTTTTTCAGGAGAAAATATCGATGTCGTCGGATTCACTCCAAATGCATTTGATTCGATTAATAGACACTAGACAACATACCCACAGGTGTACAAGAGTCATAGGTAGCCTAGTTTGGCCGCTGTGCCAGCTGGAAGATGAGCTATGATAAGGCTGAAAATGCCTTACTATACACTGTCTATTTTTTCAGGACAAAATATCGATGTCGTCGGATTCACTCCAAATGCATTTGATTCTATTAATAGACACTAGACAACATACCCACAGGTGTACAAGGGTCGAAGGTAGCCTAGTTTTGCCGCTGTGCCAGTTGGAAGATGTGCTAGGATAAGGCTGAAAATGCCTTACTATACACTGTCTATTTTTTCAGGTGAAAATATCGATGTCGTCGGATTCACTCTAAATGCATTTGATTCGATTAACAGACACTAGACAACATACCCACAGGTGTACAAGTGTCGTAGGTAGCCTAGTTTGGCCGCTGTGCAAGTTGGAAGATGAGCTAGGATAAGGCTGAAAATGCCTTACTATACACTGTCTATTTTTTCAGGTGAAAATCTCGATGTCGTCGGATACACTAAAAATGCATTTGATTCGATTAATAGACACTAGACAACATACCCACAGGTGTACAAGAGTCGTAGGTAGCATAGTTTGGCCGCTGTGCCAGTTGGAAGATGAGCTAGGATAAGGCTGAAAATGCCTTACTATACAGTGTCTATTTTTTCAGGTAAAAATCTCGATGTCGTTGGATTCACTCCAAATGCATTTGATTCGTTTAATAGATGCTAGACAACGTACCCACAGGTGTACAAGAGTCGTAGGTAGCCTAGTTTGGCCGCTGTGCCAGTTGGAAGATGAGCTAGGATAAGGCTGAAAATGCCTTACTATACACTGTCTATTTTTTCAGGTGAAAATATAGATGTCGTCGGATTCACTCCAAATGCATTTGATTCGATTAATATACACTAGACAACATACCCACAGGTGTACAAGAGTCGAAGGTAGCACAGTTTGGCCGCTGTGCCAGTTGGAAGATGAGCTAGGATAAGGCTGAAAATGCCTTACTATACACTGTCTATTTTTTCAGGTGAAAATCTCGATGTCGTCGGATACACTAAAAATGCATTTGATTCGATTAATAGACACTAGACAACATACCCACAGGTGTACAAGAGTCGTAGGTAGCATAGTTTGGCCGCTGTGCCAGTTGGAAGATGAGCTAGGATAAGGCTGAAAATGCCTTACTATACAGTGTCTATTTTTTCAGGTAAAAATCTCGATGTCGTTGGATTCACTCCAAATGCATTTGATTCGTTTAATAGATGCTAGACAACGTACCCACAGGTGTACAAGAGTCGTAGGTAGCCTAGTTTGGCCGCTGTGCCAGTTGGAAGATGAGCTAGGATAAGGCTGAAAATGCCTTACTATACACTGTCTATTTTTTCAGGTGAAAATATAGATGTCGTCGGATTCACTCCAAATGCATTTGATTCGATTAATATACACTAGACAACATACCCACAGGTGTACAAGAGTCGAAGGTAGCACAGTTTGGCCGCTGTGCCAGTTGGAAGATGAGCTAGGATAAGGCTGAAAATGCCTTACTATACACTGTCTATTTTTTCAGGTGAAAATCTCGATGTCGTCGGATTCACTCCAAATGCATTTGATTCGATTAATGGACACTAGACAACATACCCACAGGTGTACAGGGGTCGAAGGTAGCCTAGTTTGGCCGCTGTGCCAGTTGGAAGATGAGCTAGGATAAGACTGAAAATGCCTTACTATACACTGTCTATTTTTTCAGGTGAAAATATCGATGTCGTCGGATTCACTCCAAATGCATTTGATTCGATTAATAGACACTAGACAACATACCCACAGGTGTACAAGAGTCATAGATAGCCTAGTTTGGCCGCTGTGCCAGTTGGAAGATGAGCTAGGATAAGGCTGAAAATGCCTTACTATACACTGTCTATTTTTTCAGGTGAAAATATAGATGTCGTCGGATTCACTCCAAATGCATTTGATTCGATTAATAGACACTAGACAACATACCCACAGGTGTACAAGAGTCGTAGGTAGCACAGTTTGGCCGCTGTGCCAATTGGAAGATGAGCTAGGATAAGGCTGAAAATGCCTTACTATACACTGTCTATTTTTTCAGGTGAAAATCTCGATGTCGTCGGATTCACTCCAAATGCATTTGATTCGATTAATAGACACTAGACAACATACCCACAGGTGTACAAGAGTCGTAGGTAGCACAGTTTGGCCGCTGTGCCAGTTGGAAGATTGAAAATGCCTTACTATACACTGTCTAGTTTTTCAGGTGGAAATCTCGATGTCGTCGGATTCACTCCAAATGCATTTGATTCGATTAACAGACACTAGACAACATACCCACAGGTGTACAAGGGTCGTAGGTAGCCTAGTTTGGCCGCTGTGCTAGTTGGAAGATGAGCTAGGATAAGGCTGAAAATGTCTTACTATACACTGTATATTTTTTCAGGTGAAAATCTCGATGTCGTCGGATTCACTCCAAATGCATTTGATTCGATTAATAGACACTAGACAACATACCCACAGGTGTACAAGAGTCGTAGGTAGCCTAGTTTGGCCGCTGTGCCAGTTGGAAGATGAGCTAGGATAAGGCTGAAAATGCAGTGTCTATTTTTTCAGGTGAAAATCTCGATGTCGTCGCATTCACTCCAAATGCATTTGATTCGATTGATAGACACTAGACAACATACCCACAGGTGTACAAGGGTCGAAGGTAGCCTAGTTTGGCCGCTGTGCCAGTTGGAAGATGAGCTAGGATAAGACTGAAAATGCCTTACTATACACTGTCTATTTTTTCAGGTGAAAATCTCGATGTCGTCGGATTCATTCCAAATGCATTTGAATCGATTAATAGACACTAGACAACATACCCACAGGTGTACAAGAGTCGTAGGTAGCACAGTTTGGCCGCTGTGCCAGTTGGAAGATTGAAAATGCCTTACTATACACTGTCTAGTTTTTCAGGTGGAAATCTCGATGTCGTCGGATTCACTCCAAATGCATTTGATTCGATTAACAGACACTAGACAACATACCCACAGGTGTACAAGGGTCGTAGGTAGCCTAGTTTGGCCGCTGTGCTAGTTGGAAGATGAGCTAGGATAAGGCTGAAAATGTCTTACTATACACTGTCTATTTTTTCAGGTGAAAATCTCGATGTCGTCGGATTCACTCAATGCATTTGATTCGATTAATAGACACTAGACAACATACCCACAGGTGTACAAGAGTCGTAGGTAGCATAGTTTGGCCGCTGTGCCAGTTGGAAGATGAGCTAGGATAAGGCTGAAAATGCAGTGTCTATTTTTTCAGGTGAAAATCTCGATGTCGTCGGATTCACTCCAAATGCATTTGATTCGATTAATAGACACTAGACAACATACCCACAGGTGTACAAGAGTCGTAGGTAGCATAGTTTAGCCGCTGTGCCAGTTGGAAGATGAGCTAGGATAAGGCTGAAAATGTCTTACTATACAGTGTCTATTTTTTCAGGTGAAAATCTCGATGTCGTCGGATTCACTCCAAATGCATTTGATTCGTTTAATAGATGCTAGACAACATACCCACAGGTGTACAAGAGTCGTAGGTAGCCTAGTTTGGCCGCTGTGCTAGTTGGAAGATGAGCTAGGATAAGGCTGAAAATGCCTTACTATACACTGTCTATTTTTTCAGATGAAAGCTCGATGTCGTCGGATTCACTCCAAATGCATTTGATTCGATTAATAGACACTAGACAACATACCCACAGGTGTACAAGAGTCGTAGGTAGCCTAGTTTGGCCGCTGTGCCAGTTGGAAGATGGGCTAGGATAAGGCTGAAAATGCCTTACTATACACTGTCTATTTTTTCAGGTGAAAATCTTGATGTCGTCGGATTCACTAAAAAAGCATTTGATTCGATTAATAGACACTAGACAACATACCCACAGGTGTACAAGAGCCGTAGGTAGCCTAGTTTGGCCGCTGTGCCAGTTGGAAGATGAGCTAGGATAAGGCTGAAAATGCAGTGTCTATTTTTTCAGGTGAAAATCTCGATGTCGTCGCATTCACTCCAAATGCATTTGATTCGATTGATAGACACTAGACAACATACCCACAGGTGTACAAGGGTCGAAGGTAGCCTAGTTTGGCCGCTGTGCCAGTTGGAAGATGAGCTAGGATAAGACTGAAAATGCCTTACTATACACTGTCTATTTTTTTCAGGTGAAAATATCGATGTCGTCGGATTCACTCCAAATGCATTTGATTCGATTAATAGACACTAGACAACATACCCACAGGTGTACAAGAGTCATAGATAGCCTAGTTTGGCCGCTGTGCCAGTTGGAAGATGAGCTAGGATAAGGCTGAAAATGCCTTACTATGGAAGATGAGCTATGATAAGGCTGAAAATGCCTTACTATACACTGTCTATTTTTTCAGGTGAAAATCTCGATGTCGTCGGATACACTAAAAATGCATTTGATTCGATTAATAGACACTAGACAACATACCCACAGGTGTACAAGAGTCGTAGGTAGCATAGTTTGGCCGCTGTGCCAGTTGGAAGATGAGCTAGGATAAGGCTGAAAATGCAGTGTCTATTTTTTCAGGTGAAAATCTCGATGTCGTCGGATTCACTCCAAATGCATTTGATTCGATTAATAGACACTAGACAACATACCCACAGGTGTACAAGAGTCGTAGGTAGCATAGTTTAGCCGCTGTGCCAGTTGGAAGATGAGCTAGGATAAGTCTGAAAATGCCTTACTATACAGTGTCTATTTTTTCAGGTGAAAATCTCGATGTCGTCGGATTCACTCCAAATGCATTTGATTCGTTTAATAGATGCTAGACAACATACCCACAGGTGTACAAGAGTCGTAGGTAGCCTAGTTTGGCCGCTGTGCTAGTTGGAAGATGAGCTAGGATAAGGCTGAAAATGCCTTACTATACACTGTCTATTTTTTCAGATGAAAGCTCGATGTCGTCGGATTCACTCCAAATGCATTTGATTCGATTAATAGACACTAGACAACATACCCACAGGTGTACAAGAGTCGTAGGTAGCCTAGTTTGGCCGCTGTGCCAGTTGGAAGATGGGCTAGGATAAGGCTGAAAATGCCTTACTATACACTGTCTATTTTTTCAGGTGAAAATCTTGATGTCGTCGGATTCACTAAAAAAGCATTTGATTCGATTAATAGACACTAGACAACATACCCACAGGTGTACAAGAGCCGTAGGTAGCCTAGTTTGGCCGCTGTGCCAGTTGGAAGATGAGCTAGGATAAGGCTGAAAATGCAGTGTCTATTTTTTCAGGTGAAAATCTCGATGTCGTCGCATTCACTCCAAATGCATTTGATTCGATTGATAGACACTAGACAACATACCCACAGGTGTACAAGGGTCGAAGGTAGCCTAGTTTGGCCGCTGTGCCAGTTGGAAGATGAGCTAGGATAAGACTGAAAATGCCTTACTATACACTGTCTATTTTTTCAGGTGAAAATATCGATGTCGTCGGATTCACTCCAAATGCATTTGATTCGATTAATAGACACTAGACAACATACCCACAGGTGTACAAGAGTCATAGATAGCCTAGTTTGGCCGCTGTGCCAGTTGGAAGATGAGCTAGGATAAGGCTGAAAATGCCTTACTATACACTGTCTATTTTTTCAGGTGAAAATCTCGATGTCGTCGGATTCATTCCAAATGCATTTGATTCGATTAATAGACACATACAACATACCCACAGGTGTACAAGAGTCATAGGTAGCCTAGTTTGGCCGCTGTGCCAGTTGGAAGATGAGCTAGGATAAGGCTGAAAATGCCTGTCTATTTTTTCAGGTGAAAATCTCGATGTCGTCGGATTCACTCAATGCATTTGATTCGATTAATAGACACTAGACAACATACCCACAGGTGTACAAGAGTCGTAGGTAGCATAGTTTGGCCGCTGTGCCAGTTGGAAGATGAGCTAGGATAAGGCTGAAAATGCCTTACTATACACTGTCTATTTTTTCAGGAGAAAATATCGATGTCGTCGGATTCACTCCAAATGCATTTGATTCTATTAATAGACACTAGACAACATACCCACAGGTGTACAAGGGTCGAAGGTAGCCTAGTTTGGCCGCTGTGCCAGTTGGAAGATGAGCTAGGATAAGACTGAAAATGCCTTACTATACACTGTCTATTTTTTCAGGTGAAAATATCGATGTCGTCGGATTCACTCCAAATGCATTTGATTCGATTAATAGACACTAGACAACATACCCACAGGTGTACAAGAGTCATAGATAGCCTAGTTTGGCCGCTGTGCCAGTTGGAAGATGAGCTAGGATAAGGCTGAAAATGCCTTACTATACACTGTCTATTTTTTCAGGTGAAAATCTCGATGTCGTCGGATTCATTCCAAATGCATTTGATTCGATTAATAGACACATACAACATACCCACAGGTGTACAAGAGTCATAGGTAGCCTAGTTTGGCCGCTGTGCCAGTTGGAAGATGAGCTAGGATAAGGCTGAAAATGCCTGTCTATTTTTTCAGGAGAAAATATCGATGTCGTCGGATTCACTCCAAATGCATTTGATTCGATTAATAGACACTAGACAACATACCCACAGGTGTACAAAAGTCCTAGGTATCCTAGTTTGGCCGCTGTGCCAGTTGGAAGATGAGCTAGGATAAGGCTGAAAATGTCTTACTATACACTGTCTATTTTTTCAGGAGAAAATATCGATGTCGTCGGATTCACTCCAAATGCATGTGATTCGATTAATAGACACTAGACAACATACCCACAGGTGTACAAGAGTCATAGGTAGCCTAGTTTGGCCGCTGTGCCAGCTGGAAGATGAGCTATGATAAGGCTGAAAATGCCTTACTATACACTGTCTATTTTTTCAGGACAAAATATCGATGTCGTCGGATTCACTCCAAATGCATTTGATTCTATTAATAGACACTAGACAACATACCCACAGGTGTACAAGGGTCGAAGGTAGCCTAGTTTTGCCGCTGTGCCAGTTGGAAGATGTGCTAGGATAAGGCTGAAAATGCCTTACTATACACTGTCTATTTTTTCAGGTGAAAATATCGATGTCGTCGGATTCACTCTAAATGCATTTGATTCGATTAACAGACACTAGACAACATACCCACAGGTGTACAAGTGTCGTAGGTAGCCTAGTTTGGCCGCTGTGCTAGTTGGAAGATGAGCTAGGATAAGGCTGAAAATGCTATACTGTCTATTTTTTCAGGTGAAAATCTCGATGTCGTCGGATACACTAAAAATGCATTTGATTCGATTAATAGACACTAGACAACATACCCACAGGTGTACAAGAGTCGTAGGTAGCATAGTTTGGCCGCTGTGCCAGTTGGAAGATGAGCTAGGATAAGGCTGAAAATGCCTTACTATACAGTGTCTATTTTTTCAGGTAAAAATCTCGATGTCGTTGGATTCACTCCAAATGCATTTGATTCGTTTAATAGATGCTAGACAACGTACCCACAGGTGTACAAGAGTCGTAGGTAGCCTAGTTTGGCCGCTGTGCCAGTTGGAAGATGAGCTAGGATAAGGCTGAAAATGCCTTACTATACACTGTCTATTTTTTCAGGTGAAAATATAGATGTCGTCGGATTCACTCCAAATGCATTTGATTCGATTAATAGACACTAGACAACATACCCACAGGTGTACAAGAGTCGAAGGTAGCACAGTTTGGCCGCTGTGCCAGTTGGAAGATGAGCTAGGATAAGGCTGAAAATGCCTTACTATACACTGTCTATTTTTGCAGGTGAAAATCTCGATGTCGTCGGATTCACTCCAAATGCATTTGATTCGATTAATGGACACTAGACAACATACCCACAGGTGTACAGGGGTCGAAGGTAGCCTAGTTTGGCCGCTGTGCCAGTTGGAAGATGAGCTAGGATAAGGCTGAAAATGCCTTACTATACACTATCTATTTTTTCAGGTGAAAATCTCGATTTCGTCGGATTCACTCCAAATGCATTTGATGCGATTAATAGACACTAGACAACATACCCACAAGTGTACAAGAGTCGTAGGTAGCCTAGTTTGGCCGCTGTGCCAGTTGGAAGATGAGCTAGGATAAGGCTGAAAATGCCTTACTATACACTGTCTATTTTTTCAGGTGAAAATATCGATGTCGTCGGATTCACTCCAAATGCATTTGATTCGATTAATAGACACTAGACAACATACCCACAGGTGTACAAGAGTCATAGGTAGCCTAGTTTGGCCGCTGTGCCAGTTGGAAGATGAGCTAGGATAAGGCTGAAAATGCCTTACTATACACTGTCTATTTTTTCAGGTGAAAATCTCGATGTCGTCGGATACACTAAAAATGCATTTGATTCGATTAATAGACACTAGACAACATACCCACAGGTGTACAAGAGTCGTAGGTAGCCTAGTTTGGCCGCTGTGCCAGTTGGAAGATGAGCTAGGATAAGGCTGAAAATGCCTTACTATACAGTGTCTATTTTTTCAAGTAAAAATCTCGATGTCGTCGGATTCACTCCAAATGCATTTGATTCGTTTAATAGATGCTAGACAACGTACCCACAGGTGTACAAGAGTCGTAGGTAGCCTAGTTTGGCCGCTGTGCCAGTTGGAAGATGAGCTAGGATAAGGCTGAAAATGCCTTACTATACACTGTCTATTTTCTCAGGTGAAAATCTCGATGTCGTCGGATTCACTCCAAATGCATTTGATGCGATTAATAGACACTAGACAACATACCCACAGGTGTACAAGAGGCGTAGGTAGCCTAGTTTGGCCGCTGTGCCAGTTGGAAGATGAGCTAGGATAAGGCTGAAAATGCCTTACTATACACTGTCTATTTTTTCAGGTGAAAATATCGATGTCGTCGTATTCACTCTAAATGCATTCGATTCGATTAACAGACACTAGACAACATACCCACATGTGTACAAGGGTCGGAGGTATCCTAGTTTGGCCGCTGTGCTAGTTGGAAGATGAGCTAGGATAAGGCTGAAAATGCCTTACTATACACTGTCTATTTTTTCAGGTGAAAATCTCGATGTCGTCGCATTCACTCCAAATGCATTTGATTCGATTAATAGACACTAGACAACATACCCACAGGTGTACAAGAGGCGTAGGTAGCATAGTTTGGCCGCTGTGCCAGTTGGAAGATGAGCTAGGATAAGGCTGAAAATGCCTTACTATACACTGTCTATTTTTTCAGGTGAAAATATCGATGTCGTCGGATTCACTCCAAATGCATTTGATGCGATTAATAGACACTAGACAACATACCCACAGGTGTACAAGAGGCGTAGGTAGCATAGTTTGGCCGCTGTGCCAGTTGGAAGATGAGCTAGGATAAGGCTGAAAATGCCTTACTATACACTGTCTATTTTTTCAGGTGAAAATCTCGATGTCGTCGGATTCACTCCAAATGCATTTGATGCGATTAATAGACACTAGACAACATACCCACAGGTGTACAAGAGGCGTAGGTAGCATAGTTTGGCCGCTGTGCCAGTTGGAAGATGAGCTAGGATAAGGCTGAAAATGCCTTACTATACACTGTATATTTTTTCAGGTGAAAATATCGATGTCGTCGTATTCACTCTAAATGCATTCGATTCGATTAACAGACACTAGACAACATACCCACATGTGTACAAGGGTCGGAGGTATCCTAGTTTGGCCGCTGTGCTATTTGGAAGATGAGCTAGGATAAGGCTGAAATGCATTTGATTCGATTAATAGACACTAGACAACATACCCACAGGTGTACAAGAGTCGTAGGTAGCACAGTTTGGCCGCTGTGCCAGTTGGAAGATGAGCTAGGATAAGGCTGAAAATGCCTTACTATACACTGTCTATTTTTTCAGGTGAAAATATCGATGTCGTCGGATTCACTCCAAATGCATTTGATGCGATTAATAGACACTAGACAACATACCCACAGGTGTACAAGAGGCGTAGGTAGCATAGTTTGGCCGCTGTGCCAGTTGGAAGATGAGCTAGGATAAGGCTGAAAATGCCTTACTATACACTGTCTATTTTTTCAGGTGAAAATATCGATGTCGTCGGATTCACTCCAAATGCATTTGATGCGATTAATAGACACTAGACAACATACCCACAGGTGTACAAGAGGCGTAGGTAGCATAGTTTGGCCGCTGTGCCAGTTGGAAGATGAGCTAGGATAAGGCTGAAAATGCCTTACTACACTCCAAATGCATTTGATTCTATTAATAGACACTAGACAACATACCCACAGGTGTACAAGGGTCGAAGGTAGCCTAGTTTTGCCGCTGTGCCAGTTGGAAGATGTGCTAGGATAAGGCTGAAAATGCCTTACTATACACTGTCTATTTTTTCAGGTGAAAATATCGATGTCGTCGGATTCACTCTAAATGCATTTGATTCGATTAACAGACACTAGACAACATACCCACAGGTGTACAAGTGTCGTAGGTAGCCTAGTTTGGCCGCTGTGCTAGTTGGAAGATGAGCTAGGATAAGGCTGAAAATGCTATACTGTCTATTTTTTCAGGTGAAAATCTCGATGTCGTCGGATACACTAAAAATGCATTTGATTCGATTAATAGACACTAGACAACATACCCACAGGTGTACAAGAGTCGTAGGTAGCATAGTTTGGCCGCTGTGCCAGTTGGAAGATGAGCTAGGATAAGGCTGAAAATGCCTTACTATACAGTGTCTATTTTTTCAGGTAAAAATCTCGATGTCGTTGGATTCACTCCAAATGCATTTGATTCGTTTAATAGATGCTAGACAACGTACCCACAGGTGTACAAGAGTCGTAGGTAGCCTAGTTTGGCCGCTGTGCCAGTTGGAAGATGAGCTAGGATAAGGCTGAAAATGCCTTACTATACACTGTCTATTTTTTCAGGTGAAAATATAGATGTCGTCGGATTCACTCCAAATGCATTTGATTCGATTAATAGACACTAGACAACATACCCACAGGTGTACAAGAGTCGAAGGTAGCACAGTTTGGCCGCTGTGCCAGTTGGAAGATGAGCTAGGATAAGGCTGAAAATGCCTTACTATACACTGTCTATTTTTGCAGGTGAAAATCTCGATGTCGTCGGATTCACTCCAAATGCATTTGATTCGATTAATGGACACTAGACAACATACCCACAGGTGTACAGGGGTCGAAGGTAGCCTAGTTTGGCCGCTGTGCCAGTTGGAAGATGAGCTAGGATAAGGCTGAAAATGCCTTACTATACACTATCTATTTTTTCAGGTGAAAATCTCGATTTCGTCGGATTCACTCCAAATGCATTTGATGCGATTAATAGACACTAGACAACATACCCACAAGTGTACAAGAGTCGTAGGTAGCCTAGTTTGGCCGCTGTGCCAGTTGGAAGATGAGCTAGGATAAGGCTGAAAATGCCTTACTATACACTGTCTATTTTTTCAGGTGAAAATATCGATGTCGTCGGATTCACTCCAAATGCATTTGATTCGATTAATAGACACTAGACAACATACCCACAGGTGTACAAGAGTCATAGGTAGCCTAGTTTGGCCGCTGTGCCAGTTGGAAGATGAGCTAGGATAAGGCTGAAAATGCCTTACTATACACTGTCTATTTTTTCAGGTGAAAATCTCGATGTCGTCGGATACACTAAAAATGCATTTGATTCGATTAATAGACACTAGACAACATACCCACAGGTGTACAAGAGTCGTAGGTAGCCTAGTTTGGCCGCTGTGCCAGTTGGAAGATGAGCTAGGATAAGGCTGAAAATGCCTTACTATACAGTGTCTATTTTTTCAAGTAAAAATCTCGATGTCGTCGGATTCACTCCAAATGCATTTGATTCGTTTAATAGATGCTAGACAACGTACCCACAGGTGTACAAGAGTCGTAGGTAGCCTAGTTTGGCCGCTGTGCCAGTTGGAAGATGAGCTAGGATAAGGCTGAAAATGCCTTACTATACACTGTCTATTTTCTCAGGTGAAAATCTCGATGTCGTCGGATTCACTCCAAATGCATTTGATGCGATTAATAGACACTAGACAACATACCCACAGGTGTACAAGAGGCGTAGGTAGCCTAGTTTGGCCGCTGTGCCAGTTGGAAGATGAGCTAGGATAAGGCTGAAAATGCCTTACTATACACTGTCTATTTTTTCAGGTGAAAATATCGATGTCGTCGTATTCACTCTAAATGCATTCGATTCGATTAACAGACACTAGACAACATACCCACATGTGTACAAGGGTCGGAGGTATCCTAGTTTGGCCGCTGTGCTAGTTGGAAGATGAGCTAGGATAAGGCTGAAAATGCCTTACTATACACTGTCTATTTTTTCAGGTGAAAATCTCGATGTCGTCGCATTCACTCCAAATGCATTTGATTCGATTAATAGACACTAGACAACATACCCACAGGTGTACAAGAGGCGTAGGTAGCATAGTTTGGCCGCTGTGCCAGTTGGAAGATGAGCTAGGATAAGGCTGAAAATGCCTTACTATACACTGTCTATTTTTTCAGGTGAAAATATCGATGTCGTCGGATTCACTCCAAATGCATTTGATGCGATTAATAGACACTAGACAACATACCCACAGGTGTACAAGAGGCGTAGGTAGCATAGTTTGGCCGCTGTGCCAGTTGGAAGATGAGCTAGGATAAGGCTGAAAATGCCTTACTATACACTGTCTATTTTTTCAGGTGAAAATCTCGATGTCGTCGGATTCACTCCAAATGCATTTGATGCGATTAATAGACACTAGACAACATACCCACAGGTGTACAAGAGGCGTAGGTAGCATAGTTTGGCCGCTGTGCCAGTTGGAAGATGAGCTAGGATAAGGCTGAAAATGCCTTACTATACACTGTATATTTTTTCAGGTGAAAATATCGATGTCGTCGTATTCACTCTAAATGCATTCGATTCGATTAACAGACACTAGACAACATACCCACATGTGTACAAGGGTCGGAGGTATCCTAGTTTGGCCGCTGTGCTATTTGGAAGATGAGCTAGGATAAGGCTGAAATGCATTTGATTCGATTAATAGACACTAGACAACATACCCACAGGTGTACAAGAGTCGTAGGTAGCACAGTTTGGCCGCTGTGCCAGTTGGAAGATGAGCTAGGATAAGGCTGAAAATGCCTTACTATACACTGTCTATTTTTTCAGGTGAAAATATCGATGTCGTCGGATTCACTCCAAATGCATTTGATGCGATTAATAGACACTAGACAACATACCCACAGGTGTACAAGAGGCGTAGGTAGCATAGTTTGGCCGCTGTGCCAGTTGGAAGATGAGCTAGGATAAGGCTGAAAATGCCTTACTATACACTGTCTATTTTTTCAGGTGAAAATCTCGATGTCGTCGGATTCACTCCAAATGCATTTGATGCGATTAATAGACACTAGACAACATACCCACAGGTGTACAAGAGGCGTAGGTAGCATAGTTTGGCCGCTGTGCCAGTTGGAAGATGAGCTAGGATAAGGCTGAAAATGCCTTACTATACACTGTATATTTTTTCAGGTGAAAATATCGATGTCGTCGTATTCACTCTAAATGCATTCGATTCGATTAACAGACACTAGACAACATACCCACATGTGTACAAGGGTCGGAGGTATCCTAGTTTGGCCGCTGTGCTATTTGGAAGATGAGCTAGGATAAGGCTGAAAATGCCTTACTATACACTGTCTATTTTCTCAGGTGAAAATATCGATGTCGTCGGATTCACTCCAAATGCATTTGATTCGATTAATAGACACTAGACAACATACCCACAGGTGTACAAGAGTCGTAGGTAGCCTAGTTTGGCCGCTGTGCCAGTTGGAAGATGAGCTAGGATAATGCTGAAAATGCCTTACTATACACTGTCTATTTTTTCAGGTGAAAATATCGATGTCGTCGGATTCACTCCAAATGCATTTGATTCGATTAATAGACACTAGACAAGAGTAGTAGGTAGCCTAGTTTGGCCGCTGTGCCAGTTGGAAGATGAGCTAGGATAAGGCTGAAAATGCCTTACTATACACTGTCTATTTTTTCAGGTGAAAATCTCGATGTCGTCGGATTCACTCCAAATGCATTTGATTCGATTAATATACACTAGACAACATACCCACAGGTGTACAAGAGTAGTAGGTAGCCTAGTTTGACCGCTGTGCCAGTTGGAAGATGAGCTAGGGTAAGGCTGAAAATGCTTTACTATACACTGTCTATTTTTTCAGGTGAAAATCTCGATGTCGTCGGATTCACTCCAAATGCATTTGATTCGATTAATAGACACTAGACAACATACCCACAGGTGTACAAGAGTCGTAGGTAGCCTAGTTTGGCCGCTGTGGCAGTTGGAAGATGAGCTAGGATAAGGCTGAAAATGCCTTACTATACACTGTCTATTTTTTCAGGTAAAAAATATAGATGTCGTCGGATTCACTCCAAATGCATTTGATTCGATTAATAGACACTAGACAACATACCCACAGGTGTACAAGAGTCGTAGGTAGCACAGTTTGGCCGCTGTGCCAGTTGGAAGATGAGCTAGGATAAGGCTGAAAATGCCTTACTATACACTGTCTATTTTTTCAGGTGAAAATATAGATGTCGTCGGATTCACTCCAAATGCATTTGATTCGTTTAATAGACACTAGACAACATACCCACAGGTGTACAAGAGTCGTAGGTAGCCTAGTTTGGCCGCTGTGCCAGTTGGAAAATGAGCTAGGATAAGGCTGAAAATGCCTTACTATACAGTGTCAATTTTTTCAGGTGAAAATCTCGATGTCGTCGGATTCACTCCAAATGCATTTGATTCGATTAATAGACACTAGACAACATACCCACAGGTGTACAAGAGTCGTAGGTAGCCTAGTTTGGCCGCTGTGCCAGTTGGAAGATGAGCTAGGATAAGGCTGAAAATGCAGTGTCTATTTTTTCAGGTGAAAATCTCGATGTCGTCGCATTCACTCCAAATGCATTTGATTCGATTGATAGACACTAGACAACATACCCACAGGTGTACAAGGGTCGAAGGTAGCCTAGTTTGGCCGCTGTGCCAGTTGGAAGATGAGATAGGATAAGGCTGAAAATGCCTTACTATACACTGTCTATTTTTTCAGGTGAAAATCTCGATGTCGTCGGATTCATTCCAAATGCATTTGATTCGATTAATAGACACATACAACATACCCACAGGTGTACAAGAGTCATAGGTAGCCTAGTTTGGCCGCTGTGCCAGTTGGAAGATGAGCTAGGATAAGGCTGAAAATGCCTGTCTATTTTTTCAGGTGAAAATCTCGATGTCGTCGGATTCACTCAATGCATTTGATTCGATTAATAGACACTAGACAACATACCCACAGGTGTACAAGAGTCGTAGGTAGCATAGTTTGGCCGCTGTGCCAGTTGGAAGATGAGCTAGGATAAGGCTGAAAATGCAGTGTCTATTTTTTCAGGTGAAAATCTCGATGTCGTCGGATTCACTCCAAATGCATTTGATTCGATTAATAGACACTAGACAACATACCCACAGGTGTACAAGAGTCGTAGGTAGCCTAGTTTAGCCGCTGTGCCAGTTGGAAGATGAGCTAGGATAAGGCTGAAAATGCCTTACTATACAGTGTCTATTTTTTCAGGTGAAAATCTCGATGTCGTCGGATTCACTCCAAATGCATTTGATTCGTTTAATAGATATTAGACAACATACCCACAGGTGTACAAGAGTCGTAGGTAGCCTAGTTTGGCCGCTGTGCTAGTTGGAAGATGAGCTAGGATAAGGCTGAAAATGCCTTACTATACACTGTCTATTTTTTCAGGTGAAAATCTCGATGTCGTCGGACTCACTCCAAATGCATTTGATTCGATTAATAGACACTAGACAACATACCCACAGGTGTACAAGAGTCGTAGGTAGCCTAGTTTGGCCGCTGTGCCAGTTGGAAGATGAGCTAGGATAAGACTGAAAATGCCTTACAATACAGTGTCTATTTTTTCAGGTGAAAATCTCGATGTCGTCGGATTCACTCCAAATGCATTTGATTCGATTAATGGACACTAGACAACATACCCACAGGTGTACAAGAGTCGTAGGTAGCCTAGTTTGGCCGCTGTGCCAGTTGGAAGATGAGCTAGGATAAGACTGAAAATGCCTTACTATACAGTGTCTATTTTTTCAGGTGAAAATCTCGATGTCGTCGGATTCACTCCAAATGCATTTGATTCGATTAATAGACACTAGACAACATACCCACAGGTGTACAAGGGTCGTAGGTAGCCTAGTTTGGCCGCTGTGCCAGTTAGAAGATGAGCTAGGATAAGGCTGAAAATGCCTTACTATACACTGTCTATTTATTCAGGTGAAAATCTCGATGTCGTCGGATTCACTCCAAATGCATTTGATTCGCTTAATAGACACTAGACAACATACCCACAGGTGTACAAGGGTCGTAGGTAGCCTAGTTTGGCCGCTGTGCCAGTTGGAAGATGAGCTAGGATAAGACTGAAAATGCCTTACTATACAGTGTCTATTTTTTCAGGTGAAAATCTCGATGTCGTCGGATTCACTCCAAATGCATTTGATTCGATTAATAGACACTAGACAACATACCCACAGGTGTACAAGGGTCGTAGGTAGCCTAGTTTGGCCGCTGTGCCAGTTGGAAGATGAGCTAGGATAAGGCTGAAAATGCTGTCTATTTATTCAGGTGAAAATCTCGATGTCGTCGGATTCACTCCAAATGCATTTGATTCGATTAATAGACACTAGACAACATACCCACAGGTGTACAAGAGTCGTAGGTAGCCTAGTTTGGCCGCTGTGCCAGTTGGAAGATGAGCTAGGATAAGACTGAAAATGCCTTACTATACACTGTCTATTTTTGCAGGTGAAAATCTCGATGTCGTCGGATTCACTCCAAATGCATTTGATTCGATTAATAGACACTAGACAACATACCCACAGGTGTACAAGAGTCGTAGGTAGCCTAGTTTGGCCGCTGTGCCAGTTGGAAGATGAGCTAGGATAAGACTGAAAATGCCTTACTATACACTGTCTATTTTTTCAGGTGAAAATCTCGATGTTGTCGGATTCACTCCAAATGCATTTGATTCGATTAATAGACACTGGGCAACATACCCACAGGTGTACAAGAGTCGTAGGTAGCCTAGTTTGGCCGCTGTGCCAGTTGGAAGATGAGCTAGGATAAGGCTGAAAATGCCTTACTATACACTGTCTATTTTTTCAGGTGAAAATCTTGATGTCGTCGGATTCACTAAAAATGCATTTGATTCGATTAATAGACACTAGACAACATACCCACAGGTGTACAAGGGTCGTAGGTAGCCTAGTTTGGCCGCTGTGCCAGTTGGAAGATGAGCTAGGATAAGACTGAAAATGCCTTACTATACAGTGTCTATTTTTTCAGGTGAAAATCTCGATGTCGTCGGATTCACTCCAAATGCATTTGATTCGATTAATAGACACTAGACAACATACCCACAGGTGTACAAGGGTCGTAGGTAGCCTAGTTTGGCCGCTGTGCCAGTTGGAATATGAGCTAGGATAAGACTGAAAATGCCTTACTATACAGTGTCTATTTTTTCAGGTGAAAATCTCGATGTCGTCGGATTCACTCCAAATGCATTTGATTCGATTAATAGACACTAGACAACATACCCACAGGTGTACAAGGGTCGTAGGTAGCCTAGTTTGGCCGCTGTGCCAGTTGGAAGATGAGCTAGGATAAGGCTGAAAATGCTGTCTATTTATTCAGGTGAAAATCTCGATGTTGTCGGATTCACTCCAAATGCATTTGATTCGATTAATAGACACTGGACAACATACCCACAGGTGTACAAGAGTCGTAGGTAGCCTAGTTTGGCCGCTGTGCCAGTTGGAAGATGAGCTAGGATAAGGCTGAAAATGCCTTACTATACAGTGTCTATTTTTTCAGGTGAAAATCTCGATGTCGTCGGATTCACTCCAAATGCATTTGATTCGATTAATAGACACTGGACAACATACCCACAGGTGTACAAGAGTCGTAGGTAGCCTAGTTTGGCCGCTGTGCCAGTTGGAAGATGAGCTAGGATAAGGCTGAAAATGCCTTACTATACAGTGTCTATTTTTTCAGGTGAAAATCTCGATGTCGTCGGATTCACTCCAAATGCATTTGATTCGATTAATAGACACTAGACAACATACCCACAGGTGTACAAGAGTCATAGGTAGTCTAGTTTGGCCGCTGTGCCAGTTGGAAGATGAGCTAGGATAAGGCTGAAAATGCCTTACTATACACTGTCTATTTTTTCAGGTGAAAATCTCGATGTCGTCGGATTCACTCCAAATGCATTTGATTCGATTAATAGACACTAGACAACATACCCACAGGTGTACAAGGGTCGAAGGTAGCTTAGTTTGGCCGCTGTGCTAGTTGGAAGATGAGCTAGGATAAGGCTGAAAATGCCTTACTATACACTGTCTATTTTTTCAGGTGAAAATCTTGATGTCGTCGGATTCACTAAAAATGCATTTGATTCGATTAATAGACACTAGCCAACATACCCACAGGTGTACAAGAGTCGTAGGTAGCCTAGTTTGGCCGCTGTGCCAGTTGGAAGATGAGCTAGGATAAGACTGAAAATGCCTTACTATAATACACTGTCTATACTGAAAATCTCGATGTCGTCGGATTCACTCCAAATGCATTTTATTCGATTAATAGACACTAGACAACATACCCACAGGTGTACAAGAGTCATAGGTAGTCTAGTTTGGCCGCTGTGCCAGTTGGAAGATGAGCTAGGATAAGGCTGAAAATGCCTTACTATACACTGTCTATTTTTTCAGGTGAAAATCTCGATGTCGTCGGATTCACTCCAAATGCATTTGATTCGATTAATAGACACTAGACAACATACCCACAGGTGTACAAGAGTCGTAGGTAGCCTAGTTTGGCCGCTGTGCCAGTTGGAAGATGAGCTAGGATAAGGCTGAAAATGCCTTACTATACACTGTCTATTTTTTCAGGTGAAAATCTCGATGTCGTCGGATTCACTCCAAATGCATTTGATTCGATTAATAGACACTAGACAACATACCCACAGGTGTACAAGAGTCATACGTAGCCTAGTTTGGCCGCTGTGCCAGTTGGAAGATGAGCTAGGATAAGACTGAAAATGCCTTACTATACAGTGTCTATTTTTTCAGGTGAAAATCTCGATGTCGTTGGATTCACTCCAAATGCATTTGATTCGATTACTAGACACTAGACAACATACCCACAGGTGTACAAGGGTCGTAGGTAGCCTAGTTTGGCCGCTGTGCCAGTTGGAAGATGAGCTAAGATAAGGCTGAAAATGCCTTACTATACACTGCCTATTTTTTCAGGTGAAAATCTCGATGTCGTCGGATTCACTCCAAATGCATTTGATTCGATTAATAGACACTAGACAACATACCCACAGGTGTACAAGAGTCGTAGGTAGCCTAGTTTGGCCGCTGTGCCAGTTGGAAGATGAGCTAGGATAAGGCTGAAAATGCCTTACTATACAGTGTCTATTTTTTCAGGTAAAAATCTCGATGTCGTCGGATTCACTCCAAATGCATTTGATTCGATTAATAGACACTAGACAACATACCCACAGGTGTACAAGAGTCATAGGTAGCCTAGTTTGGCCGCTGTGCCAGTTGGAAGATGAGCTAGGATAAGGCTGAAAATGCCTTACTATACACTGTCTATTTTTTCAGGTGAAAATCTCGATGTCGTCGGATTCACTCCAAATGCATTTGATTCGATTAATAGACACTAGACAACATACCCACAGGTGTACAAGAGTCATACGTAGCCTAGTTTGGCCGCTGTGCCAGTTGGAAGATGAGCTAGGATAAGACTGAAAATGCCTTACTATACAGTGTCTATTTTTTCAGGTGAAAATCTCGATGTCGTTGGATTCACTCCAAATGCATTTGATTCGATTACTAGACACTAGACAACATACCCACAGGTGTACAAGGGTCGTAGGTAGCCTAGTTTGGCCGCTGTGCCAGTTGGAAGATGAGCTAAGATAAGGCTGAAAATGCCTTACTATACACTGTCTATTTTTTCAGGTGAAAATCTCGATGTCGTCGGATTCACTCCAAATGCATTTGATGCGATTAATAGACACTAGACAACATACCCACAAGTGTACAAGAGTCGTAGGTAGCCTAGTTTGGCCGCTGTGCCAGTTGGAAGATGAGCTAGGATAAGGCTGAAAATGCCTTACTATACACTGTCTATTTTTTCAGGTGAAAATCTCGATGTCGTCGGATTCACTCCAAATGCATTTGATTCGATTAATAGACACTAGACAACATACCCACAGGTGTACAAGAGTCATACGTAGCCTAGTTTGGCCGCTGTGCCAGTTGGAAGATGAGCTAGGATAAGACTGAAAATGCCTTACTATACAGTGTCTATTTTTTCAGGTGAAAATCTCGATGTCGTTGGATTCACTCCAAATGCATTTGATTCGATTACTAGACACTAGACAACATACCCACAGGTGTACAAGGGTCGTAGGTAGCCTAGTTTGGCCGCTGTGCCAGTTGGAAGATGAGCTAAGATAAGGCTGAAAATGCCTTACTATACACTGCCTATTTTTTCAGGTGAAAATCTCGATGTCGTCGGATTCACTCCAAATGCATTTGATTCGATTAATAGACACTAGACAACATACCCACAGGTGTACAAGAGTCGTAGGTAGCCTAGTTTGGCCGCTGTGCCAGTTGGAAGATGAGCTAGGATAAGACTGAAAATGCCTTACTATACAGTGTCTATTTTTTCAGGTGAAAATCTCGATGTCGTCGGATTCACTCCAAATGCATTTGATTCGATTAATAGACACTAGACAACATACCCACAGGTGTACAAGAGTCATAGGTAGCCTAGTTTGGCCGCTGTGCCAGTTGGAAGATGAGCTAGGATAAGGCTGAAAATGCCTTACTATACACTGTCTATTTTTTCAGGTGAAAATCTCGATGTCGTCGGATTCACTCCAAATGCATTTGATTCGATTAATAGACACTAGACAACATACCCACAGGTGTACAAGAGTCATGGGTAGCCTAGTTTGGCCGCTGTGCCAGTTGGAAGATGAGCTAGGATAAGGCTGAAAATGCCTTACTATACAGTGTCTATTTTTTCAGGTGAAAATCTCGATGTCGTCGGATTCACTCCAAATGCATTTGATTCGATTAATAGACACTAGACAACATACCCACAGGTGTACAAGAGTCGTAGGTAGCCTAGTTTGGCCGCTGTGCCAGTTGGAAGATGAGCTAGGATAAGGCTGAAAATGCCTTACTATACAGTGTCTATTTTTTCAGGTAAAAATCTCGATGTCGTCGGATTCACTCCAAATGCATTTGATTCGATTAATAGACACTAGACAACATACCCACAGGTGTACAAGAGTCATAGGTAGCCTAGTTTGGCCGCTGTGCCAGTTGGAAGATGAGCTAGGATAAGGCTGAAAATGCCTTACTATACACTGTCTATTTATTCAGGTGAAAATCTCGATGTCGTCGGATTCACTCCAAATGCATTTGATTCGATTAATAGACACTAGACAACATACCCACAGGTGTACAAGAGTCGTAGGTAGCCTAGTTTGGCCGCTGTGCCAGTTGGAAGATGAGCTAGGATAAGACTGAAAATGCCTTACTATACACTGTCTATTTTTTCAGGTGAAAATCTCGATGTCGTCGGATTCACTCCAAATGCATTTGATTCGATTAATAGACACTAGACAAAATACCCACAGGTGTACAAAAGTCATAGGTAGCCTAGTTTGGCCGCTGTGCCAGTTGGAAGATGAGCTAGGATAAGGCTGAAAATGCCTTACTATACACTGTCTATTTTTTCAGGTGAAAATCTCGATGTCGTCGGATTCACTCCAAATGCATTTGATTCGATTAATAGACACTAGACAACATACCCACAGGTGTACAAGAGTCGTAGGTAGCCTAGTTTGGCCGCTGTGCCAGTTGGAAGATGAGCTAGGATAAGACTGAAAATGCCTTACTATACAGTGTCTATTTTTTCAGGTGAAAATCTCGATGTCGTTGGATTCACTCCAAATGCATTTGATTCGATTACTAGACACTAGACAACATACCCACAGGTGTACAAGAGTCGTAGGTAGCCTAGTTTGGCCGCTGTGCCAGTTGGAAGATGAGCTAGGATAAGACTGAAAATGCCTTACTATACACTGTCTATACTGAAAATCTCGATGTCGTCGGATTCACTCCAAATGCATTTGATTCGATTAATTGACACTAGACAACATACCCACAGGTGTACAGGAGTCGTAGGTAGCCTAGTTTGGCCGCTGTGCCAGTTGGAAGATGAGCTAGGATAAGACTGAAAATGCCTTACTATACAGTGTCTATTTTTTCAGGTGAAAATCTCGATGTCGTTGGATTCACTCCAAATGCATTTGATTCGATTACTAGACACTAGACAACATACCCACAGGTGTACAAGGGTCGTAGGTAGCCTAATTTGGCCGCTGTGCCAGTTGGAAGATGAGCTAGGATAAGGCTGAAAATGCCTTACTATACACTGTCTATTTTTTCAGGTGAAAATCTCGATGTCGTCGGATTTACTAAAAATACATTTGATTCGATTAATAGACACTAGACAACATACCCACAGGTGTACAAGAGTCGTAGGTAGCCTAGTTTGGCCGCTGTGCCAGTGAAGATGAGCTAGGATAAGGCTGAAAATGCCTTACTATACACTGTCTATTTTTTCAGGTGAAAATATAGATGTCGTCGGATTCACTCCAAATGCATTTGATTCGATTAATAGACACTAGACAACATACCCACAGGTGTACAAGAGTCGTAGGTAGCCTAGTTTGGCCGCTGTGCGAGTTGGAAGATGAGCTAGGATAAGACTGAAAATGCCTTACTATACAGTGTCTATTTTTTCAGGTGAAAATCTCGATGTCGTCGGATTCACTCCAAATGCATTTGATTCGATTACTAGACACTAGACAACATACCCACAGGTGTACAAGGGTCGTAGGTAGCCTAGTTTGGCCGCTGTGCCAGTTGGAAGATGAGCTAGGATAAGGCTGAAAATGTCTTACTATACACTGTCTATTTTTTCAGGTGAAAATCTCGATGTCGTCGGATTCACTCCAAATGCATTTGATTCGATTAATAGACACTAGACAACATACCCACAGGTGTACAAGAGTCATAGGTAGCCTAATTTGGCCGCTGTGCCAGTTGGAAGATGAGCTAGGATAAGGCTGAAAATGCCTTACTATACACTGTCTATACTGAAAATCTCGATGTCGTCGGATTCACTCCAAATGCATTTGATTCGATTAATAGACACTAGACAACATACCCACAGGTGTACAAGAGTCATAGGTAGCCTAATTTGGCCGCTGTGCCAGTTGGAAGATGAGCTAGGATAAGGCTGAAAATGTCTTACTATACACTGTCTATTTTTTCAGGTGAAAATCTCGATGTTGTCGGATGCACTCCAGTCTTTGGATTCCGATAATATACATCGAAATACATAACCGCAGGTGTACACAGGTCGTAGGTAGCCTAATTGGGCCGCTGTGCCAGTTGGAAGATGAGCCATGAAAAGGCTAGAAAATAATTTTTATACACTGTGGATTTTTTCAGGTGATAAATTCGATGTCGTCGGATGTTCTCCAGTCTTTGGATTCCGATAATACACATCAAAACGCCGAGTAGATACATCAAAATGGAAAATCGCGAATATCTCGAAAACTATAACGCTTCTTTTGAGGCCGAAATTTTTGAAATCCGACTAGTAGAAGAGAAGTTATATAGCAGAACGTGTAGGCAAAGGTCCTTAAAAAAGGTCCTTAACAAAAACACATATTTTGGAAAATCGGTCATATCTGACAATGCCTTTTTATTTTGCTTTTTTGGAAAAGTAGCCGAGAAGATCCATCAAAATTTATTTTTTAGCCTTTTCATGACTCATCTTCCAACTGCCACAGCAGCCCAACTAGGCGTACCTACGCCCTGTGTACACCTGTGGATATGTGTTTCGATGTGTATTATCGGAATCCAAAGACTGAAGTGCATCGGACGACATCGAATTGTTCACCTAAAAAAATCACCAGCAATAACAGACATGCACAGAGGTAGGGGGAGAAAATGATAAAAATGAACCTCCTCTACTTATGATGACGTCTATAAAATAACATTTTCCTCCAGTTAGAATAAAAAAAGGTTTTGTCTATTTTATTTGTTTTAATTAAATGTTCTTATACAACAGGCTCTTTGGCAGGACGTATAATTATCCCATTTTATTCCGCATTGTCTATTATCCAAGAAAGATACTTATCCACTCTTGTGTACAGGCCAGGGCGATTTTTCTCTCCACATCGTACACCCCACGAAACGATTCCAATAACTATCCACCTCCGATTCGGAAGCTGGATCAACAATGGACCACCACTGTCTCCTTGGCAGGAATCACGACCACCTTCGGCGGCTCCAGCACATAAAAGTGTATCTTCAACCCGTTCAATAAACATGTTTTTGCATTCATCTTGCTTCCAAACAGGCACAGTAACTTCCATTAAGACTTTAGAGTGTGGACCACCGAAAAATTGTGTACCCCATCCTATGACAATTGCATTCCACCCCTCCCAATTTTCTCCCTCTGGAGGCATACAAATTGGCCAAATGTATGTATTAAAAAGGGTTGGTCTATCAACACGCAACAAAGCAATATCATTCAAATATGTCTGTGGATCAAAGTCGATATGGTAAACGATGTTTTCTATTCGAAAATCTCTGGATCGTGTTTCGTTAAATTGTTGAATATCGTATTCACCCAATCTAATGAAAATATCCTCCTTCTTATACCTTTCAACACAATGTGCTGCGGTTAGAACATGCCTACTGGTAACGAGAATGCCACCACAGTGAACATGGGGATATCGCAAACGTAAAATTGCTGCCATCCACGGCCATTCGTCGGGCTCTGCGGGACGACCACCTGTTATTCTTGGGAATTGCTTTGTTGTTATTCCACAGCCCCTATTTTCGGGTTTGTTAACAATTCTAGTTTCACCGTTAATGCCGTCGTCGTTTATACTTGTTACGATCTCTGGTATCAGCCTGGAATTAGCATCCGAATGATAATTGTCGGGGCAACAAATGCCAATCGAGCTGCAGAAGAGATTTAAATTTTATTTTCATGCATGCCAGAAGAAGCGGTTGCTTATGAATTACGAATGTTCATGTAATATTTTTGTATAAGAAATAACATAATAAAGAATTTTTCTCACGTCTTATCGAGAATGCAGAGCTTGTCAATTATTTTCCAAATGTTATTTTGAAGGTCTTCCATTTTACAATAGATTGTTGGTTTGCATCGACCTTGCTGTCCATTTGGTCCCATGCACACTGTATTTATTTGATTTGGCTGTAATCAGTGATTCATTGTTGCTTTTGAATTATTCAACATTTTCAAATATTTTATACATACCCTTGGAAATACGGCCTGACGTGTGTACCTTTTCGATAAAAGTAAGCCACTACTGTCCTGAATTAGTTCAGATTCCTCTGAAAAAACATGTTAATACATAATTATTTATTTGGCTATCAACCCAGACTTACTTACTCAAATTTAAAGCATTGCATATGCCATTTCTTATAAAAAAGAATGCAAATATGAGGTGGAAACTGTTGAACTTGAGCATTGTAGCCATTCCGACGATTTAATATTCAGTTATGGAATAACTTCAAGTTATTTTATCAATTTCACACACCAAGTCGGCGCAGTTCTTATCGCGCTTCCGTTTTAAATGATATACTTAAAATGTCTAACACAAAACTTGTGTTTCAATTGTCCATACATATGCATTGGTGAATTTATATGCGATATTTATTTATTTTGCGTATAGGTTACGTACGTATGGTACATGTAGTGAATAATAAAATATACACAAACAGTGATGGACAAAAGTATTCGGCATGAACTAAAAACACTCCTTATATTAAGGGAAAGCTAATATTTCGTTTGTTTTCCTTTTTTCTTGATAGCAGCTTGCAATCGGTTATTCCTGGAATCTACCTTTATTCTATTCTATATGTCTAAGAAAGTTAGATTGCGCCACTCTTCAGCCAGAGTGATCTTAAGCTAACTGCCTAGACGTGATTTGATGGTTTGAAAGCGTATCCCATAAATGTATGACGGGATTAACTTTAGGGCCGATGTGGTCGATTTGGCCGTTTGGATATTATTCAGATTTCCATCAAACAAGGCTTATATGCCGAATACTTTTGTCCATCAGTGTATTTCGACCGATATCCATTTTGCATTTGCTCTTTGTATTAACTTTCCAACTTTCTCCACTTGAAACTTTACGAATCATCATGCTAAAAGCGGATAAAAAAATGTATACAAACTTCGTTAATGTACATTTATCAAAATGTTCGACTATCAGAATGCAAAAACAATTAAACTTCCGAAATGATTTTTGGAGATTTTATTTTACCATCATTTTACACTACACACTTTATATATGTACACATTTTTGGAAAGATCAAATTCAAATTTTCTTACAGATCACAGTATAAGAAATTAAATTTAACAAGTAGTGTTGGTCGCTCATATGACAATATATAGTAGAATTAATACAACGATAAACTTAAAGAGACTTTAATTACATTTAAGTGGAATCTTATCACGTAATAATTTATTTATGGTGGGAAGATTTGTATGGTCTTTTCGCATTTTTGTGCACTTACAAAAACTTATGTGCTATCTTTAGCATCCTATCGAAAAATACACTGTATACTGTGTGTATACAATATGTTTTAGGTAATTTATTGTAATTGCTAAATGTTGTCCAAACGGCTACAAGTAATCCGCAATGCAAACTACATGCGTACATAAATTGGTTGATATATTTGAAATAAATTATTTGATTGTTCTTATTTGCTTTACAGATATATATATATGTATATGTAGTCCGATGTATAGTCAATTGTGCTTACTGCTTGGGTTGCGATGATCTCTTGCGGCGTATCCTTTGAGCTGGAGCTGCAGCAGTGTTAGCGCAGTTGCAGATAGCGTCGAACAAACGAACCACCAGCCCCCTAGCCCTATTAACCATTTTTCCATTTTTCAAGTCACCTATAGTAAAGCCTAGGAGTGGAAGCAATACAAATATACACATTATAATAAGGTATTTGTTTAATTCGAAGGCGTAAATCGTATACCCCTAGTTAAGTCCGACACTAATAATTCGTAATCATTGCTGATCGTTATGTATAGTTGTTTGGATTTTAATTGTCATACATATATCATATGATTAATTGAGACTTCTAATTAGACTGTGTACCGCGTTTACTTAAAGCATTGTTTAAAACCTTTCGGGTGATAACTGTTTCCCTGCAATTGTATTTTCTCTTTGCGCTTAGATGGTTGTATGAACTTGAATAAAACGACGAGTCTATTGGAATATGCAAAACTACTCACGGCGCTGGCTATGGAGTTTAACTCTCGCGACAGTTTTAAGTTTTAGTGTTGCGGTAACTATGAAACAGTTTGATGCATCTTTGGATATGATGCGCTCTGGATGTGCGCCAAAGTTCAATTTAAAAGCGGAAACTCTAGATAATATGAGAAAGGGAATATTCGATGAAAATAACAAGGACTTGAAGGTAATATTGTTGATTGACACGTTAAGTTAACCGAAAGCGTAATTTCTTTCAGTGTTATGCCAAATGTATAGCGCAGCTAGCAGGTACCGTAAGTATACATACATATACGAATTGTTTTTTCTATATTAAAGTACATATGAAATCTAATCATAGTTAACAAAGAAGGGCGAATTTAGCTTTCAAAAGGCTCTGGCTCAAATACCTATTATATTACCACCAGAAATTCAAGGGGATGCTAAGCAGGCGCTAGAAGCTTGTATAGAAACCCGTGAGTATACATGTTGTTCAGCATATCTGCAAATATGATGTGTACTTGATTTCTGGTCTATAGATACGAAATAGCCATAACTGTGGTAGCATTTAATCTTTTGTATTTTGCTTTTGATTCACAGAAAAAGGCTACAGTGACTCGTGCGACAAGATTTTTTACACAACAAAATGCGTTTATGATTTTAATCCGAAGAAGTTCAAGTTTCCTTAATGATGTTTTTCGCAATCATATTTAGAAGGGTTTTAAATAATAAAAGAAGAAATAAAAATACTTACTTTGGGACGAAGACTTTTCTTTTGTGTGCGCCTAAGAAAATGGAAACCATGTTATTATATTTTTAATCCCTGAACACAATCCAAAAAGTCGACAATAGTTTTACCTGTTGCAAGCCGTCTGCCTTCTTCTGCTGAGCCTCGGTTTCAGCAGTCTTGATGACATCCTCAATAAATTCAGCCAGCACCTCCATTTTTTCTGAATCATTTTTGAATTCGTCGACTCGAACCTCGAATGGTTCATTTTCGACATCGTCAGTCACAAACTGAGTTTTCATATTTATACGCTTTGCGGAGCTGCGTTTCTACTACTTTAAGAATTTAATTAATTTCGTTTGTGATGAAGGAATGCGAAAACTCTTTCAGCATTCACTACTCCTAAACTACTGATAAGAATATTTCGATGAAGGACAGTATAATCAATAATTAAGATCCTGCGCGCAGAAAATATTCAATTCAATCAACGCACTCATTCTCTCTTACGAATGCATGGTGGCGGTATGGAAAAGGTAAAAACGTCAAATTGTTTAAATTTTTCGATTTCGTCTTTCCAATTCAACATTCACACAGAACAAAAACAACGATAGTATTTATGAGCAGTTTAATGATATTGTTGTTTTTTGAAATTATATGTTTGTAAATATTCTTTATTATAGCGAACGCTATTCCAGGTGCGATAGGTCATCCAAATCTGGAATTTGTCTTACTTCTCCCTCGATTAATACAGAGCTATGATCTGCGGCAGCCTATAGAGAAACGATTGTAGTGCTCCCGCGAATCCATATTTTGTGCATCTACTCACCTTCTGTGATCCAGGAGTTGTGTTGCCATTTTGTTGAACTTGTAAAATCCCTTAAAACAGATACATACATTAGAGTATTCCTTTATTTGATTTATCTCACTTACCGGATTGAGGTGTTGATGGTCGCTGTTGGGAAACAATCACATATGTCTGCGGTACAGCCTGGATCTGAGGCACTGTTCTCATTTGCGGCATATTCGCACTCGGCCTACAAAAATTATCATAAGAATAAGAATTTATATGCATTTTAAATGAATCAGTTTCTACATGTGAGTAGGTGGTCGCTGTGTGGTTGTCACTTGTGCCCGACCAACCGTTGATGCGGTCTGTGCAGCTGAAGTAATTGGTGCACTCGATATAGAGTTGCCAATATTGCATGAAGCCGCAGAAGATGAAGGTGCATTCCGTGCTTTTATAACAGCTTGATGTAGTGTTGGTCCAAGGAATCCAAATTCACTCCTATGGCAGGAAAAAATCAATCATTGCTCAGCATAATCAAATCAAGATCTTACTTGTATTCATCCAGCACATCCGGTGGGTTTCGCATTGCCTTCAAAACTGGAGCACAGCATTTTTGGAGCATAGCTCTTATATGGCCGGCAGCTATCTTATCTGTGTTGCTCAGCGCTGTGCCTTGTAGATGAATTTCAATCCGTTCCGATATAAACTTTAAACGTGGCACAATGAAAACTTTGATCACCTCGCCACCTAGTTCTGACAATCCAGCTATAGCACCATATAACGAAGAAAGGTGCGTTTTATCGTTTTGCAATGCTTTACTAAATATTCTGTGAATTTTTGTTTTTATTGGTTAATAGCAAAAGGTAGAAAATTAATGTGTCACACATACCTTGTAACTCGCGTTTGCAGATTATTAGTGGAAGTATTGAAATTCTTGCAAATTTGTGACATTAATCTGGCAGCAAAGTCCCTAAGTGCCCAATGATTATCCAGCTCTGGTCGCATACAAAGTTGCTTTGAAACAATACACGTAGACACGGAAGGAATTAATTCATGAAGCTGGAAGAGAAGTCGGGCATATATATTTAATCATTTTGGCTTAAATCAAGTCCAATTTTACGTATTTCTCCAGGTATAAAGAAGGATTGTCCAACAAGGCCTTTACCATCCTCATCAAATATATCAGAAGTGCCAAATTATTTTGAACTACATTCACTTTGACGCCTTCGGCAATGAATGTACACATTCTTGGCAGCATTTCGTGCAAACCTGGATCAGTAGCCAAACTTTGCAGGGCTTCTCCCCGCCTGGGTTCATCGGCACCAACGCAGGCCTCAGTTATTTCCTTGTAGTACAGTTGTTGTTCAACAGACAACTCATGTGTAGCCAGTTGTTTCACATGAACTGTTTCAACGTTCTTTAGTTTGTGTATTTTTCCTGTTGCAGGCTTTCCAGCCGTATCCTTTGTTACCCCCTGTTCTAATTTCAGAACAGGATTGACTGAATCAAGCGCTTGAGAATCTTTAGACAGTGGAGGTGGGTTCTCTGGAATTGTTGGCTGTATACCATCAACACATAACCAATGAGAGCGCAATGTTATATCAAGAGGTATTTTCGGTGCTCCAGCCTGAACGATTTCATTCAGATCCACTTCTCTATCCTCAACGAAATGCAACTCCCGACCTCCACCTGAGGCAAAACGAAACGGTATGAAATCGTTCGATGTAAACCCATATTGGCACTCAATGTTCCTCACTTTTATTGCGTTATCAATGTCACTGAGGCTCAATTTTTCACGTTTAGAATGATGCATAAATTTAGCTGCATCCTGGACAATTTTCTTCAATTTGAAGGAAACGTCATCGGCAAGTTCCTTTGCAGCATCGTCAGGAAGAAATCCCACGCCAATACTTTCTGCTATGACTTTAATTGATTCAGCCGACAGTGTTGTTCCGTATAACATATTCGAAGAACTCATTTCGCCTTTGCTTTTTTAATAATAATAGTGTTTTTTTTTGTTTACTTAACTTTAGACTCCATACAACGGAAAGATTAGATCTGTTTGCGTGCTTCGAGTTCTGCAAATATCAAAGGAGGCAAAATGAGTGAGAAAATCAGCAAAAAGTAAACGAACACGTAGAACACGAAATTGTTGATCAAAAGAGCGCGGGGGGAAGACGTGTGACAGATTTGAAATACCGAAATGACAGCTACGAAATGAGACATCGAGAAGTCTGAAGAAATTTCTTTCTCCTTCGAGAGGACTCTCTTTTATGAAGATCTACTATTTTTGTCAAGGCGAACGGATCTTTTTTCTTACACATTTATTTGAATGTCATTTTATAACATATTATAATTTATAGATATGCATAGTTTGTAAACAACTTGTAATAATGTGCATAAATTTATCAACAAACTCAATCGTTTAATAATCCAACTTCTGCAGCATTCATAAATACGCAGTTATATATCTAGATTGAAATCGTAATCAGGTTGAATGGGCAAAATTTTTGCACCTGGCAACACCCACCTTGACAGTCAGTAATATTTGTCTAGTTTTGTTAATGGGAACTAATGGAATCGAACATATTTCAGCGCCAGTCAACTGATGGGGGCAGTTGAGTGTTATCGTTTTTTTTTTTATTTTTGTAGAAAATTCAACAACATTTCTTAATTAATTTCACATATTAAAAAAGAACGTGCAAAATCGGTTCGAAAATTTCAACTTGATTAGATACAGACTGCTTGAATGGCGTTCGTTGAAAATTTCAAAGACAAAGCTGAGACCAGTACCTTAATTTTATCGACGCTTCAAACGGCGCCATTTTAGAATGAATAATAAAAATTAAATAAAAACATTTTGCTTCGTAAGTTTTTTTGTAAACAAACTATAATTGTTTATATCGTTATTTGTAAGAGTTGTATAAAAAATTATATTTGAGGGTGAGTGCCTAATGACAATTCTGAAGTTCCTTAAAACTTGACCCAGATAAGTGTGGCAGCTACTAGGAACTAAATGTTTATGAAAAACAGGTTTGCTTGCAATAATTGTATCGCTGATATTAGACTATTTTGACAAAATAGATTATATTCCTTTTGTTACATCTTATGAGGAGGAGTTCAGACTTTCCAGAGCCATGCAAAGTGCTTGCTAGTATTATGGTCGGGTTTATTTTATATAAGACTTCGTTTTCATTGAAATCACATTTGTTTCCTTACATTATTCGAACAATTGCATATAGTATTTCAAATCATTTATATTTCTATTCGCAATAATGTGCAAGTGATTGTGGTGTAATCATTTTTTTACAAGGTCTCACAAAGTATATACAATTTTATTTGAAGGGAATTATACCATGAAACATAAAAACCAACATGATGGGAAGGTCTTGGGTCAAAAAGCTTCGCAATCGAGTGAAAATGAGGTAGAATATCTAGCCTGTACCTAAATAAGCATTGTTATTTTATACATATATATACCCTGTTGTTCAGGAGTCAGATTGCACGGCGACGGAAACAAGCTCTATGTCAGAAACTTTACACAAAAAATGCCGCAAAATTGCAACACAGTTTAGCGTCTCGAGGTAAATTTATCGAAATACATATATGTTACTGTAAAATTAAATTATGTTTTGTATTATGTAGATCTGACTCTGACGGCTTGCGAATGAAAATATCAGCAATACGACGAATAACAACCGAATCTAAAGACGGTAACGGGCGCCATTGGATGGAGAATAATAACTTGAAAAATCGAGTGGCTTCGGACGCCTCAAAGGACAGCATGTCAGCGCCTACAGTTGCTGGTATATCATCATTATGTGGCCAAAAAGTTATTGATGAAAGTGACTCAAGATCGGATGCGAGTGCCACTGGAAAGATAAAAAAGCTGAAGCTCAAAAGGAAGCGAGTAAGATTTAGTAGCATATAACGTTGTGTATACTTTGCTAACACATTTCTCTTTTAAGCTGACTAAATTCAACGAAATAAAACCGCAGTCAACAATCACAAATTTATGTAAAACGCCTTCGATAAGCAATGCTGGTGGAATGAAAGAGCCATCTTTAGTTGGTCTACATCAGCAGACAGGTCTTCCCGATGACAATATTGGACTGTCATCTAGTGATAATGAATTGCCTGCTCTAGTGAATGCAGCTATCAAATGTGTGGAAAGTGACTCGGATTCACTCTCAATAGGCACACAACCAAAAATACAATACACTTCAACATTGCTCCAAGACTTTATGGAGAAAACACAAAGGCTATCAGCGTGCGCAGATGAGAAAAAACCAAGTGCTGCCTTACCAACGTTGTCGACGGCGGCAAAGCTATCAAACGAAGCCGATCCTCCAGTCAAGAAGAAACGTGGTCGGCCGAAGAAGATTCAAAATCCAGTGATTGTAAATGAGTCTGCTGACTCGGGAGTAGTCTCTTCGGCGGCTCAAAGTATATCTCCTTCTCCAAAGACACAAACACAGCGACCACCTCGACCAAAGGCAAAAGTACGAAATACTTCGCCTGTAAAACTTGATATTGTCAATTTAGAGAAGCGCGCATATGCAATGAACGAGCGAGTGCTTTATCCACCACCCCGAAATAGAGTGCGAAAACCACCAGCCGCTCCAAAAACAACACTAGTTGTTCCAACAAGCAGTGCTAAGGTGGTATCGTCTAGTAGTACGAAAACTAACAAAGGCGATATGCTCGATCCTGCGTGGAAAAAAATCGACGTTAATTCGAAATTTCGAAGGCCCAGTGTGAGCGGGTATAAAAGTGATGGAGGCACAAATCCAAATATTACAATTTGCAGTAAAATATTGACAGCTAAGAGTGGCTACGCCAGCGATTATGGCATCAGAAGTAACCATTTTTCTGGATACAAGAGCGACGCCAGTGCAAAAAGCCGCTGCAGCATGAGGAGTTGTACGAGCAGAGCAAAGAGCTGCGATGGAAAGCGTCGAACGAAGTATCGACGAAAACGCCGACCTTCTATTAGTAACTCTAAATCTATAGTCAACCTGAATGAACAAGACATTCTGCAATTGGCTGGGCTTAGTCTTGGCCAAAGCAGCGAGGAGAGCAGCGGATCTGGAGTGTGTAAACCAAAAATATTAGTTGACGAAACTGAGGTGTCAAATGTGTATAAAAAATACGGGGAAATAAATCGCTACATAACTACGGGACAGTACTTTGGTCGAAGCAAAGCTGCACATTTAAGTGGAACAACTAAGCATTTTGATAATTACACCGTCGACCATATGCCCCATGATTCGTACAAGCTTCTGGGCACGATGAACAGCAACTTGTACAGTCAGTCGAGAAAAGGTGCCGGCAATACGACAGAATTGCCCATACATCTATCATCAACGCGCAAACCAAAGTCACGTCGATCCTCTTTGGCCAGCTTCTGCAGTAGTAGCTTTTATTCCGGTGTCTCAAAATCCAAGAAACGTCGGCGGAGAAAAAGTGTAAAATTTGGTTGCAGCAAATTGGCGGTGATTGATTCAAAATTGTTAACAGAAATTGAAATTCTAACGAATTCCTTTTCGTCATTGTGTCGTATTCATTGTGATAAGCCATTAGTAAATAATTATGTTAAGGAAAAGATCGCTATCGAGCGCATTGCTCCTCAAAAACCAAACAATCAGCATAAAAGAAATCTCAAAAAGCGGAAGACATGCGATATCGTCGAATTTGCCCTATCGAACGGCATTGCTATGACATCAAATATGACGGGCAAACGGCGTCACAAAAAAACATGTAGCTCCAGCCCGGATGATCATAAATTGCCGCTGAAGAAAAGGCATTATCTTCTAACACCGGGAGAGAAACCGGAAAAGGCGCAGGTCGCAGTGTATGTCACTGAAAATACAAAATCTCAAAAGGACAGCACAGAGTCTAAACAGCAGAGCAATCATGTTCAGAAACCGAGAACAGTTTCAGCTAAAGCTGCGGTCACTCCCAAAAAGCGTCATCTACTTCAGACTACTGTCACGGAGGGGGGTAGCATCTCGCCGAGCAATTCAAATGATCAAAGGATATCCGGAAGTAAAAATGTTCACATTGACAGCGTACTCCCAGAAGTGGCAAATAATAAGAAACGTAATCGCCTGGAAGGAGTTGTGTCAAAAATTACCAACAACAACTTGAGTGAAATGCCGTCCGTTTCGGCGGTAGGTGATAAATCCAAAACATTGCCGCTCTGCAATGAATCAGTATTTCCTCCACCGGGCATATTTGAACCATCAGTCGAGCTGGAAATCCAAATACCCATCGCTAAGCTGGGCGAATCATCAATTATAACAAAATCCGAAGTTGAGTCACCATTAGATCTGCTGGACCTTCACAACAAAGCTTTTCCAGAGAACTCAAACACAAAGGTTGAGCGTGTCGTTGAATCTCTACTCAATAAAACTGGTGGGAATCTCATTTTGAAACGCAAGCGGAAGAAAATCAACCGGACTGGTTTTCCGAATGTTAAGCGCAAAAAACGGAAAGTTAGCGAAATTTCTCTTGTAGGAGAGCCTGAAAAGAAGTCAGAAGCCGATTCAAAATTAGGCTTTAACTGCGACCGCGTGCCTCGTGCCGGAGAAACAAGTGACACGTACATAGAACGGAACCGCACGCCGCGTTTATCAGTAGTCAGCTTGGACCGCTTGCAAGGAATTAAAAAACACGGAGCAAGCAACGATGCGATATCAAACAGGACCCGTGTCAGCAAAGGCACCGTGTCAAACCGGCTACCAACGGATACAGCGGACACAGAAGCCCTCAAAAATAAACTAGTGAAGCAGAGAGCTAAACCGCTGTCAAAAAAGAAGGAATTGATATCTCGTGGCAAGGAGAAAGTCAGAGTTGGGGTCAACCCACTTATCCATATCACGTTTCCAACGTGCAAAATTCGCCTCAAGCGACGTTTAGCTGCTGACATCAGTAAATCAATAAAGAATAGTACGCAAAAAAATACGGTGAACATATCCACCGCCATTGAAAAACGAAATATTGGACAGATGAGAAAGCCAGAACTGGAAAGTGTGGATTTCTTAGAACAGGAACCACTTCCAGCGGCATTCTGTGATTCAGCTAACGCCATAGATTCTGAATCGTCTTCTTCGGCGTCTGTTTTCAGTGAAGACAGTAAAACAACAAATCGAAAACGGAAATGGAAAAAGACCTTTCTTGCTGCAGGTCTTCTATCAGAGTTCTATAAGGACAACAACACTAGCTTGAGAGGGAAGAAATTGGTCTCCAATGCCAGTAAGGAAAGCAACAATGAGACGCCACATATTTCGACTGGTCCGCTTTTACCGCCACCTCCTTACTGCGAGAAGTTCTTCCGTCGTACAGAGATGGACTTTCAACTGCCTTTCGACATATGGTGGGCGTATAACAACGGTAAGCTTCCAACTAGGGTTACAGTGCCAAGCTGGAATTATCGAAAGATAAGAACAAACGTCTATCGATGCGCAGACGTACGACCTAATACTGCAAACATTGACAGACCAACGTGTAATTGCAAATCGGATGTGGGTTGTGGCGATGACTGTTTAAACCGCATGGTCTACACAGAATGCTATCCATCCAGCTGTCCGACAAAGGAGAAATGTCAAAATCAAAAAATTCAACGCCATGAAGTTGCACCTGGCGTGGAACGGTTCATGACGGAAAATAAAGGATGGGGAGTTCGTACAACATTACCAATAAAAAAAGGCACATATATCCTCGAATATGTCGGTGAAGTGGTGACAGAAAAGGAGTTTAAAGACCGCATGGCTACGCTTTATGCGAATGACACGCATCATTATTGCTTGCACTTGGACGGTGGCTTGGTAATTGATGGACATCGAATGGGCAGCGATGGCAGATTTGTAAACCATTCTTGTTCGCCAAATTGTGAAATGCAAAAATGGTCGGTTAATGGACTATCGCGAATGGCGCTGTTTGCTGCGCGAAATATTGATGCTGGCGAGGAGATAAGCTACGACTACAATTTCTCGCTCTTTAATCCTTCGGAAGGGCAGGAATGTCGCTGTAATACCCCTCAATGTCGGGGGGTAATTGGTGGAAAATCTCAGCGTATAAAGCCTTTGCAAGAAATCCCAAAAAACAATGATCTTGTAACAGGTTTATACAACGGGCGCCGTAATGGGCGTCAACGAAAGAGACAAGGATCAGCGCGTAAAGATGTTGCCCGTCTTCAGTCAAAGGATATTGTTATGACACAATTGCTTCAACAGCTATCAGATAAGGATAAACGGCTCATTAAATGTCAGAGGATATTTTTGCTTAGAAATTTTGAGAAGGTAAATGATTAAAAAAAATATATAAAGAATTGCTTAGAAATTTAATATTCTCTCTCAACAAATGAAGGTTCGAAAAATCCGGTCAAAGGGAGTTCCACTAGAAGCAACCAAAACCGAACAATCACTTGCAAATTCAATTCAAAGAAGGCCATCCACACCTAACTCGCTGGCCGTGCAGATATCCGCGCTGCGATCGCCAAGAAATATTCAAACGAGAGGCTTAACTCAAGCTGTGCAGGACCCAGAAGTTGAAAAGATGGCCAAAATGGCTGTTATCTTCAGAGACATTTGCTCCGCCTTCGAAGATATAAAAGGTAATGCATTTAGCATACATTTAGTTTTTCCTGTTTGTCTAATTAATTTCGCTTTATTTCCAGATGAATTGGAGAAACCGCAAATTGTCAAACTTGGTCTGAGTTTAGTCAAACGTAAAGGCAAACAATCTAAACTGCTTGCAAAACGAAAACTCAATGAGTTTACAACAATTCAACTCAATGTTGAGAAAGGTTTTTATAAAGACCCCGTGGAGTTCGACGATGATATAGAAAATCTACTGTCAGCTATACAGGAGTTGCACAAAGATCACCCCGAAAAGCAGGACGTTATAAAAAGCCTGAATAATTTGTATAGAAAAAAGAAGGATCAGGTTTATGATCAGCTGCTTGAATTGGGCGTCGATAAGAACAGCTTAAAGAATTTTCGACCTAACGCATTGAACGAAGCTGTAACATCTGGTGTAATAAGCAGGCATTTTTCACCAAGATCTAAGCATACTAAATCGAACACCGAGGATATAATTGCGTGCATATGCGGCTTGTTCAAAGATGAAGGTCTCATGATTCAGTGCTCGCGATGTATGGTTTGGCAACATACGGAATGCACAAAGGCTGATATTAACGCCGACAATTATCTGTGCGAGAAGTGTGAACCACGAGTTGTGGATCGAGAAATCCCCCTCGATGATTTCACCGATGATGGCTGTAGATACTATTTGTCATTGATGCGCGGTGAATTGCAAATTAGGCAAGGCGATACAGTTTATGTTCTTCGTGATATCCCGATTAAAGATGAAAAAGGAAATGCGTGTCCAACCCAAAAGCACACTTACAAAACAATAGGCGAAATTGATTATTCTGAATGTGATATATTCCGCATTGAAAGACTATGGAAAGATAAAGAGGGCAATCGAGTCATATTTGGGCACCACTTTCTTCGTCCGCATGAAACTTTCCACGAACCTTCAAGGCGTTTTTACCCAAATGAGGTGGTAAGAGTACCACTGTACGAGGTTGTGCCCATTGAATTGGTTATAGGCCGGTGCTGGGTGTTGGATCGTACCATCTTTTGCAAGGGTCGACCTGTCGATTGTTCTTCCGATGAACACGTGTACATATGCGAGCTTAGAGTTGACAAGAGTGCACGGTTTTTCTCCAAAGCAAAAATCAACTGGCCAACATGTACGAAGAATTATGCCTTTAAGAAATTTGAAGAGAAATTAAAAATCTCTAAGTGCTATGCGGTATGTTCATTAGTTGTTCACATTACTTTGCAGTTTAACCGTCATTTTTTTTTCGCTTGTAGCCACATGATGTTGATCCGGCACTGTTGAAACCCAGAAGACAAAAGTCAGAAAATGCTGTGAATATGGCAAATGGTTGCATGACGTCCTCGAAGAAGCCAGACATCGTTAATATAGTGCAGACAAATAAGGTAAGTTTGAAAATGATGTTTTGAGATAAGTTAATTTGAAACTGTTTTTTTTTGTTTTTCGAGCAGACAAGAAAACAAAAGCGCAACAATCTCGAAATAATCCTAGCAGCTATAAAAAAATACAAATGGGATAATACTCAACTAAATGAATCCATTCTAGATGTATCATATCTACTATCTGGCCGCGGAGCTAGGCAGCGCAAGTCGATTGCAGTTAATGTATCTACATAGTCATGCGATACGGCAAACACATTACGTTCCGTTTTGTATATAATGAATCTGCTAAATTAACATTATGATCTGCAACCGCATGCAAAACATACATATATAACATGTTTATATATTTCTTTTTATTGTTTATTGTTTTTCACTGTTATTAATTTATTTAATTTAAGCAAAGGAGCATATTTAGGAAATGCTTAACTCTGCGGCATATTGTTTAAATTTATTATCATGAACTTAAGTTTTATAATATATACATATGATTTTGTCCTCTAATAAATTAATAAGGCATGCCTTTTGTTAAATATATATACTGTAAACTAATTTATTTGGCAACATATACACATGAAAATATAATATTTTTTTCAAATAGTATCGCTCATGCATTTTTCGTTTTGATCAGAATGTCCGGTGTTTTATTTAGTCGACGGTTTGTGTTACTCATTTTCTTTAAGGTGATTATTTGAAAATGTATGTAGATTGATTTTTGTGTATGTATGTGAATTTCATTATGTGTTCAATGATCCATGAGTGAATTAATGCGGCTTCCGAAGATGCAGAGTTCTTGTCAATTCTCCGTTGAATGGTACCGTTGGAAAGGTCTTCAAATGCTTTACCGTAAATAGGTGCACTTTATTATGGCCAAAACAGAAATAAAATAGGTACGTTTCAAGAAATGTAATTTTTTATAATTTCTTCGAAATTTGTTTAATATTTTTTAATGTTGCATATTTCATATAAAATTAAATTAAATAAAATTGATTATATAGACCATTAAAAACGGCAATTGCAATTTAAAATTTTGTATTTCCGCTCAAACAAACTGAATGTTCGATTTTAAAAAGTTTTCAGTGTACCCTGTAATCCATCTGGCAACTGCCAACTGCCAAATGCCATATGTCATTATTTGCGAGACATAAGCCAACAGAACAAAATATCCATCCGTCTGAAATTAATTTACAGGTGGAATTTGTATTGTTTCTCATTTTGCACATTTATCGTAATTGATTTATTTAAAGTTATAAATTAATTATACATTCACTATTTAGAGAAGTTAAACGTCTATTTAAACAAACAAAATGAGCGCTTTCACTGATATTTTAAGACGTGAATTTCCCGCAATGGACGATGAACTTAAAGGCTATGTTGAGGGTATGGACTATATGTAGTTATAAAGAAATAAAATGTAACTGGATTAAATTTTTAAGGTGTTCTCTGCGGCAGTCTAGATGACTTCGAGAGTTGCGACGACATATATGAGGCTGTTGGGGATATCTTGCAAAGTATTAATTCTGAAAAAACTGAAGATAACATCAGGTATGAACCTAGATTTGTATATAAAAAAAAACACATTTTCTGTTAATAAATAATGAAAGGAAAAAGCAAACACATGTATGAACATCATTTTGCAAAATAATGCATTTTAAAGTGGGTGTGTGCATTTCTCATAGTCTAGCATATTTTCAGAGATCTTTGCCATCAGTTTTACAACATAATCAAATTGAAGTCGTCCAATGAAACAAAGAAGGTACTCAATAGTCCTGTGAACATAGCTGAGATGGCTGCTAATATGGAAGCCACCGACAAGGACGTTCAGAGTATATGGGTAGTTAACAAGGATGCCGGAAATGTGAGAAACGTGTTCTATCATAACCAAGATCACAAGCCTTAAAACCGTGGTATTTTTACTTGCAGAAAGTCGATTCGAAAAAACTTGAAAAGGCAGAAGCAAAACTGCAACAAAAGTTGGAGAAAAGGCAACTCGATAACAATAAAGTAACACAACCTAACCCAGTAAAGCTGCAAACTGCCACTGCATCTCAGGTTATAAGTAAAAAAAATAATAAAATGGAGCAAAAGGGAACCAATCGTTCAATGGACATAAAAATAGAAAACTTCGATTTGTCCTTCGGTGACAAGTATGTCTTTCGTTGATTTACTTTTGCATAATATACATATTATATCTTTCAAGGGTGCTGTTACAAAATGCTGACATACTTCTGTCCTTTGGAAGGAGGTACGGTCTTGTCGGCCGCAATGGGCTTGGTAAAACAACTTTACTGCGAATGATATCAGACCGGCAGTTGGCTATACCCAGTCACATCTCCGTTCTGCATGTCGAACAGGAAGTAGTCGGCGACGATACAGCGGCTGTTGACAGTGTTCTCGAGTGTGATCATGAACGTACACGACTCTTGTCAAGGGAAAAAGAAATCCTCGCAGCGTTAAATAGTGGCATTCAGGATGCAGAACTCAGTGCCGAGTTGAGTGATGTATACGCACAGTTGCAAAATATTGAGGCAGATAAGGCAGTCGCAAAAGTGTCAGTCATTCTCAAAGGTCTGGGCTTCTCTACCGAAATGCAGAGTAAACCAACCAAATCCTTTTCTGGTGGATGGAGAATGCGTCTGGCACTTGCTCGCGCACTCTTTTCCCGACCCGACCTTTTGCTACTCGATGAACCTACCAACATGTTGGACATTAAGGCTATCATTTGGCTAGAAAACTATTTGCAAACCTGGCCGACGACTTTGCTAGTTGTTTCGCACGACCGTAATTTTTTGGATACTGTACCCACCGATATTATACATTTGCATTCCCAGATCTTAGACGTATACAAGTAAGCACACATATTTTGTTCGTTATTTAGTAATGGTTATAATTCAAATGCTTTTAGGGGAAATTATGAACAATTCGAAAAGACGAAAAATGAGAAAATGAAAGCCCAAAGAAGAGAATACGAGGCTCAAATGGCTCACAGATCGCATGTTCAAGAGTTCATAGACCGTTTCCGGTACAACGCCAATCGTGCATCGTCCGTGCAATCGAAAATTAAAATGCTCGAAAAATTGTAAGTCGCATCATATTTTTGAAAATACAAAATAACTCTTCAATCCATTCACCTTAGGCCAGAACTGAAGCCCGTGGAAAAGGAAATTGAAGTTAAGCTGAAGTTCCCAGAAGTTGAGCCTCTCAATCCGCCCGTCTTGGCGTTGTCTGACATTGAATTTCGATACAATGAAAACGATGTCTTGCCCGTGTTTTCACATGTAAATCTTTCAGCAAATTCAGATTCACGTATATGTATTGTGAGTATCATTATTGTTGGGCACATAGACGAGATTTATTAATTGAATTATAAGGTTGGTGAAAACGGTGCCGGCAAATCGACGCTCCTCAAAATTGTAGTAGGACACCTGAGCACAATTCATGGGTCTATAGTAATGCATCGCGGGCTGCGAATAGGCTACTTCGCCCAGCATCACGTGGATCATCTAAATATGAATGTTACCTGTGTTGGAGTTTTGGAAGAATTATTTCCCGGCAAGCCTGACGAGGAATATCGTCGTCAACTGGGTAGCTTTGGAATATCGGGCACGTTAGCATTGCAGAGCATAGCCAGTTTGTCGGGAGGACAGAAATCAAGAGTTGCACTTGCGAAAATGTGCATGGGTAAGCAGACAATAACTAGCGATTATAAGAAGTTGTTTATTCCTTTTATATTTTGCAGCCGAACCAAATTTCCTAGTTCTTGATGAACCTACAAATCACTTGGACATTGAGACTATCGATGCATTGGGGAAAGCAATTAATGCCTTCAAGGTTAGCTACTTTAATTTTATTTCAGCATTATTAATAGCAAATTTCTTTCAAGGGTGGAGTTGTATTGGTTTCTCACGACGAACGCTTGATAAAAGTAGTATGCAAGGAACTGTGGTTGTGTGGTAACCGAACTGTGCAAGCCATCGAAGGAGGTCTGGATGAATACAAACGTGAAGTGTATAAAGAGATTGAAGCAAATAGTTAAACTATTAACAAACTTATACTTAAATACATACTCTTACGTGACTTCTTAAAATACGTATGTAATAAATTTATAAAAAACACACGTCTGGCAAAATAATACAAACAAAAATGTTCTTTAACCAAACCATTGAACTTTTATTCCCATATGTCAAGGATTCGACAATTTATTCGAAAAACATTCCCACTTAATTATTGTTGAAAAGCATACATAAGAAATATGTTTAGACCTTGCCGATACCGATAATACCACAGCCAATGCGTGCACCTGCATTGCCAGTAGACTTGCTAAGTTCATGTCCACCTTTGCCCATGTCATCGGGATCAGCGTGTACCACCACAGTCCTTCCAACGATGCTGTTTTGTCCGTACAGAGTTATGATCTTGTCTGTTATATTGACCTTCAAAAATGAGAAAATGAATGTCACATAAATTACATTTTCCACACAAATTGTTTTACCTTAGTCGGTCCATCTCCTGAGGCAACAATGTTGCCCAAGTCACCCAAATGCCTAACCTCATCGGATGGAGCACCATGCGTCTGGCCATAGGGGTTGAAGTGGGGTCCGGCAGATGTGCACCCATTGGTATTATCTCCGAATTCGTGAACATGGAATCCATGTTCTCCTGCAGACAGTCCTAAAATCTCACCAGTTACAGTAACCGGAGCATTCTCATTCTGTAGAAGAAAAAAAGGAAACACTTTACTACACAATCAACATGGACGAATGCAAAACTTCGTCATTGATTATTTCCTCTCAATGCGGCTTTGCGTAAATTAAGTATTTCAACTCAATATTAGCCCCAGCAAGTACATAAATAATACCAAAACTTACGTAATCTTAATGAGAGAATGTTCAAGAAAGTATTTCCATCAATTGAAAGCATGATAAGGCATTTTTTATGCAAACCACAATTTCATAGGCACGTAAAACAGAATGTTGTTCATCCAGACGAAGTTCAAGGCCCAGATACAATTTATTTTTTTCTTTTTGTACAAATTACCCTATTTACTTACGGCTTGTTCGAAGAAAACAGTCCCCTTGGCATCTCCATTAATAACACAAACAGCTTTGACAGGCATTTTGGATTATATTTAGTGATAAAGTATTTTAATATGATAATTCGACAACAATTAGAATTGCCTCCAAACGATTTCCAAAAGTACCAGCAACAGAATGAATCGAATTCGAGAACGAGAACTACCGCAACCCCAAAATGAATTCAGTTTATTGGGGACGTCTGCCAGTGCCAATTGTTTATTCGCTTTAGGCTAGTGGCTTTGAATTGGTATTTGCGATAGTACCTTATGTTGGGGGGTAAGCACAATGCGAATATTCCCTTTTTGAGCTAATTATCTGTTGAGGTATGCGCCAAATATTTTTTTTTTTAATTGTACCGCATACTAAAGTTCGTAGAACAGATTACTTTGTTAATCATTGATATATTAATATTTCCAGGTACTGTATTTTTAGGTGACTGTTTCATTGCCACCCTATGGAAAGTGACAGCTGTTTTTGACATCAGTATTCTTTCATAACCCCTTATTTTCTGAGTTTAAAAGCAGAGTGTATTACGTGCGGCAATGAATAATTTAACACGATTATTTGCTCATTGCACGCGAATTTCAAACAAAAACATTATAAACATATCCCTCCAGTATCGTGAAAAATGTAAAGTTGTAGAAAAACCCAATCCTGGAGGAGGTAAATCATTCAGACGGATTGTACATTTCACCGACGATTACACAGTAGAGCCTCTGAAAATCAGTCACTTAGCTGGACGAGACCCTATTAGTGGTCGCATAGTAGCTAAAGGTATTGGCGGTGGTATAAAACAGACCTATCATTGGGTAAAGTGGGTTCGTGATGGACCACTGGAAGGTCCTCCGCAATTGGAGCGTGTTATTGATGTGCTGAAAGATGGTTGCCGAACATCACTCGTAGCGTTGGTTGCATGTGGCGAAGAACTCAAATATATTCTAGCTACTGAAAATATGAAAGCAGGAGATATTATCAAAACTTCTCGGTTCATTCCAAGAATCCCAGGTATATACATTTTGAAAAGTTAGATTGCAAGACAGTGTTTAACAAATTGTTTAAAGTCCGCCCAAATGAAGGTGATGCATTTCCACTTGGAGCGCTTCCTGCCGGAACAAAGATCCATTGCCTGGAAAAGAATCCCGGGTTTCCCTGTCACTTAATACACGCAGCTGGTACATTTGGCACAGTTCTAAGAAAATTCGACGATAAGGTTGTCGTACAACTCCCATCAAAGAGAGAATATGCATTCGATAAGACATGTATGGCTACTGTTGGTAAGTAATTATACTTAAAAAATAATAATTTTCAATAAAATGCATTGCAATCTTTTCCAGGCCGAATTTCAAATATAGAACACAACAAAGAACACGTAGGAAGTGCCCAGAAGATGAGGGAAATGGGTAATCGTCCTCGCTCTGGTCTATGGAAACGTAAAGAAGGAAGACATGGAAGGAAAATACGAAAACTTCCTCCAATGGCTTTAGTAAAGCCTCCACCAGCTGATCGCGAAGAAGCTATCAGTCTAACACTTAATTTATGAAGTTTTTATTGATACACCCAAATTACATGTTTTCTAATTATATAGTCGAGCAATTATGTAGTCTCTTATTTCCTTGACTTTTTCATTGAAAATCCTTGCCCTTGGAAGTCTTCTGTTTCATTTGGTCCACTTTCTTCTTGTTGGACACGATCACTAATAGCTTTTACGGAGCGATCGAATTTTAATACTCCGAATTGATAGTCATAATCAGGAACTCCTCGGGTATGTATCTGTAAACATACATTTCAAAAAAGAACAACTAACAAACAATTACAATACAACGTACCTTTTTAACAGTTGATTGTGAAACTTGATTATCCTTCTTTTTTTTGCCATCCAAACGATTGCCGGATCCACTAAAGGTGTTTACATCTTCCGTATGCTCCACGATGTCCTCTTCAACCTTCTCCTCCTTTTTATATGTGGTAGGTTCTTTATAACCAACTGGAGCTTCGAACTCAACCTGCGAATTTAAAGGTGATACAAACAATAAGGAAGACTTATGCAATTACTTACATTCATATCACATTCAATGATGCTAACAGCGTTTCCGGGCTTTGTCTCAAGTACACACAGTTCGTATACTTTCTTGTTATACTTAATTGCGATAACATCTCCTGTTGTAAGACAAGCGAAATTCCTTAGAGCATTTTCCAGAACAGCCTTCGGATTGGTAATATCCAAGAAATCACTACTGTGTGGTTGAAATTTTGAAAAAGTAGCAACTGGAAGCGATACGCTTTCGATTGTTATGATATCGCCCTCCTCTAGGAGTAAGTTATCCATCATCTGAAAAGTAGTTAACTGTAGAAACTACCCAGATGTTTAAGAAATATTTTCATTATTCAGACCCAATAGGGAAGGTAGACTTTTCCTTCATCAGCAACGAATTCCAAAACGCCTGCATGTGAGTTTCTATTTTTTTTGTTATTGATCAATTTGAAAAGCATTGGATACTCTACATTCAACCGTGTCAAAGCATCCAGCGCTGAGGGAGGCATTATAACTGCAAATATATATTAAAATTGTATAATTCTGGAAATATAAATCAAAATTCTATAGTTTTGATAATGTAACAATAAGTATTGTATACATCTTCAAATTTTCTTTATTCAGTTCTTACTTTTTCCACCTTTTTCTACGTCATGTCGTTCGTTTCCCGGCAACATTGACACCGAAAAGCATTTATATGACGATTGGAAACTTCTTCCGGCATCCGGAAATATCATATTGAAGCCCCCAAATTGAAACTAGATCAATAATTATCAGTATTATTAACGTATATTAGGGTTTTTAGAAAGAAAAATATAAACAAAGGAACTTTACTCACCATGTCTAGAATTATTTTGACACTACTTGACGTTTATCAAAGGCAATGAAGCTTATATTAGAAATCAAGTACTTAATTCAGTTTATGACAGAAAGCATGTACTTGATTTCTGGTTTACATGTGTGGTAGGTTAAACTGATTTACAACATGGTACAATAACATCAAATATCAAATACAAAATTATTGCATTTATTGAATAGGTAGTACAAGTGAAACTGATACCAACAAATGTATACATTTATTATGTTAATTTTGAAATACAGTTGCATGATTTTGTTGAGTTGTATTTTATAACATTTAAGCAAGGAAAGAAAAAAATGCATCCCTGTTATATTTTGTATAGCCATTTCCATTCGATGTTTGTAGTAGATTGCTTTATTTGCGCAAGTCAGAAGGGAAATGATAACTCAAATCCGCCAAAACAACCTCGCACTGATGAACACTACGTGAATCAAAGCATCAACCAGCCACGGGCTTCGAGAGTGTAGCAAATTGTTGGAATAAAAAGAAAGTGTAGAACAGCAGGAATCTGTTCTATTGAAAAGTTTGGAACGTGCACATCTCTCAGACGTTGCTATATACATATATTTTTTTCAATTTTCTACTTCCAAGTACGTATATTTTTTTATATACATATTTTCATTTTATATTATTAAATTATTTATTTAAAACCCTATAAAGGCCATTGGCCATATTTTATATAAGTAGTCAGTTTTTGTTTTTATGTGCGCCTTCAAATGTACATAAGTACCTCGTGTTTAAAGTTGAAACAACATATTTTTTTATATTACTGTATACATATACATATGTATGTACATATATGGAGTTCGATTTTTGGATTCATTTCCTATAGGATTTACATTTTTTCCTTAAAGTATAATATTTTATTGATGCTAACAATGTGTTGTAAATTAGTAAAAATCGATTGAGTCTTTTGAACGGCCTAAACGTACGTGTAGCAGATTCGTTTACAAAAAAAAAAAAGAAAAAAAAACTTACTATCTTCAAATCGTGTTCAAAAATTATGCAATTGGTAAAATCCTTGATGATTCATGCATGGCAACTCCTTTGAATGTACATTCAACATTTGCTAGTTAGATTGTTGTTAACTTATTGATTGTGCATTGCCAAGGTTTTTATCAAAGAGTAATTAAAGGGAAAAACCGCCGATGTGGTGTATTATTTGACTGCTGACTGGCCTGTCTGCGCTTTCGCAACACAGCACATTCCACCAAATAAATGTTTTGATATTTTTCTTTATTTTGTACTTTTACTCTTGGCAAGTGTTTAAGCCAGTACATACATATGTAGGTATTAAAGTACATACGTACGTACATCTGTACATATTCTTATTTTACTCATTCTATGCGATTGACATTGTTGCGTGTCCCAATCAGAATATTCGATCATTCATATATGTACGTACATATATATGTAGATATACACATATATATTATGTATTTATTATATTTTTTTTCTCTTCTTTTTATACGTTTTACGTCAAAGAAGGTGGTATTTCATCATGTTTTTTTTCTTTGAAAACAAAAAAGTAATTCCCAAAGAACTGCGAAGTATTCTTGTCTATATTTACTTAACAGTCGACAACAGGCAACATTTTGGAATCACGTGAACGGAATCAACGTGCACGTTCATGTTAAATTCGACTGTACTCTTTTATTCGTGGGATTTCTTAGTCACATATTATACAAATAAATGCTATCTCTACTCGTGCAAATGTATACAACATTGTATATATATATATTTATGTAGAACTTCACTTCACAAAATGTTCTTCAAACATGTTAAGCAACAATATATGTACATACTTCATCCAAAAATCCACAAGAGCATGTGAAGGTGTAGAATACGAATGGTTTTTTCCGCATTAGCATGACGCGTATATTAGTCAAAAAATGTCTTACCTTATAGTAATCATGTCTCATGCTTTGCACATACATGTGTAGGTTGTTGTGACAATATCTTTGCGTATACATTTCAATTGACTTCATTGTGAGAGGCAATCAATCGTATGATGATGATCTTTGATCTTGAACGTCGTTCTTCTTACATTCATACACACCGACGTTAAAAAAAGTGAATGTATATATGAATGAATTTTTTTTTTAAATTCTCTTGATATACTTTATTCATTGATTTCGATCCTTTATTTAAATGCGGGTTGAACGTAATTAGCTTAATAAATGCATGGGCATCCGTACATTTTTATTTGGTTTCAATGAATGATGCTTGAAGAAGAAGGTGCTTTGAAACAATCATTAATTGATCAATTACTGTGCCTCAATATACGGGGACAGCCAGCTAGATACTTCACAGATTCAATTGTTCGTATTGGTCATGATTTACATCACGGTGCTAATTGTCAATTCGACTAATTAAATAGTGCTGAGTAACATGTTAAGTAATAAAAAAAAAATATAATGACATCCACTGAAATAGTGCCCATTCATTCATGTCGTGACATCCTCATACCTTATTGCAGTAGCCATTATTAAGAGATGTGAGTAATTCATGTTATTTATTGTGGGAAATAAAAGTAGATGCAAAATATTCGCATGTAAACATTCGTATTTGAAAACGAAATAGAACATGCTATGCTTTAATGAATTTGAATTCTTAATAATTGTCTGTTCGATCTCAATTAAAATGCTCTAAAAGCTACAATGTAAATATTAGTTAAGAGCAGCGTTTGTGAACGTAATGAACACGAGTTCTTTGAATCAACGACTAATCTCTTGTAAGTTTGATACTAAATCGTAGACTTTTTCAAAATGTGCAGTGCATAGTGGCGGCCAGTAGTGTTTTAAAACTTGATTGAATCTTATTCGAAATAAAACCATATGTAAGGATGAGGATTGTAATTTTTATATGTGCAAATATTTTTTATTTTCAGAAATGAAACTTCGTAAAAGTGCTTTCAATTTATGCTCTCCTGAATGCCAGGTGCGGCACCACATCCGTCGACTTTGACAAATCTGCTGAGTGCATTTGATTGCCAATTTAACAAACATTTCATATAATTATAGATAATACTACCAGCGTACTCAACGTAATTTAATATATTCATATATAATAACAATTTATATAAATGATAATTCTATTCAAACAAAAGAAATAACAAAAAATATTTAAGCTAATTAAAATTCATTTAAAACTACATTATTTTGTACTTATCACATTAGATCGTTTCAAATTTTAAGAATCTCTTTTTTTTGGCTTTTTGAGGAGAGTGTTAAGCGGGTGTTATTTTGTTTTCTTTACAAGCAACTCAAAAAAAAAAACACAACTTAACATTGTTTGCTTTTTTTTGGTATCGCTAAGCTAATCATTTTTGATTTAAAGTTCTACCGTACACATACGTATATATAATTAAATATGAAAATATCGAAGATGAAATTCAAACGCAAATATGGCTGTTTAAATGTTTGAAATACGTTTCTAAATTTTAATTTTTTAGTTGTACATTCTTAACTGTTGTCAATCCGGATTAATCATTCTGACACCATTTTCTCCACATTTTTTTAAAAACACACACATAATCTTCAGTTTCAAAACACAGATACCACTATTCGTTTATTATTTCTCATTCTTGCAACGCCGAGTTAAGGTAGATATTTCAATATATCGACTTTTATTGCGCTGTCTTCTTTTAGTTTCTTTCTTTTTTTTTAATCCGTGGTTAAATTATAAAGAAAATTCAACAAATATCTAATAATAAAGAAAGTAAATATAAATTGGAAAATAACAAAGAAGCAACCATGGATCCCTACTCACCGGATCTGCTATGGATGGTTATCATCGGCTTTTTAATTGCGTTTGTTTTGGCCTTTGGAATTGGTGCAAACGACGTGGCGAATTCATTCGGAACGAGTGTTGGTTCTGGTGTCTTAACCATTCGCCAGGCATGCGTTTTGGCTACAGTCTGTGAAATCTCAGGCGCAGTGCTTATCGGTAAATAACTAATAATAATTTTAAATGAATTAATAATGAATAATTTTGTTTTTCTTCTGAAGGATATAAGGTGTCCGATACAATGCGGAAAGGAATACTCGAAGTCGGTCTATATGAAGGTTCCGAAACTGAGTTGATGTTGGGTTGTGTATCTGCTCTGGCAAGTAGTGCATGTTGGCTGCTGGTGGCTACCTTTCTGAAGCTCCCCATCTCTGGAACGCATAGTATTGTCGGATCGACAATTGGATTTAGCTTAGTTGCACGGGGAACACAAGGCCTAAAACTATCCACCTTGGGAACGATTGTTGGTTCCTGGTTTATTTCCCCGGTAATGAGCGGGATCGTAAGCATTTCACTGTTCTTAGTCATCAGGAAATTCATCTTACGAGCCAGTGATCCATTGAAAGCAGGCCTTATGTCGTTACCGGTGTTTTACGGTGTCACCTTTTTCATTAATTTTATCAGCATTGTATTGGACGGCCCGAAACGTAAGTTATTTTGTTTATTTTTTTTGCAAATTTTTGTTTACCAACATTATTATATGTAGTTTTGTATATGGACAACATACCAAGTTGGATGGCAATTGTTTCAAGTATTTTACTAGCACTTATTGTGGGAATACTTACACAAGTGTTTATTGTTCCTATGCAAAGGCGTAAAATAACTAAAAAAACGAGAGAGAAAAATCCAGTCAAGTTTAATTTCGAAGATTCTCTGGGTAAGTTAAAAACAATTATTTGTTGAGTTTGTTTGAAACATTTCACTCTTTCGCAGAATCCTCACCGTCCGGTAGTCCACGCAAAAATAGACGTCCCCTTTCATTAGTAAGCGATGGGAAGCAATTACCAGCTATAGCAGAGATCACAGAACTGGTATCACTGACAGACAATTCACCAAAGACATTTAAACTATCCGTTCCAAAAAGCTGTAATTACGATAATAACTACAAGATAAATCCGGAGATTGTTAAAAAGGCTGAAGACTTATTGGGAAAGGCAAGCTTGGATAATACCGATCTAACGATCACTAGCTTGAATTTTATTGACGAGCAACACACAAATGGAAACGCAGCTCTATCAAATGGGAAACAGCTCACAGAATACTTTAATCAACAAAAGTCACCTGTTCTCACTGGGGACAACCAAAATACTGCCGGAAAAGATGTGAAGAGCACACTTGTTGGTAATGATAACATAACGACATCGCAAAGTGCTTCCAAAACTAATGACGAACTTAAAGTAACTGAAAGTGGATCAAGTTTAGAGCTTATGATCTCATCAACGCTTTCGCCAAATTCAAGTAAAGTGCCTCTAATTGAAAGCAAAGATCTGCATGAATTTACAGGTCCATCCAATAACGGAGAGGAAACAGAAGAGGTATCCATGCTTTTTTCGTTCTTACAAATCCTTACGGCTACATTTGGAAGCTTTGCTCATGGTGGAAATGATGTGAGGTACTACTAGCCTTTCTATATGTAATAAATTATTTTTACCAGAGTTTATATTTACATTTTAGCAATGCTATTGGACCTTTAATTGCCTTGTACATGATTTATCGGGAAGGATCTGTGATGCAAAAAGCCGAAAGTCCAGTTTACATTTTGATTTATGGGGGAATAGGTATTTCTATTGGCTTGTGGCTGTGGGGTCGTCGTGTCATTGAAACGATAGGAAATGATCTTACAAAGATTACTTCTTCAACGTAAGTATTATTCTTTAACAATGTGCTTGGCTTTGTGATTGCATGTTTATTTAACAAAGATATGACTTTAATTATAACATATATATTCTACAGCGGATTTACTATTGAAATTGGTGCCGCAATAACCGTACTACTGGCTAGTAAAATTGGCTTGCCCATTTCTACAACACATTGCAAAGTGGGATCTGTGGTATTCGTCGGATACGTGAGTTCCAATTCAAATCACGGAGCAACCGGTGACAAGAGTAAGCCAGATAGTGCTTTAGAAGGAAATGTGGAAGGCGGCAGATTGCCTGTACCCGCAGCAAGGCAAGAAGGAAGTGTTGACTGGCATCTGTTTCGTAATATAGCATATGCTTGGATTGTAACTGTTCCCATCACTGCTGTTCTCAGCGCGGCAATGATGTACTGTTTATGCAAAATTGTTTTACCTAGTTAAGCTTGCACCAATGTTTTCGAAAGTCGAATAAATTTACAAAAAAGTAATAGATGTCCTTCTTTGCAAATTTCAACAACACCTGGTTAAAATTTGTTTATATCTCATTGATAACAGTTAAAGATATTTTTTTTTATTTTATTTTCTTTTTTTTTGTTCTCATGGACACATTTTTTTTATTTTCAATATATCTGCATATATTTTGTTTCGTATTCAGCATAAAGTTAATCACTTGAAATCAAGGTGTAATCAATGTAAAAGGTCAAGGAATATAAAGTAGAGTGCAATATGTTTGTCAAATAAATTATTAGAAATATATGTTGTCATAAATGTACAGTATTGGAGTAGAATATACTTTTGTTTGGCACTTGTCAATTATAAACAAAAAAAAAAAATCATTCCATTAGGTCAAAAAGAAACCATGAATTATGCAAAATAAAATAAAAAAAAAGCAGACAAAATACATAACTAAGCGTAACATCCCCTTTTCAGTGGTAGTAAATAAACAACATTTGTAGTTTCTAAACATTGTAATTGATCTTTTCGTAATTGAAGCTCTACACCTTGATTAAGTAAATATGTTCCATATACAAATTTTTTACAGTTGATCTGAACATGTTAAAATTAAATAAAATTTATATTTATACAGTAACAAATAAGAATTAATGTTCATACGGCGTCTACTTAAACATACCAACATCAGTTCAGCCATACTTACAATGGGTAATTGTTATTCAATAATCCTGTAACTACAAAAACACATTTCACAAACATTGTAAATTATTGGTATTAAAAAAAAAATATATTGAAAATAATTGAACGTTGTTTTTTTTTTACGGTTCCCTCGTGTGTTTATTGCAGGTGTGAAAGGTTTGCCATATCAATAGCATATCTGCATATTTTGGATATGGATTTATTGATTTTGGCAGGTTGCTCGTTTTTACTCTATTGCCCGAAGCCATGCGATTGATCTTAGGAATTTCAACATTATCAAGGTGATCATAGACGGTTAGGTAGGTATTAATGGCAGTCGCGCACGGAAGGCGCCACCCTTAAATATTCATATATGTATACTACCAGTAATAACATTGTACCCATGTTGTGTGGTTAACTGTTTCCAGTAGTTCTTTACACACGCACTTTAATATATTTAAACACCCCCAACTTCAATCACCACACCTTAATCTCCTTCCCTATACCTACTGACAATATTAGAAAAATCTTTAAGATCATCTGCTTCTGGAATTGAACATTTCAATTTTATTCACACTTCTTCAATATTTTCCCGAAAGCCCTGGTAGGTAGTAGCCAGAGCTTTTGTGTAAGTTAACAGAGTTTAAATTCACAAATAAAATATATTTATAAACGAAAGAACAGTATTTTTTATTTCTTCTTACCGATGTTTCTTTTTTGATTATATGTTACATATCTACAAATGTAGATACGTTTGTAAGTATGCGGATGTCTATAAGGTGTCCTTAAGATTGAAGACAAATGCTTTGTAATCAATCTCAACATACCCATACGTTAATACTCGTCGTATACCTATGCAAGCCAACAGGAATGTATAATACTTAGCAAAAAAAATAAATTGCATTCAATAAAAAGCTTCGAATCTCACATCATTGGCGACAAAATATCTAATTGCGAATTGTTTTTCTTTGAATTATGCATCTTACCTTAATATGTTCATCCCAGAGACATTTATGTTTCTGATCTTTTAATGTTCCTCAATGATTGATCCTATACCTGAACGTTACCAAAACTTACATTAATTGTTATATTTTGTGTGAAAAAAAAGCTCATGAAGGTGAAAGTCTCAAAGCTAATGCAAAATACACGTGATTGTTTTACCTTTCTGAATACAGGTTAGACACACTTAAACTACAAAGTGGTGGTGGTACTGGGTGTGTTACATTCTTTCTGTATGCTGCCTAAGTTGGCTCTCAAGGTACTGAGATTCTCTTTCAGTCTCAGTTGTGGTTTAGCTTACGGAGAAGTTACACGTAAATAATACATTTATTTATCAACAGAAAAAAAAATTGCATTTTACCATACAGATTGTGTATTTCTTAAAGTTTCATTGATTTTATCGTAACGGGACAGGTTTTGTGCCGTGTAGTGTATGCGTTAAAAGTAATTTCTCACCTGGTTTCAAATTCACATTTCTCTGTGTATTGGTTTTCGTGTTGAAAATATTGTTTCACGTTATGAGTCTATTAAACAAATTACACTCAATATATTTTGAATCTAATGTAAACATATAAACTATAGAAAAATTAAACAAGTTGTTGTGTAGTTGCTATTGATCTGGATTCCTTTCAATTGGATACATACAAATGATACTTGTAAGTACGTTTTGGAACTTTGTAAGTCAGTGCATAATACCGTTAATCATATTGCTGCATTCACATAAAGTCCAACAGGATCAGGGATTCAAATACGTATTTTTATAATATTTATTTTTTGTCAAAGAAATATTAATAATTACAAGTACCGGAAATACAACTTATGTATGTAAAAAAATTCAGTATTAATAGATACAGTATTTCAATAAAAAGCGGGTAAATTAATTTACGGAAAGTAGAAAGTTTCCGGTAGAGGATTGAACGGAAATACTCAGGAAGTCGAAATGCACAAAAACCTGTAAGTGAACATTTTTGAGATCTCAAAACGCATGCAGATGCTGTGCTCAGTGCTCACATCATATAGCGCGTTGATATCGAATGTGAAAGTGAACCTAAAGTCTATGGTGATGAAAGCATACCGAAAAGGATTATTATATTATTTACTACTTCTTTCTCTATCTTTCATTTTACACATCCACATGTACATTCGTTGTGATGAACATGATTATTAAAGCGTTACATTATTAAAAATGTCTAGCTTTAAAGTTTACGGTCAACTCCAGTTTTATAAACGATGACTTTAGATTTGTTTTAAGCAATACTACATTTAGAATGTGCTCTAATCCATGAGGCAACATTAGATTCCCTCCGAATCCATGAATTATCGAATAAATTCGAATAAAAAATCATTTTCAAAATGTTCAATAAAAATATACTTACAATTTAAAAGTTGTATGTGCCTGCATATGCACATATGTATGCATGTGTGCATCTGTAAGCATCTTTCGGTTTAACTTCAATTACTTCACATCATGTTTTCGGTTCAATCTGATACATACACATATAGGTAATGCAAAGCTTAGATACTCATACATTCATAGTGCAAATAATTTTCCTTTCGGCCTTACGGCTAATACAATTTGCTTAAACGACAAGACAAATAACAGACAACTTTTCTTATGCTGTCTTACAAATAATTCATTTAGCAACAACAAAACATAATGCACAATGGCTTGAATAATCAACCGTAGTGTGATGTATGTACCTGTGTATGCTTAATTTGTTTTCTGGACTGCTTCTCCGATCTGTGAAGTGGCGAAAAGCATTCTTTTGAAATAATTATTATGCATTTTGTTGTCTTTTTCATTAGAAATAGTCTATGAGTTTATATACAGGACCACGAATGCATTTTGGACTAAGAGATGATTCGGATTGTAGTTTACGAAAAACCCTAGTCATGTTTATATACACGATCAATGAAGGACTACCAAAGTCATGACATCAGTTTTGTAAACAACCAACCACTACTCGTTTAGCGCAAATAACAAGTATCGTCGATACAGTCCCTGCTAACGTTAACTTCAATGGTTAACTTCCATTCTGTAATAACAAATATGATGTTCAATACAGCTTCAATTTGTGTCAATGTGTTGCTTGTTATGAAATAAGTATCTAACTACCTATCTACCTGTATTATTATACACTAAAGTTCCACTTAATATTTTGTTGCAAATTCTTATCTGCATTCATTGCAACTAAGTGGTTTTCATTTCTAACTTTCTCTTAATATTTGTAGATCCATACGACCTTTTCGCCGTGCATTTCACTAATTTTATACTGAATCGCATGATCCCGTTCCATGCTATAGTAGCGTTAATACGATGCATTATTTAATTAATTAATTACGCTTTTTTTTTTGTTCAGGACATATGTATCATATGTGTGTCCACAATGTGTAGCATTTATTTTCTGCAATTTTTTTTAACAGAATGAAAAGTAGGTTTGAAGTGAACGCTCTATAAGCTCTTAAGTACTCTTAAATGTTCACTTCTACCGAACTCGTGAAACTCAATAACTATTGAAAGGGAAATAAATGATGTTTGGTATTAGACAAAAAAAAAAAAAAGAATAAAGAATAACATCAAGTTTTGAAGAAGAAAGACATTTTCATGCACATATACACGGTAGTAGTAACTATTAATCGTATTCGCTACACAAATACTATATGTACGTAGTTGGTATGTATCTACAGTATGTACATGATTACACTTCGGCCAAGCAACGCATTCTCAAATAACACCTTGTAGAGATGAAGTATCGTAGATCCATACCGAGTTAACCTTGGACGTGTAGTTGATGACAAACAAAATAAACAAATTTGACATATTTATATGCATGTACATATCTATACATAAATAATACAAGAGATTCTTGTCAGTTATATATAATATATGTATAATATGTAGTTTTAAATTCTTTATTATTGTTGATTTTTGTATGTTGTTATTATCAATTATAAATGAGTAAATAAATAAGTACCTTTGTGTATAGTACTAAAAAAAATCAATTTGTAGTATTGAGTAATCTGTAAATTAATAATTAATATGTAAATAAACACTCATTTCTCATAATATTTTTACAAAACTGTTCGTACTTTCATATACCACAATCGTACATTATTCTTCGGAAAATAATTTCTCAAACCCTCTTTGTTTTGTGAAAAGAGAGTGTACAATTCAAGTTACAAATGATTTGCGTCAACAGACGCTTATTGTAAACGGTTTCAAATTCAGATTTATCAATTGGATATTGCCACTTATGAGGTCATTTAATCAATCTATAAAGTATACAAAAATCCATACCGTACTCTATACAGTGCGAACTAAGAAACATTCCAAACGAATTGCTAATAATTATTAATATTCGCATCATCGCAATAGAATTTGAAGAAACTTATTTATCAGGCAATGGTAATATAGTGCAGTTTATGTAATAAGATTACAGTCGTAGATGATTGTGGTCTCTTTTTACGAATAAGCGTGTACATATATTTGCATTAATTGAAGAAACGAGAGAAAAAAGACAGCTATTCATTGAAATCCAACCTGGTTTAACGTTCCTTAACAAACGGCAGCTATATGTCTATCTGGTAGTTGAATAATCTCAATAGAATGTTATGTATGGATTTGCTAAGAGCCACGTCCGCTCTTTGGTTTGAATTTTTAATTGATTTCATTGGTATTAAAAGCAGTCACAATATGTGAAATGAAAGCAAACTAAAATAGAATTGTGTGTGTAAATTATTGATTCCTAAACTGGTTTCAGTCATTCTTCAACAAAACATTGAAAAATATATATTCTTAGTCATGTTTGTGAAAAATATAATTTAAACAACAACACTAGCGAGAATTCAAAATCACACTAACACATTGTACTTTATAGATATGCATGTGTACACTTCACATGTGTTCTATTCTATTCTAAAAAGAAAAAATAAAACACCTATGGTTTCTTGTATTTAATATCTTTGCCTTTCTTTTCAGATATCACATCACACAATGTTATCTTTTACAGGAAACATCTCCGAATGATAATGGAAAAATTATGAATTATCACATGTTTAAATGAATATAATTTTGTATCGAAGGAGTGTTAACTTGGTCTACAACAAACATTCTTGACTGAGCTTTTACGATATATGTATGTGCAATAAACGTTGGTGTTTGGCTTAAGGATTAATCTATAATGGAAGCGGAAGAAATCACAAAACTTGTTGATGGTGTCTATAAGGTACTTAGTTATTCTAGCTTAACTTTACTGATAGTGGATGAAATTTCATGTTTTTTAAGAGTCTATGCCTAATTTGCTCAGGCAATCTGTTGAAGCATCGTTAATTGAGTGTCCTAACTTGAAATGATATGAGCTTTCAAAATATCTACTATTTTTACTAGTACTTGTTTAATTGCAACAAGTACTCTAATTGCTTATTTCGGAGCTTATATTTCACTTCTACTGTGGTTACATTTGAATATGTACAGTGTATATGCACATGTGCCATATATAGGTACATACGCCAGCATTTAGGGCTTCCACTCTATTTTACTCAATATTTACCAGCTCTTAGTTTAAGTTGGACGATATTTAAATTAACAAGATGACAGGGAAACCATAGAAGTTTCCATTTGACATTCTTTTCTTTCTTTCCTATTACACTTTTATGTAGATAAACAGTTTACACGTTCAAATGTATCTACACACGTGAACCATGTATGCACGCACATACATATGGATGTATGTTCATTAGGGGTGGTCAGTTCTGTTTAGATTTTATTTCGCTTTACAAGTGCCTACAAGTGAACTAGGGGGAAGCGAATTAGACTACACAGAATAAATTCCATTTACATTTCCATATAAACATAGAAACAAATGTTTGATATAGTAATTTAGGCATGTATTGATTATGCAATGTTTGTTGTTATAGAATATTCTTGAAAAATTCAACCCAGGAGCAAGGCAGTTAATAACAGTTGGAAAAGCTTACTTAAAGGCTTTACATGGTACGTTACTTGTTCGTCAAGCATCTTCGCATGCGGACATAGCCACATTCATATGTATAGAATCATAGAAGAATTAATCGTTTTGATTATTTTTTAGGTGCAGCTTCTGCATCGCGTCTATTCAATGAAGCTTTGGCCAAGATATCCATGAATGCCCAACAAAGTGGCACTGGGGATATTGGTAAGTGATTTAGTACATACATACATATGTATCTTATTACATGTTTTTTTTTTGTATTACGATATAAGGAACTGCATTGATGAGTGTTGTAAGTGTATATAAGGATATACAGGATCAACAGATGAATATTGTGAGTTATCCTACAATAACTATGGTTCATTGAATTGATGTAATGCTTTCCTTAATTTTAGTTAAAGGCATTTTATGTTGATTTGTTGGTGCCTTTGGAAACGAATTTAGAAAAAGATACAAAAGTTGTACAGCATGAGCAAAAGAAATTCTTACAACAGCATAAAGTGCGAATGGAAAGTTATCAGAAAGCAATTACAACAATGAAAAAACATCGGAAGAAAAAGAATAGCCCGGAAAACACAGAAAAGGAATTGAAGGTATATACAATTATTAAGAGAATACGCGTGAATTGAAATATTTTAAAAGACTCGTTTGAATAGACCATACAACTTCTGGACGATCAAAAGAAAAAACTGGACCAGTTCTGTGAACAAAGCTATAAAAATGTAGGTTGTTAGAGGATCACCGCTTTATAAAATTATATACATACACACTTATCAACCTTGAATTGAATTTACATACATTTCTCGTAGGCAATGACACAAGAACGGAGGCGTTATGGTTTCGTATTGGAAAGACAGTGTTCAATTGCAAAGCATTGGGTGGCTTACTATACAAATGGCAGAGCTACAATCGAAAACAATTTGGATAGCTGGCAAGAAGTGGCTTCTTCTAGAGAAGTCCTACCAACCGTTTGTGAAAATAATTTTCTGAAGCGTATGGTAAAACAACTTAATTTATATGTATTCAATACCATCTAATCTGTTACTTTATATTTAAAGGAAAAAATCAAAGAGGATGAGAACAACTCTGGATCGTCAATGCTTAAAAAGGCTAGAAGTGTAGATGCTCCTTATGGCGATATGAGGACACTAAACGAAAGCAATTATATGCAAAACTCACTGCCACGTGCTAAATCAGATTTCAATCTTGCAGCTTCAGGATCAAGTAAGAGCATCTGTTAATATGAACAATGACTTAATAAAATTATAATAAATAATTTAGTCAATGAAAATTGGGATCAGAGACCAGTTGCCAAGGCTCTGTATGCTTACATGCCATCCGGCGAAAATCAATTGCCTTTTGCCGAAGGTGATAGAATTGCATTAGTTGGCAACAAGGCTAAAGGATGGCAATTCGGTGAAAATCTGAGAACACAAATGTTCGGATGGTTTCCAGTGGCATATACAAATGCGGAGGGAAACGAGAAGAAAACTGACCGCGAACGCGAAAATAATTACGAAAATGTGCTATTTGAACGGAATGGCGTGCGTAGTTATCAAGAATTTTTGTCAAACAAAACGGATACAGGTGGGGAAAGCGATTCTTTGTATAGACGAAGAAACAATCATGCGGAAGAATCGTCACCCACAAGAATGTTTGGCGACACTATTATGTTTAGAAATCAGAAAAAAGTAATAAAATCATTTATTCATGATATATCCTTATCACCTATATGTAAATATTTCAGCATCGTGGGGTTACAGGAGTTAATCCGAAGCCTGGGCCACCACCATCACTGCCAGCACCAGTGCCATCGGTAAATAATGTTAGCCGAATGTTAAATTCATCGCAAAGTTTCTGTTTGCCAAATGGACCACCCATAATAGAGAGAAGGAAACATAAAAATCAGAATGGTCCTCCACCTACGCAGGTATGATACTTACACAATGTTGCGTGTGTTGATATTTCATTCATTTCAACAATTAGAAACATATGAGAGAGGGAACTGCAAAGACATCATTGCATAGTAGTAATGATAGCGGCTTTGCAAACGAACCGCCTCCGCAACCCGAAGTTGACTATTCCGATGAGGAGCACTCAAACCGAGTGCCAATAAGGTAAATCCATAAACGCCAATTTGTTTATTTTTCGTAGCACTTTACGCAATGGAATGCAATTGGAATTGAACTGTAAGAAATGTGTAGATCTTACTTTTTTTTTTAATAATCGCTAAATGTCTCATTTGGTTCATTGTCTTTTTTTGAAAATTCTACAGAAACTTGTTAAAATATGCTAATGTAAATAACATAATAATATCGCAGAATATGTACTATGCACACGTATATATGTTGTAGTAATCAATTCCATTTTGTGTCCATTATCATTTGTATTTTGTCATTTACTTATGTTTTTGGTTTTTAATTTATTTTATATGTTTGTACGTGATGCATCCCACATTCTTCATTTCGCCACCTCGTGATCACACCAAATATGTATGTATTTTTGCTACTCAATTCAGACGAAGGACTGATGCAAATTATCAGTCTTCCAGAGAAATGAACTCGTGGACGTTAAGTAAAAACTTCAAGAGTAACTCAAACTATAGTCAAAAGTTGTCCACAACATTGCGGAAAGATATGAAACAATCGTCCAGTTTTGAAAATATTATCGCAAGCGATGATGAGGTACTGAATGGGGGTGAAATAAAGAGGACAAGGTCTTTTTGGCGCTTCGGAAAATCGGATGAAATCCTAGCCGGAATGTCATTATGGCGTCACAGAGACCTAGTGCAATTGCAGCAATTCCAATGCAGTAATGAGACATTGAAAAATAAAATGTTAGATGCAGACGATTCGACCAGTTCAACTGTGACACTAGTAAAGGCTCCGTCAAGAAGTTCTATACATAAGAACGAGCAAATCCACAGAAAGGAGAGTTCTTCTACAATGGAAAATTTTGAAGAAGAAAACATTTATGGGGCGGCTCAATTGAACGAGGAAATCGTATCGATGAAGTACCAGCAGGAGCAGGAGAAACAGAAGCACAGGAACCAGGGTTACAAAGAGAAACACTTGCCAAAATCAAGAACGAAAATTATAAAGACCATTGAAAGAGATATTGAGAATCTTTCAGATAATAGTGGAACAAAGAAGCCGCAAAGCACAGATTATAGAGAAAATCTGGAATACACGGACTATGACAAACCTCAGAAGAAGATGTATCAAGCAAGTACTGCGGGAACTATGAGTACAGAGAAAATGAGCAATAAAGTAAATAATAAAATCAGTAATAGCAAACAGCAAATTGAACAAAACACCTTGAACCACAATAAGATTGTCAACAAACGCAAACAACCATCTTCCGATAGCGATGAAGACGATAATGATGACGATGATGATAATGACACCCTCAAATTGAGTGATGTTAATAATTTCTTTGGCGATATGTCCCCTCAAGAGGGTGGGGTTTTAATGAAAACAGTTAAGCGTCAAGATATTCTCAAGCAATACTATACAAGTGACGAGGAAGAATCAGATGTTGAAATTAAATCGACAAGCTCTGATCCGTACGACTGCATAGTCATAAACGATCATCTTGTTCATAAAGATGAGAAAAATAGAAGACATCTCAATTCATATCATGAGCAAATTGACTTTCAAACATTTCGGTCAGTGCCAAAGAATTCAAATGGTAACAATAGCACCAATGAAAATGCTCTTAACAATAACAATAGCATTGACAAGCTTACAAGGAATGATGAAGTGTATAGTATGAATTCAAAGACGGTAACTCATACAGCGACAATTTTGCCCCGAACAAAACTCGTTAAGTCTAGTAATCTCACATTGGAAAAGAATTTGAAGAAGACCAAGGACAACAATGCCAATTTGAATGCCGAAAAAGCCAAGAGTTTTGCCAAAACCTATGGTCCTTGGTATGACTTTTGGGATCTTCAAGACCAGCAACCCGATGAACCTGGTCAATAACACAATAATATTACTTGTTTATTACATTTCCCTACTACACATGTACCATATTTGCGAATATGCAAAGTTTTATATTCACAAAACCATTAGAAGCTAACTTTTTTATTTTTTTTTTGTAAAAACTGCACGTCATTTTTGTTAGATTGCTGTTAAAACACATGCATACGTACATATGTGTACAGATATGTTTATACATATGTATATACAAAAACAAAAAAAAATCATAAGCAAAGAAATTGTTTTATTTCAAATTGTGCTAGATGCAAGAAAAATATTACATAATATATATATATATATGTATGTATATTTTGCTTTTAAGAAACATACAAATACATGTATGTGTTCATTTAAGTGCATACATAGGCATATGCAATCAAAACATAAAATGTATGCCAAATAGAGTAATTCATGCCCGATGGTAAATATTGCAAAGGATTAAAGGAAAGATTGTTTTCTTATAATTTTTTATCTTCTAGAAAGGGAGGCCGATTTAGCAACATTTATATAAATTTCTGACACAGTCTTAGAGCTCGAAAGATCCTTTCGTCATTTTGCTAAGAACATGCGACATAAATATAAAGTATCTCCCACAATAAACCTATATTAAGATACCTTTCTTCTCCAATAGCGATTTACCGATAAGGTTTGCCACATACAGTTTATGTTGTTGTTGTTTTCGTTTTATTTTCATTTGTTTTTTTTTGTTTGTTTTTTAGAGCTCAAGCATTTATTTTCATTCTGTACCTATTATTATATATATTCATGTTTTTCTTCATTCTGTTTAAATTTGCAGAGCCTCACAATTTGCCACCGTTAGGCTCCGACATACAAAAACGAACGATCGCTCTGCTCCAATGATTCATAAAAACAAGTAAAAATATAGAGGCAATAATTATTAATTTGTTATAAAACAAAATATTATGCAATTAAAATAAAATATTTGGCCCAGTTTAATCTTATGCAAATCATAAGAAATTTGCTTACCTTATCGACGTATAAACACATTTACAGATTTTGAAAAACAATTTATTACGATTCCAGCGAAAACAAATTAGAAAAATAAAATTTATAGGAAACAAACAAACAGTCTTAATTGTAATATAGTAATAAAGTCGGCAGTTAATCTTCTGTAAAGCCATTGTAAGCTTAATTCATTTGTTGCCTGTTACTTCCCTGCAGCGACGTATGGTCTTCATATCGGATAACCAGAGATTGTTCCCTCTGGTCTGAAACTGGTCTTGAGATTTTGACATAGTGACTTAGACCGTTTTACACACGCTAAGTTAGGTGCCAAGAACTAAGGCCATATGATGGTACGATGGGTGGAAAGGCCGCTTTTACAGACTCTAAATTCGTGGGCGATTCTTCAAATGTAAGGTATTGGAAGCATACTATACAGATGTGAGAAAGAGATGACACATGTGTGAAAGGAAGCAGGATTATGAGTGTATGATTTCCCCCTAGTTGAAGAGAGATTGTTGCGACACTCCCAAAATTCGGCGAAAGTTCAATATCTAATTCTTGAGTACAGATAGTACAGATAAGCATGGTAGCACTGTACTTACTACCTTATCACTTCATCATTGCCAGAACACCGCCGACAGAAACCCCGTCGCTCAAACCGAAGACATCAACCACTTCATCTCCAAAACGAATTGAAACAGTTGTGGAAGCTTTGGGCAACAGAAAGCCGTTGAACGGTTATGCAATTTAAATACTCAATGAAAAGCAATTGCTAGTCCTTATTTAAAAACGTGCGATTTACTCTCATTAACCACAAAAATATTTGTATTTATAAATTTATTTAAATGCTTTCAAGAGACGTTCGAAATAAGAAATTGAGTGTTTTCTTTTTTAATTTATTGAAATATTTATTGTTCTTAGTGTACACAAAAAATTGTCATAATCATCGCCATGCTTAGTTTAGCTTAAATGTCAAAAATTGTGACGTTTTTCCAACTAAGCATTATTCGTTTTATATCGTAAACATACGATGTTGATTTCTATCAGAAAAACCGGCTAATAACAGTTTGCAGATTCACATTCCACATTTCTTGTGATAAATATACGTTGAATACAATGCCGTCCAAGATCTTAAAGTTAATTTTGCCTTTAATATATCTCGGATGTTCTTTGCCAATATTTAATAAAATTTACAACACCTCCCAGTTGGTTATAGATGAGGAATTCCACTTACGGCAGGGTTTGCACTATTGCAATCAACGATTTTCCGAAGTACTAAATGTCTAAATATGCATATAAAGTAAACAAATCGCAAAATTACGTTTATTTACAGTGGGATCAAAAGATCACTACTTTTCCTGGTCTATATATCATATCATGTATTGTGATTCCATTAAACTTGTGTAGCGTATATGGCTTACGATTGGTGTCCCTTGCCGCTTCAGCTCTAAATGTTTACATGGTTTTTCTCATAAGAGAACGACGGGTAGCACCCTCAAACTCCTTGACTATTGCCATGGAATCAATGACTATTGCCATCTTGCCGCCGATGTACTTTTTCAGCCATGTATATTACACTGATGTTCTATCAATAACATTCTTTCTCTGTATGTACTATTTTTGGGATATAAATTCGCATAACACAGCTGCAATTTTCGGTAAAATTTATTATACATAAGACTACTTGCAATAACATAAGCGGAGTTTAGGCGGACTGAGCGTACTTATCAGACAGACTAATATTGTCTGGGTTGTCATGCTGCTTGGAACTTGTGTCTTAAACGAATTAATTGGCATGTATGCACATCGCGAGGGAATAAAGAAAAAATCACTCGTATCATACTTTAATGTGAAGGCATGGTCTTGTTATAAATAAGCAATACGTTTTTGCTAATGTACACTTTTTTTTTTAGACTGTTAGGGGTATTCTTTGCTCATGGGAACTGCTACTGCAAAGCATTGTGAATTCCATGAAGCTCTTCTATGGATATATTATAGTTGTCGCCCTTTTTATATCATTTGTTGCTGTAAATGGCTCTATTGCTGTTGGTGACAAAAATGCGCATGAGGCTACCGTACACATTCCCCAGGTACAGTATTCTGTCTACATGCAAACCATAGTGTATTTTATGTTATTTTCTTTATTGACTAGCTGTTTTACTACGGATTATTCACTCTTGTGTTCGGAGCACCAGTTCTATTTGAGAAAGCAAGGGAAAACTTAACAACTATAATAAAATCGCGTAGATTTATGACTTATACTTCACTTCTGTGTGCCCTTATTGTGAAGTTAAACACTCTGGTACACCCGTACGTATTGGCTGACAATCGTCATTATACGTTTTACATATGGAACAGATTCTATGGCAAATATGAGTGGTTTAAATATGCAATTGTGCCTATTTACGCATTAGCTTTTCGATTAATGAGCTTGTCTTTTTCACATTTAACAAGTAGCTTTCAGTTAATGTTTTGGACATCTACATTTGTTGCACTGTGCGCTCAAAAACTCTTAGAGGTTCGTTACTTTTTGATACCATTTTTAATATGGAGATTGAATGTTAGGACTGGAAATAGGCATCATATTATATTGGAGTTCGTGTACTATGTTATTATTAACACTTTAACAATTTTGGTTTTTATCAATAAGGAAGTACAATGGCTAAATTATGCCCAACCTCAAAGGATAATTTGGTAGACAAAATATGGAATAAACTTGATTCTACATATGTACTTGTTTTTCTTGACTACCTTACCAAGGTGTGGGTAACGATTCAAAAAGTACTAATTTCTTCACTACCACACTACTCGTCTGATGCACTAAAGTCTTTGGATTCCGATAATATACATCGAAACACAGAACCACAGGTGTACACAGATCCTAGGTACGCCTAGTTGGGCCGCTGTGGCAGTTGGAAGATGAGCCATGAAAAGGCTAGAAAATCCTTACTACTTATCCTAGCTCATCTTCCAACTGGCACAGCGGCCAAACTAGGCTACCTACGACTCTTGTACACCTGTGGGTATGTTGTCTAGTGTCTATTAATCGAATCAAATGCATTTGGAGTGAATCCGACGACATCGAGATTTTCACCTGAAAAAATAGACAGTGTATAGTAAGGCATTTTCAGCCATATCCTAGCTCATCTTCCAACTGGCACAGCGGCCAAACTAGGCTACCTACGACTCTTGTATACCTGTGGGTATGTTGTCTACTGTCTATTAATCGAATTAAATGCATTTGGAGTGAATCCGACGACATCGAGATTTTCACCTGAAAAAATAGACAGTGTATACTAAGGCATTTTCAGCCTTATCCTAGCTCATCTTCCAACTGGCACAGCGGCCAAACTGGGCTACCTACGACTCTTGTACACCTGTGGGTATGTTGTCTAGTGTCTATTAATCGAATCAAATGCATTTGGAGTGAATCCGACAACATCGAGATTTTCACCTGAAAAAATAGACAGTGTATACTAAGGCATTTTCAGCCTTATCCTAGCTCATCTTCCAACTGGCACAGCGGCCAAACTAGGCTACCTACGACTCTTGTACACCTGTGGGTATGTTGTCTAGTGTCTATTAATCGAATTAAATGCATTTGGAGTGAATCCGACGACATCGAGATTTTCACCTGAAAAAATAGACAGTGTATACTAAGGCATTTTCAGCCTTATCCTAGCTCATCTTCCAACTGGCACAGCGGCCAAACTGGGCTACCTACGACTCTTGTACACCTGTGGGTATGTTGTCTAGTGTCTATTAATCGAATCAAATGCATTTGGAGTGAATCCCACAACATCGAGATTTTCACCTGAAAAAACAGACAGTGTATAGTAAGGCATTTTCAGCCTTATCCTAGCTCATCTTCCAACTGGCACAGCGGCCAAACTAGGCTACCTACGACTCTTGTACACCTGTGGGTATGTTGTCTAGTGTCTATTAATCGAATCAAATGCATTTGGAGTGAATCCGACGACATCAAGATTTTCACCTGAAAAAATAGACAGTGTATACTAAGGCATTTTCAGCCTTATCCTAGCTCATCTTCCAACTGGCACAGCGGCCAAACTAGGCTACCTACGACTCTTGTACACCTGTGGGTATGTTGTCTAGTGTCTATTAATCGAATCAAATGCATTTGGAGTAAATTCGACGACATCGAGATTTTCACCTGAAAAAATAGACAGTGTATACTAAGGCATTTTCAGCCTTATCCTAGCTCATCTTCCAACTGGCACAGCGGCCAAACTAGGCTACCTACGACTCTTGTACACCTGTGGGTATGTTGTCTAGTGTCTATTAATCGAATCAAATGCATTTGGAGTGAATCCGACGACATCAAGATTTTCACCTGAAAAAATAGACAGTGTATACTAAGGCATTTTCAGCCTTATCCTAGCTCATCTTCCAACTGGCACAGCGGCCAAACTAGGCTATCTACGACTCTTGTACACATGTGGGTATGTTGTCTAGTGTCTATTAATCGAATCAAATGCATTTGGAGTAAATCCGACGACATCGAGATTTTCACCTGAAAAAATAGACAGTGTATACTAAGGCATTTTCAGCCTTATCCTAGCTCATCTTCCAACTGGCACAGCGGCCAAACTAGGCTACCTACGACTCTTGTACACCTGTGGGTATGTTGTCTAGTGTCTATTAATCGAATCAAATGCATTTGGAGTGAATCCGACGACATCAAGATTTTCACCTGAAAAAATAGACAGTGTATACTAAGGCATTTTCAGCCTTATCCTAGCTCATCTTCCAACTGGCACAGCGGCCAAACTAGGCTACCTACGACTCTTGTACACCTGTGGGTATGTTGTCTAGTGTCTATTAATCGAATCAAATGCATTTGGAGTAAATCCGACGACATCGAGATTTTCACCTGAAAAAATAGACAGTGTATAGTAAGGCATTTTCAGCCTTATCCTAGCTCATCTTCCAACTGGCACAGCGGCCAAACTAGGCTACCTACGACTCTTGTACACCTGTGGGTATGTTGTCTAGTGTCTATTAATCGAATCAAATGCATTTGGAGTAAATCCGACGACATCGAGATTTTCACCTGAAAAAATAGACAGTGTATACTAAGGCATTTTCAGCCTTATCCTAGCTCATCTTCCAACTGGCACAGCGGCCAAACTGGGCTACCTACGACTCTTGTACACCTGTGGGTATGTTGTCTAGTGTCTATTAATCGAATCAAATGCATTTGGAGTGAATCCGACAACATCGAGATTTTCACCTGAAAAAATAGACAGTGTATAGTAAGGCATTTTCAGCCTTATCCTAGCTCATCTTCCAACTGGCACAGCGGCCAAACTAGGCTACCTACGACTCTTGTACACCTGTGGGTATGTTGTCTAGTGTCTATTAATCGAATCAAATGCATTTGGAGTGAATCCGACGACATCAAGATTTTCACCTGAAAAAATAGACAGTGTATACTAAGGCATTTTCAGCCTTATCCTAGCTCATCTTCCAACTGGCACAGCGGCCAAACTAGGCTACCTACGACTCTTGTACACCTGTGGGTATGTTGTCTAGTGTCTATTAATCGAATCAAATGCATTTGGAGTGAATCCGACGACATCGAGATTTTCACCTGAAAAAATAGACAGTGTATAGTAAGGCATTTTCAGCCTTATCCTAGCTCATCTTCCAACTGGCACAGCGGCCAACCTAGGCTACCTACGACTCTTGTACACCTGTGGGTATGTTGTCTAGTGTCTATTAATCGAATCAAATGCATTTGGAGTAAATCCGACGACATCGAGATTTTCACCTGAAAAAATAGACAGTGTATACTAAGGCATTTTCAGCCTTATCCTAGCTCATCTTCCAACTGGCACAGCGGCCAAACTAGGCTACCTACGACTCTTGTACACATGTGGGTATGTTGTCTAGTGTCTATTAATCGAATCAAATGCATTTGGAGTAAATCCGACGACATCGAGATTTTCACCTGCAAAAATAGACAGTGTATACTAAGGCATTTTCAGCCTTATCCTAGCTCATCTTCCAAATGGCACAGCGGCCAAACTAGGCTACCTACGACTCTTGTACACCTGTGGGTATGTTGTCTAGTGTCTATTAGTCGAATCAAATGCATTTGGATTAAATCCGACGACATCGAGATTTCCACCTGAAAAAATAGACAGTGTATAGTAAGGCATTTTCAGCCTTATCCTCATCTTCCAACTGGCACAGCGGCCAAACTAGGCTACCTACGACTCTTGTACACCTGTGGGTATGTTGTCTAGTGTCTATTAATTGAATCAAATGCATTTGGAGTAAATCCGACGACATCGAGATTTTCAGTGGGTATGTTGTCTAGTGTCTATTAATCGAATCAAATGCATTTGGAGTGAATCCGACGACATCGAGATTTTCAACTGAAAAAATAGACAGTGTATACTAAGGCATTTTCAGCCTTATCCTAGCTCATCTTCCAACTGGCACAGCGGCCAAACTAGGCTACCTACGACTATTGTACATCTGTGGGTATGTTGTCTAGTGTCTATTAATCGAATCAAATGCATTTGGAGTAAATCCGACGACATCGAGATTTTCAGTGGGTATGTTGTCTAGTGTCTATTAATCGAATCAAATGCATTTGGAGTGAATCCGACGACATCGAGATTTTCAACTGAAAAAATAGACAGTGTATACTAAGGCATTTTCAGCCTTATCCTAGCTCATCTTCCAAATGGCACAGCGGCCAAACTAGGCTACCTACGACTATTGTACATCTGTGGGTATGTTGTCTAGTGTCTATTAATCGAATCAAATGCATTTGGAGTAAATCCGACGACATCGAGATTTTCACCTGAAAAAATAGACAGTGTATACTAAGGCATTTTCAGCCTTATCCTAGCTCATCTTCCAACTGGCACAGCGGCCAAACTAGGCTACCTACGACTATTGTACATCTGTGGGTATGTTGTCTAGTGTCTATTAATCGAATCAAATGCATTTGGAGTAAATCCGACGACATCGAGATTTTCAGTGGGTATGTTGTCTAGTGTCTATTAATCGAATCAAATGCATTTGGAGTGAATCCGACGACATCGAGATTTTCAACTGAAAAAATAGACAGTGTATACTAAGGCATTTTCAGCCTTATCCTAGCTCATCTTCCAAATGGCACAGCGGCCAAACTAGGCTACCTACGACTATTGTACATCTGTGGGTATGTTGTCTAGTGTCTATTAATCGAATCAAATGCATTTGGAGTAAATCCGACGACATCGAGATTTTCACCTGAAAAAATAGACAGTGTATACTAAGGCATTTTCAGCCTTATCCTAGCTCATCTTCCAAATGGCACAGCGGCCAAACTAGGCTACCTACGACTCTTGTACACCTGTGGGTATGTTGTCTAGTGTCTATTAATCGAATCAAATGCATTTGGAGTAAATCCGACGACATCGAGATTTTCACCTGAAAAAATAGACAGTGTATACTAAGGCATTTTCAGCCTTATCCTAGCGCATCTTCCAACTGGCACAGCGGCCAAACTAGGCTACCTACGACTCTTGTACACCTGTGGGTATGTTGTCTAGTGTCTATTAATCGAATCAAATGCATTTGGAGTGAATCCGACGACATCAAGATTTTCACCTGAAAAAATAGACAGTGTATACTAAGGCATTTTCAGCCTTATCCTAGCTCATCTTCCAACTGGCACAGCGGCCAAACTAGGCTACCTACGACTCTTGTACACCTGTGGGTATGTTGTCTAGTGTCTATTAATCGAATCAAATGCATTTGGAGTAAATCCGACGACATCGAGATTTTCACCTGAAAAAATAGACAGTGTATACTAAGGCATTTTCAGCCTTATCCTAGCTCATCTTCCAACTGGCACAGCGGCCAAACTAGGCTACCTACGACTCTTGTACACCTGTGGGTATGTTGTCTAGTGTCTATTAATCGAATCAAATGCATTTGGAGTAAATCCGACGACATCGAGATTTTCAGTGGGTATGTTGTCTAGTGTCTATTAATCGAATCAAATGCATTTGGAGTGAATCCGACGACATCGAGATTTTCAACTGAAAAAATAGACAGTGTATACTAAGGCATTTTCAGCCTTATCCTAGCTCATCTTCCAAATGGCACAGCGGCCAAACTAGGCTACCTACGACTATTGTACATCTGTGGGTATGTTGTCTAGTGTCTATTAATCGAATCAAATGCATTTGGAGTAAATCCGACGACATCGAGATTTTCACCTGAAAAAATAGACAGTGTATACTAAGGCATTTTCAGCCTTATCCTAGCTCATCTTCCAAATGGCACAGCGGCCAAACTAGGCTATCTACGACTCTTGTACACCTGTGGGTATGTTGTCTAGTGTCTATTAATCGAATCAAATGCATTTGGAGTAAATCCGACGACATCGAGATTTTCACCTGAAAAAATAGACAGTGTATACTAAGGCATTTTCAGCCTTATCCTAGCGCATCTTCCAACTGGCACAGCGGCCAAACTAGGCTACCTACGACTCTTGTACACCTGTGGGTATGTTGTCTAGTGTCTATTAATCGAATCAAATGCATTTGGAGTGAATCCGACGACATCAAGATTTTCACCTGAAAAAATAGACAGTGTATACTAAGGCATTTTCAGCCTTATCCTAGCTCATCTTCCAACTGGCACAGCGGCCAAACTAGGCTACCTACGACTCTTGTACACCTGTGGGTATGTTGTCTAGTGTCTATTAATCGAATCAAATGCATTTGGAGTGAATCCGACGACATCAAGATTTTCACCTGAAAAAATAGACAGTGTATACTAAGGCATTTTCAGCCTTATCCTAGCTCATCTTCCAACTGGCACAGCGGCCAAACTAGGCTACCTACGACTCTTGTACACCTGTGGGTATGTTGTCTAGTGTCTATTAATCGAATCAAATGCATTTGGAGTAAATCCGACGACATCGAGATTTTCACCTGAAAAAATAGACAGTGTATAGTAAGGCATTTTCAGCCTTATCCTAGCTCATCTTCCAACTGGCACAGCGGCCAAACTAGGCTACCTACGACTCTTGTACACCTGTGGGTATGTTGTCTAGTGTCTATTAATCGAATCAAATGCATTTGGAGTAAATCCGACGACATCGAGATTTTCACCTGAAAAAATAGACAGTGTATACTAAGGCATTTTCACCCTTATCCTAGCTCATCTTCCAACTGGCACAGCGGCCAAACTGGGCTACCTACGACTCTTGTACACCTGTGGGTATGTTGTCTAGTGTCTATTAATCGAATCAAATGCATTTGGAGTGAATCCGACAACATCGAGATTTTCACCTGAAAAAATAGACAGTGTATAGTAAGGCATTTTCAGCCTTATCCTAACTCATCTTCCAACTGGCACAGCGGCCAAACTAGGCTACCTACGACTCTTGTACACCTGTGGGTATGTTGTCTAGTGTCTATTAATCGAATCAAATGCATTTGGAGTGAATCCGACGACATCAAGATTTTCACCTGAAAAAATAGACAGTGTATACTAAGGCATTTTCAGCCTTATCCTAGCTCATCTTCCAACTGGCACAGCGGCCAAACTAGGCTACCTACGACTCTTGTACACCTGTGGGTATGTTGTCTAGTGTCTATTAATCGAATCAAATGCATTTGGAGTGAATGCGACGACATCAAGATTTTCACCTGAAAAAATAGACAGTGTATACTAAGGCATTTTCAGCCTTATCCTAGCTCATCTTCCAACTGGCACAGCGGCCAAACTAGGCTACCTACGACTCTTGTACACCTGTGGGTATGTTGTCTAGTGTCTATTAATCGAATCAAATGCATTTGGAGTAAATCCGACGACATCGAGATTTTCACCTGAAAAAATAGACAGTGTATAGTAAGGCATTTTCAGCCTTATCCTAGCTCATCTTCCAACTGGCACAGCGGCCAAACTAGGCTACCTACGACTCTTGTACACCTGTGGGTATGTTGTCTAGTGTCTATTAATCGAATCAAATGCATTTGGAGTAAATCCGACGACATCGAGATTTTCACCTGAAAAAATAGACAGTGTATACTAAGGCATTTTCAGCCTTATCCTAGCTCATCTTCCAACTGGCACAGCGGCCAAACTGGGCTACCTACGACTCTTGTACACCTGTGGGTATGTTGTCTAGTGTCTATTAATCGAATCAAATGCATTTGGAGTGAATCCGACAACATCGAGATTTTCACCTGAAAAAATAGACAGTGTATAGTAAGGCATTTTCAGCCTTATCCTAGCTCATCTTCCAACTGGCACAGCGGCCAAACTAGGCTACCTACGACTCTTGTACACCTGTGGGTATGTTGTCTAGTGTCTATTAATCGAATCAAATGCATTTGGAGTGAATCCGACGACATCAAGATTTTCACCTGAAAAAATAGACAGTGTATACTAAGGCATTTTCAGCCTTATCCTAGCTCATCTTCCAACTGGCACAGCGGCCAAACTAGGCTACCTACGACTCTTGTACACCTGTGGGTATGTTGTCTAGTGTCTATTAATCGAATCAAATGCATTTGGAGTGAATCCGACGACATCGAGATTTTCACCTGAAAAAATAGACAGTGTATAGTAAGGCATTTTCAGCCTTATCCTAGCTCATCTTCCAACTGGCACAGCGGCCAACCTAGGCTACCTACGACTCTTGTACACCTGTGGGTATGTTGTCTAGTGTCTATTAATCGAATCAAATGCATTTGGAGTAAATCCGACGACATCGAGATTTTCACCTGAAAAAATAGACAGTGTATAGTAAGGCATTTTCAGCCTTATCCTAGCTCATCTTCCAACTGGCACAGCGGCCAAACTAGGCTACCTACGACTCTTGTACACCTGTGGGTATGTTGTCTAGTGTCTATTAATCGAATCAAATGCATTTGGAGTGAATCCGACGACATCAAGATTTTCACCTGAAAAAATAGACAGTGTATACTAAGGCATTTTCAGCCTTATCCTAGCTCATCTTCCAACTGGCACAGCGGCCAAACTAGGCTACCTACGACTCTTGTACACCTGTGGGTATGTTGTCTAGTGTCTATTAATCGAATCAAATGCATTTGGAGTGAATCCGACGACATCGAGATTTTCACCTGAAAAAATAGACAGTGTATACTAAGGCATTTTCAGCCTTATCCTAGCTCATCTTCCAACTGGCACAGCGGCCAAACTAGGCTACCTACGACTCTTGTACACATGTGGGTATGTTGTCTAGTGTCTATTAATCGAATCAAATACATTTGGAGTAAATCCGACGACATCGAGATTTTCACCTGAAAAAATAGACAGTGTATACTAAGGCATTTTCAGCCTTATCCTAGCTCATCTTCCAACTGGCACAGCGGCCAAACTAGGCTACCTACGACTCTTGTACACCTGTGGGTATGTTGTCTAGTGTCTATTAATCGAATCAAATGCATTTGGAGTAAATCCGACGACATCGAGATTTTCACCTGAAAAAATAGACAGTGTATACTAAGGCATTTTCAGCCTTATCCTAGCGCATCTTCCAACTGGCACAGCGGCCAAACTAGGCTACCTACGACTCTTGTACACCTGTGGGTATGTTGTCTAGTGTCTATTAATCGAATCAAATGCATTTGGAGTGAATCCGACAACATCGAGATTTTCACCTGAAAAAATAGACAGTGTATAGTAAGGCATTTTCAGCCTTATCCTCATCTTCCAACTGGCACAGCGGCCAAACTAGGCTACCTACGACTCTTGTACACCTGTGGGTATGTTGTCTAGTGTCTATTAATCGAATCAAATGCATTTGGAGTAAATCCGACGACATCGAGATTTTCACCTGAAAAAATAGACAGTGTATACTAAGGCATTTTCAGCCTTATCCTAGCTCATCTTCCAACTGGCACAGCGGCCAAACTAGGCTACCTACGACTATTGTACATCTGTGGGTATGTTGTCTAGTGTCTATTAATCGAATCAAATGCATTTGGAGTAAATCCGACGACATCGAGATTTTCACCTGAAAAAATAGACAGTGTATACTAAGGCATTTTCAGCCTTATCCTAGCGCATCTTCCAACTGGCACAGCGGCCAAACTAGGCTACCTACGACTCTTGTACACCTGTGGGTATGTTGTCTAGTGTCTATTAATCGAATCAAATGCATTTGGAGTAAATCCGACGACATCGAGATTTTCACCTGAAAAAATAGACAGTGTATACTAAGGCATTTTCAGCCTTATCCTAGCGCATCTTCCAACTGGCACAGCGGCCAAACTAGGCTACCTACGACTCTTGTACACCTGTGGGTATGTTGTCTAGTGTCTATTAATCGAATCAAATGCATTTGGAGTAAATCCGACGACATCGAGATTTTCACCTGAAAAAATAGACAGTGTATACTAAGGCATTTTCAGCCTTATCCTAGCTCATCTTCCAACTGGCACAGCGGCCAAACTAGGCTACCTACGACTATTGTACATCTGTGGGTATGTTGTCTAGTGTCTATTAATCGAATCAAATGCATTTGGAGTAAATCCGACGACATCGAGATTTTCACCTGAAAAAATAGACAGTGTATACTAAGGCATTTTCAGCCTTATCCTAGCGCATCTTCCAACTGGCACAGCGGCCAAACTAGGCTACCTACGACTCTTGTACACCTGTGGGTATGTTGTCTAGTGTCTATTAATCGAATCAAATGCATTTGGAGTAAATCCGACGACATCGAGATTTTCACCTGAAAAAATAGACAGTGTATACTAAGGCATTTTCAGCCTTATCCTAGCTCATCTTCCAACTGGCACAGCGGCCAAACTAGGCTACCTACGACTATTGTACATCTGTGGGTATGTTGTCTAGTGTCTATTAATCGAATCAAATGCATTTGGAGTAAATCCGACGACATCGAGATTTTCACCTGAAAAAATAGACAGTGTATACTAAGGCATTTTCAGCCTTATCCTAGCGCATCTTCCAACTGGCACAGCGGCCAAACTAGGCTACCTACGACTCTTGTACACCTGTGGGTATGTTGTCTAGTGTCTATTAATCGAATCAAATGCATTTGGAGTAAATCCGACGACATCGAGATTTTCACCTGAAAAAATAGACAGTGTATACTAAGGCATTTTCAGCCTTATCCTAGCGCATCTTCCAACTGGCACAGCGGCCAAACTAGGCTACCTACGACTCTTGTACACCTGTGGGTATGTTGTCTAGTGTCTATTAATCGAATCAAATGCATTTGGAGTAAATCCGACGACATCGAGATTTTCACCTGAAAAAATAGACAGTGTATACTAAGGCATTTTCAGCCTTATCCTAGCGCATCTTCCAACTGGCACAGCGGCCAAACTAGGCTACCTACGACTCTTGTACACCTGTGGGTATGTTGTCTAGTGTCTATTAGTCGAATCAAATGCATTTGGATTAAATCCGACGACATCGAGATTTTCACCTGAAAAAATAGACAGTGTATACTAAGGCATTTTCAGCCTTATCCTAGCGCATCTTCCAACTGGCACAGCGGCCAAACTAGGCTACCTACGACTCTTGTACACCTGTGGGTATGTTGTCTAGTGTCTATTAATCGAATCAAATGCATTTGGAGTAAATCCGACGACATCGAGATTTTCACCTGAAAAAATAGACAGTGTATACTAAGGCATTTTCAGCCTTATCCTAGCTCATCTTCCAACTGGCACAGCGGCCAAACTAGGCTACCTACGACTATTGTACATTTGTGGGTATGTTGTCTAGTGTCTATTAATCGAATCAAATGCATTTGGAGTAAATCCGACGACATCGAGATTTTCACCTGAAAAAATAGATAGTGTATACTAAGGCATTTTCAGCCTTATACTAGCGCATCTTCCAACTGGCACAGCGGCCAAACTAGGCTACCTACGACTCTTGTACACCTGTGGGTATGTTGTCTAGTGTCTATTAATCGAATCAAATGCATTTGGAGTAAATCCGACGACATCGAGATTTTCACCTGAAAAAATAGACAGTGTATACTAAGGCATTTTCAGCCTTATCCTAGCGCATCTTCCAACTGGCACAGCGGCCAAACTAGGCTACCTACGACTCTTGTACACCTGTGGGTATGTTGTCTAGTGTCTATTAATCGAATCAAATGCATTTGGAGTAAATCCGACGACATCGAGATTTTCACCTGAAAAAATAGACAGTGTATACTAAGGCATTTTCAGCCTTATCCTAGCTCATCTTCCAACTGGCACAGCGGCCAAACTAGGCTACCTACGACTATTGTACATCTGTGGGTATGTTGTCTAGTGTCTATTAATCGAATCAAATGCATTTGGAGTAAATCCGACGACATCGAGATTTTCACCTGAAAAAATAGACAGTGTATACTAAGGCATTTTCAGCCTTATCCTAGCTCATCTTCCAAATGGCACAGCGGCCAAACTAGGCTACCTACGACTCTTGTACACCTGTGGGTATGTTGTCTAGTGTCTATTAATCGAATCAAATGCATTTGGAGTAAATCCGACGACATCGAGATTTTCACCTGAAAAAATATACAGTGTATACTAAGGCATTTTCAGCCTTATCCTAGCTCATCTTCCAACTGGCACAGCGGCCAAACTAGGCTACCTACGACTCTTGTACACCTGTGGGTATGTTGTCTAGTGTCTATTAATCGAATCAAATGCATTTGGAGTGAATCCGACGACATCGAGATTTTCACCTGAAAAAATAGACAGTGTATACTAAGGCATTTTCAGCCTTATCCTAGCTCATTTTCCAACTGGCACAGCGGCCAAACTAGGCTACCTACGACTATTGTACATCTGTGGGTATGTTGTCTACTGTCTATTAATCGAATCAAATGCATTTGGAGTAAATCCGACGACATCGAGATTTTCACCTGAAAAGATATACAGTGTATACTAAGGCATTTTCAGCCTTATCCTAGCTCATCTTCCAACTGGCACAGCGGCCAAACTAGGCTACCTACGACTCTTGTACACCTGTGGGTATGTTGTCTAGTGTCTATTAATCGAACCAAATGCATTTGGAGTGAATCCGACAACATCGAGATTTTCACCTGAAAAAATAGACAGTGTATAGTAAGGCATTTTCAGCCTTATCCTAGCTCATCTTCCAACTGGCACAGCGGCCAAACTAGGCTACCTACGACTCTTGTACACCTGTGGGTATGTTGTCTAGTGTCTATTAATCGAATCAAATGCATTTGGAGTAAATCCGACGACATGGAGATTTTCACCTGAAAAAATAGACAGTGTATACTAAGGCATTTTCAGCCTTATCCTAGCGCATCTTCCAACTGGCACAGCGGCCAAACTAGGCTACCAACGACTCTTGTACACCTGTGGGTATGTTGTCTAGTGTCTATTAATCGAATCAAATGCATTTGGAGTGAATCCGACGACATCGAGATTTTCACCTGAAAAAATAGACAGTGTATACTAAGGCATTTTCAGCCTTATCCTAGCTCATCTTCCAACTGGCACAGCGGCCAAACTAGGCTACCTACGACTATTGTACATCTGTGGGTATGTTGTCTAGTGTCTATTAATCGAATCAAATGCATTTGGAGTAAATCCGAAGACATCGAGATTTTCAACTGAAAAAATAGACAGTGTATAGTAAGGCATTTTCAGCCTTATCCTAGCTCATCTTCCAACTGGCACAGCGGCCAAACTAGGCTACTTACGACTCTTGTACACCTGTGGGTATGTTGTCTAGTGTCTATTAATCGAATCAAATGCATTTGGAGTAAATCCGACGACATCGAGATTTTCACCTGAAAAAATAGACAGTGTATAGTAAGGCATTTTCAGCCTTATCCTAGCGCATCTTCCAACTGGCACAGCGGCCAAACTAGGCTACCTACGACTCTTGTACACCTGTGGGTATGTTGTCTAGTGTCTATTAATCGAATCAAATGCATTTGGAGTGAATCCGACAACATCGAGATTTTCACCTGAAAAAATAGACAGTGTATACTAAGGCATTTTCAGCGTTATCCTAGCTCATCTTCCAACTGGCACAGCGGCCAAACTAGGCTACCTACGACTCTTGTACACCTGTGGGTATGTTGTCTAGTGTCTATTAATCGAATCAAATGCATTTGGAGTGAATCCGACGACATCGAGATTTTCACCTGAAAAAATAGACAGTGTATAGTAAGGCATTTTCAGCCTTATCCTAGCGCATCTTCCAACTGGCACAGCGGCCAAACTAGGCTAGCTACGACTCTTGTACACCTGTGGGTATGTTGTCTAGTGTCTATTAATCGAATCAAATGCATTTGGAGTGAATCCGACGACATCGAGATTTTCACCTGAAAAAATAGACAGTGTATACTAAGGCATTTTCAGCCTTATCCTAGCGCATCTTCCAACTGGCACAGCGGCCAAACTAGGCTACCTACGACTCTTGTACACCTGTGGGTATGTTGTCTAGTGTCTATTAATCGAATCAAATGCATTTGGAGTGAATCCGACGACATCGAGATTTTCACCTGAAAAAATAGACAGTGTATACTAAGGCATTTTCAGCCTTATCCTAGCTCATTTTCCAACTGGCACAGCGGCCAAACTAGGCTACCTACGACTATTGTACATCTGTGGGTATGTTGTCTACTGTCTATTAATCGAATCAAATGCATTTGGAGTAAATCCGACGACATCGAGATTTTCACCTGAAAAGATATACAGTGTATACTAAGGCATTTTCAGCCTTATCCTAGCTCATCTTCCAACTGGCACAGCGGCCAAACTAGGCTACCTACGACTCTTGTACACCTGTGGGTATGTTGTCTAGTGTCTATTAATCGAATCAAATGCATTTGGAGTGAATCCGACGACATCGAGATTTTCACCTGAAAAAATAGACAGTGTATACTAAGGCATTTTCAGCCTTATCCTAGCTCATTTTCCAACTGGCACAGCGGCCAAACTAGGCTACCTACGACTATTGTACATCTGTGGGTATGTTGTCTACTGTCTATTAATCGAATCAAATGCATTTGGAGTAAATCCGACGACATCGAGATTTTCACCTGAAAAGATATACAGTGTATACTAAGGCATTTTCAGCCTTATCCTAGCTCATCTTCCAACTGGCACAGCGGCCAAACTAGGCTACCTACGACTCTTGTACACCTGTGGGTATGTTGTCTAGTGTCTATTAATCGAACCAAATGCATTTGGAGTGAATCCGACAACATCGAGATTTTCACCTGAAAAAATAGACAGTGTATAGTAAGGCATTTTCAGCCTTATCCTAGCTCATCTTCCAACTGGCACAGCGGCCAAACTAGGCTACCTACGACTCTTGTACACCTGTGGGTATGTTGTCTAGTGTCTATTAATCGAATCAAATGCATTTGGAGTAAATCCGACGACATGGAGATTTTCACCTGAAAAAATAGACAGTGTATACTAAGGCATTTTCAGCCTTATCCTAGCGCATCTTCCAACTGGCACAGCGGCCAAACTAGGCTACCAACGACTCTTGTACATCTGTGGGTATGTTGTCTAGTGTCTATTAATCGAATCAAATGCATTTGGAGTGAATCCGACGACATCGAGATTTTCACCTGAAAAAATAGACAGTGTATACTAAGGCATTTTCAGCCTTATCCTAGCTCATCTTCCAACTGGCACAGCGGCCAAACTAGGCTACCTACGACTATTGTACATCTGTGGGTATGTTGTCTAGTGTCTATTAATCGAATCAAATGCATTTGGAGTAAATCCGAAGACATCGAGATTTTCAACTGAAAAAATAGACAGTGTATAGTAAGGCATTTTCAGCCTTATCCTAGCTCATCTTCCAACTGGCACAGCGGCCAAACTAGGCTACTTACGACTCTTGTACACCTGTGGGTATGTTGTCTAGTGTCTATTAATCGAATCAAATGCATTTGGAGTAAATCCGACGACATCGAGATTTTCACCTGAAAAAATAGACAGTGTATAGTAAGGCATTTTCAGCCTTATCCTAGCGCATCTTCCAACTGGCACAGCGGCCAAACTAGGCTACCTACGACTCTTGTACACCTGTGGGTATGTTGTCTAGTGTCTATTAATCGAATCAAATGCATTTGGAGTGAATCCGACAACATCGAGATTTTCACCTGAAAAAATAGACAGTGTATACTAAGGCATTTTCAGCGTTATCCTAGCTCATCTTCCAACTGGCACAGCGGCCAAACTAGGCTACCTACGACTCTTGTACACCTGTGGGTATGTTGTCTAGTGTCTATTAATCGAATCAAATGCATTTGGAGTGAATCCGACGACATCGAGATTTTCACCTGAAAAAATAGACAGTGTATAGTAAGGCATTTTCAGCCTTATCCTAGCTCATCTTCCAACTGGCACAGCGGCCAAACTAGGCTAGCTACGACTCTTGTACACCTGTGGGTATGTTGTCTAGTGTCTATTAATCGAATCAAATGCATTTGGAGTGAATCCGACGACATCGAGATTTTCACCTGAAAAAATAGACAGTGTATACTAAGGCATTTTCAGCCTTATCCTAGCGCATCTTCCAACTGGCACAGCGGCCAAACTAGGCTACCTACGACTCTTGTACACCTGTGGGTATGTTGTCTAGTGTCTATTAATCGAATCAAATGCATTTGGAGTGAATCCGACGACATCGAGATTTTCACCTGAAAAAATAGACAGTGTATACTAAGGCATTTTCAGCCTTATCCTAGCTCATTTTCCAACTGGCACAGCGGCCAAACTAGGCTACCTACGACTATTGTACATCTGTGGGTATGTTGTCTACTGTCTATTAATCGAATCAAATGCATTTGGAGTAAATCCGACGACATCGAGATTTTCACCTGAAAAGATATACAGTGTATACTAAGGCATTTTCAGCCTTATCCTAGCTCATCTTCCAACTGGCACAGCGGCCAAACTAGGCTACCTACGACTCTTGTACACCTGTGGGTATGTTGTCTAGTGTCTATTAATCGAATCAAATGCATTTGGAGTGAATCCGAAGACATCGAGATTTTCACCTGAAAAAATAGACAGTGTATACTAAGGCATTTTCAGCCTTATCCTAGCTCATCTTCCAACTGGCACAGCGGCCAAACTAGGCTACCTACGACTCTTGTACACCTGTGGGTATGTTGTCTAGTGTCTATTAATCGAATCAAATGCATTTGGAGTGAATCCGAAGACATCGAGATCCAAACTAGGCTACCTACGACTCTTGTACACCTGTGGGTATGTTGTCTAGTGTCTATTAATCGAATCAAATGCATTTGGAGTAAATCCGACGACATCGAGATTTTCACCTGAAAAAATAGACAGTGTATACTAAGGCATTTTCAGCCTTATCCTAGCGCATCTTCCAACTGGCACAGCGGCCAAACTAGGCTACCTACGACTCTTGTACACCTGTGGGTATGTTGTCTAGTGTCTATTAATCGAATCAAATGCATTTGGAGTGAATCCGACAACATCGAGATTTTCACCTGAAAAAATAGACAGTGTATAGTAAGGCATTTTCAGCCTTATCCTAGCTCATCTTCCAATTGGCACAGCGGCCAAACTAGGCTACCTACGACTATTGTACATCTGTGGGTATGTTGTCTAGTGTCTATTAATCGAATCAAATGCATTTGGAGTAAATCCGACGACATCGAGATTTTCACCTGAAAAAATATACAGTGTATACTAAGGCATTTTCAGCGTTATCCTAGCTCATCTTCCAACTGGCACAGCGGCCAAACTAGGCTACCTACGACTCTTGTACACCTGTGGGTATGTTGTCTAGTGTCTATTAATCGAATCAAATGCATTTGGAGTGAATCCGACGACATCGAGATTTTCACCTGAAAAAATAGACAGTGTATACTAAGGCATTTTCAGCCTTATCCTAGCTCATCTTCCAACTGGCACAGCGGCCAAACTGGGCTACCTACGACTCTTGTACACTTGTGGGTATGTTGTCTAGTGTCTATTAATCGAAGCAAATGCATTTGGAGTGAATCCGACAACATCGAGATTTTCACCTGAAAAAATAGACAGTGTATAGTAAGGCATTTTCAGCCTTATCCTAGCTCATCTTCCAACTGGCACAGCGGCCAAACTAGGCTACCTACGACTCTTGTACACCTGTGGGTATGTTGTCTAGTGTCTATTAATCGAATCAAATGCATTTGGAGTGAATCCGACGACATCAAGATTTTCACCTGAAAAAATAGACAGTGTATACTAAGGCATTTTCAGCCTTATCCTAGCTCATCTTCCAACTGGCACAGCGGCCAAACTAGGCTACCTACGACTCTTGTACACCTGTGGGTATGTTGTCTAGTGTCTATTAATCGAATCAAATGCATTTGGAGTGAATCCGACGACATCGAGATTTTCACCTGAAAAAATAGACAGTGTATACTAAGGCATTTTCAGCCTTATCCTAGCTCATCTTCCAACTGGCACAGCGGCCAAACTAGGCTACCTACGACTCTTGTACACCTGTGGGTATGTTGTCTAGTGTCTATTAATCGAATCAAATGCATTTGGAGTGAATCCGACGACATCGAGATTTTCACCTGAAAAAATAGACAGTGTATACTAAGGCATTTTCAGCCTTATCCTAGCTCATCTTCCAACTGGCACAGCGGCCAAACTGGGCTACCTACGACTCTTGTACACTTGTGGGTATGTTGTCTAGTGTCTATTAATCGAATCAAATGCATTTGGAGTGAATCCGACAACATCGAGATTTTCACCTGAAAAAATAGACAGTGTATAGTAAGGCATTTTCAGCCTTATCCTAGCTCATCTTCCAACTGGCACAGCGGCCAAACTAGGCTACCTACGACTCTTGTACACCTGTGGGTATGTTGTCTAGTGTCTATTAATCGAATCAAATGCATTTGGAGTGAATCCGACGACATCGAGATTTTCACCTGAAAAAATAGACAGTGTATAGTAAGGCATTTTCAGCCTTATCCTAGCTCATCTTCCAACTGGCACAGCGGCCAAACTAGGCTACCTACGACTCTTGTACACCTATTAATCTAGTGTCTATTAATCGAATCAAATGCATTTGGAGTAAATCCGACGACATCGAGATTTTCACCTGAATAAATAGACAGTGTATACTAAGGCATTTTCAGCCTTATCCTAGCTCATCTTCCAACTGGCACAGCGGCCAAACTAGGCTACCTACGACTCTTGTACACCTGTGGGTATGTTGTCTAGTGTCTATTAATCGAATCAAATGCATTTGGAGTGAATCCGAAGACATCGAGATTTTCACCTGAAAAAATAGACAGTGTATACTAAGGCATTTTCAGCCTTATCCTAGCTCATCTTCCAACTGGCACAGCGGCCAAACTAGGCTACCTACGACTCTTGTACACCTGTGGGTATGTTGTCTAGTGTCTATTAATCGAATCGAATGCATTTGGAGTGAATCCGACGACATCGAGATTTTCACCTGAAAAAATAGACAGTGTATAGTAAGGCATTTTCAGCCTTATCCTAGCTCATCTTCCAACTGGCACAGCGGCCAAACTAGGCTAGCTACGACTCTTGTACACTTGTGGGTATGTTGTCTAGTGTCTATTAATCGAATCAAATGCATTTGGAGTGAATCCGACGACATCGAGATTTTCACCTGAAAAAATAGACAGTGTATACTAAGGCATTTTCAGCCTTATCCTAGCGCATCTTCCAACTGGCACAGCGGCCAAACTAGGCTACCTACGACTCTTGTACACCTGTGGGTATGTTGTCTAGTGTCTATTAATCGAATCAAATGCATTTGGAGTGAATCCGACGACATCGAGATTTTCACCTGAAAAAATAGACAGTGTATACTAAGGCATTTTCAGCCTTATCCTAGCTCATTTTCCAACTGGCACAGCGGCCAAACTAGGCTACCTACGACTATTGTACATCTGTGGGTATGTTGTCTACTGTCTATTAATCGAATCAAATGCATTTGGAGTAAATCCGACGACATCGAGATTTTCACCTGAAAAGATATACAGTGTATACTAAGGCATTTTCAGCCTTATCCTAGCTCATCTTCCAACTGGCACAGCGGCCAAACTAGGCTACCTACGACTCTTGTACACCTGTGGGTATGTTGTCTAGTGTCTATTAATCGAATCAAATGCATTTGGAGTGAATCCGAAGACATCGAGATTTTCACCTGAAAAAATAGACAGTGTATACTAAGGCATTTTCAGCCTTATCCTAGCTCATCTTCCAACTGGCACAGCGGCCAAACTAGGCTACCTACGACTCTTGTACACCTGTGGGTATGTTGTCTAGTGTCTATTAATCGAATCAAATGCATTTGGAGTGAATCCGAAGACATCGAGATCCAAACTAGGCTACCTACGACTCTTGTACACCTGTGGGTATGTTGTCTAGTGTCTATTAATCGAATCAAATGCATTTTTAGTGTATCCGACGACATCGAGATTTTCACCTGAAAAAATAGACAGTGTATACTAAGGCATTTTCAGCCTTATCCTAGCGCATCTTCCAACTGGCACAGCGGCCAAACTAGGCTACCTACGACTCTTGTACACCTGTGGGTATGTTGTCTAGTGTCTATTAATCGAATCAAATGCATTTGGAGTGAATCCGACAACATCGAGATTTTCACCTGAAAAAATAGACAGTGTATAGTAAGGCATTTTCAGCCTTATCCTAGCTCATCTTCCAATTGGCACAGCGGCCAAACTAGGCTACCTACGACTATTGTACATCTGTGGGTATGTTGTCTAGTGTCTATTAATCGAATCAAATGCATTTGGAGTAAATCCGACGTCATCGAGATTTTCACCTGAAAAAATATACAGTGTATACTAAGGCATTTTCAGCGTTATCCTAGCTCATCTTCCAACTGGCACAGCGGCCAAACTAGGCTACCTACGACTCTTGTACACCTGTGGGTATGTTGTCTAGTGTCTATTAATCGAATCAAATGCATTTGGAGTGAATCCGACGACATCGAGATTTTCACCTGAAAAAATAGACAGTGTATACTAAGGCATTTTCAGCCTTATCCTAGCTCATCTTCCAACTGGCACAGCGGCCAAACTGGGCTACCTACGACTCTTGTACACTTGTGGGTATGTTGTCTAGTGTCTATTAATCGAATCAAATGCATTTGGAGTGAATCCGACAACATCGAGATTTTCACCTGAAAAAATAGACAGTGTATAGTAAGGCATTTTCAGCCTTATCCTAGCTCATCTTCCAACTGGCACAGCGGCCAAACTAGGCTACCTACGACTCTTGTACACCTGTGGGTATGTTGTCTAGTGTCTATTAATCGAATCAAATGCATTTGGAGTGAATCCGACGACATCAAGATTTTCACCTGAAAAAATAGACAGTGTATACTAAGGCATTTTCAGCCTTATCCTAGCTCATCTTCCAACTGGCACAGCGGCCAAACTAGGCTACCTACGACTCTTGTACACCTGTGGGTATGTTGTCTAGTGTCTATTAATCGAATCAAATGCATTTGGAGTGAATCCGACGACATCGAGATTTTCACCTGAAAAAATAGACAGTGTATACTAAGGCATTTTCAGCCTTATCCTAGCTCATCTTCCAACTGGCACAGCGGCCAAACTAGGCTACCTACGACTCTTGTACACCTGTGGGTATGTTGTCTAGTGTCTATTAATCGAATCAAATGCATTTGGAGTGAATCCGACGACATCGAGATTTTCACCTGAAAAAATAGACAGTGTATACTAAGGCATTTTCAGCCTTATCCTAGCTCATCTTCCAACTGGCACAGCGGCCAAACTGGGCTACCTACGACTCTTGTACACTTGTGGGTATGTTGTCTAGTGTCTATTAATCGAATCAAATGCATTTGGAGTGAATCCGACAACATCGAGATTTTCACCTGAAAAAATAGACAGTGTATAGTAAGGCATTTTCAGCCTTATCCTAGCTCATCTTCCAACTGGCACAGCGGCCAAACTAGGCTACCTACGACTCTTGTACACCTATTAATCTAGTGTCTATTAATCGAATCAAATGCATTTGGAGTAAATCCGACGACATCGAGATTTTCACCTGAATAAATAGACAGTGTATACTAAGGCATTTTCAGCCTTATCCTAGCTCATCTTCCAACTGGCACAGCGGCCAAACTAGGCTACCTACGACTCTTGTACACCTGTGGGTATGTTGTCTAGTGTCTATTAATCGAATCAAATGCATTTGGAGTGAATCCGAAGACATCGAGATTTTCACCTGAAAAAATAGACAGTGTATACTAAGGCATTTTCAGCCTTATCCTAGCTCATCTTCCAACTGGCACAGCGGCCAAACTAGGCTACCTACGACTCTTGTACACCTGTGGGTATGTTGTCTAGTGTCTATTAATCGAATCGAATGCATTTGGAGTGAATCCGACGACATCGAGATTTTCACCTGAAAAAATAGACAGTGTATAGTAAGGCATTTTCAGCCTTATCCTAGCTCATCTTCCAACTGGCACAGCGGCCAAACTAGGCTACCTACGACTCTTGTACACCTGTGGGTATGTTGTCTAGTGTCTATTAATCGAATCAAATGCATTTGGAGTGAATCCGACGACATCGAGATTTTCACCTGAAAAAATAGACAGTGTATAGTAAGGCATTTTTAGCCTTATCCTAGCTCATCTTCCAACTGGCACAGCGGCCAAACTAGGCTACCTACGACTCTTGTACACCTGTGGGTATGTTGTCTAGTGTCTATTAATCGAATCAAATGCATTTGGAGTGAATCCGAAGACATCGAGATTTTCACCTGAAAAAATAGACAGTGTATACTAAGTTCAGCCTTATCCTAGCTCATCTTCCAACTGGCACAGCGGCCAAACTAGGCTACCTACGACTCTAGTACACCTGTGGGTATGTTGTCTAGTGTTTATTAATCGAATCAAATGCATTTGGAGTAAATCCGACGACATCGAGATTTTCACCTGAAAAAATAGACAGTGTATACTAAGGCATTTTCAGCCTTATCCTAGCGCATCTTCCAACTGGCACAGCGGCCAAACAAGGCTACTTACGACTCTTGTACACCTGTGGGTATGTTGTCTAGTGTCTATTAATCGAATCAAATGCATTTGGAGTGAATCCGACGACATCGAGATTTTCACCTGAAAAAATAGGCAGTGTATACTAAGGCATTTTCAGCCTTATCCTAACGCATCTTCCAACTGGCACAGCGGCCAAACTAGGCTACCTACGACTCTTGTACACCTGTGGGTATGTTGTCTAGTGTCTATTAATCGAATCAAATGCATTTGGAGTAAATCCGACGACATCGAGATTTTCACCTGAATAAATAGACAGTGTATAGTAAGGCATTTTCAGCCTTATCGTAGCTCATCTTCCAACTGGCACAGCGGCCAAACTAGGCTACCTACGATTCTTGTACACCTGTGGGTATGTTGTCTAGTGTCTATTAATCGAATCAAATTCATTTGGAGTAAATCCGACGACATCGAGATTTTCACCTGAAAAAATAGACAGTGTATACTAAGGCATTTTCAGCCTTATCCTAGCTCATCTTCCAACTGGCACAGCGGCCAAACTAGGCTACCTACGACTCTTGTACACCTGTGGGTATGTTGTCTAGTGTCTATTAATCGAATCAAATGCATTTGGAGTAAATCCGACGACATCGAGATTTTCACCTGAAAAAATAGACAGTGTATACTAAGGCATTTTCAGCCTTATCCTAGCTCATCTTCCAACTGGCACAGCGGCCAAACTAGGCTACCTACGACTCTTGTACACCTGTGGGTATGTTGTCTAGTGTCTATTAATCGAATCAAATGCATTTGGAGTAAATCCGACGACATCGAGATTTTCACCTGAATAAATAGACAGTGTATAGTAAGGCATTTTCAGCCTTATCCTAGCTCATCTTCCAACTGGCACAGCGGCCAAACTAGGCTACCTACGACTCTTGTACACCTGTGGGTATGTTGTCTAGTGTCTATTAATCGAATCAAATGCATTTGGAGTAAATCCGACGACATCGAGATTTTCACCTGAAAAAATAGACAGTGTATACTAATGCATTTTCAGCCTTATCCTAGCTCATCTTCCAACTGGCACAGCGGCCAAACAAGGCTACTTACGACTCTTGTACACCTGTGGGTATGTTGTCTAGTGTCTATTAATCGAATCAAATGCATTTGGAGTGAATCCGACGACATCGAGATTTTCACCTGAAAAAATAGGCAGTGTATACTAAGGCATTTTCAGCCTTATCCTAACGCATCTTCCAACTGGCACAGCGGCCAAACTAGGCTACCTACGACTCTTGTACACCTGTGGGTATGTTGTCTAGTGTCTATTAATCGAATCAAATGCATTTGGAGTAAATCCGACGACATCGAGATTTTCACCTGAATAAATAGACAGTGTATAGTAAGGCATTTTCAGCCTTATCCTAGCTCATCTTCCAACTGGCACAGCGGCCAAACTAGGCTACCTACGACTCTTGTACACCTGTCGGTATGTTGTCTAGTGTCTATTAATCGAATCAAATGCATTTGGAGTAAATCCGACGACATCGAGATTTTCACCTGAAAAAATAGACAGTGTATACTAATGCATTTTCAGCCTTATCCTAGCTCATCTTCCAACTGGCACAGCGGCCAAACTAGGCTACCTACGACTCTTGTACACCTGTGGGTATGTTGTCTAGTGTCTATTAATCGAATCAAATGCATTTGGAGTAAATCCGACGACATCGAGATTTTCACCTGAAAAAATAGACAGTGTATACTAAGGCATTTTCAGCCTTATCCTAGCTCATCTTCCAACTGGCACAGCGGCCAAACTAGGCTACCTACGACTATTGCACATCTGTGGGTATATTTTCTAGTGTCTATTAATCGAATCAAATGCATTTGGAGTGAATCCGAAGACATCAAGATTTTCACCTGAAAAAATAGACAGTGTATAGTAAGGCATTTTCAGCCTTATCCTAGATCATCTTCCAACTGGCACAGCGGCCAAACTAGGCTACCTACGACTCTTGTACACCTGTGGGTATGTTGTCTAGTGTCTATTAATCGAATCAAATGCATTTGGAGTGAATCCGAAGACATCGAGATTTTCACCTGAAAAAATAGACAGAGTATAGTAAGGCATTTTCAGCCTTATCCTAGCTCATCTTCCAACTGGCACAGCGGCCAAACTAGGCTACCTACGACTCTTGTACACCTGTGGGTATGTTGTCTAGTGTCTATTAATCGAATCAAATGCATTTGGAGTAAATCCGACGACATCGAGATTTTCACCTGAAAAAATAGACAGTGTATACTAAGGCATTTTCAGCCTTATCCTAGCGCATCTTCCAACTGGCACAGCGGCCAAACAAGGCTACCTACGACTCTTGTACACCTGTGGGTATGTTGTCTAGTGTCTATTAATCGAATCAAATGCATTTGGAGTGAATCCGAAGACATCAAGATTTTCACCTGAAAAAATAGACAGTGCATACTAAGGCATTTTCAGCCTTATCCTAGCTCATCTTCCAACTATCACAGCGGCCAAACTAGGCTACCTACGACTCTTGTACACCTGTGGGTATGTTGTCTAGTGTCTATTAATCGAATCAAATGCATTTGGAGTAAATCCGACGACATCGAGATTTTCACCTGAAAAAATAGACAGTGTATACTAAGGCATTTTCAGCCTTATCCTAGCTCATCTTCCAACTGGCACAGCGGCCAAACTAGGCTACCTACGACTATTGCACATCTGTGGGTATGTTGTCTAGTGTCTACTAATCGAATCAAATGCATTTGCAGTGAATCCGACAACATCGAGATTTCCACCTGAAAAAATAGACAGTGTATAGTAAGGCATTTTCAGCCTTATCCTAGCGCATCTTCCAACTGGCACAGCGGCCAAACTAGGCTACCTACGACTCTTGTACACCTGTGGGTATGTTGTCTAGTGTCTATTAATCGAATCAAATGCATTTGGAGTAAATCCGACGACATCGAGATTTTCACCTGAATAAATAGACAGTGTATACTAAGGCATTTTCAGCCTTATCCTAGCTCATCTTCCAACTGGCACAGCGGCCAAACTAGGCTACCTACGACTCTTGTACACCTGTGGGTATGTTGTCTAGTGTCTATTAATCGAATCAAATGCATTTGGAGTAAATCCGACGACATCGAGATTTTCACCTGAAAAAATAGACAGTGTATACTAAGGCATTTTCAGCCTTATCCTGGCGCATCTTCCAACTGGCACAGCGGCCAAACTAGGCTACCTACGACTCTTGTACACCTGTGGGTATGTTGTCTAGTGTCTATTAATCGAATCAAATGCATTTGGAGTGAATCCGACGACATCGAGATTTTCACCTGAAAAAATAGACAGTGTATAGTAAGGCATTTTCAGCCTTATCCTAGCTCATCTTCCAACTGGCACAGCGGCCAAACTGGGCTACCTACGACTCTTGTACACCTGTGGGTATGTTGTCTAGTGTCTATTAATCGAATCAAATGCATTTGGAGTGAATCCGACAACATCGAGATTTTCATCGGAAAAAATAGACAGTGTATACTAAGGCATTTTCAGCCTTATCCTAGCTCATCTTCCAACTGGCACAGCGGCCAAACTAGGCTACCTACGACTATTGTACATCTGTGGGTATGTTGTCTAGTGTCTATTAATCGAATCAAATGCATTTGCAGTGAATCCGACGACATCGAGATTTTCACCTGAAAAAATAGACAGTGTATACTAAGGCATTTTCAGCCTTATCCTAGCTCATCTTCCAACTGGCACAGCGGCCAAACTAGGCTACCTATGACTCTTGTACACCTGTGGGTATGTTGTCTAGTGTCTATTAATCGAATCAAATGCATTTGGAGTGAATCCGACAACATCGAGATTTTCACCGGAAAAAATAGACAGTGTATACTAAGGCATTTTCAGCCTTATCCTAGCTCATCTTCCAACTGGCACAGCGGCCAAACTAGGCTACCTATGACTCTTGTACACCTGTGGGTATGTGGTCTAGTGTCTATTCATCGAATCAAATGCATTTGGAGTGAATCCGAAGACATCGAGATTTTCACCTGAAAAAATAGACACCATACTAAGGCATTTTCAGCCTTATCCTAGAGCATCTTCCAACTGGCACAACGGCCAAACAAGGCTACCTACGACTCTTGTACACCTGTAGGTATGTTGTCTAGTGTCTATTAATCGAATCAAATGCATTTGGAGTAAATCCGTCGACATCGAGATTTTCACCTGAAAAAATAGACAGTGTATATGTAAGGCATTTTCAGCCTTATCCTAGCTCATCTTCCAACTGGCACAGCGGCCAAACTAGGCTACCTACGACTATTGTACATCTGTGGGTATGTTGTCTAGTGTCTATTAATCGAATCAAATGCATTTGCAGTGAATCCGACGACATCGAGATTTTCACCTGAAAAAATAGATAAGGCATTTTCAGCCTTATCCTAGCTCATCTTCCAACTGGCACAGCGGCCAAACCAGGCTACCTATGACTCTTGTACACCTGTGGGTATGTTGTCTAGTGTCTATTAATCGAATCGAATGCATTTGGAGTGAATCCGACGACATCGAGATTTTCACCTGAAAAAATAGACAGTGTATAGTAAGGCATTTTCAGCCTTATCCTAGCTCATCTTCCAACTGGCACAGCGGCCAAACTGGGCTACCTACGACTCTTGTACACCTGTGGGTATGTTGTCTAGTGTCTATTAATCGAATCAAATGCATTTGGAGTAAATCCGACGACATCGAGATTTTCACCTGAAAAAATAGACAGTGTATAGTAAGGCATTTTCAGCCTTATCCTCGCTCATCTTCCAACTGGCACAGCGGCCAAACTAGGCTACCTACGACTCTTGTACACCTGTGGGTATGTTGTCTAGTGTCTATTAATCGAATCAAATGCATTTGGAGTAAATCCGACGACATCGAGATTTTCACCTGAAAAAATAGACAGTGTATACTAAGGCATTTTCAGCCTTATCCTGGCGCATCTTCCAACTGGCACAGCGGCCAAACTAGGCTACCTACGACTCTTGTACACCTGTGGGTATGTTGTCTAGTGTCTATTAATCGAATCAAATGCATTTGGAGTGAATCCGACGACATCGAGATTTTCACCTGAAAAAATAGACAGTGTATACTAAGGCATTTTCAGCCTTATCCTAGCTCATCTTCCAACTGGCACAGCGGCCAAACTGGGCTACCTACGACTCTTGTACACCTGTGGGTATGTTGTCTAGTGTCTATTAATCGAATCAAATGCATTTGGAGTAAATCCGACGACATCGAGATTTTCACCTGAAAAAATAGACAGTGTATAGTAAGGCATTTTCAGCCTTATCCTCGCTCATCTTCCAACTGGCACAGCGGCCAAACTAGGCTACCTACGACTCTTGTACACCTGTGGGTATGTTGTCTAGTGTCTATTAATCGAATCAAATGCATTTGGAGTAAATCCGACGACATCGAGATTTTCACCTGAAAAAATAGACAGTGTATACTAAGGCATTTTCAGCCTTATCCTGGCGCATCTTCCAACTGGCACAGCGGCCAAACTAGGCTACCTACGACTCTTGTACACCTGTGGGTATGTTGTCTAGTGTCTATTAATCGAATCAAATGCATTTGGAGTGAATCCGACAACATCGAGATTTTCACCGGAAAAAATAGACAGTGTATACTAAGGCATTTTCAGCCTTATCCTAGCTCATCTTCCAACTGGCACAGCGGCCAAACTGGGCTACCTACGACTCTTGTACACCTGTGGGTATGTTGTCTAGTGTCTATTAATCGAATCGAATGCATTTGGAGTAAATCCGATGACATCGAGATTTTCACCTGAAAAAATAGACAGTGTATACTAAGGCATTTTCAGCCTTATCCTAGCGCATCTTCCAACTGGCACAACGGCCAAACAAGGCTACCTACGACTCTTGTACACCTGTAGGTATGTTGTCTAGTGTCTATTAATCGAATCAAATGCATTTGGAGTAAATCCGTCGACATCGAGATTTTCACCTGAAAAAATAGACAGTGTATAGTAAGGCATTTTCAGCCTTATCCTAGCTCATCTTCCAACTGGCACAGCGGCCAAACTAGGCTACCTACGACTATTGTACATCTGTGGGTATGTTGTCTAGTGTCTATTAATCGAATCAAATGCATTTGCAGTGAATCCGACGACATCGAGATTTTCACCTGAAAAAATAGATAAGGCATTTTCAGCCTTATCCTAGCTCATCTTCCAACTGGCACAGCGGCCAAACCAGGCTACCTATGACTCTTGTACACCTGTGGGTATGTTGTCTAGTGTCTATTAATCGAATCGAATGCATTTGGAGTGAATCCGACGACATCGAGATTTTCACCTGAAAAAATAGACAGTGTATAGTAAGGCATTTTCAGCCTTATCCTAGCTCATCTTCCAACTGGCACAGCGGCCAAACTGGGCTATCTACGACTCTTGTACACCTGTGGGTATGTTGTCTAGTGTCTATTAATCGAATCAAATGCATTTGGAGTGAATCCGACGACATCGAGATTTTCACCTGAAAAAATAGACAGTGTATAGTAAGGCATTTTCAGCCTTATCCTAGCTCATCTTCCAACTGGCACAGCGGCCAAACTAGGCTACCTACGACTCTTGTACACCTGTGGGTATGTTGTCTAGTGTCTATTAATCGAATCGAATGCATTTGGAGTGAATCCGACGACATCGAGATTTTCACCTGAAAAAATAGACAGTGTAAAGTAAGGCATTTTCAGCCTTATCCTAGCTCATCTTCCAACTGGCACAGCGGCCAAACTGGGCTACCTACGACTCTTGTACACCTGTGGGTATGTTGTCTAGTGTATATTAATCGAATCAAATGCATTTGGAGTGAATCCGACGACATCGAGATTTTCACCTGAAAAAATAGACAGTGTATAGTAAGGCATTTTCAGCCTTATCCTAGCTCATCTTCCAACTGGCACAGCGGCCAAACTAGGCTACCTACGACTCTTGTACACCTGTGGGTATGTTGTCTAGTGTCTATTAATCGAATCAAATGCATTTGTAGTGAATCCGAAGACATCGAGATTTTCACCTGAAAAAATAGACAGTGTATAGTAAGGCATTTTCAGCCTTATCCTAGCTCATCTTCCAACTGGCACAGCGGCCAAACTAGGCTACCTACGACTCTTGTACACCTGTGGGTATGTTGTCTAGTGTCTATTAATCGAATCAAATGCATTTGGAGTGAATCCGAAGACATCAAGATTTTCACCTGAAAAAATAGACAGTGTATACTAAGGCATTTTCAGCCTTATCCTAGCGCATCTTCCAACTGGCACAGCGGCCAAACTAGGCTACCTACGACTATTGTACATCTGTGGGTATGTTGTCTAGTGTCTATTAATCGAATCAAATGCATTTGGAGTAAATCCGACGACATCGAGATTTTCACCTGAAAAAATAGACAGTGTATACTAAGGCATTTTCAGCCTTATCCTAGCTCATCTTCCAAGTGGCACAGCGGCCAAACTAGGCTACCTACGACTCTTGTACACCTGTAGGTATGTTGTCTAGTGTCTATTAATCGAATCAAATGCATTTGGAGTAAATCCGTCGACATCGAGATTTTCACCTGAAAAAATAGACAGTGTATAGTAAGGCATTTTCAGCCTTATCCTAGCGCATCTTCCAACTGGCACAGCGGCCAAACTAGGCTACCTACGACTCTTGTACACCTGTGGGTATGTTGTCTAGTGTCTATTAATCGAATCAAATGCATTTGGAGTAAATCCGACGACATCGAGATTTTCACCTGAAAAAATAGACAGTGTATAGTAAGGCATTTTCAGCCTTATCCTAGCTCATCTTCCAACTGGCACAGCGGCCAAACTAGGCTACCTACGACTCTTGTACACCTGTGGGTATGTTGTCTAGTGTCTATTAATCGAATCGAATGCATTTGGAGTGAATCCGACGACATCGAGATTTTCACCTGAAAAAATAGACAGTGTATAGTAAGGCATTTTCAGCCTTATCCTAGCTCATCTTCCAACTGGCACAGCGGCCAAACTGGGCTACCTACGACTCTTGTACACCTGTGGGTATGTTGTCTAGTGTCTATTAATCGAATCAAATGCATTTGGAGTGAATCCGACGACATCGAGATTTTCACCTGAAAAAATAGACAGTGTATAGTAAGGCATTTTCAGCCTTATCCTAGCTCATCTTCCAACTGGCACAGCGGCCAAACTAGGCTACCTACGACTCTTGTACACCTGTGGGTATGTTGTCTAGTGTCTATTCATCGAATCAAATGCATTTGGAGTGAATCCGAAGACATCGAGATTTTCACCTGAAAAAATAGACAGTGTATACTAAGGCATTTTCAGCCTTATCCTAGCTCATCTTCCAACTGGCACAGCGGCCAAACTAGGCTACCTACGACTCTTGTACACCTGTGGGTATGTTGTCTAGTGTCTATTAATCGAATCGAATGCATTTGGAGTGAATCCGACGACATCGAGATTTTCACCTGAAAAAATAGACAGTGTATAGTAAGGCATTTTCAGCCTTATCCTAGCTCATCTTCCAACTGGCACAGCGGCCAAACTGGGCTACCTACGACTCTTGTACACCTGTGGGTATGTTGTCTAGTGTCTATTAATCGAATCAAATGCATTTGGAGTGAATCCGACGACATCGAGATTTTCACCTGAAAAAATAGACAGTGTATAGTAAGGCATTTTCAGCCTTATCCTAGCTCATCTTCCAACTGGCACAGCGGCCAAACTGGGCTACCTACGACTCTTGTACACCTGTGGGTATGTTGTCTAGTGTCTATTAATCGAATCAAATGCATTTGGAGTGAATCCGACGACATCGAGATTTTCACCTGAAAAAATAGACAGTGTATAGTAAGGCATTTTCAGCCTTATCCTAGCTCATCTTCCAACTGGCACAGCGGCCAAACTAGGCTACCTACGACTCTTGTACACCTGTGGGTATGTTGTCTAGTGTCTATTCATCGAATCAAATGCATTTGGAGTGAATCCGAAGACATCGAGATTTTCACCTGAAAAAATAGACAGTGTATACTAAGGCATTTTCAGCCTTATCCTAGCTCATCTTCCAACTGGCACAGCGGCCAAACTAGGCTACCTACGACTCTTGTACACCTGTGGGTATGTTGTCTAGTGTCTATTAATCGAATCGAATGCATTTGGAGTGAATCCGACGACATCGAGATTTTCACCTGAAAAAATAGACAGTGTATAGTAAGGCATTTTCAGCCTTATCCTAGCTCATCTTCCAACTGGCACAGCGGCCAAACTGGGCTACCTACGACTCTTGTACACCTGTGGGTATGTTGTCTAGTGTCTATTAATCGAATCAAATGCATTTGGAGTGAATCCGACGACATCGAGATTTTCACCTGAAAAAATAGACAGTGTATACTAAGGCATTTTCAGCCTTATCCTAGCTCATCTTCCAACTGGCACAGCGGCCAAACTAGGCTACCTACGACTATTGTACATCTATGGGTATGTTGTCTAGTGTCTATTAATCGAATCAAATGCATTTGGAGTAAATCCGACGACATCGAGATTTTCACCTGAAAAAATAGACAGTGTATACTAAGGCATTTTCAGCCTTATCCTAGCGCATCTTCCAACTGGCACAGCGGCCAAACAAGGCTACCTACGACTCTTGTACACCTGTAGGTATGTTGTCTAGTGTCTATTAATCGAATCAAATGCATTTGGAGTAAATCCGTCGACATCGAGATTTTCACCTGAAAAAATAGACAGTGTATAGTAAGGCATTTTCAGCCTTATCCTAGCGCATCTTCCAACTGGCACAGCGGCCAAACTAGGCTACCTACGACTCTTGTACACCTGTGGGTATGTTGTCTAGTGTCTATTAATCGAATCAAATGCATTTGGAGTGAATCCGAAGACATCGAGATTTTCACCTGAAAAAATAGACAGTGTATACTAAGGCATTTTCAGCCTTATCCTAGCTCATCTTCCAACTGGCACAGCGGCCAAACTAGGCTACCTCCGACTCTTGTACACCTGTGGGTATGTTGTCTAGTGTCTATTAATCGAATCGAATGCATTTGGAGTGAATCCGACGACATCGAGATTTTCACCTGAAGAAATAGACAGTGTATAGTAAGGCATTTTCAGCCTTATCCTAGCTCATCTTCCAACTGGCACAGCGGCCAAACTAGGCTACCTACGACTCTTGTACACCTGTGGGTATGTTGTCTAGTGTCTATTAATCGAATCAAATGCATTTGGAGTGAATCCGACGACATCGAGATTTTCACCTGAAAAAATAGACAGTGTATAGTAAGGCATTTTCAGCCTTATCCTAGCTCATCTTCCAACTGGCACAGCGGCCAAACTAGGCTACCTACGACTCTTGTACACCTGTGGGTATGTTGTCTAGTGTCTATTAATCGAATCAAATGCATTTGCAGTGAATCCGACGACATCGAGATTTTCACCTGAAAAAATAGACAGTGTATACTAAGGCATTTTCAGCCTTATCCTAGCGCATCTTCCAACTGGCACAGCGGCGAAACTAGGCTACCTACGACTATTGTACATCTGTGGGTATGTTGTCTAGTGTCTATTAATCGAATCAAATGCATTTGCAGTGAATCCGACGACATCGAGATTTTCACCTGAAAAAATAGACAGTGTATACTAAGGCATTTTCAGCCTTATCCTAGCTCATCTTCCAACTGGCACAGCGGCCAAACTAGGCTACCTACGACTATTGTACATCTGTGGGTATGTTGTCTAGTGTCTATTAATCGAATCAAATGCATTTGCAGTGAATCCGACGACATCGAGATTTTCACCTGAAAAAATAGACAGTGTATACTAAGGCATTTTCAGCCTTATCCTAGCTCATCTTCCAACTGGCACAGCGGCCAAACTAGGCTACCTACAACTCTTGTACACCTGTGGGTATGTTTTCTAGTGTCTATTAATCGAATCAAATGCATTTGGAGTGAATCCGAAGACATCAAGATTTTCACCTGAAAAAATAGACAGTGTATACTAAGGCATTTTCAGCCTTATCCTAGCTCATCTTCCAACTGGCACAGCGGCCAAACTAGGCTACCTTCGACTCTTGTACACCTGTGGGTATGTTGTCTAGTGTCTATTAATCGAATCAAATGCATTTGGAGTAAATCCGACGACATCGAGATTTTCACCTGAAAAAATAGACAGTGTATACTAAGGCATTTTCAGCCTTATCCTAGATCATCTTCCATCTGGCACAGCAGCCAAACTAGGCTACCTACGACTCTTGTACACCTGTGGGTATGTTGTCTAGTGTCTATTAATCGAATCAAATGCATTTGGAGTGAATCCGACGACATCGAGATTTTCACCTGAAAAAATAGACAGTGTATAGTAAGGCATTTTCAGCCTTATCCTAGCTCATCTTCCAACTGGCACAGCGGCCAAACTAGGCTACCTACGACTCTTGTACACCTGTGGGTATGTTGTCTAGTGTCTATTAATCGAATCAAATGCATTTGCAGTGAATCCGACGACATCGAGATTTTCACCTGAAAAAATAGACAGTGTATACTAAGGCATTTTCAGCCTTATCCTAGCGCATCTTCCAACTGGCACAGCGGCCAAACTAGGCTACCTACGACTATTGTACATCTGTGGGTATGTTGTCTAGTGTCTATTAATCGAATCAAATGCATTTGCAGTGAATCCGACGACATCGAGATTTTCACCTGAAAAAATAGACAGTGTATACTAAGGCATTTTCAGCCTTATCCTAGCTCATCTTCCAACTGGCACAGCGGCCAAACTAGGCTACCTACGACTATTGTACATCTGTGGGTATGTTGTCTAGTGTCTATTAATCGAATCAAATGCATTTGCAGTGAATCCGACGACATCGAGATTTTCACCTGAAAAAATAGACAGTGTATACTAAGGCATTTTCAGCCTTATCCTAGCTCATCTTCCAACTGGCACAGCGGCCAAACTAGGCTACCTACAACTCTTGTACACCTGTGGGTATGTTTTCTAGTGTCTATTAATCGAATCAAATGCATTTGGAGTGAATCCGAAGACATCAAGATTTTCACCTGAAAAAATAGACAGTGTATACTAAGGCATTTTCAGCCTTATCCTAGCTCATCTTCCAACTGGCACAGCGGCCAAACTAGGCTACCTTCGACTCTTGTACACCTGTGGGTATGTTGTCTAGTGTCTATTAATCGAATCAAATGCATTTGGAGTAAATCCGACGACATCGAGATTTTCACCTGAAAAAATAGACAGTGTATACTAAGGCATTTTCAGCCTTATCCTAGATCATCTTCCATCTGGCACAGCAGCCAAACTAGGCTACCTACGACTCTTGTACACCTGTGGGTATGTTGTCTAGTGTCTATTAATCGAATCAAATGCATTTGGAGTGAATCCGAAGACATCGAGATTTTCACCTGAAAAAATAGACAGTGTATACTAAGGCATTTTCAGAATTATCCTAGCTCATCTTCCAACTGGCACAGCGGCCAAACTAGGCTACCTACGACTCTTGTACACCTGTGGGTATGTTGTCTAGTGTCTATTAATCGAATCAAATGCATTTGGAGTAAATCCGACGACATCGAGATTTTCACCTGAAAAAATAGACAGTTTTTACTAAGGCATTTTCAGCCTTATCCTAGATCATCTTCCATCTGGCACAGCAGCCAAACTAGGCTACCTACGATTCTTGTACACCTGTGGGTATGTTGTCTAGTGTCTATTAATCGAATCAAATGCATTTGGAGTAAATCCGACGACATCGAGATTTTCACCTGAAAAAATAGACAGTGTATACTAAGGCATTTTCAGCCTTATCCTAGCTCATCTTCCAACTGGCACAGCGGCCAAACTAGGCTACCTACGACTATTGTACATCTGTGGGTATGTTGTCTAGAGTCTATTAATCAAATGCATTTGCAGTGAATCCGACGACATCGAGATTTTCACCTGAAAAAATAGACAGTGTATAGTAAGGCATTTTCAGCCTTATCCTAGCTCATCTTCCAACTGGCACAGCGGCCAAACTAGGCTACCTACAACTCTTGTACACCTGTGGGTATGTTTTCTAGTGTCTATTAATCGAATCAAATGCATTTGGAGTGAATCCGAAGACATCAAGATTTTCACCTGAAAAAATAGACAGTGTATACTAAGGCATTTTCAGCCTTATCCTAGCTCATCTTCCAACTGGCACAGCGGCCAAACTAGGCTACCTTCGACTCTTGTACACCTGTGGGTATGTTGTCTAGTGTCTATTAATCGAATCAAATGCATTTGGAGTAAAACCGACGACATCGAGATTTTCACCTGAAAAAATAGACAGTGTATACTAAGGCATTTTCAGCCTTATCCTAGCGCATCTTCCAACTGGCACAGCCGCCAAACTAGGCTACCTCCGACTCTTGTACACCTGTGGGTATGTTGTCTAGTGTCTATTAATCGAATCAAATGCATTTGGAGTGAATCCGAAGACATCGAGATTTTCACCTGAAAAAATAGACAGTGTATACTAAGGCATTTTCAGAATTATCCTAGCTCATCTTCCAACTGGCACAGCGGCCAAACTAGGCTACCTACGACTCTTGTACACCTGTGGGTATGTTGTCTAGTGTCTATTAATCGAATCAAATGCATTTGGAGTAAATCCGACGACATCGAGATTTTCACCTGAAAAAATAGACAGTGTATACTAAGGCATTTTCAGCCTTATCCTAGATCATCTTCCATCTGGCACAGCAGCCAAACTAGGCTACCTACGACTCTTGTACACCTGTGGGTATGTTGTCTAGTGTCTATTAATCGAATCAAATGCATTTGCAGTGAATCCGACGACATCGAGATTTTCACCTGAAAAAATAGACAGTGTATACTAAGGCATTTTCAGCCTTATCCTAGCGCATCTTCCAACTGGCACAGCGGCCAAACTAGGCTACCTACGACTATTGTACATCTGTGGGTATGTTGTCTAGTGTCTATTAATCGAATCAAATGCATTTGCAGTGAATCCGACGACATCGAGATTTTCACCTGAAAAAATAGACAGTGTATACTAAGGCATTTTCAGCCTTATCCTAGCTCATCTTCCAACTGGCACAGCGGCCAAACTAGGCTACCTACGACTATTGTACATATGTGGGTATGTTGTCTAGTGTCTATTAATCGAATCAAATGCATTTGCAGTGAATCCGACGACATCGAGATTTTCACCTGAAAAAATAGACAGTGTATAGTAAGGCATTTTCAGCCTTATCCTAGCTCATCTTCCAACTGGCACAGCGGCCAAACTAGGCTACCTACGACTCTAGTACACCTGTGGGTATGTTGTCTAGTGTCTATTAATCGAATCAAATGCATTTGGAGTAAATCCGACGACATCGAGTTTTTCACCTGAAAAAATAGACAGTGTATACTAAGGCATTTTCAGCCTTATCCTAGATCATCTTCCATCTGGCACAGCAGCCAAACTAGGCTACCTACGACTCTTGTACATCTGTGGGTATGTTGTCTAGTGTCTATTAATCGAATCAAATGCATTTGCAGTGAATCCGACGACATCGAGATTTTCACCTGAAAAAATAGACAGTGTATACTAAGGCATTTTCAGCCTTATCCTAGCGCATCTTCCAACTGGCACAGCGGCCAAACTAGGCTACCTACGACTATTGTACATCTGTGGGTATGTTGTCTAGTGTCTATTAATCGAATCAAATGCATTTGCAGTGAATCCGACGACATCGAGATTTTCACCTGAAAAAATAGACAGTGTATGTTGTCTAGTGTCTATTAATCGAATCAAATGCATTTGCAGTGAATCAGACGACATTGAGATTTTCACCTGAAAAAATAGACAGTGTATAATAAGGCATTTTCAGCCTTATCCTAGCTCATCTTTCAACTGGCACAGCGGCCAAACTAGGCTACCTACGACTCTAGTACACCTGTGGGTATGTTGTCTAGTGTCTATTAATCGAATCAAATGCATTTGGAGTAAATCCGACGACATCGAGATTTTCACCTGAAAAAATAGACAGTGTATACTAAGGCATTTTCAGCCTTATCCTCATCTTCCAACTGGCACAGCGGCCAAACAAGGCTACCTACGACTCTTGTACACCTGTGGGTATGTTGTCTAGTGTCTATTAATCGAATCAAATGCATTTGGAGTGAATCCGACGACATCGAGATTTTCACCTGAAAAAATAGACAGTGTATAGTAAGGCATTTTCAGCCTTATCCTAGCTCATCTTCCAACTGGCACAGCGGCCAAACTAGGCTACCTACGACTCTAGTACACCTGTGGGTATGTTGTCTAGTGTCTATTAATCGAATCAAATGCATTTGGAGTAAGTCCGACGACATCGAGATTTTCACCTGAAAAAATAGACAGTGTATAGTAAGGCATTTTCAGCCTTATCCTAGCTCATCTTCCAACTGGCACAGCGGCCAAACTAGGCTACCTACGACTCTAGTACACCTGTGGGTATGTTGTCTAGTGTCTATTAATCGAATCAAATGCATTTGGAGTAAGTCCGACGACATCGAGATTTTCACCTGAAAAAATAGACAGTGTATACTAAGGCATTTTCAGCCTTATCCTAGCTCATCTTCCAACTGGCACAGCGGCCAAACTAGGCTACCTACGACTCTAGTACACCTGTGGGTATGTTGTATAGTGTCTATTAATCGAATCAAATGCATTTGGAGTAAATCCGACGACATCGAGATTTTCACCTGAAAAAATAGACAGTGTATACTAAGGCATTTTCAGCCTTATCCTAGCGCATCTTCCAACTGGCACAGCGGCCAAACTAGGCTACCTACGACTCTTGTACACCTGTGGGTATGTTGTCTAGTGTCTATTAATCGAATCAAATGCATTTGGAGTGAATCCGACAACATCGAGATTTTCACCTGAAAAAATAGACAGTGTATAGTAAGGCATTTTCAGCCTTATCCTAGCTCATCTTCCAACTGGCACAGCGGCCAAACTAGGCTACCTACGACTCTTGTACACCTGTGGGTATGTTGTCTAGTGTCTATTAATCGAATCAAATGCATTTAGAGTGAATCCGACGACATCGAGATTTTCACCTGAAAAAATAGACAGTGTAAGACATTTTCAGCCTTATCCTAGCTCATCTTCCAACTGCCAGAGCGGCCAAACTGGGCTACCTACGACTCTTGTACACCTGTGGGTATGTTGTCTAGTGTCTATTAATCGAATCAAATGCATTTGGAGTGAATCCGACAACATCGAGATTTTCACCTGAAAAAATAGACAGTGTATAGTAAGGCATTTTCAGCCTTATCCTAGCTCATCTTCGAACTGGCACAGCGGCCAAACTAGGCTACCTACGACTCTTGTACACCTGTGGGTATGTTGTCTAGTGTCTATTAATCGAATCAAATGCATTTGGAGTGAATCCGACAACATCGAGATTTTCACCTGAAAAAATAGACAGTGTATAGTAAGGCATTTTCAGCCTTATCCTCGCTCATCTTCCAACTGGCACAGCGGCCAAACTAGGCTACCTACGACTATTGTACATCTGTGGGTATGTTGTCTAGTGTCTATTAATCGAATCAAATGCATTTGCAGTGAATCAGACGACATTGAGATTTTCACCTGAAAAAATAGACAGTGTATAATAAGGCATTTTCAGCCTTATCCTAGCTCATCTTTCAACTGGCACAGCGGCCAAACTAGGCTACCTACGACTCTAGTACACCTGTGGGTATGTTGTCTAGTGTCTATTAATCGAATCAAATGCATTTGGAGTAAATCCGACGACATCGAGATTTTCACCTGAAAAAATAGACAGTGTATACTAAGGCATTTTCAGCCTTATCCTCATCTTCCAACTGGCACAGCGGCCAAACAAGGCTACCTACGACTCTTGTACACCTGTGGGTATGTTGTCTAGTGTCTATTAATCGAATCAAATGCATTTGGAGTGAATCCGACGACATCGAGATTTTCACCTGAAAAAATAGACAGTGTATAGTAAGGCATTTTCAGCCTTATCCTAGATCATCTTCCATCTGGCACAGCAGCCAAACTAGGCTACCTACGACTCTTGTACATCTGTGGGTATGTTGTCTAGTGTCTATTAATCGAATCAAATGCATTTGCAGTGAATCCGACGACATCGAGATTTTCACCTGAAAAAATAGACAGTGTATAGTAAGGCATTTTCAGCCTTATCCTAGCTCATCTTCCAACTGGCACAGCGGCCAAACTAGGCTACCTACGACTCTAGTACACCTGTGGGTATGTTGTCTAGTGTCTATTAATCGAATCAAATGCATTTGGAGTAAGTCCGACGACATCGAGATTTTCACCTGAAAAAATAGACAGTGTATACTAAGGCATTTTCAGCCTTATCCTAGCTCATCTTCCAACTGGCACAGCGGCCAAACTAGGCTACCTACGACTCTAGTACACCTGTGGGTATGTTGTATAGTGTCTATTAATCGAATCAAATGCATTTGGAGTAAATCCGACGACATCGAGATTTTCACCTGAAAAAATAGACAGTGTATACTAAGGCATTTTCAGCCTTATCCTAGCGCATCTTCCAACTGGCACAGCGGCCAAACTAGGCTACCTACGACTCTTGTACACCTGTGGGTATGTTGTCTAGTGTCTATTAATCGAATCAAATGCATTTGGAGTGAATCCGACAACATCGAGATTTTCACCTGAAAAAATAGACAGTGTATAGTAAGGCATTTTCAGCCTTATCCTAGCTCATCTTCCAACTGGCACAGCGGCCAAACTAGGCTACCTACGACTCTTGTACACCTGTGGGTATGTTGTCTAGTGTCTATTAATCGAATCAAATGCATTTAGAGTGAATCCGACGACATCGAGATTTTCACCTGAAAAAATAGACAGTGTAAGACATTTTCAGCCTTATCCTAGCTCATCTTCCAACTGCCAGAGCGGCCAAACTGGGCTACCTACGACTCTTGTACACCTGTGGGTATGTTGTCTAGTGTCTATTAATCGAATCAAATGCATTTGGAGTGAATCCGACAACATCGAGATTTTCACCTGAAAAAATAGACAGTGTATAGTAAGGCATTTTCAGCCTTATCCTAGCTCATCTTCGAACTGGCACAGCGGCCAAACTAGGCTACCTACGACTCTTGTACACCTGTGGGTATGTTGTCTAGTGTCTATTAATCGAATCAAATGCATTTGGAGTGAATCCGACAACATCGAGATTTTCACCTGAAAAAATAGACAGTGTATAGTAAGGCATTTTCAGCCTTATCCTCGCTCATCTTCCAACTGGCACAGCGGCCAAACTAGGCTACCTACGACTCTTGTACACCTGTGGGTATGTTGTCTAGTGTCTATTAATCGAATCAAATGCATTTGGAGTAAATCCGACGACATAGAGATTTTCACCTGAAAAAATAGACAGTGTATAGTAAGGCATTTTCAGCCTTATCCTAGCTCATCTTCCAACTGGCACAGCGGCCAAACTAGGCTACCTACGACTCTTGTACACCTGTGGGTATGTTGTCTAGTGTCTATTAATCGAATCAAATGCATTTGGAGTGAATCCGACGACATCGAGATTTTCACCTGAAAAAATATACAGCGTATACTAAGGCATTTTCAGCCTTATCCTAGCTCATCTTCCAACTGGCACAGCGGCCAAACTAGGCTACCTACGACTCTTGTATACCTGTGGGTATGTTGTCTAGTGTCTATTAATCGAATCAAATGCATTTGGAGTAAATCCGACGACATCGAGATTTTCACCTGAAAAAATAGACAGTGTATAGTAAGGCATTTTCAGCCTTATCCTAGATCATCTTCCATCTGGCACAGCGGCCAAACTAGGCTACCTACGACTCTTGTACACCTGTGGGTATGTTGTCTAGTGTCCATTAATCGAATCAAATGCATTTGGAGTGAATCCAAAGACATCGAGATTTTCACCTGAAAAAATAGACAGAGTATAGTAAGGCATTTTCAGCCTTATCCTAGCTCATCTTCCAACTGACACAGCGGCCAAACTAGGCTACCTACGACTCTTGTACACCTGTGGGAATGTTGTCTAGTGTCTATTAATCGAATCAAATTCATTTGGAGTAAATCCGACTACATCGAGATTTTCACCTGAAAAAATAGACAGTGTATAGTAAGGCATTTTCAGCCTTATCCTAGCTCATCTTCCAACTGACACAGCGGCCAAACTAGGCTACCTACGACACTTGTACACCTGTGGGAATGTTGTCTAGTGTCTATTAATCGAATCAAATTCATTTGGAGTAAATCCGACGACATCGAGATTTTCACCTGAAAAAATAGACAGTGTATAGTAAGGCATTTTCAGCCTTATCCTAGCTCATCTTCCAACTGACACAGCGGCCAAACTAGGCTACCTACGACTCTTGTACACCTGTGTTGTCTAGTGTCTATTAATCGAATCAAATTCATTTGGAGTAAATCCGACGACATCGAGATTTTCACCTGAAAAAATAGACAGTGTATAGTAAGGCATTTTCAGCCTTATCCTAGCTCATCTTCCAACTGGCACAGCGGCCAAACTAGGCTACCTACTACTCTTGTACACCTGTGTTGTCTAGTGTCTATTAATCGAATCAAATTCATTTGGAGTAAATCCGACGACATCGAGATTTTCACCTGAAAAAATAGACAGTGTATACTAAGGCATTTTCCGCCTTATCCTAGCTCATCTTCCAACTGGCACAGCGGCCAAACTGGGCTACCTACGACTCTTGTACACCTGTGGGTATAGTGTCTAGTGTCTTTTAATCGAATCAAATGCATTTGGAGTGAATCCGACGACACCGAGATTTTCACCTCAAAAAATAGACAGTGTAAGACATTTTCAGCCTTATCCTAGCTCATCTTCCAACTGGCACAGCGGCCAAACTGGGCTACCTACGACTCTTGTACACCTGTGGGTATGTTGTCTAGTGTCTATTAATCGAATCAAATGCATTTGGAGTGAATCCGAAGACATCGAGATTTTCACCTGAAAAAATATACAGTGTATACTAAGGCATTTTCAGCCTTATCCTAGCTCATCTTCCAACTGGCACAGCGGCCAAACTGGGCTACCTACGACTCTTGTACACCTGTGGGTATGTTGTCTAGTGTCTATTAATCGAATCAAATGCATTTGGAGTAAATCCGACGACATCGAGATTTTCACCTGAAAAAATAGACTATAGTAAGGCATTTTCAGCCTTGTCCTAGCTCATCTTCCAACTGGCACAGCGGCCAAACTAGGCTACCTACGACTCTTGTACACCTGTGGGTATGTTGTCTAGTGTCTATTAATCGAATCAAATGCATTTGGAGTAAATCCGACGACATCGAGATTTTCACCTGAAAAAATAGACAGTGTATAGTAAGGCATTTTCAGCCTTATCCTAGCTCATCTTCCAACTGGCACAGCGGCCAAACTAGGCTACCTACGACTCTTGTACACCAGTGGGTATGTTGTCTAGTGTCTATTAATCGAATCAAATGCATTTGGAGTAAATCCGACGACATCGAGACTTTCATCTGAAAAAGTAGACAGTGATTTCAGCCTTATCCTAGCTCATCTTCCAACTGGCACAGCGGCCAAACTAGGCTACCTACGACTCTTGTACACCTGTGGGTATGTTGTCTAGTGTCTATTAATCGAATCAAATGTATTTGGAGTGAATCCGACGACATCGAGATTTTCACCTGAAAAAATAGACAGTGTATAGTAAGGCATTTTCAGCCTTATCCTAGCTCATCTTCCAACTGGCACAGCGGCCAAACTAGGCTACCTACGACTCTTGTACACCTGTGGGTATGTTGTCTAGTGTCTATTAATCGAATCAAATGCATTTGGAGTAAATCCGACGACATCGAGATTTTCACCTGAAAAAATAGACAGTGTATAGTAAGGCATTTTCAGCCTTGTCCTAGCTCATCTTCCAACTGGCACCACGGCCAAACTAGGCTACCTACGACTCTTGTACACCTGTGGGTATGTTGTCTAGTGTGTATTAATCGAATCAAATGCATTTGGAGTGAATCCGACGACATCGACAGTGTAAGACATTTTCAGCCTTATGCTAGCTCATCTTCCAACTGGCACAGCGGTATGTTGTCTAGTGTCTATTAATCGAATCAAACGCATTTGGAGTAAATCCGACGACATCGAGATTTTCACCTGAAAAAATAGACAGTGTATAGTAAGGCATTTTCAGCCTTATCCTAGCTCATCTTCCAACTGGCACAGCGGCCAAACTAGGCTACCTACGACTCTTGTACACCAGTGGGTATGTTGTCTAGTGTCTATTAATCGAATCAAATGCATTTGGAGTAAATCCGACGACATCGAGACTTTCATCTGAAAAAGTAGACAGTGATTTCAGCCTTATCCTAGCTCATCTTCCAACTGGCACAGCGGCCAAACTAGGCTACCTACGACTCTTGTACACCTGTGGGTATGTTGTCTAGTGTCTATTAATCGAATCAAATGCATTTGGAGTGAATCCGACGACATCGAGATTTTCACCTGAAAAAATAGACAGTGTATAGTAAGGCATTTTCAGCCTTATCCTAGCTCATCTTCCAACTGGCACAGCGGCCAAACTAGGCTACCTACGACTCTTGTACACCTGTGGGTATGTTGTCTAGTGTCTATTAATCGAATCAAATGCATTTGGAGTGAATCCGACGACATCGAGATTTTCACCTGAAAAAATAGACAGTGTATAGTAAGGCATTTTCAGCCTTGTCCTAGCTCATCTTCCAACTGGCACCACGGCCAAACTAGGCTACCTACGACTCTTGTACACCTGTGGGTATGTTTTCTAGTGTGTATTAATCGAATCAAATGCATTTGGAGTGAATCCGACGACATCGACAGTGTAAGACATTTTCAGCCTTATGCTAGCTCATCTTCCAACTGGCACAGCGGTATGTTGTCTAGTGTCTATTAATCGAATCAAATGCATTTGGAGTAAATCCGACGACATCGAGACTTTCATCTGAAAAAGTAGACAGTGATTTCAGCCTTATCCTAGCTCATCTTCCAACTGGCACAGCGGCCAAACTAGGCTACCTACGACACTTGTACACCTGTGGGAATGTTGTCTAGTGTCTATTAATCGAATCAAATTCATTTGGAGTAAATCCGACGACATCGAGATTTTCACCTGAAAAAATAGACAGTGTATAGTAAGGCATTTTCAGCCTTATCCTAGCTCATCTTCCAACTGGCACAGCGGCCAAACTAGGCTACCTACGACTCTTGTACACCTGTGGGTATGTTTTCTAGTGTCTATTAATCGAATCAAATGCATTTGGAGTGAATCCGAAGACATCAAGATTTTCACCTGAAAAAATAGACAGTGTATACTAAGGCATTTTCAGCCTTATCCTAGCTCATCTTCCAACTGGCACAGCGGCCAAACTAGGCTACCTACGACTCTTGTACACCTGTGGGTATGTTGTCTAGTGTCTATTAATCGAATCAAATGCATTTGGAGTAAATCCGACGACATCGAGATTTTCACCTGAAAAAATAGACAGTGTATAGTAAGGCATTTTCAGCCTTATCCTAGCTCATCTTCCAACTGGCACAGCGGCCAAACTAGGCTACCTACGACTCTAGTACACCTGTGGGTATGTTGTCTAGTGTCTATTAATCGAATCAAATGCATTTGGAGTAAGTCCGACGACATCGAGATTTTCACCTGAAAAAATAGACAGTGTATACTAAGGCATTTTCAGCCTTATCCTAGCTCATCTTCCAACTGGCACAGCGGCCAAACTAGGCTACCTACGACTATTGTACATCTGTGGGTATGTTGTCTAGTGTCTATTAATCGAATCAAATGCATTTGCAGTGAATCCGACGACATCGAGATTTTCACCTGAAAAAATAGACAGTGTATAGTAAGGCATTTTCAGCCTTATCCTAGCTCATCTTCCAACTGGCACAGCGGCCAAACTAGGCTACTTACGACTCTTGTACACCTGTGGGTATGTTGTCTAGTGTCTATTAATCGAATCAAATGCATTTGGAGTAAATCCGACGACATCGAGATTTTCACCTGAAAAAATAGACAGTGTATAGTAAGGCATTTTCAGCCTTATCCTAGCGCATCTTCCAACTGGCACAGCGGCCAAACTAGGCTACCTACGACTCTTGTACACCTGTGGGTATGTTGTCTAGTGTCTATTAATCGAATCAAATGCATTTAGAGTGAATCCGACGACATCGAGATTTTCACCTGAAAAAATAGACAGTGTATACTAAGGCATTTTCAGCCTTATCCTAGCGCATCTTCCAACTGGCACAGCGGCCAAACTAGGCTACCTACGACTCTTGTACACCTGTGGGTATGTTGTCTAGTGTCTATTAATCGAATCAAATGCATTTGGAGTGAATCAGACAACATCGAGATTTTCACCTGAAAAAATAGACAGTGTATAGTAAGGCATTTTCAGCCTTATCCTAGCTCATCTTCCAACTGGCACAGCGGCCAAACTAGGCTACCTACGACTCTTGTACACCTGTGGGTATGTTGTCTAGTGTCTATTAATCGAATCAAATGCATTTAGAGTGAATCCGACGACATCGAGATTTTCACCTGAAAAAATAGACAGTGTAAGACATTTTCAGCCTTATCCTAGCTCATCTTCCAACTGCCAGAGCGGCCAAACTGGGCTACCTACGACTCTTGTACACCTGTGGGTATGTTGTCTAGTGTCTATTAATCGAATCAAATGCATTTGGAGTGAATCCGACAACATCGAGATTTTCACCTGAAAAAATAGACAGTGTATAGTAAGGCATTTTCAGCCTTATCCTAGCTCATCTTCGACCTGGCACAGCGGCCAAACTAGGCTACCTACGACTCTTGTACACCTGTGGGTATGTTGTCTAGTGTCTATTAATCGAATCAGATACATTTGGAGTGAATGCGACGACATCGAGATTTTCACCTGAAAAAATAGACAGTGTAAGACATTTTCAGCCTTATCCTAGCTCATCTTCCAACTGCCAGAGCGGCCAAACTGGGCTACCTACGACTCTTATACACCTGTGGGTATGTTGTCTAGTGTCTATTAATCGAATCAAATGCATTTGGAGTAAATCCGACGACATCGAGATTTTCACCTGAAAAAATAGACAGTGTATAGTAAGGCATTTTCAGCCTTATCCTCGCTCATCTTCCAACTGGCACAGCGGCCAAACTAGGCTACCTACGACTCTTGTACACCTGTGGGTATGTTTTCTAGTGTCTATTAATCGAATCAAATGCATTTGGAGTGAATCCGAAGACATCAAGATTTTCACCTGAAAAAATAGACAGTGTATAGTAAGGCATTTTCAGCCTTATCCTAGCTCATCTTCCAACTGGCACAGCGGCCAAACTAGGCTACCTACGACTCTAGTACACCTGTGGGTATGTTGTCTAGTGTCTATTAATCGAATCAAATGCATTTGGAGTAAGTCCGACGACATCGAGATTTTCACCTGAAAAAATAGACAGTGTATACTAAGGCATTTTCAGCCTTATCCTAGCTCATCTTCCAACTGGCACAGCGGCCAAACTAGGCTACCTACGACTATTGTACATCTGTGGGTATGTTGTCTAGTGTCTATTAATCGAATCAAATGCATTTGCAGTGAATCCGACGACATCGAGATTTTCACCTGAAAAAATAGACAGTGTATAGTAAGGCATTTTCAGCCTTATCCTAGCTCATCTTCCAACTGGCACAGCGGCCAAACTAGGCTACTTACGACTCTTGTACACCTGTGGGTATGTTGTCTAGTGTCTATTAATCGAATCAAATGCATTTGGAGTAAATCCGACGACATCGAGATTTTCACCTGAAAAAATAGACAGTGTATAGTAAGGCATTTTCAGCCTTATCCTAGCGCATCTTCCAACTGGCACAGCGGCCAAACTAGGCTACCTACGACTCTTGTACACCTGTGGGTATGTTGTCTAGTGTCTATTAATCGAATCAAATGCATTTAGAGTGAATCCGACGACATCGAGATTTTCACCTGAAAAAATAGACAGTGTATAGTAAGGCATTTTCAGCCTTATCCTAGCTCATCTTCCAACTGGCACAGCGGCCAAACTAGGCTACCTACGACTCTTGTACACCTGTGGGTATGTTGTCTAGTGTCTATTAATCGAATCAAATGCATTTGGAGTAAATCCGACGACATCGAGATTTTCACCTGAAAAAATAGACAGTGTATACTAAGGCATTTTCAGCCTTATCCTAGCGCATCTTCCAACTGGCACAGCGGCCAAACTAGGCTACCTACGACTCTTGTACACCTGTGGGTATGTTGTCTAGTGTCTATTAATCGAATCAAATGCATTTGGAGTGAATCAGACAACATCGAGATTTTCACCTGAAAAAATAGACAGTGTATAGTAAGGCATTTTCAGCCTTATCCTAGCTCATCTTCCAACTGGCACAGCGGCCAAACTAGGCTACCTACGACTCTTGTACACCTGTGGGTATGTTGTCTAGTGTCTATTAATCGAATCAAATGCATTTAGAGTGAATCCGACGACATCGAGATTTTCACCTGAAAAAATAGACAGTGTAAGACATTTTCAGCCTTATCCTAGCTCATCTTCCAACTGCCAGAGCGGCCAAACTGGGCTACCTACGACTCTTGTACACCTGTGGGTATGTTGTCTAGTGTCTATTAATCGAATCAAATGCATTTGGAGTGAATCCGACAACATCGAGATTTTCACCTGAAAAAATAGACAGTGTATAGTAAGGCATTTTCAGCCTTATCCTAGCTCATCTTCGACCTGGCACAGCGGCCAAACTAGGCTACCTACGACTCTTGTACACCTGTGGGTATGTTGTCTAGTGTCTATTAATCGAATCAAATGCATTTAGAGTGAATCCGACGACATCGAGATTTTCACCTGAAAAAATAGACAGTGTATAGTAAGGCATTTTCAGCCTTATCCTCGCTCATCTTCCAACTGGCACAGCGGCCAAACTAGGCTACCTACGACTCTTGTACACCTGTGGGTATGTTGTCTAGTGTCTATTAATCGAATCAAATGCATTTGGAGTAAATCCGACGACATAGAGAATTTCACCTGAAAAAATAGACAGTGTATAGTAAGGCATTTTCAGCCTTATCCTAGCTCATCTTCCAACTGGCACAGCGGCCAAACTAGGCTACCTACGACTCTTGTACACCTGTGGGAATGTTGTCTAGTGTCTATTAATCGAATCAAATTCATTTGGAGTAAATCCGACTACATCGAGATTTTCACCTGAAAAAATAGACAGTGTATACTAAGGCATTTTCAGCCTTATCCTAGCTCATCTTCCAACTGACACAGCGGCCAAACTAGGCTACCTACGACTCTTGTACACCTGTGTTGTCTAGTGTCTATTAATCGAATCAAATTCATTTGGAGTAAATCCGACGACATCGAGATTTTATGTTGTATGTTGTCTAGGCATTTTCAGCCTTATCCTAGCTCATCTTCCAACTGGCACAGCCGCCAAACTAGGCTACCTACGACACTTGTACACCTGTGGGAATGTTGTCTAGTGTCTATTAATCGAATCAAATTCATTTGGAGTAAATCCGACGACATCGAGATTTTCACCTGAAAAAATAGACAGTGTATAGTAAGGCATTTTCAGCCTTATCCTAGCTCATCTTCCAACTGACACAGCGGCCAAACTAGGCTACCTACGACTCTTGTACACCTGTGTTGTCTAGTGTCTATTAATCGAATCAAATTCATTTGGAGTAAATCCGACGACATCGAGATTTTCACCTGAAAAAATAGACAGTGTATAGTAAGGCATTTTCAGCCTTATCCTAGCTCATCTTCCAACTGGCACAGCGGCCAAACTAGGCTACCTACGACTCTTGTACACCTGTGTTGTCTAGTGTCTATTAATCGAATCAAATGCATTTGGAGTGAATCCGACGACACCGATATTTTCACCTCAAAAAATAGACAGTGTAAGACATTTTCAGCCTTATCCTAGCTCATCTTCCAACTGGCACAGCGGCCAAACTGGGCTACCTACGACTCTTGTACACCTGTGGGTATGTTGTCTAGTGTCTATTAATCGAATCAAATGCATTTGGAGTGAATCCGACGACATCGAGATTTTCACCTGAAAAAATATACAGTGTATACTAAGGCATTTTCAGCCTTATCCTAGCTCATCTTCCAACTGGCACAGCGTCCAAACTAGGCTACCTACGACTCTTGTACACCTGTGGGTATGTTGTCTAGTGTCTATTAATCGAATCAAATGCATTTGGAGTAAATCCGACGACATCGAGATTTTCACCTGAAAAAATAGACTATAGTAAGGCATTTTCAGCCTTGTCCTAGCTCATCTTCCAACTGGCACAGCGGCCAAACTAGGCTACCTACGACTCTTGTACACCTGTGGGTATGTTGTCTAGTGTCTATTAATCGAATCAAATGCATTTGGAGTAAATCCGACGACATCGAGATTTTCACCTGAAAAAATAGACAGTGTATAGTAAGGCATTTTCAGCCTTATCCTAGCTCATCTTCCAACTGGCACAGCGGCCAAACTAGGCTACCTACGACTCTTGTACACCAGTGGGTATGTTGTCTAGTGTCTATTAATCGAATCAAATGCATTTGGAGTAAATCCGACGACATCGAGACTTTCATCTGAAAAAGTAGACAGTGATTTCAGCCTTATCCTAGCTCATCTTCCAACTGGCACAGCGGCCAAACTAGGCTACCTACGACTCTTGTACACCTGTGGGTATGTTGTCTAGTGTCTATTAATCGAATCAAATGCATTTGGAGTGAATCCGACGACATCGAGATTTTCACCTGAAAAAATAGACAGTGTATAGTAAGGCATTTTCAGCCTTATCCTAGCTCATCTTCCAACTGGCACAGCGGCCAAACTAGGCTACCTACGACTCTTGTACACCTGTGGGTATGTTGTCTAGTGTCTATTAATCGAATCAAACGCATTTGGAGTAAATCCGACGACATCGAGATTTTCACCTGAAAAAATAGACAGTGTATAGTAAGGCATTTTCAGCCTTATCCTAGCTCATCTTCCAACTGGCACAGCGGCCAAACTAGGCTACCTACGACTCTTGTACACCAGTGGGTATGTTGTCTAGTGTCTATTAATCGAATCAAATGCATTTGGAGTAAATCCGACGACATCGAGACTTTCATCTGAAAAAGTAGACAGTGATTTCAGCCTTATCCTAGCTCATCTTCCAACTGGCACAGCGGCCAAACTAGGCTACCTACGACTCTTGTACACCTGTGGGTATGTTGTCTAGTGTCTATTAATCGAATCAAATGCATTTGGAGTGAATCCGACGACATCGAGATTTTCACCTGAAAAAATAGACAGTGTATAGTAAGGCATTTTCAGCCTTATCCTAGCTCATCTTCCAACTGGCACAGCGGCCAAACTAGGCTACCTACGACTCTTGTATACCTGTGGGTATGTTGTCTAGTGTCTATTAATCGAATCAAATGCATTTGGAGTGAATCCGACGACATCGAGATTTTCACCTGAAAAAATAGACAGTGTATAGTAAGGCATTTTCAGCCTTATCCTAGCTCATCTTCCAACTGGCACAGCGGCCAAACTAGGCTACCTACGACTCTTGTACACCAGTGGGTATGTTGTCTAGTGTCTATTAATCGAATCAAATGCATTTGGAGTGAATCCGACGACATCGAGACTTTCATCTGAAAAAGTAGACAGTGATTTCAGCCTTATCCTAGCTCATCTTCCAACTGGCACAGCGGCCAAACTAGGCTACCTACGACTCTTGTACACCTGTGGGTATGTTGTCTAGTGTCTATTAATCGAATCAAATGCATTTGGAGTGAATCCGACGACATCGAGATTTTCACCTGAAAAAATAGACAGTGTATAGTAAGGCATTTTCAGCCTTATCCTAGCTCATCTTCCAACTGGCACAGCGGCCAAACTAGGCTACCTACGACTCTTGTACACCAGTGGGTATGTTGTCTAGTGTCTATTAATCGAATCAAATGCATTTGGAGTAAATCCGACGACATCGAGACTTTCATCTGAAAAAGTAGACAGTGATTTCAGCCTTATCCTAGCTCATCTTCCAACTGGCACAGCGGCCAAACTAGGCTACCTACGACTCTTGTACACCTGTGGGTATGTTGTCTAGTGTCTATTAATCGAATCAAATGCATTTGGAGTGAATCCGACGACATCGAGATTTTCACCTGAAAAAATAGACAGTGTATAGTAAGGCATTTTCAGCCTTATCCTAGCTCATCTTCCAACTGGCACAGCGGCCAAACTAGGCTACCTACGACTCTTGTATACCTGTGGGTATGTTGTCTAGTGTCTATTAATCGAATCAAATGCATTTGGAGTGAATCCGACGACATCGAGATTTTCACCTGAAAAAATAGACAGTGTATAGTAAGGCATTTTCAGCCTTGTCCTAGCTCATCTTCCAACTGGCACCACGGCCAAACTAGGCTACCTACGACTCTTGTACACCTGTGGGTATGTTGTCTAGTGTGTATTAATCGAATCAAATGCATTTGGAGTGAAACCGACGACATCGACAGTGTAAGACATTTTCAGCCTTATGCTAGCTCATCTTCCAACTGGCACAGCGGTATGTTGTCTAGTGTCTATTAATCGAATCAAATGCATTTGGAGTAAATCCGACGACATCGAGACTTTCATCTGAAAAAGTAGATTTCAGCCTTATCCTAGCTCATCTTCCAACTGGCACAGCGGCCAAACTAGGCTACCTACGACTCTTGTACACCTGTGGGTATGTTGTCTAGTGTCTATTAATCGAATCAAATGCATTTGGAGTGAATCCGACGACATCGACAGTGTAAGACATTTTCAGCCTTATGCTAGCTCATCTTCCAACTGGCACAGCGGTATGTTGTCTAGTGTCTATTAATCGAATCAAATGCATTTGGAGTAAATCCGACGACATCGAGATTTTCACCTGAAAAAATAGACAGTGTATAGTAAGGCATTTTCAGCCTTATCCTAGCTCATCTTCCAACTGGCACAGCGGCCAAACTAGGCGGACCTACGACCTGTGTACACCTGTGATTATGTGTTTCGATGAATATTATCGGAATCCAAAGACTGGAGTGCATCCGACGACATAAAATTTTTCACCTGAAAAAATAGACAGTGTATTGTAAGGATTTTCTAGCCTTTTCATGGCTCTACTTCCAACTGCCACAGCGGCCCAACTAGGCGTACCTGCGACCTGTGTACACCTGTGGTTATGTGTTTCGATGTATATTATTGGAATTCAAAGACTGGAGTGCATCCGACGACATCGAATTTTTCACCTAAAACCTGTACAAAAGTCGGAGGTAGGCCTGGTTGGGCTCAAAGGGTGCGTCTTGCATTATGCAGCAGCAGTAGAAGTTACATCGCGTTGCATATATGATTACATACTTTGATCTGCAATTAAATCGGGAATATGGAAGTTTGTATGACAGTTCTTAAGATAGATACTCTTATCTTTAAAATGTAGGATAGGATTTGCCTAACGGGGTCATATTATGCATACAAATCATTTATTTTACCTGCTAGTAAATTTTGTTGCAAATTAAGAATGACGGTCAGCTTAATTCATGTGCGTGTGTATACTTCGACATATTCCATAATTAATGTGTCTACTTTATATATCTTTGACAGGCTCGGTGGGGAATCTACTAGAAATCTATTTCGCATCAAGAAATAAAATTAGACATGATTGCATATTTACATAGGTATCTTTTTATATTCGTTCAATCACACGCTATTACGTGGTGCGAAATTCTTAATAGTAACTGATTTTCACCTAGCCCCCAGCAATAATCCAAACGACAGCTAACACTTCTGTTTCTTGAGTATGCAGCGTGAGTGCATGACCTTATTGATATCCATATGAACTTATGTATAAAGTTATGTAGAAAAATTGGGGGTAACATTTTATGAGTCTAATTGTATACGTGTGAAAATGGAATCACGGCAATCGTTAGGTGCCAAAATGTATACATGTTCATATACATATTTTCAAATACAGATATGTCTTCGACGAGAATAAGATATGTTCCGTTTCACAGAAGAGTGCTAGCTCCTGAAAGTGAACGGTGTTTTTCGTTACTCAGCTTAATTCGTTCTTATAGTTCAAAAAAATGAGTGACAGTTTTGCTTCGCAAGGTGGAAGTCCGATATCTATTGATATGGCAATTGTTAGTACATATTATGTTTATTTTTAATAATATATTGCAATTGAAAATCTTAATATAGGAACTACGTCAGTTAACATTTGGTACAGCTGGAGTACCTGTAAGATGTGAATGGGTTCAAACACCATTTATATTTGCCACTCGAAAGGAAGAAACCTATGGCATGAAATCACCCAGGAATGCGACTCGTGGTTTGTTGTCGGTTCTGCAGGGATTTATAATTAAAAACCTTCTTTTCAAACGATCTATTCATCGCAGTGTGGCAAACGTTTCAAAAGCTAAGTAAGACTTTACTAAAAAACAAAGCGCAGGAGAATTCGTATTAACGCAAGAAACTATGTATGTTTAGTTTGTTACGACCCTCAGAGGAAGGACAAATAAATGCATTAATTACTTCAATGGTCGAGATCTTAGGTCAAATATCTGGAACGGACAAGGTGACAATTGTTTTGCCGGGAGAGGAAGCTTATATACCTCATAGTGCAGATTATTTTCAAGATTCTGTTACTGAAAAAGTTCGTATCGATTTGTTCTGAATTCCGATAATCATTATTTCCTTTCTCAATTTTTTTGTTTAAGTTAAATATTTTTCAGTTGGACACTAATGGCCCCTTAGAAGCATTTTTAAGGAGAAATTTGAATTTTGTAAGACTTATAACTGACCAAACTTACACTTTTTGATTGTGTTGAAATTACATAGTTTACAGGCGAAAACGCCCCCGGAGCTTTACTTTTCTTATATAGTGCCGTTCTAACAAGGTCTTTGGGAAAGTACGTATTTAATGTTGTTTGATATCATTAATATATTCTATTGTCGTTATGCAGGATCAAATCTGACCTTGACACCAGAAGCTCGGGTGTAACATCCTTAGTAGGGAATATGGAAGAGGGTTCATTAACTATAGTAACACTTCTTCTAACAGGAAGAGCAACGCCATACATTCACAACGGTGTGATTCATGTTGGGGACGAGAATAACTATGTTATAATAAATTAATTACAAAATGCTATATAAACTCAGAAATAATGTTTTCTCTTTTCTGCAGGCTATTCCGCAGTATGGAATACTAGGTCGCTGTACAATAGGTCTTCTATTATGGGAAAATGATAGTAGCCAGGTAAAGAATAGATGTTATTTTCTATTTTACTTATGTAAATCACTCTTCTCAAATATCTCCGCAGGGCTCCATTCGTCAACCCGGCTCTCGGTTAAAGACCCCACTTCTTCCCATATGGATAACATGTTGCTCCAATCATTTTGGAATGATATTTAATAGCAATCAAGATTTATTAAGGAACTATCATGCTGAGAGTAGATTCGAATTAGTATATTATAGTTGTTCAGGTCATCAGATCAAAATGACGATTGATAACAGAGGCAATGAAGAATCATTTTCTGTGTCCAATGAAAAGTCACAACAGGATGTTGCACCAAATATTACCGGAAATACATCGTCGGAAACCAAAGAGGAATCTGTTCATAACCCACTTCAGCGTTTAATTCATACTAAATGGGAGGAAGCGAATATCACATTCCATGCCCAACCATCTGTTCTGCGTTATATATTCAGTGCAGGGGTTTGACTGATTTAAATTATTACAGCACTATCTTATTCAACAGGTAAATAATGTCTTTGGCATTAATAGTAAAATGTGTATACTACCTTGGAAATGTGTATCTCTATCTTTTTGTTACTGGGAGTGTAGTGGAATTTACTTTTGTAGCGAGAAATTTCCTTTATAACTTTCAAGGATTTTTAACCATACGTCTATAGAGATGATAAATTGAATATAAATGTTTATTTTTCAGTTAGAATCCATCCATTATTTGGTTTCGTAAGCCTTTCAATTACCCTTCAGTTAAAAAGAAAAATACAAAGTCATTATGTTGATGTGAATTTATTTTGTTTTAGTTAGCAAAATATTGTAAAAGTATTTTTTACTATATTTAGTTATTCTTTAGAATTAATAATTTATACATTTCTATCTATGTAATTTACATTGAATACAAACTCTAGTGCTAATTAATTTTACAATAATATACAATGTTAATTATTAAGTACCATAACTTTTAAATCGATTTTGTTTTCTTTAGTATTATCATTTTATTTAGGTATTGGAATTAATTTATTCATAAAAATTGTATTCAAGAATAATCTACGATTTACTCTCTCTCAATATATATATATATATATATATATGTATGTACATTTGTGGTTGCTTACGTGTCTTAAACTCACTGCAATATTATGGATTTTAAAAAAATACGATCTTAATGTTTTAATACTGATATATATCATAACTATCATATTGAATTCTTTATACGAATATAACAACCTCAGAAATAAATTTTATTGTATGAATCAAAATGCACTGTAATAACACGGATGCAATATTTGCAAAACTAAATCACTTCTCTGCGTTTTCAGAGCCATTGTGCTGTACTAGCTTATGTGCGAATTAAATTTGTATCCAATCTAGCTAAATTTGTATTGTGATATTTTGTCATGTTTAATCCTTGCGCCGGTGAATTTTTTTTTGTTTGCGTATGCCATGTCAAAATCTTAGGATTGTTCATTTAAATAGATAATTAAATTTGTAATGAAACTAATATATACCTCTGTGCATGTGGATGCCATGAGCTCAATTTCTGTATTATTTAAAGGCGCTAAGCTTTTCAAAAAACCATCCTCTTCATAACCAGGCTTAAACGGCATCTTCGCCGAGGGTCTTTCCAGTAAAAACTTTATGCTTACTGCAAAGCCAGCCATGTCAACTGGATATTTCCGTCCACCGATCCATCCATCATAGAAACCGTCTAATTTTCCATTGCGAACAATTGGACTGCTGACACCCAATTTTGTCACTAATCCCACTGGCCACATTGATACTTTTTTCGTATATCGCATCTATATGATATATATATGTATACTTTATTGCTTGTATTGTACTTGAGAAAATTTTAAAACAGAACTATTTATAACGGACAAATAACCAAATAAAGCCATGTATTACGTCATACATGTATTTTTGTATTCCTCTAGTGAATACAGTACATATTCATGTAACTCATGTTTTTATATTTTAATTATATCAAAGGGTAATCGTTAAGACCTGTAGAATAATTAAGTAATTTTGGACTGAAATACAAGTTCAAGTAAAATTGTTTGCACTTCCAGTTTTTTAGTACAAGTACAATTCCTTTAGAAATTATTCAATTCATAAGTTTTAGTCAATACACAAGTCTCATTCGTTCCAAATCAACAATTTAACACCTTTATACCGTAATTATGTACATTTAAAAAAAAACTTATGAATTGCATAATTTCCAAACATTTTGTAATCAAATACTCAAATTAGAGTAGGGGAGGAATTATAGTTACTTGAAAGAACTCAAGAACATCTAAACGATATTTTTGGCGGCAGACTTAAATCGTTCTTTAGATTTCGTAAATAGACCAAACCACCTCATTATGGTGACAACAATAGACTCAAATGTTATAACTATTTTGAAAATTAAAAACCAAATATGTAATATATATTTACCTGCTCGAAAATTGAGATATCATAAGTGTTGTCATCGTCAGCGAAATAGAATACACCCTCAGTTGCATTTTCTCTTAACCACGCCAGGCCACGGTTTCGATTTGAAACCCCTCGTGGCTTCGCTTTGTTTTTTTTCTTATACTCTTCTGGCATTGGAGCTTTCGAAACGATGTGTCTTCAATATATTTGGATATCAAATACGTTTCTTAGTAACTTACCAATTAAATACTCATATGGTATACCGATACGGTTTAAAGTCTTCGTAACTAGGTCCGATGTTCTGTTGGCATCATCAATTACTAGCCACAATAAGTTACTAACATGCTTTAGAGTATAGCCTAATCTTGTTAGCTCAGCAAGTTGTTCAGGTCGCCTGTAAGTTGGGGTAATTATGTAGAGTGGAGGCTGTAAATAGAATATATTGTTAAAACAATCAGCTAGCGCAGCAATTGATGCTTATAATAGTACAACACTATAAAGCGTATTTAATAAGCAACTTAAGTTTTTATCTAGCTTTATACATGCGAGCAATAAAATGTATAATAAATCACGCAAAAACAGTGTATTTTTTTTCGTTTGTTTTTAATTAAGTGTTAATGTAGCACGCACATTATATACAGCTACTCGTGTTAGTAGAGATATCTAAGATTCCAGATATAGTTCATGCATTTTATAGAAAAAAAAGATACTTATTGTATAATATTATGTTTCTTAAAGGGATTTTTTTTCTATTTACGGGCATTTTTTCTGCAGTTTTGTTTTTTATTGTAAAGGCTTTTTTTGTTGTGATTGTGGTGATGGAGGTGGTTGAAGTTGATGTTGGAGTTGTAGCAGAGACACTACTTTTTTTAATATTGTTGGTCATAATTGGATCTATCGTAGTTTGTGTAATATTTGACGAATGAGTTGACCCAACGTCAATACTATATTTTTGTAGTATTCTGTTTTTTGCTCGTGTCTTTGAAGCCTGCAAAAATTTCACAATATAACATAATTCGTATATACCATTTAACGGTGTTGGTTTAAAGCTGTTTTTTTCTATTTAACAAGTTTCAATGCCTTTCATTCCAAATTTACATTCATTTTGGTTTTGCATGATAAATATGTGCAAAAAATTAATTAATTAAACATTAAACTAAAAAATGTTCTAAGTACATGTTTTTTCTGTATGCATATATATATATATACATATATACTCTGACTAGAATATACATAAATATATATATGTGTGTACATTATATCGATTCCATAACATTAAAATTTGATTTAAAGTTGTCCTTTTTATTATACACATACATGCACGCACGCTAAAAATTACCTTTATTTCTTCGGAAGGAAGTACTGCATTTCCTTTGGACATGTGATACTGATACAGTACCATATAAAAACATGTTGTAGCTATGAAGATTGTCAGGTACATTTTAAAGGACTTTGCTAACGCCATTTTGCTGATGCACTTTTGTAGATTATTGGTTTCGTCTTTAATTTCTATGTCGAGCGCATGTTAAGAGTAATTCTAAAACTAGTCGTCACATCATGTGTCACGAGCCATTGAATACACCTAACAGAAAGAAAAAAATACATTCGATTCTATTCATTTTTTTATTAGTATATGTAAATATTGCTTAACTAATTAAAAACTGCTGAAGCACACTGACTGGAGTACCGGACTGGAGTATCGGACTGGAGTACCGGTCTAGTACTCAATAAGTGCAACGATTATTTGTTCTGTTAAGGTAAGACAGTTCGTAAACGAACTAAGAACATGTGGTTGCGTAGAGTGTAAGTAAATACAAATGGTAACTAAAAACCAACAAGTTTGAAAACGTGAACGGATACTTCTATCTTGGATACGTTTGTAGCGCGAAGATGTAGTGGGAAAAGGACATTTACCTATACATAAAAATATAAATGATAAAGGGCTTGTGCATGTGAATCAACTTATCAATCCCGACGAAATCTGTTAACAATACTAGAAAAATAATTATGTATGCTCTCAAGTTGAACTTCAAACTTTGAAGGCAATTCTAAATAACTAGCTATGCGCTTAAGGAACTGTACCAGCACTTGCAAGTAGTATTTCTGAACAAAAATACTTAGGTCAGAAGCCCAGACAAAGTAGGTACATTTAATATGTCCACGTACGTTTAAATCTTCATTAGTTGATTATTTGCTGATATCATTAAGAGGAGATAAGGATATAATAAAACTAGAATCCGCTCAAGTCTATCTCTATTGAGTGTACAAATTAATTAAATCGAATACATTTGAAAATATTGTATTACTCTAAAAAATAAGTTGAGTCATAAAGCAATATGTACAATGCCATTATATACATACATATGTACGTACATAATGCCGTTAACACAATTTAAATTGATTAGGTTTCTTATCTTATGACCTTCTTCTATCTTTAAATTATCTCTTAACTGCATATATCAGATGACTAAAATTGTTTGATGGCGAAAATTAATTAAGTGGGTTTATATCACAAATAATGTATGAATGATAGCAAGATGTCTGATTCATATCGTCGCCACCAAAAACGGTCCACAGACAAAATTCAACAAACAAAAGTTAGTTGAATAGTTCAATGATTTCTGAGTAAGCGATTCCATTCGATTAGGACTTATCCACATATCTAGATTTGTTTCTAAGAACATAAACAATTGTCCATTATCTTCATTAGTTTATTCGTCGCTCGACCTCAAATGGAAATGTGTGGTTATTAGTCACATGAAACCTATCAAATATATATTACATATACGGATATACCGAATGTACACAAACAACTTTTTATACTATATGTATAGAAAAATGTATGTGTAATTAATGTTTCCTGTGTGATAAGAAACGATATCATGGGTATTTTTTTTTGACCATTTGGTGTGCACAACATCGGTAAGCATGTTTATCCATTGCATACGACAATATAGATATACATATACTATATTTAAATATTAATGAAAACACAACATGGGATAATTCAATAAAATGTTGAGATATATTTTATTTACTAAGAATAAAGTCTTACCTTTATGTTGTTTGTCGAACTATCTCATATTGCTTTGCAAATATTTAATAAGCTGTGCTCAATTACAGTGTATCAATATATTAAATTACGTATATTAAATGCACAGCTAAGTAACCGCAAATGTTGCAAGATCAAGACAACTCAAATAAATATTTGCAAGGTAAAGACTTAACTCACATAAATTGGTTTGTATCTACATGTACATAAATGTACATGCATGCATTTGGATATACAATACAGTTTGTTAAATCGAAACAAAAGATAAATTTGATTTCACATCTTTTTTTATGAACAAAAAAAAAAAACTACAGTAATTATACGCTTACACTAATTATTCGTATCAACTTGTAAATATTATATTGAATATTCTGCATCATTTTGTATTGTGAAATCCTTTTCAGTTTCAAAACAACAACAAACACTTTTTTAATGAGACAGGACTACGATGACGGCAACATGGTGGTTAAGCATGGATGTAAAAAAGAAGTTGATGTAGGATTTCCGCTAAAGGTAATTTTCCTATTAATACATATCTAATGATTTCACTCACGCATTTAGTAGCTGTATTTTTTTTTATTTTCTATTTATTTTCTATGTAATTACTATTATCCGATAGATTATTCAAATATTGTGTGAATAAAAAAAAACAACTTTCCCGACGACGTTTCTATGTATTTTTTCTAAGAAAAAAATGCAAATTTTGTCTTTACTTTAATATATTCGATATACAATATTTATATTTATGTATGTACATGCGTTAGTATGTATTTTGTTCACGCTAAAGATGAAGTAAAGTTTTTGTGATAAAATAAAAAATTTAAAGCGTCGGAAAAATCGTTTCCCGGTAACGACGACATCGGATGAATTCTGAATACTACTAAACTAAATAGGGCTGTGCTTTTCGTTGGAAATGTGTGCAATAATATCGGCGTGGTTGAAGTAGATATATGTATGCATGTATGTATGTTGGAATAGCCAGGCGCACTTCAAATTTCAATCCAGGCAGTGAACAACTGATTTATATTGTTTGTGTGTGTCCGAGTATGACTTGAGAAAGAGATTGCGTTCGTATATTTTGTGGGGAAAAATGCTCTTTATTCTGCTTTACAAATTGTTTTTCGTCACTAATAAAACATTACCAAGGAAAACAGCTGGGAGTAACACATGTTTCCCTTATCCGAAACACAATACACGAGGGCTTCGAGTTCCCGTCAGGGATGGTTTACATAGAGTAAACGTATACTAAATATTTTCGTCCCTGCATTGAATTATAAATACTTCAAATGAAAGTGTACATATGTACGTACATACATTTTTCTTTCACACTGCTACTTATTTATATGTGCATATGTATGTATGTATATATGTATAAGCTAAAGCTAAACAATTTTGATAAAAGGTAACTTAAATTTATTTTTTTTATCATTCATTTTCATACATTCATTCACACATGTAAGTACGTAGATAAAGCAGAATATGCATAGGAAGTGATTGTGGGCGTGATTCTACATCTGATTCTATCTGATCTTGACATCCTTCAGTGAAAGTCGTAATCAGAGATCAGATAGTAGGTACTATAGTACTTGACTTCTGGTTGTACTGCAATTTACTTCAATGGTAGGTTTCTCCGAGTATAGTCAAGTTTGAAAACTATGAGGTCTGTCGATGTTCCTATATCTTCTTTAATTTGTTTAAACGATGCATTTCCATCGTTGGTTTTGATTAAATAGTGAATATTTAGACATTTATAAGAATGAGTAATTTTATTTTTGGTTTCTGAGACGGAATCTCATAGACCTGTATTTTGAACTATGTACGGCTAGGGTTTCTTTAAAATGTAGGTATATATAAAAATAACACGGCATAATGTGCTGTCGTTGAAGTTAATGAAGAAAAAAAACAAGGTATGTCCATGCTGTCGAGTACAAACAGACGTGAACACCACAAATGACACCCCACTGTAGAAGGACCAAAATCATGCTACATTTTTTTCCAGTCTAGACATCTGCATCGGATGTATGAATGGACACTGCTGTGAACTATACGAGCTCTAGACATCGAGCGTCCAAGTCATCGCGGACGTAATACTGCTTGGTCTTGATGACTGGAAGCCGCCGGACACACTATTGAAGTAAGACGCTTAGACGCTACAATAATCACGTCAATTAAACCTTTCCTTTATTCATACATATATTAAAAAATAAACAAATGATTTGATATGTAAACATATATTATATATTTCACTTTAGTCGTATAAAAGATGAGCTTATTACTAGGGTCATACAAAAGTTACATTAAATATTTACATTAATGCATTTGTGCAAATTGTTAAGTGAAAAACGCATTATTTATTAAAAAAAAAACACGTTAAAAATGCTGCTGCTCTTATGGATCAACAAATGATATCATAATGTATCTTGTTCCATTGGTTACTCGCAATCCCTCGTGGAAATGTGTTAGTCGTCCAGGATGCATCAGCATCCATCCCATTTTAGTTGCGGTTATGGAACAATTATATCTCAAAAAATTACACCCTCCACCTTCATAATCGACATCAACACTATTTAATGCAAGGTTAACAGTATAAGTTGACGAATCATGATGTGGTCTTAAATAGGGCTGCTCATCTGGTCGATAACGAACGACAAAATTCATGAAAGAGCGTGGTGGCTGGAATTAAACAATTTCTTTTAATACACAAAAAACATAAATATTCACGCATTTTAACACCTACGTTATGGTAATATCCAATAAAAACATTCTCTTGCAACGGGCGCACATATAATTCGAGAAATTTCAGCCACAGTGGATCTAAGCCTACTTGTTTCATATGGATGTCGCGTGTTGGAACAGCTTCATATCCCCCTTCAAGTCGAGTGTCCTAGATAAGTCGATTTCGAATCGAATTTAAATACTTTAGTTTTATAAATTTATCTAGAGACAAACCTTATTGGAACCATCGGACCATTTCCCAAAGTTTTCCATAATTGCAATCATATCTTGACAGAAACGTTCTGTACCGATGCGGAACCAATACACATCGGGGCATGGTTGCAGATGTGTTATATTAGGCTTGAGTTGATCTTTGTATTCTGGATGTATATAGCGTTGCTCCCAATCCTTTTGATTTGTAAACAATGTATAGAAATCTGGACGAGCCACTGTTATGTCGAAGTTGTCGGAATTCACCAGATGTGCGTAATCTCTATCGTTTATTACATACATATACACCCCCTATGTTGTGAAATTGTTGTTGGTCTCATTCTGTGATGATTTATTATATTTTTAATTAAAACTTACCAAGTTGCGCAGATTTTCACACATGGCCATATCCGCATCGAGGTACTCATGGTCGAAACTCAATACCTTGAAAATTGATTTCTTAACCAAAAAACAACTTGAAACGTAGGGAACATTCCACATGCCACTAAAAATATATAATACATTAATGGTTTTATGTAGGTGTATTTACCTTCTATATATTCCTCATGCCACTAAAGAATACGCTTAAATTACTAGTACACTCTCCCCACTTGAGACCCTCTTTAAATAATAATTGAATTTATTTGTGTCGTGCAAATCAAATCAAAACGCCAACCCACTGCTAAACAAACTACTGGGAATAACGTACCGTAAATTTGTATAACAAAAACACTGATCAGCGAACAACACACAAAGTAATTCATAACGATAGTCAACCAAGATCCAAGACCATGCTCTCGTCGAGTGTGGGCGAAATTAGTAACAGCTTTTTAGTAGATGTGAGCTGATCGATCTGAGCTCTCTATTAGTGGTGGATACACAGTTTTTGAACATCAACATAATTGTCGATACACAACTCAAGCTAAAATTTAAGTGTGTTAAAATGAAATTCAATTTTATGATCATTATTGTTTTTGGACTACTAATATCGAACACAACTATGCAGAGTAGGTTGAGTTTTTCTATGCTTATATTCCTTAAATAATTTGTATGTTTATTATACAAATCACATGTGCAGGAACACATGGCGGAAGAGGCATATTGCGACGGAACTACACAGGAAAAAAGCCCGTCTTAATTCAACATCGGACACAAGATGCTGCTAACTACTACGATCATGAAAATGTGAGCGAATCAGGAGAAAATTATACGATAGATTAATTGATAAATAATGCATTTCTTAAAGGGTGCAAAAATAATTAAATCTTCACATTTTGAATTGGACTACACACTCGGAAGGAAGATCACATTCTTTTGCATGGCCCAAGGTAAGTTCTGTCCGTGTAAATCTATAAAATTATATTTAATTGATTTTTACAGGACAACCAAGACCAACTATTACATGGTTTAAAGATGGCGCGGAGCTATATCAACATCGCTTCTTTCAGGTTTGTATATTATATCATTGTGTCTTATCACTGCACTTGTGAAATGAATTTCCCTTTGCAGGTACACGAGTCAATGGTGGGCAATGACATTATTAAGTCAAAAATGGAAATAGATCCAACAACACAAATGGACGCAGGTGAAAAACAAGCAAAACATTTGTGCACAACATTTTCTAGATACTTAACTATCAATACAACATTTTAGGTTACTATGAATGTCAGGCGGATAATATCTATGCCATTGATCGGAGAGGCTTTCGAACAGATTACGTTATGATTAACTTTTAAGATTTATATCAACAATATTATATGCTTTTTATATTTACTGTAATACATAAAAGTATATGCCTTAATTTTGCCATCCATGTTATTTTTATCTTTGCACATTTTGATGGGACTCTTCTAACCCAACAGCAGCACAAAAGCCCACAATTGGCTCAATTATTTAATTCAGGCAATATCATTTGCGAAGACCTCTTTAGCAAAACAATAATATATATAGTATAAACATAGATGTATTTGTCAAATAAAATATTAAACTGAGCCGGAAGGGGTGATGGTTGCGTTTTAATCATAAAATAACCACCACCGTCATATGAGGAGATTTCTTTAGCATTTCGATGGAAACATTTTCACTTTGATTTTGTAGGAGTTTGGTCCGTGTAAAGATTCGCGCAGTAAATATAAAAAAAAGAAAAGAAAACGTTGACATAAACCATATACCATAGCCCGCAGAACAAACCAAAAATACAATCAGTATTTGTGCAATTTAATTTTTCTTAAGTGCCGAAATCAAATATAAGTTACAACCGTTACGATGAATCTCAGATTAGTTGCAATCTTTCTTGGAATATTATTGGTTTTGAATAATATGAGTGAAGCTAGAAGAGGCAGAACAAGGGGTCGCACCAAATCAAGAGTTTGTTTGCAGTCATTTATGTAAGGTTTCTGATAGTGTACGTTAATTATAATTCCCCCCTCATAGGTACAAATTGGTTTGCCTATTACTGGAAAATATCGAGACCCTGAATCGGATCAATATTACAACAACAATAATGTGAGAAACACTCTTTTGTTTATATTACTTTGTTTTTTAATTAAATCTTATTGGATTTTTGTTTAAGGGAGCAAAAATTTTACAAGCTTCTCACTTTGATTACGAATACGTTCTCGGGCACAAGATAGCATTTTTGTGTGTAGCTAAGGGCAATCCCAGACCGCATATTACTTGGTACAAGGATGGAACGGAAATTTTTCAACATCTGTATATGCACGTACGTAGTGCTCTTGATCTACATTTCGGATACGTGTACTCAAAAATTGGTTTATTTTTAGGTTCATGAATGGCGTATAGGCGAGGATAAAGTTAAGTCGAAAATTGAAATCGATCCAGCCACTCAAATGGATGCAGGCGTTTATGAATGCACAGCTGATAATATGTATTCAATAGATCGTCGAAGTTTTAAAACAGATTTTTCAATCGCTTTCGATTAGAATTCCTCTTTGGAATTTCTTTAATTATTATTTTTTAAATGATAGCTGTGCTCAAGCGGCAGAAGTAGAACCGCATATATATGATTCGATGAAAAAGAATGGATGAGAAATCGTTTATGTAATTGTTCACAAAATTAAGTGAAAAGTGTGAATTGTTTAAGAAAATACTTGTCCCGATTGCCTTTTACTTAGAATTTCTGAAATAAATGTTGGTTCAAAAGGAAATGAAAATTATATCTTACACAATGTTTCCCTTGACTATATCCACATAGTCGTGCGAACGTGCATAGTATCCATCATCGGACAATGCTCCCCAAAAGTTACTCCATAATTCGTTGTCTCTGGTTATTACAGGCGATATGAAATTTCTTGAATAAAAGATGATAGAAAATATCTTAAATCATCCGACTAATTTCTGTCTATTAATGCATTGGCTTACAGATTGTATGTCAATAAATTTCTCAACAAGCCGGGATCGTCTATATGGACTTCAGCATCAACTGAGAATAAGTAATCGCTTCCCTTGAGAGATGATTGTTTACTGAAAATATGCATGAATTTATTATAGAAGCGAATTGCTTTTGAATATACGCTTATTTCAATTTGTACTCACACTGCTAGTTTCCTTGCTGTACGTTCATCAATTTCATCAGTGGACACTACTAGTTTTGCCGTCAGATATTCCTTCTCGTGGTTCACAAAGAATGATTTAGATAGCTCATCATGAAATTCGACCTTTATATATAAAAATAATCTTTATAAAATCGAACAACAGATACGCTTAAATTGATTGACTTACTCCGCTATAGATGTATAAATGGATCTTTTCTTTCGGATAGTTTATGTTTAAGATTTTCTGTAGAAATTCTTCAAAGAAAGGCACAGGCTTGGTTGCTATGACTGCCAGAGAAATAATCGGGAGATTTTCTTCCTAGAATTGCAAATATTTTATTAATCTAAATTGGCAGCATATGTTTGTTTCGAATGCCCTTACATCATATGTCACTCTTAACTCTTCGCAAATTAAACATTTTTCATTATATGTACCACCCAAATAATTTCCAAATGCATTCAGTTTTATTTTACTTGGCCCATTGCCATGAATCACACTAGGTGTTGTTAAGAAGTCAATGTTTTGAAGAACACCAGCTCCAGTGTTTACGTTTATATCTAATTTTACATCATCAACAGCACCGTTTAAATTTTGAAATAACTTCGATTCGGTGTCGAGCTTTATTCCAAGATATTCCCTCAGTACTGGGTCCAAAAATAATTTTGTGTAAAAGAGTTGATCGTCTTCAGTATCGTCAACCGGCGATTCAATCAATTCATACACATTCCGGGCGTAACCTTTTAATAAGGATTAATAAATATTAATAAAGCTGAATGAGGTCATGTTTATGTTTTTTTTTTTTTACTTACCCATAAATATTCCAGAATTTAAGAAACGAGATGCTTTTAATGACACTGCTGGATATTCCTTTGCCAGATTCTTGTCAGGCCAACAAAATTTCTCTGCTGAAAAGACTATTTTTGCATCCAACTCCTTGAACTTCTTAAGAATCTCTTTGGAATCGGATGTTATAATAACATCATAGCTGAAATTAACATATTTTTTTTTTTGTCAGCACAGCAGTTTTGTCATTGCTCATCAAATTCTAATTCTGTTTGAGGCTCGAAATGTCAATCCATGGTCCATGGCATTGTAGATATATTGATCATGTTATTAATGTACGTAAATATTAAAGAATGCAAGCACTGGCATGATTAGCTCACAAGCTCTGTAAATAGAGATTACATCTGCAGCCGAATGCGACTGCCCACGCTTCCGGAAACTCAGTGTGTGTAAATTGCTCAATTGCTTCAATTTTAGCTGATAACAAGAGGCTATCTGGTACATGTCTGATGCATATTACATTTGTCACGAAAAATGTCATATTGCGACAGACATCGAAAACGATTGCCTTCTGCTAATGATTGCATTTCGTTTTCTATTCATTTAAAAACTTGAACCGGCCGAAAAAGTGCTAAATCTCTTCATTTTCTAAATATACCTGTCAGTGAACATAACAATAGTATTATTGTCGTCTTTTAGTGGTGCTAAGGCCTCCCGTAGAAGATTGATCTTGTAGCCACCTCCGGGTCCTTCCATATTTCCACCCTTCCATTCTGAGCCTAAGCCAAGAGTTGTAACCTAAAAGGAAGATTGAATATTAGTTTTATACACGAGAAGATTGCGAAACAAAGTCATATTAAAATAGTTTCTTATCTCTTTAGTTCATATTATATTTGTGTCACAGTTCTAGAAACAATTCAGTAACCAGAAGCATAAGAAGACCATGTTACAGATAAGAATTTGAATAATCTACCCTCTCATGCAGGTCAGCCTGTTGAAATTTATTATCTATTTCACTCAAATTTTGGGTTTAATAAAATGTATTTACACATTTTTTTTGCAAATTTATGAAGTGTCTTTTAATTCTCAGGAAGTATATGCATACATATAGAGCACAGAAGCTGTATACGCACATGAGTATTTTAAAATACTCAAAATGTAAATGTAGATTGCACATAGGCCGGAAATGAGTTAATATTCACCAGATGTTAAGCACGTCATCTGGCAAATCATATGTTTCAGAAATCAGATTTTGTTTTGTATACATGAATGTTTTAATGTTTACACGCAGCATTCGGCTTTCCGAAGGTGTGATATAGAAATAGTGAAAAAATGAATTTACATATTTTGTTTTGAAGAAAAAAGGTCAAAGATCTCATTAATCCTTAAACTCGTTTACCGGCATCTCTATTGAAGCACAACCAATACCGAATACATTATGAACTCTCTTTCAAAACTAATATTACGTGTAATACTAAGAATTATCAATAACTTACATCAATGCCGTAAAATTTAGCTGATCGCATGAAACGAAGATATCCATCAGTTTGTTCGGTAGCAACAGTGAATGCAACTATTTGATCTGGAAGAAGGAAAAAAATACACATATGTACACACATATATAAGAAATCATATTTCAGTTTCAGTTCTCCTTGTGAAATGCCGGGAATATTATACACACAAATGTACATACATACAATATGTTTACGACAAGCACAAGCCATATATATTTCAATTCAATTTTGAGGCATGCCGCAAACAAATTTAGATGAGATCATAAGGTTAAATGTTCTAATCAAGCCATTGTTTGACATTATTTAGTTTTTTTTTTACATTAAATGCATCATACATATCAACAGTCATAAAAATAGATTTTGTTTATGTTACAAACAGTATTTTTGTACTTTGTGTAAATGGGTTCATAAAAATGCACATATGCATGTACATAAGAATTTACTTACCCGATTTTGTTTCCTTCGAATCGCATAGTTGACATATTGCAACCACAACGGAGCAATATGCAATTAATTTGAAAATAATGTTCTTACACATATTTAATTTAAAATATAAAAACCGAAAACTTGGCACAAATATTTAACATAAAAAAAAACTTATTATATTATCATGGTAGCGCTCCCCGTATGATACAAACTCGACGAACTCGCACACTCAATTGAATTCAAGAAATCCAAATTGACACTATTTGTCAAAGAAAACTCATTCCGATTAGCTGTTATTTTGTAGTGGTTTTGCTGAGAATCACTCAAAGAACAATTCGAGTTCCCCTATCAACCGGTAGATAGCAGTAGCAACGTTGAAGAACAATTATGTGCCTAAAAATAGCTTACATAATATGAAATGCGCCTAAGACTTCTGACGGGCCCTAGAATAGTCGTTGGTCAAAAAAGAGGTACTAATCAAAAATTCGAATACTGCACTCTGCAGTCAATGTTATATAAGGAAAATATATATGTATTAGATACATGGAAGTAATATCAATACGAATTCAATTCTGATCTGTCGTACTGCACGAGTCCGATCATATTGATCCAATGCAACAACAGTTATCCGAACAAAAAGGAAATTCGATTATAGCCAATTGTTATTAATTTTCTGCATCAGTTACCTTGTTTACTGACCTGCAGAATTTGCAGCCAATTTGGCTTTCACTACTATTGCTTGTAGTGAAAGTCAAATTGAAAATATGCCGTATTGGTAAACTATAGTCACATATATAGCATTTCACAGTACATATTTCCCTTTTCTGGAGATGAAAACATGTTACATAAATATATATAGTACATATATAAAACATGAAAGTACAATATATCTGTAGATCGATAATATTTTCCTTCTCTATGGTGAGCCCATGGACATAGACAGTCCGGAGAAAAAATGGAACTTTTGCGTAATTGTTAAATCCAATTAACTAATTGTATTATGGAAAATTTACAATTTCTCTGCCTTGGCCAAATGTTTGGTACGTAAATTTAGTTCACTTTTATACATTGAACAAGCTGCACCTAGGTGAAAAAGTATCAAAATTTAAGAAGCTCTAGAAAATTTGGTAGTGTTTTCAAAATGCCAAAAGACGATCCGGAAACAGCCGCTCTTAAGCAAGAGATTAATGATATGATAGCAAAATTCAAGGTGGGAACATCACATTAATATGATCGAATTGTTAAATTGAAGGGCACACGAATTTTGATAGGATGCGCAAAAGGCACAGGCTGACTGTACACTTGGGGAAAAGTGTTCTGACATGGCAGATATACCAAAAATTAGACTGCAATCCAAAAAAGTTCTAAAAGGCCACATAAATAAAGTAAATTCAGTTCATTTTGCTGGTGATAATAGACACTGCGTGACGGGCTCTCTAGACGGCAAGCTGATCATTTGGGACACATGGACTGGAAATAAAGTGCAAGTCAGTATGCGTCCGTATATTTAATTATGTACCGTTAATAAATTGTGACCCGTTTAGGTAATACCACTTCGGTCAGCATGGGTTATGACCGTGGCATTCTCACCATCCGGAAATTTCGTTGCTTGTGGTGGTATGGACAACCAGTGCACAGTATATGATGTAAATAATCGTGATGCATCCGGCGTTGCAAAAATGACAAGAGAACTGCTGGGTTATGAAGGGTTTTTAAGTTCTTGTCGGTTTCTGGACGACAATACGCTAATAACTGGCTCCGGAGACATGAAGATGTTAGCATAAGAAAATCTTGAAACATATTCATCCTACTTTATTATTATTTGTATTAGCTGCCACTGGGATCTTGAAAAAGGTGTCAAAACTATGGACTTTAATGGACATGCTGGTGATATTGCTTCGATATCCCTTTCTCCTGATATGAATACCTATATTACCGGTTCTGTGGATAAAACAGCAAAACTTTGGGATGTCCGTGAGGAAAAACATAAGCAAATGTTCTTTGGACACGAAATGGATGTTAATTCTGTTTGCGTGAGTTCCCAAAATTGATGTACTTATTTTAAATTTGAATTTTCATAAAATTGTATACTTTTAGTATCACAACAGTGGATATGCTTTCGCTACTGGATCGGAGGACCAAACAGCCCGCTTATACGACATTCGCTCTGATCAACAAATTGGCCACTACGAGCCACCAAATAAAAACACTGGTTTCACATCTTGCGGTAATGAATGCTTAATCAGGATAACATATGTACAATGGGGCTTACTTTGAAATAATTTTCAGCTTTGTCCTATAGCGGAAGGTATATAATTTGTGGAGCGGTAGATGGCAATATCCATGCATGGGATACGATGAAATTAGTTCACAATGGTACAGGATTCAAATTATGTTATGGCAGACACAAAAACAAAATTTCTTCTCTTTCAGGAATGTTAACGGGCCATGAAAACCGAATTACATGCATTGCAATGACACCAAATGGGATGGCCTTGGCTTCAACTAGCTGGGACCAGCATTGCCGTGTCTGGGTCTAGATCGCAACTTGTTCGCTAACAACAAAATAATATATTTTTTTCTCGAAAACATTATACAAGGATATTTGAGCATTGAAGTAAAATGAGAACATTACTATATATTTGTCTATTTTATTATTCTCGATATACATTTATGTAGGTACATATTTGCAGAAAAAAAAACCCCCCAATTCCACAATTTGTTTATGCTTAATACATTGCCAGAATTTTTACAAGATCTCTATTCAAGTATTTATTTGTCCAATCATTTTCCGGATTGTCCAAGTGATTGTCGAAATCTACTATATCCTTCATAGCACCTCGCTTTAAAAGCGCCGATACAGCGTCTAATGTGGCCTCTGTGTTAGCTAAAGTAAATGCTGCTTTGTTCCATCGTCCTTCCAAACACGAAAACACCTTTATAGCAGGCTTCTCCGCTGAATAACAAACAAACTTATTGTCGATAACAATAAGAGAAGCCTGTTTAAAGTTTTCCTGTATTTTATCGGCAATTTTTATAGTTGGCATTTTCTCCACAGATGCCTCGTAAAAGTTTTCTGATGCCGCATAGTAACCAGCTACGATAAGTCCTTCACTGTCTGCCATTGCTTCAATCTATAAAATTCCATCGTTTACAGATAATCTTTAAAGTTATTTTGTGTCTATTACCTGAGTAAGAGCTATTTCGGCCATTGGTGCGACGTATAGGCACTGATGAAAAAGAGGAACCGCGTCGACGATTTGCACCGTCTCATTGCGACCAGTTGTGTTCTTATCAGCAAGTAAGATCCCATTAATTGCACAGTGCGGATATTTGGCTGCATGGAAAACCATTTTAACGTAGGCCTTTTCAGAAATTTTATATTCTCCCATGTTTTATTAAATTAATTAGCAATTCACTATATCACTCTAATTCAACACAGTTGTGATTGATTTCAATTTGACATGAATCAATGAAGACTGACACTGACAAGTGCGGTGTTGGGTACTGGCAGCCGGTAGGGTAGTGTTAGTTCCGTAAAATCAGGCGCCCTCTGGTGATACATTGGGTCTCTTGTCGCCTGTGGACTTGGGGGTAGGTTCAAAAAAACACATTTTTTCATATGTTCCACAAGTGAATTCCGAATCGTTATTTAACGACATTTTTAGTTAATAAAAGGAGGAAAACATTTTCTTAATATAACTGAAATGAATGCAGGAAACGATTAACGCAGGCACACATTAGTTTACATGAATTATATATATATACGCATAAGCAACCCATCATACACGCCCGTGAAGATGATATCTGCCCAAAAGGAGTGGCTACCATCTGACTCATTGCGGTCGCGCAATTTCACAGATTCGTCCTTTTATCACATCAGTTATACATCCAACTGGCGACTCATCTTAATCATAAGCATTCGCGAATAATAAAAGAAAAAATTAATATGTACATCTGTATTCGTACCTATCTATATTCGTTATATATTCCTGTAAGTTTTAGTGGATGACGAACCAACTGATTTATAGATTCGTGAGTATGTATATGGGTACTTACATATGTCAGTATTAGCTTCGTGCGTGCACGTCATTCTGCAATTGCAGCTTATAGTTGTCACATTAAGAGTACAATTGTTTGTCCATTCCTCTCTAAGAGAGCAGCTATGACGTATTTTTGGTAGACAGGCCCCCTTTCTGAGGCCTGATTGCAGAAGAACGCTGTCGTGGTTGAAAGTACGAAAATTATGAAATATTCGCAAAAAATTTCGTGTTTTCATCGCTGTTGTATGACTACATGGTTATATAGCTATGTGCATGACGAAAACGATTGTAGCACTAAATACTTTTTTGTTGTCCTCTACGATGTATTGGCATACTGATTAAAGTGATACAGTAAAAGTGATTGTTTCAATTCACAAACATGTACAATAAGTGATTTGTGAACGATTATCTAAAGGAAATACCGACCGCAGTTGCAATCTCTTATCTGATAGTGATAACACATATTTAACGTACTACGATACGGTATGTACGTACATAAACTTAAACGATTATATTCTCAATCTCATAAGCTTTCTGCAGCTATTAAAATCAAACACACACAACCCGAGCTAGAACTTGAATTTGAGCAAATTTGGCTGATTGAATGAATGTGTCTTCTAAATGGCTCCCCGTATCAGACAGCATTTGCGAGTTGCGAAGTGAAAACGCTACGACAATTTGATATTGAATCAGTAGTATCACAGCTGCTGTGCTGTGCGGAAATATATTTTGTTGGCTCAACCTTAGAGTGCTTAAAGTGTAATATATGACAATCTTCTGCGAGAATATAAATATATATATATAAAAAAAAACGATCCATCATACAAATAGTATTTTACGTGGGAATTATCTCCAAGTGGTATCCGAGCAGATTATCAAAGTAAACAAGACGTTTACTTACAAATTGAAACATTACGTTTTTAAATAAAAGGTATGTACAGATGTACAGGTGTTAATGTATTGTACATTTATTCAAAAATCTTAAAGCACTAGACAGACATTACTTTAAAGTAAAGTTACTGTCGTAGTAATTTCGTGAGAGTGTGATTAAATTGAATTGTCTTATTTTAGTTATATATATTTATACATGATATATATTTTTCCATTTCCATAGAAAATGAAATTAATTGTTGACTAATCCAAAAGATAACTTCATAGCGCAAAAATTTAAAAGTTTTATTGCCAATTCATCGAAATGTTTTGTATGCGTTTTAAGCGTTTTTCCGTTGTAGTTGATCATGTATTCAATTCAAAATCTCATTGACTTATAGACGTACATACATATGAACACATACGACTTTTGAATTTTAAATATAATTTCAAGGTATAGATTAACTTTCGTAGGAAACTAGCTTTTACGCGAGTTGCAAATCTAAGAAAATAAAAAAAATGTTAAAGTGCTGCTACATCTACGTATGTATAAAATACTTCCCCGTCAATAAAAGGCCACAAGTACAAATCACACGTTCATATAAACAGCAACAACATATATTGAATACTTTTTGGTAATGCAAAATATGAATACTAAATAAATACTATATATATAATAACGTTTTAATAAACTTAAATTGCAGACGCTGTAAGAAGGGTTGATAATAAAACAAAGTTAAATATTGTTAGAGAGTATTTGTACTTACAAGTGAATGAGTCATATCTCAAAGATGTCTGTGACTGTAAACTGTTCTGAAACATATATGTATCTTTAATAACTTGCTATATATTAGAAAGAAATGAATGAGTTTACTTAAATGGGTCCTACTCTCTGCTTTGATGTATCAATACTTCTTTTAAAAGTTAGTCATAACGATGTAATGATGTGTACTTCCCTGCATCTAGCTTGGAACTTAAGTATGCGAAATGAGACTGAAAAATATTTAAGGCTTGACCGTACTCAAAAGCGAAATTGAAACATCACACTTGACAGACATGTAACATTGTCCCTGTGTACAATTATAAAACATAATGACTTCCCAAAGTAAATAAGTACTCGTTTGAGTAACGCCCATATTATAGCGATGAAAAATTACGTACCAAAGCCAGGAGCTGGAGCTAATTACTTGATCGCTAATTAATTTCAACATCTACTTTTTTTTCAAGGTGTCAAATTTGTCTAATCTGTTGAACTAGTGTATTTATATCTAACCAAACAAATTACATCGTATGGTTCTCAGGGCTTGTGATCTAAAACAAATACGTCATAAACCGATTTCCTTAACAAACATTTATATGGAGTCATATTTGTTAAGGTTTGTATAATTTATCAGTAGATTTGTGCATTCTGAGTACCTACTGATAAAAGTTTTGAGAAATTATATAATACTGATTGGATGTTACATGTTTTATCGATCTAATTCAAATAGGATTAGTAACCGATAATCAAAAATGAATTGTACCAATGCTAGATTGTACGAGCAATTCAAACGAATCTCAAAGCATCTCAAAGTTCAAACATTTAATCAGTTTTCCTTCAAAGTGATAACACAGTTTTAGCATTATTGATAAGTTTCATTGAATCTCAAAGGAATGAAATAAGACTTGATTTCAAAAGCGGGCCTTGTAAAATCGAGATCAAACTCAGTTTACGAGTTGTAATCAGCTTAAAACGAAAATAAGCCAACAAATAATAGCATTGCGGAAGAAACCAGAAATATGTAAGTAAATATTGGTTTAACTTTAAATGCCAGGTGTTGATTTCAACGTTTCAATGCGAAATTTAATGCAATCACCTAAGGTAATCATGAAAAAGCCCCTCGCTCAGCTGTTTTTATTACGTGTATAAATCTGCACACGTACATTTAAAATAGCACTCACATTCAATTTATATCTGCATTTTAAAAACATACAAAATGATGTTATTAGCCGCTTACATGGCATTGGTTTCTGAATGTTCACCTTTCTTTGAAGACCTCTAGTGCGCACGTATTGCGAGGTGTTCATACAACGAGAGAGTAGCCTTATTTCATTAGAATATTGCAAACATTTTAATGAGTCTCGCACTGTTGAGCATGCATGTATGTATGTATGTATGGCAAGTGCACTGTGCCAACCATGAATTGATTTCAATTGAAAAATGAACCGACGCTGATTTAGCTCAATTCGCATTCCGTACAATATCATATTGAACCTTAAATATGACTAAATCTAGGTATAGTTGCTTGCAATGGAATTCTACTAGCAAATGACTTTGAACTTGCAATGAGTGCAAAGCGTAGACTGAAAGTTAATTAAAAATCAATGACTTTATTGTACGCAAACAGATATGAATGACGTGCCTCCTATTTCCATCTAATCATATTGAAGATCGATTTTCCTTATCTTCGGATGTTTTTGTTTTGTCAGTACGAGCGGAATTCACGTTGATGAAATACTTGGAAGAACAATGATTTAATGGTTGCGTTGGGTGTGAATTACCCTACATGTACGCTAAGGCACGTGTGTCACTGGAAAGTACAAACCCACACACATATGTATGTAAATACCTCAAACATTTTATTCATAAAACCTATGACGCCTTCGGAGATAGAAATGCGATGCCGTTTTTAGGTTGTGAATATGGATGTGTTTACACGCATATTTATGTTCTTATGTCATATGCATTTGATACATTAATTCACTTAGTCAGAAGGTAAACTCTACTATAAAAAAAACAGTAATGAGTTTGAAGACTTCAATCGAAATTTAAATGATTCAACAACAAAAATCCCAGCGTTTGTTTGGTTTTTTTTTTTGTTACGAAAGCTGATGGTGAGACCGGTTTCAGTGAATTAAGTTTAAAGAATGCTTAACATTGTATATAGAATTTTGAGAATGAATGTCTTACCCCGATCCCGAATCATTTGTATCCTTTAATTATTTTAATACAAAAGGAATATTAATATAAAAGAGGAATTCTCTAAAATATTTGCTTAACATAATCTACTTTAAACGTAAACATTTCTAAATACGGGCATGTGTACTTTAACAATGGACTACAATTATTTTGTTTACTTTTATCTCGCGAATACATACATCCTTGTACATCCCCTACGCTTATATGTACGAATGTATAGTTATGCCCTTGAAATGAATCTTTAGTGTTGAATCAATGGTTGATTACGTGGATGCAAGTGACGTCAGGCTGGAAAATCTTCCCATGGCGCTATTTTCCTGCATTTAATTGCAAATACATTTTATATTTTGAAGGCAATAATCAAACGAATGTCGTTGTAAAGATCAGTCAGTCAAGTAGTCAGTTCTTGCATTTCTTTAACAATGCAGATGCTATAAACGCCCAAGAGCCTGTAATAATTTATCAAAATTGTTGCTTTCCAAATGTACAAGTCTTAAATCTGACGGATCTAAATTGCCTAATTTTTCAGTATCTTATCAAGTTTTTGATAAACTAAATAGGGCAAAGCTTTTGACATATGAAGGATCACAATATGAGCCGGTATATGATTATTTATTGATAAAGTGTACATACTACATGCCATCAGTGTTCAGATTAAAGTGCAAAATACTAATCAGTCAAATGTTTCGCTCAATTATACGGGCAATATTGCAATATATGCAAATAAAAATATTTATATATACGCACGTATGTAAATAAATAATGGTACTAAGATTAATAATAAATGTTGTTTTGTGCTTTCGCTTGCATTAACAATGACAGAACTTAATGTGCGAATTTAAAATGGTGAAACGTCTTAATATATTTTAATTGATAGGTATGTGTTAATTTCAGAGTGATAATTTTAGTTGAGCCATTTCATAGTGCCACGCTAGTTTAGACACTACATTATCGTTAAACACGCATTTTGGAGGTATATTTTGCATTAATATTGCGGCATAGATACGTACATATATACTATATTTATTTATATATATACATTTTAGTACAACAATTGACTTTCCCTTATCGTATTCTGCAGCTTTATACAATATTTAAAAAAAAAATTGAATGATCACTGAAGCCGGTCGGCGGTACAATTATGTTATTTCCTGCTTAAATTAGTAAATAAAAGGAAGTAGATAATACATCTTCATGATTGTTAACTTGCCAGATTGCGTATGTTATTTGCACACGTCATTCGTACCAGTTTAGATATGTATATATGTATGCTATAGTCAAACGAAATCACAAACATGATGTGTCATAAAACTTTTTATTTGAATTCATCGTAAATAGTGTTATGAGGGTTAGTTTGAATGTTATTCAGAAGGATAGAGGAAAAACAGACAACAAAAGCAAAAACAAAAGCATCTACGAAAACATCCGTGATGGCTTTTTTGTACAAACAAAAACGTATACAATGTACAGATTCAAGGTCAATTAATATCGTATATGTAATAACGAATGTTTTCCTCAACAACTATTTTAACAAAACAATTTTGTACAAAATAACCACAGATACGTTTTTCTATTCGAAAACAAATGTTTCTTGGGATAACGAAATAACATAGTTAGAAGTACAGTAATGTAAGTACATTTAAAATGTTGATGATAGCCTATCATCTGCTCTATTATTATGTAGATGGCATTTAAAGCGGTCGAATGCATTTCAATGTTAGATAACCGGCTTTAAGCAAACTGTTTAAGAAGAGTGTTTTGTACTGGAAAGCTGTTTTTTTTCTCCCATTAAGGGAGAGTTTCTGTTAGTTCTCTATGTGTCCAAGAAATTTTCTTCACCTGAGTTTTCCTCTCTTTACACTCATTTTCTCTCTGGCTGTATGACGGGCCTGCTATGTAATTATTGATTTCGAAGTGGGGGCGGGTATTAATGTCGTCACGATGTGCTACCTATTAAATTTCAGTAACACAACTACATGACCTGCGGTTATAGAGATTTTGGTGGCTATTGCATTGATTTAAATTGACTGCGTACTTAAATTAAATTTCATTGTATGTACTATGTACCAAGTGGAATATTTTAAGAGACCTATTACTCGCCCGACTTGTTTCAACTGTTACATCTCTTTTATGTCCACTCTTCATACATAGCTCCGTTATTGAGTTGAAGAAAAATCAGAAAACATGTATGCACATTTTCATGCGTGTAATAAATAGTTCTTCGCCGCCTGGAGAAGCAGCTCTTTATTTGTCGATGCGTGATTGTAAAAGAAAAAGAAAAAGAATAGAAACAATTTCTCTGTGATAACAGTGCTAAATTTGTAACTTGATGTCAATTGTTCTATTTATTAAAGTTGAAAGTGGATTGTGTTTAAAACCTTGTATTCGTTGTATGACATTAAGGGACGAATTCAAAGTCAAATCTATCTGAGCATGCCCCAAAATTTTGGAAGGATTTCCTATTCGTCCCTCCTTTTTTCCTTGCAGCAATAACATTCGAAGGGCATTCGGTAAATTCTTATTCGCGACATTCTTTCATTCAGTGGATATTACAAAAATAGGCTTGCAGAGCCGTAGATTCGCTTTTGCTTTACGAACGTTTATTTTTTGAAATCGACTAATTTTGCTGTCTCTTATCTGTTATATGTTTGTTTATTATATGGTGTAAAAATACATAATTATTCCACAAATAAAAACTAACAAAAAGAACACAGTATGTCGGAAAAAAAAATTGTAATAAGCACTGAGGAGAACTCTCGGCTTCTTGAAACATCTGTAAATCCAGAGACTTATGGATCACAACAACCGGTAAATTTTGTTTTCAGTTAAATACGTACATTTGTATGTACATACATAAATTGTAACGAATTGCATTATAACTTGTTACACCAAACAAGTTTTAAGGAAAACCGGAGTGAAGGAACGCAATTTCAACGTAGGATGTGGCATTTTCTGTAAAACCTATACAAATGTTATTGTAAATGTACTTGATATTTGAAGGTCATTCCAAAATATTAACGAAGAAGAACTAGAAGGTGAAATTTTGAGGGAAAAAAATAAATCAACTTCAAGACTATTAGGGAAATTGAATAATTTGATCCACTTTTTGATCAGTGGTCATTAATACAATTTGGACGAATGAAGATTATATGTACATACATACATACATATGTTGTTAAACGTCTGAAAATTAAAATTAGTGGAGCATGAAAATACGAGAACTACGAATTGTGACTGTCCCAAATAAGTGTAGGATTTTTAAATCATTGGGAGCTTGGATGGATAGTATGTATAATGGTTTGGGAAGTTACTTCATGTACAGTTGCAAAAATGAAAGCGTAATATCATTTTGACCTTGAATATGTTTCTTTTGCAATTAAGAATTTAGCCACGTATGGCAGCACGGTTGGCTGTATCCTTAACTTGTTATACCTTGAAATTTATTTAATTAAAAGTGAATGTGCGGGATTATCATACATCCATAGACATATCCATACAAACTCACGTTAAGTAACATACAACGTTTTCACTTGATGCAGTTGTCACCTTTCAACAGATATAAATGCGCAGTGTGAATTACACTACTGTGGACGTAAGTTTAATGACCCACAAATGCACATATGTACATTTTTGTACGAATTCATGTATGGATGTGTGTGTACATAAAGTATGTGTATATTTAGAAAAGACAAGTCCAGAGAAAACGTATAAGCTAAATATTAATTCGATAATGACTTATAATAAATATATGTTGTACCATTATTGAAATTTGCATTGAATAACGATAAATAAGTATCGTCTGACAAATATAAAGATGCATCAAAAATATAATGTACATCTGGATGTGAATAACAGAATCCAATTTCGTATGTATATAAGTGATAATGGCAGTTGCATTGAGAGGGTATGAGATACACATGCATATGTGACGTACGAAATGTTCGCGCTTTAGCGTCTAATTGAAGAGTATGAAATGCAGTAGTACTAATCGACTGTATAACTAGGTATTTTAAAGTGTGAATTCACTGGGATTTTTTCGAAAGTCTTAATTATCTGCAGTAGATTACGGTCATTGAAAACAGATTATTTTTATATAAGACATATGTATGCCTCAGGTACAATACCAATCTTTATTGAAATGATAAAACCCCAAGGCCCTGCAGATATGATAGCCAATAACATCTTGCATGAAAAGACAAACGATTCAACTAAACTTTAAAGGAATGTCTTTGTGTCGATTTTCTAGAGTTTTATATAATCTTTATTAGTAATAATTATATAATGAATATTAATCACATTTATTCTTATTTTATAGGAACAAGACAACCTTTTAACCATGGTGAACGGGGAGTATAAAATGAAAACTTTTCCGCAATATATTGCGGCACTAGCGGCTGCTGGTGGAGCATTGGCCGCTGGTGTTCTTCTGGGCTGGACATCACCAGCGCAGAGTGAATTGGTTGGAAAAGATTATAAATTCCCGATAAGCGACGAACAATTTTCATGGATAGGCTCGGCAATGACTTTAGGTGCTGCGTGTGTTTGCATTCCAATTGGTTTCCTAATCAGTATTATTGGTCGCAAATTGACTATGCTACTATTGGTCTTGCCATTTACACTCGGTTGGGCTCTTCTTATCTGGGCGACAAATGTTGAAATGATGTATGCCGCCCGATTTATCCTTGGTATATCAGGAGGAGCATTTTGTGTTACTGCTCCCATGTACACAGGAGAAATTGCTCATAAAGATATTCGAGGCACTTTGGGCAGTTTCTTTCAACTTATGATCACGATTGGCATACTTTTTATATACGCTTTGGGTGCAGGACTCAATGTATTTTGGATGAGCATAGTATCAGGATGCATACCAATCGCTTTTGGCATCATATTTTCGTTTATGCCTGAGACACCAACTTACCTGGTAGGTTTAGCAGCAATATTTAAATAGCAAGTATCGTACAATCGTATAAATAATTAAATACTCGTAGGTGAGCAAAGGAAAGAATGAGAGTGCCATTAAGTCAATCGAATGGCTTCGAGGTAGTGAATACAACTACACATCAGAATTGGAAGAACTTAAAGAGGTGGACGCAAAAATAAAGGAGAATCCCGTTTCGATTGGAGCTGCTTTAACACGAAAAGTCACTATTAAGGCGCTAGCCATTAGCTTGGGACTTATGTTTTTCCAACAACTAAGTGGAATCAATGCAGTCATATTCTACACAAATGATATATTCAGGGTAATGATATATTTTTATAAGTTTTCCTTAAAATATAATCTAATCATATTTTATATACTAGGATGCCAAAACCGGAATCGACGAAAACCTTTCGACCATTGTAGTAGGGATCATGCAAGTGATTGCTACTTTTGTTTCTGTGATGGTTGTTGACAAGCTAGGACGTCGCCTACTTTTATTAGCTTCTGCTATCGTTATGGCTATTGCAACAGTATTGATGGGAGTATACTTCTTTATGCAGGATAAGGATCAAGCATCAGTTGACAACCTTGGATGGTTGCCTGTAGTATGTTTGTGCGTGTTTATCGTTATGTTTTCCATTGGCTTTGGACCGGTTCCATGGCTGATGATGGGTGAACTGTTTGCCTCAGACATTAAGGGTGTAGCTGGATCAATTGCAGGAACGTCGAATTGGGTATTGGCCTTTATTGTTACAAAAACATTTACTAATCTCAACAAAGCAATGGGCTCTGGACCGACATTCTGGTTATTCTCCGGGATAACGTTTGTTGGAGCTGCTTTCGTTTTCTTCTTTGTACCCGAAACTAAGGGGAAATCCTTGAATGAAATTCAACAGCTATTAGAAGGAAAAACTGAACAAAACTCAACACAATCTGAAAAGTAATTACGGAAAATCCTTCCGAAAAGTAAAATTTGTTACATATGTATGTCCTCCGTCGCCATTCACATTTTGTATTTTATATTATTACGTATGTATGTATGTATTTTTTACACATTAATTTTTTTTAGTCTCTAGCTCCCATGACTTTTAGTCAGTTGTTACTGTTTTTGTTTTTTCTAATTTCTGAAGACGAGTAAGGTTATGTTTAGAACGATAGAACATTGATACATTCAGCTCGTGAGAGACATTTGCGAGTTTAAAACTTTTAAGACTGAGAGTCAAAATGATAAGTATTTTCCCTCAATGTATACAAAACATATTACTAAAGGCATTTAAAACCGAAATTCCAGACACCCCGAAATATGTGCATTTATTAACCGAAACACCGATCACACATACATAAATAAATAAAACGCTGTTTTACGCGGTGTTAAAAATTTAAAAACGTTCTTACAGGCAATACTTGAGGCAAAAACAAAATCCAACATTATACATATATCCTTCTAAACATTTATCATTTAGTTATTTAATTTTTTAACGTTCAATGTCAAATCTGGCACCGTGTTGTGCAAAATGGCATGGTTCTTGTCTAAGACAAGATGTGTTATTATATGTACGTACAGTGTAATTAAATTTAGTAACATTATTTTAATATGTTTTTTTAGCTGTTAAGTAGAAATGTTAAATAAATATAATTTTAAATAATAGTGGTTCAATGCGCATATATTTTTTGCTTGGGTTAAATAATTTCTTATTATTTTGTTTTTTTATTTATTGACTGAGGGTAGGTGCGATTTTATTTCATGTTAGCTACAAAATATATTAAGAGAGCAATGTACGTATTTACCTACAAGAAAATAAGAATACCTAACAATTTTGTATGTGGCATTTACAAAATGTGCAATAATTAAAAAAAGTATGCATCCCATCTGTTTTATAGTTTCAATAAATACATATATTTACATTTATATGAATATATATATATATACATAAATACAAAGCATTTGAAAAAAATAAAAAAAAATATTTTGTGGTATTAGATTTATATTTAACTCAGAAATGTGCTTAATAAAGAACACACTTAACACAATTTCATGCATGAATTTCACTATCGATTCACTTCGCCTGGTTTTCCATGGTTATAGGTGGCAGGAAACATAAGGATCGCCTAAGAGAGAAACGACCCCGATTCGCTCCGATTTCAAGGCCGATAACCTACTTAGAGGCAAGCCAAGGTACATGTAATTTATTGTATGTACCGAGATAGGAGCACAATATTTAGTTTTGACGAATGTTGACATTCCTTCTAAGGTCATCGTGTTGTGTAGGATTGGAATGGAACTCTTCATGTTCCATCAAGGTTAGTAACGAACGAGCGATCTTTGGTCCTGTTTGTATTGGCGACGATTTAAGAGGAAATTGAACCATGAAATATACATTAGCATACATTAGTCTATTCAAGGAATATGTATGTAGAGCGCAGTGTGAGATTAGATTTTGAACAGCGTCTAATGTGGACAAGGACCACCCTGGTGTGCAAAAGATCGTGCTAGCTGGAGAAGATAGCTGGTTAAGACTCAAGCCTGAAGCGTTACATAAAGAAGACGAAGGGTCTCGTGCGAATGTATACATGTCGAAATCACTCAAAATACATATTTGCTATTTGCAATGCAATGTACAATACACGCCGAGCTCATAATTTTCTCGACCTTCAAACGAGGATGTATATTTTACATGAAGGCCTAAGGATAACCAGGTTGTGGGTAGTGAAATCCTTCCCCTATTACATTAAAAATTGCTGAAGATACGTAGTACCAACTGCCATTCCAACTTTTCAAAAATTGACTTGTCAAAACATCGAAATAGTATCACGAATTTTGTAAAACTATGAAAATAAGGCATGGCTTTCACTGTGTTTGAACACACCCCAGATATGCTCATCTATGAGTTCATTCTTAGCTGTCATTTTTGGTTCATTTTTACGTCAGTAAGATTTTTCTTCGAGAGTATTTAGGTTAGGAATGAGTTTGAGTAGAGTTGATAAGAATTAAGGACAGTGGTAAAAAAATAATAGCACGAAAATGGTTTCAACAACTTTGGCCCTTCTTGTTCGGTCCCGTGGGCCGGATGAGTTTTGGAGAAAAAGGAAAATCTTTAAAATGGCTGCAGTGAGTTTAATTCCGATCGACATTAATTCTATTTACGTTCGTACAGCATTACAGAAGTCGAGCAAGGAACTGTTATTCCATAGCTGTACGAAGTGTTCATAGAGCACTTGTCTATGCAACCAAAGGACGCAAATTGAAGAAATTGGACATGGCAGAAGTATGTTTGATTTCTTATTTACCCTTACAAACTAAACTTAGATTGTCCTTGTTGCAGCTGTGGAAAACTCGCGTAGAAGCCGGTTGTAATCAGTATGGCATCTCATTCGACTCGTTTAAGGAAGGTCTTTTGAGGAGCGACATTCTACTAAACAAGAAAGTACTGGCAGACCTTGCTATCTGGGAGCCAAAGTCATTTGAATCGCTTGTGAAAATCTCCAGAGAGCGAGCAGCAGTTGAAGGCTACCCCGACCTGAAAGAAAGGTCCGTCATGAACCAGATATACGGCTTGTCAAATATGTTAGACAATGTGAAAATAAAGTAATAAAACCATTTTATTGTTTTTTTTGTTAACTAAAACATAACAAATGAACAAATAGTGCGATAGGCTGATTCAATTTAGCTGTCCGATGATCTCCAATGTCGAACATTACATGATGGAGTTGATCTACTCGAATTTCGCCAGAATATCTGATTCTCGGAACAAGATATATTCCTTCTTGCCCTCGAGTTCTATTTTGGTACCTCCAAATTCAGGCAACAGAACTTTATCTCCTTCCTTAATGGCACAAGGGACATGATCACCATTCTAAAAGAAATATAATCATTAAACAACCCATACTGTTTAACCGGATTTTATGCAATAACCTTATTCCTGGAACCTGGTCCAACTGCAACTACAACACCCTCCAAGACCTTGCCTTGCGATTTTTCTGGAATGATTATTCCTCCCTTGGACTGTGTTACAGCCTCAGCCCTCTTAACAAGAATGCGGTCAAGCATGGGAATAAGTCTCTTGATTGAACTCTAACCGGGTAAGAAGAAGAAAAAATATATGAGAAACAATTACACAACTGTCAGGCAAGTTCCAGAAGCCTCGAAGATTTTCAAGATATTTGGAAACAAGACTGAAAGTACATTTTATTTTCATCTTACCATTTTGGTGATATTTAGCGATTAGGAATGAGGTAGAAAGTCTTGTTAGTAATATATATATTTAATATTTAAATGCAATTTTTTGAAAACTTGCACGTGCACCCCGGTACTTCGGAACAGATTTCGCTAATGAATGAACTGAACCAGAGGCAGAGTGAATTCCTTTATCACTTTAATCACCACATTTACCCCATCACCTATGTAGTACTTTATTCTCAATAACAGATGGAGTCTGTATCGATATTAAGTTTCATAACTCGTTCCGTTCCGTTTCATATTTTATAATAATTAAATAATAAATAAAATGCAAAATATAAAGAATTTCTTGCATCTTTTCTAGTTCATCTTTTTTCTAAACAGCATATAACCTTTTATTGCAAGCATTTATTACAAGTCATTGGAAAAATATTGAGACATGTAAATGGTTTCATTTGGTGGCTCATGTGTTTACAGATTAACATTCGGTTCAGTCTAAGCAAAATTGTGGTTTTTGAACGCTTGAACTTGCTATTTGACAATCAGCTGTTTACACAAGTAAACTAACTGCAATGTATAGAGAACAAGTGCACAATTTGATCAAGAAAACATTGCCTCTATAAACACCATTAATAAGAGACTTGTGTCTTCTTTAAGATATTCAAGATGCTGTGTGAGGATGGGAAATTAAGTGTGTACTGCTATCTGGGAACAGCGGGAATCGTCTTGAGTATATGTGTTCCGCAAATGATACTAAGCATAATCCCCAACATTTGGGGAGCTGTACTATGGGGACCCTTTTTATACTATGCTCTGGTTAACATGATACTACGCTTAGTACTCAAGAATAATGATTACCAAGTAAGTTGGAGTACATTCATGTATGCATATAAATTGTTCATATATACTTCCAGATTGCAATTAGGGCTTCTCTGCTGGGATTTGTCTCATCGGCAAGTGCTCTCCTGATTATCTTCGCTCCTGTTGTTTGGAAACAGTTTGGAGTTTATGGACTTTTCTTATCATTTTTCCACTACTCAGAGTTCTTGGCTATTGCTTGGTCAAATCCAACAAGCCTTTCGGTTGATTCTTTCATTTTAAATCATTCGGTACATTATGCGGTTGCGGCATCACTCAGCTGGATAGAGTTCATATTGGAAACCTTGTTCTTGCCGGACTTCAAGTCAAAGTATTCTATCTGGATAATGGGCGTGGGACTGTGTTTGTTTGGAGAGGCCATGCGAAAGACGGCTATGATAACTGCAATGTCAAATTTTAACCATCTAGTTAGTATTTGCGTATTATAACAACTAACACGTCTGTAATTATATTTATCTCAAGGTGCAGTATGTAAAATCAAAGGATCATGAGCTCATCACCCATGGAGTTTACAGTTACACAAGACATCCGTCGTACGTTGGCTGGTTTTGGTGGTCCATAGGCACACAAGTAATCTTACATATTTACCATATAAAATGCATATATCTCAATTTACATGTGACACCATTTTCATTCGACAGATTATCCTAATGAATCCAATTTGCATTTTCCTGTACACAGCAATAAGTTGGAAGTTCTTTAAAGACCGTATATTCATCGAAGAGATTACTTTATTAAACTTTTTTGGACTTCAATACTATGACTATCAGCAGAGGGTACCCACTGGATTACCATTTATTAGAGGATATGAAATTGATAAAACCCAATAGATATTCGTTTAAATTGTGATAAACAATTATTGAAATAGACTTGTAATGTAAAGGTATGCCAACATTGTAAATATTGTATCATTTTCACAAATGTATCTTAATAACAAATTAAGTAACGCTTTGGATTTTATATATAATATATACATATACAAATTTCACCTAATACTAGTAACAAAAATAAAATATAAACCACAAACATACGATAGATGTAGTTCGATTTGGCTTAATATGAAGTTAGGATTGAACAATGAAGTAAATGACCATTGTCATAGTAACTCTGTTGATGGTTGCTACGTAAAGAAACTTTGTTAAATTTTTCTATAAACATAAGTTCTAAGATTTTGTTAAAGAATAGAGTTCAATACATTATAAAGAAGCAATAATGCCAGCGCAAATGGAATTGGATCAACTTGCCGCTTCTGAATACGCTCGCCTCCAGAAACAGGTCGCAGATTCATCATGACAGCCATAGTGCGAATATTTACTTTTACTCCCTTGCAGCTAAGAGCATTAAGTTTAGAATTGCGAAACATTTTCGAAGATAAAACTAAACAGCTTAAGAAGCAAAACCAACTAATTACGGTTCTACAGCAAGAGCATCAAGGGAACTTGGAAGAAATAAAAAGTCTGAATAGTGGGGTTCACGCCAGAAAAAACACTATTGTTGTTTTCATTACACATACGTACGTTTACAGTTTTCTTCTATAACATATTCTCTTATTTTAGATTGATAAAAAATTGGTTAAAATTCAAAGGCAGTATGTGGAACAGAGGAAAGCAATTTCTCATGAAAAGAATAACTTGAGAGAGCTAGAGGGTCATATAAAAAAGGTACAACTGAGGTAATCTCTTTTTATATCTGTATGACAAATCCCATTTTTTTACATAGGTTGAAAGGGAAATAGAAGCGTTAAGAAATATTGAAATACCAGATAGTCATTATAAGGAAGCTATAGCAAAAGTACAAAAAAGTGTTGTTAAATTGGAGAATAGGTTGGACGTTGTTAATAAGAAATATAGCGATGTTTTAACAGAAAATGGCAAACTTAGAGGCTCAATCGACCATATGCTTCAAGATAGGTTACTTGATTAAATCAATTTAATTTTACGATTTATGTACATACATATATAAATTTAAAATCCAGGATCAGCTTTACTGAAATGTGGCAGTCAATGGTGACACAGTTTAATGAAGGCAAGAAATATATAATTGAGTTAATCGATCAGTCAACACTTGCCTTTGATCAGCGTGACGAGCTCAGCACAAAACTACAAGCATTAAAAGATCGTGGCGAAAATGACAAGCTGATGCATATTCAGGTACGTATTAGAGTATACCCTACAATATTGTTATACTAAATTATTTCAGGAGATGCGAGAAATGCAGCGACGCATAGAACATGATGCAAAATTGCAGCAATTTTTTGACATAAAAGGACAAAGAAGGGTCAATCCGGAATTGGAGCAGAGGGAGCTAGATAAAAAGCTGCAGCTAAAAGAGGACTTAGAACGAAAGCTACTGAAATATAGGAATATAATACAAGAAATTAAAGTAACTTTTATATCATGTAAACAATATCAATCTTTTAATTTTGTATTTCTATTTGATACAAGTCACTTTATGGAGAAGAGAACAATGGGCGCCTATTAGCTCAATTTAAGAGGCAAGAAGAAGAGAACTTTGCGCTTTTTAACTACGTCAATGAGCTTAGTCATGAAGTAGAAATTTTAAATGATGCAACTCAAGAACTGAGGGATGAGATAGGTAAATCGCAGAACGGATATGTGGCTTTCTATTTCTTAACTATTTTTATTTTTATAAACTGCAGAGACTCAAAAGTTAGAGCAATCTGAAAAAGAATTCAAGCTGAAAATTGAACACATTGATCATCTCCACGAGGAACATCTTCTAATTGAAACGGCAGCCAATTATGCGAAATCCGAAAAGGAACTATACGAAGTGCAGTTGAACAAACTCTTAGGTGGAATTCAATCAGTTTATCTCTTTGTTCATTGCGACAATTCACCTATACTTAATGTACTTAGTGCAAAAACAGTTCTTTCAGTACACAATGTTAAACTTATATTGGGGGTGGTTGAAAGACGTATTAATTTAATTGTAAGTAAAATTAATGTTGATGATATATCATCTAAAATTCTTGGCAAAAAAGATCGTGTTCCCAAGTTCAATATAAAAGATTCTTCTAGTGCTCAAATGTAATTCATCTTATCGTAAATTTTAGGATTAAATCATGCACAAAATGAATAAACATCATTTCTACTGAGTTTGTGATAAATTAACTGTTTATTTCTCTTAAAATTGTTTCACAAATTATTCTAATATTTTCTATAAGGCAAGTTGTGAACTTATGCAGCTAGTTTGTTTCTTCTTTTTACATACATTTTAAACAAAAATATACATGGAATGTTTATTTAATTATATTTCGATCTAAATAAATTTTATTTAACAAGACACAGTTATGGATTTTGCGTTTTTTAAATACAAATCTCAGATACAAAAGAAAGCTATTTGGGTTTTAATTTTAAATGCGGAAATTATATTTCGCTTGAATTACCGTTGAAACAGGCTCCAAAGCTTATATGATGATACTCTTTTCGCCAAAGGTACCGATGTTGATGGTTGCTGTTGTTGCTTTGACTTCCTACTTGAATGCAATTTAGATTTCATTTGCTCGTTTATCAATTCCTGCATGTCCATCTTATGATACGTGGTACAAAAAAAACAAAGTTTTAATCAATTTATTACACAACTTTACCTAGCCTTAGATCACTCACCTGCCACTGTTCCAATTGTTGTGATAGTTCAACTTTCTGTTGGATTGCTTCTAATAATTGACTGTTGGCCTGCATCAGATCAACCCTTGCTTTTGCTAAGTCAATTTCAGCTTTCGTTCTTTTGGTAGTTGCTGCTTCACGGTCCTTTTGCGCCTTTGTTAGTAATTCGTCGCGATCAGACCCTGCCGAAAGATCTCCACGAGCTTGATCCCGTTCTTCTTTGACATTTGCTAACTCGACGTTGGTAACCGTTAGCTAAATATATATATATTTATACGCTAGTTAAAATTATTAAAAACTACACTTGTCAATAGTTCACCTTTGATTCAAGTTCTTTTATAATATTTTGATTCTTTTTAATTTCATCGTCTTGTTCCAAAACAATATTTCTGGTTTGATCCAACATTTTTTTAAAGTTTCCAGCATCTAAATTTAACAATAATCGGGTCAGTTCATCTGTAATAGCAGAGAGCATTCCTTGACGAAAGTCAATCTCTCCTTCTGATTTGAATGTCGACAGTGTAGTGTCCATAGACTCTAGTGATATGTCTGAATTAAGTCCTATAAGTCGAAAAATGTTATTAATACATATGTATCCAATTTATATTCTCCAATTTACCTGAATCTTCATCGTCGCTTATTTTCAGTGAATCAACAAGCGATTTCAGTTGTATGAACACTGACCGAGCTTCAATCCACATTTGATTTGGCTTTTCCGCATAGCTTGAATCATTCATTTCGTCATCACATTCCATCTCAAATTGGAGTGATTTCTTGCAATGCGAGCTATTTGAACTGCTTGAAATACCATCTGTTCCCAATCGTTCTGTGAGCACATTGTTTTCTCGTTGTGATCTTTCAAGTGCTTGCAAGGTTGTCTAAAGTGAAACATTTGTAAAATCAGTAAAAAGTGCCTGTATAAACTAATCTTTTAATAAAAAAGAAAAAAAAATTCTTAAAGGATTTTAAAAATAATAACATTTACCTCAAGTTTAGTTTCTTGCTCTCGAGCATGCCGTTCTAACATATGTATTCTGTCGGAAGCCTCCTCTAATGCCAATGTTAATGACTCCTTTTCTTCTTGAACGTATAACAGTCGTCTTTCCAAATCCAATCTCTTTTCTGTTGTTAGACTCAATTCACTTTTTATCGATTCCAAGCTGTTAACATGTTCCTGAGATAAAGTTGTACATACATATGTATTCTTTCAATTGCCTTTAGTAAATTCAATTTCAGACAATGTCTTTACCTGAAGGCTTGTGTTTCTATAGTTGTATTGATCTTTCAATTGTTGAATTTGTGCTATTAATTTCATTTCCGTTGTATGCGCCTCTTGTATCTGTTCGGTCAATCTGGAGTTTTGGTTTGACAATTCATCAATAAGTATGGTTTTTTCCTTTTCAGCCTGACGAATCGCATTATCCTGTATTGTATTTTGGCGATAATATTATATTCAACAGATATAAAACTAAATGTATGCATACCTGTGCTTGCAATTTGTCTTTTAGTTCGTTTAAATCTGATTGTAGTTCCAGAACCCGCTGATCACTCTCTTCTTCAGCAATGGCTAGCTTTTGTCGAAGAACATGTTTTTCTTGTTCCAATTTCTGAAAAGGTAAGTATCCACAATCGTTTTAGAGTAAGAAGTAAATATGTATTGAAGTTCAAAAAATCACATTTTTAAGTTAAAACGAACATGAGTCCATACGAATATGAAATAAAAGGCAGCGATTTGAACACTCTTCCTCTCACTAGTAGGTAACCAATTACCAATAGCTTCGTATTTCCAGTAGGAAGGCGATATTTAATTTTTAATTTTAGTGGGAACCAAACGTTTCGCATTTCCAGTAGAAAGGCGTTATTTAATATTTAATGAAAGCCTAAAGTATACATAAAAGCCGAATATTTGATATACCGAATCATATATGTTCGTTCAATAATACATTCAATAATTTATCTAGGATAGGATTGTCAAGAAAACACTTATGTATTAACTTCATCGAATGTATCTATGTATGTACATTTCTTTACCTGAGTCAATGTAGTAGTCAATGAACAATTCAATACAGTTGCTCCATCTATTTTAATTAACTAATAATTAAGCAGCAAATCTTCTCAAAATCAAATCGTATAATGCATTAAAATGGTCCACCGTGGCTAGTCGGATCATTTTTACATTTGGCTGTAGCACCTCTCACAGGGCGGCTGATGATGCTTATGACATTCGTAAACATTATGCGAAAAAAGCTAATGAAATTGTGCATTTAATGGGATTGCGAGGTGAGTATGAATACATGTCATAATCATATATTACCATCAATACAATCAAATATGTACATCTAACAAAATATATTGTAATACATTAATAGTATCTTAACGCCATTGGCTTGAATAAGGGGTGGTATACATATATATCACATGTATATTTTATAAATATTTACATCAATTTATCTTGTACAACAAAGGTTCATGAGTTTGGACCAATGCGTTTCTGTGTACGCTTCAATTCTACTCCTACCTACATACAAATTAACTTTGTACATAAATGTATTCAAGCATTGAGATGAAAATTGTTTGGTTTTACGTTAAAGTAGGGTGCAAATATACATATATCCGGACTAAGTCATAATTCATGACATGTTTGATTTTAAATTTGATTTACAATTCTTACTCATGATATTCATTGATTTTTGTATGAAATAAATGAATGAATGATAAGATAATGATAAAAATGAATAATACATAATATACGTTTAGTTTTTTTGTATCAGTGCTATCAGGAAGATAACAACGCGGCTTTTAGCAACGAAACAATACTCTATCATGCTGTATCGGCACAGTCGCCACTAAATAATATAAATTCAACATATATGTAATATTCCTTAATTAAAATACAGAATGTATTGTAGGAAAAAACAAATTTATGCTCAGTTCCCATACGAACATAAATGTAATATATGTACATGCAGTCGAAAGAAAAGCAACTTTATTCATATAATTGCTATTCAAACGTCGGCACATACATCTGAGCTTGCATATATCCGCCAACCAACAGTTTATTTTAATTCGCACATTGCATTGTAGGAATGTGAACATTGTTTGCTTATTGTGTACAGATAAAAGTGAAAAGGCTTTCACCTTCAATTTTGAACATTTAATGGGTGACTCTATTAGATATATTCTGGCTTTCGCCGACTTCACTTCGTGAAAAAAACGCTTGCAATGAACAATTTATCTGTATATTAACTAGCCAAGCTTCAGAGTACAATATATGCGTGCATAAATAAGGAACCTTTGGATAAGGTTTATGTACATTTGTTAATTCATTCATATTAAGCTCGAGGATTATCAGTCGATTTTGGCCGAAAGTATGGCCTGAGAAGATGAATAACGATCACAATGTTATTGTAATCAATTGTGCTTTTTTCATAGTTCAACTAAATAATTGTCATTTCTGTAATGCAGACAAACTTAGAGAGAATTCAACAGTGGAACTCATTAAGTTAAACCACCAACCACCATAAGTCAGTAACGTTTCACCAGATCCTATCTTCACGCAACAATTAAACGACAGTTTTAAGTGAAATAAAACTGGTTTTGCTGGGCTATTTTTCCATTTCTTGTGAACTCATTTTCCGTGAAAATAAGGTCAAAGGTTAGGATAAAAAAAAGGTTGCATGTTTTAATGAAGATGACAAAAACTTGTTTAAGAGTACGAGGAATGAAATCAAATCAGGTGTTTTAAAAATTTGAATAAATGCGCATATGCGTATGTATATTTATGTACATATATATGTATGTATTATGCATGGGTTATTTACCAAGATAGATTGTAAAATTGTAAATATTATGTTGTTTTCGGCTTCATGAATAAGAAGTTACGCATTGTGCAGTCTTTAAAATTTGTATCTATCAACTTAATATTCAATTTCACAAGTTGAAAAAAACCATTGCTGAATTTATGTATGTATATGCATAAATAAATTTTGAATTCAAGCTTTACCAACCAATGATATTGTTGCCAATGTTAACCATGGACGTATATATTAATACATGTAACTACATTGTAAGTATTTTGTAATATCGTAAAACTTTTACGGTCCCATTGGCAGGCAAAAACAAAATGTCTTCTTATTGCCTTTAATTCCATTGGACATGGGTAAAGTGAATCGAATTTAACACAATATGAATTTAAACAGTCAGGTGTATGTATGTATGTACGGCCATTTACGTATGACTTAATGAATATTTATAAACCTTCTTTAATATAACAGAAGCGAATGGAGAATGTTTATAAAGAGTTGCTTTTGATTTATTAAATTTTGTCAAGGGGATTCTTTGTACTTTAACACACAAGTTTTGTATATTTCTACCCAATGGATGTAACTAGATTCATACGTACATATGTACGACATTGTTGGGCTTGGGGCCGGGATGTTCTCAGATTGCAATCAACAAGGCTATTTCGCCAGACCAGCGAATTCAAACGCTTTAACCGCAGTAGCCATCACCTGAATCTAATTTTTGTGTACACTCTATAAAAGTATGTATGGAAGTATGTACATTATCTATCTGCACTTGTGCAAACTGCAAACCTAGTGCAAACAAACTACACACATCTATATGTATGGATGCGAATGTGTGTCTCAAAGTATGATGTTTTTTTTTTATCATACTGTAAAGTACACACAATCTAGATGAATACATCCGCTTTTCTGCTATAAGTGATTTATTGTTATTGAGTTGAGGTAGAATATCAGTTAAAGATGAAAGGAAAACAAAGAAAAGATATAAAATAGCAACAGCCACGTACATGTATGCATGTGTTTATGTACATGTTAAAATATTAACTAAACTAAAACAGTTGTTAGGAAAACAACATACATATTATGAAGACGAAAGGATCGCAGGCTATTTTTTTTGGGGAGGGTTTGATATTGCATACGTACTGTTAAACATTTCAACTGCAAATTGCATACGATCATGCAAGCTAATATTGAATTTTGATTACTCACAAAAAGTATGTGATTTGTGTATACTATAAGGATTATCAATTGTCACATCTCTCAATGGTTCCAATTTAATTTGGATATATATATATGGCTACTTGTTAATATTATAACAATTATCTAATATTTTTTAATAACTTTCAGACGAATAACATGCCCCAGTGTTTGATTAGTAAATAAACGTACGTACTTATGAATCATTGATGATGATGGCAACGTCTTATACAAGTTAAAGCAACACGCAAACGAATTTAACACAAAAGTAAATAAATATATATACATAAATTATTGCGTGTGTGTTTGTTGTTTGGCTTGAAGACACATGTATTTAGGTACGCAGACCAAATTTGCAACACTAAAAATTAAAATTCCTTAAGCATAGTTTTTTGGTTTTGTTTTTGTTTTTTTTTTAGTTTTTCGACTTATTAATTTATTTATTTAAGTTGTGACATATTGAAAACAATAATAGAAATGCATAGCCATGTATGTACATATGTATATGCATATTTCGTACTTATCTACTGCCATGATACACGATAAATTAAAAGAATTTCTCTTACTAATAGCAAAAAAAGTGAAATTGATATTAGAAATAATCGTTGAATTGCAATTGCAATGTTATGATATCGAAGAAATTTGATGCAATAATTATCACTGCGGGGTTTACTGAACTCTTATGTGTAGAATGTTAAAATTGGAAATGCGAAATCAAAACGTAAAGCTATTGTTAGATATCTGAACGTTTGGGAGTACCTAAATGAATAAAGTTAACTGGCTTAAGACCTTCTTACTCTATAAAAGTTTGTTGTATGTGTTGATATAAAATTATTGTTAATCTTTCATTTTTTAAATGAGAAAATTGACTCCAAAGAATATCAACAATTAATTAAAGAAACAAGTGTAGGTTGAGTTAGACTAACTTTACGGATATAGGTAAACAGGTTTCAATTCCGGAATGATTCATTGCGAACTTGCAATGTATTAATATGAGTAGATTTGGCACATTGATTCAAGTACATATTTCCAAGGCTCAGAACCTATGATATTGGAGGATATCAATTTAGAAACTGACTTCAACCAAATCACCATCAATCACATCAAATTCTAAGAAGCTCGCTGCCCAATTCGTTAAACGTTGACCCGAAAGAAAACGATGTACATACAGGTATGAACACATGCTTAGCTACATATATCTTCAATTCATTTTTGCGTATTTTGCTTAATTTAGTGTCAGTATTAGTCACTCTTTATAATATATGGATATTGTTTGGACTACATGCTTAAATATAAGTAGGTGTACCTGCGGAACTAGGGATATATTGTTATTAAAATAACGATGATGTCAATTATTCATTTTAGCGCTCCCTGTTGACACTGTTTAGCAAGTCTGCTAAATAAGGAGTGCCTTAATCAGCTAAAGAACACATGTGCAAGTGTGTGTACACAGGTTTGAGTTGGAAGTTATATTTTAATTTCTTTTTCGTTTAGTGTTCAAGGACATGTTATGTGGCAAAATGGAGTACATATGACCATGTATGTTCGTGTTAGTGTAATATTTTGGTGAATAAAAAAAATCAATACATATTATCAAACCGAATGCTAATGTTGTATACAATTGATGAATTGTAATAATTAATATATAGAAATATATAGGTACCTCGAGTTTTTTTGAATAATCTTCAATTAGCTTTTCTTGTTGTTTGACCAACTCTTCATTTTTCTCGAGTAATGCCTTGCCCAATTCAGCTGCCAAAAGAATGTCTGCTTCCTTCTGTTGCAATTGAACCCATATGTCGTCGCCGGATTTTTCACCAGCAGATGTGGAGCGTGCTTCCATATCCAAAATATAATCTTCTAAATTTATCGAATTTGTGTTCTGGTTGTTTATGTTCATTAGATGATTTTGCTTATTCATATTTGAATAAGACATTCAGTGAAACTAATGAAATCAACACAGCCCAAATCAGCACTAGGTACTTCAAAAATAGTTTATTTTAAAAAAAAGTGGTTAACTTATAACTGGTTCAACATCACTGTACATTAACGTGTTCTTTTACGAGTATTATTTTATTTCATTTGTTGTATTCTTTTTCATGGTTGCTGGAACTTGTAGTTTATAAACACAAAACATTAAACTATGTTCATATAGGTATGAATGGTGACGAATAGTGGTAGAGCATTTGGATATGTGTGCATTATTTATATGTATGTATACAGGTAATTAAGCGTACATGGGCGAATGAATGTACGGCAGGAAAATTATACTTTGGAAACAATGACCGTGAGGCACCTAAAACGTAAGAAATTTTAACACTGTAAGAAAAACGGTTGATTTCAGCTCGGATAAATTTGTGTACATATATTTTGCGCAGATCAAAGAAAATATTATTTGTGGGTTACATCATCGCGGGACCGCTTTGTATTAGTTGTTTGTTTATTTCAATAGAAATATAGAAGAAAATATATTGACAAAACACTGCAATGAACCGCGTATAAAGTATTCGACACTCTCAACGAAATGGGCTTTGTTTTGACTGAAAAGTTACCAAGCAATGTGAGATACTTTGTTCTTCTCCTACAAACACATTTTAACTGGTTAGTAGCGCAGTCAATACTGAATAAAGAGTAACCCGATACGTATACGAAGCTCTCTCTCTCTTAACTGTTTTGTGTAACTATCATAATATGGGTAGCGAGATACATGGGTAAGCTAACCAAAAATGTAATGCTATAGTAAATATGTAGTGAACTGAAATAACTACATTATTTAAGCTTCCTAGTATGAATCTTCAAGTAAATTTTTATTATAATAAATAAATAAATAATAATAAACTCTGTTTGAAGAATATATATGTATACAAATTTTCTCATGCAGTGGTAGAAGTTTCAGTCTACAAATCGGTAAGTGAAGTATGTATAGAGTTTCTCTTCTATGCAAGCAGATTAAACCTACACGAACACCTGTCACATTCAAATTGATAAGGGACTGCCAGATACAAATTGTAAACATCATTTTTAAGAGGCGTGTGCTCTCTGCTTTTATCGATGTATATTATTGGTATGTATATATACTGAAAGCAGAACCAAGCATTATACATTTTTAGCTATGAGTCACTTCATGATGTGATTGCCGAAATTAAACTTTTGGCATTGAGCAGCTAAAAATTTCAAAAGCTACATAGGATCAAAATCACCAGGAGTTTTGTGTAAGTTAGCATATTAATGTATCTCTCCTTCGAAGTTGGGATCGAAGTCTGATCGAATTTAAACCATCTGAAAATTAAAAAAGATCACGGAAACATTCATATCACGAAACCGGATATAGGTATAAAAAGATGATAAATATTGCAAAATAAAAACAACATTTTCTTCTTAAGATTAAAAGCATTTATTTATTTACTAACAATGTCCTCACACCATTGTTTAAAATCTACGGATTCCTGGCGTGAATTGATCGTGTTTGTTTTGATTATGGTCGGTCCTTTTTATGACTTTTTTTCTTTTTTTTTTGTTTCTTTTGTTTGTTTTTTTCTGGCGAATCTAGGCCTTTTTTCTTGTGTTTCTTTTTACTTTTTGAAGAATGTTTCTTCTCAACCCATTTTTCAATAAATTTCACATCTGGAGATTTGTTAGATAATAATTCCACAATCTTTCTATCGATGTCTTTTTCCTTCGAAGCTTCACAATTCATAACAGAAACGTTTTGTGGCAATTTCGGTCCATACATATCGTCTGATTCAACCAAACTAGTGCTGTTTCTCTGATGAGCAGGTTTGAACATTATTTTATCCAATTTTTGTTTTTCTGTATCGTGTACTGTTGTTGGCTGTGTTTCAACTTTTAATGCAGAACTTGAAAATAAAGAAGCAAATATACCTCGCGGTGGGGAATTATTTTTAAGAATATTCCTTGAAGTTGAAGGTTCAATAAGTTTGTCCATTATTTCATTAGATATCTTCACTCCTGCTTCAGTATCGGGATTTGTGTCTGAATCGCTGTCACTAGATGAATCAAATATGCTTTTGAAAATATCTTTTTTCTCCGACGGATGTTTGTGCTTGGACTCTTCGATTTTACGCTCCAGATCAGTTTTTGGACTCTTTGTTCTTCGAATCAATGTTTGCACCGTGTTACTTATGTTTTCGCCGGTCGAAATTTGAATCTTAGGGATGGTCACGACATTTTCTTTATTCAATTTCTGGTTTGAATCGGCAGGATTTTGCGCTTGCACGTCTAGAGGTTTTTCTACATACTTTGGGACTATTACGGGTGTAACAAAATCCTTTTTTGAATTAATTGAGTTTTCTATATAATCGAAGATAGAAAATTTTCCTTTTTTTCCCGGTTTGGAATCTATTGGAACACCACTAAGTGTTTCTGGTATGTTAAAACGTTTGCAAATTAAGGAGGCGGGTATCCACACAGTTTTCGTGCGTTGAATGTTGATTATCGTCTTTCCGGACGGTTCATCGACTTTCGTTTCGCGTAAATCTGTTGAATCGCTCAAAAATGTCTTTGAAACAAATCTAGAAACACATCAGTAGCTAATTAATTATGTCCCATTGAAATTGCAAACTTACTTACCTTTCCGACATTAATCCATTTAGCGGCTTATAAATACTTTTAGCTTGTATAAATTCTTTCCGTTCCATTTCTCTATCCCATTCTGATAAGTGAAGCGGTTGTATAGTTCTTAGAAAATGTTTAATATCATCTTCACTTTTTAGATTGGCCGCAATAAACTTTTCGTAGCGCTCCTGTTTGTCAGCGTTAGGAGCAAAAGGCTTGGAGTTTTCCATATTCCTACCTGCTTAGTAAACAAGTGAATTATTTAAAGGTTTTTTATAATATATTGAATAAACATACTCATGTCGTTAGTGAGCTCCTTTGGTCTGCATGTTAATTTTTGGTTTTTTTCAGGCAACTTTTCAGATTTCGTTTCCAGTTTGGTGAATGCCACTTCTGTCTGTTTTACCGAAGACACAAACTCTTTGCATTCAAATACTGAATTTGGTTTTTTTATTGGTTCCTTGTGCATAGTTTTTTCGTTCACAGTTTTATCTGTTTGGCAAAGTATTTTACCTCGCTCATCTGGGCCTATATCATGGCGAGCAATACCCTTCTTTTTATGCGCATCATATTGCATTATCTTTGTCATTTGAGATTCTGAAAGTTTTTCAAATCGCGTTTTTCTTTGTAGCCAATTTTTTGGTTCAAAACTGGCATCAAGTGTAACAGAAAAGACAGGCTTTCTTTTATTTACTTGACTATTTGCTGAAAATCCTTCAATTACCGATTGATCTTGATTAATTTTAATCCTTTTCTTTTCGAGTTTCTTTTTCTCATTTATACAAAAGTCATATTGAGACATATCGTCCTTGGCGTATATATCATCGTCTTCCTCTTCCAGAGCGCCCACTCCAAATGCTTGACCTCTTATTGATAGCTTTTTATTGTTCTTTCCTAAAACTTCTAATGGCCCAAACAAATTGATATGAGAACTCGTCTTTCCACTTATTTGTCCACTCAATCCACTATAACCCAATCCGAATGTATTATCTTTGGAGCTACATACAAACGGCTCAAGATCCTCTGGGGCAAATGTTATATCATCATCTTCCTCTGACGAATCTTCAGATTCTTCTGAGTTAATAGATGCTGCTTTCTTTTTGTCTTCCATCTCACACCCATACATCTTAATGAGATACAATTCTTTACTATTGCGGCTATTTGCCAAAGCCTTCTCCTTCCTTGTTTGTCGAGCACCTACACCTTGTCCGGGTTTCCATCCCATGTGCATTAGTAGACGAACAGCTACTTTTTCTCTAGGTGGCTTTAGCATCTCATGCAGAACAGGGACTAGTGGATCTGTTGGATTGTTTACGCGGCTCATTGTTCTTTTTCGATTACTGGAATCATTTTTAGCGAAATCATCTTTCGCTTGCACTCTTTGAGGAGCAATTCCAAATTCCCCCAAGTCTTCGTCGTCCATAAAGTCTTTGGGTAATTGACATCTTTGTGCTTCCGCTTTTTCTGTTCTTGAACTTTTAAAACTTTTAGGTTTCCATCCCTCCAGAGATCCGACTGTGTTCCAAAAACCAGCACTGAATCCACCTGTAAATGCACCGTGAAATCGACGCCTCCCATTTTCATCGGTAACAATCTGGTCTTCAATAGCGATCTTTTTTTTCGGAACATCATCTAAGAGAAACAAAAGTATTTACGTACTTGTAATTTTAAGTGACAAGTGAAAACATACCCTCTTCAAGCGGCTCCAATGCCGTGCCAAAACGACAAAGTGGTGGTTCATCTGCATAATTCATGCTTAAGATGTTGTTATTAACAATTTATTGAATATTTATTTGTTTATTTGTTTCAGTAAATATTCTTCAACTTTTCAAGCAGAACATTCAACAAACCATCATAGCAGATATGTATGTATGTCATACAGAAGTAAAACTGACAGCTCGCATCTACAATCGCACAAACATAGAAAGAGCAAGGAGATAAGCTGCTACTTACTATATCCTAAACAAGGCTAATCTGTGCGGTTTGCTTTCTAAAGTTAAAACTCATTCTAACTTAACAAATTGATTCAATTCAAATAAACTATCTGTCGTTCCAACCCAAGTGTGTAGTTTCAAAACAATTTTTTGTGGTTTAAAACGTTATTGTGAATAGACCGGTGTCAAAATAAATTGCAAACTTTTGTAGAAAGTGACACTTGCATGTCAGATACTAGCAATACCAGCATTCCTTTTATTCGGATTCATAAGTACTACGCGTCCGTAATATTTGTTGCTATAAGAAGTCAAAACCAGTGAATTAATTAATATAAATTGTTGAAATTCATTTATTTATTACCTGAGGAATTTCACTTGCAAATGAGTCATATTTCGGAAGACATATTTTAGTGGTAGTGGAAGGTGTGTTTTCTATTGGACTACGTCATCCTAGATACTAACGCAAAATAACAGCAAAAAAAGAAAATAATCGGTAAAACTTTGGATATTCATTTTCATAATAAAATAAAAGGTTCTTCATTTTAGATTAGCCCCGAATCATGTCGGAGAAAAATATCAAAGTAAATGCTAGAGTTGAAATTGCTGGAAAAAATGTTCGTGGCAAAGTTGCGTATGTTGGTGTAACTGGGTTTGCGGGAGGAAAATGGGTGGGTGTGATTTTAGATGAACCTAAAGGAAAAAATAACGGGAGTGTTAAAGGTCACTCATACTTCACTTGTGCAGATAAGTATGGGACATTTGTGCGACCGACGCAGTTGATTCTACTCGACGACTCCTCGGATGATCTCACTGATGGGACACCAACAACACCGCAACCGACCCATAATAGGTCTAGACTCAGTGGTTCACGTTCCTCGCTTTCGTCTAGTAGGCAGAGTTTGGTTGGTTCTCGTACACAATTATCAACATCAGTCATTGAGAGATCTGCGGGATCAGGTAGAAAAAGCCTAATGACACCACCAACAACCACAAACACAACAACTTCTTCGACAGCTTCATCTTCTGAATCTCATCCACCCTCCAAGCGAGCTTCGTTTGTTGAGACTGGATTTTTAGAAATATTAAAACCGCAATTCACTCCTAGTCAACCGATGCGATCACCTTCGTTCACAACGCCCCCCGTTGCAACTACTATTGTGAGCTCTGAAGAAAAGGCATCTAATGCTGAACAACAAAAAATAATTGATGACCTTAAAACTCAAATGGATGATCTAACTGAAAAATTAGAAACCTTAAAGCAGAGGCGCAATGAGGACAAAGAGCGTCTACGGGAATTTGATAAAATGAAGATTCAATTTGAACAATTGCAAGAATTCCGTTCCAAAATTATGAATGCTCAAGTTCAGTTGCAAAGAGAAGTACAACGGGCCAAACAGGAAGCTAAAGATGCTATTGAGGCGAAAGAAAGACACGCTCAAGAAATGGCAGATCTTTCAGACAATGTTGAACTTATTACACTCGACAGAGAAATGGCTGAAGAAAAAGCAGATACACTACAGCTAGAGTTGGACGCGGCTAAAGAGAAAATAGAGGAACTCACTCTTGATTTGGAATTAATAAGAGCAGAGATGCAAAATAAAGTTGACTCTGATCACAGAGGCAACGCCACACCTGGTTCTGTATCAGCTTATGAAATAAAGCAGCTAGAACAACAGAATCATCGTCTCAAAGAAACTTTGGTCCGTCTACGCGATTTAAGTGCTCATGACAAGCATGATATACAGAAGCTAACGAAAGAGCTCGAGATGAAAAAGTCTGAAGTAACTGAATTGGAACGTACTAAGGAAAAATTGTCGGCTAAAATCGATGAGTTGGAAACAATTGTCACCGATCTACAGGAGCAAGTGGATGCAGCTTTGGGAGCCGAAGAAATGGTAGAGCAATTAGCAGAGAAAAAAATGGAGCTGGAAGATAAAGTTAAACTGCTTGAAGAAGAGGTGTCACAGCTTGAGGCACTCGAAGAAATCCACGAACAATTGGTCGAAAGTAATCACGATTTGGAATTGGATTTGCGCGAAGAACTAGATATGGCCAATGCAGCAAAGAAAGAAATACTGCGAGAACGAGATGCGGCCATAGAGACCATTTATGATCGCGATCAAACTCTTATAAAGTTCCGTGAATTGGTGCAAAAATTAAATGAGCATATAACGGAGTTGCGTGAGAAGAGTACAGAAAGTAATGGTTCTAGAACATCAATTATTGACAGTGGGTCCTCAAAGAAGGATACACTGGCTAATGATTCAATTGATTACAAGCAAATGTTCGCGGAGTCGAAGGCGTATACAAGAGCAATAGATGTTCAGTTGAGACAAATCGAACTAACTCAGGCGAACGAAAGAGTCCAAATGCTTACAGCGTTCATGCCAGATTCATTTATGAATCGCGGTGGAGATCACGACGCTGTCCTCGTTATATTATTGATTGCACGCATTGTATATAAATGCGGCATTATTGTGAGCCAAACAAGAGAACGATTCCCAGCTGTGGATAACTGTACAAAAGAGGCTGTTATTCAGGGTCATGCAATCCATCAATTTGCATTCAAATCAAGACTACTGCACTATGTACACAATTTGCAGTGTGCACTTCATCAGATTCTGTATGGCCTAAATTCGTGTCAACCAGATACATTACTGAGAGCAGGTGGGTCTCTTCCAGAAATGATTGCGCAGGAGAAGACAGTTGATTCTATCATTGAGTTATTAAAGCTAAATCAGCTAGATGAAAATTCATATACCGAAAACATAGAAAAATGTGTATCATTTTTCAATGCAATGAACTCTGTCCTTCTGGCTGGAGAAGATCTCCTAAATGAAACACAAATGATAAGAGATTGCATTGCATCGCTTGGTTCTGCTTGCGATTCAATTCTCACGGACGCGGCTATGATTCGTGCAATTATAAGAGAAACTACTGAGACCAGCGACTCGATATTGTTGATGCAGTATGTTTTAGAAAACGCTGACAGTATAAAGCAGCAAATAAAGTTGATAAAACGTCGATTGCCTCAAGATCCCCATGTGATTAAGTGCGGCATATCTCCACATAAAATAGAAACTATGCGAACAATAACAAGTTCGCTAAGCAGGATAATGTCAGCACTTCATATTGCGGCAAGACTAGCTGTGCAGAATATTACATCATCTATAGAAAGCGATAACGCTGCTGAAACTTCTATAGAACACGCAAAATTCTGGGAGATTTTATCATCCGCCTGCGAACGGATATACGAACAAGACGATAGAGGTCCATCACAAAATTTTAAATCCGTAATGGGCCCATCTAATACTGATTTGTCTCAACTTGCCCAGTATCTTCTTGATAATGAATATGAAATAATGTCTAGAGCTAATGCTAAAGCAGGTGAAAAATCGGTATCCCCAATATTACTTCGAGCACAGTTGATAAAGAAGCAACTAGAACAAAAGAATGTACTTGCCGCAACTCTAGAAAATCGTGAGGCAGATATAAAGCAATTGAAAATGGCTGCTAAGATGAAGCAAAGCGAACTCTCAGAAATGCAAATACGTAAAGATATAGCGGAGAAAAAATTATCAGTCTTGCAACATGATCATGAAATTACAATAGAGAAATTGAAGCGACAATATGAAGAAACATATGATTTACTCAAAAAGAAAGAGAAAGAATTTGAGGATACTATGGACCACCTACAGAGTGATATTGAAGCTTTAGAAAGCGAAAAGTCTACGTTGCGAGAAAAATTAAAACTAACTAGTGGAACCTCGACAAAACGCAGTGAAGTTTCACCAGCAGGAACAGTAACGGCAAGCATAAGTGCAGTGACATCTGTAGGATCGCCAATATTAGTTGAAGAAGTAAACCTTCTGAAAAGTGTTCTCTTGGAAGAACGCAATGAGAGACTGCGTTTACAAGCATGTTCTATCAAAGAGAAACTAAAACAGTTTGATCCCATTTATGTTCCTCAGCCTAAAGATAAACGTATTATAGAACTGGAAAATCAGCTAGCGAAAATGAAGCATGATTGGGCGTTGTCTTTAATGCAAACTTCTATGAAAAAAGCATCGGGGATCGAAATATTTAACCAGCAAAGAGCGTTAATCGAATATCGTGCGAAGGCGTTGGCCACTGAAATTCTATCCGAATACTTTCAACGAAATCCGCACAGGCAAGCGCAATCAGATTTTTCCATTTTCCCAACAGTTGAAATAAAAAAGGTGTTTCAAATGTTGTGAATGCATGATACTCACTTACTGATCCCATAAGCTTAAAACAGTGCAAGTAACACTGAAAATTAAACACAAAATCATTTAAAATACTTATAACTTATAATATTTATACATTATTTGAATTCCTGTTATCAACAATTAACAAATTGGATTGGATTATTTACTGAGTAATAAACAAAATAAGATTTAAAATTCTTAAATAAGTCTTTTGAATGCGATTTTATTTTAAATATTCTTAGACACTTCCTTTTCTTTTCCCTAACAAATTGACGGGGTTTCTACACGTACGAACAAATAACCACAGGTGTACACAGGTCGTAGGTACGCCTAGTTGGGCCGATGTGGCAGTTGGTATTTTTCACCTAAAAAAATCCAGTGTATAGTAAGGATTTTCTAGCCTTTTCATGACTCATCTTCCAACTGGCACAGCGGCCAAACTAGGCTACCTACGACTCTTGTACACCTGTGGGTATGTTGTCTAGTGTCTATTAATCGAATCAAATGCATTTGCAGTGAATCCGACGACATCGAGATTTTCACCTGAAAAAATAGACCGTGTATAGTAAGGCATTTTCAGCCTTATCCTAGCTCATCTTCCAACTGGCACAGCGGCCAAACTAGGCTACCTACGACTCTTGTACACCTGTGGGTATGTTGTCTAGTATATATTAATCGAATAAAATGCATTTGGAGTGAATCCGACGACATCGAGATTTTCACCTGAAAAAATAGATAGTGTATAGCAAGGCATTTTCAGCCTTATCCTAGCTCATCTTCCAACTGGCACAGCGGCCAAACTAGGCTACCTACGAGTCTTGTACACCTGTGGGTGTGTTGTCTAGTGTCTATTAACCGAATCAAATGCATTTGGAGTGAATCCGACGACATCGAGATTTTCACCTGAAAAAATAGATAGTGTATAGCAAGGCATTTTCAGCCTTATCCTAGCTCATCTTCCAACTGGCACAGCGGCCAAACTAGGCTACCTACGACTCTTGTACACCCGTGGGTGTGTTGTCTAGTGTCTATTAACCGAATCAAATGCATTTGGAGTGAATCCGACGACATCGAGATTTTCACCTGAAAAAATAGACCGTGTATAGTAAGGCATTTTCAGCCTTATCCTAGCTCATCTTCCAACTGGCACAGCGGCCAAACTAGGCTACCTACGACTCTTGTACACCTGTGGGTATGTTGTCTAGTATATATTAATCGAATAAAATGCATTTGGAGTGAATCCGACTGCATCGAGATTTTCACCTGAAAAAATAGATAGTGTATAGCAAGGCATTTTCAGCCTTATCCTAGCTCATCTTCCAACTGGCACAGCGGCCAAACTAGGCTACCTACGAGTCTTGTACACCTGTGGGTGTGTTGTCTAGTGTCTATTAACCGAATCAAATGCATTTGGAGTGAATCCGACGACATCGAGATTTTCACCTGAAAAAATAGACAGTGTATATTAAAGCATTTTCAGCCTTATCCTAGCTCATTTTCCAACTGGCACAGCGGCCAAACTAGACTACCTACGACTCTTGTACACCTGTGGGTATGTTGTCTAGTGTCTATTAATCGAATCAAATGCATTTGCAGTGAATCCGACGACATCGAGATTTTCACCTGAAAAAATAGACCGTGTATAGTAAGGCATTTTCAGCCTTATCCTAGCTCATCTTCCAACTGGCACAGCGGCCAAACTAGGCTACCTACGACTCTTGTACACCTGTGGGTATGTTGTCTAGTATATATTAATCGAATAAAATGCATTTGGAGTGAATCCGACTGCATCGAGATTTTCACCTGAAAAAATAGATAGTGTATATTAAGGCATTTTCAGCCTTATCCTAGCTCATCTTCCAACTGGCACAGCGGCCAAACTAGACTACCTACGACTCTTGTACACCTGTGGGTATGTTGTCTAGTGTCTATTAATCGAATCAAATGCATTTGGAGTGAATCCGACGACATCGAGATTTTCACCTGAAAAAATAGACCGTGTATAGTAAGGCATTTTCAGCCTTATCCTATCTCATCTTCCAACTGGCACAGCGGCCAAACTAGGCTACCTACGAGTCTTGTACACCTGTGGGTGTGTTGTCTAGTGTCTATTAACCGAATCAAATGCATTTGGAGTGAATCCGACGACATCGAGATTTTCACCTGAAAAAATAGACAGTGTATATTAAAGCATTTTCAGCCTTATCCTAGCTCATTTTCCAACTGGCACAGCGGCCAAACTAGGCTACCTACGACTCTTGTACACCTGTGGGTATGTTGTCTAGTGTCTATTAATCGAATCAAATGCATTTGGAGTGAATCCGACGACATCGAGATTTTCACCTGAAAAAATAGACAGTGTATATTAAGGCATTTTCAGCCTTATCCTAGCTCATTTTCCAACTGGCACAGCGGCCAAACTAGGCTACCTACGACTCTTGTACACCTGTGGGTATGTTGTCTAGTGTCTATTAATCGAATCAAATGCATTTGAAGTGAATCCGACGACATCGAGATTTTCACCTGAAAAAATAGACCGTGTATAGTAAGGCATTTTCAGCCTTATCCTAGCTCATCTTCCAACTGGCACAGCGGCCAAACTAGGCTACCTACGACTCTTGTACACCTGTGGGTATGTTGTCTAGTATATATTAATCGAATAAAATGTATTTGGAGTGAATCCGACTGCATCGAGATTTTCACCTGAAAAAATAGATAGTGTATAGCAAGGCATTTTCAGCCTTATCCTAGCTCATCTTCCAACTGGCACAGCGGCCAAACTAGGCTACCTACGAGTCTTGTACACCTGTGGGTGTGTTGTCTAGTGTCTATTAACCGAATCAAATGCATTTGGAGTGAATCCGAGGACATCGAGATTTTCACCTGAAAAAATAGATAGTGTATAGCAAGGCATTTTCAGCCTTATCCTAGCTCATCTTCCAACTGGCACAGCGGCCAAACTAGGCTACCTACGACTCTTGTACACCTGTGGGTGTGTTGTCTAGTGTCTATTAACCGAATCAAATGCATTTGGAGCGATTCCGACGACATCGAGATTTTCACATGAAAAAATAGACAGTGTATAGTAAGGCATTTTCAGCCTTATCCTAGCTCATCTTCCAACTGGCACAGCTGCCAAACTAGGCTACCTACGACTCTTGTACACCTGTGGGTATGTTGTATAGTGTCTATTAATCGAATCAAATGCAGTTGGAGTGAATCCGACGACATCGAGATTTTCACCTAAAAAAATTGACAGTGTATAGCAAGGCATTTTCAGCCTTATCCTAGCTCATCTTCCAACTGGCACAGCGGCCAAACTAGGCTACCTACGACTCTTGTACACCTGTGGGTATGTTGTCTAGTGTCTATTAATCGAATCAAATGCATTTGCAGTGAATCCGACGACATCGAGATTTTCACCTGAAAAAATAGACCGTGTATAGTAAGGCATTTTCAGCCTTATCCTAGCTCATCTTCCAACTGGCACAGCGGCCAAACTAGGCTACCTACGACTCTTGTACACCTGTGGGTATGTTGTCTAGTATATATTAATCGAATAAAATGCATTTGGAGTGAATCCGACTGCATCGAGATTTTCACCTGAAAAAATAGATAGTGTATAGCAAGGCATTTTCAGCCTTATCCTAGCTCATCTTCCAACTGGCACAGCGGCCAAACTAGGCTACCTACGAGTCTTGTACACCTGTGGGTGTGTTGTCTAGTGTCTATTAACCGAATCAAATGCATTTGGAGTGAATCCGACGACATCGAGATTTTCACCTGAAAAAATAGACAGTGTATATTAAAGCATTTTCAGCCTTATCCTAGCTCATTTTCCAACTGGCACAGCGGCCAAACTAGACTACCTACGACTCTTGTACACCTGTGGGTATGTTGTCTAGTGTCTATTAATCGAATCAAATGCATTTGCAGTGAATCCGACGACATCGAGATTTTCACCTGAAAAAATAGACCGTGTATAGTAAGGCATTTTCAGCCTTATCCTAGCTCATCTTCCAACTGGCACAGCGGCCAAACTAGGCTACCTACGACTCTTGTACACCTGTGGGTATGTTGTCTAGTATATATTAATCGAATAAAATGCATTTGGAGTGAATCCGACTGCATCGAGATTTTCACCTGAAAAAATAGATAGTGTATAGCAAGGCATTTTCAGCCTTATCCTATCTCATCTTCCAACTGGCACAGCGGCCAAACTAGGCTACCTACGAGTCTTGTACACCTGTGGGTGTGTTGTCTAGTGTCTATTAACCGAATCAAATGCATTTGGAGTGAATCCGACGACATCGAGATTTTCACCTGAAAAAATAGACAGTGTATATTAAAGCATTTTCAGCCTTATCCTAGCTCATTTTCCAACTGGCACAGCGGCCAAACTAGGCTACCTACGACTCTTGTACACCTGTGGGTATGTTGTCTAGTGTCTATTAATCGAATCAAATGCATTTGGAGTGAATCCGACGACATCGAGATTTTCACCTGAAAAAATAGACAGTGTATATTAAGGCATTTTCAGCCTTATCCTAGCTCATTTTCCAACTGGCACAGCGGCCAAACTAGGCTACCTACGACTCTTGTACACCTGTGGGTATGTTGTCTAGTGTCTATTAATCGAATCAAATGCATTTGAAGTGAATCCGACGACATCGAGATTTTCACCTGAAAAAATAGACCGTGTATAGTAAGGCATTTTCAGCCTTATCCTAGCTCATCTTCCAACTGGCACAGCGGCCAAACTAGGCTACCTACGACTCTTGTACACCTGTGGGTATGTTGTCTAGTATATATTAATCGAATAAAATGTATTTGGAGTGAATCCGACTGCATCGAGATTTTCACCTGAAAAAATAGATAGTGTATAGCAAGGCATTTTCAGCCTTATCCTAGCTCATCTTCCAACTGGCACAGCGGCCAAACTAGGCTACCTACGAGTCTTGTACACCTGTGGGTGTGTTGTCTAGTGTCTATTAACCGAATCAAATGCATTTGGAGTGAATCCGAGGACATCGAGATTTTCACCTGAAAAAATAGATAGTGTATAGCAAGGCATTTTCAGCCTTATCCTAGCTCATCTTCCAACTGGCACAGCGGCCAAACTAGGCTACCTACGACTCTTGTACACCTGTGGGTGTGTTGTCTAGTGTCTATTAACCGAATCAAATGCATTTGGAGCGAATCCGACGACATCGAGATTTTCACATGAAAAAATAGACAGTGTATAGTAAGGCATTTTCAGCCTTATCCTAGCTCATCTTCCAACTGGCACAGCTGCCAAACTAGGCTACCTACGACTCTTGTACACCTGTGGGTATGTTGTATAGTGTCTATTAATCGAATCAAATGCAGTTGGAGTGAATCCGACGACATCGAGATTTTCACCTAAAAAAATTGACAGTGTATAGCAAGGCATTTTCAGCCTTATCCTAGCTCATCTTCCAACTGGCACAGCGGCCAAACTAGGCTACCTACGACTCTTGTACACCTGTGGGTATGTTGTCTAGTGTCTATTAATCGAATCAAATGCATTTGGAGTGAATCCGACGACATCGAGATTTTCACTTGAAAAAATAAACAGTGCTCATCTTCCAACTGGCACAGCGGCCAAACTAGGCTACCTACGACTCTTGTACACCTGTGGGTATGTTGTCTAGTGTCTATTAATCGAATCAAATGCATTTGCAGTGAATCCGACGACATCGAGATTTTCACCTGAAAAAATAGACCGTGTATAGTAAGGCATTTTCAGCCTTATCCTAGCTCATCTTCCAACTGGCACAGCGGCCAAACTATTCTACCTACGACTCTTGTACACCTGTGGGTATGTTGTCTAGTATATATTAATCGAATAAAATGCATTTGGAGTGAATCCGACTGCATCGAGATTTTCACCTGAAAAAATAGATAGTGTATAGCAAGGCATTTTCAGCCTTATCCTAGCTCATCTTCCAACTGGCACAGCGGCCAAACTAGGCTACCTACGAGTCTTGTACACCTGTGGGTGTGTTGTCTAGTGTCTATTAACCGAATCAAATGCATTTGGAGTGAATCCGACGACATCGAGATTTTCACCTGAAAAAATAGACAGTGTATATTAAAGCATTTTCAGCCTTATCCTAGCTCATTTTCCAACTGGCACAGCGGCCAAACTAGACTACCTACGACTCTTGTACACCTGTGGGTATGTTGTCTAGTGTCTATTAACCGAATCAAATGCATTTGGAGCGAATCCGACGACATCGAGATTTTCACATGAAAAAATAGACAGTGTATAGTAAGGCATTTTCAGCCTTATCCTAGCTCATCTTCCAACTGGCACAGCGGCCAAACTAGGCTACCTACGACTCTTGTACACCTGTGGGTATGTTGTCTAGTGTCTATTAATCGAATCAAATGCATTTGGAGTGAATCCGACGACATCGAGATTTTCACCTGAAAAAATAGACAGTGTATAGTAAGGCATTTTCAGCCTTATCCTAGCTCATCTTCCAACTGCCACAGCGGCCAAACTAGACTACCTACGACTCTTGTACACCTGTGGGTATGTTGTCTAGTGTCTATTAATCGAATCAAATGCATTTGGAGTGAATCCGACGACATCGAGATTTTCACCTAAAAAAATAGACAGTGTATAGCAAGGCATTTTCAGCCTTATCCTAGCTCATTTTCCAACTGGCACAGCGGCCAAACTAGGCTACCTACGACTCTTGTACACCTGTGGGTATGCTGTCTAGTGTCTATTAATCGAATCAAATGCAGTTGGAGTGAATCCGACGACATCGAGATTTTCACCTAAAAAAATTGACAGTGTATAGCAAGGCATTTTCAGCCTTATCCTAGCTCATCTTCCAACTGGCACAGCGGCCAAACTAGGCTACCTACCTAGTCTATAGTAAGGCATTTTCAGCCTTATCCTAGTTCATCTTCCAACTGGCACAGCGGCCAAACAAGGCTACCTACGACACTTGTACACCTGTGGGTATGTTGTCTAGTGTATATTAATCGAATCAAATGCATTTGGAGTGAATCCGACGACATCGAGTTTTTCAGCTGAAAAAATAGACCGTGTATAGTAAGGCATTTTCAGCCTTATCCTAGCTCATCTTCCAACTGGCACAGCGGCCAAACTAGGCTACCTACGACTCTTGTACACCTGTGGGTATGTTGTCTAGTGTCTATTAATCGAATCAAATGCATTTGGAGTGAATCCGACGACATCGAGATTTTCACCAGAAAAAATAGATAGTCTATAGTAAGGCATTTTCAGCCTTATCCTAGCTCATCTTCCAACTGGCACAGCGGCCAAACAAGGCTACCTACGACACTTGTACACCTGTGGGTATGTTGTCTAGTGTATATTAATCGAATCAAATGCATTTGGAGTGAATCCGACGACATCGAGATTTTCACCTAAAAAAATAGACAGTGTATAGCAAGGCATTTTCAGCCTTATCCTAGCTCATTTTCCAACTGGCACAGCGGCCAAACTAGGCTACCTACGACTCTTGTACACCTGTGGGTATGTTGTCTAGTGTCTATTAATCGAATCAAATGCATTTGCAGTGAATCCGACGACATCGAGATTTTCACCTGAAAAAATAGACAGTGTATAGCAAGGCATTTTCAGCCTTATCCTAGCTCATCTTCCAACTGGCACAGCGGCCAAACTAGGCTACCTACGACTCTTGTACACCTGTGAGTATGTTGTCTAGTGTCTATTAATCGAATCAAATGCATTTGGAGTGAATCCGACGACATCGAGATTTTCACCTGAAAAAATAGACAGTGTATAGCAAGGCATTTTCAGCCTTATCCTAGCTCATTTTCCAACTGGCACAGCGGCCAAACTAGGCTACCTACGACTCTTGTACACCTGTGGGTATGTTGTCTAGTGTCTATTAATCGAATCAAATGCATTTGGAGTGAATCCGACGACATCGAGATTTTCACCTGAAAAAATAGACAGTGTATACTAAGGCATTTTCAGCCTTATCCTAGCTCATCTTCCAACTGGCACAGCAGCCAAACTAGGCTACCTACGACTCTTGTACACCAGTGGGTATGTTGTCTAGTGTCTATTAATCGAATCAAATGCATTTGGAGTGAATCCGACGACATCGAGATTTTCACTTGAAAAAATAAACAGTGCTCATCTTCCAACTGGCACAGCGGCCAAACTAGGCTACCTACGACTCTTGTACACCTGTGGGTATGTTGTCTAGTATCTATTAATCGAATCAAATGCATTTGGAGTGAATCCGACGACATCGAGATTTTCACTTGAAAAAATAAACAGTGCTCATCTTCCAACTGGCACAGCGGCCAAACTAGGCTACCTACGACTCTTGTACACCTGTGGGTATGTTGTCTAGTATCTATTAATCGAATCAAATGCATTTGGAGTGAATCCGACGACATCGAGATTTTCACCTGAAAAAATAGACAGTGTATAGCAAGGCATTTTCAGCCTTATCCTAGCTCATTTTCCAACTGGCACAGCGGCCAAACAAGGCTACCTACGACTCTTGTACACCTGTGGATATGTTGTCTAGTGTCTATTAATCGAATCAAATGCATTTGGAGTGAATCCGACGACATCGAGATTTTCACCTGAAAAAATAGACCGTGTATAGTAAGGCATTTTCAGCCTTATCCTAGCTCATCTTCCAACTGGCACAGCGGCCAAACTAGGCTACCTACGACTCTTGTACACCTGTGGGTATGTTGTCTAGTGTCTATTAATCGAATCAAATGCAGTTGGAGTGAATCCGACGACATCGAGATTTTCACCTAAAAAAATTGACAGTGTATAGCAAGGCATTTTCAGCCTTATCCTAGCTCATCTTCCAACTGGCACAGCGGCCAAACTAGGCTACCTACGACTCTTGTACACCTGTGGGTATGTTGTCTAGTGTATATTAATCGAATCAAATGCATTTGGAGTGAATCCGACGACATCGAGATTTTCACCTAAAAAAATAGACAGTGTATAGCAAGGCATTTTCAGCCTTATCCTAGCTCATTTTCCAACTGGCACAGCGGCCAAACTAGGCTACATACGACTCTTGTACACCTGTGGGTATGTTGTCTAGTGTCTATTAATTGAATCAAATGCATTTGGAGTGAATCCGACGACATCGAGATTTTCACCTGAAAAAATAGACCGTGTATAGTAAGGCATTTTCAGCCTTATCCTAGCTCATCTTCCAACTGGTACAGCGGCCAAACTAGGCTACCTACGACTCTTGTACACCTGTGGGTATGTTGTCTAGTGTATATTAATCGAATCAAATGCATTTGGAGTGAATCCGACGACATCGAGATTTTCACCTGAAAAAATAGATAGTGTATAGTAAGGCATTTTCAGCCTTATCCTAGCTCATCTTCCAACTGGCACAGCGGCCAAACTAGGCTACCGACGACACTTGTATACCTGTGGGTATGTTGTCTAGTGTATATTAATCGAATCAAATGCATTTGGAGTGAATCCGACCACATCGAGATTTTCACCTGAAAAAATAGACAGTGTATAGTAAGGCATTTTCAGCCTTATCCTAGCTCATCTTCCAACTGTCACAGCGGCCAAACTAGGCTACCTACGACTCTTGTACACCTGTAGGTATGTTGTCTAGTGTCTATTAATCGAATCAAATGCATTTGGAGTGAATCCGACGACATCGAGATTTTCACCTGAAAAAATAGACAGTTATAGTAAGGCATTTTCATCCTTATCTTCCAACTGGCACAGCGGCCAAACTAGGCTACCTACGACTCTTGTACACCTGTGGGTATGTTGTCTAGTATCTATTAATCGAATCAAATGCATTTGGAGTGAATCCGACGACATCGAGATTTTCACCTGAAAAAATAGACAGTGTATAGCAAGGCATTTTCAGCCTTATCCTAGCTCATCTTCCAACTGGCACAGCGGCCAAACTAGGCTTCCTACGACTCTTGTACACCTGTGGGTATGTTGTCTAGTGTCTATTAATCGAATCAAATGCAGTTGGAGTGAATCCGACGACATCGAGATTTTCACCTAAAAAAATTGACAGTGTATAGCAAGGCATTTTCAGCCTTATCCTAGATCATCTTCCAACTGGCACAGCGGCCAAACTAGGCCACCTACGACTCTTGTACACCTGTGGGTATGTTGTCTAGTGTCTATTAATCGAATCAAATGCATTTGGAGTGAATCCGACGACATCGAGATTTTCACCTGAAAAAATAGACCGTGTATAGTAAGGCATTTTCAGCCTTATCCTAGCTCATCTTCCAACTGGTACAGCGGCCAAACTAGGCTACCTACGACTCTTGTACACCTGTGGGTATGTTGTCTAGTGTCTATTAATCGAATCAAATGCATTTGCAGTGAATCCGACGACATCGAGATTTTCACTTGAAAAAATAAACAGTGCTCATCTTCCAACTGGCACAGCGGCCAAACTAGGCTACCTATGACGCTTGTACACCTGTGGGTATGTTGTCTAGTGTATATTAATCGAATCAAATGCATTTGGAGTGAATCCGACTGCATCGAGATTTTCACCTGAAAAAATAGATAGTGTATAGTAAGGCATTTTCAGCCTTATCCTAGCTCATCTTCCAACTGGCACAGCGGCCAAACTAGGCTACCTACGACTCTTGTACACCTGTGGGTATGTTGTCTAGTATATATTAATCGAATAAAATGCATTTGGAGTGAATCCGACTGCATCGAGATTTTCACCTGAAAAAATAGATAGTGTATAGCAAGGCATTTTCAGCCTTATCCTAGCTCATCTTCCAACTGGCACAGCGGCCAAACTAGGCTACCTACGAGTCTTGTACACCTGTGGGTGTGTTGTCTAGTGTCTACTAACCGAATCAAATGCATTTGGAGTGAATCCGACGACATCGAGATTTTCACCTGAAAAAATAGACAGTGTATATTAAAGCATTTTCAGCCTTATCCTAGCTCATTTTCCAACTGGCACAGCGGCCAAACTAGACTACCTACGACTCTTGTACACCTGTGGGTATGTTGTCTAGTGTCTATTAACCGAATCAAATGCATTTGGAGCGAATCCGACGACATCGAGATTTTCACATGAAAAAATAGACAGTGTATAGTAAGGCATTTTCAGCCTTATCCTAGCTCATCTTCCAACTGGCACAGCGGCCAAACTAGGCTACCTACGACTCTTGTACACCTGTGGGTATGTTGTCTAGTGTCTATTAATCGAATCAAATGCATTTGGAGTGAATCCGACGACATCGAGATTTTCACCTGAAAAAATAGACAGTGTATAGTAAGGCATTTTCAGCCTTATCCTAGCTCATCTTCCAACTGCCACAGCGGCCAAACTAGACTACCTACGACTCTTGTACACCTGTGGGTATGTTGTCTAGTGTCTATTAATCGAATCAAATGCATTTGGAGTGAATCCGACGACATCGAGATTTTCACCTAAAAAAATAGACAGTGTATAGCAAGGCATTTTCAGCCTTATCCTAGCTCATTTTCCAACTGGCACAGCGGCCAAACTAGGCTACCTACGACTCTTGTACACCTGTGGGTATGCTGTCTAGTGTCTATTAATCGAATCAAATGCAGTTGGAGTGAATCCGACGACATCGAGATTTTCACCTAAAAAAATTGACAGTGTATAGCAAGGCATTTTCAGCCTTATCCTAGCTCATCTTCCAACTGGCACAGCGGCCAAACTAGGCTACCTACCTAGTCTATAGTAAGGCATTTTCAGCCTTATCCTAGCTCATCTTCCAACTGGCACAGCGGCCAAACAAGGCTACCTACGACACTTGTACACCTGTGGGTATGTTGTCTAGTGTATATTAATCGAATCAAATGCATTTGGAGTGAATCCGACGACATCGAGATTTTCAGCTGAAAAAATAGACCGTGTATAGTAAGGCATTTTCAGCCTTATCCTAGCTCATCTTCCAACTGGCACAGCGGCCAAACTAGGCTACCTACGACTCTTGTACACCTGTGGGTATGTTGTCTAGTGTCTATTAATCGAATCAAATGCATTTGGAGTGAATCCGACGACATCGAGATTTTCACCAGAAAAAATAGATAGTCTATAGTAAGGCATTTTCAGCCTTATCCTAGCTCATCTTCCAACTGGCACAGCGGCCAAACAAGGCTACCTACGACACTTGTACACCTGTGGGTATGTTGTCTAGTGTATATTAATCGAATCAAATGCATTTGGAGTGAATCCGACGACATCGAGATTTTCACCTAAAAAAATAGACAGTGTATAGCAAGGCATTTTCAGCCTTATCCTAGCTCATTTTCCAACTGGCACAGCGGCCAAACTAGGCTACCTACGACTCTTGTACACCTGTGGGTATGTTGTCTAGTGTCTATTAATCGAATCAAATGCATTTGGAGTGAATCCGACGACATCGAGATTTTCACCTGAAAAAATAGACAGTGTATAGCAAGGCATTTTCAGCCTTATCCTAGCTCATCTTCCAACTGGCACAGCGGCCAAACTAGGCTACCTACGACTCTTGTACACCTGTGAGTATGTTGTCTAGTGTCTATTAATCGAATCAAATGCATTTGGAGTGAATCCGACGACATCGAGATTTTCACCTGAAAAAATAGACAGTGTATAGCAAGGCATTTTCAGCCTTATCCTAGCTCATTTTCCAACTGGCACAGCGGCCAAACTAGGCTACCTACGACTCTTGTACACCTGTGGGTATGTTGTCTAGTGTCTATTAATCGAATCAAATGCATTTGGAGTGAATCGGACGACATCGAGATTTTCACCTGAAAAAATAGACAGTGTATACTAAGGCATTTTCAGCCTTATCCTAGCTCATCTTCCAACTGGCACAGCAGCCAAACTAGGCTACCTACGACTCTTGTACACCTGTGGGTATGTTGTCTAGTGTCTATTAATCGAATCAAATGCATTTGGAGTGAATCCGACGACATCGAGATTTTCACTTGAAAAAATAAACAGTGCTCATCTTCCAACTGGCACAGCGGCCAAACTAGGCTACCTACGACTCTTGTACACCTGTGGGTATGTTGTCTAGTATCTATTAATCGAATCAAATGCATTTGGAGTGAATCCGACGACATCGAGATTTTCACTTGAAAAAATAAACAGTGCTCATCTTCCAACTGGCACAGCGGCCAAACTAGGCTACCTACGACTCTTGTACACCTGTGGGTATGTTGTCTAGTATCTATTAATCGAATCAAATGCATTTGGAGTGAATCCGACGACATCGAGATTTTCACCTGAAAAAATAGACAGTGTATAGCAAGGCATTTTCAGCCTTATCCTAGCTCATTTTCCAACTGGCACAGCGGCCAAACAAGGCTACCTACGACTCTTGTACACCTGTGGATATGTTGTCTAGTGTCTATTAATCGAATCAAATGCATTTGGAGTGAATCCGACGACATCGAGATTTTCACCTGAAAAAATAGACCGTGTATAGAAAGGCATTTTCAGCCTTATCCTAGCTCATCTTCCAACTGGCACAGCGGCCAAACTAGGCTACCTACGACTCTTGTACACCTGTGGGTATGTTGTCTAGTGTCTATTAATCGAATCAAATGCAGTTGGAGTGAATCCGACGACATCGAGATTTTCACCTGAAAAAATAGACAGTGTATAGCAAGGCATTTTCAGCCTTATCCTAGCTCATCTTCCAACTGGCACAGCGGCCAAACTAGGCTACCTACGACTCTTGTACACCTGTGGGTATGTTGTCTAGTGTATATTAATCGAATCAAATGCATTTGGAGTGAATCCGACGACATCGAGATTTTCACCTAAAAAAATAGACAGTGTATAGCAAGGCATTTTCAGCCTTATCCTAGCTCATTTTCCAACTGGCACAGCGGCCAAACTAGGCTACATACGACTCTTGTACACCTGTGGGTATGTTGTCTAGTGTCTATTAATTGAATCAAATGCATTTGGAGTGAATCCGACGACATCGAGATTTTCACCTGAAAAAATAGACCGTGTATAGTAAGGCATTTTCAGCCTTATCCTAGCTCATCTTCCAACTGGTACAGCGGCCAAACTAGGCTACCTACGACTCTTGTACACCTGTGGGTATGTTGTCTAGTGTATATTAATCGAATCAAATGCATTTGGAGTGAATCCGACGACATCGAGATTTTCACCTGAAAAAATAGATAGTGTATAGTAAGGCATTTTCAGCCTTATCCTAGCTCATCTTCCAACTGGCACAGCGGCCAAACTAGGCTACCGACGACACTTGTATACCTGTGGGTATGTTGTCTAGTGTATATTAATCGAATCAAATGCATTTGGAGTGAATCCGACCACATCGAGATTTTCACCTGAAAAAATAGACAGTGTATAGTAAGGCATTTTCAGCCTTATCCTAGCTCATCTTCCAACTGTCACAGCGGCCAAACTAGGCTACCTACGACTCTTGTACACCTGTAGGTATGTTGTCTAGTGTCTATTAATCGAATCAAATGCATTTGGAGTGAATCCGACGACATCGAGATTTTCACCTGAAAAAATAGACAGTTATAGTAAGGCATTTTCATCCTTATCTTCCAACTGGCACAGCGGCCAAACTAGGCTACCTACGACTCTTGTACACCTGTGGGTATGTTGTCTAGTATCTATTAATCGAATCAAATGCATTTGGAGTGAATCCGACGACATCGAGATTTTCACCTGAAAAAATAGACAGTGTATAGCAAGGCATTTTCAGCCTTATCCTAGCTCATCTTCCAACTGGCACAGCGGCCAAACTAGGCTTCCTACGACTCTTGTACACCTGTGGGTATGTTGTCTAGTGTCTATTAATCGAATCAAATGCAGTTGGAGTGAATCCGACGACATCGAGATTTTCACCTAAAAAAATTGACAGTGTATAGCAAGGCATTTTCAGCCTTATCCTAGATCATCTTCCAACTGGCACAGCGGCCAAACTAGGCCACCTACGACTCTTGTACACCTGTGGGTATGTTGCCTAGTGTCTATTAATCGAATCAAATGCATTTGGAGTGAATCCGACGACATCGAGATTTTCACCTGAAAAAATAGACCGTGTATAGTAAGGCATTTTCAGCCTTATCCTAGCTCATCTTCCAACTGGTACAGCGGCCAAACTAGGCTACCTACGACTCTTGTACACCTGTGGGTATGTTGTCTAGTGTCTATTAATCGAATCAAATGCAGTTGGAGTGAATCCGACGACATCGAGATTTTCACCTAAAAAAATTGACAGTGTATAGCAAGGCATTTTCAGCCTTATCCTAGCTCATCTTCCAACTGGCACAGCGGCCAAACTAGGCTACCTACGACTCTTGTACACCTGTGGGTATGTTGTCTAGTGTCTATTAATCGAATCAAATGCAGTTGGAGTGAATCCGACGACATCGAGATTTTCACCTAAAAAAATAGATAGTGTATAGTAAGGCATTTAGCCTTATCCTAGCTCATCTTCCAACTGGCACAGCGGCCAAACTAGGCTACCTACGACTCTTGTACACCTGTGGGTATGTTGTCTAGTGTCTATTAATCGAATCAAATGCATTTGGAGTGAATCCGACGACATCGAGATTTTCACCTGAAAAAATAGACAGTGTATAGCAAGGCATTTTCAGCCTTATCCTAGCTCATCTTCCAACTGGCACAGCGGCCAAACTAGGCTACCTACGACTCTCTGGAGTGAATCCGACGACATCGAGATTTTCACTTGAAAAAATAGACAGTGCTTATCTTCCAACTGGCACAGCGGCCAAACTAGGCTACCTACGACTCTTGTACACCTGTGGGTATGTTGTCTAGTATCTATTAATCGAATCAAATGCATTTGGAGTGAATCCGACGACATCGAGATTTTCACCTGAAAAAATAGACAGTGTATAGCAAGGCATTTTCAGCCTTATCCTAGCTCATCTTCCAACTGGCACAGCGGCCAAACTAGGCTACCTACGACTCTTGTACACCTGTGGGTATGTTGTCTAGTGTCTATTAATCGAATCAAATGCATTTGGAGTGAATCCGACGACATCGAGATTTTCACCTGAAAAAATAGACCGTGTATAGTAAGGCATTTTCAGCCTTATCCTAGCTCATCTTCCAACTGGCACAGCGGCCAAACTAGGCTACCTACGACTCTTGTACACCTGTGGGTATGTTGTCTAGTGTCTATTAATCGAATCAAATGCAGTTGGAGTGAATCCGACGACATCGAGATTTTCACCTAAAAAAATTGACAGTGTATAGCAAGGCATTTTCAGCCTTATCCTAGCTCATCTTCCAACTGGCACAGCGGCCAAACTAGGCTACCTACGACTCTTGTACACCTGTGGGTATGTTGTCTAGTGTCTATTAATCGAATCAAATGCATTTGGAGTGAATCCGACGACATCGAGATTTTCACCTAAAAAAATAGACAGTGTATAGCAAGGCATTTTCAGCCTTATCCTAGCTCATCTTCCAACTGGCACAGCGGCCAAACTAGGCCACCTACGACTCTTGTACACCTGTGGGTATGTTGTCTAGTGTCTATTAATCGAATCAAATTCATTTGGAGTGAATCCGACGACATCGAGATTTTCACCTGATAAAATAGACAGTGTATAGTAAGGCATTTTCAGCCTTATCCTAGCTCATCTTCCAACTGGCACAGCGGCCAAACTAGGCTACCTACGACTCTTGTACACCTGTGGGTATGTTGTCTAGTGTATATTAATCGAATCAAATGCATTTGGAGTGAATCCGACGACATCGAGATTTTCACCTGAAAAAATAGATAGTGTATAGTAATTCATTTTCAGCCTTATCCTAGCTCATTTTCCAACTGGCACAGCGGCCAAACTAGGCTACCTACGACTCTTGTACACCTGTGGGTATGTTGTCTAGTGTCTATTAATCGAATCAAATGCATTTGGAGTGAATCCGACGACATCGAGATTTTCACCTGAAAAAATAGACCGTGTATAGTAAGGCATTTTCAGCCTTATCCTAGCTCATCTTCCAACTGGCACAGCGGCCAAACAAGGCTACCTACGACTCTTGTACACCTGTGGGTATGTTGTCTAGTGTCTATTAATCGAATCAAATGCAGTTGGAGTGAATCCGACGACATCGAGATTTTCACCTAAAAAAATTGACAGTGTATAGCAAGGCATTTTCAGCCTTATCCTAGCTCATCTTCCAACTGGCACAGCGGCCAAACAAGGCTACCTACGACTCTTGTACACCTGTGGGTATGTTGTCTAGTGTCTATTAATCGAATCAAATGCAGTTGGAGTGAATCCGACGACATCGAGATTTTCACCTAAAAAAATTGACAGTGTATAGCAAGGCATTTTCAGCCTTATCCTAGCTCATCTTCCAACTGGCACAGCGGCCAAACTAGGCTACCTACGACTCTTGTACACCTGTGGGTATGTTGTCTAGTGTCTATTAATCGAATCAAATGCATTTGGAGTGAATCCGACGACATCGAGATTTTCACCTAAAAAAATAGACAGTGTATAGCAAGGCATTTTCAGCCTTATCCTAGCTCATTTTCCAACTGGCACAGCGGCCAAACTAGGCTACCTACGACTCTTGTACACCTGTGGGTATGTTGTCTAGTGTCTATTAATCGAATCAAATGCATTTGAAGTGAATCCGACGACATCGAGATTTTCACCTGAAAAAATAGACCGTGTATAGTAAGGCATTTTCAGCCTTATCCTAGCTCATCTTCCAACTGGCACAGCGGCCAAACTAGGCTACCTACGACTCTTGTACACCTGTGGGTATGTTGTCTAGTGTCTATTAATCGAATCAAATGCAGTTGGAGTGAATCCGACGACATCGAGATTTTCACCTAAAAAAATTGACAGTGTATAGCAAGGCATTTTCAGCCTTATCCTAGCTCATCTTCCAACTGGCACAGCGGCCAAACTAGGCTACCTACGACTCTTGTACACCTGTGGGTATGTTGTCTAGTGTCTATTAATCGAATCAAATGCATTTGGAGTGAATCCGACGACATCGAGATTTTCACCTAAAAAAATAGACAGTGTATAGCAAGGCATTTTCAGCCTTATCCTAGCTCATCTTCCAACTGGCACAGCGGCCAAACTAGGCCACCTACGACTCTTGTACACCTGTGGGTATGTTGTCTAGAGTATATTAATCGAATCAAATGCATTTGGAGTGAATCCGACGACATCGAGATTTTCACCTGAAAAAATAGACAATGTATAGCAAGGCATTTTCAGCCTTATCCTAGCTCATCTTCCAACTGGCACAGCGGCCAAACTAGGCCACCTACGACTCTTGTACACCTGTGGGTATGTTGTCTAGTGTATATTAATCGAATCAAATGCATTTGGAGTGAATCCGACGACATCGAGATTTTCACCTAAAAAAATAGACAGTGTATAGCAAGGCATTTTCAGCCTTATCCTAGCTCATCTTCCAACTGGCACAGCGGCCAAACTAGGCTACCTACGACTCTTGTACACCTGTGGGTATGTTGTCTAGTGTCTATTAATCGAATCAAATGCAGTTGGAGTGAATCCGACGACATCGAGATTTTCACCTAAAAAAATTGACAGTGTATAGCAAGGCATTTTCAGCCTTATCCTAGCTCATCTTCCAACTGGCACAGCGGCCAAACTAGGCTACCTACGACTCTTGTACACCTGTGGGTATGTTGTCTAGTGTCTATTAATCGAATCAAATGCAGTTGGAGTGAATCCGACGACATCGAGATTTTCACCTAAAAAAATTGACAGTGTATAGCAAGGCATTTTCAGCCTTATCCTAGCTCATCTTCCAACTGGCACAGCGGCCAAACTAGGCTACCTACGACTCTTGTACACCTGTGGGTATGTTGTCTAGTATCTATTAATCGAATCAAATGCATTTGGAGTGAATCCGACGACATCGAGATTTTCACCTAAAAAAATAGACAGTGTATAGCAAGGCATTTTCAGCCTTATCCTAGCTCATCTTCCAACTGGCACAGCGGCCAAACTAGGCCACCTACGACTCTTGTACACCTGTGGGTATGTTGTCTAGTGTCTATTAATCGAATCAAATTCATTTGGAGTGAATCCGACGACATCGAGATTTTCACCTGAAAAAATAGACAGTGTATAGTAAGGCATTTTCAGCCTTGAAACACACATGAAAAAATAGACAGTGTATAGTAAGGCATTTTCAGCCTTATCCTAGCTCATCTTCCAACTGGCACAGCGGCCAAACTAGGCTACCTACGACTCTTGTACACCTGTGGGTATGTTGTTTAGTGTCTATTAATCGAATCAAATGCATTTGGAGTGAATCCGACGACATCGAGATTTTCACCTGAAAAAATAGACAATGTATAGCAAGGCATTTTCAGCCTTATCCTAGCTCATCTTCCAACTGGCACAGCGGCCAAACTAGGCCACCTACGACTCTTGTACACCTGTGGGTATGTTGTCTAGTGTATATTAATCGAATCAAATGCATTTGGAGTGAATCCGACGACATCGAGATTTTCACCTAAAAAAATAGACAGTGTATAGCAAGGCATTTTCAGCCTTATCCTAGCTCATCTTCCAACTGGCACAGCGGCCAAACTAGGCTACCTACGACTCTTGTACACCTGTGGGTATGTTGTCTAGTGTCTATTAATCGAATCAAATGCAGTTGGAGTGAATCCGACGACATCGAGATTTTCACCTAAAAAAATTGACAGTGTATAGCAAGGCATTTTCAGCCTTATCCTAGCTCATCTTCCAACTGGCACAGCGGCCAAACTAGGCTACCTACGACTCTTGTACACCTGTGGGTATGTTGTCTAGTGTCTATTAATCGAATCAAATGCAGTTGGAGTGAATCCGACGACATCGAGATTTTCACCTAAAAAAATTGACAGTGTATAGCAAGGCATTTTCAGCCTTATCCTAGCTCATCTTCCAACTGGCACAGCGGCCAAACTAGGCTACCTACGACTCTTGTACACCTGTGGGTATGTTGTCTAGTATCTATTAATCGAATCAAATGCATTTGGAGTGAATCCGACGACATCGAGATTTTCACCTAAAAAAATAGACAGTGTATAGCAAGGCATTTTCAGCCTTATCCTAGCTCATCTTCCAATTGGCACAGCGGCCAAACTAGGCCACCTACGACTCTTGTACACCTGTGGGTATGTTGTCTAGTGTCTATTAATCGAATCAAATTCATTTGGAGTGAATCCGACGACATCGAGATTTTCACCTGAAAAAATAGACAGTGTATAGTAAGGCATTTTCAGCCTTGAAACACACATGAAAAAATAGACAGTGTATAGTAAGGCATTTTCAGCCTTATCCTAGCTCATCTTCCAACTGGCACAGCGGCCAAACTAGGCTACCTACGACTCTTGTACACCTGTGGGTATGTTGTTTAGTGTCTATTAATCGAATCAAATGCAGTTGGAGTGAATCCGACGACATCGAGATTTTCACCTAAAAAAATTGACAGTGTATAGCAAGGCATTTTCAGCCTTATCTTAGCTCATCTTCCAACTGCCACAGCGGCCAAACTAGGCTACCTACGACTCTTGTACACATGTGGGTATGTTGTCTAGTGTCTATTAATCGAATCAAATGCATTTGGAGTGAATCCGACGACATCGAGATTTTCACCTGAAAAAATAGACAGTGTATAGTAAGGCATTTTCAGCCTTATCCTAGCTCATCTTCCAACTGGCACTGCGGCCAAACTAGGCTACCTACGACTCTTGTACACCTGTGGGTATGTTGTCTAGTGTATATTAATCGAATCAAATGCATTTGGAGTGAATCCGACGACATCGAGATTTTCACCTGAAAAAATAGATAGTGTATAGTAAGGCATTTTCAGCCTTGAAACACACATGAAAAAATAGACAGTGTATAGTAAGGCATTTTCAGCCTTATCCTAGCTCATCTTCCAACTGGCACAGCGGCCAAACTAGGCCACCTACGACTCTTGTACACCTGTGGGTATGTTGTCTAGTGTATATTAATCGAATCAAATGCATTTGGAGTGAATCCGACGACATCGAGATTTTCACCTAAAAAAATAGACAGTGTATAGCAAGGCATTTTCAGCCTTATCCTAGCTCATCTTCCAACTGGCACAGCGGCCAAACTAGGCTACCTACGACTCTTGTACACCTGTGGGTATGTTGTCTAGTGTCTATTAATCGAATCAAATGCAGTTGGAGTGAATCCGACGACATCGAGATTTTCACCTAAAAAAATTGACAGTGTATAGCAAGGCATTTTCAGCCTTATCCTAGCTCATCTTCCAACTGGCACAGCGGCCAAACTAGGCTACCTACGACTCTTGTACACCTGTGGGTATGTTGTCTAGTGTCTATTAATCGAATCAAATGCAGTTGGAGTGAATCCGACGACATCGAGATTTTCACCTAAAAAAATTGACAGTGTATAGCAAGGCATTTTCAGCCTTATCCTAGCTCATCTTCCAACTGGCACAGCGGCCAAACTAGGCTACCTACGACTCTTGTACACCTGTGGGTATGTTGTCTAGTATCTATTAATCGAATCAAATGCATTTGGAGTGAATCCGACGACATCGAGATTTTCACCTAAAAAAATAGACAGTGTATAGCAAGGCATTTTCAGCCTTATCCTAGCTCATCTTCCAACTGGCACAGCGGCCAAACTAGGCCACCTACGACTCTTGTACACCTGTGGGTATGTTGTCTAGTGTCTATTAATCGAATCAAATTCATTTGGAGTGAATCCGACGACATCGAGATTTTCACCTGAAAAAATAGACAGTGTATAGTAAGGCATTTTCAGCCTTGAAACACACATGAAAAAATAGACAGTGTATAGTAAGGCATTTTCAGCCTTATCCTAGCTCATCTTCCAACTGGCACAGCGGCCAAACTAGGCTACCTACGACTCTTGTACACCTGTGGGTATGTTGTTTAGTGTCTATTAATCGAATCAAATGCAGTTGGAGTGAATCCGACGACATCGAGATTTTCACCTAAAAAAATTGACAGTGTATAGCAAGGCATTTTCAGCCTTATCTTAGCTCATCTTCCAACTGCCACAGCGGCCAAACTAGGCCACCTACGACTCTTGTACACATGTGGGTATGTTGTCTAGTGTCTATTAATCGAATCAAATGCATTTGGAGTGAATCCGACGACATCGAGATTTTCACCTGAAAAAATAGACAGTGTATAGTAAGGCATTTTCAGCCTTATCCTAGCTCATCTTCCAACTGGCACTGCGGCCAAACTAGGCTACCTACGACTCTTGTACACCTGTGGGTATGTTGTCTAGTGTATATTAATCGAATCAAATGCATTTGGAGTGAATCCGACGACATCGAGATTTTCACCTGAAAAAATAGATAGTGTATAGTAAGGCATTTTCAGCCTTGAAACACACATGAAAAAATAGACAGTGTATAGTAAGGCATTTTCAGCCTTATCCTAGCTCATCTTCCAACTGGCACAGCGGCCAAACTAGGCTACCTACGACTCTTGTACACCTGTGGGTATGTTGTCTAGTGTCTATTAATCGAATCAAATGCATTTGGAGTGAATCCGACGACATCGAGATTTTCACCTGAAAAAATAGACAGTGTATAGTAAGGCATTTTCATCCTTATCTTCCAACTGGCACAGCGGCCAAACTAGGCTACCTACGACTCTTGTACACCTGTGGGTATGTTGTCTAGTGTCTATTAATCGAATCAAATGCAGTTGGAGTGAATCCGACGACATCGAGATTTTCACCTAAAAAAATTGACAGTGTATAGCAAGGCATTTTCAGCCTTATCCTAGCTCATCTTCCAACTGGCACAGCGGCCAAACTAGGCTACCTACGACTCTTGTACACCTGTGGGTATGTTGTCTAGTGTATATTAATCGAATCAAATGCATTTGGAGTGAATCCGACGACATCGAGATTTTCACCTGAAAAAATAGATAGTCTATAGTAAGGCATTTTCAGCCTTATCCTAGCTCATCTTCCAACTGGCACAGCGGCCAAACAAGGCTACCTACGACACTTGTACACCTGTGGGTATGTTGTCTAGTGTCTATTAATCGAATCAAATGCATTTGGAGTGAATCCGACGACATCGAGATTTTCACCTGAAAAAAATAGACAGTGTATAGTAAGGCATTTTCAGCCTTATCCCAGCTCATCTTACAACTGGCACAGCGGCCAAACTAGGCTACCTACGACTCTTGTACACCTGTGGGTATGTTGTCTAGAGTATATTAATCGAATCAAATGCATTTGGAGTGAATCCGACGACATCGAGATTTTCACCTGAAAAAATAGACAGTGTATAGTAAGGCATTTTCAGCCTTATCCTAGCTCATCTTCCACCTGCCACAGCGGCCAAACTAGGCTACCTACGACTCTTGTACACCTGTGGGTATGTTGTCTAGTGTCTATTAATCGAATCAAATGCATTTGGAGTGAATCCGACGACATCGAGATTTTCACCCGAAAAAATATACAGGCATTTTCAGCCTTATCCTAGCTCATCTTCCAACTGGCACAGCGGCCAATCTAGGCTACCTACGACTCTTGTACACCTGTGGGTATGTTGTCTAGTGTCTATTAATCGAATCAAATGCATTTGGAGTGAATCCGACGACATCGAGATTTTCACCCGAAAAAATATACAGGCATTTTCAGCCTTATCCTAGCTCATCTTCCAACTGGCACAGCGGCCAAACTAGGCTACCTACGACTCTTGTACACCTGTGGGTATGTTGTTTAGTGTCTATTAATCGAATCAAATGCAGTTGGAGTGAATCCGACGACATCGAGATTTTCACCTAAAAAAATTGACAGTGTATAGCAAGGCATTTTCAGCCTTATCCTAGCTCATCTTCCAACTGGCACAGCGGCCAAACTAGGCTACCTACGACTCTTGTACACCTGTGGGTATGTTGTCTAGTGTCTATTAATCGAATCAAATGCAGTTGGAGTGAATCCGACGACATCGAGATTTTCACCTAAAAAAATTGACAGTGTATAGCAAGGCATTTTCAGCCTTATCCTAGCTCATCTTACAACTGGCACAGCGGCCAAACAAGGCTACCTACGACACTTGTACACCTGTGGGTATGTTGTCTAGTGTATATTAATCGAATCAAATGCATTTGGAGTGAATCCGACGACATCGAGATTTTCACCTAAAAAAATTGACAGTGTATAGCAAGGCATTTTCAGCCTTATCCTAGCTCATCTTCCAACTGGCACAGCGGCCAAACTAGGCTACCTACGACTCTTGTACACCTGTGGGTATGTTGTCTAGTGTATATTAATCGAATCAAATGCATTTGGAGTGAATCCGACCACATCGAGATTTTCACCTGAAAAAATAGACAGTGTATAGTAAGGCATTTTCAGCCTTATCCTAGCTCATCTTCCAACTGGCACAGCGGCCAAACTAGGCTACCTACGACTCTTGTACACCTGTGGGTATGTTGTCTAGTGTCTATTAATCGAATCAAATGCATTTGGAGTGAATCCGACGACATCGAGATTTTCACCTGAAAAAATAGACAGTGTATAGCAAGGCATTTTCAGCCTTATCCTAGCTCATCTTCCAACTGCCACAGCGGCCAAACTAGGCTACCTACGACTCTTGTACACCTGTGGGTATATTGTCTAGTGTCTATTAATCGAATCAAATGCATTTGGAGTGAATCCGACGACATCGAGATTTTCACCTGAAAAAATAGACAGTGTATAGTAAGGCATTTTCAGCCTTATCCTAGCTCATCTTCCACCTGCCACAGCGGCCAAACTAGGCTACCTACGACTCTTGTACACCTGTGGGTATGTTGTCTAGTGTCTATTAATCGAATCAAATGCATTTGGAGTGAATCCGACGACATCGAGACTTTCACCTGAAAAAAATAGACAGTGTATAGTAAGGCATTTTCAGCCTTATCCCAGCTCATCTTACAACTGGCACAGCGGCCAAACTAGGCTACCTACGACTCTTGTACACCTGTGGGTATGTTGTCTAGAGTATATTAATCGAATCAAATGCATTTGGAGTGAATCCGACGACATCGAGATTTTCACCTGAAAAAATAGACAGTGTATAGTAAGGCATTTTCAGCCTTATCCTAGCTCATCTTCCACCTGCCACAGCGGCCAATCTAGGCTACCTACGACTCTTGTACACCTGTGGGTATGTTGTCTAGTGTCTATTAATCGAATCAAATGCATTTGGAGTGAATCCGACGACATCGAGATTTTCACCCGAAAAAATATACAGGCATTTTCAGCCTTATCCTAGCTCATCTTCCAACTGGCACAGCGGCCAAACTAGGCTACCTACGACTCTTGTACACCTGTGGGTATGTTGTCTAGTGTCTATTAATCGAATCAAATGCATTTGGAGTGAATCCGACGACATCGAGATTTTCACCTAAAAAAATTGACAGTGTATAGCAAGGCATTTTCAGCCTTATCCTAGCTCATCTTCCAACTGGCACAGCGGCCAAACTAGGCTACCTACGACTCTTGTACACCTGTGGGTATGTTGTCTAGAGTATATTAATCGAATCAAATGCATTTGGAGTGAATCCGACGACATCGAGATTTTCACCTGAAAAAATAGACAGTGTATAGTAATGCATTTTCAGCCTTATCCTAGCTCATCTTCCAACTGGCACAGCGGCCAAACTAGGCCACCTACGACTCTTGTACACCTGTGGGTATGTTGTCTAGTGTCTATTAATCGAATCAAATGCATTTGGAGTGAATCCGACGACATCGAGATTTTCACCTGAAAAAATAGACAGTGTATAGTAATGCATTTTCAGCCTTATCCTAGCTTATCTTCCAACTGGCACAGCGGCCAAACTAGGCTACCTACGACTCTTGTACACCTGTGGGTATGTTGTCTAGTGTCTATTAATCGAATCAAATGCAGTTGGAGTGAATCCGACGACATCGAGATTTTCACCTGAAAAAATAGATAGTGTATAGTAAGGCATTTTCAGCCTTGAAACACACATGAAAAAATAGACAGTGTATAGTAAGGCATTTTCAGCCTTATCCTAGCTCATCTTCCAACTGGCACAGCGGCCAAACTAGGCTACCTACGACTCTTGTACACCTGTGGGTATGTTGTCTAGTGTCTATTAATCGAATCAAATGCATTTGGAGTGAATCCGACGACATCGAGATTTTCACCTGAAAAAATAGATAGTGTATAGCAAGGCATTTTCAGCCTTATCCTAGCTCATCTTCCAACTGGCACAGCGGCCAAACTAGGCTACCTACGACTCTTGTACACCTGTGGGTATGTTGTCTAGTGTCTATTAATCGAATCAAATGCATTTGGAATGAATCCGACGACATCGAGATTTTCACCTGAAAAAATAGACAGTGTATAGCAAGGCATTTTCAGCCTTATCCTAGCTCATCTTCCAACTGGCACAGCGGCCAAACTAGGCCACCTACGACTCTTGTACACCTGTGGGTATGTTGTCTAGTGTCTATTAATCGAATCAAATTCATTTGGAGTGAATCCGACGACATCGAGATTTTCACCTGAAAAAATAGATAGTGTATAGTAAGGCATTTTCAGCCTTGAAACACACATGAAAAAATAGACAGTGTATAGTAAGGCATTTTCAGCCTTATCCTAGCTCATCTTCCAACTGGCACAGCGGCCAAACTAGGCTACCTACGACTCTTGTACACCTGTGGGTATGTTGTCTAGTGTCTATTAATCGAATCAAATGCAGTTGGAGTGAATCCGACGACATCGAGATTTTCACCTAAAAAAATTGACAGTGTATAGCAAGGCATTTTCAGCCTTATCCTAGCTCATCTTCCAACTGGCACAGCGGCCAAACTAGGCTACCTACGACTCTTGTACACCTGTGGGTATGTTGTCTAGTGTATATTAATCGAATCAAATGCATTTGGAGTGAATCCGACGACATCGAGATTTTCACCCGAAAACATATACAGGCATTTTCAGCCTTATCCTAGCTCATCTTCCAACTGGCACAGCGGCCAAACTAGGCTACCTACTACTCTTGTACACCTGTGGGTATGTTGTCTAGTGTCTATTAATCGAATCAAATGCATTTGGAGTGAATCCGACCACATCGAGATTTTCACCTGAAAAAATAGACAGTGTATAGCAAGGCATCTTCAGCCTTATCCTAGCTCATCTTCCAACTGGTACAGCGGCCAAACTAGGCTACCTACGACTCTTGTACACCTGTGGGTATGTTGTCTAGTGTCTATTAATCGAATCAAATGCATTTGGAGTGAATCCGACGACATCGAGATTTTCACCTGAAAAAATAGACAGTGTATAGCAAGGCATCTTCAGCCTTATCCTAGCTCATCTTCCAACTGGCACAGCGGCCAAACTAGGCTACCTACGACTATTGTACACATGTGGGTATGTTGTCTAGTGTCTATTAATCGAATCAAATGCATTTGGAGTGAATCCGACGACATCGAGATTTTCACCTGAAAAAATAGACAGTGTATAGCAAGGCATTTTCAGCCTTATCCTAGCTCATCTTCCAACTGGCACAGCGGCCAAACTAGGCTACCTACGACTCTTGTACACCTGTGGGTATGTTGTCTAGTGTCTATTAATCGAATCAAATGCATTTGGAGTGAATCCGACGATATCGAGATTTTCACCTGAAAAAATAGACAGGCATTTTCAGCCTTATCCTAGCTCATCTTCCAACTGGCACAGCGGCCAAACTAGGCCACCTACGACTCTTGTACACCTGTGGGTATGTTGTCTAGAGTATATTAATCGAATCAAATGCATTTGGAGTGAATCCGACGACATCGAGATTTTCACCTGAAAAAATAGACAATGTATAGCAAGGCATTTTCAGCCTTATCCTAGCTCATCTTCCAACTGGCACAGCGGCCAAACTAGGCCACCTACGACTCTTGTACACCTGTGGGTATGTTGTCTAGTGTATATTAATCGAATCAAATGCATTTGGAGTGAATCCGACGACATCGAGATTTTCACCTAAAAAAATAGACAGTGTATAGCAAGGCATTTTCAGCCTTATCCTAGCTCATCTTCCAACTGGCACAGCGGCCAAACTAGGCTACCTACGACTCTTGTACACCTGTGGGTATGTTGTCTAGTGTCTATTAATCGAATCAAATGCAGTTGGAGTGAATCCGACGACATCGAGATTTTCACCTAAAAAAATTGACAGTGTATAGCAAGGCATTTTCAGCCTTATCCTAGCTCATCTTCCAACTGGCACAGCGGCCAAACTAGGCTACCTACGACTCTTGTACACCTGTGGGTATGTTGTCTAGTGTCTATTAATCGAATCAAATGCAGTTGGAGTGAATCCGACGACATCGAGATTTTCACCTAAAAAAATTGACAGTGTATAGCAAGGCATTTTCAGCCTTATCCTAGCTCATCTTCCAACTGCCACAGCGGCCAAACTAGGCTACCTACGACTCTTGTACACATGTGGGTATGTTGTCTAGTGTCTATTAATCGAACAAATGCATTTGGAGTGAATCCGACGACATCGAGATTTTCACCTGAAAAAATAGACAGTGTATAGTAAGGCATTTTCAGCCTTATCCTAGCTCATCTTCCAACTGGCACTGCGGCCAAACTAGGCTACCTACGACTCTTGTACACCTGTGGGTATGTTGTCTAGTGTATATTAATCGAATCAAATGCATTTGGAGTGAATCCGACGACATCGAGATTTTCACCTGAAAAAATAGATAGTGTATAGTAAGGCATTTTCAGCCTTGAAACACACATGAAAAAATAGACAGTGTATAGTAAGGCATTTTCAGCCTTATCCTAGCTCATCTTCCAACTGGCACAGCGGCCAAACTAGGCTACCTACGACTCTTGTACACCTGTGGGTATGTTGTCTAGTGTCTATTAATCGAATCAAATGCATTTGGAGTGAATCCGACGACATCGAGATTTTCACCTGAAAAAATAGACAGTGTATAGTAAGGCATTTTCATCCTTATCTTCCAACTGGCACAGCGGCCAAACTAGGCTACCTACGACTCTTGTACACCTGTGGGTATGTTGTCTAGTGTCTATTAATCGAATCAAATGCAGTTGGAGTGAATCCGACGACATCGAGATTTTCACCTAAAAAAATTGACAGTGTATAGCAAGGCATTTTCAGCCTTATCCTAGCTCATCTTCCAACTGGCACAGCGGCCAAACTAGGCTACCTACGACTCTTGTACACCTGTGGGTATGTTGTCTAGTGTATATTAATCGAATCAAATGCATTTGGAGTGAATCCGACGACATCGAGATTTTCACCTGAAAAAATAGATAGTCTATAGTAAGGCATTTTCAGCCTTATCCTAGCTCATCTTCCAACTGGCACAGCGGCCAAACAAGGCTACCTACGACACTTGTACACCTGTGGGTATGTTGTCTAGTGTATATTAATCGAATCAAATGCATTTGGAGTGAATCCGACGACATCGAGATTTTCACCTAAAAAAATTGACAGTGTATAGCAAGGCATTTTCAGCCTTATCCTAGCTCATCTTCCAACTGGCACAGCGGCCAAACTAGGCTACCTACGACTCTTGTACACCTGTGGGTATGTTGTCTAGTGTATATTAATCGAATCAAATGCATTTGGAGTGAATCCGACCACATCGAGATTTTCACCTGAAAAAATAGACAGTGTATAGTAAGGCATTTTCAGCCTTATCCCAGCTCATCTTACAACTGGCACAGCGGCCAAACTAGGCTACCTACGACTCTTGTACACCTGTGGGTATGTTGTCTAGAGTATATTAATCGAATCAAATGCATTTGGAGTGAATCCGACGACATCGAGATTTTCACCTGAAAAAATAGACAGTGTATAGTAAGGCATTTTCATCCTTATCTTCCAACTGGCACAGCGGCCAAACTAGGCTACCTACGACTCTTGTACACCTGTGGGTATGTTGTCTAGTGTCTATTAATCGAATCAAATGCAGTTGGAGTGAATCCGACGACATCGAGATTTTCACCTAAAAAAATTGACAGTGTATAGCAAGGCATTTTCAGCCTTATCCTAGCTCATCTTCCAACTGGCACAGCGGCCAAACAAGGCTACCTACGACACTTGTACACCTGTGGGTATGTTGTCTAGTGTATATTAATCGAATCAAATGCATTTGGAGTGAATCCGACGACATCGAGATTTTCACCTAAAAAAATTGACAGTGTATAGCAAGGCATTTTCAGCCTTATCCTAGCTCATCTTCCAACTGGCACAGCGGTCAAACTAGGCTACCTACGACTCTTGTACACCTGTGGGTATGTTGTCTAGTGTATATTAATCGAATCAAATGCATTTGGAGTGAATCCGACCACATCGAGATTTTCACCTGAAAAAATAGACAGTGTATAGTAAGGCATTTTCAGCCTTATCCTAGCTCATCTTCCAACTGGCACAGCGGCCAAACTAGGCTACCTACGACTCTTGTACACCTGTGGGTATGTTGTCTAGTGTCTATTAATCGAATCAAATGCATTTGGAGTGAATCCGACGACATCGAGATTTTCACCTGAAAAAATAGACAGTGTATAGCAAGGCATTTTCAGCCTTATCCTAGCTCATCTTCCAACTGCCACAGCGGCCAAACTAGGCTACCTACGACTCTTGTACACCTGTGGGTATATTGTCTAGTGTCTATTAATCGAATCAAATGCATTTGGAGTGAATCCGACGACATCGAGATTTTCACCTGAAAAAATAGACAGTGTATAGTAAGGCATTTTCAGCCTTATCCTAGCTCATCTTCCACCTGCCACAGCGGCCAAACTAGGCTACCTACGACTCTTGTACACCTGTGGGTATGTTGTCTAGTGTCTATTAATCGAATCAAATGCATTTGGAGTGAATCCGACGACATCGAGACTTTCACCTGAAAAAAATAGACAGTGTATAGTAAGGCATTTTCAGCCTTATCCCAGCTCATCTTACAACTGGCACAGCGGCCAAACTAGGCTACCTACGACTCTTGTACACCTGTGGGTATGTTGTCTAGAGTATATTAATCGAATCAAATGCATTTGGAGTGAATCCGACGACATCGAGATTTTCACCTGAAAAAATAGACAGTGTATAGTAAGGCATTTTCAGCCTTATCCTAGCTCATCTTCCACCTGCCACAGCGGCCAAACTAGGCTACCTACGACTCTTGTACACCTGTGGGTATGTTGTCTAGTGTCTATTAATCGAATCAAATGCATTTGGAGTGAATCCGACGACATCGAGATTTTCACCCGAAAAAATATACATTCATTTTCAGCCTTATCCTAGCTCATCTTCCAACTGGCACAGCGGCCAATCTAGGCTACCTACGACTCTTGTACACCTGTGGGTATGTTGTCTAGTGTCTATTAATCGAATCAAATGCATTTGGAGTGAATCCGACGACATCGAGATTTTCACCCGAAAAAATATACAGGCATTTTCAGCCTTATCCTAGCTCATCTTCCAACTGGCACAGCGGCCAAACTAGGCTACCTACGACTCTTGTACACCTGTGGGTATGTTGTCTAGTGTCTATTAATCGAATCAAATGCATTTGGAGTGAATCCGACGACATCGAGATTTTCACCTAAAAAAATTGACAGTGTATAGCAAGGCATTTTCAGCCTTATCCTAGCTCATCTTCCAACTGGCACAGCGGCCAAACTAGGCTACCTACGACTCTTGTACACCTGTGGGTATGTTGTCTAGAGTATATTAATCGAATCAAATGCATTTGGAGTGAATCCGACGACATCGAGATTTTCACCTGAAAAAATAGACAGTGTATAGTAATGCATTTTCAGCCTTATCCTAGCTCATCTTCCAACTGGCACAGCGGCCAAACTAGGCCACCTACGACTCTTGTACACCTGTGGGTATGTTGTCTAGTGTCTATTAATCGAATCAAATGCATTTGGAGTGAATCCGACGACATCGAGATTTTCACCTGAAAAAATAGACAGTGTATAGTAATGCATTTTCAGCCTTATCCTAGCTTATCTTCCAACTGGCACAGCGGCCAAACTAGGCTACCTACGACTCTTGTACACCTGTGGGTATGTTGTCTAGTGTCTATTAATCGAATCAAATGCAGTTGGAGTGAATCCGACGACATCGAGATTTTCACCTAAAAAAATTGACAGTGTATAGCAAGGCATTTTCAGCCTTATCCTAGCTCATCTTCCAACTGGCACAGCGGCCAAACTAGGCTACCTACGACTCTTGTACACCTGTGGGTATGTTGTCTAGTGTATATTAATCGAATCAAATGCATTTGGAGTGAATCCGACCACATCGAGATTTTCACCTGAAAAAATAGACAGTGTATAGCAAGGCATTTTCAGCCTTATCCTAGCTCATCTTCCAACTGGCACAGCGGCCAAACTAGGCTACCTACGACTCTTGTACACCTGTGGGTACGTTGTCTAGTGTCTATTAATCGAATCAAATGCAGTTGGAGTGAATCCGACGACATCGAGATTTTCACCTGAAAAAATAGACAGTGTATAGCAAGGCATTTTCAGCCTTATCCTAGCTCATCTTCCAACTGCCACAGCGGCCAAACTAGGCTACCTACGACTCTTGTACACCTGTGGGTATGTTGTCTAGTGTCTATTAATCGAATCAAATGCATTTGGAGTGAATCCGACGACATCGAGATTTTCACCTGAAAAAATAGACAGTGTATAGTAAGGCATTTTCAGCCTTATCTTCCAACTGGCACAGCGGCCAAACTAGGCTACCTACGACTCTTGTACACCTGTGGGTATGTTGTCTAGTGTCTATTAATCGAATCAAATGCATTTGGAGTGAATCCGACCACATCGAGATTTTCACCTGAAAAAATAGACAGTGTATAGCAAGGCATCTTCAGCCTTATCCTAGCTCATCTTCCAACTGGCACAGCGGCCAAACTAGGCTACCTACGACTCTTGTACACCTGTGGGTATGTTGTCTAGTGTCTATTAATCGAATCAAATGCATTTGGAGTGAATCCGACGACATCGAGATTTTCACCCGAAAACATATACAGGCATTTTCAGCCTTATCCTAGCTCATCTTCCAACTGGCACAGCGGCCAAACTAGGCTACCTACTACTCTTGTACACCTGTGGGTATGTTGTCTAGTGTCTATTAATCGAATCAAATGCATTTGGAGTGAATCCGACCACATCGAGATTTTCACCTGAAAAAATAGACAGTGTATAGCAAGGCATCTTCAGCCTTATCCTAGCTCATCTTCCAACTGGTACAGCGGCCAAACTAGGCTACCTACGACTCTTGTACACCTGTGGGTATGTTGTCTAGTGTCTATTAATCGAATCAAATGCATTTGGAGTGAATCCGACGACATCGAGATTTTCACCTGAAAAAATAGACAGTGTATAGCAAGGCATCTTCAGCCTTATCCTAGCTCATCTTCCAACTGGCACAGCGGCCAAACTAGGCTACCTACGACTATTGTACACATGTGGGTATGTTGTCTAGTGTCTATTAATCGAATCAAATGCATTTGGAGTGAATCCGACGACATCGAGATTTTCACCTGAAAAAATAGACAGTGTATAGCAAGGCATTTTCAGCCTTATCCTAGCTCATCTTCCAACTGGCACAGCGGCCAAACTAGGCTACCTACGACTCTTGTACACCTGTGGGTATGTTGTCTAGTGTCTATTAATCGAATCAAATGCATTTGGAGTGAATCCGACGATATCGAGATTTTCACCTGAAAAAATAGACAGGCATTTTCAGCCTTATCCTAGCTCATCTTCCAACTGGCACAGCGGCCAAACTAGGCCACCTACGACTCTTGTACACCTGTGGGTATGTTGTCTAGTGTCTATTAATCGAATCAAAGTCATTTGGAGTGAATCCGACGACATCGAGATTTTCACCTGAAAAAATAGACAGTCTTATCCTAGCTCATCTTCCAACTGGCACAGCGGCCAAACTAGGCTACCTACGACTCTTGTACACCTGTGGGTTTGTTGTCTAGTGTCTATTAATCGAATCAAATGCATGTGGAGTGAATCCGAAGATATCGAGATTTTCACCTGAAAAAATAGACCGGCATTTTCAGCCTTATCCTAGCTCATCTTCCAACTGGCACAGCGGCCAATCTAGGCTACCTACGACTCTTGTACACCTGTGGGTATGTTGTCTAGTTTCTATTAATCGAATCAAATGCATTTGGAGTGAATCCGACGACATCGAGATTTTCACCTGAAAAAATAGACAGTGTATAGCAAGGCATTTTCAGCCTTATCCTAGCTCATCTTCCAACTGCCACAGCGGCCAAACTAGGCTACCTACGACTCTTGTACACCTGTGGGTATGTTGTCTAGTGTCTATTAATCGAATCAAATGCATTTGGAGTGAATCCGACGACATCGAGATTTTCACCTGAAAAAATAGACAGTGTATAGTAAGGCATTTTCAGCCTTATCCTAGTTCATCTTCCAACTGGCACAGCGGCCAAACTAGGCTACCTACGACCTGTGTACACCTGTGGATATGTGTTTGGATGTGTATTATCGGATTCCAAAGACTAGAGTGCATCCGTGCATGAAAAAATCGAGCGAATCATTATTCATCGATGTTTGAACGTGTGGGTTAAACAACAACACTTTCCGCCATCTCTGACCATACCACGGCCTTGAAGTCCTTCGATTTGAATTTGTGAATCTTTAAGAACGACGTTACAAATACGTTATGTAGTAATTGTATATCCTATACACTGTGTTAAATGAAACTACGATTAAATTTTCTAGAGTCGTGAAATCAACATAAGTTCCATTTATTCAAATATTTTTATTCTTAGGTATACTAATATTGGTCTATCTGATTGTTGCTATACTGCGTTATTTTTATTTATTGGTCAAACAGTTCGACCAAGCGAACTACTGATCGAAACGCATAACTTGCATAAGATGAATATATTTCTCATTTAGTTACCAGCAATTAATCTTTATTAAAAAATATATATAAATTATCTAATAACTGCATTACACATGTGAGTAATAGAAAACGAAAAATTAATTAAATTGTTTTAATAATGAGTTTTATTTGATCACTCATATTTAATGTATAAGAATTATCTGTACTTGGAATCAATGTTTAGATGGTGTCGAACAGCATAACATACTTACATCCGCATCTTCATTTGAGATCCCAAGAAAATCTTTCCGTGCAAGTTTCTCAAATTTGGCATCCCATTGTGTAGAGCTTGTAGTCATCTCATTGAACCCACTATCAGTACGACACAATATAGAGTGATCCGTGATTTGATTTTGTGGATCGCAGTCTCTTTTGCTAGGAACTTTTGGAATCATTTCATCTATTTTGAAGTTTTTATTGGGTAGATGTTCTAATTCGCCATCAATGTCGGGATGTTTATTGCTCTGTGATGAACATTGAAATGTAAATGATTGTGATAAATTTTTGCGGCTTGCCGATCGACGCTTGCTACGTGGTGTTTCAGATTCAAATGAAGCGTTACTTATCGAAGATAGTTGACTAAGCTGCATATCGTCTTCATCTACATCTTGTGTTTCATCCTCGTTCCAATTGACATCAATGGAAGTCTTTAATCTCTTTGTTGTATCGACTTGGAGACTTTTAATTTTTACATTAAAAGTTGAATCAATCGACAATTCTCCGGTGGAAATTCCATAAGGAGAACCTTGTTCAATTGATCTTCGGTCTGGCGTGCCTACGCACATTGAAGTTTTTTTGCAACAAGGACTATCAAAATCTTCTTTAGGGCACCGATGATTGTTGTACAAATCTAAAAATTCGTTTGAAGTTGATTTATCCGATTTGAAACTTTTATGAATATTTACGCGGGATTTGCGTTTTAAATTGATAGGCGATGAACTTTGCATGATCGGTGAAAGTGATCCGAATGAACTCTTGTCTGATGAATCCTGCTTTAGGTTATTTAAATGCCTTTCATATTTCATAGCTTGGTTGATAACTTCAGGAGATTTGGGAGGTGGGCTATTTATATTTAATAAACAGCTATCGGTTTCGGCGAATGTATTTTCACTTTCATACTCAACACATAAAACACTGTGATGGTCGAATAATTTGCGTCGAAGAGATGCATCCCTTGCGTCATGATAAAAATCATTTTTAGTACACTCATTCGAATCATTAATTGCTATACAGCTCGTTTGTTGATTTTCGTTGTATATAAAATACGGCGCCAATGCCTTTTCTAAGTCATGAGGAAGTGTTGGTGGTAACGATAAGACAGTTTGTGCTATGTTGTCACGTATCCTCCGCCCGGGTTTAGAGATTGGAGTGTTACCAGTTATTTCTGAGAGAAAAATCCTTTGACTACGCAATGGACAATCGACTGGACTTGGAACTATTTGTTGGTCCTTAAAGTATGAACTAATAGCCGATTGAGCTTTAGCTTCATATTCCGGATCTGGTGAGTGATGGAACTGTGTTTCGTGAGGTTCTACGTGTGCAGGCTGCAATGAAGAAACGTCATCTATTGTCCATGCAAATTGTGTTGAAGAATGCTGTGGCGTTGGCGGACGCTGAAATAATGTAGGACTGTAAAGACAATATTTAAATCGATTATATGAAAATATTAATACGTTTGTAATAACAAAATATTATACCTTCCGATAAGAGGTAGATGAAGTCGCTCTGCTAAAGCAGATTCGAACGGATTTGTAATTTTCGAAAATAATTTCATTGGCGGAGTTTTTACTACGGGAAAGACGTGAAAAGAATTCGTTTCTTTGTACTTTCTTGATTTTGCACCATTTGATATCAAATTTGTTGATGGGCAGTTGCTGCTTCTACTCAGCAATGTTCTTCCTTCTTTCTTTAGAAAGTTCACAACAGGAGAACGATGTTTGTATCGCAATGGTGTGTGCGCATTTGCCTCTGATGAATTCATCTCAAATGCACAATTTAATCTAAACAAAAAATCTTAATTTAAAAATGGTTAGTTTTATATTAACAAATAAGTAGTATTGAATAAAAAATAAGAAAGGACATACCTTCAGCAAACCCAGTATGGCACGCATTCCCCAATTATTTGACTATGAAAGTGCGATTCAAAAGGACGTATCAAGAAAGTCAAATCCTAGGACAACGGTCTGTTATGTCAAATTATTCAGCATAAACATTTTTGTCAACATAACTGAGCCCCTAGATGAGCAACTGTTGTGGATACTTACCATTAATTTATAAAAATGGTGAACTTAACATTTATTTATAAAAGTAGGTAATTGTTCAGTTTGCTTGTAGGAAATATATTGTTTTTTATTTCGTTTAGATTCGAAATCGAGATCTATCTTCAAAAACTAGTTCGTTTATTAAATTTACTCGAAACATATATACATATGTATTTTGTATTTCTGATCTATTACATTGTACCTTTTTTTTATTCGAAGGTAAAATAATTTCATTTGCATATTTGTATTGATAAAATGCTACAGTTTATGTCTTCAAGATCCATAATAGAATTTTTATCTAACCATATTGTATAATAGATTCAGATTCTAATAAATAATTTTTCGCGATTATTATGTACATGCAACAATCAATTATTGGCTTCACTGCCAGCAGTTTGACGTTAATTTCAATTTGACATATTTTGGATAGAACACAGCAATTGATTTTTGAATACAATTTTTGAATTCAGTGGTATGCGGCTCAGTATTTTTGTATACAAAAGTAAATAAATAAAAAGAATAAACCTAACGAACGGTAATGGCAGAAGCCGGTTGTAGACATTTTCAAGCTTACATCAAGGAGTATGGCCTGGAAACACTGAGCATTGTCGATGCCTACTTCTCAGCGTGCACTTCGAAGGACGCTCGTGACAGAAAGGTTTTTGTTTTGTTTTCCAAAATGTATGTCTGTAACTTATATATCCTCATAAAATAAGGCACTCTCCTGTTGCTGCTTTGAATGTGGAAGCTACGGATTGCAAATATATTCCTGCCTCCACTGTATCTATTTTGGATGCAAAGGTCCACACATTGCGGAACATATGAGGTCGCAGAAACACTCGATTGCATTTGAACTTTCTCATGGAGTCTTGTATTGCAATTCCTGTAAAGACTTCATTTATGATCAACGTTCTCAAGATATTTTGGATACGCATCGTAGATTGGAAGCTAGAGATCTCCAGAAGAGTTTGACCTACAGGCCATGGCGACCTTCACCTGCGGAAATCAATCTTTTGCTAAACAATCCTCGAAGGCGGTGTATAAAAGCCAACCAAACAATCGGACTAAGAGGCCTTATGAACTTGGGATCAACTTGTTTTATGAATTGTATAGTACAAGTAAGTGTGTAATGATAATTTTCCCAATGAACATTTAAATGCTATTAATCTCTTAGGCTTTGATTCATACTCCATTGCTTAGTGATTATTTTTTGTCGGAAAGACATGAATGCTCAATTAAGTCGTCCATGAAATGTCTTGTGTGCGAAGTTTCTCGGCTGTTTCAAGTAAGACCATTTCTAGAAAACGTATTTGTACTAATTTACTTTTCTTCAAGGAATTTTATTCAGGTTCCCGGGGCCCGCTGTCTTTACATCGCTTATTGCATCTAATTTGGAATCATGCCAAGCATTTAGCTGGTTATGAACAACAGGATGCCCATGAGTTTTTTATAGCTACGTTAGAAATCTTACATTTGCATTGTTTAAGTTCAAAAAATGAGGAGAGAAATAAGATTCAGCTATATAACAGCAATGAGACCTGCCCAACACAATGTAATTGTATAATAGATCAGATATTCACAGGCATGTTGCAAAGTGATGTAGTGTGTCAGGCATGTAAAAATGTGTCTACAACAATTGATCCCTTCTGGGATATATCTTTAGACTTGGGGGAAGTTCAGGGTGGAACATCGCCCAAGAGTTTGATCGATTGTCTTGAACGATATACCCGGGCCGAGCATTTAGGTTCGAGTGCCAAGATTAAATGCTCAACTTGTAAAAGTTACCAAGAGTCAACTAAACAATTGTCTCTTCGAACTCTGCCAAGTGTTGCTAGTTTTCATTTGAAACGTTTTGAACATTCTAGCATGTTTGATAAAAAAATCTCTACTTTTATATCATTTCCATCCGAATTCGACATGAAACCGTTCATGTCAGAAAAAAATAATCTCTATGGCGATTACAGATACTCGCTCTATGCAGTTGTGAATCACGTTGGCACAATTGACACAGGACATTATACTGCATATGTAAGGCATCATAAAGACACTTGGGTAAAGTGCGACGATCACATTATTACAACTGCCACGATTGGTCAGGTCTTAGACAGTGAGGGGTAAGTGCTTTCAACTCAATAATTCAAACCAATTTATAATACCATTCAATTGCAGTTATCTTCTGTTTTACCACAAGAATATTTTGGAGTACGAAGACAAAATTAACCAATTGACGAGAGAGATAAAACAAAAAGCCGAATCATTCCTATTGAATATGTGATTAAATTTATCTTTTGTAAATAACATCCAGATAGTACATATAGAGAGAAATAAATTAAAGGCGTCTACTTGGCTTAGGCATATCCTTGATACGAGCCGTTCGCAGTTTCTCCATTTGTTTAGCTTGCTCCCAAAACATCTTGTTAAATTCGGTTTTTCCGTTGGAAATAGCAAGTAACCTCGATAACAACAGAAGGTTGTGAAGTTCATCTGCTCCCATTGAATTATTATGTTTTCTCATTTCGACAAAATCGGCTTCAATGTTATCCCTATCTTCTCGATGTATGCTAAATGATGACATCTTCCCAGTTGTAATGTATCGTCGGATGATATCTAACTTTGGCTGAGCGTAATATTTTACAGCTTTAAGAGTTTCTTCAATGACTTCAACGCAGTTTACTTCAGGATTCAGCGGTACCAGGAAATCGTTCTAAAACGAAAGAGAAAACAGTAAATAATTTGCGAAATATAACCAATTAGTTCTGCTTACTGGGAGTATGCTTTTCCCCTCACTTAATATCAGTACTGGAATATCCACGTTGTAATCAATATCGTAGTAGGAGAAATCGCACTTAATTTGTTGTGTTCTTATTAAATACGATACATTTTGCATTGCTTTGATACCACTTGCGTCTAAAATGCCAGGAGCCATTTGCGTTTCGTCCAAAACGAAATGGGTCATCGGCGCCAATTGAAGTACACCAGAAACTAGTTTACTTGTTTCATAATCTTTTCTTCAAAATGGTAGAAAAATGTTAAATTAGCTTTAGCTGTATTTTGTTTAATTAAAATGATATTTACTTGGGAAAAAATTGTAACGTGTTCATTGTTTCCAGTGTCATAGGCAAGAAATGACTTGCCGGCAGCAACAGCTCTAATATTTTATAAAACTCTTCCATGTAATTTCGAAGAGCAGGTTGATGAAAATTACAAATATTTAAAGCAAATTTTCCAATGCTGTTAATTTCTGAACGAACGTATCTGCAATAAGAATACACGATTTAAATTGTTACATTGTCATTGTCTAATATTATCATCAAACATACACTGTTGATAAGAGATGCAAAAGCAGGTATTCCGCAGATAAGTCATCGCCAAATAAGCACTGAGTAAGTATAATCTTAAGCTCCTTGCATACTACGGCAAAGTTCAAGTTTCCCATTCCTTGTTCACTGATGTATATATCCAGTAAAGGGTTATTATGGTTTAGCTTTTTTATGGCTATGGCATGTAGACGTGGGATAAGTGAGGATGGAGGATTTTGTGCCTGCATTTCCATGTTACTCTCAAAGTCGTCGCTGCAAGATATGGCGCAATCTGAGGTGGCGTCTACAGACAAGAAGCCCACAACGTCGACCAAGGTGTTTAAGGCGTAACTGTCGAAATCATTGTAAATTTTTACCATACAAGCCTTACTTGGACGGCTAGGTATCGGTGAGTTAAGCAAGTACTGTGCAGACAGGGTTGAAGCTGGGACATTTTTCGAAGTGAATGCTTCAGTTTCACATTCCATGTTTACATCTTGGTCTACATCCCCATGATTAACTGCCTTTGAAATTCCCCCTTCATGTAATTTATTAGATTCTTTTATACAAGAGTTTTGTTCAATCTCAGAAGCCCATGAATTGATTCCTGGTAAAGATACCACGAAAAAAGTCCTCCTCTCACCGTGTACATTCTTTTCAGATTCAAAATTTACTTTTTCGTTGGGCTGAGTTTGCAAATAATCCCTGTATTTACCATTTCGAATCCTAGTACTGCCTTCATTGGTTGAATTAACGACTTCGTATTTTTCTAAGTATATTTCAGGATCCAGCATATCTTGAATCATTCCCCGAAATCGTACTAGTGTATGCTCTTTCAGCTGTTGTTGTGGTATATAATTAAGAATTGGAATTTTACGCCATGTTTCCGGACTATTCAAGGTATTTAGAAATGTTTGTTCATTCGATATATATTCGTCCAAATTAGATATAATTGAAGACGCACGCATTTTGATCAAAAAACTTATAATTTATCTATAATTACAGAAAATATAAACTAAATTTAAGAATGTTATTTCAGCTTTCAACTGATTCCAATGTTGTTGACAGATCTTCCTTTTGTTTAGCTTTTTGGCGGGAAAATTAAAAATGTCATTCTCATCATCAATCGTCCATCAGCTCGTCAGTGCTGCCAGTCCTTGGCAAATATACGAATTTGCAGACTCATTTAGTCGTTTGGTGTGAAGTTCTGAAATTGAGAATAACATACCTACAAAATAAACAACATGAAATTTATGTATATTTCATAAATTCATATGCATTACTTAATATTTAATATACTTTATCATGCCGCAGTTTGATTGATTTAACTTTACCATGCTGTAAAGAACATTCATGCAACTGTAGTTTCTACTGCTGTACCATCAGTGATGCCACAATTCATTTAATAAGACATACAAAAATAATTCTGTATGCAAGTCGCTGTTAAAAGTATCAAAATTATACAATTTATTTTTGATTTCTCTAAATCGTCACCGCAGCAATTTAATCGTGTTCATATTTCATATTGATGGTATTCACAATTCACACGGATGTTTCTTCGACCATAGTCAGATGGATGTGCCCAATCCGAAGTATCGGAGCAAGGGCGTATGATTTCCCATTCGCTGAAGGGAGATGGAAAAATCTGCCGAAAGTCTATCTCACTCTGATGTGCCCGCAACGAAAGAAACATCCGTGTGTACACCGTCACTGATCGAGAAAATTTTATTTCTAAACTATGTTGCGAATGTATTCGTTTAGAGCTGTGCTGTTTCATGTTTTCTGACCGTTTCGATAAGTTACTCTCTTTAACACATTCATAGTGACTTTTCAGTGGTTTGATCAAAGATTGCCAAGCGAAACTGATAATCTAAATAAGAATTAAGGCATCATGAGTAAAATATGTCGATGTTTTGTCTTTCCCCTAATTGCACTTCTTCAACACAATTTGTGAGAAAGTGTGATAAAAATTGTGATGTTTTAACGCAAAATGCGAACGTAATTCATCGTAAACCTAAACGCATATATACATACATTGAAGCAAAATAGAGATCTAAACAGATGCAGTGAATGTTTAATTAAAAAGGAAAGATTAAATATCTATTCGGTATTTTGAAGAAAAAAAAATTAAACCTGGTAGTGAAGAAAATATTTAGCTGTTACATGTAATACACCATGTATTTGTGCAGAGAAATCGTAATTTGTTGACGTTGCTACATCGCTCACATGCACATACATACATATGTGTGAAGATACAAAATATATATCTATATAAAATATTACATACATACATTGAAGTTTTAATATTAGAACAACGTTAAAAAACACATCAATGAAATCAAGTGAGCTATTATGATATGGCTTAATTAATCCCTTTAAAGTATATAATTCGAAGATCAGTTACTCAAATGGTAGAAGAGAGACAAATTAGGCACAGGTGCAAAAACTCGGTAAAGAACCATCCGACGCAAAGTGCACAATGTGATACTGTCAAGTATTTGCCCGAAACGGAGGAACAAATATGAATGAGGATGCTGCAGAGAGTTTGGTGAGATATGTGTTCATTTTGCCACAACTATTTTATACAGTTACATTTAATTATTATTAATCTGTGTAAATATCTAAGACGTGTAATTAAAGAAAAACAAACGTACAAAATAAATGTAATATGTACGTAAAGAATACATACGTAATATATACTTGAAATGTATGCAACAATTCGCAACTTTTATTTATCTAAACACGGATATATAATTCATGACTGTTAAAGATCGAAGTTTCTATTTTTAAAAATCAAAAATAAAATGTATTTTTCAAAACTAACTTTAACAGTAACCTTGAGAAATTATTTATACTCACATCATTAGTTAGCCGGCTGTGCTAGGTATATTCATGTGGGGTACTACATTCATGTATAAAGGTTCTATTACCCAAAAAGTCATATTGCGCAAGTCATTATAATAAATGCAGTCAAATATATTTAGTGTAACATCTAAGGTACTTGCTTCCTTCAGTTTACCGGTTATTCTCGAATTGTTAGGATTGTAGCAAAGTGATTACCATTTGTACCTTATATAACGTAATCTCTATTTTTCATTATTTATTAAAGCCGGTTCAGATAAAGCAATCAAAAGGATTTTGAGAGAGACAAATAGGAAATAGAAAAAAATATCAAGTGGAAAACAAGAAACTGATTATCGATTTTTTTAAAGCAAATATATTAGCATGAGTTCATTTTTAGTGGCACTATTCGCTAAATGAATGTACGTATAGTTGTACCCACTTCAAGATACACGCTATGTGAATCAATTACAACACCATATTGAAAAAATACTTGTGTTTTCCTATCGATTAGTTTAAACGGACATGCATTATACCGATTTTTGATGTTGCACTTTAATCCCTGCTGAATGCGCAGTTATATCCTTAGTCTGGTAATTATTTATTTACAAAGAGTACTTCTCTTTGTAAGCAAATGATTAATTATGTTATAATAAATATAATTAGCCATGAATCTCATGGAGAATCATAAAGAGACTTGCAGTTTTATATAAATTCCGAACGAAAATTGGGAAGATTTGACAAGTGATCATTTTGAACCGCAGTCAGCACACGACTCGCAACAAGGGTTTCATAAACAAGTTGGTAATTGTCAAATTTCGAAACCTCAACTTCCTTAAGCAAGAGTCGACACTCTTCACCTTCTTCACTACAAATGCTAATATATTAACTTAGTCACAGTAATATGAATTGTCATTAAATACAACACATCCAAGAAGGAAATTATTTAAGCCAGGACACCAGTGAAGAGCAAATGTTTTGTGGAACTAATGATAAAATTCTGAGCTTAACAGAAAAGACATTGCAACTAGCTCAAAAGTGTTCACATCATATACAGCAACAACAAAAGTCTTCTACGGGGTCGCATCAGTTGCAATCACCCATAAATAAACAACAAACGAAACATTACAAGTACGTAGAGGTAAACAATGGACTGAAGCATTTTTGCGCCTGCGCAGGAAATACCATTCGATCTTTATCACAAAAGAGTACTGAAAATACAAATGCAAAGTGGTATGTGAAGGTAACTACATTATGTATCAGAAAATACTTTCATGTTAAAGTTAATTAAAGGTTTATTTTATTGTTTTTCGATAGTTCATTAGCACCGGTTTTATATTTATTATTTTAGTAAAACATAAATATGTCTAAGAACTCTTGCATTTTAAACATCTTATCAATATCGTATCGGTAGCAAATCTGTGTGCTTTTGGATATATTTGAAGGACATGTGAACAGTTTGACGTTTCCCTTTTATTAAAAAAAATATAAATACAATGGTAAGAATGTCCTGACGGTTGTTCATTCATATTCAGTTATATGCATACATATTTTAAGATTATTGAACGTGGAACATGTATTCTAGGTTAATAATTATGTAGTTCTAAAAAAATTAATATCATATTTTTTAGCAGCCTACTTGGCGACTTTGGGGCGAAGAGCGGGAAACTGATGCAATTTTTACGGTTTATCTAAAAAAAGTGCGTTATCATCGTCCAACACCGCATGTAAACAGTGTAAGTAAACGTTGTTTATTTTAATTTATTGATATTTATATATTTCTTTGTAGGACTCAGATGATGATATTTCCCACCTTGAGTGGGAAACAGTTAGAGTACGATTTGTCAAAGCAGCATCCTTAGCCAGATTAGTTGAAGCTTTGGCAACTGATGACGGTGAATTGGAGAGCACATTTATAAATGTATTCCTTTCAACTTATCGTACATTTTCTACACCGAAAGAGGTTCTCGATCTTTTAGTAAAACGATATGATACGCTTAATGAGAGATTTTGTCAAGAGGTTCTAGAAGGAACTGCGGATGATGGATTTGAATCCAATATGTCCATGTATGCGCAGCACAAAAAAACTCTAGTCTCCGCACTACATGTATGGTTAGATGGTTTTCCCGAAGATTGGATTGAAGATAATCTTAGGCATTTACTAGCATTTGCTTCTAAACGGCTACCAAGGTCGGATCTACACATAAAAGTTCTACACCGATTGGAACGTGTTTTACGTCTTCAAGCACAGCAAAACTATTCAGATGACAATTTGCAATTGATAAACCAACAACAGTATAATGATTTTGCAGAACAATTTGCTGGTATCTGTTTATCACCTGCGTTTAGGGGTCCATCTCACTTATTACAAGCATATCGATTTCCACATGTACCTGTTAAACATTTTGCTGAACAACTCACACGAATGGATTCAGAACTGTTTAAAAAATTGATACCACATCAGTGTTTGGGTGCTACGTGGGCTAGACGAGAAAAGAACGGTGCTGAAACCGTAATCGCAACAGTAAATCAATTTAATGCGGTTTCATTTAGAGTAATATCTAGTATAATAATAGAACCGAGGCTAAAACCTCAGGTAGGTGCACATAAAATAGTTTATCGTAAAAGGTTACTAATATTCCTATACACAATATACAGGAAAGAGCATTATATATCGCTACATGGATAGACATTGCACAGGAGTTGCGCTTACTGAAGAATTTTTCATCTTTGAAAGCTATAATATCAGGATTACAATCTAATGCAATTTATCGATTGTCCAAAGTATGGGCAGTGCTTCCCAAAGAAAAGGCAAGTTACATTAACATAAAGATAAGTTTAGTATAACAAACAAATTGTACTGGTTTCTCTCTGCAGATGGAAATTTTTATGGAACTTGCCAGAATTTTCTCAGAAGACAATAATGCATGGACCCAAAGAGAAGTTCTTATGCGCGAAGGTACAGCCAAATTTGCTGATACCGTAGGAGAACATGATAGACACTTGCAAAAAATTATTCAAAAACAGGTACGTGAATACATACGTATATTTAAAAAAAAGGTGAAATATTTTATGTAATTAATCAATACTTATTCCATAACAGAGTACTCAAACATCGCATGGCACAATACCATATTTGGGAACATTCTTGACCGATCTAACCATGATACATGCAGCAATACCAGATCGTGTAGCCAATGAACATTTGATTAATTTCGACAAAAAAAGAAAGGAATTTGAAGTTTTGGCGCAAATAAAATTATTACAAGGTGCCGCAAATACATATAACCTGCGACAGGATACCGTTTTTGATCGTTGGTTCGCAGCAATGTTAGTTTTAGATGAGCGCGAAGCCCATAGTTTGTCATGTCAATTAGAACCACCACCGGAATCGAGAAAATCAACTTCGACCACATCCACATCATTGGGTCATCGTAAGACTGATTCGATCGCCTCTAACTCAAGTAGTGGAGCGGGATCTCAATTTTATTGTGAGATTAACAGTACTTTTGCTGTATCAACACAGAGTTCCAGAAACAATTCTCTCGATCGTGACGTTCAGCCAGCGAATATATCAGTCCTTTCTGCTTCAAGTAGCGTGTCAAATTTATCGGCCGATTCAAACAACTCTGGAAATCAGAAAACAAATACAATAAATTCTAAGATTGCCGTTAATGGGAAAAATCAAACGAATGGGATGCCGATCATTAACGCACAATTGGTCCAGCCGGCAGGAGCTAAAAGTGCCATTCCAGATTTTTATATTATACGTGTTACATATGAGACTGAAAATATAGAACTAGACGGTATTGTACTCTATAAAAGTATAATGTTAGGAAATAACGAACGCACACCTCAAGTTATTCGAAATGCAATGGTTAAATTGGGATTAGAGGAGGATCCAGACCGTTATACCTTGGCTCAGGTTTTGCCTGACAAAGAATTGATTATGCCGCAAAATGCGAATGTTTACTATGCTGTTAACACAAATTTCAATCTTAACTTTATATTGCGACCGAAGCAGGTTAACAGCTGACTAAAAGGGAACACCAGAAAAAAAGGTGCTGGTTAAAACAAACACCCTCGGTGCAAAGGACATCGTTCGAGAACTGTTATATTCATTTTAGTCTTTTTTTCCCATTTAATTATTCGTGAACCTTATTGTTTTTACTGTGAACTTTCACTCTTCTGATATTAATAATTTATGTAATTATCTTTTAATGTTAATTATTTATTCAATAGTGTTAAATGGTGCAAATAAATAATAAATATAATATACATATTCATATACAAATCAGTGATTTTGTAATTATATAGCAAGACATGTAAATGCAATTAATTTAAATACAGAGTATCCACAAGTATATTTTTATTATATGAATATATTTTCAAAAAATTAGTTGGACTAATTTTATACGGACTACATACATACATTGTACATATAAATTTATAATATAATAATCTATAGCGTGGATTTACTTAAGTATTGTTTTTTTTGTAATTTATTACTTAACAATGAAATAAACTGTAACCTATAGTGACATCTTGGATTTTCTTAATTTAGAATGATGGTTTTGTGGTGATATTGTCGATTGTTTCGTCATTTATAAGTCCGGCCCACTTATTTAGGTCAAGTGTCCATAAAGTCTTCTAATATTGTCAAATGGCAGTATGTGAATATGACTGAAAAATGAAATCCGATGATTTTGAGAGAAGGTTTACGTTAAGAATAATAAGCCTATATCTCTCATGCAGATAAGTCTAATAGCACTTATGCCCTAGTGCTATTAGACTTATCTGCATGAGAGATATCGACTGCAATCCCGTGGGAATACGTTCGAGTCTCAAATGTATTATGTTATAACAGTTGACTTTGCGAGCCACTTCCCGTTGATTATAATAAAACTGTTTCGGTTGAGGTAAATGTGTAAAAAACGGCCCCTATTTCAGGCAACCCAGACATCGGTGTATGTTCAGGCAGTTGTATCTCGGATCTCGTTGGATTTGAAGGTTTCGTGGGTTTCAATAGAAATGTCTAACACTTAGGAGATGGAAGTTAGATGTCCCCATTCATCCTAGTATTTTTTTTAAGAACTATGGTGGAAATGTAGTGTAACAGTTTAAATAAAGTTTATATATTTTGTATTATTGTGTGAACATATATGTATGCGTGTACTTGAAATTTATTATAATTAAAAATATATATATGTACTGCATTTCCTGACATATTGTGTATGATATCCAGAAGCTTTAGTTCCTAAGGGAAATCCCTAACGGTATTATTTAAAAATGACGTACATATGTATGCACAAAATAGAGCTTTTCACCACAATGTAGTTGAAGGATTTCTATAACCCTGTACTGTAATGAAATTAGAACATACGTCAGGGTATACATATGTATATCGTATAGCATACATGCCATATTTGAGGGATGATTTACCTTTGGAAAACACGGCCATGTTGTGTTGGAAAATAAACTTTAAGCCAATTAAGCTTTAAAAAATAGACCGAAATTAGTTCGAGCAAAGAAGTCATTCCATAAAGAAGAGAATGTTATTAGTTTAAAGTCTGTGATAAAAATATATATAGTTAGCAAATATAAATGTAATAAATATAGATTTCCGCCAAATACATATATCCACAAGTATCTTTATGTCAAGGAATTTTTTTTGCTATGTACATTAGGGGTTGAAAAAACCCTGCAAGTTGTATGGTGATGTATATACATAAGTGAAGAAAAAGGCATGGAAAAATATTAAAAGTATTCCTTTTGGATTCGCGATGGTTAAAAACTGGTTAAAAGCACAATCATTCCTGTATAAAGAATACTTGGTTATTTTTTTTTAAATTGAAACATAAATAAAGTGAATGAAACAGTATTAGAATACATTTTAAAAGCTACCAAATTCCAATTCCAAATTTGCTGACTTCTAGAGAACTAAAAGTAAATGTGTGAAATTAAATAACTTGAAATTAAATCGAACTAAAACGTAAATATCCATTTGAGTTGCTGCTTAAACTAGAGTTAGAAATAAATCTTAATTATAACGCGTATTCGGTTAAGTTCAAGGTGATTTGAAGCACATAACGTTGAACTCATTTAATGACATAAAATGAAAATGAATAAAGTAAATAAAAAAACATAAAACAATATTAACAACTATCTGCAAAAATCTTCACACACCATCTAATGAATTGCCAATTATAAATTGAGAAAAGTAAGTCAAAGGCTTCTCTTTGTTCTATACTATATGTACATATATATATATATATATTTAGATATATGTAACTGACGTGATTCATCTTTTATTAAAGTCTTCCCTTGATAATAATTATGCTCTTGAGTTATTATTATTTATTTTTTTCTCGAAATATGTACTTAAATATAGTTAAACCTCATAACAATATAACTATTAAGAGAAGATGAAAAAAATCGATAATTATTTTTAAAAACGTGCTTTTACTACGCACATGCATATACCATAGTAAACAAACTTTTTCGTCTATTTATTAATTTTATCATTTTGAAACGTTTTTCTTGACTACGTTTAAGATTTTGTTTTAGTCCTTATCAAATTCGTATGGTAAATGCAAAAATGTTACATGTACATATGTATGTAATTAAAGTGTTAAGGTCGATCCATAAATATATGCTTTTACCATTTGCTAATAATCTCTTTACTATGGTGTTGACATCTGTTGGAACTATTTAACACTTTTTTAATCTTGTAGGTGTTAGTTTATGCGCCTGGGGGGGTGCCAGTGGTGCCGGAGACCCCCTAACAATGAGCGCAGCAGGAAATGATTATGCTGAATTATGCGACTTAGGGCCACCTCGCTGGGGTTCACGTGGATATCATCATTCCCATAGTTCTTCATTGCATGGAAGCGGCGTTGGGCATTCAACAGTAATGCCATCTGGTATTGGATTGCATCCGAATCATTTCCGTTCAAATAGTTTTGAAGCAGAAGATATAAGTGGCATGCCAGTAGTGAATACTATACCAAGCAATGGACCTTATGGAGCAAGTGGTACACGCATAGCAAATAGCACGAGCTCCTTAAGAGGCGGTCGATCTGGCTTATATTTTTCACCACCTGGAACTTCATATACAATCATTGAGCGACCACATTCACCTCATTACTACTATAATACAGCGGGAGTCCCGTCGAAAGGAGGATCTCTGCCTGGTCGGGGCTCTACATACATGCAATCTTCATCATCTAGTCATATACCAGTGTCATTGGGTATTTCAGCTTCGAATTCTTCTAGACATAATGGCAAGAAGCGTCCAATATCACCTGAACAAGTCTTGCGAATGTTCAGTGCAACAACCTCATCGTCAGTTCCTACAAGTTATCATTATAGTAATGGCACAAGAGAGAGAAGTGGACGACGAAGTCCGGCCAGTAGTCCACCATCAACAACCCATCAGGTACTTGCCTTTGAAATACTTTATAGAGCTGTTTATTAAAGAAACTTTATATTATCTATGATAACAAAGGTCTACCGTGAACGAGACAGAGATCGCAGTATATCAAATATTCATGAGCTTTCTACAAGAACTGTTACAATGTCACGTGATCAGCAATCGGATAGCAGTCATGGTTTTGGTATATGTGTAAAAGGGGGAAAAGACTCAGGTAATATTATATATTTATTACTTTGTTAATGTGGTACCTGGTGTACCGAGGGGTAGTAGTAAACGGTTATATTCCTTCACTAAATGTGAAGGAATTCATTTCCGATGAACACACCAATTTTAATTTGTACACCGTCACCTCTCTCGAGGCGCTGACGATGCCCACATGACATAATTATCATGTAAAGCTTCTCATACATTCGCTACAGCACATCCAACTGATTGCTGCTGAAGAGGCTTGTTCGGTTTTCCGAGTCTCTTTGGACGATAACCACAAATATCAGATTATCCGTCGCCTTTAGGACGGGTTCGACACAGAATGAAACCTATTCCGGTTCACTGCCTTAAAAATTCATCTCCGAAAGCATATGGTTTCGTTGTAGATTCATATCCATACATAGACAATAATATTATTACATTTTTAATTCTGCTTAAATCATTTACGTTTTCTAGGATTAGGTGTATTCATTTCAAGAATTGAAGAAAATTCCGTTGCCGAACGAGCTGGTCTGCGTCCAGGCGATACTATCCTAGAAGTGAATGGAACGCCTTTTACTTCAATCAGTCACGACGAGGCACTAAAAGTATGTGTTTTCTATTTAATTAATTATTTTTCAAATTTCACAAATACATACATTTTACCACGGTCTGAATTTGTATACAAATTTGTTTACTAACATTCTAATAATTATTTATATAGTTTATTTTTGGTCATTGTCGATGTCATAATGAATCCTTAATTAATGTGTGAAATAGCTACAAAAGACCCTCTTTCATTCCTTTTTCACCATAAATCTTAACGTTTTATTTACGAGTATCATATTTTCACATTCAATGCTCACTCATACAGAATATTTTGTTCCATAACCTATGTATGTAGGTATGCTTGAATGTTATTGTATATACAAATGAATAGATCCTTATCTAATAATACAAAAAAAAAATACTTTTGTAAAAATGTTAAAGGAAAAAATTGGCAATAGAAAACACTTTTTTTCTTGTCCAATTTTTCTGTTTACTCCTTTGATTATTTAATTTGAAGAATTTAATGTATTATTGCAATTTGTTCGCTTATATTTTCGTATAATCTATTGTTTTTTTCTTCTGAATAGAAAATTAAGTTCAAGATGTGGCTAATACTTATATTTATATATGTATAAGTAAAAGCTTACGTAGCCTTTATTTGCCACTCTTTAAAAAGTTTTTCTATTTAATGTTGGTCGTGGGATACGCACTGTATTTATTAAAAATACTTACATGCATACATACAGTCAAATTCAAATGAAATTGATTATTGATGTGCGCCTAAAATAGTTTTGTCTAGTAACGAATCGGTGGTAAACCAGCAGATAGAATAAGCAAATCATGCAGAGAAAAATTAAAAAAAAGATAGTATCGTTTTAAACCATTTTTGGTTCGTTCCTTTTTACTTTCTTTTTGTTTGTCCTCTTTTCCTTTCTCTCTCTTGTCTCTTCTATTGCCACATTTTTTCTTAACGCAGAGATGTGTGCAGATATTGAAATCATCACGTCAAATCAGCATGACCGTGCGAGCGCCTCCAACATTAAATTCAACTGCTCCACTGCACGGTTTCGGACCACCTTCTCGGGATCCCACCTATGCTTCCACAGCTCCTTTATTACAACAGCCACAATCATCCACAATAGTACAACCACCATCACATTTTCCTGGATCAGGGGGTGGTTCCGGATCACCACCATTTCGACAAACATGTTCCTGGATGGATAGGCAAGGACGACCAGCTTCGCCGCCTATGGAGTACGGAGGTCGTCACTCTGATCGTAGGGATAGGTAAGAGTTGGTACACTATTTTAAATATATCTAATTTATTTAATTTTCTTAGAATACGGAGAGTTGAATTACTTATTGAACCTGGACAGTCCTTAGGTCTAATGATTAGAGGTGGTGTTGAATACGGCCTTGGGATATTTATTACTGGTGTAGATAAGGACAGTGTAGCAGATCGTGCTGGACTTATGGTTGGTGATGAAATCTTGGAAGTAAATGGCCAATCGTTTTTGGACGTTACTCACGACGAAGCTGTAAGCCAACTCAAGTATCATAAAAGAATGTCCTTAGTGATACGTGATGTTGGCAAAGTCCCACACTCATGTACATCGATAGAATTAGAACCTTGGGATGCCTACAGTCCTACTGGGACAAGGTATTTATTATTCAATCACACCTAAATTGCGATTGAAACTGAAACTATATCTTTTATTGTATGTTAGCAGAGCTAGAAGAAAAGGACAAATATCTGCAATGGTTGAGGAGAAAGCTCGCTCGCTGCTGCCTAGACATCAATTCGCTAGCCTTTCGTACTACATTGCTGAGTATGGTACGCGAGCAATGACCATAGATGCCTTCGTTGCCGTCTTATTAGAAATGCTAGACACATATGAAAAAGTAAAGCATTCTCCAATTCGTATACAAAATTAGAATAATATATTAATTAATATTAATACAATAGCACTCTTTAGTTACTGAAATTCGTGAGTTGGTATTTCCTGAAGATCGCATTAGATATGATGAGCTTGTATACAGAAGAGAACGGGATCCATATACTATGGAAAGACATAGGGTGAGTTTGAAATTTTAGTTTTTTTTATTTTATGTTGCCCTAACTTATGTGATTCTCATTTTTTATTTCTTATTATTTTTGTTTGAATACACGAGATTTGTTTTTTTTTTTTATTATTTATTTATAAGCTGTACCGCTTCTCACAACACACCACCCAATTTTGCACTACGCACATATCCAACGTATACCTTTTCACTAAACAGCAGGTATTCGAAAAAATATAACATTACATTTTATTATTGTGTAAGCAATTGGTTAGGCGAGTATATATGTACAAATTAATACCTCCTTTCTGAAATGTTGATATCTTCTAAATATTCGAATATTTACTAGTCGAAAATGAACGATCGACTAATATATATAAATTGTTCATTTTAATCCCTTCTATTGTTGATAAGAGATGTGCTTAGGTTGCATACATATTAGAAATGAATTAATTATTAATACATCCAATAATGTATCGTCTATCTACACTAAATGATTAATTGATAGGGATTTTCGGGAATATGGATAGGAATTGATTTCGCGAGACTAGGTAGTAGAAATTTTCATTTTCGTTTATTAAATCATTTTTATTTCAAAGCAAGTCACTAATAAATTTATTTAAATTGGTGTTTTTTATTTATGTCGTAAATTTTTGTATAATTTTAGAGAAAAATGGATGCAATGCGTGATTTGCCGGTAAGAGTTAACCCTTATTATACTAGATACGATTGTTGTTGTGATAGAACGTCTTGGTAGTAAAGCAGTCCATGAGCTTAATACTTAATTGTGTTTTAACTGAGTGCATTGATCACTAAAATGAACTAACTGTGTTAAAGTTAATTACACTAAACAGAATAAAATGATTTGGACATTTTTAGAACTCAATCAATTTATATATGATACGAACTATAAAAATACTCCTCACCCCAAATAATAATTTAATTTTTCTGCATGCATATTTTTAACCAAAATGTAAATTAAGATCTTTTCGGTTCTGAACAATAAAATTAAAAGAAACAAGTTAATATTGTGTTTTGTTTTTCATGTAATTCAAAGCATTCACATTTGTAGTACATTTGTTGTTTACGTGGACATGATGTGTAATTGGATGTATTAATATATGTAAACTTCCGAGAATGTTTCTTTGTAAGTTTTTTCTTTTTTTGTGTCAAGAGCAATATATCGAATGTCAATTTAACTATTAAAAATTAGTTCAGGAATATGGTATTGGCTGTAATTGTTTACATATGCTTATTTATAATTTGGTTCATTTCAATAAATAATATATTTTGGTAATTATTTAATATTAAAACAATGTTATATACGTATATAGCTTACAGGGCTACATTCTTTGGAGAATTGAGAAGATTGGTCAATGTCAGTATAAGTATGTGTGTTCTATAGTTATGTTAGGCCAACCCAATGAAAGTCTGTAATACTAAATGAGAGGGAATAGACTTGAATGTGCATACGATGGCGCTGTTAATACGGGTTTCTTTCATAGATAGCGATTTACATTTGAGGCTAATTTTTTGAATGTTATTAGCAATAATATTCAGAAGTAAGATCTATTCCTACAGAATGAGTGGATGTATTTATATAGATATACATACATATATTTAATTAAAATGATAACTTTTGTCTATCAGTAAGTGAAACTACGCGGATCATTATATTTCATGTAATGGAGGGTACCACCTAGATATCAACCATTTCAAATGCACTTATTACAAGCTTCATTTTATATTTATTTTGCTAATATTTCAAATATATTATAACCAAAATGGAATAAAGAGATATTAACAATATCATATAACAAACTTAATTCATAAATATTATATATAAGTCTGTTATATGTTATTCTTTCGCTTAGCATTGCACCACTTCAATCAAAAGAGAATAAAAATAACACAAATTTCTTAACCCCAAAACAATTACTAGTCAAATTCAGGACACTTCGCAGTTGTAGAGTTATAACAAAACAAAAAAAAAAAAAAAAACGTGCCATAAAAATGTAGCCTAATACCAACATGCTTGTTGCATTGTATCTCATCATCTCTAGGTAACCGACGTGGATTTGGAAATTATCGCTGCAACCGGGCGCAGTCCATCCTCGGACTCAGGTCTCGGAATGGCCGTTTCGGATATTAAGCATCGGTACCTACAATTTCAATCATTGATTTGTTACTGTAGAATTATTTTGATCGTAATCCAATTTTAATTTTTACCTAAAAAAAAAACGCATCTGCTCTACTTTGATTCCAACTGTAATCTGTATTTCAATCAATGAAAATCATTAGACCCGCATATCCACTGCCATATCGACCGCTATCAGCAGGGCCCATTCTGCACCGCTCTCATTATCATCACCATCATTCATCACTACGCCATTTGGGAGGATCACAGGTGCGTTTGACACCAACCAAATCGATCGGAACAAACACGCCCGCAAAAAGCACACGAGGAGGGGTTAAGAATAGTTACGAAGAATCCAGCGATAAGGTGAATGCAAAATTAAAATTCTGTAATTATCTCTAATAACCCCTCATATAACTATTCTAAGTAGAATCCATCTCGAATAATTATTATCTAACATGTTTCTTTAAGATTGCACAATATTTTGTATTAAGGATGTAAAGAAAATTGACATTCGACGATTACACAGTTACCATAAAACAAAAACAAAAACAAAAAAAAGAAAAAGAAAACATACGTTTCGAAATATTTTTATTAATACGAAAATCAGCCATTCAATGTTCATTCTGTCTTTTCCTCTTTAAGTGAGTCATTTTATTAGTTTGAACCAATTCTAAATAGGGTGTTTATTAATATGATTGATATCTGTGCTCTTTCTCTGTGAATCTGTCTACTTCATATTTATTTATGTTTTTCTCTATTATGCTCCAGTTGCTTTTTTTATTTCCGATTCGTAAGGATATAGTTTTTGTTGTTTGATATAACAAAATTTAATTAAAGTGTATTGGGCTGTATATTATTGGGCTGTTGTTATCATATATATCAATCTTCATCATTTGACAGGAGTACAGCTGTGATGAACCTCGGTCAAGAAGAGGAAGCGAAACGCAATTGCCACGCTCGGAGTATGAACAAGACACGGTAAGTATCTTACATATTTAACAAAGATTTAACTAGCAGTTTTGCTTATTGCATATGATATGATGATGTGGCTAATTTGTTTATTGAGCATTTTAAAATTCCGATCAACGTTTCAGGGTATTTTATTATAAAGCAAATGATTTTATACTACTTAAATATACATTCACATAATTACATAATAATATTAAAGTTAATCAATGGTTCAAAATTTATTTAGTATTGACTGTCGTAGGTCATGACCACTTGACTGAAATTTTGTATTCCTTATGTATACATTAGAAGTATCCTCGTTCGATGCTGTTGTATTATTATAATCACGAGGTGGTTCACAAGGTCGCCTACAAACTCTTGTCGACGGTGGGCTACCGTTTATCTCAAATTTAGGACGTGGGATGCGCAATTGCTTTACATCTGTAAGCCATGATTCCATCTTAACAACTGTTGCAAAAAAATCAAAATCCTTTGTTATGTATATGTGTAAGTTCTATATGTATTTCTACGCAAAAAAAACAAACAAAACTATACAATTTATAAATAAAAAGTTTCCTGCCTTATGAATTTCCCTACAACCTTCTGAAATAAACACATAATTCCATGTAAAACTGATTATGCAGATAAAGATGTATAAACAATTTAACTAGTACAAAGTAGAAAGTAACTTGACCTAAAAGTGAAAGTTTAGTTCTATGATTACTCTTGTTACTTTTTATTACACAAATACATTGTATACATGTACACACACGTATCTATGTATATAAATTGTATGCATGTTGAAAGCCTTCGCACATCTTCCGTGCAATAAACGTGCAGTTGACTACCCCATAACGTATTGGAAGATTGACTATTACCATAATTGTAATTTCGTAACGAACTAAATGCAAATAAATATTGTGCTGCACTAAAAACGCTCTTTATGTTCATCCATTCATCCAGCAATGGATAATAGTTGAGGAAATTGTTTGAAAATGTTGATTGAATATCAACTGGGGCGTTCTATCAATTTAAAAGCCGAAATTCAAAAGCAAGTTTATATGCTGAACCTACATAAAAACGGTACTAGGTACGTCGGTGTGTGCATATTTACACAATGATCTTTATACATCCATATATCTATGACATAATTGTGTATGTATGTAGATATGTACATCCATCCATATAACTAAGTATATTGTTCTTAGTCGACATATCTTTTAAGTCTACCTTAGTGGTTCTGTTTATTGATATTATTTATTTAATACATATGCATATGGAAATGTTTTTACGTAAACAAACATTTACACATATTATTTGTTGAAAGGAAAGTCTCAGACGTTATGTGTTCATGTATACATATATGTGAAATGATGACCTAAATAAGAATACATGGGCATATACTATATAAAATGTAACAAAATAATCTTCTCTTGATTACTTGAATGGATACGCATATACATATGTCGTGTATTTTTCAGTTTTTCTTTTAGCTTCACTTTTCCATAAAATATTTTAATGACTGGTCACATCAATGAGAGTAAAAAAAGTCGAAGATGAAAGATGATGAAAAGAAATATACAAAAATATACAGATTCCAACTGGTATTTGCTCTTCCTTGTCCATGCAACTTTCTTTTGTATGAACATGAGTAATCAAATATTTCACTTAGTACATTCTGAACCAAGTCATTTTGTATGGAATCAACAATCGTTTTAAAATAATAAATAAACTCTTTATAATGAGTAAGAATTCAACCTTAACATTTCACTGAAAATGCACGGATACCAAAATAAATGATACTTGGTGATTGATTGTTAATAAAAATAGACTGAAAAGTTGGTCAAATGTTTACAAAACAAACCAATGGTGTTTTTTTTTTTGTTTGTATTAAACATCACCTCATTATGTACATAGGTATTTCATGTGGTCCTACGGTATAAACATGCAGACACAAACTCTGTGGTTAGCGCAAAATTTACGTATACACAATACCATACTAAGTTTTATAACATTTTTGTTACACGAATATGAACACGTATGTTTGGTGAACATACAATAATATTTATTTTTTGTACTATGGTCTCAATCACTAATAATTAATAATGCATTTAATGTGTGAATACATAATGCTAACTTATTGTCTCAACAATTATCTTACATTGTTATTTCCTAATACAAGCTTGATTATAAATGTTCTGTCACAGCGAACCGACCACCACAAGCTACCACAACCCAACTGAAGTCGTTGTGCAGTCGTAACATGCTTCACCCAATACGAGTTAGTCCATGAGATTCGAACGAGTTGATGCAAGAAGAAAAAAGTGTATACATTTCTTAACATTTCTGAGGAAGTGAAACTTTTTAACTGATTTCGGTTCAATCGTACTAGTTTCGTTATCTATATATTAACTCGAATAATAATGTATTGTATTATAAAAAAAAATAACTATTTAGGTAAATAAGTTCTTAGTTTGTTACTTAGTTTAGGTAAGTGGCTAAACATTGCACTAATAATAATTAAACAAATCAATGTCATTTTCAAAATTATTACGATTAGTTTAAATGTATCTAGTCACATCATACTATAATGCGTAATTTATTTGATTACTTAATTATAGTAAGTATATAAACAATTTTCTTATGAAGAAAAAATACCATGTTGACAGCAAGATAACAGATTTGCTTGTTATATACATATATGCATATATTTGTCTAACATTAACCTCTTTCCTTAAATTGTTCTTTTCATGTCTGATCAAACTAAAGGAGCAGGTGAGTTTTTATAAAGATTTCAAGCGTTAAGGGAATGAAATTTTCAAATTGTAATATAATCAGATACGGCATATCTGCGTTAAATAGCTCTACGAAGGAAGACCAATAGACCAAGAAATTTTACACCCATATCGCACAATAAATTAGAATCTATACACAAACCGTTTTGTAACTTTTTTTTTTTTCAATTCGTTTGTAATTGTACAAACATTCGATATCTAAACTACTGAAAGAACGGTTAACTTTTAAGACTTCAATATAGGGCAATGAAGGCGTGGAATTTAGATAAATGTTATATTGATTAGTTTGTCCTTGTAGCTTAGTAATAATTTTAGTTTCAAAGATGAATACATATATTTTCATAGAATATATTTTTTGCTTAGAATTTTTTTATATTTAATAGAATAATATTTGCAAAAACTCTTGCTCGGTTTGTGCTCTTTCTTTTCGTTTTTCCTTTTTTCACTTTTTATATTACAGGGTGGCTACTTAGATGGACTTCGATCACATTTGGGTGGTTTAACGCAACGTGTCAAGTCTTGGTATTGGGGACGGCCTCTTGTAAGTGCAATTATATTTTTTTAATTTTTAACATTTTTTTTTAAAAAACAATCCGTCTAAGATAATAATTTTGATCTTTTAATGATATGTTGTAAAAAAAAAATTGTTTGCAAAAAGCATTGCTATTAAAATACATAAATGAGTTATAGTTATATTTGGTTCAGTTATTTTACATTAACTTTCAATTTGGCCTGATTAGTGTGTGTAGACAATTTTCTTTAGATGAGTACTTTTTAAAGTTATTTGGTGAAGTATTGTGCTTATTTTGCAAATTTATATTGTTTTATTAGCAATGCGTAGAAAAAAAAGGTATTGAACTTGCTAACATTATTATTGTACCAAATTATTTAGCTTTAAAAAATATGATTGCACTGTACGCATGAGTCACCCGATTTCAACTATTTTACAGAAAAAGTTAGTAGTTCACATTTGCACTTAAAAGTAGTTAAAATATTTAGTAAAACAATGACTGTTTATATGATTTAAGTCAATTTCAAATTCCATCTTAGCCATAGCCTATTTTCTTGGATTTTTTTTTAAAACTTGTTTTGAATAAGGAAAGGAAGGTCATTTTTTAACTATGGCAAAACTAAATGTATGATCGATCAGCCAATTGTACAAACAAATATAGGCATTTGTTTAATTATTAGCAGCTATTATATCTCATAAATTCCCCCTTAAATTATTTTATAGTAGTGGTTTAATATATAAAAGAGATTTGTGCTTTCTGTAATTATTTGAAAACGAGCACAATTTTTCCGATTAATTAAAGACGAACAGTAAAGACGTAAGTATACAAAAAGTGTTCTTTGCCATTCCCTATTTTCTGTATATTAATTTGTGTATAAAGAAACAAATAAAATGAAGCATTTTTGGTTGAATACGTGAAAGTATTCGTACTATTAGCGACTGTAAGTCTTAAATCATCTTACTACCTACCTATACTTTTCATAAAAAAAAAACAAACTATCTCACTAATGCCGTTTTGAATAGTCTCAACTGATTGTAAGGCAAAAATAAATATAAACCGAAATAAAAAACCTAGAATTATTTGGTCTTTCCTTCAGCTATGCAATAAGTTAATAAAATTGCACGCTTTATTTTATTCCATTGACGCTTTGGCAATTTTTATTTATCCGTGACTGATTTACTGATTCAGTTGTTAGAATTCTATAAAAATGAGAAAAGGACCACTAATTATAAAATGTATTCACTAAATATCTCGGATTGAAACAAAGGAAATTCGTGTTATCAACTTTTCGACATATTTTGAGAACTTTACTTTTTACTTTAAAATAGTCTTCATATTTCGAACATATTTTTTTTGTTTGTTATCTTAATCAATTAAACAATCAAACGAACAATCATTAAATATATACTCGATATTGCAAACTTACGCAAACTAGGAGTTGGCAACAAAACTCTCTAGAAGTTTTGATATGAAGGAAGAAGGTGGCACATTACTCGGCGAAAACGAAGTTCGAAGACACCAGGTGAGTACGCATCCCATTATTTAAAGAGATACTATACACAAAATGTATTATTTGAATAAACAAGTCTAAACCATTTTAGTACGTTATTCTTGCTAGCAACGTTATTCAGTTATTCTTCCCCACTTTTTCCGTAAAAAATAAATTTTTATTAATTGTATTGAAGTCGCCTAATACGCGTTAGTACATACATTTGTATATCACGGTCAGGTTTATAGCTATAGATATGGGTAATAATGAATATTTTTTATCGTTTTACTCCTACATTTATTTTAAATACCAAAAAAAACATGAATCATTCTGTTTTGTAAAATTGAAGTTCTCAGAATACATATTATAATTAAAACCATCTTAGTTACAGAAACGCGTAGGGCAGTTATATTTGCGTTTCAATACGCGTAAGCTTCTCTGAATTAGAAATGCACAACAATAAAGTTTATTTATTTAACTCATGAGGTAATATTTTAATGATTTGAAAAATGAGTATCTAGAAGCAACGTGGTTTTATTGGTTTGGGTTTGTTAGAAATTAAAACAAATTACGGTGTTGACTTTTCTATCTGCAAAAATGGTTCAGTGAAAGAATCTATAATCACATTACACACAATTTGTACATGTATATTAACCACGATTATTTCGCTATTTAATGTACTAACGCTGAGTTTATTTCATAACCTTTTTACGTTCCTAGATGAATTGTATGATTGGCTGTTAAATAAAAGTTTGTTTCTCCTTGATTCAATTTGCATTATTATTGTTTGGATTTATTTAAAAAAAAATTGCGGTTATTAAATTTGTTTAAACTTCATATTTGCTATTTTGTTACAACATACTATACTTACCATTTTTATGACAATATGACATGAAATACAGAATGCATCACAACGAAATTATATGAATACACATTCTCAAATCAAGACTTTCTTACTATTTCAGTCTATGCAGCGTTTATCGGCTGAGCAAAATGGTTCCAATATGGACCAATCCCATGAACACAATCCGAACGTTGTACCTGATAATAGAGGCAACCTACATATTACAGTTAAGAAAACAAAACCAATTTTAGGTATTGCGATTGAAGGTGGTGCTAATACAAAACATCCATTACCTAGAATAATCAATATACATGTGAGTTAATAAAGCAGATTTCTTACCGATAGATTAGCAATTATAGTGATTGTCTTACGCAGGAACATGGTGCCGCATTTGATGCTGGCGGATTAGAAGTAGGTCAACTTATCCTTGAAGTTGATGGCAACAAAGTGGAAGGTTTGCACCATCAAGTGGGTTATAGTTTCCAATGAATTTTTAATATCACATATCATCACATAATAACTTTTCTTTCATATTCGTTAGGAAGTAGCTCGACTTATAGCAGAATGCTTTGCAAATCGTGATAAGGCTGATATTACATTTTTAGTTGTGGAAGCGAAAAAATCAAATTTAGAACCAAAGCCAACAGCTCTAATATTTCTTGAAGCTTAACATTTACTTGCTTTGCCGGCAAGCGATCCAGCAATAACATGTTAGCTTGATAGGGAAAGAACACGATCTAACAACCTCATTATAATCCAAAAATACTTGCGTAATCAAGATACTATAATATTTATTTTATATATGTTAATTAATCAATTTTTTTGTTTGTTTCATTTAAATGCATTGTGTAGAAGTAAGAAGAATCTCGATACGATCGAGACCAACAATGATGTTAGTCATAAAAATGCAATCACACTGCCTTAATACTCAGATTTATAATGGAAAATGTATGAATTATTATATATATTTGAAATATGTAAAAATCATAATTTCAAGAGGTAACTCCGTTGTAAATTAATTTTTTCAACTCGTTACAAAACAAAATTGTCATATAATTTTATTTTTAAAAATCTCTTATCCCTCAAAAATAAGAAAAAAATTTAGACGTAGAAGGCTTGAAAACTTAAAGAAAATGAACCATTTGTATGATAGACAGTTTGATTTGTTTGAATTTGATTATAGACACGTTTGATTTATAATGTACACACCATCAAAAGTGTTACATACTTGTTGTAGGTAAATTCGCTCAATATGATTTCCAGAGATTAGAATCAATCAGGCAAACAAATAGTAAAGAGAATATTAATATATACATTAAAGTAGAACAGTGACAACACCAATACAAAATGATTTAGTAACTATTGAAGAATGCATTGAAATTATAATCATATTTATTATATAAAAGAAATAAACGTTACCCGTTTGTATTACAAATAAATATGTATGTATGTATATACAAAGCTTGTTTTATGAAAATAACCTAATTAGAAAAACATCACTAAGACGTCTTGTTGGATATAAATGAATCTCATTATGATGAATAAATATAAATAAATTATTCACCAGTGTATAAGTTGTTTCTTGTATGATTATTATTTTCCACTAGATCGAAATCAAATAAAACCCACCTATTTTTGAGACTTGTTTCAAGGTTAGAACTTAAAAAGGGATATAGTATGTATTTAATAAAATATCCTTTAGAATCATAAATTGTCAAAATACTTTCTACAAAATTTATCTGAAGCTAATACATTTAAAATCATATACATGCTATATAATAAGTTGAAAATGATAACTGTTGAAACTGATTTTAAAGGAAGGAATAAGTACATATATGATATGTTCTATTTTGGTTTTGCTTTTTGATTTCCACATCAATTTAGATTAGTTGCTATGTATATATAAATGTGTACTGATTTGTTATTTGCATCTCATTTTTTTTATTGTGTACAACAGTACAGTACAACAAAAGGCTTAAAGACACTTACAAATTAATTCTACCTTGACGAATGCAATATATTATTGCACGCTCTTTGCAAAACAGAATCATATTACCATTTGATCTTACCGAAGCGTTTCTTGAATCTATACACTATTTACGAACACAAATTGACAAATTGACAAATTTTTTGAAATTGAAATTCTAAGCATTAGTTCACAGGTAGATACTGCTTTCTTTCTTTTCACGGGTAAAATTATGTCAAATACCGCAAATAAAATAAACATAAATAATACAAGTTATGGACTGCGGACAATTGCTTGCGTTTTTTTTTTTGAACAAGATTCCAAAGAAAGCAGAGGGAAGCTTAGAGAATATCGGGAACAAATTATGCTAATCGTCTAAGCTACTAGAGAATGTATGTATGTCGTATTGGAACAAGACATAGAATATTATCTATCTAAAAATCTGAAAAATTATTTTAAAGATAATTATGTTTGTTTTAAGTATTCGGATAAATAATGTGCATAATATATCCATTCCCAGGAAAAGACACAATTATCGCAAAAAAAAGCAAACGGAAAATACCAGTAACTCAATGCATGTACTAGTCTTGCACAGCTTCTAACCTCAACTACATCATATAACAGACATTGTTAATAATTTTGGAAATCATAGTAATAAAAACTGAACTCTAAACTAATTGTAAGTATTGTAGATATGTGTATAAAAATTAGAGCAAAGGAAAAACTAAGACAGAACAAGTAGTTGACACTTTGTAATACTGAGCTAACCGTCATTTTATTATTATCATTTATTAGATAAAGAATTATAATTTCCTGTTATCATTATAATTAATATTACTATTGCAAATTGTTGCGAATATACAGGTATTAACTTTTCACGTTATAATGTTTTTAATATAATAATAAAAAGTAAGTTATAAGCAATTATCCGATGGGCACTGGAAATCTAATGATTTCATCTTTTTTTTTATTGCATGTCAACCAAGATATAGGTAGCAGAACTATTTCCTGACAGAGGTAGCAGAACTATATTATTATTTATCTTGAAATCGGAAATAACATCGTTATTGCAGTCATATTATCTTATCATAAAGTTCCCATCTTTTTATCAAGCCTGTTAACTTCACACCATAATTTTCACTTATATTAGAAAAAAAAAGTTACAACTAAAATATTATTGTGTAATAAATTATTTTTAAAAAAAAACTTCTTATCTTTTCTTTTAATAATGTTGGTATGTTATAATTCCATAAACAAACAAAAACAAAAATATCCCCTTTAACATGTTGAGGTTCGATTCTACAGTTGGGATGAACAGATCTAAAGTGTTATCACTTAATTTTATTCGGGTTTTTGTGGAGCAATTTTTTATCAACCTTCCCCTAAAAACGTAGTTATACTGATTCCAAAGCGTTGATACTACCAGTGCGAAAGTAGTGTGACATATTTCTACTTCATGATATGTACATACATAGATACAGATTCCACACCTGAAAACAACAAACAATTATCAGAACCGTATTTCCAGTTCGATTCATCAATATGCGCATAATAATATACAATAATCATATCGCAATACTTGATAATGTAGAAAATCAGGTTTTTAATTTTATCAGCTTTTTATTAAATGATCAGTTTTACGGCACAGTTTAAGCTTAGTATAATTCTATAATTCAATCAATAAATACGAGAATGCAACAAAAATCACTTCCTCTTGATTTAAGTGAACAAGATAGAAGAGTGTTAGACTCAATATTCATCAACTATAAAATCGAAAATGATCACTTACCGACAAATCCACCTATAGAGTTAGAAATTAAAGACATCACTGAAGAAAGGACTTTAGAAGTGGATATTTCGATTGAGCGCGAGAGAGAAGCAATAAAGCTGACAGAATCCGGACGCATAGCTGAAGCCATTTCTTTATTCGACGACGCTTTACGTTACGCAAATCATAGAGGCTCCATTTACAACAATAGGGCACAGGCCTTGAGGTTAAAGGGCGATGATGAAGGTACAATGTATTCAATTCTTTTGTTTAAATTGATCACTAGAATATAATATTAGTATATTAAAGTTTCAGTGTTTTCATTTTCCTTCTTTTTTACTTTTGACGTTCCTTCTTTTAATCTGATCAAGGTGCTTTGAGAGATCTCACAAAATCAATTGATTTATCTTCGCACCAATTTCGGACAAGGTGTCTAGCATTATGTCAACGTGGTGTGTTATATAGGAAGATGGGAAAATTAAATGAAGCTAAACACGACTTTGAAGAGGCAGCAAAGCTTGGCAGCTCATTTGCTAGAACACAGGTTTAAACAATATATTTTTATCAGATTTGAATTGTTATTGACGCTTTGGTTTTCTGACAGCTTGTGGAAATGAATCCTTATGCCGCGTTGTGTAACCAGATGCTAAGATCGTTTACTTGAAAAATGTGTAGTATTATATAAAATATTTGAATATGAATTATAATATGACCGATCGACAATTGTCGTTACATTTTATTTCGCATCTCATATTTCTGTAAGTATCACCTTATGCATAGTAATCTTATTGAAAAAAGTAATAGTAGAATAACGTAATAAGAATAAAGAAACTAATTAACTTTTTGAATAAAACAACATATGTATGTATGTATGTACGTATTTGAAGCTTTCTTAGGCGGCTGTTAAATATTTTACTCGCAACAAAACATTTCTTACACATAATGCATCTCTTTCTCACACATGTATAGCACGCTTCCAATAAACAACACTGAGAATAAAGCAATTCGAAAAAAACGAAGAGAGCTGAAAAAGAATACAGAAATCCCAAACAACCATCGAATACGAGACACGGTCTATATCTAGCACGTCTCACCACCCTTCCCGACTACATTGAAAAATCGGCGACGAATTCAGCGTGTGTAAAAGCCGCCAAGCAAACCTCGAGCACACGGATCAACATCTATCACGTCTCACCATCCTTGCCAACACATCAAAAAAAGCGTGTGGCCAAGTTAACGCGTATAACGCGTGCCGCCTTAGCAAATCAACTCCCAATGAATTTGTTTCATAATTTGCTAATACGTATGGTTTGTGTATCGGAAGTAAGTAATGCAGGTGTGAGCAAGAGACAAAGTATGTGTGGGAAACAGATTATATCGTTTTGATGGAAATGCTTGATTCACAAACTTAGCCGTATTGGTTAATAATAACCACCTACCACTTAGGCATATTAGGCATGCACTTGGAATAACCGGAAATATTTGATTGAATCAGTTCATTCAAACTTGTGCTCATAAGTGTACCAAATTCAACCTTAGACCCAAACCCAAATATAGCTTGTTCCTGATAATATTGTAATTAAATCGCCAGGTGTTAACCCATAATCCATACATATTATTATTATATACAAATAAAACAGTTTTTGAATACATTTTCTATGTATTTTCAAAATTTAAGAAAATGCTTATGCTTCTTATCTTCGCGAAAGCCACTAGTATGTATACATGGGTATACATATGTATACATTAACAATGGGTTTCATTAATCCGTTTGTGCACGTAATTTGAATTCATATCTGTATATAATCGGCACTGAAATCGAACGAGTTTCTTTAATTCAATTCACAAATCGGAAGACCAAATAGAATACTTGCCGTACGCGTTCAGGGGCCCATTACAATATGCCACCGCCCAAAAAGATAAAATTAATTGAGAAAGACATACCTGATTAGGCGAATACGGCTGTTCACTGCTTGCAAAAATCCTTTTAAAGCAGAGTCAGGCCTATGTTCATGATAGCAAGTGTCAGTTTACTTTACTTAGGCCATGTTGCACAAAGACGTTGTTTGTCGTGTTTTCGGCATTTGCCCCACAATTCCCCTTCGTTTGTTACTCTATAGAACGAGATTTAAGTACACGATTACAGCAAAGGACAAAGGGGCTCTTACACGTTTTTGTTTTATTGGGAAATTGAAAGTTTTTATCAATTGGCTACAATTACCTACATCCCAAAATGGTGTTACCTGCAATAGAATGCCTAACACCTTATCTTGTCCCTTCCAGGTTGTAAGAAATAAAATAGTAAGTTAGCTAAACTCTTGCACAGACCAACAGCTGCTTTATAGTGTTGAATCAATTAGATACATATATATGCTGTTCTTATTATTAAATATAAGAAATAAATACATAGTATGTATGTATGCATTGTGATTTGTTTATCTTCTAATGTATACTTCATTGAATAATTCAATTACGTTTGTTTTATTGAATGTACGTACATAAATGCAAAGGCGCATCTTTTCAGATAGCATGTAATTATTAAACGGTGGATTTTTTCCCTCAAATCTAGCTATCGAATTTCAACCATCGAAGACCTAATGGTGTTCTCCTGTTTATTGTTTTCTGATCAGTTTAGCATATGTTTATCGTGCACAGGAGCCAACATTCATGACCGCTGTAGTTTCTGCCTCAAAGTAGGCAATCCACCAATGGAGAAAGAATAAAGAGAAAAAAGAAAAAGGAGTAAACGCGAATTAATTTTATGAAAGACCGCCGTGGTGAACTTTGCTTTTGTTAGTCTATTTCCAGCAAGGCTAGCATGAATATTTGTGAGTTAAAAATTATTCACATTACCTCCCCCGCGGTAGTCATTCTACTTTTTGTTGCAGTGCTACACGGATTGGCTTTGTGAACCCACATGCAGTGTATTCACATTCTGTTTTGGGACGCATGATTCAAATCTGCGAATCTATACAATTGGATGTTGTGCAGTAGTCTAACTAAATGGCTATGAGAGCAGCGCAGACTAACAAGCATGGACACACAACACAGTATATATTGCTTGGAGGAACAAATCGTAATAATTTGCATTTCGAAGTAAATTTATTTCGATTTTATTTGATTTTAATTGCTGACTTCATTTGTTGTATGACCATTCCTGGAACATGTTTAACAGAGATAGCCCATTATCATAGGCTATTGCCCTATTGATGATACAAATAAAATAAAACTGATTTCATATTTTTTTTGTTGTTGTTTTTGGTCATGTATGTATTAATGTTCTTCAATTAGCTTTTAGATTGAATTATATAAATAAACAAATATGAACATCACATGTCTAGTTGAATCTTCATGTAGAATAGTTGTTCTCCATGAGAATCGTACACTGCTTCATTTCACAGACGGAAAAGTTAACTTATGAGCATGACATTTATTAATTGCATCTTGTGGTATAGTCTGTAAATATTGAGAGCATGGGAGGTATGAATACTCACCTACTCGTCTTTGTGTACATTGCGTCCAAATAAAGAGCAACATAAAATTTGCATCCGAGGTATACAGTAAGTGAAGGCACATCCAATGGTAAATTTTCAAGAAAGACGCTAAAGCATACAACTGCTGTATGAAACGGCTTCTACGGAGAGAACAAACCCAACATGACCAGCGGTAGTGCGTTCACAATCAAATGAGTGAACAAGCGAGCATCGTTTATATCCAATGTGTCATGTGAAGTAGTAACCATTTATAGTGGTGCAGTAGTCCACTGACTCAGTGTGATCCTATATTATCAAATAAGGAATATGTGTTCGTAAGTTTCAGAAATCTCAGTTATCAGTTATGTTACGAAACAAATTATTTATTCTTATTCAATGTTATAAACTTAAAATAAAACGAAAACAGAAAGAGGTTTCCACATATCAATTTATGTAATAATATTTCTTGGCATTGGCAAATGATATGAGGGATATAACAATGATTCAAGTCCATGGGTGGTAACTTCCACTGTTTGAGAATAATTTTCTATTGAGTATCATGCATGCATATGTATGTAAATATACATTCATCCTTCAGTAAGCAAGCAACTAGCGCTTTTTATCCTGTACCCATGCGTAGCTGCAGTTAATGCGTGGTACGATGACGACTGCCAGCGATTCATTCACGGGGGAACAACTGCTTTGTGCAATGTCTTTACAACTGCTTGTGAACAAGAAGTCTCTGACCATCAGTGGCGCTCTGTTTTTGGTACCGCAAACAGATAAACGATGGAGAGGAAATAAATACATGTACAAATGTGCTTATTGCAACTGTGCTATGTAATTGTTTGTGATATTATAGCATGAACTTGCGTTTAGCGTAAAATAAATCAAAATTTGGTTTCCTTTATTATAATGAACATGTTTAAGTAAATAGGTACAAGTACGTAGGAAAGTAAAATCACCTACAAAAGCATTAACTTTCAATATTCGCTTACTTAATTTGCACACAAATATTACATATCAATCAGTTGATGAACGAGATCACATTTTTTTCGTAAAGGTAATAAAATTACTTGGGCACCTGTAATACTGTTCCAACAGAATTTAAGTTGAGTTAATTAACAATTGTTTCTCAGGTTTGAATTGCTATTCATTTTTCAATGACGGAATCCACTTCAGTCTAAGTATAGGTAGAGCGAGTACACTTGAGTTTTCCAGGATGTCCTTAAAATATATACTACTTGTGTAAGTGGAAAGAATGAGGCGATAATTATAGTATATTGATCAAATTGAGATGGAAATGGAAGCTCAACTCCATAACTGGCTTACAGCTAAAGAATATATCAATCTTTCTAATGCATACGTATCTGTTATACATTTAAATATACTTTTAGTACTAGAGAATTTTATAATATATTGTGCAGAAGTTAATTATTATTAAACAAGTTGTTTATCAACAGCTTTATCTGCCCCTAAGATTAATGGAGCAACGGACACGTAAAAGGACATATGGAGAAATTGTGCCCTTCTCTGCGTTGTTCTTCTGTTGAAGGGATGAACTAACATTCTGTTTCCCAATAACATATGTTTGTCAATACTACAAGGGCGCTGGCACTGCATGTTTTTATGCAGGTAAAAGGAACTAAAGGATCAGACGAATCGGATGAGTCAGGACTCTTTGAACGATATAAAGTGATGATCGAAAGCAACGGTTTTATTTCGAAATTGTATACGCGCATGTGCATAGGTATTTGTGCGACCATCGCATGGTAATTGATAAAACGGAACCATCTCAATTTTACTTCAGCCAAAGGTAACATCTTATGGGCAACTCGTCGTGGCCACATGTGTTAAGGACTTGGTCTCTTACACAAGCGTACATATATGTATTCTTAAAAGAAAAAGGAAAAACTTGTCCATACGCTAGTAATATGCACCTGTCTTAACCGCACACGGCACGGACTTCGTCAGAGGATCAAAGAAGAACGGCTGAAAGATTAAAATGAGGAAAAGAAATAAAGGAAATAAGATTTCGATATCATAAAGATGACAAAAAAAAGAGCCAGGTAAGTTGGGGAAACTACCGCACGACTAAAGGTTCGTGCCCTTGTTCACTTTCCAACGTTGTTGGTTGTTTTTTTACGTCACCTTTTTTCGCTTGACCGCAGTTGATGCCCCTCTTGCCTCATCGTTTATTAAGATTACTACTTTACTTCACAGCCGCCGTTGTCTTGCGTTTGACCTTCTTCTTGAATTTGTCTAAAGTCGCGTGCTTAACCACGTGCCATTAAACGAACAGAAAGAAACACCTTGCCACAACAATGCGCCTTAGGGTGAATCCCTTTTGGGTTTGGGTTACATTAAGGTTAACTGGTTTGACTGTATGTATAAATAAACGGATATACATGTTTAAATCATAAACATATGTAGGTTTGCATATATGTCCAACCATTTATAAAATATTTTAATGTTTTCATTGATTTATTGATATTATTTTTAGTAATTAATACTGCTTACATACTACGCCAAATAATAAGGATACATAAATTCTTGAATTTGTGTCGGTTAACTTTTATATGTACTTATCTATTTGTTCGGTTGATATTCATATTCATTAAAGTCATGTGATATTAATGCGGCCGAGATACCCTTCAAAAAGGGTAAAAACTCTTTTGCAAATTGCAAAAAGATACAGGTATAGAATTATTGACTACAATATTTTGATTTCAATTAAAGTCTATTTGAACATTCGTTTGGGAAGGTCAGTCAATATATTTTATATACCTAATTCGTTAAGAACTGACTTATTAATTCAAATCCTTAAACATTTTGAAACAAATGCTAACTGCTAATACTTTCGGAAAAAGGATGCAGTTCTTGCATATATTATCATTTTTAAGCCTTCCATATACATATACTAGAACAAAATGCTTAAACTAGTTGCACAAAGAATATGATAAGTATTTCTTCCTATTGGCCCTCGGCGGGAACCCTATATGTTATATTATGTCTTTTGCCTAAGCTAACGACAATATATTTAATAATAATTTGTAACAGACGAAAATAATATTAAGGAAACATTAAAATAAAAAGACGTAATAACAGTACTGTTTTACATGTTATCATCTACTCACTTCTCACCCGTGTGGCATCGCCATGTATGGGTTCGAACACGAACAAGTTTGATATAACAGTGGAGAATGGCTCGTGCCAAGAAACGCTGATGCCATTGGTCAATAGAATCAAACATTTATTATGAAGCCCCGCCTTCTATGATTACAGTTTATTGGTGAGTGTGAACCTTCAACTGTATTAATTCGTATTTCTATGATTCGCATTATAATAGTATGTAGCTCACTTTTCTAGCAGGCAAATATGTAAGGCGATTGCAGTTTTAGAAGTATCTTTCAAATTGTAAAAATTCACAAATGTTAAAAGATTCCTTTAATGGGATATGTGCTGATGTCTCAAGATGTCATATGGAAAAATACGTTAGGGACGTTATTTGTTTTCATTTTTTTTTATTTTATATACACACGTCATGCACACTTTTCACCGCAGAAACCAGGAGAGCATGACGCGGCAGAACAAATGTTGTTTAACATTTGTCCATCGCATAATTATTAAATGCTTGGCACGAGGGTAGAGCCAAGTTAATAGGCAGCCGGGTTTCTTATGACTATCTATCCAATACCACTTTAACGTTCTGCTGAACGTGGAAACTGTTGGATAAGGGTATCGCTATTCATGGCACGTGTCCATACGAATTATGTATGTTTCCCGCCAAATTCAAAAGCCTTATATTGAAACGATGTAAAATTTTGGTTTTTAATTCAGAACATAGCTATGCACAATTTTGGGCATAAGCATGTGCAGTGCGACTTCATCTGGGCTTCACTGGGCAATCTGATGGAAACAGTTTTGAATCATTTTGAAACATACTACCTGGGTATATTAAAATTTATGGCGAAATGGGAATAAGCTAAGACACTAGCTACTTCTCGGTGGCAAAAAAATAAATAATAATAATAATAATCAAGCTTATTGTAAATAAAGAAATTATAGCTTTACGGCGGAACTAGTGTACAATAAAGTATCTACAAAATGTGTGGATGTTCTGAATTCAAACAAATTAGCATCAAACTTTAGATGTCAGTTATCCCCAGCTACTGTTAACAAAACTACATATAAGTATAAACTATATGCCATTTTTCATCTACATTTCTCAGACAATTTGTTTCTTTTTAGAACTGCACTCCAAGATATGTATATAAGCAGTACTTTAACACCTAGTTAACAATATAGAAGAGCTACCAAAATTGTAATATGTTGGCATATCATAAATTGTTCCCTTTGAGTAAAAAGCTTATCCAATAGAAATCCAATGAATACCACTTGTGCTAGTAGCAGAAAAATAACGCTCGTGCCTACATATGTATGTACGTACAGGTAAGATGACAAACACTTAAACCTCGACGCCGCGCGCGCCGTACACCTTTTCACATTTCTTATCTTCCTCGTTGTATTCGATTTGTAAGGAGCCAATTTGTTCGGTCGGAACCCCGCAACCCCTTAAATATCTCCTTGTCTTTTTTATTCTCTTATTTTGGCGGCAAGCGACTTGAAATTAATAAGAAGGATCACTTCATCTCTATTCGTTTTACCGGTGTTCAGTGCAGCGGTTTAATGTTACTCCTGTGTGTGTAGATTCTGTTCGATTTACTTTGTTCGATATAAAAAAAACTGCCTTTTGGTTGGAACTCGCCTCAACAAGCAGAGAATGAAGGATACGAGTCCTCACCTCAACCACGGCTTTTTACAACTGCAAACACGAATAAGAGTGTCAGTCAGGTGCTAAGCACCGAGTCGAGCGGTTGTCTTCATTTTTTCGTTGCACCAGTTCAAGATATTTCCGTAAAAACCATACATATACTCGTACATTTTGGACTAGATTTTGTGTATTAATTTTGCTATAATAAACGGATAAATATGTATTGAATTTTAAGTTTGACTCAATTCATGACGGCTTGCAAATACTTTCCATTTCCTTTCAAATCTATTTATAACCAAAAATCAAGTTAAGGTAAGAAAAGTGATCAAATTAATTTCAGAAAGTGTAAATAAATTAACTAATAAAAAAATTTTAAATTGAGTCAATCAAGTAAAATAATAGCTAACGTTTTACTTTCACTTATCAATTTACCATTCGGATCTTTATAAACATCCGTGCATCCGTGCATATGAAGTGTTATTGCGTAAATGCAAGTTAGTTCTGTTTAAATCCAAATTGTCATGAAATTTCTTATGATGGCATGAACTCGTGTTACTGTGTTGCGAAGATATGCGAATAAATAAATTGTGCTTGCAATAGGAACTAACTAATATACATATAATTTCAAATACTATAGTGGAATAATCTTAATATATGCGAGTATGTAAATATGTACATATATGTTCTGGCTTGATTTCAAGTTAAGAAGCGGGTGTATACAGTATAAACTGTAAAAATAAAACATTGACAATAACATTCAATTAAGGTAAGTACGTAAAACCCAATGAATGTATATATGATTCAAATTGCCAAAAATTTGATTGATTCAAAGAGTAAGACTATTCCGCCATATGCGTATCTAACTAAAATAAAATCTAAATATATTTATGTATGAATGAAATGTGAATAACAAAACACCAATATACTATTGGGATTTAAACGTGTATATTAAGGAGTTTTTTAATTTTTATAAATTATGTATGACATAAATTGTAGAGGTATTTTATCGTGGATTTTTTTTTTATTTTTAACTTTTTTAGCGTAATAGCTACAATGGAACATCTTTCTCCACCGCCATCACCACAGTCGCATCAAGGACAACTTACTCCATTTAATGCAGTGCTCGACATGAGTATGACGTCGTCAAAACAGTGGATACAGCGCGCTTCAGTTTTCAGCACAGCTTTAGCTACAGCAAGCCACAAAATGTGTAGTCGAGGTAAATGCACTATATCGACAAATTTAAAATTTCAATCACAAATGGATAATTTTGTTTGAATTAGATCTACCGTTTCTCTACAATCCTTTATTGTACTCAAGTGCGTTACTTTGGCCCCAATTTTTGTTCTCCTCTTCGTCGGGTCTCACTACACCTACAACCCCAAATACTCCCAGATCTCCAGTTTATATTAATCCACGCGATAGAGAATATACCCTCACACCTGAAAAAGAAGAGTTGTGTTTATCAGAGGACATGCCACTCAATTTATCTATGAAAGTGAAGTCCGATACATTTCCACATCCTAATGAGCATACTGAGAACTGCTCAAAACAAAGTGAAAGTTTAATCGAGCAAAATATAAGATTAACAGAAAATAAGGAGCAACATACCCATACTTCAATAATTTGGTCACCAGCTGTGATGTGCGAAAAGGAAAAAACAAATTCAGCGACACTGTACGTTGATCCAGTAGTAAAAAAGTTTAAATACAAAAAAGTCCGCAATTCTCAACTACCTAGCATGATTACATCGTCTGTTGCATCTGATCCAAATCTATCCATATCATCTACGGACAATTTTGAGTACCGCGGCTTCACACCACTTGGATTCATCACACGCCAATTTCAGAGCCCTATTGCACAATGCGACCTTGGATTATTAAAACAAGATCATATTACGGACAGCAATAGAAATATTCATTTGAGCAGGAGTAATATGTTAAATGATAATAGTTTAACTTGTACAGATAATAAAAATAACACGTTCCGCAACGACATCAAATTGGAAAATGACTTAATTCATGATCAGCACCCAGACTCTACAGCGTCCCTTATATGTTCTCCAAACAATAGAAATTCACCTTTCAAGGAGGAGGAAAGACGAGGATATCGCAATTTCCAGGTAAATACTTAAATTAAAGCGAATCAAAATACCCTTCTAAGCACTTTCTTACCGTCTATACTTTAACCAATATCAATACCTTCAACTGGTTTAATTAATTTATTGTAAACATCGCAGCACGACAGTTTGTCTGTTTATTATTCAATAGTCGATAGGTCCTTTCAAACTATTGCGTGTGGAACAAGGTAAAATTAAACAAATTGAAAACACTTTCATAATTCGTATAGAATTATCGTTATTAATGCCCAATAAACATTTTATTGGCAAAACTCTTAAAACAAAGGCGCACAAAATCATTGTCCCAATTAAATGAGGGTCGAGTGAGAACAGCGATTTTCGATTTAATTGAAATATTCCGTGTCAATGACTATATTTCCCTTTGCGATTCCAACCCCCAAAACATGCATAGACACATAAAATATTGCTTAAATATAAAGATTGTAGGATAGTTAGTTATATTTATTTTCGAATCATTTAAGTTTAGATTCAGAATTTTGGATTTATTATAACATTTGTATTATAATAAATATGTTAAATGTTTGTCATATTGTTTGTGGGCTAGATTATCCAACAAAGAACAATGGTATGAGGAAAAAAACAAAAACAGCACCAATATGATTATCCCATCAACAGCTTTTCCATTTATTGGCTATCATATACAGATAGGGTTGAGATGAAACTTGACACGGTTGAAAGGCTTCCTTGCTTATTTGTTAAAGAAAGCATGTATGTGTATATATATACATGCTCCGCAATATAATTTTCGGATATATACTATATAATATACACCTTTACTGTTTATATCACATAATTGACTAATGCGATTATTGTAAAACTATACATGTGCATCGAATATGTATGTAAAGCCGAGTTATAACAACAATTTTTGTTTTTCTTGTGTACGTAATATCATTTATGTTTATGTGATTATTATATTGAAATTTTAATTACACATTAGAATTGCAATTTGTGTTCATATGTACATAAGAAGTCCATATAGGAAGCATTTACTTGATGGTACCAATGAAGATGCATATACTTTGATCCTCCATAAATCACTCATTTTATTATTCATTACATACATATTATATGTTTGATCAGAAATGAATGCTTTATTTGCACCAATAATCCGATTTTTGAATTTCAATAATATTTTGTTAATTGCATTTATATAAAACAACGAATATTAATACGCCCATACAAACGTATTAAAACCAGAACCGAAAGGTGTTATGCATGTGGGTGACAGAAAAAGGTAAACAGACAAACTGAAGATCCCTAACACCGCGATGAATGACTAAATGACCAAGTTGACGGGGGGACAAACACATTTAAGCAGCAGTTGTGTCAATGTATCTACCAGACATTGACTGAAGTTTGTCATATCAATGTTTAAATAGGTTCCATAGCCAAAGTGTAAAAAATCTGTATTCACGTAGTATACAAAGGTTGTATTGTAACTTTGCTTGTCTGTGGAATAAAAAAAGGAAATGAACACTCATTAACAGTGAAAACAATTTCTTTGAGATTTACATAAAATATACGTTGCTAGTGTTCATTGAAAATTAAAATGTTATATTTACAAAGCTGTTACGGCTGTTCCTAATGTGGGATGTGTACACGTAAGGTGTGATTTCTTATATATGAATGTAAACGGACATTCTATCGTGCAAATATTTGTATTCATTTTTTATTTATTCATATTCACAATTAGAATAAAGAAATAAGACGAATTACTAACGCAAGGAATTATTCAATTTTTTAGTGCAAACAATGCGGCAAAACATTTAAGCGGTCGTCAACGCTCTCAACACATCTCCTTATACACAGCGACACAAGACCGTATCCTTGCCAGTATTGTGGTAAACGATTTCATCAGAAGTCAGATATGAAGAAGCACACCTACATACACACAGGTAATCTTTCATAACTGATTGAATTATTTAATTGCTAATAGAGAGTTAAAATTAAAAAAAAAAGTATTTATCTTAAAGAACTCATTGACATGTTTATACTAAATGAACAATTAGCCTAAAATGCTCGTCGTTGGTGACAAAGCAGTCCAATCTATGCACAAGTCCGGTCTCTCACAATTAATATGCTTATCTGATTTAATTTAACTAATTGGTTATTTCTGATTGCATGAGTGGTACATATGTACATGCACAGTTATATATATATAGTGCATAGTAGCTGAACCATTTCATTAACTTAATTTTCTATTTGTATTCTGATTACAGGGGAAAAACCTCATAAGTGTTCAGTTTGTTTAAAAGCATTCAGCCAGAGCTCAAATCTGATTACCCACATGCGCAAACATACAGGATATAAGCCTTTCTCCTGCGGACTTTGTGATCAATCATTTCAACGTAAAGTTGATCTGAGGCGCCATCGAGAAAATCGCCATGGAGAGGAAAGCTCACATTTAACAAAAATCGAAGTCTCCAGTAGTTGCTAAAGACAAAATTGCTTGACCAGAAACTATTGGTTAGCATATCTAATGTATACATATGTAAGTACGTATTTTCCGCATTATAACTGCTTCAATTTCTTATTTCAATTAGTCTAGAGACCAAAGTATTTTATACAAAAAATAATAATTTGCAAAAAAATGTAAATATAAATACATACATACAGTTTTATCTAGTCCCACAAAATATTTTTTCGGGTTCTCTCTTTTTTTGTAATAAGTTATTAATAGAAAATCAAAGCAGCTACATTACCAAAGATAAATACATTTAGATAAGGTATTTTCATGCTGTAGACTATTACATACAATACTAATAAGGATACCCAAACATTTTGAAGAAATACCTTTGGATTGTTGTTAATATCAATAAGTTTTTGTTACAAATACATTCTAGGTTATTTTAAATTATTAAAGTATTTATTAAAAATGTTAGAAACTAGTTAATTCCTCACTTATATTTAGTTTAAGAAACCATGTCTTGTAATAAAAGTAAAATAAAATATGCATGAGCATTTTGTAATATAAACTAATACGATTTCAATTATTCCTTTCACATAAATCTGGTTTCTCCTCCCTTCAGTCAGTGGTATGTTCAGTGGTATACACATATATAAATGATAAGAAAAAAAACTTAACATTATCGGTAAATTCACAAAATTGCTTACAATATTATGAGAGTAATACTTAATTTGAACGACATAGACGCGTCTTTCAGAAGACCTCCTCTATATTGATGATCGAAATTCCTGTTCAATCATACACCGGCTTCTGATAATATAAAATTAACGAAACACGCTTTTGTTTTCGGCACAATTATATATCGCGACAATCATCGATACAAATTGATCACTTTTTTTTTGCTTAAAAAAGAGATCGCCAGAAGAAAATCTTGAAATACGCGTTTTTGTTACGTGAAACGTTTGGCTCGGGATAAAATGTACCACTTTCATCTTAAAACAATGCCGACAAAGTGGAAACTATCAACAGAAATCGCATTTAACGAAGGTATTTATGAACATTCATACGTACATACATATGTACATCTGCACATATGTAAGTGCTGTTTTCACGTTGAAATAACCATCATCATTTAATCTATAGACTTAATGTAGTTGGAGTTTCAATCATTGTATTTATTTATTAACAATATTCTGAATGGGGATAGTTAATGTATGTACACATGTATGTACAAACGCATGGAACAAAACATTTGAATAAGAAGCTCAAAGAACTTCTTTACAGCTGGAAATTAGTATGCGAAGAACATACAGGTTAGTGAAAAATATAATGTTGATGATTGTCTTCATATTTACCAAGCCATATATACGTACATATGTACATGTGTACATGTGTAGGTCTTTGGAACATATTATATGTACGTAATGAAACCGCACTTTATTTTGTGCACTAATGTTATTGCCGCATGGCTTGCGATTATAACTGAATTTGAAAGTGGTGGAAACAAAATGACTCTTAACTGAAACATGTAATATTGATACATTCATTTACATCAGCCAACATCCTTCAGCTGAAACAAAAAAATTATGAAATTCATTAAGTTCAGGTTTTAGTTAAAATCCTGGCTATTAACGCCAATTCAATAATTCTTCAAACATGAACAGCTAATACACTTGTTTGTATACACTTACATCAAGGTGAATGGAAATCTTTGCACAACCTACATATATACATATGAGTAAATGCTCACATCAAGTGAAAAATATTAATTAAAAAAGAGAATTGCGTTTATTCTTACTCAGAAAATAAAATGATAATGAACTTCAAATAGTCCCAACTAAACGTTTGTCTAATTGTATAACGTTAGTGATATTACTTGAGCACCTACTATATTGATACAGGTAAATGTATACCTAGGGCATTTGGATGTGTATGTCGACTCCGTGCTCCTACATGGTGGTGGATCATTGTTCTTTAATTTGTTTTAGTTTCTTCCTCAAAGAAGGGCAATTTATATTGGTCACCATTAGGCCCGCATCTCGTGAAAAAAAACGTTTGTATTCGTAAATATGCATAAAAACGTTGAAACACATATGTACATACATATCTACATATGTGCATATGTACATATTTCGAAACATTTATCGTTTGGCCCCTTGCTTCCTTATACATTGTCTACGTGGGGATGGCAGATGTTGTAACTCAGATGAAACCTTCCAACAACTTAGCAGTGAGGTTATTTAGACGGCATGTTATAAGAGCAACCATTCAAAAAAAGTATCTTTTTTTTTGAGACGAAATCAGACTCAACGCATTTTGTCGTGTGCCATACGTTGTCTTAATAAGCGCTATTTTCTTATCCATTAATCTGTTTTACCATCGGTAACACCTTATGGCATGTTATTGTTTCTTTTTTTCAACGCAGCAGATTGAGGATCCTTAAGGGAGCAACATACGGTCTGATGACTATAGAATATTCATCTACTTTGCCGGAGGGAGCAACCGATCGTGATTTAATATTCTGTATTCAATTGAAGGATGTAGAATTCAGATATAAGCCCAATCCTAATTGCACAAGAAAGTATTTATTAAGATTCCTGGATTAAATCGTGTACTACACTTAATTCCTCTAATTCATTGAAGGTGTACATAAATACGTACATATGTATTCAATTGAAGGATGTAGAATTCAGATATAAGCCCAATCCTAATTGCACAAGAAAGTATTTATTAAGATTCCTGGATTAAATCCTTAATTCCTCTAATTCATTGAAGGTGTACATAAATACGTACATATGTACGCTGATATATTCGAACACTACGTATTCATTCTAAACACTGCACAAAGTATTTTCTATTTTATAACTGTCAATCTGAAACCTTATATGTACCGCCAGTTTCTGATTAGCTAAATCCTCTAAATTAATCCAAGTACTCTGGCCTGGTTGATTAGAAAATCAAACATTGTGACTGTTGAAGGGTGTTTTGCTAAATAAATGACACCGAAGAGGGTAGGTGCATGTATGCACATTAGCGACTTTGGCTAACAACCTTTGATTAGGTTTTTCTTCAATACACAGCAATCAAATAGGTATGCGATAGAACCCATTTCGCTTACCATGGTGCAATCTATCTGACTTATTCTAATTTGTTCGGTATGTCAGAAGCGTTAAATATGCACACATGGTATTCCTGGTCAAAAGGTGTGTACATAATATGTATATACATATATATCAATCATTATTCAAAATTCTATACATATATAATTTAATTCATAATTTTTGTTTTTTTTTATTGTATTTAAGAATCAATTAGGAAGGTCGAATTAAATATACTGACATTATTATGTATGTATGTGTGTACATATGTACATGTAGATATGTATATATAAAACTGTGCATATAAAATGCCGAATCTTAAAACACAATTGCGTTGACATTTTTTCGTCACGTATTTCGTATACATATATGTATATTTATAAACTTGGCCGATATGTATATATATATATGTTAACACTTTTATAACCAATGAATTGCTTGTTTACTGCCCACAGTTTACACCACAGTAATTTTCTAAGCTGGCAGTGCCGCGCAACTGTTTCACCACATTCATAGGAAATGTCATATTTTGCGATAAGAAGAAGAGTACGGTAACGTCAATATTAATGCATTATCCCAAATTGTATTTAGTTTCGCATTATTATTACAAATAACTATATAAATGTGTTTGCATGAGCAAAAGTAAACTAAGCAATAATGAATATGCTACAGTGTGTTGCCTTGTTTGTGTTCGGCTTTCCCTTATACTTTGCTAGTGGTAATACGGATATTAAATCTCGAGTACTTAGAGCCCCAACGCTTAACAAAATACAATTTAACATCATTGATGATCCCGAATGTCAGGAGATACAAACAATTTGTGAGCATATAAAGATCAAAGATAATCTGTCCATTCTTGAGTGCATAGAAACATTCTCCTCGAATCAATTAGAGTCACTATCCAACAAGTGCCAACATACCTTATGGAATCATAAAAGGAATTTATTAACTGATAAAACAGTTCATCAATTGGTGGATGATATTTGTATAAAGAATGATAGGCATGTTTCAGATTGCTATAATTCTATAGCAAGTGCCGATGCATCAGAAGGTGTTTTTCTTACATGTTTAATACAAAAAGTGGGCCCCTTAGAACGTACAGATTCATGTAAAGAGATAGTCGAACGTATTCAAAGTGTTATTTTCAAAGACTTTCGGATTCTGGGCAATTTTTTCACGGCTTGTAAAATCGAAATTGATCAGTTATCTTGTGGGCGTATGAATGTTGATCATAAAGAACTTTCGCAAGTGGAAACTACAGCATGTCTACAAGAATCTTTAGATAGACTTGGGCCTGCTTGTAAAAATGCAGTGGCAAAACAATTTGATTATAATTTTTTTCAAATTTGCAATGAAGACTCGCGTCGGTTTTGTATTGATGACCGGATTGGCAGTAGTGCTGCCTATAAGTGTTTGGTGAAACATAAAAGTAATCCAAACCTAACCGGCAAATGTCGCGAACAAATTGTACAACGGGATTCATTGCTAGCTAAAGACTATCGTGTAAGTAGGGGTCTGGCGAAAGCATGTAAGGACGATATTCGCGTTCACCACTGTAGGCGAGGCGTATCGGAAGACAAAAATGTGCGCTTGGCACAAATCTTGCTTTGCTTAGAATCTGTAATTAAAAATGGAACAAAAATAACTGACGAATGCAGAATTGAAATAAATGATCACCGTCGTATGCTAATGATTGATTATCAACTCTCTCCCGAAATCCTAATTGACTGTGCTGACGATATTCCTAAATTTTGTGGTGATATGGATTTCATGCAAACAACGGCTGGTGGCGAAATCATACACTGTTTGATGGATCATGCTAGGCAGAAACGTAGAAAAGAGAAAAGAGTAACATCAACCTGCCTAAGAGCTATTGAACATTTAATTAAGGTGTCAGATGTAGGTGAGGATTGGCGTGTTGATCCAGTACTCCGGCGGGCCTGTAAGCCAGTTGCGGATATTGCGTGTGCTAATACTGATGGTGGGGAAGCAAGGGTGATGAGTTGTCTTATGGAACATATAGGCACACAAGTAATGATTCCAGACTGTGAGCAAGCTCTGCTCTTAATACAATATTTTGTTGCAAGGGATTTCAAACTTGATCCTCAACTTTACAAAAATTGCAAGTTTGATGCAGTCAAGTATTGCCGGGCGAAGAAATCTTGGGATGACATAGCTGATGCCCAGATGGATCCGGAACGAGGACCGCTTATACTGCCTTGCCTCCATAGGATTGCTTACAGTGATGATAAGAAAGTAGCTCTGCGGAGTGAATGCTTAAGTGAAGTTAGGCGTGTTATGAGACAACGTGCCATATCTGTAGACTTAATTCCAGAAGTGGAAGATGTTTGCCTAGAAGAATTGTCAACGTTCTGTTATGATAAAACTAAAAAAGGGGAAGAAATGATTTGTCTGCAAGAAAATCTTGAGAAATTACAACAAAATTGCAAGGTAGGAATATTTTATCTTTAAAGCAAGTATGGGTTCCCCTTTTCACCGCGTATTTAAACGACATCGATAGGCGGCTGTTACTAGTTACACTGAAGAGGAAGCAGAGCATGTAGAATTAAATCCAGTTATTATGTCTGTGTGCTCGGAGGCTATGAGCACGCACTGCGGACACATTCTTAAACGCGGAGATGAAGGTAAATATTTTACTTAAACACTAATGACAAATTGAAAATAAGAAAATATTTATTATACATTTTAGGGGATATGATGGACTGTTTAATTTCACACAAAAACGACGCAGATCTGCGTCAGGATCTAAAATGCCGCGCAGCTATTGAACACTTTCAAATAATATCTCTTAAGAACTATCATTTTACGTTCAGGTTTAAAGAAGCTTGTCGGCCATACGTTGGTCGCTTCTGTGCCGCCAGCACTACCAAGAATGAGGTAGTGGCATGCCTAAGCGAAGTAATGCGAAATGACACAATACGCGGACAACGACACTCCATACCGAAATCATGTAGACAACAAGTTAAATCACAACTATTTCAACAACGGGAAAGCATTGCTTTGGATCCAAAACTGGCAAATGCATGCAAGAAAGAACTGTCTGAATTTTGTTCAGATGATAATGAACCAGGCCAGGTGATTAGAAATGCAAGTCGCTTCAGTAATTCATTTTATCAGATCTCCACCTCATAAGCTAATAACATATAACTTTGATCGGATGAAAATAAGTAAATGTATGTTTGTTTTTTAGGCGTTAGAATGTCTGGCGGAAAATACACCCCGTCTTGGGAGTTCTTGTCACCATGCAATATTTTTGATAAAAAAGTCTGAACTTGGAGATAGCGCTACTGATTACACACTTGTTAATACTTGCCGGGAGATGACATACAAGTTTTGCCAAAGTTATGACACTACGCACTTGCTAGATTGTCTAAAGGTATATAAGGATGATCCACAATTTGATCCACGATGTCATTTAGTTGTGGTAAACCGAATGATTGAGCAAAATACAGATTTTCGTTTTAATCCATCGTTACAATTAGCTTGTGGAAAAAATATTGATCAGTTCTGTTCGCATATCGTTGCACAAGCCAAACCAAATGAAGAACTAAACGGAGAGGTATGTATGCAAAATATAGTTTTTATTGTAATACTGTACAACAATTCCATCTACGTAAGCTTTGCTTGTGTCTTACAGCCGGTGTTTATAGATTCAGTTTAGAAATTGATGCCCTCTCTTATAAGATTTTCGTTGTTAGGGTCATCAATAGCTGCTCGAAGTTCCTTAAAAAAATCCATACCGATTGATATATTTTTGTCTATATGAAAAAATGGACCTGCTTCACCTGCAACAAAGATAATTAAGGGAATCGTCTGAAACTAACTTAAGCGTTACTTACTCTGAAGGGGCAAAATTAAAGGTTCATTTTGGATATATGGAGTACCATTTATTGCAAATGAAGTCCAAATGTCTACCATTTTTTTCGAGATCTCTGTATCTTCAACGTTAAGATTATGCGTAGAATACAAATATATATTATCATTTGAGTGATGTGCGCCTCCATTAAATGGATAATGCTCATTTCCGAATTCATAGCCAAATCTTGTCCACTCTCCTTCATAATCAAATGTGTATAGAAATGTAATGCATTTTAGTTTTACCATCCTCTTAGCGAAACTTAGAACGGGAGATTTCATAAACAAATCACTAGCTTGCTAAAATTGTTTCTATTAGAACGATTACAACGATGAAAGTTAAGACTTACGTCTATATACGCTGGAATAAGCTTTTTATGATCGCTTGCATCAAGATCTGTAGAATTGTACAGGAAAGCAGTCATCAAGTTTTCCGCCAAGCCGGAAGGATCTGGTTCTTTTGAAACATCAAATAACTTTGCAACTAATTCTCTTGGGGGTACTAAACTCATGTTTCCCACGAAGGTCTTTAGAGCGTCATAAAATGCTAAAATGAAATGAATTAGTTAACTACTACAAGAAATGGTGTTTCAATTAAGACTTATTACTGGCTAGAACAAAAGATCCATCATGCTTAGTCACCCCAGTCATAATTGGATATTTGCATGAATATTTATTTAAGAGTCCGAGTGAGTTCAGCGGCATTATTCCATGAAAATCATTAAGAGTCATACTAAAGCTATCCTAAAAGCAATAATAAATTCTCGTAATTAAATATGTACAATAATTCAAAAGTAAACAACTTGAAATTACATCAGAAGTGGCCTTTAGTATATCAATAATTTGTTTATCACGCATACACTTATATATCTCGTCTGAATTTGTACATTTTGCACAAGATAACTTTTCACAAATGTCCTTAGTCTTTTGTAAAGGATCCTCATTGGTTGCCCATGGTGCAAGTATAGAGCCAGACTGAATGATGGCCCTTTGGAATAAGCCTGGTGGTGTTTTAGGGCTTATTATTAACATTCCGGTTACTGCAGCACCAGCCGATTGTCCAAATACTGTTACTTGTTCTGGATCGCCCCCAAATATGTGTATGTATTTCTGCACCCATTGCAACGCTAAAATAACATCGAAAATGGGGCTGTTTCCGGGCATTTCCTCTGTTTGTGTGGACAGCCATCCAACTGCACCGACACGGTATTGCGTTACGACGAGTATTATGTCTCTTTCCATTAAGTACTTAGGAGGATGATCAGACGCAGATCCATTGTAGAACCCTCCGCCGTATATATAGAACATTACAGGAAGTTTCTTATTAAGCTAAAATGATAAATATGATTGGATTATATGAAGAAATAATTAGTGGTACAAAAAAGTTTACGTTTTTGGTGTAAACACACAAATTCAAACAATCCTCCAGATCATAATAGGATTGATGATTTGACACATTCGCATCCGCTATTGATGTTATAACAGGGCACCGTTGACCGTACTTTGTAGCATCGTGTATATGCTTCCATGGGGCGCGTTCCACCGGTGGCTAAAATTGAGTATATATATACATTCGTAACATTATCTTGTTTTTTTATTATATTGTATATTCAAATTAAACCTTAAATCTCAAGTCACCACTTGGTGATTCCGCAAACGGAATACCAAGAAACTGTAAAATTGTCTGATTTGTCCATGCAGTATTTGATACTGTACCCTGTATTAGGCCTTGTCCAGGTAAGTTTACTAAAACCACGTCATTCTTGACAGCTGTTACGTCAATAGTAATATAAACAAAAACTATAATAAAAAGTAATAGCGAGACAAGAGATGCTGCCACACTCATTGTACCACAACTCATTTGCGACTAAAGAAGTACACATTTGCCCACAGCTGCTTTAAGCTCATTACTTAGTACATCTTATCGTGTATTTCTTATCTTAATACAAATGAACCAAATCATGTTGAACTTTGAAACTTTTACGAAGCAGTTACGTGCATTTACACACATGCATATATTCGTACGTATGTATGTTCATATATAAATACATAACATTTTTAAGAATGGAATCACGTGCATATAAACATCATTCTACATTCGTATATAAATGTGTACATGTATATAAATAATTACGTTTTTAATTATAGGTTATTGAATGTTTGAAAACAAAATTTCGCGAAACCCGTCTGGACGAGAAATGTGAACAGAAAATGAATACGATATTGCATGAGCAAGCACTGAACTATAAATTAAATCCGCTCTTACTAAATCTCTGTAAATCAGAGATTGATATACTTTGTAAGCCAAAAGGTGATCTTGAAGAGCATGGTATTGTAGAAGAATGCCTAAAGACAGCATTTCTTAATCAGAAAATTATAAATCGAGAATGTAAGGTGGAAATTGCAACAATAATCGCCGAGGCTAAAGCAGATATTCACGTTGATGCTATTCTTGAAGAAGCCTGTACAGTTGATTTACTGCGTTATTGCTCGAACATTCGCAACGGAAATGGTAGAAGTATGTTTCAATTGAATATTATTAATACGCAAAGGAAGAGACAAATTATATCATAAATACATTTTTAGAGTTGAAATGTCTGCAAACAATTTTACGTGACCAGTCGAAGGCTATGGACGAAGATTGTCGGAAAAAACTTCAGCGCCGTATTGAAATGTTTCAAAATGCTGAAACGGTAAAATGATTATTTTTCAAAATCTATGATCAGACATACCAAATTTAATGTTGAATATAATTTATTTATTTAGATATTAGCACTTCCGCCAGAAAATATGGAACAGCTTATGAACCAAGTTATAACATCGCCTGCAAAAAAATTCTTTTTAGTTGTACTGTTTACTTGTTTGGGAATGGTGTTCATCTTGGGAATGTTCTTGGGACGTTTTACAAAACATGCGATGATTTCAAAGAATAAATGATTGTTAGAATTCAAGTTCAATATTTTTAATTGAGAATTGTGGTAGTTAGCTTTACATAATTTGCACGAAATTCTACATAATTTTATATAACTACCTTGAAGTAAAATCATTCTAGTTATTTTGTCCAAAGGAATTCACAAACCTACCAAAACATGAATAACGATATCTTAGCATATGTTCATTTTCTGTTATTATTAATATTGTACTGATGTTTTTTTTTAAATAAAAGATCTACGAAAGAATATTTTTAATAAACAAATAAACCTAAGGTAAGTTATATAAAAGCTGCAAATGGACTTGTTTTTACATAATATCAAATTGCAAATACATATAAAAAAATAAAACGAAAACTTTATATAAAATACTTTATTTGAATTTTGTAATTTAAATAGTAGATACAAATACAGAATCTCAACGTATGCACACCTTTAAAATATTCTGTATCCATACTCCGAACCACAGGGTATTCATTCTTTGGGATGCGAGCTATAAAAAAGGACAACGGAAATGTAAGTTTCAATTTTGTTTCAATTTCAAGTTCTAAAAAAGCTTCTGCAAGTACGAAAAAGCTGCATTGTGCGTGCGCAAGAGAATAGAGCGGTTTGGTACATTTTCCTCGTTAAAAACAGACAGATTTTAAGTATCGCTCATCAGTGTAGGATTCGGGAGATTTGCTGAGAAAATATTTAAAAAAGCATAAAATATTTTATCTTTACTCAATATTCAGGGACACGTTTAATAACAAATATTCAATATATAAAATAAAGAGTTATTAGTCCTGTAGCCTTTAGGAGTTATTTATGTGTTATGTGTACTTAAAATAATGATTTTCGGAATTTTGGTCATTGGATGGTTTTAAGTGACAATGGTCCATTGTGTGTTCTCTTTTATTTAAATTATCCTCATCATCCTAAATATTAGAAAGGAATTTACAAAGTTCTAAGACCGCTTTATAAAGTTATGAGTTAAAAATACTTATTTGCAATATCCTGTGACACCTTTGCATTAAATTACAATTCAATCGATTTATTACGTGAACCTTCCTAAACCATGACCCAAAATACTTAAAAAAAACTTTTATTGGCACATACAAAAACACAAAAGAATATATTTCAAGTGATGAGGGAAAGAAAAAGTCAGCTTTTTACAGTCTTTACATGAAATAACTGAATGGAACTTGAAGAATATTTGAAGAAGGGCCCTTGTCAGAGTATCATCGGAAGTGCAATTGGAAATTGCTTTAATAAAATGAAATATCAAAGATAACAATAGCAAACAATCATTGTGAATAACTTTAAGTTGTATAAAACAACATAGTGAAGTTAATAACAAGCCAATCAAAACCAATATAATGTTGTAATAATATGCATTTCAATCTGTACTAAAACGATTGTTTCCTGATCGAAAATATTGGAAATAATTGCAAAATGTCGGATAGTATACTGAATACAAGATATAATTATGCTAATAAAATCTTACGAGTTCACTGTAAACATCAACCAAATGCAAATATTGCTATCCTTGACATCCTCAATAAAAGGATTCAACCTTTCAATAAACTGTACTCTACGAATGGAGGATCCGGTCATATGAATATTATTTATCTATCCGTTCTATTACTTCTATATTCGTGCGTTCTGATTAAGGCAACTACTTCTATACTGCCGGAAAATTCTGCCGGTGACTTAAAAGAACGAAATAGCAGTCATTTACACTTTCAGTATATACTAAACCGGGAAGGAAGAGAAAGAATTACATCACATAGTAAAGAAGACATACTTCTACCTAGAGCACTGCGCGATGTCTCGACGAATGTTGTTGAAGAAGATGAGGATTCAAGTTACAGAGATGACGAAATGGATGAGTACGACATATTAATTAATAATAAATCAGGTACTTAAATATTATACTTATTTTTTGTTTGTTGGTTTAAGAGTAAAATGTGTGTAGTTTTGCATATATGTAACACATCAAAAGTAGGAATCCCAAGACTAAAATATGTAAGACACTTTAAGCGTCATAAATTCAGTACTGTAAGTATGGCGAAAATTAAAGCTATTATTTAAGGCTTTCAAGTGGCAAAAAAATCATCATCAACAAATATACATACATACTTCATTCTTGAGACAAGGATGTTATGTCACAGTATTCAACAATCGCTAATGGAATCCTTCGTGTATTTAATTTAATTTCTACTTGCCGGATTGGTTTCCTTTGCCTAAAGTATTCTCTGAAATGAATACTGGGGCAAAGTACCCATAACAAAATTTTATTCTAAAATATAGGCAACTATCAGTATTCTCTAGACAAGTACATATTTCAAAATTTAATGTCACTCGCGCTAATACGTGCACAAAATTCGAAAAAATATGCCGTGATTACATTTCGGGAGTTTAAAATATACATAATAAATAGGTTTTCTAAGGTATACATATATAATTATAAGACAATCTTTTGCAGCTAAAGGAAAGTACATTGGTGCTCCCTGCAATGATCTCAAATGTGAAGATAGCCTTTTGCACGTTTCTTGTGACAAAGATACTCTCCTATGCGGCTGTGAAAAAAACTATCCTGTAGTAATCGGATTAACAAAGGGTTGCGATAAACGTAAGCATATACACATAACTATGTACCATCAGTATATTATTACTATACTAAATATGTATATTTAGCAAAAAAGTTGGGTGAACAGTGTTTCTACCACGAAACTTGCATCTATAGTGACGAAAACTCGTTGTGTGTTCAAGTACGACATAAGGCCCGTTGTCAGTGCGCTAATGGGTTCCATTCAGTTAGTCATACAAAGCCCACAAGAAGAGTATTTTGTACGCAAGGTTCGATGTTTTTTATACTATTTTTTTGTTCTTAAATAAATTTAAGTTGCATTTTATTCTGAATAGATATCGATGAACTCACTTCGGACCTTCCAACTCTGTTGGGTGTTTCTACTGGTATCGCCGTATTAGCTGGATTAATATGCATGGTACTACATTTGTTCAGTAAAACTAAATATCCTCGCCACCGGAATTTTGGTGATGCCAATCTCCCCCCGCCAATAATGTATTCCAGTGATACAGGTAACGCGAGGGAATAGACCTCCACCTCCATCCATACCAATCAATCACCTTCTGCGAATATGATATGTTGATCGTCTTCAGGTATCCCGCTAACAGTGCAATCTGGAAGACCATCGTCGCGCTCCAGCATGCGTTCAAGTGGATCGATCGGTTCCTATGGTAATCGACGTTCATCGAGTACAATGCAATCTGGTTCTGGTGGCGGCTCAAAGGGTATACTGGTGTCAACGTCTCGAACAGGTGCGGCTAGATCAGCCGCCATATTGCTTATATCGTGTCACATTTCTGCAATTAGTAAAAACAAAGGCCAAACAGACAATGGTGGTGGCGGTGAAGGTGGTGGTTTTGGACTCGCTCATGATAGCACTATGACCAAACATTTACAAAAACAATTGAACCATCAAAGGCAGTTACTTAATTTAGAACTATCCCCAGCTAAGAACAATAATAGAATTAGAACAATGTTGGGCATAAACGGAATTAATAATATATCTGATGAAGATGAATTGAATAGTTTAGAAAATGGAAATCTCCAAATCGGCGCACTGCCAACCCCAGCCAGTGACACGCCTAGATTCGCGGTAAAAATTCTCCTCTTCTCAAATCATCAAACCTATACTTTTGTTTATGTTCTTTTCCATGTCTTTACAAAACAGCATTTTCAAATTTGGCTTGTTGCATTATTTGGTTCTATTTTGTAGACATAAATTGATTCAATTGTTTGACATTACATTACATATATTACTCTTATAGTATATTTCAAAATTAAAACGTAAGAAACCAGCCGCAATTTGAATATGTTGTCCCATCAATGTTATGTGTTTTCGTACTTATGTAATAATATAAGTATTTTATTTGTTTTTGTTCACTTTCTTTTGTAATAATCTGTATACATTGCAGATGTATAACACTACTTATAAGAAACACTAAGTATAAAAAATATTTATTATTTCGTTGAATGGACATTGAATATCCAACAAAACACAATTGACAAGTGGTTTTTTTTATATAATTTACTCATAAAACATATTATATAAATGTCCTCGCAAATTCATTTTGATATGTGTTTAATTAGACTTTAACAGAAATGTTAACACAAGAGCAATATGGCGGTGAATATGTTTGAAAGGAGTTTTATTACCTGTCTCAAGTATTGAGTATATCTATGAAATTTTGTCTTCCACATTAACATATTTTTTAACATACATTTTTCGAACATAAAACTATGTATATACACATTTCTTTTAATTTACTTTTTTTTTGTTTTTATATATTTCAACTTGCAAAGAGAGTACACATGAACATTATTTTTATGTTTATAAAGTATCGAACGATGTGTGTGTGTTTGGCTATGCATTTTGTTATTATTTTTTTCATTCTATAACGTATCTGCAAACCACCAGCTTTTTGAGATTGAGCTTCTGTAAGATACATGTACATACTATGTATCTTGAATGAAAATGTATGGCTGGCGATTTATTGTCATATTTTCAGCTCAATTTTATTTAATATATTAATTTTTTAGTAGTATCGCTTGTTATGTGTAGTAAAACGATAATTAACATAATGTTTATTTTCCGTCTGCTCCTATTTGTATAATTCAGTCCAATTTCACCGTTACAGTATTCAATTTGGGTAATTCAGAAGAATATGCTGATCGTTAAAAGCACGCAATGCTTTATCAAATGGTACAATATACATATATACTCATGTATTCTTTTGTATTACCCAATTCCATTCTACTTTCTCACACGCATTTAAAAAGAAAATATCAATATACACATAATATTAATGATGTAAACTATCAAGAAATATATATTTCGAACTTATTTTTTCATATATACAAACTCAGGTTCTCGACGACCAAGTCTAGCATCTGTTCATAGCACAAGTTCATCAGTTCGCAGTTACAGTATGATGCGTTTCGAAAAGGAAACCCAACAAAAAGAGTTGCGCCAAGAAATGAAGCTAAGACTAGCACGTCTACAGCAACAGCAGCATATGAGTCAAAATAAACCTCAAATAGTTATTGGGGATTCCATAGGCCAACATCATAGTGCAATTGGCAGAATCGCTGAGCCAACTCCGAGCCCTTTAACGCCTAATTCAACAGATGAACTTTTGCCTTCCGTGGATGAAACTCAAGAAGTAAGTTAATTACATTTCTTTATTCCAATCTGCTTATGGTAATCTGATATATATTTTTTTTTAAGTTTTGTTCTAAATCGGAAGAGGTAACAATTCCGAACGCTTACCATGGTCCGTATACCTCTTCAACAGAAGCCCTTTGAGTAGCTTAATTACATATAAAGAATTTTATACAAAGATATTGTAAGAACATTAGTTAATATAAAAAAGGTAAATAAACATGCACATGTATTGACAAAATCCAAAAGCATGTGTATGCCAAAAATATGTATTACTCTTAGTAAAAAGGTATGATAATAATAATTAATTTATGGAAAAGTATTTGAAGTTGGCTCTGACTTAAAAAAAAAGAACGAATCTTATGACTGTTTTATGTAGAATTTATTGTTGAAATAAAACTCGGGTATTCTGCTGTATAAATTTATAATTTCTACCTTTGAAAAAGCATTGCCAAAAACCAGTTAATTTCAAGGTGTTGTTCTGTTTAATTATCAATATACTTTTCCTATTAAATTTAATTTTTGTTTGAGAATAGGTAAACACTCACCAGAAAACAAGGAAATATAAGAAAGAAATGGAGGATATACTGAAAATTGCTCTGGCAAATTTTTCAAATAATATATATGTACATAAATAACATATGTACGAGTATTCGCGGAAAACAATAAGTTATATTTTCTGAGTGAATAAGACTGAACCAATAATATATTATTTGTAAAAATTTACCCAAATTGAAATGGCTTTTAAAAAACAAAAAAAAAAAAAAACAAAATACAAAAGCGAGAAATCAATTGGTTTTGCGTTAATTATTGTTGCTGTGCATTAGCATTATTTGAAGATGTTATTTAATTTTTATGTATGAAAATTATCCATGTATAGGTACATTATAAACAAAAATGTATGTAAAAATTATAAAAGTATTTTAACAAAGAGTGTACAGGAACATATACATATTATATTTGTCCTAAGACCATGATGTTACTAACTTTCGGGACCTATTTGTTGGAGTTGGTATGTACATACATTCTATTGCCTATCACTTGCGTTTTCGTTTAACTCCGGTATATTATAAAGAACTGAATCTCATGAGTTATACTCGCTTGTATAAAGTAAGTGATGTTGAATCCCATATAGCTCACATTTTAGAAGTTTAAAAATGTGAGGATTTTGATTAAAGTTTTAAAGTGTTTAAGAAAAGCGAGCTTAGTTATAAACGTATGTATGATAACAAAATGAATGAAATGTGCAATCATTTTTGTACATCGATATAATGCAAGAAATATATTTGTTAATAATCCTGAACGCTGTTTAGTAAAATAATATATGCAATTGTAGATGTGCAGATTATGTACATATCTATTACATTTCAATAACAAAGCTATGTATGTATCGAAATGAAATCAGATTTAAAACAAAAAAAACGCAATATACGAAAATATTATAAGTATATAAATTTAAATGTACATGAGTGTATGTTGGCTCCTTTGGCGTGGATATATACATACACACACACACACATTACATCAGTTTGATTAAGTAACGTCCTACTTACCAATGTAATTTATTTAAATATACAACATAGCTTGACTATATTCAATGATTCTTCTAGAACGTTTTAAATGACCATCGAAATGAACAACATATCCAATATTGTATTATAAAATCATATATTGTTTTACTCATAACAGCAAAAACGCGTCGCAGTACAATATGAAGATCTGATTCTAGAAATGCAAGACGCTGTATACATGCAGACATATGTTTATAAAAAAAAAAACAAAAGCAATCATTTGGTTTATTTTATTTATTTATTGTGAGAAGGTAAAGATAAAACTTTTAAGTAACCGATAATTGTTACTTGTCGTCAAAGGTTAATAAAGAGTCTAAAAAAAACCCACTGTGTTTATCACTGCTTATAATCAAGGTTCAACTTGGTAAGTTAAGTTAAATTGTCACCTATCCTGAAGCCTGAAGCGAATAGGATGTGTTTAAGACAATTCAATGACAATGTCAAACCTCATGGTTCGGCTGCAGAATCAGCCAAATCCACCAAAAGAACAACAATTTCTGAATTCAAAACATATATATTTATTTAGTTTTACCAATTATTTACATCATTTATCAAATAGATTACATAAATAAAACATATCTCACGATTTTCACAGATAATTGTTAATCAACTTCTTCAATAGTGGGTCCACCTGTTGCAGTATCAGTATCGTTTCGCGGACCTGCTTGCGAAGATGGATGTGCTGATCCTTGATATAATTTCATAATTATTGATTGACATGCTTTCTCCAATTCTTTTTGTTTGTATTCAAACTCCTCTTTTTCAGCCTGTTGATTGCTATCCAGCCAAGATATAGCTTCATTGCATTTTTGGAGAACAGTTTGACGGTCAGATTCGGACAGTTTAGCTTTAACGCTATCTTCTTCTACAGATGTTTTCAACTGGAAGCAGTATGATTCTAGGGCATTTTTTGAATTAATACGTTCTCTTTGCTTTTCATCCTCATTCCGATAACTTTCAGCTTCGTTTACCATTCTTTCAATATCTTCTTTAGTCAAACGTCCCTTGTCATTTGTAATAGTTATTTTGTTCTCTCTGCCTGTTGATTTTTCAATTGCTGTAACATTCAAAATACCATTTGCATCTATATCAAATGTTACTTCAATTTGAGGAACTCCCCGAGGCGCCGGTGGAATACCACTTAATTCAAACTTTCCGAGAATGTTATTGTCTTTGGTCATAGCTCGCTCACCTTCAAATACCTGAATCAAAACGCCTGGTTGATTATCCGAATATGTTGTAAAAACTTGAGTTTGTTTTGTGGGAATAGTTGAATTTCTTTTTATGAGAAATGTCATCACCCCTCCAGCCGTTTCTATGCCCAATGAGAGTGGAGTAACATCTAATAATAAAAGATCTTGAACTGCTTCAGATTTGTCACCGTGTAAAATTGCTGCCTGCACTGCTGCGCCATACGCAACAGCTTCATCTGGATTGATTGACTTATTCAGTTCTTTTCCGTTGAAGAAATCTTGCAGCAATTTTTGCACTTTTGGTATCCTTGTAGAGCCCCCCACAAGAACTATATCTTGAATCTGACTTTTGTCCATTTTAGCATCACGTAAAGCTTTAGAAACCGGTTCCATTGTCGAGCGGAACAAGTCGCCATTCAACTCTTCGAAACGTGCTCTTGTAATAGATGTATAAAAATCTATACCTTCAAACAAAGAATCGATTTCAATGCTAGCTTGCGAAGATGCTGATAACGTGCGCTTAGCCCTTTCACAAGCAGTCCGCAAACGCCGTAAGGCTCTACTGTTTGTTGCCATGTTTGATTTGTGTTTTCTTTGAAATTCTTGCACAAAATGATTTACCATGCGATTATCGAAGTCTTCTCCACCCAAGTGTGTATCTCCTGCAGTAGACTTAACTTCAAATATCCCGTCTTCAATTGTTAGAATGCTTACATCGAAGGTTCCGCCGCCTAGATCAAATATCAATACGTTGCGTTCTGCGGTACCTTTCTTATCCAAACCGTAAGCAATTGCTGCAGCAGTAGGCTCATTTATTATTCTCAGAACACTGAGTCCTGCAATAGCACCAGCATCTTTTGTTGCTTGCCTCTGTGAATCATTGAAATATGCTGGCACAGTAATAACCGCATCTGTTACTGATTTCCCTATATATGCTTCAGCTGTTTCCCGCATTTTTGTTAAAACCATCGATGAAATTTCTTCTGGGAAAAAGGACTTCTTTTCGCCTTTATATTCGATTCGTATTTTTGGTCTACCACCATCACTGATAACCTCGAAAGGCCAATGTTTCATATCGGCTTGAACTGTCGCATCATCAATCTTTCGTCCTATTAGCCGTTTAGCATCTGAAATATATACATACATATGTTTTTCAACAAGCGCTTCTACATAATTTAAGCCCATATCTTAAAGTTACATATGTATATAAAAAGCTTCAAATAAAAACAATAAACATTTGTTAACACATTTTTTTAATAATCACAAACATAAATTACACATTAAAAAATATGCTGTATCCCTTGTAAAAATACATACATATATGTATGTGCTTGCATGAATATTATGTGAGTCTGCACATAGCTGCATAGTCAAATTGCATTTGTGGTAAAGGCAAATATGTACGTTGTCGATAAAGGAAACCCACGAAAACAAACAGATATAATTAGTATCTAGAACATGACAGACTAGAATGTCTATTTTTGTCGTGTGCGCTTAGATTTAGCAGCCACCTATGAATTACAGAATATTCGTGATCGAATTCAAGTTTACAATGATATTTGGTGCAACATTTGTGTGCAATGAAAATTAAAAGACACATAAACTCGCAGATTCATATAGAAGAATTTCATGCTCACCAAATATTGTATTGTTTGGGTTCATAGCGACTTGATTCTTTGCAGCATCTCCAATTAACCGTTCCGTGTCAGTGAATGCCACATATGATGGAGTGACTCTGTTGCCTTGGTCATTTGCAATAATCTCCACCTTGCCATGTTGAAACACTCCAACACAGGAATAGGTGGTTCCAAGATCAATGCCAACGGCCGGAACGCTACACATAGCTACGTTCCTCTTCCTTGAATTATATAACAATATTTATTTAAACACAATTGTTATATAAATACACACCTTTTGATACTAAAAGGCAAATCTGTATAAATACAATGAAATAACGATAAAAACTATCACAAATGTAACAAATCGTAGAAACTCAATAGTTTTATCTTTTTGCAGCTCCACTGCGTCCACTGTATAGTGTCCAAGAGAGTTTCAGTTAGAATATATTTGACTTCAAGTTTAACCAAAATTACTTTAACGTCTAAGTGAAGTTTCACACTATCAATTTCAACTGATCATCTAAACGTGCACGAATCGAGTGATTGGCAACCAGAATTCAAACAGCGAAAGCAAGCTTAGAAATCTGGAACTCTTTGGCAAAGAGCCTTTATTGTTAAAACTGAAAATACATTACACTTGACGTCATTAGACTAAATGTAAAAATAATTGAACGTATTGCATCGTGTTAGAGGGAACAACTATATCAAGGAAGGCAAAGAATGACATTCGATATCGAAAATGTTTTTTTCTTAAATGAGGAAAATTAATGTCATCCCTGTATAATTTTTGGAATTAAAACATGTGTGAACTGTCAAAAGTGGTATTTTTACTTCTTGCCCGGAGGAATTGGTGGACGTTTTGAGCTCTATTATTTTTGTAATTATAACACATATAATGAATGAACTATTTTAAAGCCTTTATATAGTAAAGCAATTGTTAAATTGAACGATTTTTCCGAAAAGATAAAATGGTGAGAAATATTGTAAATTGTTACTTTACTTACACAAGTAGTTGGTTAATTGGTTAAGAGTGAATGCACAATAAAAAAATAATTAATTAGCAGCTAATAAATAGACCACACCACTATCATATACAGTGCTTCCCGGATAACTGCCTTGACATATTTTTTTTCTGGTTGTTTTGAGCTGGCTCTAGGAGATACAATCTTTCAAATCCTGATAATTTTTGTTTGGCGCAGAGGTGTTGTTATCCGAGAATCACTGTACATATATGCATGCACACATTTATATTCTCGATTACATTTATATAATTTATTTTGTTTTAGGCAATTTTAGGTGCTCAATTAGTCTTAACACTCGTTATGGTTAGTGTTATTCAAAAACTTACACCACATTTTTCATTTGCAAAATGGATTTTATGTTGTACTGGGCTGTATCGTTATCTTCATCCAACGGATACTTTACTACGACAACGAGCAGGAGTCCCCAAAGAAAAGCCAACTAAACCCAAAGCTTCAACACAAAGGCAAGGTGTTACAGATAAAAGTTCATCAACATTTCTTGTACCACGGAGTGTAGTTATCGAATTGGAAACAGCCCCAGTCACCGAAATCGACGTTGTTCACTTAAGATATTTTACTGAATACCAGTGGTTGCTTGATTTTAGTATCTACTCTGGAGTTGTTTACATTTTCTCAGAAGTAAGACATACATTCTTCAATATGATACTCAGATTACTAATAATTGTACATCACTTTAGATATATCATTATTATTTTCCACTAAGGGGTGAAGTTAATTTAAGTATGGTATGGTGTCTTCTAGTCATTTTCTTTGCTTTGTAAGTACTCAATTACAATTTATTTTCCATGTACAATCATGTCTAAATTTCAGTAAACTGCTGGTATCTTTGACTGTACTCTACTTTCAAACTGAAGAATCAATTGGAGAGAGATCGATGTGCATTGTTGCATGTTTTGTTTATTTACTTATTGCAATGGTTGTTCTTATTATAGACGAAAAGTTTCTCGAGACTGGCTTAGAGGATGCATATTCAAAATTCAATCAAAGTGCATCACAATTTCTCGTGGAACAAGGACTACCTTCTTCGTAAGTACATATATGAATATAGAATAGTTGTATTTAATTCTGAGCAATTTTATAGTGGGCCGGCGTCTAAAATTGTCGTTAAATTTTGTATTGCTGTTGGAAGTGGCTTACTAGGATCTCTATTCACATTCCCTGGGTTAAGAATTGCAAAAATGCACTGGGATTCACTAAAGTACAAATAGATACTGAACAACTGGAATTGCAATCATCAATACAACTCTTTTATTTTTCAGGTACTGTAAAAATAATCGGTTTCTACAAATTCTGCTGAATGTTAGTTTTGTCTTGCCATTTATATTAGTCGTACTGTGGATCCGTCCAATTAGTAGAAACTATTTAACAGTTCGTGTTTTCGAGGGAATGGAAAAACCTCTGTAAGTAACATGAATATAGTTGAACTCATTATATGTAACGAAAATCTTCAAACAGATTAGAGGCCCATGTCTTCGAAACAATTCGTCTAATTTTAGTTGTTTTGACAGTGGTTCTGCGATTTGCATTGATGCCCCTTTACTTACAATCATATCTGAATATCGCACACGATAGAATAGAAGATTTACGAAAGGAAGCTGGTAGGATAACCAATGTGGAATATCAGAAAAAGGTGAATTCATGCAAGTATATTTTTATTTTTAAGTTATAAAAATGTCTTCCCTTTGCAGATTTCGTCGATATTCTATTATCTGTGCGTTGTTACATTGCAATTTGCAGCTCCATTAATATTGTGCTTGTTCTTAACTCTCATGTACAAGAGTTTGGGGGGCTTCACTTGGTCGGGGTTGTTTAAGGAATCCGTCTTAGAAAATGAGTGTGCTGCCGACAGTGTAGCAAAGGACGCAGTGGCAAGAATTCTAAAACAAATCGACGGCAGTGGAGTAAGTGATGAACAGGAGTTTAATATTATCGACTCGGCTCACAATCTTCAGTCATCCTGGATTAGCCTTAAAAGCGTAAGTTTATTTGGTTTTAATGTCACAAACTCTCTAAGTCGTATATGTTGTCTTTTTTTTGTGCAGATATTCACAACTGATGTTTATAAAGGATTTTTAGGATTCGCAACCTGGTGGAGTTATTTTACACTGTTTGCCACGTCTTCACTTGGAATAGTGTATCAGTCATATTTCACAAATACATAACAATGTTCTGTAAATTAGATTATTTATTAAAAATAAAACTACGGAATTGTATGTAAGCATAAATGTTTTATATATGTCGTATTATAAAAAAGAAAAAGAAAACAATATTTGAAGTATTTCGTATAAAGCTATTAAATGAATACAAGGTTTTAAATACATTGCTCTTGTTTGTAAACAGCATGAAAAGCGTTACGAATCAGCACATAGGGGAAACATGATTCGAGAAGGTCCATTGTAAGGAAGGGTGACTGCTTTACAATTTCATCCAGGAGCAAATAAATAGATTCACGATTCCGTGTTGCTTCTTTATCAGATTCTTGTCCAAGGCGTAAAAGTGAGGAACTGGCCAAAGCAAGAAACTCTTTCATGCGATCTTCAATATCCTTTTGTCCACATATTGTGAAAAGAGCCCCGAAAATGTTGTTTATTGCAACAGCCATACAATGAGTATTGTTGGAGTGACCGTCCATAGAAGCGCGATAGAAGGAATTGTCGTTGCGTGCTAGTTTTGGAATAGAAACAGCGACGAAAACCATTAAAAGACATGCTATAAGATGTTCCCCCTCATCGAACTCTGGCTTTTTAGATTTTAATGTGGTAGCAAGCGTTGGGTCAACTTTGCACTGAAGTCCTGCTGCTGATGCCATTTCAGAAGCGACTTTAATTTGATCACCTCCAGGTAGGTGCTCTTGAAAATCTTTCACAGAACTCAAAAGGAATGGTATTCTTTTCTCCAGTACATCAACTAGTGACTCATGAACTAAATTTCTGAAGCATAATATAACTCCAATTATAGTCATTCGTTGTAATACATTATCCACATGCTGTAGCCTTTTGAACTGATCTTTCATAACTTCCGGTTTATCAAAACTAGTCCGCAGTGTGATAAGCACTTCCTTATTCAAACCAACTAACCCCTTTAGCTCCTGTACTTGGTTTGCTATGTGCCACATAAGTGTTTCGTTCAATGACTTGATTCCATATGGACCCACTAACTCTGACAGCGCCCGTAATTCATTTAAATCAGAAAATTCTTGAGGATTAAATGGTACACATCCCTCTGGTGAAATAGCTACGAATGCTTTTTGATTCATTGAGTATACTATGTTTCCAGCGCTAACTCGTCGAAGTAAAACTTCACTATACCATGTGTTGTATAGAGCTGATATTGTTTTTTCACCGTGTGAATCTAGACTTTGTGTTTGCTGTAACAAGCAGTTATTAAACACCCGGGTTATATCTATGTGCACATAATTCTCAACAGTTTGAAGGACATTCATATATGCCCGAACTGAAGCCAATAATTCAGATGGCTTTGCGATTTCCATTGTATCTTGATTAAACATAACCATTCCTACTAAATCCCGGGAGAAGCGGTGCTCTAAATTCTGACACAGATATTCTCGGGGAGCAAAAGCAAACTCCCATACATTTACTGTGGGACAATAATTGATGGCAAAACATAGTTCTGTCAGTGCCATATGAAGCTTATCCATTGTTGTCAGGTCTTCACGGGTTTTACGATAGCTTTCATCTCCTGGCTTTCGAATGTCGTCAAACTGTTTCTTTGTCTTATCCTTTTTCTTGCGAGTGGACGCTACCGAGAGAATTTTGGCACAGTGCTTTGGCAACAGACCGTCCGTCAATTTACATTGCTCATCGCAAATTGTTGTTATGATATTCTTTGCTTCTTTGGCCATTTCTTCTAGGAAAATATTAACGACACTAAGAGATCTCTCACGGATATGATGGCGCTCTTCAGGACACATTTCGTGGGTACAATTCTGGAAATGGCTGCATATTAATGGAAATGCAATGATGTATCGGTTCTGAGCCGGAAACTCAAGACACATGTGAAATTGGTCGTCAAACATTTTATTGTAAAAGCAGAATATTGAAAGGTCAGATGTTTCAACTAAAATTTCATCGAGATTATCTACAACGCGTGTATGGAAAATCATAGAATCAAGAAGGCGTGCTAGGTCAACATTCTCTGCAATGCGAAGTGCCGCTTTACCGACGCTCATATATGTCTGCAATCGGAACCAGTCAAGGCGAAAGGCTCTAAAGTCAAACAATTCATTTTCTTCCACTTGCTTTACTGTCAGATTCGAAGAAGTATTATAGAGCGATGACAAAATAACGCTCTCATCTTCTGGACACACTTGTAAATTCTGCATACGTATATTAAGGTCCGTAGAATCGAAACCAGATAAGTATTGGACATAGTAGCGTTGCATAACTTGACTGTATTTTCGAACTAAAGCACGTAGCTCTTCCATATGGAAAAGAAGTTCTGGCAATTGACGATCAACTAGATCCTCGTTACTTTTTCCCTTGCTTTTAACCAGTGGGGGGTTATCGTTATGTCGCAGCAGCCATAAAATCTCATCCCGAGCCAAACACAAGCCTATAAAAATGAATATAGCTTTCGGCCCCAATAATCCTGGTTGGTCAGTCATAATTAGTGCTAGTTCTTTCAGAGCAGTGCGTAAAAATTTACGACGTTCTCGATGTATAAATGCAGCTTTTTGGATTGCTGTTGTGTAAGCGTCTTTTATTTCATTTATACGCTTACTGTATCCCTTTATTCCGTCGAATGTGTTTTGGATATACTGATGAATTTGCAAAACTTCATCTCGAAATAGGGCGACAACCCAACTAGCCTCCAACGTGGATAGCCACATTTTGTTAACTTCTGTATACTGTGACAACATCTGATGATTAAGTAATAAACCGAAGATAATCCACCGATCCATTGTTTCCAACGAAATATATTCACACGACATTGTATCTGTGCGAACAGCCTTTAGAAGTATTGCCGGATTTCCCACAAGACTTAATTTTTGCATTTCTCTCCATTTATCAGCAGTCGAATTGCGGAGTGGATAGATCGTTGTCAACGAACGAATCGCGTTAGCTAAAAGCCTTTGGTGTGGAATGAATTCTTCGGATAGTTTTTTTAGAGGGACTTCGTAATCCAGTATCATTTGTCCCAATCGTGGAAAACCGGGATCGCTTTGATTGTGCTGCAATTCATGCGCCGCATTGTATAGTCCTAGAACTGCTTTTCGATCTTCGACGCGTGATAAAACTATCATTAGGGAAACATATGTCACAACCAAATCTAAATAGTTTTTCGTTAATTCGAAATTTAGCGTAATATCGAGATGAATTTGGCAAGCATCCATTGTTGTAAGCAATTCACAAACATTATCCTTGAAATCTAGCAAATCGACAAATGTATGATAATACAATGACAAGGACTTAATAATTTCCGCTTTGATATTAACGATCGCACCAAGTCCCTTTACATCAATATTTGGAAAACGTTTTACAATTAATTTTATTGACGATTCAAGCGATTTTTCAGAAAGGAATCCAGGTTTGGATTTTGTGTCACCACACGCTTTCTTAATGTTGTATATGCGGGTAAGTATCCCAATGCCCCGGTCGTTAAGTATAATTAATTTTTCTGCTATTTTTTGCTGATTGGCATATATTGGCCTAGCCATTTTAAATTGTTTGTATACACACAAATCGGACCCCGCCTACAATTAAAGAAAAATATTTCTTACACAAGCTACGAAATTCCTTTAATATACTATTGCAAAATAAGAGTTCGTTAATTATTGACAACAGTCCTTGTTTAAAATGCTTTTTTTTTTAAAGATTTCACTTATTACAAGAAGACTTTTAAACTCCTGAAATTGATTATTCCGATGTTTCGAAGCAAAACGAGATGGATGTCAGTTGATATGACAGTCAATGTAGGTGACGTTTAGATGTACTAAGCCTTTCATTAACCATATCTGTAGATAGGTCTATTAGTACATGAGCACTGAGAAAAATATTCCCACATCAGCCTTAGTTCATAAAATAAATCATGAAGAAGTCATCTGTATGTCTAAAAGAGCCGCTGCCTGTTCCTTACCTCTGAATCCTTTCTATACACTGTGGATTATTTTAGATGAAAAATTCGCTGTCGTCGGATCCACTCCAGTCTTTGGATTTCGATAATACACATTTAAACACATAGCCACAGGTGTACATAAGTCGTAGGTACGCCTAGTTGGGCAGCTGTAGCAGTTGGAAGATGAACCATGGTAAGGCTCCAAAATCCTTACTATACACTGTGGATTTTTTTAGGTGAAAAATTCGATGTCGTCAGATCCACTCCAGTCTTTGGATTTCGATAATACACATCTAAACACATAACCACAGATGTATACAGGTCGTAGGTACGCCTAGTTGGCCCGCTGTGGCAGTTGGAAGATGAACCATGACAGGGCTCCAAAATCCTTACTATACAATGTGGATTTTTTTAGGTGAAAAATTCGATGTCGTCGGATCCACTATAGTCTTTGGATTTCGATAATACACATCTAATCATATAACCACAGGTGTACACAGGTCGTAGGTACGCCTAGTTCGGCAGCTGCGGCAGTTGGAAGATGAGCCATGGTAAGGCTCCAAAATCCTTACTATACACTGTCAATTTTTTTAGGTGAAAAATTCGATGTCGTCGGATCCACTCCAGTCTTTGGATTTCGATAATACACATCTAAACACATAACCACAGGTGTACACAGGTCGTAGGTACGAATAGTTCGGCAGCTGTGGCAGTTGGAAGATGAGCCATGAAAGGGCTCAGAAATCCTTACTATACACTGTGGATTTTTTTAGGTGAAAAATTCGATGTCGTCAGATCCACTCCAGTCTTTGGATTTCGATAATACACATCTAAACACATAACCACAGGTGTACACAGGTCGTAGGTACGCCTAGTAGGACCGCTGTGGCAGTTGGAAGATGACCCATGAAAAGGCTCCGAAATCCTTACTATACACTGTCAATTTTTTTAATTTGAAAAATTCGATGTCGTCGGATCCACTCCAGTCTTTGGATTTCGATAATACACATCTAAACACATAACCACTGGTGTACACAGGTCCTAGGTACGCCTAGTTCGGCCGCTGTGGCAGTTGGAAGATGAGCCATGATAAGGCTCCTAAATCCTTACTATACACTGGGGATTTTTTTAGGTGAAAAATTCGATGCCGTCGGATCCACTCCAGTGTGTGGATTTCGATAATACACATCTAAACACATAACCACAGGGGTACACAGGTCGTAGGTACGCCTAGTTCGGCCGCTGTGGCAGTTGGAAGATGAGCCATGATAAGGCTCCAAAATCCTTACTATACACTGTGGATTTTTTTAGGTGAAAAATTCAATGTCGTCGGATCCACTCCAGTCTTTGGATTTCGATAATACACATCTAAACACATAACCACAGGTGTACACAGGTCGTAGGTACGCCTAGTTGGACCGCTGTGGCAGTTGGAAGATGAGCCATGAAAAGGCTCCAAAATCCTTACTATACACTGTCAATTTTTTTAGGTGAAAAATTCGATGTCGTCGGATCCACTCCAGTCTTTGGATTTCGATAATACACATCTAAACACATAACCACAGGTGTACACAGGTCGTAGGTACGCCTAGTTGGACCGCTGTGGCAGTTGGAAGATGAGCCATGAAAAGGCTCAGAAATCCTTACTATACACTGTAAATTTTTTTAGGTGAAAAATTCGATGTCGTCGGATCCACTCCAGTCTTTGGATTTCGATTATACACATCTAAACACATAACCACAGGTGTACACAGTTCGTCGGTACGCCTAGTTCGGCCGCTGTGCAGTTGGAAGTTGAGCCATGAAAGGGCTCAGATATCCTTACTATTAACTGTCAATTTTTTTAGATAAAAATTCGATGTCGTCGGGTCCACTCTAGTCCTTGGATTTCGATAATACAAATCTAAACACATAACCACATGTGTACACAGGTCGTAGGTACGCCTAGTTCGGCAGCTGTGGCAGTTGGAAGATGAGCCATGAAAAGGCTCAGAAATCCTTACTATACACTGTCAATTTTTTTAGGTGAAAAATTCGATGTCGTCAGATCCACTCCAGTCTTTGGATTTCGCTAATACACATCTAAACACATAACCACACGTATACACAGGTAGTAGGTACACCTAGTTCGGCAGCTGTGGCAGTTGGAAGATGAGCCATGAAAAGGCTCAGAAATCCTTACTATACACTGTCAATTTTTTTAGGTGAAAAATTCGATGCCGTCGGATCCACTCCAGTCTTTGGATTTCGATAATACACATCTAAATACATAACCACAAGTGCACACAGGTCGTAGGTACACCTAGTTCGGCCGCTGTGGCAGTTGGAAGATGAGCTATGAAAAGGCTGAGAAATCCTTACTATACACTGTGGATTTTTATAGGTGAAAAATTCGATGCCGTCGGATCCACTCCAGTCTTTGGATTTCGATAATACACATCTAAACACATAACCACAAGTGCACACAGGTCGTAGGTACGCCTAGTTCGGCCGCTGTGGCAGTTGGAAGATGAGCCATGATAATGTTCCAAAATCCTTACTGTACACTGTCAATTTTTTTAGGTGAAAAATTCGATGTCGTCGGATCCACTCCAGTCTTTGGATTTCGATAATACACATCTAAACACATAACCACAGGTGCACACAGGTCGTAGGTACGCCTAGTTGGATTGCTGTGGCAGTTGGAAGATGAGCCATGAAAAGGCTCCAAAATCCTTACTATACACTGTCAATTTTTTCAGGTGAAAAATTCGATGTCGTCAGATCCACTCCAATCTTTGAATTTCGATAATACACGTCTAAACACATAACCACAGGTGCACACAGGTCGTAGGTACGCCTAGTTCGGCCGCTGTGCCAGTTGGAAGATGAGCCATGATAATGTTCCAAAATCCTTACTGTACACTGTCAATTTTTTTAGGTGAAAAATTCGATGTCGTCGGATCCACTCCAGTCTTTGGATTTCGATAATACACATCTAAACACATAACCACAGGTGCACACAGGTCGTAGGTACGCCTAGTTGGATTGCTGTGGCAGTTGGAAGATGAGCCATGAAAAGGCTCCAAAATCCTTACTATACACTGTCAATTTTTTCAGGTGAAAAATTCGATGTCGTCAGATCCACTCCAATCTTTGGATTTCGCTAATACACATCTAGACACATAACCACACGTATACACAGGTTGTAGGTACACCTACTTCGGCCGCTGCGGCAGTTGGAAGATGAGCTATGAAAATGCTCAGAAATCCTTTCTATACACTGTCAATTTTTTTAGGTGAAAAATTCGATGTCGTCGGATCCACTCCAGTCTTTGAATTTCGATAATACACATCTAAACACATAACCACAGGTGCACACAGGTCGTAGGTACGCCTAGTTCGGCCGCTGTGGCAGTTGGAAGATGAGCCATGATAAGGCTCCAAAATCCTTACTATACACTGTGGATTTTTTTAGGTGAAAAATTCGATGTGGTCGGATCCACTCCAGTCTTTGGATTTCGATAATACACATCTAAACACATAACCACAAGTGCACACAGGTCGTAGGTACGCCTAGTTCGGCCGCTGTGGCAGTTGGAAGATGAGCCATGATAAGGCTCCAAAATCCTTACTGTACACTGTACATTTTTTTAGGTGAAAAATTCGATGTCGTCGGATCCACTCCAGTCTTTGGATTTCGATAATACACATCTAAACACATAACCACAGGTGCACACAGGTCGTAGGTACGCCTAGTTCGGCCGCTGTGGCAGTTGGAAGATGAGCCATGAAAAGGCTCCAAAATCCTTACTATACACTGTCAATTTTTTCAGGTGAAAAATTCGATGTCGTCAGATCCACTCCAATCTTTGGATTTCGCTAATACACATCTAGACACATAACCACACGTATACACAGGTTGTAGGTACACCTACTTCGGCCGCTGCGGCAGTTGGAAGATGAGCTATGAAAATGCTCAGAAATCCTTTCTATACACTGTCAATTTTTTTAGGTGAAAAATTCGATGTCGTCGGATCCACTCCAGTCTTTGAATTTCGATAATACACATCTAAACACATAACCACAGGTGCACACAGGTCGTAGGTACGCCTAGTTCGGCCGCTGTGGCAGTTGGAAGATGAGCCATGATAAGGCTCCAAAATCCTTACTGTACACTGTACATTTTTTTAGGTGAAAAATTCGATGTCGTCGGATCCACTCCAGTCTTTCTATTTCGATAATACACATCTAAACACATAACCACAGGTGCACACAGGTCGTAGGTACGCCTAGTTCGGCCGCTGTGGCAGTTGGAAGATGAGCCATGAAAATGCTCCAAAATCCTTACTATACACTGTCAATTTTTTTAGGTGAAAAATTCGATGTCGTCGGATCCACTCCAGTCTTTGGATTTCGATAATACACATCTAAACACATAACCACAGGTGCCCACAGGTCGTAGGTACGCCTAGTTCGGCCGCTGTGGCAGTTGGAAGATGAGCCATGATAGGGCTCCAAAATCCTTACACTGTGGATTTTTTTAGGTGAAAAATTCGATGTCGTCGGATCCACTCCAGTCTTTGGATTTCGATAATACACATCTAAACACATAAATACAGGTGCACACAGGTCGTAGGTACGCCTAGTTCGGCCGCTGTGGCAGTTGGAAGATGAGCCATGATAAGGCTCCAAAATCCTTACTGTACACTGTACATTTTTTTAGGTGAAAAATTCGATGTCGTCGGATCCACTCCAGTCTTTGGATTTCGATAATACACATCTAAACACATAACCACAGGTGCACACAGGTCGTAGGTACGCCTAGTTCGGCCGCTGTGGCAGTTGGAAGATGAGCCATGATAGGGCTCCAAAATCCTTACACTGTGGATTTTTTTAGGTGAAAAATTCGATGTCGTCGGATCCACTCCAGTCTTTGGATTTCGATAATACACATCTAAACACATAAATACAGGTGCACACAGGTCGTAGGTACGCCTAGTTCGGCCGCTGTGGCAGTTGGAAGATGAGCCATGATAAGGCTCCAAAATCCTTACTGTACACTGTACATTTTTTTAGGTGAAAAATTCGATGTCGTCGGATCCACTCCAGTCTTTGGATTTCGATAATACACATCTAAACACATAACCACAGGTGCCCACAGGTCGTAGGTACGCCTAGTTCGGCCGCTGTGGCAGTTGGAAGATGAGCCATGATAGGGCTCCAAAATCCTTACACTGTGGATTTTTTTAGGTGAAAAATTCGATGTCGTCGGATCCACTCCAGTCTTTGGATTTCGATAATACACATCTAAACACATAAATACAGGTGCACACAGGTCGTAGGTACGCCTAGTTCGGCCGCTGTGGCAGTTGGAAGATGAGCCATGATAAGGCTCCAAAATCCTTACTATACACTGTCAATTTTTTTAGGTGAAAAATTCGATGTCGTCGGATCCACTCCAGTCTTTGGATTTCGATAATACACATCTAAACACATAAATACAGGTGCACACAGGTCGTAGGTACGCCTAGTTCGGCCGCTGTGGCAGTTGGAAGATGAGCCATGAAAAGGCTCCAAAATCCTTACTGTACACTGTACATTTTTTTAGGTGAAAAATTCGATGTCGTCGGATCCACTCCAGTCTTTGGATTTCGATAATACACATCTAAACACATAACCACAGGTGCACACAGGTCGTAGGTACGCCTAGTTCGGCCGCTGTGGCAGTTGGAAGATGAGCCATGAAAATGCTCCAAAATCCTTACTATACACTGTCAATTTTTTTAGGTGAAAAATTCGATGTCGTCGGATCCACTCCAGTCTTTGGATTTCGATAATACACATCTAAACACATAACCACAGGTGCCCACAGGTCGTAGGTACGCCTAGTTCGGCCGCTGTGGCAGTTGGAAGATGAGCCATGATAGGGCTCCAAAATCCTTACACTGTGGATTTTTTTAGGTGAAAAATTCGATGTCGTCGGATCCACTCCAGTCTTTGGATTTCGATAATACACATCTAAACACATAAATACAGGTGCACACAGGTCGTAGGTACGCCTAGTTCGGCCGCTGTGGCAGTTGGAAGATGAGCCATGATAAGGCTCCAAAATCCTTACTGTACACTGTACATTTTTTTAGGTGAAAAATTCGATGTCGTCGGATCCACTCCAGTCTTTGGATTTCGATAATACACATCTAAACACATAACCACAGGTGCACACAGGTCGTAGGTACGCCTAGTTCGGCCGCTGTGGCAGTTGGAAGATGAGCCATGATAGGGCTCCAAAATCCTTACACTGTGGATTTTTTTAGGTGAAAAATTCGATGTCGTCGGATCCACTCCAGTCTTTGGATTTCGATAATACACATCTAAACACATAAATACAGGTGCACACAGGTCGTAGGTACGCCTAGTTCGGCCGCTGTGGCAGTTGGAAGATGAGCCATGATAAGGCTCCAAAATCCTTACTGTACACTGTACATTTTTTTAGGTGAAAAATTCGATGTCGTCGGATCCACTCCAGTCTTTGGATTTCGATAATACACATCTAAACACATAACCACAGGTGCCCACAGGTCGTAGGTACGCCTAGTTCGGCCGCTGTGGCAGTTGGAAGATGAGCCATGATAGGGCTCCAAAATCCTTACACTGTGGATTTTTTTAGGTGAAAAATTCGATGTCGTCGGATCCACTCCAGTCTTTGGATTTCGATAATACACATCTAAACACATAAATACAGGTGCACACAGGTCGTAGGTACGCCTAGTTCGGCCGCTGTGGCAGTTGGAAGATGAGCCATGATAAGGCTCCAAAATCCTTACTATACACTGTCAATTTTTTTAGGTGAAAAATTCGATGTCGTCGGATCCACTCCAGTCTTTGGATTTCGATAATACACATCTAAACACATAAATACAGGTGCACACAGGTCGTAGGTACGCCTAGTTCGGCCGCTGTGGCAGTTGGAAGATGAGCCATGAAAAGGCTCCAAAATCCTTACTATACACTGTGGATTTTTTTAGGTGAAAAATTCGATGTCGTCGGATCCACTCCAGTCTTTGGATTTCGATAATACACATCTAAACACATAACCACAGGTGCCCACAGGTCGTAGGTACGCCTAGTTCGGCCGCTGTGGCAGTTGGAAGATGAGCCATGATAGGGCTCCAAAATCCTTACACTGTGGATTTTTTTAGGTGAAAAATTCGATGTCGTCGGATCCACTCCAGTCTTTGGATTTCGATAATACACATCTAAACACATAAATACAGGTGCACACAGGTCGTAGGTACGCCTAGTTCGGCCGCTGTGGCAGTTGGAAGATGAGCCATGATAAGGCTCCAAAATCCTTACTATACACTGTCAATTTTTTTAGGTGAAAAATTCGATGTCGTCGGATCCACTCCAGTCTTTGGATTTCGATAATACACATCTAAACACATAAATACAGGTGCACACAGGTCGTAGGTACGCCTAGTTCGGCCGCTGTGGCAGTTGGAAGATGAGCCATGATAAGGCTCCAAAATCCTTACTGTACACTGTACATTTTTTTAGGTGAAAAATTCGATGTCGTCGGATCCACTCCAGTCTTTGGATTTCGATAATACACATCTAAACACATAACCACAGGTGCACACAGGTCGTAGGTACGCCTAGTTCGGCCGCTGTGGCAGTTGGAAGATGAGCCATGAAAATGCTCCAAAATCCTTACTATACACTGTCAATTTTTTTAGGTGAAAAATTCGATGTCGTCGGATCCACTCCAGTCTTTGGATTTCGATAATACACATCTAAACACATAACCACAGGTGCCCACAGGTCGTAGGTACGCCTAGTTCGGCCGCTGTGGCAGTTGGAAGATGAGCCATGATAGGGCTCCAAAATCCTTACACTGTGGATTTTTTTAGGTGAAAAATTCGATGTCGTCGGATCCACTCCAGTCTTTGGATTTCGATAATACACATCTAAACACATAAATACAGGTGCACACAGGTCGTAGGTACGCCTAGTTCGGCCGCTGTGGCAGTTGGAAGATGAGCCATGAAAAGGCTCCAAAATCCTTACTATACACTGTCAATTTTTTTAGGTAAAAATTCGATGTCGTCGGATCCACTCCAGTCTTTGGATTTCGATAATACACATCTAAACACATAACCACAGGTGTACACAGGTCATAGGTACGCCTAGTTGGCCCGCTGTGGCAGTTGGAAGATGAGCCATGAAAAGGCTCCAAAATCCTTACTATACACTGTGGATTTTTTTAGGTGAAAAATTCGATGTCGTCGGATCCACTCCAGTCTTTGGATTTCGATAATACACATCTAAACACATAACCACAGGTGTCCACAGTTGGAAGATGAACCATGATAAGGCTAAAAAATCCTTACTATACACTGTGGATATTTTTAGGTGAAAAATTCGATGTCGTCGGATCCACTCCAGTCTTTGGATTTCGATAATACACATCTAAACACATAACCACACGTATACACAAGTCGTAAGTACGCCTAGTGCGGCCGCTGTGGCAGTTGGAAGATGAGCCATGAAAAGGCTCCAAGATCCTTACTATACACTGTCAATTTTTTTAAGTGAAAAATTCGATGTCGTCGGATCCACTCCAGTCTTTGGATTTCGATAATACACATCTAAACACATAACCACAGGTGTACACAGGTCGTAGGTACGCCTAGTTCGGCAGCTGTGGCAGTTGGAAGATGAGCCATGAAAAGCCTCAGAAATCTTTACTATACACTGTCAATTTTTTTAGGTGAAAAATTCGATGTCGTCAGATCCACTCCAGTCTTTGGATTTCGATAATACACATCTAAACACATAACCACACGTATACACAAGTCGTAAGTACGCCTAGTGCGGCCGCTGTGGTTGTTGGAAGATGAGCCATGAAAAGGCTCCAAGATCCTTACTATACACTGTCAATTTTTTTAGGTGAAAAATTCGATGTCGTCGGATCCACTCCAGTCTTTGGATTTCGATAATACACATCTAAACACATAACCACAGGTGCACACAGGTCGTAGGTACGCCTAGTTCGGCAGCTGTGGCATTTGGAAGATGAGCCATGATAAGGCTCCAAAATCCTTACTGTACACTGTAAATTTTTTTAGGTGAAAAATTCGATGTCGTCGGATCCGCTCCAGTCTTTGGATTTCGATAATACACATCTAAACACATAACCACACGTATACACAGGTCGTAGGTACGCCTAGTTTGGCCGCTGTGGCAGTTGGAAGATGAGCTATGAAAATGCTCCAAAATCCTTACTATACACTGTGGATTTTTTTAGGTGAAAAATTCGATATCGTCGGATCCACTCCCGTCTTTGGATTTCGATAATACACATCTAAACACATAACCACACGTATACACAGGTCGTAGGTACGCCTAGTTTGGCCGCTGTGGCAGTTGGAAGATGAGCCATGATAAGGCTCCAAAATCCTTACTATACACTGTGGATTTTTTTAGGTGAAAAATTCGATGTGGTCGGATATACTCCAGTCTTTGGATTTCGATAATACACATCTAAACACATAACCACAGATGTACACAGGTCATAGGTACGCCTAGTTGGCCCGCTGTGGCAGTTGGAAGATGAGCCATGAAAAGGCTCCAAAATCCTTACTATACACTGTGGATTTTTTTAGGTGAAAAATTCGATGTCGTCGGATCCACTCCAGTCTTTGGATTTCGATAATACACATCTAAACACATAACCACAAGTGCACACAGGTCGTAGGTACGCCTAGTTCGGCCGCTGTGGCAGTTGGAAGATGAGCCATGATAAGGCTCCAAAATCCTTACTGTACACTGTAAATTTTTTTAGGTGAAAAATTCGATGTCGTCGGATCCGCTCCAGTCTTTGGATTTCGATAATACACATCTAAACACATAACCACACGTATACACAGGTCGTAGGTACGCCTAGTTTGGCCGCTGTGGCAGTTGGAAGATGAGCTATGAAAAGGCTCCAAAATCCTTACTATACACTGTGGATTTTTTTAGGTGAAAAATTCGATATCGTCGGATCCACTCCCGTCTTTGGATTTCGATAATACACATCTAAACACATAACCACAGGTGCACACAGGTCGTAGGTACGCCTAGTTCGGCAGCTGTGGCAGTTGGAAGATGAACCATGAAAAGGCTCCAAAATCCTTACTATACACTGTCAATTTTTTTAGGTGAAAAATTCGATGTCGTCGGATCCACTCCAGTCTTTGGATTTCGATAATGCACATCTAAACACATAACCACAGGTGTACACAGGTCGTAGGTACGCCTAGTTCGGCAGCTGTGGCTGTTGGAAGATGCGCCATGAAAGGGCTCAGATATCCTTACTATACACTGTCAATTTTTTTAGGTGAAAAATTCGATGTCGTCAGATCCACTCCAGTCTTTGGATTTCGATAATACACATCTAAACACATAACCACACGTATACACAGGTCGTAGGTACGCCTAGTTCGGCCGCTGTGGCAGTTGGAAGATGAGCCATGAAAAGGCTCCAAGATCCTTACTATACACTGTCAATTTTTTTAAGTGAAAAATTCGATGTCGTCGGATCCACTCCAGTCTTTGAATTTCGATAATACACATCTAAACACATAACCACAGGTGCACACAGGTCGTAGGTACGCCTAGTTCGGCCGCTGATGATAAGGCTCCAAAATCCTTACTATACACTGTGGATTTTTTTAGGTGAAAAATTCGATGTCGTCAGATCCACTCCAGTCTTTGGATTTCGATAATACACATCTAAACACATAACCACACGTATACACAGGTCGTAGGTACGCCTAGTTTGGCCGCTGTGGCAGTTGGAAGATGAGTTATGAAAAGGCTCCAAAATCCTTACTATACACTGTGGATTTTTTTAGGTGAAAAATTCGATGTCGTCGGATCCACTCCAGTCTTTGGATTTCGATAATACACATCTAAACACATAACCACAGGTGTACACAGGTCGTAGGTACGCCTAGTTCGGCCGCTGTGGCTGTTGGAAGATGAGCCATGAAAGATCTCAGATATCCTTACTATACACTGTCAAGTTTTTTAGGTGAAAAATTCGATGTCGTCAGATCCACTCCAGTCTTTGGATTTCGATAATACACATCTAAACACATAACCACACGTATACACAGGTCGTAGGTACGCCTAGTTCGGCCGCTGTGGCAGTTGGAAGATGAGCCATGATAAGGCTCCAAAATCCTTACTGTACACTGTGGATTTTTTTAGGTGAAAAATTCGATGTCGTCGGATCCGCTCCAGTCTTTGGATTTCGATAATACACATATAAACACATAACCACAGGTGCACACAGGTCGTAGGTACGCCTAGTTCGGCAGCTGTGGCAGTTGGAAGATGAGCCATGATAAGGCTCCAAAATCCTTACTATACACTGTGGATTTTTTTAGGTGAAAAATTCGATGTCGTCGGATCCACTCCAGTCTTTGGATTTCGATAATACACATCTAAACACATAACCACAGGTGCACACAGGTCGTAGGTACGCCTAGTTCGGCCGCTGTGGCAGTTGGAAGATGAGCCATGAAAAGGCTCCAAAATCCTTACTATACACTGTCAATTTTTTTAGGTAAAAATTCGATGTCGTCGGATCCACGCCAGTCTTTGGATTTCGATAATACACATCTAAACACATAACCACAGGTGTACACAGGTCATAGGTACGCCTAGTTGGCCCGCTGTGGCAGTTGGAAGATGAGCCATGAAAAGGCTCCAAAATCCTTACTATACACTGTGGATTTTTTTAGGTGAAAAATTCGATGTCGTCGGATCCACTCCAGTCTTTGGATTTCGATAATACACATCTAAACACATAACCACAGGTGTCCACAGTTGGAAGATGAACCATGATAAGGCTAAAAAATCCTTACTATACACTGTGGATATTTTTAGGTGAAAAATTCGATGTCGTCGGATCCACTCCAGTCTTTGGATTTCGATAATACACATCTAAACACATAACCACACGTATACACAAGTCGTAAGTACGCCTAGTGCGGCCGCTGTGGCAGTTGGAAGATGAGCCATGAAAAGGCTCCAAGATCCTTACTATACACTGTCAATTTTTTTAAGTGAAAAATTCGATGTCGTCGGATCCACTCCAGTCTTTGGATTTCGATAATACACATCTAAACACATAACCACAGGTGTACACAGGTCGTAGGTACGCCTAGTTCGGCAGCTGTGGCAGTTGGAAGATGAGCCATGAAAAGCCTCAGAAATCTTTACTATACACTGTCAATTTTTTTAGGTGAAAAATTCGATGTCGTCAGATCCACTCCAGTCTTTGGATTTCGATAATACACATCTAAACACATAACCACACGTATACACAAGTCGTAAGTACGCCTAGTGCGGCCGCTGTGGCAGTTGGAAGATGAGCCATGAAAAGGCTCCAAGATCCTTACTATACACTGTCAATTTTTTTAGGTGAAAAATTCGATGTCGTCGGATCCACTCCAGTCTTTGGATTTCGATAATACACATCTAAACACATAACCACAGGTGCACACAGGTCGTAGGTACGCCTAGTTCGGCAGCTGTGGCATTTGGAAGATGAGCCATGATAAGGCTCCAAAATCCTTACTGTACACTGTAAATTTTTTTAGGTGAAAAATTCGATGTCGTCGGATCCGCTCCAGTCTTTGGATTTCGATAATACACATCTAAACACATAACCACACGTATACACAGGTCGTAGGTACGCCTAGTTTGGCCGCTGTGGCAGTTGGAAGATGAGCTATGAAAAGGCTCCAAGATCCTTACTATACACTGTCAATTTTTTTAAGTGAAAAATTCGATGTCGTCGGATCCACTCCAGTCTTTGGATTTCGATAATACACATCTAAACACATAACCACAGGTGTACACAGGTCGTAGGTACGCCTAGTTCGGCAGCTGTGGCAGTTGGAAGATGAGCCATGAAAAGCCTCAGAAATCTTTACTATACACTGTCAATTTTTTTAGGTGAAAAATTCGATGTCGTCAGATCCACTCCAGTCTTTGGATTTCGATAATACACATCTAAACACATAACCACACGTATACACAAGTCGTAAGTACGCCTAGTGCGGCCGCTGTGGCAGTTGGAAGATGAGCCATGAAAAGGCTCCAAGATCCTTACTATACACTGTCAATTTTTTTAGGTGAAAAATTCGATGTCGTCGGATCCACTCCAGTCTTTGGATTTCGATAATACACATCTAAACACATAACCACAGGTGCACACAGGTCGTAGGTACGCCTAGTTCGGCAGCTGTGGCATTTGGAAGATGAGCCATGATAAGGCTCCAAAATCCTTACTGTACACTGTAAATTTTTTTAGGTGAAAAATTCGATGTCGTCGGATCCGCTCCAGTCTTTGGATTTCGATAATACACATCTAAACACATAACCACACGTATACACAGGTCGTAGGTACGCCTAGTTTGGCCGCTGTGGCAGTTGGAAGATGAGCTATGAAAATGCTCCAAAATCCTTACTATACACTGTGGATTTTTTTAGGTGAAAAATTCGATATCGTCGGATCCACTCCCGTCTTTGGATTTCGATAATACACATCTAAACACATAACCACACGTATACACAGGTCGTAGGTACGCCTAGTTTGGCCGCTGTGGCAGTTGGAAGATGAGCCATGATAAGGCTCCAAAATCCTTACTATACACTGTGGATTTTTTTAGGTGAAAAATTCGATGTGGTCGGATATACTCCAGTCTTTGGATTTCGATAATACACATCTAAACACATAACCACAGGTGTACACAGGTCATAGGTACGCCTAGTTGGCCCGCTGTGGCAGTTGGAAGATGAGCCATGAAAAGGCTCCAAAATCCTTACTATACACTGTGGATTTTTTTAGGTGAAAAATTCGATGTCGTCGGATCCACTCCAGTCTTTGGATTTCGATAATACACATCTAAACACATAACCACAAGTGCACACAGGTCGTAGGTACGCCTAGTTCGGCCGCTGTGGCAGTTGGAAGATGAGCCATGATAAGGCTCCAAAATCCTTACTGTACACTGTAAATTTTTTTAGGTGAAAAATTCGATGTCGTCGGATCCGCTCCAGTCTTTGGATTTCGATAATACACATCTAAACACATAACCACACGTATACACAGGTCGTAGGTACGCCTAGTTTGGCCGCTGTGGCAGTTGGAAGATGAGCTATGAAAAGGCTCCAAAATCCTTACTATACACTGTGGATTTTTTTAGGTGAAAGGCAGTTGGAAGATGAGCTATGAAAATGCTCCAAAATCCTTACTATACACTGTGGATTTTTTTAGGTGAAAAATTCGATATCGTCGGATCCACTCCCGTCTTTGGATTTCGATAATACACATCTAAACACATAACCACACGTATACACAGGTCGTAGGTACGCCTAGTTTGGCCGCTGTGGCAGTTGGAAGATGAGCCATGATAAGGCTCCAAAATCCTTACTATACACTGTGGATTTTTTTAGGTGAAAAATTCGATGTGGTCGGATATACTCCAGTCTTTGGATTTCGATAATACACATCTAAACACATAACCACAGGTGTACACAGGTCATAGGTACGCCTAGTTGGCCCGCTGTGGCAGTTGGAAGATGAGCCATGAAAAGGCTCCAAAATCCTTACTATACACTGTGGATTTTTTTAGGTGAAAAATTCGATGTCGTCGGATCCACTCCAGTCTTTGGATTTCGATAATACACATCTAAACACATAACCACAAGTGCACACAGGTCGTAGGTACGCCTAGTTCGGCCGCTGTGGCAGTTGGAAGATGAGCCATGATAAGGCTCCAAAATCCTTACTGTACACTGTAAATTTTTTTAGGTGAAAAATTCGATGTCGTCGGATCCGCTCCAGTCTTTGGATTTCGATAATACACATCTAAACACATAACCACACGTATACACAGGTCGTAGGTACGCCTAGTTTGGCCGCTGTGGCAGTTGGAAGATGAGCTATGAAAAGGCTCCAAAATCCTTACTATACACTGTGGATTTTTTTAGGTGAAAAATTCGATATCGTCGGATCCACTCCCGTCTTTGGATTTCGATAATACACATCTAAACACATAACCACAGGTGCACACAGGTCGTAGGTACGCCTAGTTCGGCAGCTGTGGCAGTTGGAAGATGAACCATGAAAAGGCTCCAAAATCCTTACTATACACTGTCAATTTTTTTAGGTGAAAAATTCGATGTCGTCGGATCCACTCCAGTCTTTGGATTTCGATAATGCACATCTAAACACATAACCACAGGTGTACACAGGTCGTAGGTACGCCTAGTTCGGCAGCTGTGGCTGTTGGAAGATGCGCCATGAAAGGGCTCAGATATCCTTACTATACACTGTCAATTTTTTTAGGTGAAAAATTCGATGTCGTCAGATCCACTCCAGTCTTTGGATTTCGATAATACACATCTAAACACATAACCACACGTATACACAGGTCGTAGGTACGCCTAGTTCGGCCGCTGTGGCAGTTGGAAGATGAGCCATGAAAAGGCTCCAAGATCCTTACTATACACTGTCAATTTTTTTAAGTGAAAAATTCGATGTCGTCGGATCCACTCCAGTCTTTGAATTTCGATAATACACATCTAAACACATAACCACAGGTGCACACAGGTCGTAGGTACGCCTAGTTCGGCCGCTGATGATAAGGCTCCAAAATCCTTACTATACACTGTGGATTTTTTTAGGTGAAAAATTCGATGTCGTCAGATCCACTCCAGTCTTTGGATTTCGATAATACACATCTAAACACATAACCACACGTATACACAGGTCGTAGGTACGCCTAGTTTGGCCGCTGTGGCAGTTGGAAGATGAGTTATGAAAAGGCTCCAAAATCCTTACTATACACTGTGGATTTTTTTAGGTGAAAAATTCGATGTCGTCGGATCCACTCCAGTCTTTGGATTTCGATAATACACATCTAAACACATAACCACAGGTGTACACAGGTCGTAGGTACGCCTAGTTCGGCCGCTGTGGCTGTTGGAAGATGAGCCATGAAAGATCTCAGATATCCTTACTATACACTGTCAAGTTTTTTAGGTGAAAAATTCGATGTCGTCAGATCCACTCCAGTCTTTGGATTTCGATAATACACATCTAAACACATAACCACACGTATACACAGGTCGTAGGTACGCCTAGTTTGGCCGCTGTGGCAGTTGGAAGATGAGCTATGAAAAGGCTCCAAAATCCTTACTATACACTGTGGATTTTTTTAGGTGAAAAATTCGATGTCGTCGGATCCGCTCCAGTCTTTGGATTTCAATAATACACATCTAAACACATAACCACACGTATACACAGGTCGTAGGTACGCCTAGTTCGGCCGCTGTGGCAGTTGGAAGATGAGCTATGAAAAGGCTCCAAAATCCTTACTATACACTGTGGATTTTTTTAGGTGAAAAATTCGATATCGTCGGATCCACTCCAGTCTTTGGATTTCGATAATACACATCTAAACACATAACCACAGGTGCACACAGGTCGTAGGTACGCCTAGTTCGGCAGCTGTGGCAGTTGGAAGATGAACCATGAAAAGGCTCCAAAATCCTTACTATACACTGTCAATTTTTTTAGGTGAAAAATTCGATGTCGTCGGATCCACTCCAGTCTTTGGATTTCGATAATACACATCTAAACACATAACCACAGGTGTACACAGGTCGTAGGTACGCCTAGTTCGGCCGCTGTGGCTGTTGGAAGATGAGCCATGAAAGGGCTCAGATATCCTTACTATACACTGTCAATTTTTTTAGGTGAAAAATTCGATGTGGTCAGATCCACTCCAGTCTTTGGATTTCGATAATACACATCTAAACACATAACCACACGTATACACTGGTCGTAGGTACGCCTAGTTTGGCCGCTGTGGCAGTTGGAAGATGAGCTATGAAAAGGCTCCAAAATCCTTACTATACACTGTGGATTTTTTTAGGTGAAAAATTCGATGCCGTCGGATCCACTCCAGTCTTTGGATTTCGATAATACACATCTAATCACATAACCACAAGTGCACACAGGTCGTAGGTACACCTAGTTCGGCCGCTGTGGCAGTTGGAAGATGAGCCATGAAAATGCTCCAAAATCCTTACTATACACTGTCAATTTTTTTAGGTGAAAAATTCGATGTCGTCGGGTCCACTCCAGTCTTTGGATTTCGATAATACACATCTAAACACATAACCACAGGTGCCCACAGGTCGTAGGTACGCCTAGTTCGGCCGCTGTGGCAGTTGGAAGATGAGCCATGATAGGGCTCCAAAATCCTTACTATACACTGTGGATTTTTTTAGGTGAAAAATTCGATGTCGTCGGATCCACTCCAGTCTTTGGATTTCGATAATACACATCTAAACACATAACCACAGGTGCACACAGGTCGTAGGTACGCCTAGTTCGGCCGCTGTGGCAGTTGGAAGATGAGCCATGATAAGGCTCCAAAATCCTTACTGTACACTGTCAATTTTTTTAGGTGAAAAATTCGATGTCGTCGGATCCACTCCAGTCTTTGGATTTCGATAATACACATCTAAACACATAACCACAGGTGCACACAGGTCGTAGGTACGCCTAGTTCGGCAGCTGTGGCATTTGGAAGATGAGCCATGATAAGGCTCCAAAATCCTTACTATACACTGTGGATTTTTTTAGGTGAAAAATTCGATGTCGTCGGATCCACTCCAGTCTTTGGATTTCGATAATACACATCTAAACACATAACCACAGGTGCACACAGGTCGTAGGTACGCCTAGGTCGCCCGCTGTGGCAGTTGGAAGATGAGCCATGAAAAGGCTCCAAAATCCTTACTATACACTGTCAATTTTTTTAGGTAAAAAATCGTTGTCGTCGGATCCACTCCAGTCTTTGGATTTCGATAATACACATCTAAACACATAACCACAGGTGTACACAGGTCATAGGTACGCCTAGTTGGCCCGCTGTGGCAGTTGGAAGATGAGCCATGAAAAGGCTCCAAAATTCTTACTATACACTGTGGATTTTTTTAGGTGAAAAATTCGATGTCGTCGGATCCACTCCAGTCTTTGGATTTCGATAATACACATCTAAACACATAACCACAGGTGTCCACAGTTGGAAGATGAACCATGATAAGGCTAAAAAATCCTTACTATACACTGTGGATATTTTTAGGTGAAAAATTCGATGTCGTCGGATCCACTCCAGTCTTTGGATTTCGATAATACACATCTAAACACATAACCACACGTATACACAAGTCGTAAGTACGCCTAGTGCGGCCGCTGTGGCAGTTGGAAGATGAGCCATGAAAAGGCTCCAAGATCCTTACTATACACTGTCAATTTTTTTAAGTGAAAAATTCGATGTCGTCGGATCCACTCCAGTCTTTGGATTTCGATAATACACATCTAAACACATAACCACAAGTGCACACAGGTCGTAGGTACACCTAGTTCGGCCGCTGTGGCAGTTGGAAGATGAGCCATGAAAATGCTCCAAAATCCTTACTATACACTGTCAATTTTTTTAGGTGAAAAATTCGATGTCGTCGGATCCGCTCCAGTCTTTGGATTTCGATAATACACATCTAAACACATAACCAAACGTATACACAGGTCGTAGGTACGCCTAGTTTGGCCGCTGTGGCAGTTGGAAGATGAGCTATGAAAAGGCTCCAAAATCCTTACTATACACTGTGGATTTTTTTAGGTGAAAAATTCGATATCGTCGGATCCACTCCAGTATTTGGATTTCGATAATACACATCTAAACACATAACCACAGGTGTACACAGGTCGTAGGTACGCCTAGTTCGGCAGCTGTGGCTGTTGGAAGATGAGCCATGAAAGGGCTCAGATATCCTTACTATACACTGTCAATTTTTTTAGGTGAAAAATTCGATGTCGTCAGATCCACTCCAGTCTTTGGATTTCGATAATACACATCTAAACACATAACCACACGTATACACAGGACGTAGGTACGCCTAGTTTGGCCGCTGTGGCAGTTGGAAGATGAGCTATGAAAAGGCTCCAAAATCCTTACTATACACTGTGGATTTTTTTAGGTGAAAAATTCGATGTCGTCGGATCCACTCCAGTCTTTGGATTTCGATAATACACATCTAAACACATAACCACAGGTGTACACAGGTCGTAGGTACGCCTAGTTCGGCCGCTGTGGCAGTTGGAAGATGAGCCATGAAAAGGCTCCAAAATCCTTACTATACACTGTGGATTTTTTTAGGTGAAAAATTCGATGCCGTCGGATCCACTCCAGTCTTTGGATTTCGATAATACACATCTAATCACATAACCACAAGTGCACACAGGTCGTAGGTACACCTAGTTCGGCCGCTGTGGCAGTTGGAAGATGAGCCGTGAAAAGGTTCCAAAATCCTTACTATACACTGTCAATTTTTTTAGGTGAAAAATTCGATGTCGTCAGATCCACTCCAGTCTTTGGATTTCGCTAATACACATCTAAACACATAACCACAAGTGCACACAGGTCGTAGGTACGCCTAGTTCGGCCGCTGTGGCAGTTGGAAGATGAGCCATGATAAGGCTCCAAGATCCTTACTATACACTGTCAATTTTTTTAAGTGAAAAATTCGATGTCGTCGGATCCACTCCAGTCTTTGAATTTCGATAATACACATCTAAACACATAACCACAGGTGCACACAGGTCGTAGGTACGCCTAGTTGGATTGCTGTGGCAGTTGGAAGATGAGCCATGAAAAGGCTCCAAAATCCTTACTATACACTGTCAATTTTTTCAGGTGAAAAATTCGATGTCGTCAGATCCACTCCAATCTTTGGATTTCGCTAATACACATCTAGACACATAACCCCACGTATACACAGGTTGTAGGTACACCTACTTCGGCCGCTGCGGCAGTTGGAAGATGAGCTATGAAAATGCTCAGAAATCCTTTCTATACACTGTCAATTTTTTTAGGTGAAAAATTCGATGTCGTCGGATCCACTCCAGTCTTTGAATTTCGATAATACACATCTAAACACATAACCACAAGTGCACACAGGTCGTAGGTACGCCTAGTTCGGCCGCTGTGGCAGTTGGAAGATGAGCCATGATAAGGCTCCAAAATCCTTACTATACACTGTGGATTTTTTTAGGTGAAAAATTCGATGTCGTCGGATCCACTCCAGTCTTTGGATTTCGATAATACACATCTAAACACATAACCACAAGTGCACACAGGTCGTAGGTACGCCTAGTTCGGCCGCTGTGGCAGTTGGAAGATGAGCCATGATAAGGCTCCAAAATCCTTACTGTACACTGTACATTTTTTTAGGTGAAAAATTCGATGTCGTCAGATCCACTCCAGTCTTTGGATTTCGATAATACACATCTAAACACATAACCACAGGTGCACACAGGTCGTAGGTACGCCTAGTTCGGCCGCTGTGGCAGTTGGAAGATGAGCCATGAAAAGGCTCCAAAATCCTTACTATACACTGTCAATTTTTTCAGGTGAAAAATTCGATGTCGTCAGATCCACTCCAATCTTTGGATTTCGCTAATACACATCTAGACACATAACCACACGTATACACAGGTTGTAGGTACACCTACTTCGGCCGCTGCGGCAGTTGGAAGATGAGCTATGGAAATGCTCAGAAATCCTTTCTATACACTGTCAATTTTTTTAGGTGAAAAATTCGATGTCGTCGGATCCACTCCAGTCTTTGAATTTCGATAATACACATCTAAACACATAACCACAGGTGCACACAGGTCGTAGGTACGCCTAGTTCGGCCGCTGTGGCAGTTGGAAGATGAGCCATGATAAGGCTCCAAAATCCTTACTATACACTGTGGATTTTTTTAGGTGAAAAATTCGATGTCGTCGGATCCACTCCAGTCTTTGGATTTCGATAATACACATCTAAACACATAACCACAGGTGCACACAGGTCGTAGGTACGCCTAGTTCGGCCGCTGTGGCAGTTGGAAGATGAGCCATGAAAATGCTCCAAAATCCTTACTATACACTGTCAATTTTTTTAGGTGAAAAATTCGATGTCGTCGGATCCACTCCAGTCTTTGGATTTCGATAATACACATCTAAACACATAACCACAGGTGCCCACAGGTCGTAGGTACGCCTAGTTCGGCCACTGTGGCAGTTGGAAGATGAGCCATGATAGGGCTCCAAAATCCTTACACTGTGGATTTTTTTAGGTGAAAAATTCGATGTCGTCGGATCCACTCCAGTCTTTGGATTTCGATAATACACATCTAAACACATAACCACAGGTGTCCACAGTTGGAAGATGAACCATGATAAGGCTAAAAAATCCTTACTATACACTGTGGATATTTTTAGGTGAAAAATTCGATGTCGTCGGATCCACTCCAGTCTTTGGATTTCGATAATACACATCTAAACACATAACCACACGTATACACAAGTCGTAAGTACGCCTAGTGCGGCCGCTGTGGCAGTTGGAAGATGAGCCATGAAAAGGCTCCAAGATCCTTACTATACACTGTCAATTTTTTTAAGTGAAAAATTCGATGTCGTCGGATCCACTCCAGTCTTTGGATTTCGATAATACACATCTAAACACATAACCACAAGTGCACACAGGTCGTAGGTACACCTAGTTCGGCCGCTGTGGCAGTTGGAAGATGAGCCATGAAAATGCTCCAAAATCCTTACTATACACTGTCAATTTTTTTAGGTGAAAAATTCGATGTCGTCGGATCCGCTCCAGTCTTTGGATTTCGATAATACACATCTAAACACATAACCAAACGTATACACAGGTCGTAGGTACGCCTAGTTTGGCCGCTGTGGCAGTTGGAAGATGAGCTATGAAAAGGCTCCAAAATCCTTACTATACACTGTGGATTTTTTTAGGTGAAAAATTCGATATCGTCGGATCCACTCCAGTATTTGGATTTCGATAATACACATCTAAACACATAACCACAGGTGTACACAGGTCGTAGGTACGCCTAGTTCGGCAGCTGTGGCTGTTGGAAGATGAGCCATGAAAGGGCTCAGATATCCTTACTATACACTGTCAATTTTTTTAGGTGAAAAATTCGATGTCGTCAGATCCACTCCAGTCTTTGGATTTCGATAATACACATCTAAACACATAACCACACGTATACACAGGTCGTAGGTACGCCTAGTTTGGCCGCTGTGGCAGTTGGAAGATGAGCTATGAAAAGGCTCCAAAATCCTTACTATACACTGTGGATTTTTTTAGGTGAAAAATTCGATGTCGTCGGATCCACTCCAGTCTTTGGATTTCGATAATACACATCTAATCACATAACCACAGGTGTACACAGGTCGTAGGTACGCCTAGTTCGGCCGCTGTGGCAGTTGGAAGATGAGCCATGAAAAGGCTCCAAAATCCTTACTATACACTGTGGATTTTTTTAGGTGAAAAATTCGATGCCGTCGGATCCACTCCAGTCTTTGGATTTCGATAATACACATCTAATCACATAACCACAAGTGCACACAGGTCGTAGGTACACCTAGTTCGGCCGCTGTGGCAGTTGGAAGATGAGCCGTGAAAAGGTTCCAAAATCCTTACTATACACTGTCAATTTTTTTAGGTGAAAAATTCGATGTCGTCAGATCCACTCCAGTCTTTGGATTTCGCTAATACACATCTAAACACATAACCACACGTATACACAGGTTGTAGGTACACCTAGTTCGGCCGCTGTGGCAGTTGGAAGATGAGCCATGAAAAGGCTCCAAGATCCTTACTATACACTGTCAATTTTTTTAAGTGAAAAATTCGATGTCGTCGGATCCACTCCAGTCTTTGAATTTCGATAATACACATCTAAACACATAACCACAGGTGCACACAGGTCGTAGGTACGCCTAGTTGGATTGCTGTGGCAGTTGGAAGATGAGCCATGAAAAGGCTCCAAAATCCTTACTATACACTGTCAATTTTTTCAGGTGAAAAATTCGATGTCGTCAGATCCACTCCAATCTTTGGATTTCGCTAATACACATCTAGACACATAACCCCACGTATACACAGGTTGTAGGTACACCTACTTCGGCCGCTGCGGCAGTTGGAAGATGAGCTATGAAAATGCTCAGAAATCCTTTCTATACACTGTCAATTTTTTTAGGTGAAAAATTCGATGTCGTCGGATCCACTCCAGTCTTTGAATTTCGATAATACACATCTAAACACATAACCACAGGTGCACACAGGTCGTAGGTACGCCTAGTTCGGCCGCTGTGGCAGTTGGAAGATGAGCCATGATAAGGCTCCAAAATCCTTACTATACACTGTGGATTTTTTTAGGTGAAAAATTCGATGTCGTCGGATCCACTCCAGTCTTTGGATTTCGATAATACACATCTAAACACATAACCACAAGTGCACACAGGTCGTAGGTACGCCTAGTTCGGCCGCTGTGGCAGTTGGAAGATGAGCCATGATAAGGCTCCAAAATCCTTACTGTACACTGTACATTTTTTTAGGTGAAAAATTCGATGTCGTCGGATCCACTCCAGTCTTTGGATTTCGATAATACACATCTAAACACATAACCACAGGTGCACACAGGTCGTAGGTACGCCTAGTTCGGCCGCTGTGGCAGTTGGAAGATGAGCCATGAAAAGGCTCCAAAATCCTTACTATACACTGTCAATTTTTTCAGGTGAAAAATTCGATGTCGTCAGATCCACTCCAATCTTTGGATTTCGCTAATACACATCTAGACACATAACCACACGTATACACAGGTTGTAGGTACACCTACTTCGGCCGCTGCGGCAGTTGGAAGATGAGCTATGGAAATGCTCAGAAATCCTTTCTATACACTGTCAATTTTTTTAGGTGAAAAATTCGATGTCGTCGGATCCACTCCAGTCTTTGAATTTCGATAATACACATCTAAACACATAACCACAGGTGCACACAGGTCGTAGGTACGCCTAGTTCGGCCGCTGTGGCAGTTGGAAGATGAGCCATGATAAGGCTCCAAAATCCTTACTATACACTGTGGATTTTTTTAGGTGAAAAATTCGATGTCGTCGGATCCACTCCAGTCTTTGGATTTCGATAATACACATCTAAACACATAACCACAGGTGCACACAGGTCGTAGGTACGCCTAGTTCGGCCGCTGTGGCAGTTGGAAGATGAGCCATGAAAATGCTCCAAAATCCTTACTATACACTGTCAATTTTTTTAGGTGAAAAATTCGATGTCGTCGGATCCACTCCAGTCTTTGGATTTCGATAATACACATCTAAACACATAACCACAGGTGCCCACAGGTCGTAGGTACGCCTAGTTCGGCCACTGTGGCAGTTGGAAGATGAGCCATGATAGGGCTCCAAAATCCTTACACTGTGGATTTTTTTAGGTGAAAAATTCGATGTCGTCGGATCCACTCCAGTCTTTGGATTTCGATAATACACATCTAAACACATAACCACAGGTGCACACAGGTCGTAGGTACGCCTAGTTCGGCCGCTGTGGCAGTTGGAAGATGAGCCATGATAAGGCTCCAAAATCCTTACTGTACACTGTCAATTTTTTTAGGTGAAAAATTCGATGTCGTCGGATCCACTCCAGTCTTTGGATTTCGATAATACACATATAAACACATAACCACAGGTGCACACAGGTCGTAGGTACGCCTAGTTCGGCCGCTGTGGCAGTTGGAAGATGAGCCATGAAAAGGCTCCAAAATCCTTACTATACACTGTCAATTTTTTTAGGTGAAAAATTCGATGTCGTCGGATCCACTCCAGTCTTTGGATTTCGATAATACACATCTAAACACATAACCACAGGTGCACACAGGTCGTAGGTACGCCTAGTTCGGCAGCTGTGGCAGTTGGAAGATGAGCCATGATAAGGCTCCAAAATCCTTACTATACACTGTGGATTTTTTTAGGTGAAAAATTCGATGTCGTCGGATCCACTCCAGTCTTTGGATTTCGATAATACACATCTAAACACATAACCACAGGTGTCCACAGTTGGAAGATGAACCATGATAAGGCTAAAAAATCCTTACTATACACTGTGGATATTTTTAGGTGAAAAATTCGATGTCGTCGGATCCACTCCAGTCTTTGGATTTCGATAATACACATCTAAACACATAACCACACGTATACACAAGTCGTAAGTACGCCTAGTGCGGCCGCTGTGGCAGTTGGAAGATGAGCCATGAAAAGGCTCCAAGATCCTGTCAATTTTTTTAAGTGAAAAATTCGATGTCGTCGGATCCACTCCAGTCTTTGGATTTCGATAATACACATCTAAACACATAACCACAGGTGTACACAGGTCGTAGGTACGCCTAGTTCGGCAGCTGTGGCAGTTGGAAGATGAGCCATGAAAAGCCTCAGAAATCCTTACTATACACTGTCAATTTTTTTAGGTGAAAAATTCGATGTCGTCAGATCCACTCCAGTCTTTGGATTTCGATAATACACATCTAAACACATAACCACACGTATACACAGGTCGTAGGTACGCCTAGTTTGGCCGCTGTGGCAGTTGGAAGATGAGTTATGAAAAGGCTCCAAAATCCTTACTATACACTGTGGATTTTTTTAGGTGAAAAATTCGATGTCGTCGGATCCACTCCAGTCTTTGGATTTCGATAATACACATCTAAACACATAACCACAAGTGCACACAGGTCGTAGGTACGCCTAGTTCGGCCGCTGTGGCAGTTGGAAGATGAGCCATGATAAGGCTCCAAAATCCTTACTGTACACTGTAAATTTTTTTAGGTGAAAAATTCGATGTCGTCGGATCCGCTCCAGTCTTTGGATTTCGATAATACACATCTAAACACATAACCACACGTATACACAGGTCGTAGGTACGCCTAGTTTGGCCGCTGTGGCAGTTGGAAGATGAGCTATGAAAAGGCTCCAAAATCCTTACTATACACTGTGGATTTTTTTAGGTGAAAAATTCGATATCGTCGGATCCACTCCCGTCTTTGGATTTCGATAATACACATCTAAACACATAACCACAGGTGCACACAGGTCGTAGGTACGCCTAGTTCGGCAGCTGTGGCAGTTGGAAGATGAACCATGAAAAGGCTCAGAAATCCTTACTATACACTGTCAATTTTTTTAGGTGAAAAATTCGATGTCGTCAGATCCGCTCCAGTCTTTGGATTTCGATAACACACATCTAAACACATAATCACAGGTGTACACAGGTCGTAGGTACGCCTAGTTGGCCCGCTGTGACAGTTGGAAGATGAAACATGATAAGGCTCCAAAATCCTTATTATACACTGTGGATTTTTTTAGGTGAAAAATCCGATGTCGTCGGATCCACTCCAGTCTTTGGATTTCGATAATACACATCTAAACATATAACCACAGGTGTACACAGGTCGTAGGTACGCCTAGTTCGGCCGCTGTGGCAGTTGGAAGATGAGCCATGAAAAGGCTCAGAAATACTTGCTATACACTGTGGATTTTTTTTGGTGAAAAATTCGATGTCGTCGGATCCACTCCAGTCTTTGAATTTCGATAATACACATCTAAACATATAACCACAGGTGTACACAGGTCGTAGGTACGCCTAGTTCGGCCGCTGTGGCAGTTGGAAGATGAGCCATGAAAATTCTCCAAAATCCTTACTATACAGTGTGGATTTTTTTAGGTGAAAAATTCGATGTCGTCGGATCCACTCCAGTCTTTGGATTTCGATAATACACATCTAAACACATAACCACAGGTGTACACAGGTCGTAGGTACGCCTAGTTCGGCCGCTGTGGCTGTTGGAAGATGAGCCATGAAAGATCTCAGATATCCTTACTATACACTGTCAAGTTTTTTAGGTGAAAAATTCGATGTCGTCAGATCCACTCCAGTCTTTGGATTTCGATAATACACATCTAAACACATAACCACACGTATACACAGGTCGTAGGTACGCCTAGTTTGGCCGCTGTGGCAGTTGGAAGATGAGCTATGAAAAGGCTCCAAAATCCTTACTATACACTGTGGATTTTTTTAGGTGAAAAATTCGATGTCGTCGGATCCGCTCCAGTCTTTGGATTTCAATAATACACATCTAAACACATAACCACACGTATACACAGGTCGTAGGTACGCCTAGTTCGGCCGCTGTGGCAGTTGGAAGATGAGCTATGAAAAGGCTCCAAAATCCTTACTATACACTGTGGATTTTTTTAGGTGAAAAATTCGATATCGTCGGATCCACTCCAGTCTTTGGATTTCGATAATACACATCTAAACACATAACCACAGGTGCACACAGGTCGTAGGTACGCCTAGTTCGGCAGCTGTGGCAGTTGGAAGATGAACCATGAAAAGGCTCCAAAATCCTTACTATACACTGTCAATTTTTTTAGGTGAAAAATTCGATGTCGTCGGATCCACTCCAGTCTTTGGATTTCGATAATACACATCTAAACACATAACCACAGGTGTACACAGGTCGTAGGTACGCCTAGTTCGGCCGCTGTGGCTGTTGGAAGATGAGCTATGAAAAGGCTCCAAAATCCTTACTATACACTGTGGATTTTTTTAGGTGAAAAATTCGATGCCGTCGGATCCACTCCAGTCTTTGGATTTCGATAATACACATCTAATCACATAACCACAAGTGCACACAGGTCGTAGGTACACATAGTTCGGCCGCTGTGGCAGTTGGAAGATGAGCCATGAAAATGCTCCAAAATCCTTACTATACACTGTCAATTTTTTTAGGTGAAAAATTCGATGTCGTCGGATCCACTCCAGTCTTTGGATTTCGATAATACACATCTAAACACATAACCACAGGTGCCCACAGGTCGTAGGTACGTCTAGTTCGGCCGCTGTGGCAGTTGGAAGATGAGCCATGATAGGGCTCCAAAATCCTTACTATACACTGTGGATTTTTTTAGGTGAAAAATTCGATGTCGTCGGATCCACTCCAGTCTTTGGATTTCGATAATACACATCTAAACACATAACCACAGGTGCACACAGGTCGTAGGTACGCCTAGTTCGGCCGCTGTGGCAGTTGGAAGATGAGCCATGATAAGGCTCCAAAATCCTTACTGTACACTGTCAATTTTTTTAGGTGAAAAATTCGATGTCGTCGGATCCACTCCAGTCTTTGGATTTCGATAATACACATATAAACACATAACCACAGGTGCACACAGGTCGTAGGTACGCCTAGTTCGGCCGCTGTGGCAGTTGGAAGATGAGCCATGAAAAGGCTCCAAAATCCTTACTATACACTGTCAATTTTTTTAGGTGAAAAATTCGATGTCGTCGGATCCACTCCAGTCTTTGGATTTCGATAATACACATCTAAACACATAACCACAGGTGCACACAGGTCGTAGGTACGCCTAGTTCGGCAGCTGTGGCATTTGGAAGATGAGCCATGATAAGGCTCCAAAATCCTTACTATACACTGTGGATTTTTTTAGGTGAAAAATTCGATGTCGTCGGATCCACTCCAGTCTTTGGATTTCGATAATACACATCTAAACACATAACCACAGGTGCACACAGGTCGTAGGTACGCCTAGTTCGGCCGCTGTGGCAGTTGGAAGATGAGCCATGAAAAGGCTCCAAAATCCTTACTATACACTGTCAATTTTTTTAGGTAAAAATTCGATGTCGTCGGATCCACTCCAGTCTTTGGATTTCGATAATACACATCTAAACACATAACCACAGGTGTACACAGGTCATAGGTACGCCTAGTTGGCCCGCTGTGGCAGTTGGAAGATGAGCCATGAAAAGGCTCCAAAATCCTTACTATACACTGTGGATTTTTTTAGGTGAAAAATTCGATGTCGTCGGATCCACTCCAGTCTTTGGATTTCGATAATACACATCTAAACACATAACCACAGGTGTCCACAGTTGGAAGATGAACCATGATAAGGCTAAAAAATCCTTACTATACACTGTGGATATTTTTAGGTGAAAAATTCGATGTCGTCGGATCCACTCCAGTCTTTGGATTTCGATAATACACATCTAAACACATAACCACACGTATACACAAGTCGTAAGTACGCCTAGTGCGGCCGCTGTGGCAGTTGGAAGATGAGCCATGAAAAGGCTCCAAGATCCTTACTATACACTGTCAATTTTTTTAAGTGAAAAATTCGATGTCGTCGGATCCACTCCAGTCTTTGGATTTCGATAATACACATCTAAACACATAACCACAAGTGCACACAGGTCGTAGGTACGCCTAGTTCAGCCGCTGTGGCAGTTGGAAGATGAGCCATGATAAGGCTCCAAAATCCTTACTGTACACTGTACATTTTTTTAGGTGAAAAATTCGATGTCGTCAGATCCGCTCCACTCTTTGGATTTCGATAATACACATCTAAACACATAGCCAAACGTATACACAGGTCGTAGGTACGCCTAGTTTGGCCGCTGTGGCAGTTGGAAGATGAGCCATGAAAAGGCTCCAAAATCCTTACTATACACTGTGGATTTTTTTAGGTGAAAAATTCGATGTCGTCGGATCCACTAAAGTCTTTGGATTTCGATAATACACATCTAAACACATAACCACAGGTGTACACAGTTGGAAGATGAACCATGATAAGGCTCCAAAATCCTTACTATACACTGTGGATTTTTTTAGGTGAAGAATTCGATGTCGTCGGATCCACTCCAGTCTTTGGATTTCGATAATACACATCTAAACACATAACCACACGTATACACAGGTCGTAAGTACGCCTAGTTGGCCCGCTGTGGCAGTTGGAAGATGAGCCATGAAAAGGCTCAGAAATCCTTACTATACACTGTGGATTTTTTTAGGTGAAAAATTCGATGTCGTCAGATCCACTCCAGTCTTTGGATTTCGATAATACACATCTAAACACATAACCACAGGTGTACACAGGTCGTAGGTACGCCTAGTTCGGCACCTGTGGCAGTTGGAAGATGAGCCATGAAAAGGCTCCAAGATCCTTACTGTCAATTTTTTTAAGTGAAAAATTCGATGTCGTCAGATCCACTCCAGTCTTTGGATTTCGATAATACACATCTAAACACATAACCACAGGTGCACACAGGTCGTAGGTACGCCTAGTTCGGCAGCTGTGGCTGTTGGAAGATGAGCCATGAAAGGGCTCAGATATCCTTACTATACACTGTCAATTTTTTTAGGTGAAAAATTCGATGTCGTCAGATCCACTCCAGTCTTTGGATTTCGATAATACACATCTAAACACATAACCACACGTATACACAGGTCGTAGGTACGCCTAGTTTGGCCGCTGTGGCAGTTGGAAGATGAGCTATGAAAAGGCTCCAAAATCCTTACTATACTCTGTGGATTTTTTTAGGTGAAAAATTCGATGTCGTCGGATCCACTCCAGTCTTTGGATTTCGATAATACACATCTAATCACATAACCACAGGTGTACACAGGTCGTAGGTACGCCTAGTTCGGCCGCTGTGGCAGTTGGAAGATGAGCCATGAAAAGGCTCCAAAATCCTTACTACACACTGTGGATTTTTTTAGGTGAAAAATTCGATGCCGTCGGATCCACTCCAGTCTTTGGATTTCGATAATACACATCTAATCACATAACCACAAGTGCACACAGGTCGTAGGTACGCCTAGTTCAGCCGCTGTGGCAGTTGGAAGATGAGCCATGATAAGGCTCCAAAATCCTTACTGTACACTGTACATTTTTTTAGGTGAAAAATTCGATGTCGTCAGATCCGCTCCACTCTTTGGATTTCGATAATACACATCTAAACACATAGCCAAACGTATACACAGGTCGTAGGTACGCCTAGTTTGGCCGCTGTGGCAGTTGGAAGATGAGCCATGAAAAGGCTCCAAAATCCTTACTATACACTGTGGATTTTTTTAGGTGAAAAATTCGATGTCGTCGGATCCACTAAAGTCTTTGGATTTCGATAATACACATCTAAACACATAACCACAGGTGTACACAGTTGGAAGATGAACCATGATAAGGCTCCAAAATCCTTACTATACACTGTGGATTTTTTTAGGTGAAGAATTCGATGTCGTCGGATCCACTCCAGTCTTTGGATTTCGATAATACACATCTAAACACATAACCACACGTATACACAGGTCGTAAGTACGCCTAGTTGGCCCGCTGTGGCAGTTGGAAGATGAGCCATGAAAAGGCTCAGAAATCCTTACTATACACTGTGGATTTTTTTAGGTGAAAAATTCGATGTCGTCAGATCCACTCCAGTCTTTGGATTTCGATAATACACATCTAAACACATAACCACAGGTGTACACAGGTCGTAGGTACGCCTAGTTCGGCACCTGTGGCAGTTGGAAGATGAGCCATGAAAAGGCTCCAAGATCCTTACTGTCAATTTTTTTAAGTGAAAAATTCGATGTCGTCGGATCCACTCCAGTCTTTGGATTTCGATAATACACATCTAATCACATAACCACAGGTGTACACAGGTCGTAGGTACGCCTAGTTCGGCCGCTGTGGCAGTTGGAAGATGAGCCGTGAAAAGGTTCCAAAATCCTTACTATACACTGTCAATTTTTTTAGGTGAAAAATTCAATGTCGTCAGATCCACTCCAGTCTTTGGATTTCGCTAATACACATCTAAACACATAACCACACGTATACACAGGTTGTAGGTACACCTAGTTCGGCCGCTGTGGCAGTTGGAAGATGAGCCATGAAAAGGCTCCAAAATCCTTACTATACACTGTGGATTTTTTTAGGTGAAAAATTCGATATCGTCGGATCCACTCCAGTCTTTGGATTTCGATAATACACATCTAAACACATAACCACAGGTGCACACAGGTCGTAGGTACGCCTAGTTCGGCAGCTGTGGCAGTTGGAAGATGAACCATGAAAAGGCTCCAAAATCCTTACTATACACTGTCAATTTTTTTAGGTGAAAAATTCGATGTGGTCAGATCCACTCCAGTCTTTGGATTTCGATAATACACATCTAAACACATAACCACACGTATACACAGGTCGTAGGTACGCCTAGTTTGGCCGCTGTGGCAGTTGGAAGATGAGCTATGAAAAGGCTCCAAAATCCTTACTGTACACTGTGGATTTTTTTAGGTGAAAAATTCGATGTCATCGGATCCACTCCAGTCTTTGGATTTCGATAATACACATCTAATCACATAACCACAGGTGTACACAGGTCGTAGGTACGCCTAGTTCGGCCGCTGTGGCAGTTGGAAGATGAGCCATGAAAAGGCTCCAAAATCCTTACTATACACTGTCAATTTTTTTAGGTGAAAAATTCAATGTCGTCAGATCCACTCCAGTCTTTGGATTTCGATAATACACATCTAAACACATAACCACAGGTGTACACAGGTCGTAGGTACGCCTAGTTCGGCCGCTGTGGCAGTTGGAAGATGAGCCATGAAAAGGCTCCAAAATCCTTACTATACACTGTCAATTTTTTTAGGTGAAAAATTCAATGTCGTCAGATCCACTCCAGTCTTTGGATTTCGATAATACACATCTAAACACATAACCACAGGTGCACACAGGTCGTAGGTACGCCTAGTTCGGCCGCTGATGATAAGGCTCCAAAATCCTTACTATACACTGTGGATTTTTTTAGGTGAAAAATTCGATGTCGTCGGATCCACTCCAGTCTTTGGATTTCGATAATACACATCTAAACACATAACCACAAGTGCACACAGGTCGTAGGTACGCCTAGTTCAGCCGCTGTGGCAGTTGGAAGATGAGCCATGATAAGGCTCCAAAATCCTTACTGTACACTGTAAATTTTTTTAGGTGAAAAATTCGATGTCGTCAGATCCGCTCCACTCTTTGGATTTCGATAATACACATCTAAACACATAACCAAACGTATACACAGGTCGTAGGTACGCCTAGTTTGGCCGCTGTGGCAGTTGGAAGATGAGCTATGAAAAGGCTCCAAAATCCTTACTATACACTGTGGATTTTTTTAGGTGAAAAATTCGATATCGTCGGATCCACCCCAGTATTTGGATTTCGATAATACACATCTAAACACATAACCACAGGTGTACACAGGTCGTAGGTACGCCTAGTTCGGCAGCTGTGGCTGTTGGAAGATGAGCCATGAAAGGGCTCAGATATCCTTACTATACACTGTCAATTTTTTTAGGTGAAAAATTCGATGTCGTCAGATCCACTCCAGTCTTTGGATTTCGATAATACACATCTAAACACATAACCACACGTATACACAGGTCGTAGGTACGCCTAGTTTGGCCGCTGTGGCAGTTGGAAGATGAGCTATGAAAAGGCTCCAAAATCCTTACTATACTCTGTGGATTTTTTTAGGTGAAAAATTCGATGTCGTCGGATCCACTCCAGTCTTTGGATTTCGATAATACACATCTAATCACATAACCACAGGTGTACACAGGTCGTAGGTACGCCTAGTTCGGCCGCTGTGGCAGTTGGAAGATGAGCCATGAAAAGGCTCCAAAATCCTTACTATACACTTTGAATTTTTTTAGGTGAAAAATTCAATGTCGTCAGATCCACTCCAGTCTTTGGATTTCGCTAATACACATCTAAACACATAACCACACGTATACACAGGTTGTAGGTACACCTAGTTCGGCCGCTGTGGCAGTTGGAAGATGAGCCATGAAAAGGCTCCAAGATCCTTACTATACACTGTCAATTTTTTTAAGTGAAAAATTCGATGTCGTCGGATCCACTCCAGTCTTTGAATTTCGATAATACACATCTAAACACATAACCACAGGTGCACACAGGTCGTATGTACGCCTAGTTCGGCCGCTGATGATAAGGCTCCAAAATCCTTACTATACACTGTGGATTTTTTTAGGTGAAAAATTCGATGTCGTCAGATCCACTCCAGTCTTTGGATTTCGATAATACACATCTAAACACATAACCACAAGTATACACAGGTCGTAGGTACGCCTAGTTTGGCCGCTGTGGCAGTTGGAAGATGAGTTATGAAAAGGCTCCAAAATCCTTACTATACACTGTGGATTTTTTTAGGTGAAAAATTCGATGTCGTCGGATCCACTCCAGTCTTTGGATTTCGATAATACACATCTAAACACATAACCACACGTATACACAGGTCGTAGGTACGCCTAGTTCGGCCGCTGTGGCAGTTGGAAGATGAGCTATGAAAAGGCTCCAAAATCCTTACTATACACTGTGGATTTTTTTAGGTGAAAAATTCGATATCGTCGGATCCACTCCAGTCTTTGGATTTCGATAATACACATCTAAACACATAACCACAGGGGCACACAGGTCGTAGGTACGCCTAGTTCGGCAGCTGTGGCAGTTGGAAGATGAACCATGAAAAGGCTCCAAAATCCTTACTATACACTGTCAATTTTTTTAGGTGAAAAATTCGATGTGGTCAGATCCACTCCAGTCTTTGGATTTCGATAATACACATCTAAACACATAACCACACGTATACACAGGTCGTAGGTACGCCTAGTTTGGCCGCTGTGGCAGTTGGAAGATGAGCTATGAAAAGGCTCCAAAATCCTTACTATACACTGTGGATTTTTTTAGGTGAAAAATTCGATGTCATCGGATCCACTCCAGTCTTTGGATTTCGATAATACACATCTAATCACATAACCACAGGTGTACACAGGTCGTAGGTACGCCTAGTTCGGCCGCTGTGGCAGTTGGAAGATGAGCCATGAAAAGGCTCCAAAATCCTTACTATACACTGTCAATTTTTTTAGGTGAAAAATTCAATGTCGTCAGATCCACTCCAGTCTTTGGATTTCGATAATACACATCTAAACACATAACCACAGGTGTACACAGGTCGTAGGTACGCCTAGTTCGGCCGCTGTGGCAGTTGGAAGATGAGCCATGAAAAGGCTCCAAAATCCTTACTATACACTAACAATTTTTTTAGGTGAAAAATTCAATGTCGTCAGATCCACTCCAGTCTTTGGATTTCGATAATACACATCTAAACACATAACCACAGGTGCACACAGGTCGTAGGTACGCCTAGTTCGGCCGCTGATGATAAGGCTCCAAAATCCTTACTATACACTGTGGATTTTTTTAGGTGAAAAATTCGATGTCGTCGGATCCACTCCAGTCTTTGGATTTCGATAATACACATCTAAACACATAACCACAAGTGCACACAGGTCGTAGGTACGCCTAGTTCGGTCGCTGTGGCAGTTGGAAGATGAGCCATGATAAGGCTCCAAAATCCTTACTGTACACTGTACATTTTTTTAGGTGAAAAATTCGATGTCGTCGGATCCGCTCCAGTCTTTGGATTTCGATAATACACATCTAAACACATAACCACACGTATACACAGGTCGTAGGTACGCCTAGTTCGGCCGCTGTGGCAGTTGGAAGATGAGCCATGAAAAGGCTCCAAAATCCTTACTATACACTGTCAATTTTTTTAGGTGAAAAATTCGATGTCGTCGGATCCACTCCAGTCTTTGGATTTCGATAATACACATCTAAACATATAACAACAGGTGTACAGAGGTCGTAGGTACGCCTAGTTGGCCCGCTGTGGCAGTTGGAAGATGAGCCATGAAAAGGCTCAGAAATCCTTACTATACACTGTGGATTTTTTTAGGTGAAAAATTCGATGTCGTCAGATCCACTCCAGTCTTTGGATTTCGATAATACACATCTAAACACATAACCACAGGTGTACACAGGTCGTAGGTACGCCTAGTTGGCCCGCTGTGGCAGTTGGAAGATGAGCCATGATTAGGCTCCAAAATCCTTACTATACACTGTGGATTTTTTTAGGTGAAAAATTCGATGTCGTCGGATCCACTAAAGTCTTTGGATTTCGATAATACACATCTAAACACATAACCACAGGTGTACACAGTTGGAAGATGAACCATGATAAGGCTCCAAAATATATATACACTGTGGATTTTTTTAGGTGAAGAATTCGATGTCGTCGGATCCACTCCAGTCTTTGGATTTCGATAATACACATCTAAACACATAACCACACGTATACACAGGTCGTAAGTACGCCTAGTTGGCCCGCTGTGGCAGTTGGAAGATGAGCCATGAAAAGGCTCAGAAATCCTTACTATACACTGTGGATTTTTTTAGGTGAAAAATTCGATGTCGTCAGATCCACTCCAGTCTTTGGATTTCGATAATACACATCTAAACACATAACCACAGGTGTACACAGGTCGTAGGTACGCCTAGTTCGGCACCTGTGGCAGTTGGAAGATGAGCCATGAAAAGGCTCCAAGATCCTTACTGTCAATTTTTTTAAGTGAAAAATTCGATGTCGTCGGATCCACTCCAGTCTTTGGATTTCGATAATACACATCTAAACACATAACCACAGGTGTATACAGGTCGTAGGTACGCCTAGTTCGGCAGCTGTGGCAGTTGGAAGATGAGCCATGAAAAGCCTCAAAAATCCTTACTATACACTGTCAATTTTTTTAGGTGAAAAATTCGATGTCGTCAGATCCACTCCAGTCTTTGGATTTCGATAATACACATCTAAACACATAACCATACGTATACACAGGTCGTAGGTACGCCTAGTTTGGCCGCTGTGGCAGTTGGAAGATGAGCTATGAAAAGGCTCCAAAATCCTTACTATACACTGTGGATTTTTTTAGATGAAAAATTCGATGTCGTCGGATCCACTCCAGTCTTTGGATTTCGATAATACACATCTAAACACATAACCACAGGTGTACACAGGTCGTAGGTACGCCTAGTTCGGCCGCTGTGGCAGTTGGAAGATGAGCCATGAAAGGGCTCAGATATCCTTACTATACACTGTCAATTTTTTTAAGTGAAAAATTCGATGTCGTCGGATCCACTCCAGTCTTTGGATTTCGATAATACACATCTAATCACATAACCACACGTATACACAAGTCGTAGGTACGCCTAGCTCGGCCGCTGTGGCAGTTGGAAGATGAGCTATGAAAAGGCTCAGAAATCCTGTCAATTTTTTTAGGTGAAAAATTAGATGTCGTCGGATCCACTCCAGTCTTTGGATTTCGATAATACACATCTAAACACATAACCACAGGTGCACACAGGTCGTAGGTACGCCTAGTTCGGCAGCTGTGGCAGTTGGAAGATGAGCCATGATAAGGCTCCAAAATCCTTACTATACACTGTCAATTTTTTTAGGTGAAAAATTCGATGTCGTCGGATCCACTCCAGTCTTTGGATTTCGATAATACACATCTAAACTTATAACCACATGTGTACACAGGTCGTAGGTACGCCTAGTTCGGCAGCTGTGGCAGTTGGAAGATGAGCCATGAAAAGGCTCCAAAATCCTTACTATACACTGTGGATTTTTTTAGGTGAAAAATTCGATGTCGTCAGATCCACTCCAGTCTTTATATTTCGATAATACACATCTAAACACATAACCACACGTATACACAGGTCGTAGGTACGCCTAGTTTGGCCGCTGTGGCAGTTGGAAGATGAGCTATGAAAAGGCTCCAAAATCCTTACTATACACTGTGGATTTTTTTAGATGAAAAATTCGATGTCGTCGGATCCACTCCAGTCTTTGGATTTCGATAATACACATCTAATCACATAACCACACGTATACACAAGTCGTAGGTACGCCTAGTTCGGCCGCCGTGGCAGTTGGAAGATGAGCTATGAAAAGGCTCAGAAATCCTTACTATACACTGTCAATTTTTTTAGGTGAAAAATTAGATGTCGTCGGATCCACTCCAGTCTTTGGTTTTCGATAATACACATCTAAACACATAACCACAGGTGCACACAGGTCGTAGGTACGCCTAGTTCGGCCACTGTGGCAGTTGGAAGATGAGCCATGATAAGGCTCCAAAATCCTTACTATACACTGTGGATTTTTTTAGGTGAAAAATTCGATGTCGTAGGATCCACTAAAGTCTTTGGATTTCGATAATACACATCTAAACACATAACCACAGGTGTACACAGTTGGAAGATGAACCATGAAAAGGCTCCAAAATCCTTACTATACACTGTCAATTTTTTTAGGTGAAAAATTCGATGTCGTCGGATCCACTCCAGTCTTTGGATTTCGATAATACACATCTAAACACATAACCACAGGTGTACAGAGGTCGTAGGTACGCCTAGTTCGGCCGCTGTGGCAGTTGGAAGATGAGCCATGAAAAGGCTCAGAAATACTTGCTATACACTGTCAATTTTTTTAGGTGAAAAATTCGATGTCGTCAGATCCACTCCAGTCTTTAGATTTCGATAATACACATCTAAACACATAACCACAGGTGTACACAGGTCGTAGGTACGCCTAGTTGGCCCGCTGTGACAGTTGGAAGATGAACCATGATAAGGCTCCAAAATCCTTACTATACACAGTCAATTTTTTTAGGTGAAAATTTCGATGTCGTCGGATCCACTCCAGTCTTTGGATTTCGATAATACACATCTAAACACATAACCACAGGCGTACACAGGTCGTAGGTACGCCTAGTTCGGCAGCTGTGGCAGTTGGAGGATGAGCCATGAAAATTCTCCAAAATCCTTACTATACAGTGTGGATTTTTTTAGGTGAAAAATTCGATGTCGTCGGATCTACTCCAGTCTTTGGATTTCGATAATACCCATCTAAACACATAACCACAGGTGTACACAGTTCGTAGGTACGCCTAGTTGGCCCGCTGTGGCAGTTGGAAGATGAGCCATGAAAAGGTTCAGAAATCCTTACTATACACAGTCAATTTTTTTAGGTGAAAAATTCGATGTCGTCAGGTCCACTCCAGTCTTTGGATTTCGATAATACACATCTAAACACATAACCACAGGTGTACACAGTTGGAAGATGAACCATGAAAAGGCTCCAAAATCCTTACTATACACTGTCAATTTTTTTAGGTGAAAAATTCGATGTCGTCGGATCCACTCCAGTCTTTGGATTTCGATAATACACATCTAAACACATAACCACACGTATACACAGGTCGTAAGTACGCCTAGTGCGGCCGCTGTGGCAGTTGGAAGATGAGCCATGAAAAGGCTCCAAAATCCTTACTATACACAGTCAATTTTTTTAGGTGAAAATTTCGATGTCGTCGGATCCACTCCAGTCTTTGGATTTCGATAATACACATCTAAACACATAACCACACGTATACACAGGTCGTAAGTACGCCTAGTGCGGCCGCTGTGGCAGTTGGAAGATGAGCCATGAAAAGGCTCCAAAATCCTTACTATACACAGTCAATTTTTTTAGGTGAAAATTTCGATGTCGTCGGATCCACTCCAGTCTTTGGATTTCGATAATACACATCTAAACACATAACCACAGGCGTACACAGGTCGTAGGTACGCCTAGTTGGACCGCTGTGGCAGTTGGAAGATGAGCCATGAAAATTCTCCAAAATCCTTACTATACATGTTGGTTTTTTATAGGTGAAAAATTCGATGTCTTCGGATCCACTCGTCTTTGGATTTCGATAATACACATCTAAACACATAACCACAGGTGTACACAGTTCGTAGGCTGTGGCAGTTGGAAGATGAGCCATGAAAAGGCTTCAAAATCCTTACTATACACTGTGGATTTTTTTAGGTGAAAAATTCGATGACGTCGGATCCACTCCAGTCTTTGGATTTCGATAATACACATCTAAACACATAACCACAGGTGTACACAGGTCGTAGGTACGCCTAGTTGGCCCGCTGTGACAGTTGGAAGATGAGCCATGAAAAGGCTCCAAAATCCTTACTATACAGTGTGGATTTTTTTAGGTGCAAAATCCGATGTCGTCGGATCCACTCCAGTCTTTGGAGTTCGATAATACACATCTAAACATATAACCACAGGTGTACACAGGTCGTAGGTACGCCTAGTTCGGCAGCTGTGGCAGTTGGAAGATGAACCATGAAAAGGCTCAGAAATCCTTACTATACACTGTCAATTTTTTTAGGTGAAAAATTCGATGTCGTCAGATCCGCTCCAGTCTTTGGATTTCGATAACACACATCTAAACACATAATCACAGGTGTACACAGGTCGTAGGTACGCCTAGTTGGCCCGCTGTGACAGTTGGAAGATGAAACATGATAAGGCTCCAAAATCCTTATTATACACTGTGGATTTTTTTAGGTGAAAAATCCGATGTCGTCGGATCCACTCCAGTCTTTGGATTTCGATAATACACATCTAAACATATAACCACAGGTGTACACAGTTCGTAGGTACGCCTAGTTCGGCCGCTGTGGCAGTTGGAAGATGAGCCATGAAAATTCTCCAAAATCCTTACTATACAGTGTGGATTTTTTTAGGTGAAAAATTCGATGTCGTCGGATCCACTCCAGTCTTTGGATTTCGATAATACACATCTAAACATATAACCACAGGTGTACACAGTTCGTAGGTACGCCTAGTTCGGCCGCTGTGGCAGTTGGAAGATGAGCCATGAAAAGGTTCAGAAATCCTTACTATACACTGTCAATTTTTTTAGGTGAAAATTTCGATGTCGTCGGATCCACTCCAGTCTTTGGAGTTCGATAATACACATCTAAACATACCCCCACATGTGTACACAGGTCGTAGATACGCCTAGTTCGGCAGCTGTGGCAGTTGGAACATGAGCCATGAAAAGGCTCAGAAATACTTGCTATACACTGTGGATTTTTTTTGGTGAAAAATTCGATGTCGTCGGATCCACTCCAGTCTTTGAATTTCGATAATACACATCTAAACATATAACCACAGGTGTACACAGGTCGTAGGTACGCCTAGTTCGGCCGCTGTGGCAGTTGGAAGATGAGCCATGAAAATTCTCCAAAATCCTTACTATACAGTGTGGATTTTTTTAGGTGAAAAATTCGATGTCGTCGGATCCACTCCAGTCTTTGGATTTCGATAATACACATCTAAACATATAACCACAGGTGTACACAGGTCGTAGGTACGCCTAGTTCGGCCGCTGTGGCAGTTGGAAGATGAGCCATGAAAAGGCTCCAAAATCCTTACTATACAGTGTGGATTTTTTTAGGTGAAAAATTCGATGTCGTCGGATCCACTCCAGTCTTTGGATTTCGATAATACACATCTAAACACATAACCACAGGTGTACACAGTTCGTAGGTACGCCTAGTTGGCCCGCTGTGGCAGTTGTAAGATGAGCCATGAAAAGGTTCAGAAATCCTTACTATACACTGTCAATTTTTTTAGGTGAAAAATTCGATGTCGTGAGATCCACTCCAGTCTTTGGATTTCGACAATACACATCTAAACACATAACCACAGGTGTACACAGGTCGTAGGTACGCCTAGTTGGACCGCTGTGGCAGTTGGAAGATGAGCCATGAAAAGGTTCAGAAATCCTTACTATACACAGTCAATTTTTTTAGGTGAAAAATTCGATGTCGTCAGGTCCACTCCAGTCTTTGGATTTCGATAATACACATCTAAACACATAACCACAGGTGTAGACAGGTCGTAGGTACGCCTAGTTGGGCCGCTGTGGCAGTTGGAAGATGAGCCATGATAAGGCTCCAAAATCCTTACTATACACTGTGGATTTTTTTAGGTGAAAAATTCGATGTCGTCGGATCCACTCCAGTCTTTGGATTTCGATAATACACATCTAAACATATAACCACAGGTGTACACAGGTCGTAGGTACGCCTAGTTCGGCAGCTGTGGCAGTTGGAGGATGAGCCATGCAAATGCTCCAAAATCCTTACTATACAGTGTGGATTTTTTTAGGTGAAAAATTCGATGTCGTCGGATCTACTCCAGTCTTTGGATTTCGATAATACCCATCTAAACACATAACCACAGGTGTACACAGTTCGTAGGTACGCCTAGTTGGGCCGCTGTGGCAGTTGGAAGATGAGCCATGAAAAGGTTCAGAAATCCTTACTATACACAGTCAATTTTTTTAGGTGAAAAATTCGATGTCGTCAGGTCCACTCCAGTCTTTGGATTTCGATAATACACATCTAAACACATAACCACAGGTGTAGACAGGTCGTAGGTACGCCTAGTTGGGCCGCTGTGGCAGTTGGAAGATGAGCCATGATAAGGCTCCAAAATCCTTACTATACACTGTGGATTTTTTTAGGTGAAAAATTCGATGTCGTCGGATCCACTCCAGTCTTTGGATTTCGATAATACACATCTAAACATATAACCACAGGTGTACACAGGTCGTAGGTACGCCTAGTTCGGCCGCTGTGGCAGTTGGAAGATGAGCCATGAAAAGGCTCCAAAATCCTTACTATACAGTGTGGATTTTTTTAGGTGAAAAATTCGATGTCGTCGGATCCACTCCAGTCTTTGGATTTCGATAATACACATCTAAACACATAACCACAGGTGTACACAGTTCGTAGGTACGCCTAGTTGGCCCGCTGTGGCAGTTGTAAGATGAGCCATGAAAAGGTTCAGAAATCCTTACTATACACTGTCAATTTTTTTAGGTGAAAAATTCGATGTCGTGAGATCCACTCCAGTCTTTGGATTTCGACAATACACATCTAAACACATAACCACAGGTGTACACAGGTCGTAGGTACGCCTAGTTGGGCCGCTGTGGCAGTTGGAAGATGAGCCATGATAAGGCTCCAAAATCCTTACTATACACTGTGGATTTTTTTAGGTGAAAAATTCGATGTCGTCGGATCCACTCCAGTCTTTGGATTTCGATAATACACATCTAAACACATAACCACAGGTGTAGACAGGTCGTAGGTACGCCTAGTTGGGCCGCTGTGGCAGTTGGAAGATGAGCCATGAAAAGGTTCAGAAATCCTTACTATACACAGTCAATTTTTTTAGGTGAAAAATTCGATGTCGTCAGGTCCACTCCAGTCTTTGGATTTCGATAATACACATCTAAACACATAACCACAGGTGTACACAGGTCGTAGGTACGCCTAGTTGGACCGCTGTGGCAGTTGGAAGATGAGCCATGAAAAGGCTCCAAAATCCTTACAATACACTGTCAATTTTTTTAGGTGAAAAATTCGATGTCGTCGGGTCCACTCCAGTCTTTGGATTTCGATAATACACATCTAAACACATAACCACAGGTGTACACAGGTCGTGGGTACGCCTAGTTGGCCCGCTGTGACAGTTGGAAGATGAAACATGATAAGGCTCCAAAATCCTTACTATACACTGTGGATTTTTTTAGGTGAAAAATTCGATGTCGTCGGATCCACTCCAGTCTTTGGATTTTGATAATACACATCTAAACATATAACCACAGGTGTACACAGGTCGTAGGTACGCCTAGTTCGGCCGCTGTGGCAGTTGGAAGATGAGCTATGAAAAGGCTCCAAAATCCTTACTATACAGTGTGGATTTTTTTAGGTGAAAAATTCGATGTCGTCAGATCCACTCCAGTCTTTGGATTTCGACAATACACATCTAAACACATAACCACAGGTGTACACAGGTCCTAGGTACGCCTAGTTGGCCGCTGTGCTAGTTGGAAGATGAGCCATGAAGAGGCTATGAAATCCTCACTGTAGACTTTTTTAGTTGAAACATTCGATGTCGTAGGATGGAAAAAGCTAGAAATATTCCAGATCAATTGAACATAGTTCTTTCTCCTTATAGATTTCGACCGGAGAATTGTCCATTGTTTCAACTTTTAACGTACGAATTAAAAGTCTCAATGATGTTAATTGGAACGAAGTTGAAACACAAGATGCAAATGAAGACCTTAACACCACGTAGCAAGCGTCGATCGGCAAGCTGCAAAAAATTGTCACAATCGTTTACGTTTCAATGTTCATCACAGCCCGACATTAATGACGGAACAGAATATCTAGACGCTAAAATCTTCAGAATGATTCCAGATGAAATGATTCCAAAAATTCCTAGTAAAAGAGTTTGCTAACTATAAAATCTAATCACGGATCACTCTTCTGTCGTATTGATAGTAAGCTCCATGAGATGACTACAAACTCTACACAGTGAGAATCCAAATTTGAAAAACTTGCACGGAAAGATTTTCTTGGGGTCTCAAAGAAGATGCAGATGTATGTAAGTATGTCATGGTGTTCGACACCATCGCAACAGTGATTACAAGTACAGATCATTCTTATATATTAAATATAAGTTATCAAATAAAACTCATTATTAAAACGATTTTATTAATTGTTCGTTTTATATGTATTCACATATGTATATAATGCAGTTATTAGATAATTTATATATATTTTTTGATAAAGATGAATTGCTGGTAACTAAAAGAGAAATATATTTATCTTATGCAAAATGTTGCGTTTTTGATCGCGTATTTTTGTTCGTTCGTTTTAATCAGTAGTTCACTTGGTAGAACTGGTTGACCAATCAATGCAAAAACGTCATTCAAAATAACGCAGTATAGCAACAATCAGATAAGGCAATATTAGTACATGTACCTAGGAATAAAAATATTTGAATAAATGGAACTTGTGTTGATTTCACGTCTGTAGAAAATTTAATCGTAGTTTCATTTAACATCGCGTATAAGATATACAAATACACACACTGAATTAGTGCTTAGTGAAATATAATGTACAATAAAATATGTATACAATTGTGGAAGGTCTACAATCAATTGTGGTGAAATGGATTCTACATTAGTTACTGAAGCTTTGGTTAGGTTTATTGGGTTATTTAATATTCTATAAGCGTGTATTAAAAAAAATATACATATTTAATTTTCTGTACGACAGTTGAAGTCTATCAAATAAGGTTCGAAGTTAAACATTGTAGGTTGGTTTTAAATTGTTTTTATAAACAAACTACATACATATAGTTTACGTCAGAAATTATTTTTATTTCAGGTTCGTAAAATGTTAAATTTTACTCAGAATACTGCTCTGGTACTGTGTTGGATGATCTGCATACATATAGTAATTGGTAATACTAAGGCTGACAACATACGTATTAAACGTATCGTCGGAGGCAAAGCAGCAGCGAAACCCCCGCCAGATGATCCAGTCGTTTTCACTAGAGTGTACAATCGTTATGCGAGAGTAGAAGGATTTCGGAATGAGAAAACTGGAATATACACATTTTTAGGGTTAAGATTTGCTGAACCACCCGTCGGTCAGGATCGTTTTGCAAGGCCCAGGTACCACCGCTTAGAAGGCGACATTAATGCAACTACTCATGGGCCACCATGCCCACAGCCACACACTCAACGATTGAACATCATAATTGGAAATGAAGATTGTTTGCGTCTAGATGTATACACTCCACGGATGCCAGATGAAAGTACAGGTCTACCGGTCTATGTTTGGATTCACCCTGGAGCGTTTCGATATGGTTCTGCCGCACAGTATAACGCGGAACCCCTTGCACAGAGTGGAATAATATTTGTTCCTATTCAATATCGGCTTGGCACATTGGGCATTATAGGTGATGGTACAAAGGAATTTCCAGGAAATCTAGCTATATTTGACATGGCAGCCGCATTGAGATGGGTAACAGAATACATATCGTATTTCGGAGGTGATCCAAAACAGGTTAAAGTAATTGGCCATGGCTCAGGAGCAGCGAGTGCTATGTATCTCACGATGTCACGTCTACCAAGGGATGGATCAATTTCTGGTGTTGTAGCTATGTCCGGTTCGGCGTTATCTCAGTATGCCACTGATAAAGAACCCATACAATCATTACAAGAAATAGCGCAAATAAATGAATGTTCCAGAACCAATGAAACTGAAATTATAAGTTGTCTTAGAGCTGTAAGGAAAAAATATGTTTCTTTAGAAATATTTATACATTAATTTACATATTTAGAAAAGCATTCGTGACATTGTTCTTAAAGATTCACAAATCCAAATCGAAAGACTTCAAGGCCGTGGGATGGTCAGAGGTATGGCGGGAAGTGTTGGATTTAACCCACACGTTGAAACGCCTGACGATGGAAGAGCTCTTCCTGGAATCATAACAAACAACCCAGAAGAATCCATAAGACAGGGGAATTTTTCAACAATACCACTTTTAATTGGAGTGGTGAAACATGAAACCGGAAATGCCATATCTTTGAATAACATTACTAGTGTGTGGGGAAAAGCTGACAAGTTTTTAAGTTTTTTGACGGATAATTTATATAGCCTAACATCATTTTTGGGAATTAAAGAGCAAAATGAAATATTAAATAATCTCCCTCTTCCGGGAATAGAAGCAGTTGGAAATACATTAAGAGATACTCTCAAATTACCGGATAATCTCCCTCTTTTAGAAATTGTGTCTAAAGTAAATATTGACATACGTACATACGAATAATTTAAAAATTTCATTTTTAGATAACTGAACTTACTACAGATGTTTTCTTTAATCTGCCAGCCATTATATCGGCCCAAGTATGGGGAGAGACGTCATCTGCATATTTTTACAGTTTTGAATACTTAGGATCTAACTCGAAAGGTATCAATTTTTTAAATGGATTACCAATTGTATCTCCACAGAACGGTGAAGACCGTAATGATGTGATCGGCCATGGAGATGACCTCGGCTATATATTCGATGCAAATGATATTGAAGGAAACCCCTTACTAGATGTTAGAATAACCAACCCAGAAGAAATACAAGTTCGACAAAACTTTATTGACTTACTATTAAAGTTTGCGAGACCAGATAGTAACGATGAAAGTTCAATTTTTAAGAGAGTATTAATGGATGGGAAAGGTGTTCCCTATATAAAGATAGGTCATAAATTAGATTTACTAACTGACTTCAGATTCTGCGAATTAATACCATGGGGAATAAAATCAAATCCAATACAAACACGCACATGCCAAGCTCTTGCAAAATCGGTGACTGTGCCACAAAATATAGTTGGCAATGTTACTTCAGGATTGAATAGGCACTTTGGTGTAAGCGATAATTCTAGTTTAATAAATGAGCCAGGTAGGGTTCTTGATTTATTTGGTTAGATCATTTTAAAACATTTTTCGAATGTATTAAATTCAAAGTAAAAATATTAATGTTTAATAACTAAATGCAATAATAACATATGTAATTGCTAACATTCTGTAATCATTGTATAGCTATCCTCAATTTGTTCGGTTGTACGTTCTCGTTCGGAATGTGTTATGCGTTTAACTACTCTCCACATGGTTTAGAACTAATTTTAGTTCTTAAAAAAAAGTCAGATCAAAGTCAATTGAAAAATAATAATGCATTCAATTTAAAACTATACAAATTTAATAACATGAAATTTTAAATAAAATGGTGATAATTGTATAATTATATATTTTTTTTATTTATAATTTATATGTATATAAATATTATATATATACATGATTATACACATATATATATTATAGTAAAATGTATGAATCTGTATTGTATGATTTATATTTGCGTAACTTAATGAGCGGGACTTTTAAATATTTTGTTTACATGCATACTATTTTAACTACTGTATTGATGTAATTGTAATAAAATTAGAAGCAGTTTTTGTTTTTATGATAAAGTAGTGTTAATTTAATGTGTAAGAAAATATCCGCTGATTAAGGTAAATAACATGAATGACAAATAAGAAAATCACGTTGTTGCATTATTATTTTCGGTGTTATTCTCGTGGAAATTGGCTCCATTTACAATGAAAGATGTACCTAACCCGTAAAGGTGGCCACAGTATTTAGCGTTGTCAATGTTATCCTCGAAAAACATCTACAGAAATAAAAAATAAAAAAAAAATATAGAATTGGATGTTGATTGGTAAAAAAATATCTCGTTGGAAAAAGTTGACTAATTTGTATGATGAAGAATTGATGGAGGGGAGATGATATTGCCTTTTTTACATGCGGTTAGTAAGTTCAGAAAAATCAAAATCAAAAACAAAAAAATTCGTTTTGTTGCATTTAATAATTCCATATTAACGCTAGAATCCATTTAAATATGTGATACTATAATTGTAGTAAAAAAATAACAAGAGGTGAAAGTTTATAAAATTCAAAATTCACCTGTGATAACAATAAAATAAAGTTTAGAAAATCAACGATATGATAATTACGATTTTATATGACGTAAAAGGGAATAATAATGAGAACGAAGAAAGGAAATGATAGGCGTGATAATATTATTATGCTTCAAAAACAACTGAACTGAATTCGATTACATGGTTTAAGTATGGTGGGGTGAGTTCAATATTAAATTTTCTATCATTTGATGATAATTTTTGTACCTCACGCATTTTAAAGAATGCCATTCCTGTTAAAAGCGCATCGGACCCCGCTTGATGCTGTGGTCCTACACGGCGTAATTCCAATTGGTCAGCAACCTCTTGCAGACCGCCCTTTAAGTTCTTGCATGACTTCATTAGATACTTTATATCATAAATGTTTGGAAAATATATACGAAGAAGCTCGAAAAATTCACTCTCATCTGCAGGCAAATTCTGATCGGTTAGAAGTTTGAGCAAGTACCCAAAGTCATAGCCCGAATGAAAACATAGCCATTTAATGTTGTCCACTAAAACAATGCCAGATGACATAAGCAATTCGGCAAAGTCTAGTGGGTCGATACCATCTTCTTCGTGCTTCTTGAATTGGATGCCAGAGTTCTGCAAGAGGTCAATAGAATCTTGTGCATACATATCTTCTCTGGAAAATATATTATGTGTATTTTTTAATTGTACATTAATTAGTAAGGTCTTACGAAAGATTAAACTTAAAATTGAACTGCCATGTAGAATAACCCGGCGGTGTTTTACCCTCATCGTCCATAAATGTTAAGCCCAATTGAATGATGCGCAGCAAGTCTACATTGCATCTAAGTAGCTGATAATGGTAATCAGCTGTCGAACGAAATTCCCCTACTGGGCGCGCTACAACACCAGGGAACTCAGTATCCATAGCAACATAATGATATTTCTGGACAACTTTCCTTATTGTGCGGAACTCATCCTCAAGATTATGCTTCCATACGTCTCGAATTCCACACTCTTCATTGCTCGGTATATTCATTGACTGCGATGAGTGACCGCCGCCACCACTTATAGCTGAAGGCATTGCCTACAATAAACGTTATATGATATGAATAGTGTATAGCTACTTATTACAAATAAAATGTATAAACTTGAGAATGTGCGAATGTATTGCAATTGTTAAACACAATGTAAATTATATTTTACAGTTAGTCGCCGTTGTTATATGGAAATGTGGAATTTGATAAACTTGAACAGAATTATCGGGAGGTTTTGGACTGCCAATTTTGAAAATAATAATACAAAATATGAAAATCTTAAATAAAAAATATACTAGATAAAACAAATAACTTATAATTTGTTTGCATGTGATTTTTTAAAAGGAATTGTAGCAGCGGTGGGAAACAACAACAAATCAAGAATAATACAATTTACTTACATCAGTTGTTGAATTAGTGGTTACTTCACTGGCTTCAGCCACGGTGCTGTCAGCCGATGTATATTCAAAATTTCTTTACAGAAAACCAGGAAGCAATCAAGTGGATTATTCAACAAATAAATTGAAATACTTTTAATAAATTCCCAAAGAGGAACACAGTATGTTATTGTGGTATATGCTTTGAATTCTACTAATATGTATATGCTTGAAGAAATATTTTTTCCCAAATTCCCAGTTTGCGATTTGAATGCAGCTATTTTACTATCAATTCATTGGGCGTTTAAGTCCTGTTGTTGTGTCAAGAAATTGCAAAACGTAACACTTTAATAATGTTACGAAGGGAAGAGTTGTGAGAAATTGTTTTAGCATTCAAAAAGTAATGCAATACAAATTAGCTTTTTGTAATACTCACCCATTTCATAGTTGCGAGATATTCAGAAATAGACCGGTGTTACAATATAGTCTATTCCTAAGATTCTGGGTAAAATCGTCTTTAATGTACAAATTATAATATAAATCAAATATTTTGACTTGACGCCACAAAATTATTTCCGAAGTCCCGATGTGTTTTATTGGTTGGGATTTTGTGTTTGTGATTACGGCGAATTAATGTGTCAAAGTCATATGCAGTTTCAGTGATACCAAGTCTAACCATATTTGAAAACATATATATATTTCGCTTAGAATTTGATTTGTTCTAAATTTTAAGTAAGCATTTATATATGTTATTTCGTATATGAATTTTATCTAACAAGCCAGTATGAATACGAATAGAAGTAAGTTCATTATGAAGTCACAGATTAAATGTTATGATCAAATAAGTGCTCCCAAATTCGGGTAGAGAAGATACCACAGCTAATAAAATACATATCTATGTATATTATCATGTCCTTTTCCTACATGCTCATTCAATAATATACATACACATTTCTGCGCAAAATCTAAAATTTTTGTTTCGGTAATATTTCTTGACAATTCTTTTAAAATGGTTTGTGTTCCTCTAATCTATATAAAAATAGCGTGTAGAGGAGTAGGACAATTTTAAGTCACACACATCTATGCATATATGCATATATTTGGTGCAAATCATTTTGGAAAACATACACAGTCATTCATTATTAATAGTGGTTTCATGTATAAGTAAAACGAATTGACTTGTTTTAAAATTGTGTTAAAAGGAATTCAATTGTTTTTTTTTTGTTTTTGATATGAACACAAATAATATGTTGAAATGAATTTCCAATACGTACAAACATACACACATTAAATCGGGATAATGAAAGTGCCAAATTGGATCACTCTGGTGCAAGAACACTACATTTCTTCGCAGATATATCAATAGGTATTTTGTTCACGTCTGTGTTTATATAAGTCAAATGTACTAAAGAAAAAAAAACCATATGTTAAACATATTAAAACAAGGAAATAACTTAGTTTTATTATGCATTGAAATCCTTAATGTTGGTTCACATAGAGTCTACTATCCCAGGTCATGTCTAACTCTACACACACAACAAATACGTTACAAGATAAAATAAAATATTCTAAATGCAAACAATATGTTTATGTGTGCTTCAGTGTGTTGAATGAATATCCAGATAATATTGGAAACAAAAACTACTTATATCAGTTACCTAAAAGTTGTTTTTGTAATTATTGTCTACTTCCAGCTTATCGCAATTGTGTTAACAAATGGTCTTTCGATGAAATGAAGATTTAAAATACAATAATATTATAATAACAAAAAAAAATCAACATAAGGTTCAAAGATGTTAAGAAGTTGCGTTTGCTTGCGACGTGGTAAACGTCGTAGTTCAAGCTTTGAAGACTCGTCCTCATGCAGATCATCAGAGATAGAAAGAGGAAGTGAAGACGATAAAGTAAATTCCAATAGTAATTCCAATTTACTTAAAATGCTTCAGTCTAAGGGGTGGTACCGACAGTGGCGTAAGGCTGGACGAGGAATGAGTATGACAAAAATCGAAAGAAGTAAGTGGATATAATTACGTATTGTTTTGTAGGCATGTACTTAGTATATACATTTATAGTACATATGTGTTTTAATTTATACATATATTAAGTATATAGAATATTCATATGCATTATGTTATGCACCATCTTTATTACCCAACGATACATTCATTCAATTAACTGTGTTAGCCTCACGTATGCACTGACATGGTTTCATAGGGGTTGGAATACAAAAATGACTATATTGTTAAAAAAGTATTTACATATATAATTAGTTGACAGCAGGTTGTCATTGTCTTTGAATCGAACAACGGTAGCTAACTCAGGGAATACATTAATTTGCCAAGTCTCTTAGGGTGATAAAAAGGCTTGAAAATAGTTTAAGTATTATCACAATGGATTTACAGTGCAATATAATTACTAAGTTAAAAAGCAATTTGAATGCGATGGGTTGTTTGCCAATGAAACATGAAAAACCCACTACGATGAAAAGTATCAAAGCCTATTACCAGTTAAGGAATATTTAAAATATTTTGTTTTCTAGCTATGAAAGCGGCCTTGCTGATTCAGCGTTGGTACAGACGATATTTGGCACGTATGGAAGTTCGGCGTAGATACACATGGACAATATTTCAAAGCATTGAATATGCTGGAGAGCAGGACCAAGTTAAGGTAAATTATTATGAAGAAAAAACATTTAAAATTACTATTTTAACATTAAGTAACATAAACCTGGTTTGTCATTGTGTATGGATATCCAGAAGGTGTATGTATACTCACACTCGATATGAAAATATCGATTTTATTTATACATATACATATACGTGTGCGACTGTAAATTTCAATTCATACTTTTAAACTGATTAAACATTTTAGTAAAAGAAAAATATTAGCGAGGATTAAATAATATTAACTGATATGATTTATAGTTATACAATTTCTTCAATGCGTTACTCATACATATACCGGATGCATCAGGCAGAGTTATTGATTCGCAGCCAACTTCTAAAGCTTCATCCACAGGTAAGGTACTTTGAATATTCATAATAGTATGATCGATTTTTTTTTATTTTTACTAATTACAGAAAATCTCGATTCAAAGTATTCTGATGAATCCGATGACTACGAGGATGAAACAACTTCAGAAAGGACTTATCGTGGACCACATTTAAAGTTTCCTTTGGATAAAAAGGACATTAACGTTTTAATAGATCTTTTCCGAAAAAAGAAAGTATATAATAACACATCTATGTTGATTGTCATCTTACGATCTCCAAATTTAGTGTAATCGCTTGCATGCTAAATATGTAGCCGGCATCCTTAAAGAAGCTTCGGCACGGTTAAGACGTCTTCCAAATCTCAACCCTGCATCTACTGCTATATCCAAGCAAGTCACAATCTGTGGGGATTTACATGGGAAATTGGATGATTTATTAGTAGTTTTTCATAAGGTATGTAGATAAACATAACATGAGTAGGTAATATATATATAAAAAATAATAAAAATATGCCACAACATAGAATGGCTTGCCTTCGACCGAAAATCCATATATATTTAATGGAGATTTTGTTGATCGTGGTAAAAAGGGCTTGGAGGTGTTTCTTCTTTTGCTTTCATGTTTTCTTGTCTTCCCGGGCGGGGTATTTCTAAACAGAGGAAATCACGAAGATACTGTTATGAATGCTAGATATGGATTCATCAAAGAGGTACAACAAAAATACAAGGTATTTATCAAAACACGGCATGAACTTCTATCATTTTCATAAAAAAAAAAAAAAAACAATAATCACAAACTGGTATAGCGCAATTCAGAAAAGCTTTTAAAGCTTATTGAAGAAGTATACAGATGGCTTCCATTAGGCACCATTGTTAATAATAGAGTGCTTATAGTGCACGGTGGGATATCAGATACTACAAACCTAGATCTTATAAAAAGCTTAGATAGAGGGAAGGTAATCAAACTTTGAACTTTCGACAACAAGCAATTTGTTCAATTGATATCATTTCTTTAGTATGTATCAATTCTGCGACCACCGATTGCGGAAGGTGGACCTGGTTCCGGGGAGGGTGTTGACAAAGTTGAATGGAAACAGGTAAACAAATCAGTTTCATTGATGCGTTCGATTAAGTAATATGGTGTTCTATATATATATCCATACATACGTATATAAAAATTAAATTATTTGATTAATAGTCTTATGCATGACATTTTGAAGGTATTTGATATTATGTGGAGTGATCCTCAACATTTAAATGGTTGCGAGCCAAATAGCCTTCGTGGCGCAGGGACGTACTTCGGACCGGATATTACACACAATTTTCTTCAGAAATATAAATTATCATTCCTCGTTCGTTCTCATGAATGCAAACCTGATGGTCACGAATTGACTCATTCGGGAAAAGTAACTAAAATATTGCTTGATATTGTCAATAACTTAATCTTAAAAATATCTCGTAGGTAATAACTATTTTTTCGGCTTCCAATTATTATGCCATTGGGTCGAATAAAGGAGCATATCTTAAGCTTAATCCTCAGTTAGATACTCATTTTGTGCAATACACTGCGGCTGCTTCCAAAACCAGAAAAATGACTTTTAGACAAAGAATTGGACTAATTGAAAGTTCGGCTATGCAAGAGTTAGGAGCAAGGCTCCGGGATAAACGTGAAGAGTTGGAAAGAGAATTTCAAAAAAGGGATCCGAAAGGGACTGGTAATGTAATGTTTTGATATATATACACATTAATATGTACATACCTGCTTTTTACAGGCAAAATCAGCTTGTCAAAATGGTGTGATGCTATGGAAGAAGCAACACATTTGGGTCTACCGTGGAGATTACTCCGGGAAAAGCTTTCAACGCTCGACCTTAATGCATCTACTGATGTAGGACAATCGACTAGTGTATCTGAAATAAATTACAGAAACACCTTAGAACTTCTTGATACTGATATTATTGTAAGTTATTTAGCCAGTTTTATATACCTAATACATATCTATTTACTTCCATACATAGAAAACAGCTCAAGCAGGGAGTACTTCCGTGGCAGATTCTTTATATAAAAACAAAAGCAGTCTGGAGGCAATATTCAGAATTTTAGATAAAGATAACTCTGGTAAATATATCGCACAACAAATAACTTTTTTTTCAAATACTTTCCTTAAGGATACATTTCATTGGAAGAATTTGGAGAAGCTTGCGATTTACTTCAAAGACATTTACCTGGCACAGATACGCGAGATCAATTATTAGAAATGTGTAAAATGATGGATATTAATAAAGACGGATCTGTGGACTTGAATGAATTTCTGGAGGCATTTAGGTTGTGTGAACAAGCTCGACGCGGTGAAGTTCCTAGCACAATGAATTCACCAAATGGTACTAAACCATCTAATGGAGTTCTGATTGGCTCGAACGCTGAGAGTAAGTTGTTGTTATTTAATGAACATGAATCTATAAAAGCAAATAAATGTGTGCTAATTTTGATGTATATGTTATACTCATACTAGACGTAAGAACAGAAATTGGAAGAAAAAGCTGTGTCAAATATGAATCAGAGGATGATGGTGATATAGATCCATCTGATCACGACATGAAAATACTTGTTCAACATTCTAAAAAGAAATAAGCACTGCCTAAAATAGTTGACAACAATGACTACGTTAAATACTATATATTTACATTAATTTAGTCTTGATTTAAAATTTAAATTTACCTCTTAAAACCCATTCAAATAAATAGAAAGACTGCGGTATTGTTGGTACTTTTACGTTGCCTATCCGTCCGTTTGGGCATTGATTTTATGTAATATATTGTATTTATTCTATCAATCTTATTTATAGCAGCATTTTCTTGTTAGGATAATTATACGTCAATGCTTTAAAATGTAATTCAAGCTTTAAAACCATAAAGTTTAGTCCGTACCTGGTTATAGTGCTATAAATATCAACAAAAAAAGGGAACAAGTCATTTATTAGAAATATTTTATAGTTAGTCTATTTAATATACCTATAGTAAACATTAATTGTGCTAAATCAAAACCCAAAATGTATATTTATTTTTAAACTTTATGAAAAAGACTAACTGTGTCAAGTTCTATGTTTTGACAACACTTAATTGCTTCATAACTATTTGAATGTTAACAATATTTTGGAAAGAATAAACCTTGATATTGTAATTGAGTCACATCAATTATTTTGGTACAAATCTATCCATGCTATTATACCTCGTAGAAGTTAATTCGAAAATTTTATTTATTAAACTAATATTTATCTAATTAAATATCAACAAAAATATGTACTCTCTCTTACTAGATTTTGATTGTTACATTCCTTTTTATCGTGTTTTACTAAATATAAATATATAATTTATTACTTCGTTATTAGCTGTGTTTATATTTCGTTTGCATTTGTTTTCCCAACATGTGCATGTGCATGTGTGGGCAAATACCTAAGGTGTTTAGCAGTTAGCTATCCAGATGTATTTAAGGGTGAGTGGACTACACATTTTGGATAACTCTAATATACATATAATATGTGTATATATGTGTTTAATAAAATGTATCTAGACGTAAGTAAAATATTGGCAATTTTAAGGTCCAGTCGTGGTTGAACAAATATGGTAAGTATACATTCATTCAGTTTAATTAACCGCAGTTTCAACAATAAAAACTACCTTATCTACGACAAGCATTTGTTGGACACACCCCACACGAATGTGAAAGTCAAATTGAACCGATTGTCAGCCATTTTTATCCTCTTTTGTACAAAAACAACAATACGCGAAACAGCAAAGAAGTGTTTTTGTCAAATTGTTTGGAACCTATCTGTGAAATATAATTTATATGTAAAATGGTGATGTTGAAAGTACGATTTTTTTCTTAAGAATATGGTGAGTGCATCTCGCAAGGTGAATCCCTAATAAAATTGACGATAAAACTCTAGTATTAAACATCATCCTAAAATATGAAATTTTTGAGATAGAGAAATTTATGATTGCAAATGACAGCTGTGTGGCACGGTTGCACAAATTTACCGATGAATATACATAGGAATCTGTTGACAGTTGAATTATTTTAACCTAGCTGAACAACGAAAATTATTAGTTAATATTATAAACAAATACAGAAGTTGTTAATTCTACTCATTCTGTGTCAGCTCAATGGATATTAATCTTCTGCATATCATATTCAGTATCATATTAGCGCTACTTAATTGTATACGTTTCAGGCCATCTACAAAGATATGTCAAACCATTTGATTTCAAGCATTCAGAACCTGATTCCTAATGAACTGCGGGTGGAATGGTTCTTGCATTTAACTTTTAATACACATGTCCTAGATCATCGGAAAACGAATATAAATTAATGAAAAAATTATATAAATGTTAGTGATTTATAGATTTTGGAACATTTTTGGTGTATGTTAATATTTATCGATGATCACGCGAGTCCTATTTCTAAAGATTATTAAAGTATGTTTTGATTTCCTTACAATCATAAGTATAAAAATCTATGTTTATCATATATAATTTGGCAAGGTCAAGTCAAATGTATCTATTTTGTTATTGACAACATTGCAGGTCAAAATTTTCTTAGGGAGGTTGACGGATAAATTATTAATGCTTCTTTGTATTCACAACGAATTGTCCAAAAACGTAAGTTAAAGGTATTTAAATAAATAAATTAATGTAAAATAGCTCTTATAGAAGCAAACAGAATTTGGTGAAAAAGTTAGAATTGTCTTTTTAATATTTTCGGGCCGAAAACCTTTATACTATGGCTGAGAGAGAAATGCAGGCACACGACATGGTGCGTAGAAGGAACTGGTCGCGCGCCATAACATTATACGACCAGATACTTACACAAATATCAAACACTTCAACTGCCTTAACCAAGCCACAAAAAGATCGGGTAATAGCTTGTCTTCTAGGTCGTTGCGAATGTTTACTGGAACTAGCGAAGTATGAAAACTGTTTAACAGATGCCCGTAAAGTTCTTACTTTGCTTGCTGCTGACCAAAACGACTGTATAGCTAGTGTTTCTAGAACGCGTAGATGGTTAATCCATTCCCTTTGCAAGCTCAGGAAGTACACGGTAAGAATAACAGTACATTGTTAGTTGTTTCTCAGATAATAATATACAGAAAATTAAAGGAAGCTGAGCAAATCGCCAAGGAATGGATCAGTGAAATTTCAGGCCAGCCAAGTTTTGCGGACATATCTAAAACAATAGAGCGATATCGAACAATCATACAGATGGTAAGCGGGCAAAAGGCAAATCAAAAAATTCCATCATCACGACTAGACGATGAAATGTCCATGTTAGACACCAAGCTTGATCATTGGGCGACAAATAATTTGCCACTGGATAGATTTAGTAAGCTCCTTAGCAATAAAGGATTAAAGAAACGAGAAAATAATGGACATAATGGTTTGGCAAATAATAGCAATGGGAGTTGCAACAGTAACACTAGCATCAACAGTGGAAGTCTGTTAGCTTCAAGCGCCACAGTTGTACAGAAAACAGCAGAAATGTTAGATAATATTAAAATTGAGAATAGCGACGGAACTATCTCATGTTCATATTGCGCGATTACATGCAATAGCAAAAACGAATTGCGTCAACATTGCCAAACGGAAAATCATCAGAATGTTATTATGTCCGACCAAGGTAGGTATTTCCTTTTATTTAGCATCTTAAATATAATGCCATTTTATTATTGTTAGGTCGCGATTGGAAGTGGAGGCCGCCTCCCAGAGGTTTTACACTTGACACTTATACATTGTGTGAAAGCTTTTCCGAATCGCAAACATGTCACTACGGGAATCAATGCGTAGAAGCACATGGCTTAGATGAACTAAATGAGTGGAAAGAGAGGTTTGAGTATCGTAAAATGCGGTTGCAAAGAGCCTGTGAGAAAGAACTTTATGGAAAGAGCTACACAGAGGAAATACTTGAAAAATGGATTCAGGCCACAAGCCCTGATAGGATCATGCGAGAAAAGATTGATAATGTAGAAGACTTTTGCAACAATGAGCTTGTAACTAGCATAAGCTCTAAAACTTCTAAACGTGAATGGATTTTCTTGTTGAAGTCTGAAAAGCCCCTCAAAGCCGTTGCTCTCTTACAAGATGCACATCGCAATCATTTTGCTATAAAGTCTATTACATACCACGATGGCAAGTTAATTGAACTTAAATCAGATCAAGAATGGGTGTCCCCTATCCATAACGATAGAAATTTTCTGTTGAACGAAAGCACCACGATCAGCGATACTATGAGTCCTTCGGAACACAAAGTAGTAATCGAATTCAGTACAGACATATATGGTACCTTCCGCCAATCAGTCTGTTTTGATTTTTGCACAGAGCCACTGCTAGTCAAGCACCTGTGTGTTGACGTTGTTCCAGTTGGTGATGCCGAAAAGATCGAAGAAATAAAAAAAGATATAATAAATTCTTCTTCGACCCGTTGGGATATTGCTAATACGAATTTGGTGAGATTCGAAACAACCATAGGAACACATCTTAAGACTGAGGCTTTTTTGAACGACATAAAGCATGAAAAAGATTTACTTGAGCGATATCCATGTCCACGAGCTGCTACCTTCACACTTACTCAATCTACAATTGTTGAGCGACGTTTAACACAAAACAATTACCGTTCTCGCATCCATGAATTACTTTATGTGGAAGAAATTGCCAGATATGAACAGATAGCACGTTATAATTTGACCACGAAATTAAAAGTTACATCAAATTATATCTTAACACCAGCTGGAATGGCCACAAGTACTGCTAAATATTCGCTTTCGGGTGAACTTTTTGCTCTTATGACGTTAGGCAAGGATATTTCCGAAGATACGTCTGCGGGTCGTTTGATTCTCTCGAATTGTTCAAGTGTATATATTTCTGCTTTACAAATTAACACTGATAAAAAAGAAGAAATTAGACGTGATGTCTACGAAGCATTGATTGAAGACAAAGGCAAAAATATTATTTATCTCAAACTTTCTGCGAAATGTGTTGAAAATATGAAACTTAAAGCTGATACTGAAACAGAAGTCGACATACAATTTCAGCTAAATCGATTGCCGTATTGCGAATGGCATAATGCTGTTGATAAAATCACAGACTTTAAAATCATATTTCCTGATATAGAAATTGAGCCGAATATACCCTGGACACCGAAGAAGCAATGGTCCGAAACAACTGATCTTAGGCTAAATGCCAAACAAAGAGAAGCTGTAAATGCCATTACAACTTCTTTAGGGGTGAAGTTACCTCCAATCCTTCTCATTGGGCCTTTCGGAACTGGAAAAACGTATACACTAGCACAAGCTATTAAGCAATTACTTGTACAACCTGAAGCAAAAATATTAATTTGCACGCATTCCAATTCGGCAGCAGACCTATACATTAAAGAATACTTACATCCGTGGATAGAAAGTGGTATGGAGGAAGCAAAGCCTTTGAGAGTGTACTATCACAAGCGCTGGGTCGCAACCGTTAATAGTATCGTGCAGAAGGTAAGAGCATCTTTTGTACATTTATATAATATCTCTGCTAATTTTCTTTTTTTAGTATTGTATAACTGATGGATCTGGAAACTTTCGGCGGCCCACAGTGGAGGACATAATGAAACACCGAATTGTGGTTGTTACACTTAGTATATCAATGGAGTTATCATTATTAGGCCTGCCTAAAGGGTATTTCACTCATATATTTTTAGACGAAGCCGCTCAGGCAATGGAGTGTGAAGCCATTATGCCCCTCGCCTTGGCTAACGAAAATACTCGAATTGTATTGGCTGGAGATCACATGCAAATGAGTCCCGAATTATTTTCGAACTTTGCGAAGGAGCGCAAGCTTCATATATCTCTATTAGAGCGTTTATACGATCACTATCCATCAAATTATCCGTGCAAAATATTACTTTGCGAAAATTACCGAGCTCACGAAGCCATTATAAAGTTTACATCAGAGCTGTTTTATGAGCAGAAATTGATTGCTTCCGGGAAACAGCCACGTCACGATCGATTTTATCCTTTAACCTTCTTTACAACCAGAGGAGAAGATGTTCAGGATAAAAATTCAACAGCTTTCTACAATAACTCAGAAGTTTATGAAGTGGTAGAACGTGTTTCGGAATTACGAAAGAAGTGGCCCGGTTCTTGGGGGAAGATGAACGACGCAAGTATAGGTATTATGACACCGTACGCAGATCAAGTTTTCCGAATACGTTCGGAATTGCGAAAACGTCGTATGGGTGGAATATCTGTAGAAAGGGTTTTAAATGTACAAGGCAAACAATTTCGCGCAATTTTTTTGTCAACTGTTCGGACACGTCGTACCTGCTTACCTAACAATAACTTAGCAAATATGTCGGGTGGAGACGATGCTGATTATGGGTTTTTAAGTAACTCAAAACTGTTAAACACAGCTATTACGCGGGCACAAAGTTTGGTTGCTGTTGTAGGTGACCCAGTTGCATTGTGTTCTATTGGACGATGTAGAAAAGTATGGGAACGCTTCATTGAAATATGCAATGAAAACAAATCCCTATTCGGTATTAAGTGGTCATATCTCCGATCCCAATTAGACGGAGTTGAATTGAAGCGTAGTTACGTACTGAATCCATTGGCTCCTGAGTTTATTCCAAGAGCATTGCAGCCTGAAGCATATTTGCGAGACCAAACGGCGATGTACTTGGTTGGCACCAGTAACCCACCACCACATATTGCAGGGGCGCATCATCAATCAACCAGTCAATTACCATCCATGTTCGGGAACTTATGTGGTCCTTATGGTATATTGAATCAAGCTCAAATGGCACAGATTGCAAAGTCGGCACACCATACCCCATTTCACCATGGCAACATTCCTATGCGCCCAATAGGACCACCGCAACACAACCCTCACTATGGAATACAGCCGCCAAACCGACCATCTACCCATATAAATCAATCGCAGCAACAATTCCCTCCGTATATGATATGGCCTCAACAACAGCCACCACAACAACAATCAAATGTGCCTAATCAAATGTTGCGACCAAACTTCGCTGGTCAGCAACCTCCAATTCAGCCTCCACAATCTCAGAATCCTAATGCCAGTCTATGGGGCCCACCACCACAAAACAATCCATGGGGTGTTCTTCCGAAGTCTGGTGTTCCAAACCCAAATCATCGTCCCCCAAATCAGATGCCAAATCCAGTGGTACCACAACAACCTTCATCACATAATATGAACATTGCAGGTCAAATGCGTTCTCAATCTGGACTCAGTTCACTCCCGCAACATCAAATCCCATCTACGGGGCCATTAACAGCACCGAGTCAACCGCAGCCTCAAATTCGTGGACAAACATCTGAAATGAACTACATGAAAAAGACTTTATATCAGCCTCCAAACCCATCACCTGGATATAACAATCCTGCTAATCAAGGAGTACTATTAAACAATCGTCTAAGTAACTCATTTTCCAATGGTCCCATAAGCCCTGCAACGGGAGGTCCCGGTCTGGATCCTTTTTTTCGGCAAAATCAAAATTTGGGTATGAATTTGAATCATCCGAATAACATTATTGCAAGTAACAGCAGTGTCGGTCATAAAGAGAAAGACTTCCAATTTTTGAATAACGTTCACATACCTGTTAATATAGGAGGCTCAATGTTTCAAGCACCTGCCACTGTACAGAACCCCCAATCCCATCTACCAACTTTTCAAGAATACAGCAGCCTTTTACCGCCCAATATGAATATTTATGAAATGGCATTTGAGCCAAAAGAATCCCAGTACAAATGGTACCTAAAATTACTCGAGATACATGGTCAAGAATCTGCAAATAAATTTACTGAAATCTTGCGTCAAGCAATGGGAGTAATGCATAATGCAAAGCCTCCAAATTCTTCTACGCAGCCAACTAATCAGCAACAACTATCACAGATAACTCATCAACACGCTCAACATCCAACCTCGATGTCCAGGTTATCAAGTGGCTATGTGGGGCCACCCACAAATGTTTTAGCGCAAACTCGATGCGATACACCACCAGCTACAGGAGAACCTGCAATGAATTTCAACCAACAAATAGATATGGTGTTTAATTCACTTATGAATGGCAATGATATAAGTCAGCCAATGTTAAGAGAATTAATGGGCATGGTTAGCAATAACAGTGTACCACCTAATAATACGTTAGCCAGCAACATTGCAGGGGTTGGGATGATTGCAAAAGATTTTCCAATCAATTTGCAGCAAAAGAAAAATATTTCACCGCATTTTACGAACCAGCAGAATGTTATGTCAAGCGGTAATGGTAAGTTGACCAATTATATATCTACATTTTTGTTAATGTTCTTTTAGATTTCCTGTTAGGAAATGATCTCCCCACAACATCAACGCCACGCTTAGAATCTGTGCCACTATATCGGCGTCAGGTAGTGGGAAATGGAAATTCTAGTTATCACGGATCCAATTCTTCCTCTTCAACGGCACACTCCATTGCATCATCAACACCTGACAATCTACTTGAAAGTGGTATTGGTAGCAACAATCACCTGCATCCATCTGGGAACCTAATTGATACAATTTTCAACTCAGCCAATTCAAATGATTTATCGACTACAGCTGCATACCAAAACAACTCTTTTCAAAAGCTTTTCTATAACAACTTTCCAATGAAGCTAAATGATGTGGACAACAGAAGTGATCGTATCGGCACCCAGCAGTCGCATCATATTTCTATATTGCACCCACAACAACAAACGCAACACCCTCATGTCCAGATGCATAACCATGGGGAACCACGCAATACAACGTATGCAGCTGTTTTAAGTCAGGGCAATGTTCAAAATTCTCAACTTCATCTACATCATCCGCCGCAAGGGCAAGTTATAAGTGATGAGAAGGATCCATTTGCGGCAATAAGGGAGCTTGGTCAAAGTACTAATAATAGGTTTTATAATTACTTTCAATAGACATTTTTCAAACTAAAAACAAATGATTATCATCATTGATAGGATAACAATTAGATTTACTCAAAAATATATTAATGAGACGCCTTATGGTTGAAAATATTGAAGTGTAAAAAAATATTGTGAATATTTTTAACTAATAATGAAGTAGTTAACTTGCATTTCGCTTATTCTCAAATGAAAAAAACAGCAAAAAAATGAATACACCCTTTAAGAATATAGTTCATGAAAGGTGATTATCATAATTTGGCGTAAACATATTTTATGTACTTCAGATATAATGTATTACTTTAACATGATTTAATAAAAAACAATAGTATAAACACAAAATATTTATATTTGTAGTAGTTTAAATGTAAGCGAGCATCTCCTGTAAATGTTATACCTATGGCTATAATCATTTTTTTTTTGTTTTCATCTACAAAACGTACGCATATTGGTTAGACATTTCAGTTTTAGGCATTTTTTATTGAATGATTGGTTACTGCATAGATACATAAATGTATGTATTAACGCAAAAGAATTCACACCACAGCTTTTGAGTTTAATAATTGTAGAATAGTTTAGATGAGATTTTGTATGTATAGAGGTATTTTGAAATATAAATTAATCGCGCATAATTATTGTACATTGTGATGATTTCATTTAAACAAACACATGGCGGACTACTGAGTATTTTCAACTGAAAATAGCGGCACCAAAGTTTTGGTCAGACAGACCTAATTGTGATCAATCAAAACTAAAAATGCTTGTTGCAGTTCAGGTATTACAAATCAGAAATAGTAATAACTTGTACTTTTATTATTGTTGGTATACATTTTTCCATTCATTTTTAAAAATAAGTCGTGATTCCGCGTGTAAAAAAGAAAAACATTATTTATACAGGTATTTGTAGCGTTGTTATATCAGTTTTTAGCTCATCGTATAAATCTTTGTATTCTGAATTTTCGCGTACTAACAAGGCAACTGTGCCCCGTTTGACTCCCATTGCTGCTCCTAGATCGGTTCGACTTGGTGTATAAGCGTAAGGAATTCCCTTTTCTTCACATACTGCTGGTAAGTGGCACATTATGTCAATTGGAGTAACATCACCAGCAAATATGGCAATACTGGAAGCAAATAAAGTCATTAACATTTACATTTTTTGTACATACGCAATGTTAACTTACCCTGTTTCGCCTTTCCTTATTCTCGTTTGCACATCCTTTAGGCCATTTCGAACGTAAGTCTTATGTTTCATAGCTTTCTTTATGAGTTTATAACACTTCTTTGCTAATTTCTTTGACGCCATTGGTTGTGAAATTGCATTCACATATTTCAATTTATCTTCGTAAGTGTCTTCTTCCTTAATTGTATCGTTTTTCGATTCATTGGCATCAAGGGGTTCTGTTTTTACTTTGCCCATTTCAATTATTTTTCTTATATCTGAGAAGCACGTGTTACTGACTGTATTATAATATAAACTGAAACAGAAATCAGAAATCCAACTTCGGACTGAGTAACCCCTTTCCAATGGGCCCAGTGTGTGTGTATTCTTGTTCATTTCTCGCATACAGTCGCAAAGTTCGTCAATCCACCATGAAAATGGCGGAATATTACTGAGTATGACAATATGAATTTAAGACGACTTGGAATGCTTCCAGAGGTGGTGACTCAGATTCTTATAATAAAACGAAATTATATCAAATTACGATTCGATACTCTAGTGTCCAGCATGACTAGTAATATGCTAAACTATTTTTGCATGGAATTTTCTCATGAATTATAAGATGTTGAATTAATTGTATAATTAGTTGATTCCTATTTACATATATTATCATTCAATTAGAATAATTTACAACAATTATTTTGTCCTCCTTCCCGTTATAAATCGACTTCGTGAACGCTGACTTTACACCTTCCTATCGTGGTGAGATATATGTGTGCAAACAGTAAACACCAAAGAGAAAGTTTAGGTGCTGGGAACACCGAACAGGGCATCATTGGAACTTTTCCAGTGTAGCGCAAAAACAAAGAGCACAAGGAGGTTCACACACGCATTCCGAATCCGGAATATCGGAGCAGGACCCTATGATTTCCGCTAAGTTGAAGGGAGATGGAAGCGACACCGATAGACCAAATCGAAGTGGATTTTAACCACTCCAGTTTCATATCATATCGTCCCATTTATGACATTTTTTCCTCAGTTAAACATTATTCGTGAATAAAACGCGTTCAAAAAATAACCTTGTTTAATTCTTATGAAAGTATTACTGAATTGAAATCTCATGAAAATATTCCGATACCGGTATTTTCCTCCGCAGAAAGTGCGTGCCGAAGAGCATGGAGAGGCGTATGTGAACGAGCACCTTGAGTTGACAATTCAAAAGTAATCGAAAATTGATTGATGTTGTGCCTTTCCCATTATTTATTAAGCAAGGATTATTTATGTTGATGTATCGTAGAGGCAAAAACGAAGTTTGCAATAATGAAGGACTTGTTTCGTGTGTTTTTATGGAAGAATTATTTATTCTTGAAATTCAGCTGGATGTCATCATGTGTTATTAATTTAGCCTGCATTCTAATTGTTTTTACCTATCTAAGGCTCACACAGAATGTTGTAACCACACCCTCATTCATTTATGAAGGCAAAACGGCAGTAAGTGAATAAAATTGCTTAATTGTTATAAAATTAAATGTTCTTAACACTCATGTACTTTCTATTTGGTTGTAGGAAGAACTTAAAATGAATTTTCCTGGAAATGAAGGTTCAATATTGTACGCGCCATCGAATGAATTTCTTGACGGCTTGATAGAAAAAGTCCGGAGAGACTTATCAAAGCCAATAGAGGGTAAACGATTTTATTAAATATGTTTGTATATTTGATACACAGTAATTTTTTACTAGGGATTACACCATACAATAATACATCTGATATGATGCTTGCACTTGAACGGAGACAACAAGAAAACTGTTTTGCAATAAATTTCAAAGAATGGCCAACTTCTAATATTGAGGCACCATTGAGTTATTCAATTAGCTCTTCTACAACAAATGTATCACCAAAAGAGCGATTTCTTAATGATCATGATGCCAATAGACCAATTGGTAAGTAAATTGAAATAAAGCTGGAAACATGTAAACATCAAATATTTACGTTATGATTCAATTCTAAAGGTTCTTGTGTTACATACATTATTTATATAACATTATTCTGAATTTCAGATGATGATGAGTACATAAGAACAGGCTTTCTAACACTACAACATATAATCGATCTGAATTTTATAAAAATTCTTAGTCACACTGACGATGGGTTTGAAGTAAGTTCATTAGCAGAACAAAATCTGATGTGATATTGTAGCAATTTTTCAGATTAAAATATCTCCTTTACCAGACGCCGCTCTACAAACTGTTGATGGGCAGCGTATTAACGTATTCGGAACCTTATATGCTGTTTTGTTTAATGTTTTGCTTTTGACTATGACACTCATGCCACTTGTAGAGGAGAAACATGACGGAATTAAAGTAAATTAAACAAACTAATATATGTATTAGCGGGAGAAACTCATGCTCGAAAATTATTTTTTTAGGAATTCCTTTTGCTGGCTACACCTCATAATTTTCTTAACGGACTAACTTTTTTTTGGGTTAGGCTTTTGGCATACTTACCCTTTATCTGTGTATGCATTGTAATTGGTCAAACATACGGAGCACTGGGCCTGGTACATGTAATATATTTCCTCGTGATTTTCGTATTTTACTGTTGCGCTTCTATGTGCTATACCTTTTTGATATCTATTTGTTTTAATTCAGGTAAATTAAATTCTTTTTATCTCCTTTCTACTTCCTAAGAAATTTTCTTTGCAGTATTCTCAGCGAAAATTGGTGGATTTCTGCTACTAATAATTCCGTATGTGTTGCATATAGTTGGTGGCAAAATATCTGATGTTGCTACAATTTTATTCAGTACCACAACATTCTTGGAGTGCTTGGATATCTTTCAAGTTTTTACAAATAAACGTAAATATGCTAATTTTTTCTCCATACTTTTGTACGTAATTATTAAAAAAAACGTTGTTTCTATTTTAGATCGGACATTTTCAATTGATGATTTGTTTTTCAACATTACTCAAGCAAAACATAAAATTATCTCTGTACTGTTAATGTTTTTATTCCAAGTAATCATTTACACCGGCCTTTATAACTATTTGTCCAAAATCTTTCCAGGAAAGGGAGGTCTCAAACAGTCGGCTTTTTATTTTTTAAAAGTAATTACAACATATATATATATATATTACCTTAAATTTATTCACATACAAATTACAGCCTTCATTCTTTAAAAAGAAAGACTGCAACCAGTTAATAACAGCTGGAGGTGTACAAGATAATGCAATTATTGTTCAAAACTTAGTAAAAACATTTTCTACAAAAACCCGCGAAATAATAATTGCTGATAATTTGAGTATGGAAATCAAAGATCAAAGAATAACAGTTCTTTTAGGACACAATGGTGCAGGAAAAACAACACTTCTTAATATGATAATAGGTATTTAAAATAAAACACAGTTTTAGTCCCAATGACATCTTCTTATATTCAGGTTGTGTTCCTAAGGACGCCGGAAATATAAGCGTATGTAGTGAAAATAATGTTGCATCTTATAGACATCTAATTGGGTTCTGTCCACAACACAGTGTGTATATGCAATATATGACATGTTATGAACATTTACAATTTTTCGCAGAGGTTGGTTGAATTGTAGTTATCTTTATATATTATATACATAAATCAATTTTCGTATTTAATAGCTAAGAGGAAAATCTAAAGATGAAGCGTCCTCTATATCTTCAGAGCTGCTTTCACAATTAAAATTAGTTGAAAAGGCCAAAGAATATGGAAAACAGCTTTCAGGTGGCATGAAACGGCGACTATCACTTGGAATAGCGCTATCTGGAGAAACAAAGTAATCTCATTTAATTATACATATGTGCCATGTATATAATATGATTATTCTTAATATACGCTTATTAGGGTCGTTATCCTGGATGAGCCTTCTTCTGGCTTGGATATTGAATCCAGGCGGAAATTGTGGGATGTATTACTGGAGTTACGCAAATCTAAGGCTATTCTTATAACAACACACCATATGGAAGAAGCCGAAATCCTTGGTGATAACGTTTCAATTTTATCGAATGGTAAATTGTTACAAACTGGTTCACCATTGGAATTAAAGCGAGCATCTGGAACTGGCTACGTACTTAAGTTGAGAACTGATGATTGCTTTCACGAAGAAACCACTTTAAATATCATACAATCGAAAGTACCAACTGCTAGGATTATGGTAATTTGTTGATTTTTTTTTTTTTTTATTGAAGCCCAATAAGAGTAATTAACTGTTTTAGAACAATGTTCCACCAACTGTGCTCGTTAGTATGCCATACTTTTACAAAGATAAATACTCTGAAGTTTTGGAGAAATTAGAGGAAGATAAATGCACACTTGGAATAAATTCAATGTCGATTACAGATTCGTCGTTAGAAGATGTATTCTTGAAGTAATACCGGTTTTTTTACATTGACGTTAACAGTTAATATTCTATGACTTACAGTTGTCAAAGCACGGACGAAATCGATTCACCAAACAGGAGCTATGATGAAATTGTCAATATACGGTATCAAAAACTAGCTTCTGGTTCCATAAAATGGACTCGACAAATGCAGGCAATCTTTTATAAGAAATTCATTTTTATTAAAAGTCAATGGATTTATTCGTTCAGTATGGTAAGTGGTGTTATTTAAAACATTATACCGCATAATAATTGTTTATAGTTCTCTTTACCCTTTCTGTCTATTGCTCTTGCATTATATATTGTGAGTTCAATGACTTTAAGTCTTACCGACGATAGTCTTCAGTTAGACATTCAGCACTTACAAAAAGGGGAGATTTACTTAGGTACTGGAAATGAAATGTCTTTTATAAATGATATACTGAAGCGCGATATTGAAAAAAGTGGAATTGTTACAAAAACATTAATAAATAATTCAAATATTGAAAAAGGTATTCTATATAAAATATGATTATCGTGCTGAAGCTAACGCCCATGAACTTAAAGAACTACTTTCAATACAAGAGTCGAATGCCTACCACTTTTATGAACACGTTATAGGCGCCATTGTTATTGACGATATGGACCACTATAGAATACTATATTCTAACAATATAATTCACAGTTCAGTAATCTTGATGAACCTTGTGGACAAAGTTTTTCTCAAGCTAAAGCGTAATTCAAATGGTAGCGGTATTACGACCATTTTTCAGCCAATCCAAAGGTAAAACTGATCAGAATTGTTACGACCGCGAAATTTATGAAAATAACCATTCATTTCAGAGTCACAGATATTAATCCTGTTAGTCTGGAATATTTTGCCGCTATTGTTCCAATTGGTAATTATGTATATCATTGAAAAAAAAATTGTTACATATGTTATATAATATATCATTTGTTGCAGGTTTCTTTTTTTATATTCTCTATTATGTGTCTTTACCATACCTTGAATGCAAAAGCAATTTTAAAATGCTGCAGCCTATCCCTCAAAGATCTTATTGGATATCAACAGCAGTTTTTGATATGCTATTGCATGTCATAGTGTGCATTGCATGTTACATATTTCAATTGTTGGTGATGCCGACAAAACTATACAGCAGCCAATATCAGGGATTACTTCTCTTTACATATGTATTTTATGGATTTTCGTATTTGCCAATACTATACAGTATGGCAATTGGTTTTCGTTCATTATCAGCGTTATCAACATATTTGTTTTTTATGTTCGTCATATCATGTAAGAATAAATGAATTCAAATATGTTAATTTAAATATCCTAAACGTTCATTTTCAGCCATCATACCATTCATAACATCCGATAATGTCCAGTCAATGCAGAAGTTTGATACTACAATTTCAATCCTATCCATTCTCCCTGACTTTTCTCTAACCCATCAATTGCGAGTTATAAACCAATATTTTTTACATCAATCCCGACAAGATGTGATTCACAGGATATCACCAAATAATGTTATGCATCAGCAGAACTATCCCAGTCTTACCACATTTTTTGTATACAGCATATTTGTATTCGCTTTGGCCACAGTATGTTTTTGATTTGATTTAATCTTATATAATTGATTTTACAATTTTCTTCTTAGGTTTTCTTAATATATTTATGGGATAACTTAGAGAGAAGGCAACAAATAAAAAAATTTATATGTTGCAATTTCAAAAGAAATTTACTTTTGGGCCAACCTTTGGATATTTTGGATCAAGAAGAAGATGAATCACTTGTTCGAAATGAAAAAAGAAAAATCGAAGAAATATTTCAATGTAAATATATAAACATAGTCATAATTTAACAAAAACCATATCTGGAGTATACATGCATTCTAAAGGTAACACCGAAGATTCGTATCCGCTGTTGGTGCAGAATTTGCATAAATTCTACGGAGATACACATGCTGTTCGTGGCATAAATTTCGTTGTAAAGAAACAAGAATGTTTTGGTTTACTAGGCGTAAATGGGGCTGGAAAAACTTCAACTTTCCAAATGATTACAGCAAATTTGCCAGTTTCAGGGGGACAAATAATGATAGAAGGAGCCAGTATTCTTAAACATAAAAAATTGGTTTGTCTATTGCTTTATGAATGATTTTCCAATACTAATCGAATTTCTTCAGTATAAATATAGATTTGGATATTGTCCTCAAAAAGACTGTTTAAACAATTTTATGACTTCGTATCAAACTTTGAAGTTTATGGCTTTGTTGAGAAACATCGATCAGGAAGATTTGGATGGTGAAATTAAACACTGGCTTTATCAGATGGATTTATCGAAGTATGAACATGTTCAAACTCGATATTATTCAGGCGGAACAAAGCGAAAATTAAACGTCGCTATTGCTATGGTACACGCGTATTAAAAAAAAAAAGATTAATATTGATAACTATATGAAATTTGCGGTTTAGATCGGGAACCCATCCCTAATACTTTTAGACGAACCCACGACGGGCGTTGATCCAGTTTCTAGAAGATTTTTATGGAAATGTATTCAAGATTTTCAGCGGCATGGCAGAACTGTTGTACTTACGTCACATAGGTAAGTAAAAAAGGTCGTTTAATGTAAAATAAAAACTGTTTTATCGGGCTCGTCCGGGAATTGAACCCGGGACCTCTCGCACCCGAAGCGAGAATCATACCCCTAGACCAACGAGCCATATCCACTCTTGGTTCATTTCATATAATAGATACATACTTAAATTTCATTTCTATTTGATTGAATGTAATATTTTTTTTATAATCCAGCATGGATGAATGCGAACATCTCTGTAATAGATTGACTATCATGGCAAGTGGAAAACTACGATGTTTGGGCTATATTCCAGATTTAAAAGCCAAATATGGGACTGGTTTTACGATCAAAATCAAACTATTGAACCACTGTTCTAATAATAAAATAAATGTAGTAACAGCTACTCTTGAAAAAGAATTTATCTGTGAACTGCGCGAGCAACATGCTGTGAGTATACGCCTACATCAAGTGCCAACTATATTATTATAAATGTATTTTAATTCTTCAATAGGGAATGCTCACATATTTTATTAAAAACAAATCGATAGATTGGTCAGATGTTTTTAGAAGAACAGAACGTTTCATGATGTCCTGTCGTGATATAGTTGAAGACTATTCGGTAAATGAAACCACTCTAGAAGACATATTTCTCAAATTTGAAAGTAAATCTTCGAGAGTAACTGAGCAGGCTTGTTAAAGAGGTGAAACAAGTCCATATAATCATAACATTCATGCATCTAATAAATAACTTAAGTCATTATCCTGAAAAAAATGATACAATATCTTTTTTTAATAAACTTCTGATAAACTGGAAAACGTATTTTTATTGAATAGCAACGAACTATCTGTATGGATGGTAAGAGTATCCATCCGATATCAGGATGCATGAGAATTGTCGAATATGGTAAGTAAAATAAAGTAGGGGGCAGTAATGTAAATAAAGATATGATGTACAATTAAGTTTCGTCACATTTTGAGTTTGATGAAACCAATTCGAAAATGTACATACATATGTATGTATGTAAATAGATATATACCGACAGTAAGTGTACTTATTTTGAAGAAAACATTGCTGCAAATATGATTGTTCAATAATTAGAAAATTCACCTCCATTATTAATCTTCATATTTGTATACATATACATATATCCAAATTAAATATGATTAGAGGATATGTGTACAATCAAATATTAATTTAAGTTAAATTGTGAAAATAGGACAATATTTCCAATTGTCATCAGAAAACCTATTAAAATCGAAAAAACCACAAATATACTTTGATAAAACTCGTCAAAACTCAAGTAACGCGATAATGTTTGTAATTTAACCAGCGTTATCAACTGTGGTGTATAAGCGTGGAATGAGTAAAACCTACCACAAGGAGGAAATTTTCATCAAATACTTGTTATCTTCCGACCACTTTGCTATTTATAAGCACAATATGTGACAGAAAAGTAGAAGTCTAACAGCAATCTGCATTGACAGTTGACTTATATCGTGCTTTGGCTTGAACTAAAGTTTTCGCATTTGTATTAACTACATATTATAATTATCCTCAACGGAGTTCCGCTGTTTCTATAAATAGTTAGGCATAATAGAGTTTAAATAGTTCCGACTACTGAGATTTTTTAAGATCTAATTTTTTTAAATTGTAAGCGCAATGTCTGAAGTTCCGAAAGAACTGACGCTGTTGTTCGGGTAAGTGCATCTGTATATGTACCAGTTTTTAAAGCATGATTATTTCGTTCGTTCTGTATTTGTTTATTGATAAGATGTATTAATTAATGCTTTATTTAATTGAGAATAACTTAGGATTAAATGTGTATATGTAGGTATATTGCAAGTATGTTTTATAAACGGTCACGTATATACATATGTACATATACTGCTGCTTTTGTGCGTATATGCTTGACTTGTATGGCCATAAAATGTAGTCTGATAAAAATAAAATATATTCCAGTAAAATATCATTATCAAAGTATGTTTATCGCAAACCCTTCTATACTTGTTTGTCCTCAAAGGCAATCAAATCTAGCAACACATAGCAACACCGACTTATTGTATATTTCGAAATGTACCTCAGCAAGTACACAGATAGTACAAGATAGTATGTACAAATTGTTAATACGAAACCGTACATTGAAAAACCTGAGTAGAATTGTTAACGCTACGTGTACTGTAATTGTATATATGTATGTATGTACAATAATATTAAATAACCAATTATAATCCTTTCAGTGAAATTGATAAAAATAAAGATCATTACATTGATAATCTCAAAGAAGCGTGTGCTATAAAATCTGTATCAGCATGGCCTGAAACTCGACCAGATGTTCAGAGAATGGTAAGTATCCAAGCTGAAACCGTACGAACGGAATCCTATATAGATATGTACGTGTATGTTTTTATGATGCAGGTTGAATGGACTGCGGAGAAATTAAAAGATTTGGGTACAGATGTTAAACTTATTGATATTGGCAATCAATCACTTCACAATGGAGGCACAATACCATTGCCTAACGTTTTATTTGGTACCCTGGGAACGGTGAATTAATTTTATAATAACTCCCAATCGATATAATATTCGTATTTTGTATTCATAAAGGATCCAGCAAAAAAAACGGTAGTGGTGTATGGTCATTTGGATGTTCAACCAGCTTTAAAAGACGATGGCTGGAACACTGAACCTTTTGAACTAACTGAAGTTGATGGAAAGTTATTCGCTCGAGGATCAACAGATGACAAAGGGCCTGTGCTGTGCTGGATTCATGCCATTGAAGCCTACCAGAAACTTAATATTGATATTCCAGTAAATATTAAATTTGTGTTCGAGGGAATGGAAGAGAGTAGCAGCGAGGGGTTAGATAATTTGTTGATTGCACAGAAAGGTAATGCTATTGTATATAATTTTTGAGTTCATATATGAAATATAGAATTTCAGATGAATTCCTTGCAAATGTTGATTACGTTTGTATATCCGATAACTATTGGCTGGGAAAGAATCGCCCATGTTTAACATATGGCTTAAGGGGTATTGCATATTACAACATTGAAGTAGAGTGTGCAAGCAAAGACTTGCATAGCGGCGTTTTTGGTGGAACAGTGTTTGTTGAAGAATACTATCATTATTGGCATTTAAATTAATATATTTATTTTCTTAAATATTTAGCCATGAAGCCTTACCTGATTTAGTTTATCTATTAAATACGCTGATTGATAAGGACGGGAAAATTCTAATACGTGGCATAGAAAGAGATGTAAGTTTGAAAATGCCACCTGCAAGTATGATTTTATAATTGGTTTCCTTTTAAAATTAGGTTGCTCCACTCTTGCCCAATGAAGACGAGATATATAAAAACATTGATTACGATGTAAACGATTACAAGTATGTTTCCAGAAGAGAGATAAGATAGAGGATTATTTCCTATTATTTTCGTATTTTAGAAACGATATAGGTGCAACAAAATTACCACATAATGAAGACAAGATTCAGCTTCTTATGCATAGATGGCGTTTTCCTAGTTTGTCAATGCACGGAATAGAAGGAGCATTTTATGAACATGGTCAAAAAACAATTATTCCTGCAAAAGTCATCGGGAAATTTTCAATGCGATTGGTTCCAAACCAAGATCCAGACCATGTTACGAAATGTGTGACAGATTACTTGAATGAAAAATGGGCAGAACGTGGCTCTCCCAATAAGATGAAAGTAGAACTCGTTGGAGCTGGTAAACCGTGGACTGAAAATCCAAGCCATCCGCATTACGAGGCCGCAAAAAGAGCTGTAAAGCATGTGTTTAAAGTCGAACCAGATATGACTCGCGAAGGTGGATCTATTCCAGTAACACTAACCTTGCAGAAAGCTACAGGAAAAAACGTTATTTTGATACCAGTTGGTGCTTGTGATGACGGCGCGCATTCTCAAAACGAAAAAATTGACGTCCGAAATTACATAGAAGGGGTAAATCTAAATAAATTCATTGAAGTTTCATTATCTAATCTCGATTTTTACTAGACTAAACTCTTGGGTGCATATATTTATGAGATTGGATCTACCTAATAAATGCGTTGTAGAACTTCGTCATACCAAGTACACAGTACTTTCCACATAATTAATATATCCATCTTATTGTAACACATTTTTATATTGGTAAAACATCAAATAAAAACAAATATTTTGGGAAAATGAATGAATATTAATTTGTCCATGTGTCTCCGTATTTATTTCTTTGTCCTTGCTTCCCTGCTTGCCCCTGAGCGTCGAAATTATCGGTTATCTCTGGCACTCGCTTAATAACAGGTGCTCCTGAGGGAAGTGGGCTATAGGTGGGATTTTGCGTTTTTTTCGCATACTCCTCTCGGTTTTTCGTACGCAGTTCATCATATGTTACATTCTGCTTAGGTGATATCAGTGGAAGATCGGTTCCAAATTGCGGAGACGGATCTAAAAATTATATAATATAATTTTATTGTGAATACATTATTTTTCTCAAGCATACCATCCACAGTAGGTCTATAGGTGTCATCTAATCCTGATATTGATGGACGACTATCAGCATCCAATTCTAATGAGGTAGATTTATCGTACCTGGAGTAATCGTCTGTATACATATCGGCGTTATTTGGAGCAAATGCTGATAACGCCATCCCTGCGCCAATATTTTGATCAGGTGTCAGAACACTGTACAAGCCACCTTTTTGCTTTTGCCGAAGTACCTCTCCTAACTTTGAGTCTGGTAATCTCATGATTTTCTCTGCGCATTTCTGTTGGTAACTAAATTTACCGAGAAAATAACCAATAACTACGCTGACTACAACTTTAGGTACAGCACCATATTTTATATTTGGCTAGAAGAGAGGTATTTTGGATAGTGATACAATCAAAGCAACACGCTCAACTTTTTTTTTTGTTTACCCGAAAATAGCCTTGTTTTACTCCAAAATAAGCACCCAGTCCAAAAGCAGTTCCAAAAGGTAAGGACCTCTGAAAAAACGACTCTGTATTACATTCTCTTAAAACTCGCAGCTCCTCTGATGAAAATTGATAATTTGCCTGTGAAATACATGTACATATTCACATAACCTTAACTTTCAAAAATATTTATAACAAACTAGCGGATGTTGCGTTTGATTAGCTGTCTGTTCATGCTGGTGCGGTTGTAAGGCATTCATAGCTTCAGACTTCTATGTAACAGATAAAAATACGATATAATTAGTAAACTTATTCACGCCCGTATTTATTCTGAGTTGATCGGAATTCTGAAGTGACATTGACAATTTTTCGCCGACGTTAAATGTCAAACCCATATGAAAATGTTGTAACTGCATTACAGGGATGTTTGAAAGCACGGTCAAAGTACAATTACTGTACTTTAATATACCTATTTGAAAATAAATTTTCTTATTCGGAACGGAACCAGTGGCAATGAATTTGATTAATTTTCTTTCTTAAAACTGTTATTAACAATAAATATTGTGTATTAAAAACATACATTTACATTGATACATGCTTTAGGATATTTATAAATATAACACGTACAGACAATATGGATTCTAAGTATTCCTTCAAGTATCGATCATGCGTACTTTAATGAAATACTTTTGTTATCATCAGAAAATAAAGTTGAACCAATCATTTTGAACAAACGACATATGTATATTATAATAAACTATTATACGAAACAGAAGTAATTAAGATATAAATGTTAAATAGTTAACAATTTCAAGCAGTTGATAATCAAGCTTTTACGATATGCGTACGGAAGTATATTTTAACATCTTTTTTACTCAGTATCAACATTTCCAGAACTGGAACAGTTTAAATTAGTTAAAAATATTATTTATTGGATTACTAAACCAATAAGAACAATCTGTGCTTTAAGAAAATAGTGGAATGCTTGCATTTTTCAAGTTTTTACAAATATACTGTTTAAGCTGGCACCTGTATTACCTACAAGTACAATTTCCGGGACGGGGACAACACAAGTACCTCCACGTCTTCAGGAAACTGCTTTAGTAATTGTTCAACGCCACAATATAAACGACACATCGAACCGGAATGCCTCGCCAGTGAATTCCATCATAATCCCATCAACGTTATCATCAGCGTCTGCTATTTTGTCATCAACTGGTCGTAACAAACCTACAATCAGCGGAAATGCAAGTACAATTGCATCAACTGAAAGGGTCGCACACGGCTACACATCTACAACAGCTATGGTTAATCATCAAAACTTATTATATAGCAGCAGCATAACCTCACCGGTTTTGTCGCCAGGGAATGTAAAAACACACTGTGCACCGAATTTTCACAATGTTAAAACACTTAGTCCACTTCATTATTCATCAATATCCTGTCTAGCGACAACTTCTGCCTTTTCAACTATGACTTCACAAACGTGTGGTGGAAATCTAAATGATGCAAAGAGTGGAGTGGATGTTCAACGCCACTACATAAAAGGAATAGGATTTCGTAGAAGTTTTGATGAAAAACTTACATCGATAAGTGCTAGTATATTAAGCCAGTCACAGCATAGACAAACGTCGTCTATTTTTCCTTTCACATATCGCGATGATTTTTTAAAACAAATAGGATACCTGCCAACCACAAGAATATTTGCGGCCAGGGCGACGAGCATAGATGAGGAAAAGACTCAACAGGATTTTCTATCACTATCCCTGTCGCCACCATTAAATCGTCGTCGTGATATGCCTGCTCTTAGAGGACCATTCGTCAGCTTGTAAGTATTTTGTCAGAAAAATAAGAAAATATTGTTTAATTCCACGCAGGCCAGTGTATATTCGCATCTAAAGTTTTCTTATAGTTGTGTACATTGTCTATATTTCTGAACGAACGTATGATGAGTTCATAGTAAAAGATTTCACTCATCTTGAGCACATTTGTATTTCCTGTTTATATTTATATTTTTAAAATAAGCTTTATATTATATGTACATACATATATTGTTTTTTATGTCGACAGTTCTCCTGAGAGTATGTAAGCATTCGGTCCATCTGTAGTGATTTATTTTTTTTTTAAATTTTCTATTGACGTCTTATTGTGGAATTAAAATTTCTGTTGTAAAATAATAAAAAAAATGTTACTCCTTATGTAATTGCACATTACAGTTCTCTAAAATAAAGTGAAAAATATGCATTGTTCGAATGTTGACTGGAAAACTTATATTTTAAGTCAAGGAGATAGTATTTGCCTCACCAATGAAAGCAAACCGTATATAGATCATGATTTGACTCCGAATAAAGTTAATTATTTTCACAATTTCCTTAGCAGTATTGTTGAACGTTTTCTGCCATATATTGCTTATAAGTGCGGTAAATGGTTTAAATTAGCTGTACATTTTTGCTTAGATGTTATATTTTGGATAAATTTAGTTTTCGAATGGTTGAAAAGTGATTCATTGATAAATAGTTCGTTTAAGATTTGTATTATAATCTTAATTATTTCGTGGGCGAGAACAAAAATTGTGAGAAGCCATTCACTCGGATCTCCGGATCGATTTCAACAAAAAATACTATCGGTTACTAACTTTAAAAGTAATAACAATGCTCAGAATTGTAGTCAAAAAAAAGATGAGTTTGATGTTGACATATCTGCGACAAACATAACAAAACAGACTTTGGAATCAGAAGAAAATGCTAGGAAAAAGTGCAATACATACAATAAACGAAAATGTATATCTGCTGGTCCTATTCTTGTAACTTACATAAGAAAAAATCGCACGCAATCAAATGTTTGTGAAATAACACCTAAGATTGTTTGTTCGGAAATGTGGGTAACTTTTCTTTTATACCTCTTTATGCGTAATAGTTATAACAATATTAACTTATTTCTTATTTATTTGTGTGACTACAAGAATATACACATCATTTTTTCTGCTCAAATGTATATATGTATATTTGAGTGACCATTCACATTAATCTTACAGATCCGAACCCAGGGGAACCTTAACTGCTGCAGATGAAATTTTACAAGAATCTCCTGATAGCAGTCTCTATGGTTCAGACGAAGAGCAAGAAGATGCATCACAGTATTGTCGTGGAGGCTATCATCCAGTGGTTATTGGAGATGTTTTTGATAACCGATTCCGAGTGGTTAGGAAACTTGGTTGGGGTCACTTCTCTACAGTATGGCTTTGTCGCGACATCAAGTTAGTAAAAATGGATAGCAGGGTAATTTTAACAATAACTATAATAGTGGGTTTTGATTTCAGAGATGAAAAATATGTTGCCCTTAAAGTAGTTAAAAGTGCTCCACACTACATTGAGACTGCCGCTGATGAAATTCGATTACTTGAAGCAATTCGAGATGCAGATCCCTTAGATCCAAAAGGTGATCGCATTGTGCGGCTTCTAAATCATTTTACGGTACGCGGCGTAAATGGAGTGCACACCTGTCTGGTATTCGAGGCACTCGGTTGCAGTTTATACAAATTAATCGTCAAAAACAATTACCAAGGTTTGGTTATTTCACAAGTGAAAAATATTATACGGCAAGTACTCGAAGGATTGGATTACCTGCATACGAAATGTAGCATAATTCATACTGATATCAAGCCCGAGAATATACTCTTGGTTATTGATAACGCAGCCGCAATGAACCAACAAATTGATGACGAAATCAACAATTTAAGGATAAGAGGTTTAGAATTTCCTGATTCATATAGTAAGTCGCATTAAACAAAATAGGTTCAATATTTTAATAAAGCAATATTTCAAAATATAGTTAGCTCTATCGAAAAACAAACTAAATCGAAAACAAAATGGCACATTTCTGAAAATTCTCCCATATCTGAAGCATGTCACAAAAGTAAAGAGGACTCTTCTACACTAGATACATCCATGTTATCAACAATTTCAAAATATTCTTCATTGCTAGACGATGATCAAAGTGAGAGTTTATTAGTACCTGCATTGGGAGCAAATGCACAGATTAACCGGTATCGTACTGAAAAGAAAATAACAGTCAAGGTAAGGACTAAATATTATGTAATATGATCCGATACTACACAACATTTTGTCTCGGCACCCAATTTTTGCACCCCAGTCAGATGACAACATCCTACTTGAATCAAATGATTTTATAGATACAAAGGAGGTAAATTAAGATTAAAACTGGTTAACATGGTTTGAAATAAGTATAGATATGTACAAGTTGACTGACATCTTCAGCTAGAAATCTAGTTAATTCGGGTTTAATCCAATTAATTAAATCACTTTCAGTGTTTTTATAAAGTGTGTCCTTAAATATTCCTGTTCATGAAGTCCGGTCCTTTTTAATAGTACACATTTTGGGTTACACATGAATTATGGATATTAATTATAATTTCATTAATAAGGTCATTTTTGCATTTGCAAATAGTATATTATTTGTTTGATAACAAAATTATTGTAATGTAGGGACATTTTGCGTGTATTATTTTGTTCACAGGGAGATGCTACCTCTGAAAAGGATAAACAAAACAAAATAAATGCGATTCCGCAAACTCATTCGTTTACAAATGCTATTCAGACGTTGATTAACAATATCGATGTTCGTGTTAAAATCGCGGACTTGGGAAATGCTTGTTACGATGTAAGTGAAAATGTCAAGCATATCACAAAATAATACGTCGATTTTTTCTTAGTATCACCATTTCACGGAAGATATTCAAACACGACAATATCGTTCAATTGAAGTGCTGTTGGGTGCACCTTATAGTTTCAGTGCAGATATATGGAGTACAGCTTGTTTGGCATTCGAATTAGCTACTGGCGATTATCTATTTGATCCACACGCCGGAGAAAGTTATTCCAGAGATGAAGATCATCTTGCTCATATTATAGAGCTCTTAGGTGCAATTCCGTCTTCCATCATATTAAGGGGAAAACATGGGCTAAAATATTTCACAAGTTATGGTAACCATTTTACTCATTTTTAAAAATAAGTTTTGTTTTTAACTTGCATATTTTACTTTCACAGGAGGTTTGCGAAACATAACAAAACTGAAACCTTGGAGTTTACTTAATGTTTTAATTGAGAAATACGACTGGGAACCACATGACGCAAAATCCTTTTCAGATTTTTTATTGCCAATGCTTGAATATAACCCAATAATTCGAGCATCTGCATCGGAATGCTTAAAACATCCATGGTTAGAGGAATTTCTTTAAAAGTAACATTTTATTAGACAGTTCGAGTAACATAAGTTTTTTCAAGTTAGAAATTACATATACATTTGACTGAAAATTCACTAGTCTACATACATATGATATATAAATAAAAAAAATCAATCATCTAGGTTTTATCAAAATTTGAATTGAAATTAAAAGGTAATTAAGGTCGACATTTGCATTTTCAAATAACTGCATTCATATACGAACTTGTGTATAGATTTATATGTGCATATCCATCTTCAATTCATGTAGGTACAATCATAAACATACACATATGCATTGTTTATGATTGCGTCATACTAACCATACACATACATATGCTGAAATAATTAAAAAAAAAAAAGAAAAACAAACGTACAAATTCGAAGAAAATTTAAAACAAATATTGTGGTATAAAAAATACTTATATCAGGACTATTGTAGTTGCCACTCAATCTCATTCACAAAACTTCAAAATGAGAACATATGAATTTATAAATAAATATAAATCAAATATTTACAAATTGATAGTTGTTTTTGATCGAATGTACATTTCGTGCACGTAAGTAACATCGAAGGCGAATATTTGAAATATTTCTTTAGATAAAGGAAAAACAGCGCTGATGATTAAATATAAACGTTCAATGAATTGCATGCATTATACATAATTTCAAATAATTCATGACATTTTAATGTAGAAATATTTTTTTTGGAAAGAACCAAATGTGTATTTGCATTTTGATAATTACACACAAGCGAATAACGAAATTTGTATTTATATTATAATCAATATATACTTATAATACATTTTATATAATACTACAATTAGCCATTTATTACAACAGGGGCATAATTTTTTTGTTTTTCAAAATTATTTTATTGAATTGAAGTGAAGAAGTTTTGGAATTATATTTACTTAAAATATAAAATATTTGAACAGGGGATAAATTAATTTCTACACTATTTTTTTTTTTTAATTACTTTTGTGTATATACGAATGTAAAATAATTTGATATTTTTGAAATTAACATAAGCAGATTCGATGGATATGAAACTAACAGATGAGTGCGTAATAGCATTTATTTAACACATTTCAAAAAGCAGGCAAATAAAGATAGTTGCCTTTTTAAAAAAAGATAGCTTTTCCTCAATTTGTATGAACATAAACTAAGAACAAAACTTCGCGGGTAATAATAGCATATAAATATACATTTTATTTAACGAATTCAAATTCGGAATAAATTGGAGAGAAGGAAATGTTTAGATTTTGATCGTAGTTTATTAAAAATAAATTAAGTATGTTGTTAACGAGGGATCATTACATGCAAAGAAATATAAAATATGTTTGCCAACTCATCACTTTTAGAGTACGGTCTAGTTGAATACGCAATTTGAATCTCATATTCGAAGTTCACATTGTACAGGTAAACTTACACACAAAAGAATATAATGTAATATTTGCTTTACAGTTTTCTCTTAGGTATTATATGAATTAATCAAATTTTTCTTATACATACGATAAACGTATTTATGGATACCCATGTACAGAAGAGTTGCCCATAAAATCTGCTAATCTGCTTCAATAAATGATGAAAATTAATTAATACGGTTTCTGTTCAATATGTCCATCCAATTGCAAAATACGTTTTTTACCTTGCGTTGTTGGTAACTCGTTTATTAGATGTACTTTTTGTGTATTTATTATAAATTTGTTTTTGTTTTTTTTTTTAGGTTATGATGTTCAGTATTTTGCACTATACATTACAATGTTTTTAGTATTTTTGATTAAATATATCTAGAAAAAGAAGTATTGGAAATATATATTGTTTGTCTTCTCAAACAAATTTAGTAATATTCATATGAGCACATAAATTATTTTATTTATAATCCTTAGGGCTTGCTTTTAGTAATTAATACCGGGATGGTGGTAGGTTATTGAATTGAACGTATTAACAACAAAAGGTTTGAAAAAATAAAATTAATGAATACCTGGCGTATATGTAGGTTGTTCAGATTTATTAAGAGAAGTGTTTTCTGTAGCTCCTGCCGTAAATGGATTAGTAGGATTAGGCTGCTGTGATGGTGGTGGCGGCATTGCAAATACCGGCATACCCGCACCAGCTGCTTGTCCCGCAGTCGGTTGTGAGGTTACAGGAGCAGACCCCGGTGATATATGTAGATCTTCGAGGTCGTTTATGTCCTCCTGAAAATAAATGCATAAATAATATTTTAAAAATATTTTAATATTTATTGTATATCTTATGAATCTAGTACATATTATACATATTCATACAACTTTTACCTTTCATAATAAGAAATATGTCCATATCAATTATAGTTAAACCAAGCATTTAATATACTAGCGATTTTGGGATTTAAGGTGCAATGGCAGATTTTACAAAGCAAATTAATTTTAGTGATAAGATATGTCTTTAAATGTCTGACTTACCAATCTTCCTTGCATTTGTGGTCGTTGTTCTGGCTGACCTTCTCTACTAGAATTGCCACCGTCGCGCTAATGTTCGAATTATACAATAACAGTCGTTGAAATGATGATGGATATTGAAATAAAACAAAATAAAAAAGTTAAAAGAAACAAAAATAGGTTAAAAAGAGGACCATGTAAATGTATTAATTGGATGTTTGATGATTTTCGTGAAGAACTCAATTAGATGATGCATATTTCTACAAAGGAAAAGAGTACCAAACCAACTCCTTAAAAATAATTCTCTTGACTATATTAACAAACCTGTGACTTTTACAAGTATATGTACAGCTATTAGTACACATTTGGGTATACAATATACAATATACAATATCAAGCATTCTAAATTCTAAATATCAAGGCACAAAGATTAATAAAACGTATAAGGCCATATTATGAGTTTTATATGTAGGATGAATTGAATCTATGTATTATTAGCATAAATTGGCCGACTTATTTTATATTTTTTAATTGCCCTAAATTTACGAATTTCACGAATATTCGTTAGTTTTTAATAGGTTATTAATTGAGTCATTAGCTGAATTATTTTATTTATGGCTGCAATTTCTCTTAATCTATTCAAATACAAACAATGATGACTTACCTTACTTTTTTTAATAGTGTCAATCACAGCAGAAAGTACGACAAAACAATAGTTAAGGATTTCATGCAATTTCGTTAAAATTATTTATATACACTAATTTTCATGAATGAAAACTTCACAAAAATCATCAATACAAGTTAAGCTTGGCTCTGAAATTCAAGCTTTACTTGATCTATAAGTTACCGTTTGTTGTTTGTTTACTTACATTTAAGTGTTGATAATCGCCAGTAGCCTCATTTGCTGGTGGTTTGTATTTGCCACAACAGAAGTTGCAACAGAAGCAGCAAAAACAGCAGCAACAGCAACAACATCCGGACAATATAGCACAGCAAATTACTATAGCCTGCAGACAAAATATTAGTTTATTATTTAACATTTTCATATTTAGATGCTCATACTTTAACAGCTGGCGATGTAACAACGAAATATGCATTAACATTTTCCTCGCCAAATTGTTCAGCGATGTACAGTCCCAATGAACCGTAGTTATCGTAAATATTCCGCTTCGTCAAATCACTCAATATAGAATGAGCCCTATTGACTTCCTTAAACTAATGAAAAAAAAGAGAGACTGTAATGTTAAATATGAACTCAGCTACAAAAATATCACCTTATCTGCAGCATCAACATTGTTTGGATTTTTGTCTGGATGATACTTGAGTGCAAGCTTTCTGTAAGTTTTTTTTATTTCGTCAGCTGTAGCTGTCTTAGGAAGTCCCAATATCTCGTACAATGAATCACCAGAAGTGCTAAAAGCAATATATTTGCAGGGTTAATCAGAAATTATAAATCTGAACAGTCTTACAGTAAAATGAATAACTAAGCCATAATCTGTAAACTTGTAAATGTACTTGCTGGCGCACCCTTAGCATATACTAACGAAAATTGAAATTCCTATAAACCATGTTTTTTTCTTTGGTCTATCTTCTAAGATAAGAATTAAGCAACCATTTGATTAGTTTTTTTTTAAATATAATTCGATCGAAATCAATCAAACATGGGTTCTATATTTTGATACTTGTAAAATCATTTATTTTGAAAAATTGAATACTGCGAAGAACTGGAACTCGGCAAGTTCAATACATACAATTTGGTTGCTCTTAAGGAATCAAGAGCAGCTGTTTATCATAGGATCAAATTGTAGGGTTGGTTACACTTTCAGGAAAATCAATTAAAAATATCATAGTAAGCAAATGATTATAAAGAGTACTTACGACAGTTTTCTTTTGTCCATTATTGAAAATTATTTAATTGAATTCTAATCACGTTGAATAGTAACTACGCCTATCTTAGTTTCAATTTTCAAGACAAAATGTAAAATGCACTAAACTAGCGAAGTTTTTCTCAAGATATGGAAAATTAAATCCAAACTCAATATTTTAATATCAAATGTCAACGCCTATGTTTCTATTACTATGATGGCGCTGACAGCGTTTGAAGGAAAAGCACAACTAAAACCAGTGTCAGGGGGTTTTCCTTTAACTAGCCTATCTATAAACAGTTATTATATATGTAGGTGTTTTTCAAATTTCCTCCAAATTCAGATCTAATATTTATACATACGTGTACAGGATGTATTTCAATTTAGTTTCTGTTTTCAGTGTGTCTCGTATTTAGTTTGTTTACAAGACGAAGTAATTTAGGTTTATTAATCTTAAATATAAACCCTGGCAACCCTTAAACAGACGGCCATTATAGAGCGCATGCATTTGTCGAATTACTGTATAAATGACTGAAATATATGACTAGTTTTGCACTGACAGTAACTCATGTGGTTGGCAGAAATAAAGGAGCAAGGACGTATCCATCTTCTATCTCCCCTTGCCCATTGATTTCAACTGACAGCTGCCTTACCCGTCATTGTTGCTGCCTTTTTTTCCGGTGTTTGGCTTCGTATTGTTTACCTTGCGTTAATATGATCAGGTAATAAAACCATTTTTTTCGAGTACATCATTTGTTAATTCTGTTGTATGTGCCTAGAGTTTGTAATTCCAATATGGATTACAGAATAATGTTATCATGCCGGTTATTAATTCCAAACGGAGTCCATACATTCGTTACGTGTATACACCTTGCATGCATGCATATACGTTTCTAGTTTCAAATGAAATGCATTTTTAAAAAAACTATATTGACTAATCATTGTTATTTCTTATTAATAATACAATAGTTGAAATTTCTTTCCTGAAAGCGAATTCCTACTCTGGTGGAGAGAGAATAAAATTAAGCATAAACTTGACATGTAGAACAAGAACCCATTCTGCATTCCAGCAAACTTTTGAAGAGCAAATTTGAGAATGGGTTAATGGTTAAACTAGCAAATAAGCTATATTCAGTTTGCCATAAGCTTTTGTTCCAATCAAAAGCCCCATACGACCGCAGAAATAAAAACTGGGAAACGTGTTACCGATATCTATGTAAACAGAAGTATCTGATGAATCTTTAAATGTAGTACAATTTTTCAATGTTGGATGTAACAAACAGATCAAATATGTTAATATTGATAAATTAAGACGAGAGATTTGATCTTATTATCGTTAAAAAAACAGTAATATATGTATGTGAGAACCAAAACTTAGTTCCTCGGCACTTTTGGATACTAACAATGCATATGATGTGATTTGGATTTTTCTAATAACTAAAAGCAAAAGCATCGCCAAAACCGTGTCAATAGTGTAATTAAATAATAATCCTAATTAAGTACATATTTTTAAAATCTGTATATACCCGCTAATTTATGTATGTATTTTATCAAGAGTTAATAGATTGTGCTGGTGCTTAAAGGCTGAACATAAACTCGGAACTTTTCAGGTGTTGCATTATATTAAGAATGTAAGGAAATCCATGAGTAACCTTAACTTTTTTGTCTCAGAAAGAAATCAGAAAGAAACGAACCAGATCGTAGTGCGAAATTGCTATCATGAAAATTGTCAATATTGTTTGTAAAGTAATTCCTGGAGTAAAGTGGTTAAAAGAATATAATGGTCACTATGCGGTTTCCGACTTAATAGCCGGTCTTACAGTGGGTCTTACAGTTTTGCCACAAGGATTAGCATATGCTACTCTAGCCGGTTTAGAACCACAAGTTAGTAGTTGTAACTTCCTCGGTTCTAGATTCTAATTAATTTTTTTTCAATGGTTTCACAGTACGGTTTGTATTCGGCTTTTGTGGGGGGCGTCATATACGCTTTTTTAGGGGGATGTCGGCAAGTAACTATAGGTCCAACAGCTTTATTAGCACTTATGACAAGTAAGCACACTGGAATGGGATTAGGATCTGGTCCAACATATGCTGTTCTTCTATGTTTCGTGTCAGGCGTGATGGAGCTGGTTATGGCTATGTTAAATCTGGGTTTGCAATATATTATTTATAGTTTAATATTATTTTATGATTCATTTTTAAAGGTGCTCTCGTGGATTTAATATCTCTGCCAGTAACTGTTGGATTCACATCTGCTACTGCAGTTATAATAGGAGCCACACAACTTAAAGTACTAGTTTTTTTATTCGTATAAATCGTATAAAATTTTAAAATCAATCAATTTTTAGGGTCTGCTTGGCTTGAATGTAAAATCTGGCACAGGTTTTTTAAATACGATTAAGTCGGTATTTACGAATCTAGAACATATTCGCGTTGGTGACTTTTCATTGGGAATCATATCAATTATTTTTCTACTTTTAATGAGGGTAAGTCCGTTTTTTAAAATTCTTTTACCTTTTTAACTGTACAATAATTATTAAAATTGTGTTTTTAAGAAACTTAAAGATGTGAAGGTAACAGAGGCTGTACGTGGTTACAAGGCGATAAATGGCATATTCTGGCTTACATCCACTGCAAGAAATGCCTTAGTAGTACTTATTTCAAGTAGCATTGCCTTTAAGGCGTGTCAAAACGAAAACTGTATGTTTATTTTAACTGGAAAAGTTAAAAGTGGATTACCTGATTTTAATTTGCCTCAATTCTCAACAACTATTCGAAGTGAAAACCAAACAGAAGTTCACCAAGACCTAACAGAAATGGTATGTGATTTGCTTAAAGAATTACATTAAAACTCAAATGTGTTTTTTTAGTTGAATGAAATGGGATCGTCAATTATAATTTTACCAATTATTGCTGTCTTGGGGAATGTTGCTATTTCGAAAGCATTTGGAGGATCCAGTATAAGTCCTACAAGAGAACTAATCGCCTTATCAATGAGTAATATATGTGGATCCTTTTTCTCGTCAATGCCCGTTACTGGGTCTTTTTCACGAAGTGCGGTTAATCATGCTAGTGGTGTAAGATCACCAATTGGTGGTATTTACACTAGCATTCTGGTATTATTAGCCTTATCATTATTAGCTCCATATTTTAGTTACATTCCGAAAGCAGCCCTTAGTGCAGTGATCATTTCTGCTGTGATGTTTATGATTGAATTTGAGGTAAATATTTGTTTAGTATTTCACATCTATTTAATACATCAGATTAACTGAATCTTTAGGTCGTGAAGCCATTATGGCGATGTAGTCGACGGGAACTTCTTCCTGGTGCTATCACATTTATATTTAGTTTAGCATTTGGAGTTGAAATCGGCCTTTTGTTAGGAGTCGCGTCGGATATAGCTTTTATAGTTTATAGGGCAGCAAGACCATCCTTAAGTGTTTCAAAAGCGAAGGTATGTTAAATTAATTTCGCAATATAATATGTGCCAGTATTATAGTTATATACTTTTTTTTCTTTGTTTAGACATCTAACGGAATAGATTACATTTTAGTGCGTCCGAGTCATAGTTCAGTATATTTTCCTGCTATAGAGTGGTTACGAACTGCAATTTCAAAGGCAATTTCTTCTTTTGGTGTACATCCAGTTGTATTAGATTGCAGTAATATGTATGGTAATGATTTTTCTGGCGATATGCTTGTATACAAATATATCATTATTTTGATAAGACATTCACATAGATAAATCTTACCCAACATTGTAGACTTAGATTTCACGGCTGCAAGAGGGCTTGGATCAGTGTATAAGGACCTGTCTGATATAAAAGCACCATTTTATTTGCTTAATCCTTCGAAAGAAATTGTTTTGATTTTAAAAGAATCTACTGAAATAAATTTCACGGGTATTGACACTGTGGAGGAGCTAGAGTCTATGCTGGAGCAAAGTAAGTACGTAGTCTTTTCAGTACAGTGATTTTAATTTTATGGAAATTATTGTACACATTTTCGCTTTATCTATATAATACTATGTAATATATATGTATACATGTTTATATTTTTCAGTACCCAATTATGAGTATTATATACAAGTGGCGTTGCCGTTAATCGAAATAAATGGTGATCATAATAAATCAAATTAACAATTACTTAAAACGTCGGTCGAACTTTTTGAACCGGAACCACAATTTTGATTTATTTGTACACGCATTCTTTGTATAATTCTAGAAATTTATAAAAAAAAACCTTGTGGTGTAGATTCATTCATGCAATAAGTGAAATTCAATAAAACGTTTGCTATACCTAAATCAAGTAGTCTTCTTTATTAACTGTTAAATATTTCTTATTTAGGTCAAAGAAACAAAACTCAGTAGGATTTCTTTGAAATGAAGAGCGAAGCTGTGGGACAGAAGCTTGACAGTGTTTGAACCAGACAGACAAATCACCGGAACATCGCTAGAACATCTAAAATCGCTCCATATCCGGTTGCTTTTGCCTCGTTGAGGTAATGAGCTCCGGGCAACGTAATGAGGGTTCTGTATATTACCTCAAGTGAAGGGCAGGATATACAAATATTTTCAATCAAAAAGGCGGTAAATGGGCTGAGAGGTATTGTAATGTGTTGGCAAGGGAGGTGGTACACGCTGGGGGCAGTCTGAAGTTGAAATTAGAAAGCAGAAATATTGTTCACATTACTACCTACTTTATTTCGGGTCAAATCGAAGTAGATTCAAGATTGCCAGACGGCTTTTTCAATGTGTGTGTGATCTCTCTTGACCTCCCTTGTCAATGCGTTGAAAAGCCTTGTGACGAATTCAGCGCATGTATAGGCCGCCTAAAGAACGCCAGTTTCATTCCATATCGTCCCATTTATGTCGTATTTTCCTGGGCAGGCGTGTGTGAACGGGCAAAATGAATATATGTATGGAATTCCACACGGCGAGTGAATGCAACGAAAAAAAATACATAAATTGTGTAAATGTCATTTTGAGCGTAAAGGTAAAAAAGTTGGTAGCTTGGTTTTTCTTTATTATAATATTTTTTTATAATTATTTGCATTTTACCATGTTTGAAGGAAAAATATTCATAATATGCTTACTTTGCATTAATTATTGAAGTTATTTATTGAATAATAAGAAATAATTATGAATCAAATTAAAACCTTCCGCAGTTTGTTAAATGTTGGGGCTTTTTTAAATGACTCCCAAATTCAAGATATGTTGTAAGGCTGTTCTGTAATATCAATTGAACTGAACTTCGAAGAAAGTTATGTGAATAGTCATATCGTGCCATCACTTGCCTAATCAAAAGTAGTGTTCGAAATTTAACAATAATGGGATATGACCTACATAGATTTCAGGGTGAAGTGGACGAAGAACTAACATGTCCCATATGTTCTGGTGTCTTAGAGGAACCATTGCAGGTGAATATATTTTCAATATGGTCGAAGTATTTGCATTTTGATAAGAGATTTCAGGCTGCTATGTGTGAGCATGCATTTTGCAGAGTGTGTATAAATGAATGGTTGTCCCGTCAGCCCTCATGTCCAGTTGATAGAAACGCTTTAACTACAGCAAATCTCAGAGCAGTTCCACGTATTTTGAGAAACCTTTTATCGCGGTAGGGATAAATAATTTACCGTCATACAATAGTCCTTTGAGTGCTAATTGAATGTAGTTATTATCTTTATTTTCCGATTCCAGTCTTTCCATTACTTGCGATAATGCTGCTTATGGCTGCAATCTTGTCCTAAAATTAGACGCGCTGAATTCACATCTTGAAGAATGTGAGCACAATCCAAAAAGACCTCTGCCTTGTGAAAAGGGTTGCGGCTTTGTTATACCCAAGGACGAACTGAAAGATCATAACTGTGTTCGTGAATTACGTACATTGATTCACACTCAACAACAAAAGTTGACTGAATTTAAAACGGATATTACCGATCAAAATCTTACTATAAATGAATTAAAAAGAGAACTGCAGCTTTTTAAAGACTTTATGAGAGCTATGCGTGTTTCGAACCCTGCTATGCGCGCAATAGCTGATCAGATGGAACGTGATGAAGTCATACGCTGGAGCAGTACCTTAGCACGAGCAAGAGTAACACGTTGGGGAGGAATGATATCCACTCCAGATGATGCATTGCAGGTGTTATGGCAGTACTATACAAAACTAGTATGTTTGCTAAATTTACTATGTACTTTTTAGATGATGATAAAGAGGGCCTTGTCCGAGTCAGGATGCCCTCCACATATCCTAGATAATTTAATGGAAAACTGCCATGAGCGTAGATGGCCCAGAGGTTTAAGTTCTTTAGAAACAAGACAAAATAATAGACGAATATATGATAGCTACATCTGCCGACGAATTCCTGGTATGTAACTCTAATACATATTTGGACGGTATATTATTAAACTGTATTCATATTAGGTAAGCAAGCTGTTTTGGTACTCAGTTGTGACAACGCGCACATGTCCGAAGACGTGATGGTTGACCCGGGACTAGTTATGATATTTGCTCATGGAATAGAATAAAAATCCATATTGTCATAAGCACTTTGTATTTTTACGTTGATATAAGATTTTTAGTTAAAACGCTTTTTGTGTTACGATCTCAAAAGAATTTATTAACCAATCTATTTCAAGTATGTTTCATGTTTTCATCAATGGTGCAGATATGTATCGTATTACTTTCATTTATTTTTATTTAAATCTATATACAATTCATGTAAATTAATAAAATGAAAGGCAATATGTTTGTCTCAATATTTGTCTTATTACATTATTTGATATTTAGTTCTAGCCTTTATTTCTTTCCTTATGAGGAGTCTATTTTTTCAAATATCCCCTTCATTTTTATAACTTGGACATTTTGAAAAAAGGAAACATCGTTACTTTAAAGGAAATAATATTCGTTCCCTCAGTGAGTTTTTAGATTTTTGACACATCTCACAATCGATTTTGACAAATCACCCAAAACAATACGAAATCATGTGTCAAACTATTTTGCTGCAATATGTATGTTTTGGATAAGAGAAGATGAAATATGTACGTATGAACATACGATAATGCATATGTAAGTCATACGTATGATTGCATATATATCAGAAATATAAATATGAATGTGTAGATATGTACATATGTATGTAGATGATAGAAATATGTGACTTCATGTGCCAACTAAATTGTTATTTCAGAGTGTTGTTTATCATTCGTGGTTTCAGAGTTATGTCTCTGACGTCATTTATTAGTTTGTGTGATAAACCTACTTGGCCATGATTTAATTCAATAATCAAGTTGACTTTCTTTGAAAACCTTTGGTACTTCCCTCAAATAGAAAAAAAATTTAAATGCGAATTAACATGTTTTTTTTTCTTTGTTTACTTATTTTATCTTTAAAACGAGTTTTCCACAACCTGTTTTAATATTTTTTTCCTTGCATGTACATATGTATGCATGTACATAATAGTATGTATGTGTGTATGTTGATTTAGAATAAAATAATTTGATTTATAGATTATTGAATTGTGTTTCATATCTCAAACATACGCAACATTGTAAATTATATCCTTAAAATGAAGTAATTAAATGTGCACACACTTGTGCATAATTAAGATACCTTCTAATAATCAAATTTTAGCCTGCATTTAATTATACAAACATCTGTATGTATGTGGGAAAATAATTAACAGTGTCCAATATTTCAAACTTAATCTGAACTTTGCATTGTTTCATTTCAAGAAATTGAATTGTATTTTATTCATATGAACACACCCATATTTGCATCTACTATTTGTATATTTAATTGAGACCAATTTCATTTGATTTCTGAATGCGACATTAAAATTGGTTATTGGATAGAATATATATGTACATGCATATATATAATATAAGATCTTATAAAACATTTGTAATTAAAAGAGCCTGTTTTACTGATTATGATTATATACATTTTCGAAGAAAGATTTATGTAGTATAAACTTACCTTTTTTGCCAAATGTAAACCGGTTAAGAGCGACATTCAAATCTTCAGCAGGTTTCAAATGTGACGGGAAAAGAATGTGAACGATTTAAGTTTGACTTCGATGAGCTTAATCAGCAGTTGATTGTGAAACATAGTAGAGAAAAGAGCAGTCTCAATAGTAGTAAACTAAAATGAATTTGTTAAATATATTGTGTACTTTTATGTTATGCATTGTTATTGCAAATTGTCAAAAAATTGGCCACGGAGCGCCATCATCTATTTCGAAATGTAATTTGTTCTGCTAATATCTGTGGATTAATCTCTTATAACAAATAAATGAAAAGATAATTAATAATCAGTTAACTTGTTAGATAACGTTCAATATTAAGTCACTGTCAGATGATATAATGAATAATTCATATAATTAGTTTAAATCATCATCGATAAAAACTTATTTTTACTATTACTTAATTAAATTTTAACTGTTGCTTAGATGTCCTAATCGTAACTAAATATTACCCTGTTGTGTTTTACAGCACAAGATGGAGCCGCAGTTGATGAAGTTGTGGTGGAATCATCTTTATATATAAAGAAAAAACCTCAAATCAGACGTGTCCGTGATTTGAGCAGTTTAGTATCCTCTGGAACATCAAGATACAGGGTCAAGAGACAAAATAGAAGGCAACCCTTCGGTTCTTCACAGTCAGCGGCTAACGCAGCGGCTAATAGCAATTTCTTTGGCCCCAATGGTTTCGGTGCATCAGCCGCAAATGCTCAGGCACAAGGATTTCAGTCTCGCGGCCCAATTGGTGGGTTTGGGGCATCAGCAGCCAATACACAAACTCAAGGTTTTACAGCTGGTGCTGGTGGAATTCAGGGATCTGCTGGCCAAAGCGGATCCCAACATTATTCTTTACCAGGTGGTCAAAACATTGACGTTTCATATAGTGGTGGCTTTTCTGCAGGACCAGGAGGAGTTTCTGGGAGCAAATCAAATAGTGTAACTATCAGTTAAATTATTGTATAAATAAGAGGTTGCATTTAATTGTGAACGCAAAATAAAACTTGTTTGTACTTTCTTAAAATGTGAATTTTTATTTATTGTTATAACTTTATTATTCGGAATCACTTTCATTTCCGGATTGAAAATCGCCGACATTTATAGAAAATTGATATTCCTGCTCACAGCCCAGATAAGAATCACTCACTCAGAATCACACAGTGTACTCGAGTTTTCCAGGACTGGGGTCAACAAAATCTAACTTCTGCAAAGACAATCGACCCACCAACCTTCTTCGTTTCTAAGAAGAAAAAAATAAGTATTAAACCAAATAGTATAGCAAGGTAATTTATTTTTGTTACCTGAGGAAAGAAAGGTAAAAACAATTTTATAGATCTCGATGAAATATGTAAGCACAAATATAATGGCAGAAAAAAATTGATTTAGGAGATATCGAGGTTTTAATATTATTTTTTTTCTATGTAAGAATTACATGCGTACTCTTCTAGGGACTGATGCTTCAATTCTACAGACTACATCGATTAATTCACAAGTCATTAATACAAGTGAAATTAGCTCCAGGCGCCTGCCAGACAGTTGTTGACATACTCTTAGCGAGGCGACAAAGTCGCATGCGGAAAAAAAGGGTTAAAATTTCGTATTTTATTCTCTGAGATCTGATGTTCGGTAATGCGATCGATTCCTTGTACTGAAATTATTTGGAATGGATACCCATACCGCAGCTTTTTCCTTCTTTGGTTAAAAGACGCGCTACAAAAGTTCAAAAGGGGTGGACAAAAGCGTTTCAAAACTAAAAAGCACAGGAAAGTGTTGTAGCCAATGCACGCACCAAGTGGAAAGTGTTGCCATAGTCTTATCTGAAGTTCAGAATTCACTGTGAAACCGGAATCAAAAATTTGGACATGAAATATAAAATTAGCCAGTAAAGTTACTCAACAGGCTTTGAATTTAAATAAAAAAGTAAATAAGTACAAACTACAAATGCTGAAAATTAGTTAATAATTAAAATTAAACAACTTTTGTAAGCAAGAAATAAAAGTTCATCATCATTTTCTCCGTGTAAATTAGCCCTCCTATGGGCGTTAAACTGTCTGCATTTTCACTGAAAGCTTCGGCTTCATTTGGCCGAAGGCGAATGTTTTGCCGAAGGTGATATTTTTAGGCGATGGTGGCCGAACCCGAAGCCAAATGTTCGTCCGGACCAGAAATAATAGAGCAGGAGATATCCAACCAACACCAGTTGTTCCTAATGAAATTTGGGTAGTTGCGCGCCAAATTATAAAATCATTACCGTTACATTTACTGCAGGACTAGGAGGAATTTCTGGCAAACTTTCAAATGGTGTAACTTTCAGTTAAATTATTGTATAAATTGCATTTAATTGTGAGCGCAAAATAAAACTTTTTTCTACTTTCTTAAAATGTGAACTTGTATTTATTGTTATAACTTTATTATTCGGAATCACTTTCACTTCCGGATTGAAAATCGCCGACATTTATAGAAAATTGATATTCCTGGTCACAGCCCAGATAAGAATCACTCATATAGTACAAAGTGTACTCGTGTTTTCCAGGACTGGGGGCAACAAAATCTAACTTCACTTTGGCCTTCTGTTGCAAGGTCAATCGTTTTATTGACAACAATGAATTAGTCTTTGGATCTCCAATAAGGACCCACCAACCTTCTTCACGTTTCTACGAATAAAAAAATTATGTATTAATTAAACCATAACATAATATAAAGTAATTTATTTTTCTTACCTGAGGAAAGAAAGGTGCTATCACAGGACCTGTGACTTCGTCCTCTCGTTCTAGTTGAACAATTACATTCACAGCTGAACCAGAATGAATTCGTTCACTATCAACAATTTCAAAATTCATCTCAATGTTCGGATATCTATTACAGAACCGAGCGACATCAGCCATTTGACCATCGGAAAGTTGTAAAAGTTTTGTTCGGTCCTCATCTTCTAATTCCATGATGTCAAACACAGTTTCGATTTTCTTGTAATTGTCAAATATAAATAATATATTAATTCTAAATAATGTTATCTTAATATTAACTCACTTTTTCTATACATCTTTTAATAATTTCATTATTGAAATGTGGCAATTGCTTTAGATAAGAGTCCTTACTCCACATCGCTTGGGTCACCATTTGAGCCAGTTCCATCGCAGCGACAGCCGGTGATAACCAACCGTTTGAACTGAGTACATCAACGCAAGCTTGAATCAAACGAATTGCTTTTCCGAGAATTAATTCAGTATCACTTTGTAATTCTGGCCCCAATTGTAGACGTGAAAGATGTGCTTGTAAAAGCAAATTTGTTTTTATGTGAGGATCATTAAATCTAAATAAAATGTTGTCATCAATGTCAATTTAATATATGTACATACATATGTAGTATGTTAAAATCAACTTACTTGGGAGTAGATTCATTCGGTCCTGTTATTTTGTTGGGTAATCTCTGGGATAGCGTCTTTAAAATACCTTCCTCATGGTGACGAACTACTACATCTTCATATTCAGCCGCAGAAGAAATTATCTCCAACAGCCCACGAATTTTTGTTTTACTGTTTAGTGACAGACTGAAGAGCTCTAAGAATTTTTGTTTCGTTATTTGAATGTCTCATTGTATTATTATTTTTGTTTTATTTACCAATAGTTGTGTAGTTTATGTAATAATAAGCTGCTATCATTCCAAGATTGAGAGGTAAAGTGTCCATATCATCTTCAACACTAATACATTTGGATTGCTCTAAGTCAGCCAATGTATTTTCTACTAATTCTGAAAGGTGATCAGACAAATGCCTATGGGTGATACCTTGCAGATTGTAGTAATTGGGGTTTTGCGTTAAACGCCTGTAAAGAAACGTCCAGGTGAGGTAGTCTACGGCATCTTGTTTATTTTCGATCGTCTTTGTAACTACTTCAGCATTGAAGTGGTCATGTAAACGATGATCCAAGTGACTTTCAATCGGCAAAGGTTCATTTAGGAATTTTTTGAAGAAATCTTTCTTTGAGTTCTGACACATAAGTACGCACTTTGCATCAGCATCTTCAATTGGTCGGTTTGCTCTACCAACCATCTGCAAAACATCTGTGATTGGGTAATCTTCGTATGAATGATTTTTACCATTGTAAAATTGTGTGTCCATTATAATGACGAGATGAGCTGAAATACTCATTCCCCAACATAAATCACGAGTTACAACCGCTACTTGTACAGCACCTGAATCAAAAAGCTGCTCTACCAATCGATGATCAGAAGCGGTCAGACCTTCATGAATATACGCTACACCTTGTGATAGGGTTTCCTTTAAAGTTTTGTCCAGCATTCGATCCAAAAATGGTTTTATATCTTCCTCTTCAGCATGGAAAAATCTGTTTGATTGCACTTCAGAAGCGCAGTATGTCAAAATATCGACAGCTGTTAGACGTGCTTGCCTTCTTGATGACACGAATATAATTACAGGCTTATGTGGACTGTATTTTATAATGGCATTGTATACAGGCTTTGACATCGCCGCAATCCGGGTCGCATTATGTGTAATATTAAATCCTTGTATATGTAATTCCAGTGGAATTGGGCGAACACTTGGATGGAAATTAAAAGTAGCATTCGTATTGCATCCTAACCATTGAGCAATGTCACGCGCATCAGCCAACGAGGAAGACAGTGCTATAATCCGGATTTGCTTTTCAATTTGTGAAGAAATGTAACGCATCCGTGAACATACTATTTCCAAGACTGGACCTTCCTCTCCACCTACGAGTTCTAATTCATCCACAATGAATAACTGTATATTTTGTACATTTTTTCTTTGCTTCCAACGTCGAGACAAAACATCCCATTTGTCTGCAGTTGTGATGATTATCTGTCCTTTAGCTAAAAGTTTTAAATCAGTTCCTGTTTCTCCGGTCAGCTTAACAACCTTTATTGATAGTTGGTTACCAAATTTCGTGTGCCAGTCGTTAAAAACTAAATCTGCGAGTGCCTCTTTCGAAACCAAATACACACATCTACCGTCTGTATTTTGAATTAAAAGTCGCATTATGGCAAATTCAGCTATTGTCATCTTCCCAGATCCTGTTGGTGCACCAATGAAAACATTGTCGTCACTATTGTATATTGCGTTAAAAACTTGAGTTTGAATCGGGTTGAATTGTGGGTAACGCTCAGTGTAAAACAATTCGAAATTAGGGTTCCTCAATGCTGTTATTGGTAGTGGTTGCAAATCGAGTAGTTCCGTTGGTGGCATATTTTTTTCTGGTAATATTAAATGACGAAAAGAAACGGGCAATTGAGTTTCAGCGCCGATCCAACGATCAGCTACAATCCGTAGAAAGTATTGTGGAGGTAATGGTTCAAACACTGGCACAAAAAATTTAATAGAATGCTCATCACTAGCATACTTTTCTTTTAGCAAAAAGAATTCGTGATGCAAAATAACTTCCGAATCGACATCTTCAATCAGTATCCAGAAACCTTCTGACTGACCATGTACCTTTTCATCCCATTGAAAGTCTGGAGTTATTGTTAATTCCACGCGCAGTGTTGATCTTGTTATCGGTTGGATATGTGTAGAAAGTTCCAATTTAGGGAATTGATGCACAAATTTATGGATAGTTTTTCCTAATTTTGGCACACGAATCAGTTCTCCAATTTCATTGGGCTCAAGATCATATAATCTCTCCCACGGGAAGTTTTTCTTTTCCAATTTTTTAGCAATTTCTTCTGGCATTTTTTTGAATTGCCGTAATGGAGTCATTGACTGCCACATTCGTCGATCAATCATTTTGCAAAGAGTAAGTGATTTGTCTGAGAGTTGAGCCCAACCCCTGTACAGTACAATTTCAAAAATCGCCCGAAGCAGTCTAGATGCTGATTGAGTTATAAACACCATATCAGACATCAAGGCAAATCCTTCAAGTTTTAGCTGCGATATATAGGCCTGCAGAAGCACGTTCACTTTTGCGCTGTTTTCTTCCATTGATTCTTTAATAGGAATGGGAACGCGTTCCATTAACTTCTGAAGCTCCAATTTCTCTTCTTCACGCACTGCTATATGCTTAAATTCGGAAGATAGTGAAAAAACGCGAAAGAGCTCTATTTCACTTAAAGTTGGTTTTAATAATTGGTTATATGTCATAATTGTTTCATGTGTGCAGTAATAATGCGATGCTATACGGCCCAATTCTGTAACTTGAAAATTACCATTTTTTCGGTCATACTTGAGAAGACCACTGCGATCTAAGTGCAATGCGGCAGTGTGTATAAGGTCAGCTCTATGCAATTCTAGCAAAGGATCTTCTGCTACTTTTTCATGTGATATACCATACAAAATGGGATTCCGTAGCATTCTTATGTATAAATATGTATAGCCTAGCCAATTGACGGCATCTTTAACACTTTGTACTGTTCCAAGCACAATTTCTGCGTTGAGCATATCTGGCATTTTTGAGATAAACTGCGATTCGATCGGCAACTGTTGGTTTAAAAGAGATAAATAGAATTGAAGTTCGCTGTGATTGGTAATAAGTATTCCTTCTCCTTTTGTGTCATATTGTGGTCTACCAGCACGACCTAGCATTTGCAAGACATCTAGCGCACTAAGTTCTACCCATCTGCCTTTTTCAGGATTATACACTTGAGTACCTTTTATGATAACAGTATGTGCCGGTAAATTCACACCCCAAGCTAAGGTAGCTGTTGAGACTAAGACTTGAATATGCCTGTCTGCAAATAAATCTTCGACTAGTGTTCTGTCAACACGAGTCATCCCTGCATGATGAATTGCGAAGCCATATGGAAGAAGTTCTTTTAATTCTGTATTTTTTACTTGTTCTGCTTCGGTTCTAAGTACTTCCATGCTTGCCGAACCTTCCCTTAAAAAGCTTCCTAGAGTATCCTTTTCAAGACACATGTCTCTAACTGCCCGTGCTGTTTTACCAGTCTCTTTGCGGGAATGTACAAATACCAACACTTGGTTTCGACCGGCATGCTCCATTGTCTTCTCATATACGATTTCATTCATTACTTGAAATCGTTTCAAGGCTTTCTTTTCCGTAACTCCAATATATTGCTGTTCCAGAGCGACTGGCCGGAAACTATTGTCAAAGTAAAACAGCCCTTTGTCCGGTTTAACACGCAAGAATGTGGAGACATCTTGATAATTGGGTAAAGTGGCTGAAAGGCCCACAAGACGGACATCTTCCTGTGTAGTTTCTATATTTCGAATAGTTCTTGCAACAAGCGCTTCTAATACCGGCCCACGCTCATCATGTAATAAATGAATTTCATCTATTATTACTAAACGTACGAGAGTAGTGAATGTTTTTTCTCCCCCTTTCCGCGTTATGATGTCCCATTTTTCCGGAGTACAAACAATAACCTGTGTTGCTGCGATTTGCTCCCTTGTAAGCTGATGATCGCCTGTTAATTCTGAGACTGTCAAATTGTAGCATGCTAACCGTCTACTAAAACTTCCCACCATTTCTTGAACAAGGGATTTCATTGGAGCAACGTATATTATTTTAAAATCATCAGCATTTATAGTTCCATCGTCGTTTATGTGCTTTCCAATCTCTCTCATCATTGTTAGAAGTGCTACATTCGTTTTTCCCGCTCCTGTAGGTGCACATAAAAGTAAGTTTTCATCCGACTCTAAAGCGGCACGCCATAGTCTGCTCTGAATGCGATTAAGTGTTTTGAAACCTTCAAAGACGGGTTGAACATATTTAGGCAATCTTTCAATTGGTTGAAGCTCTTCCTTCTCATCAAAGGGTGCCGTTTTTAGCGCGGGAACATGAACTTCTTCATATCCCTTTCGTTGCTTTCTAAATGAACCGTCAGGTAATTGACAACGCTTATTTGCCATAAAATGAGAACCTTGTGTAAAAGTAAGTTCCTCTAATTCTAAAACTTGGCGTACACCAGCTACTTGATCCGTGACTTGATAACATTCCCCATCATTTTCCTCTTTTCGCTTGTTAGATCGCAAAGAATTACCATATTCATCCTCTTCACTTTTTCCTGTGTCCAGTTGCCTTAAGATTCGCGATAAAATGGTATCATTCTTCATTTTGTCTCTTATTTTTTGACGTTCTGCATCGGTTTGAGCGGAGGCTAGCATGGTACAGTATAGGATCATTTGCCGATTATTTTTAAGCTGCTTGATAAATTCAAAGCAGTCATAGCCCAAGAGCAATACTAATTGATTTTCACAGTCTCTATCATCTGAAGCATCCTTAAGAATTTTCAGTACATCGCCCGATTTACTTTGTGATACCATTGCATCGTTGTAATACTTACTGAGGCATCGTTGTAGCCAATAAGCATCTATATCGAGGGGATGTAGACTACGTTCTTTTTTAACACTGGTCGTTTCATCAGTAATGAGCTAAATTTAAGTTGTGGTTAAAAAATGTACAATCTATTATATGTTGAGACTTACATTTTCAGCATGTAACGTATGATCAACACGAGCCTCCTCCCCCTCTTCTTGGCCATCCTCGTCACGAATCTCTCCGTACATGTCTTCATCACTTTCCTCCTCTGATTCTTCAAATTGTACATTGATACCGTAGGTTTCGTCGATTTGTTCCTCATTGTTAATGATGTTATGTGTTGTCGCATCTGAACCAAAATCGGTTATCTTTTTTCCAAGATTCACCAGTAACGCAAATCTAATTCATAATTTATTATAACATTTTATAGTGTTTGCAGTTAATACTTAATAGTTTGCATAGTTGACTTACCGTTCATCTGCCACATTTCCCAGAAGACTATCAATTTCTCGCTTTCGTTCCCTGTCTTTAAGTTTATCATTTTTTAAAACTGCCAATATTTCGTCCGCTGCTCCACATAAAATATCACGTGGTTGATCCCCAAGAGCTTCTTGAATGAAACTAAGAAGTACCTCATATGTTTGGCGGGTTTCCTGCGTCTTTGGTCGATAAACAATCCCAACCATCTCATCGATTCCTTCGGATAACAAAGTGGCACCTTTCATGCGTTCAAAATCATATTGTGCTTCATCTCGTTTCTGCCGTCTAGAAAATTGTTTTTGTTTTAATATCGCATATAAAATGCTTGTGAAAATCATACTTAGCTTTTCGTTCCTCAGTTTTCTCCGGTTTTGTTCTTTGGTACCGGTCTCCCATGCGTGTACCGTCTAATTTCCCTACTAAGGAGACAACTTCTCCAGTGGCTTCATCACGTCGGGGTCGTTCAATAAGACGCACATCAGCTTGTAAGACAAGATTCGAGTTCTAAAAAAAAGTAAACGTTTACGAAGTTAGGTTACCTTTAGTTTGTAAATCGTTCGATATTTACCGCCTTGTATTCATATTGCAGCTGTCTTGCAGCAGCATCTGCCATTTTACACTGATATGAAGACACAAATAAATTTGTGTGTTAATCAAAAACCTTTTTTTATAATCCTTAGTGAACAATAATGGAATATTATCTTCCGTTTGTATATTATCCTCCGATCACTACTCTATCTCAGAAATAAACGCTGCTACATCACCAGAGATGAAGTATTAAAGAGATAGTCAACTTCTACCTCTCTTGCCCCTTGATTTCATCTGAAAGAGTTTTTTAGAAAATGTTCACAGACAGTGTTTGTGAATACGATTGATCAGGGAGCAACTGCAGGCTGCTCTAAAGCCTTAAGAAGTGTGCGTGAAAATAAAGTAGTATGCGTGCGTTTAGAGCAAAATTCGGGTGAAACGCGATTTGCAAGGGGTTTTCCACTGGAAAGACGACTATCTCGGTGTACATGATTTCTGTACATCGCCAAACTACGAGGAAACGTCAAACTACTTCAAAGTCAATGCATCATAATTTGTGTAACGTGAGTGTAAAGTAATGAAATAGTTGCTTATATAAGGGTGCGTGTTCTAATAAATTATATTCTTAAAAATTTTCATAACATACATTTGTTCTTTAAAAATTATTATATAATTTATATAATTTTAGTATGTTAGCTTGCAAATAAATTAAAAATAAAAAAGAATGAAAAAGGGTGCGTGGTAGTGATAACTTTTTCAAAATGAATTAAATATTTCCTACATTCTAATAGGGCTCCCGTGACAGTTGGAATATGAACTAGGAAAAAGCTGAAAAATCCTCTGTGGCAGTTGGAAGAAGAATGCGAATTTTTTTAGATCAAAATTTGGATGTCTTCGGATGCACTCCAGTCTTTGGATTTCGATAATACACATCTAAACACATAACCACATTTGTACACAGGTCGTAGGTACGCCTAGTTCGGCCGCTGTGCAGTTGGAAGATGAGCCATGAAAGAGCTCAGATATCCTTACTATTTTGGAGCCTTTTCATGGCTCATCTTCCAACTGCCACAACGGCGCAACTAGGCGTACCGACGATCTGTGTACACCTGTGGTTTTGTGTTTAGATGTGTACTATCGAAATACAAAGACTGGGGTGGATCTGACGACATCGAATTTTTCACCTAAAAAAATTGAGAGTGTATAGTGAGGATTTTGGAACCTTTTCATGGCTCATCTTCCAACTGGCACAGCGGCCAAACTAGGCTACCTACGACTCTTTTACACCTGTGAGTATGTTGTCTAGTGTCTATTAATCGAATCAAATGCATTTGGAGTGAATCCGACGACATCGAGATTTTCACCTGAAAAAGTAGACTGTGTATAGTAAGGCATTTTCAGCCTTATCCTAGCTCACCTTCCAACTGGCACAGCGGCCAAACTAGGCTACCTACAACTCTTGCACAACTGTGGGTATGTTGTATAGTGTCTATTAATCGAATCAAATGCATTTGGAGTGAATCCGACGACATCGAGATTTTCACCTGAAAAAGTAGACTGTGTATAGTAAGGCATTTTCAGCCTTATCCTAGCTCACCTTCCAACTGGCACAGCGGCCAAACTAGGCTACCTACGACTCTTGTACACCTGTGGGTATGTTGTCTAGTGTCTATTAATCGAATCAAATGCATTTGGAGTGAATCCGACGACATCGAGATTTTCACCTGAAAAAGTAGACAGTGTATATAAGGTATTTTCAGCCTAATCCTAGCTCACTTTCCAACTGGCACAGCGGCCAAACTAGGCTACCTACGACTCTTGTACACCTGTGGGTATATTGTCTAGTGTCTATTAATCGAATCAAATGCATCTGGAGTGAATCCGACGACATCGAGATTTCCACCTGAAAAAGTAGACAGTGTAGGGCATTTTCAGCCTAATCCTAGCTCACCTTCCAACTGGCACAGTGGCCAAACTAGGCTACCTACGACTCTTGTACACCTGTGTTGTCTAGTGTCTACTAATCGAATCAAATGCATCTGGAGTGAATCCGACGACATCGAGATTTTCACCTGAAAAAGTAGACAGTGTATAAAGGCATTTTCAGCCTAATCCTAGCTCACCTTCCAACTGGCACAGCGGCCAAACTAGGCTACCTACGACTCTTGTACACCTGTGGGTATGTTGTCTAGTGTCTATTAATCGAATCAAATGAATTGGGGGTGAATCCGACGACATCGAGATTTTCACCTGAAAAAGTAGACAGTGTATAGTAAGGCATTTTCAGCCTTATCCTAGCTCACCTTCCAACTGGCACAGCGGCCAAACTAGGCTACCTACGACTCTTGTACACCTGTGAGTATGTTGTCTAGTGTCTATTAATCGAATCAAATGCATTTGGAGTGAATCCGACGACATCGAGATTTTCACCTGAAAAAGTAGACTGTGTATAGTAAGGCATTTTCAGCCTTATCCTAGCTCACCTTCCAACTGGCACAGCGGCCAAACTAGGCTACCTACGACTCTTGTACACCTGTGGGTATGTTGTCTAGTGTCTATTAATCGAATCAAATGCATTTGGAGTGAATCCAACGACATCGAGATTTTCACCTGAAAAAGTAGACAGTGGCAAAAAGTAGTAAGGCATTTTCAGTCTTATCCTAGCTCACCTTCGAACTGGCACAGCGGCCAAACTATTCTACCTACGACACTTGTACACCTGTGGGTATGTTGTCTAGTGTCTATTAATCGAATCAAATGCATCTGGAGTGAATCCGACGACATCGAGATTTTCACCTGAACAAGTAGACAGTGTAAGGCATTTTCAGCCTAATCCTAGCTCACCTTCCAACTGGCACAGCGGCCAAACTAGGCTACCTACGACTCTTGTACACCTGTGGGTATGTTGTCTAGTGTCTATTAATCGAATCAAATGCATCTGGAGTGAATCCGACGACATCGAGATTTTCACCTGAAAAAGTAGACAGTGTATAGTAAGGCATTTTCAGCCTTATCCTAGCTCACCTTCCAACTGGCACAGCGGCCAAACTAGGCTACCTACGACTCTTGTACACCTGTGGGTATGTTGTCTAGTGTCTATTAATCGAATCAAATGCATTTGGAGTGAATCCGACGACATCGAGATTTTCACCTGAAAAAGTAGACAGTGTATAGTAAGGCATTTTCAGCCTTATCCTAGCTCACCTTCCAACTGGCACAGCGGCCAAACTAGGCTACCTACGACTCTTGTACACCTGTGGGTATTTTGTCTAGTGTCTATTAATCGAATCAAATGCATTTGGAGTGAATCCAACGACATCGAGATTTTCACCTGAAAAAGTAGACAGTGTATAGTAAGGCATTTTCAGTCTTATCCTAGCTCACCTTCGAACTGGCACAGCGGCCAAACTGGGCTACCTACGACTCTTGTACACTCTTGTACACCAAATGCATTTGGAGTGAATCCGACGACATCGAGATTTTCACCTGAAATAGTAGACAGTGTATAGTAAGGCATTTTCAGCCTTATCCTAGCTCACCTTTCAACTGGCACAGCGGCCAAACTAGGCTACCTACGACTCTTTTACACCTGTGGGTATGTTGTCTAGTGTCTATTAATCGAATTAAATGCATCTGGAGTGAATCCGACGACATCGAGATTTTCACCTGAAAAAGTAGACAGTGTAATGCATTTTCAGCCTTATCCTAGCTCACCTTCCAACTGGCACAGCGGCCAAACTAGGCTACCTACGACTCTTGTACACCTGTGGGTATGTTGTCTAGTGTCTATTAATCGAATCAAATGCATTTGGAGTGAATCCGACGACATCGAGATTTTCACCTGAAAAAGTAGACAGTGTAAGGCATTTTCGGCCTAATCCTAGCTCACCTTCCAACTGGCACAGTGGCCAAACTAGGCTACCTACGACTCTTGTACACCTGTGGGTATGTTGTCTAGTGTCTATTAATCGAATCAAATGCATTTGGAGTGAATCCGACGACATCGAGATTTTCACCTGAAAAAGTAGACAGTGTATATAGTAAGGCATTTTCAGCCTTATCCTAGCTCATCTTCCAACTGGCACAGCGGCCAAACTAGGCTACCTACGACTCTTGTACACCTGTGGGTATGTTGTCTAGTGTCTATTAATCGAATCAATTGCATCTGGAGTGAATCCGACGACATCGAGATTTTCACCTGAAAAAGTCGACAGTGTAAGCCATTTTCAGCCTTATCCTAGCTCACCTTACAACTGGCACAGCGGCCAAACTAGGCTACCTACGACTCTTGTACACCTGTGGGTATGTTGTCTAGTGTCTATTAATCGAATCAAATGCATCTGGAGTGAATCCGACGACATCGAGATTTTCACTTGAAAAGGTAGACAGTGTAAGGCATTTTCAGCCTAATCCTAGCTCACCTTCCAACTGGCACAGCGGCCAAACTAGGCTACCTACGACTCTTGTACACCTGTGGGTATGTTGTCTAGTGTCTATTAATCGAATCAAATGCAGTTGGAGTGAATCCGACGACATCGAGATTTTCACCTGAAAAAGTAGACAGTGTAAGGCATTTTCAGCCTTAGCTCACCTTCCAACTGGCACAGCGGCCAAACTAAACTACCTACGACTCTTGTACACCTGTGGGTATGTTGTCTAGTGTCTATTAATTGAATCGAATGCATCTGGAGTGAATCCGACGACATCGAGATTTTCACCTGAAAAAGTAGACAGTGTATAGTAAGGCATTTTCAGCCTTATCCTAGCTCACCTTCCAACTGGCACAGCGGCCAAACTAGGCTACCTACGACTCTTGTACACCTGTGGGTATGTTGTCTAGTGTCTATTAATCGAATCAAATGCATTTGGAGTGAATCCGACGACATCGAGATTTTCACCTGAAAAAGTAGACAGTGTATAGTAAGGCATTTTCAGCCTTATCCTAGCTCACCTTCCAACTGGCACAGCGGCCAAACTAGGCTACCTACGACTCTTGTACACCTGTGGGTATGTTGTCTAGTGTCTATTAATCGAATCAAATGCATCTGGAGTGAATCCGACGACATCGAGATTTTCACCTGAACAAGTAGACAGTGTAAGGCATTTTCAGCCTAATCCTAGCTCACCTTCCAACTGGCACAGCGGCCAAACTAGGCTACCTACGACTCTTGTACACCTGTGGGTATGTTGTCTAGTGTCTATGAATCGAATCAAATGCATTTGGAGTGAATCCGACGACATCGAGATTTTCACCTGAAAAAGTAGACCGTGTATAGTAAGGCATTTTCAGCCTTATCCTAGCTCACCTTCCAACTGGCACAGCGGCCAAACTAGGCTACCTACGACTCTTGTACACCTGTGGGTATGTTGTCTAGTGTCTATTAATCGAATCAAATGCATCTGGAGTGAATCCGACGACATCGAGATTTTCACCTGAAAAAGTAGACAGTGTATAGTAAGGCATTTTCAGCCTTATCCTAGCTCACCTTTCAACTGGCACAGCGGCCAAACTAGGCTACCTACGACTCTTTTACACCTGTGGGTATGTTGTCTAGTGTCTATTAATCGAATTAAATGCATCTGGAGTGAATCCGACGACATCGAGATTTTCACCTGAAAAAGTAGACAGTGTAATGCATTTTCAGCCTTATCCTAGCTCACCTTCCAACTGGCACAACGGCCAAACTAGGCTACCTACGACTCTTGTACACCTGTGGGTATGTTGTCTAGTGTCTATTAATCGAATCAAATGCATTTGGAGTGAATCCGACGACATCGAGATTTTCACCTGAAAAAGTAGACAGTGTAAGGCATTTTCGGCCTAATCCTAGCTCACCTTCCAACTGGCACAGTGGCCAAACTAGGCTACCTACGACTCTTGTACACCTGTGGGTATGTTGTCTAGTGTCTATTAATCGAATCAAATGCATTTGGAGTGAATCCGACGACATCGAGATTTTCACCTGAAAAAGTAGACAGTGTATAGTAAGGCATTTTCAGCCTTATCCTAGCTCACCTTCCAACTGGCACAGCGGCCAAACTAGGCTACCTACGACTCTTGTACACCTGTGGGTATGTTGTCTAGTGTCTATTAATCGAATCAAATGCATTTGGAGTAAATCCGACGACATCGAGATTTTCACCTGAAAAAGTAGACAGTGTATATAGTAAGGCATTTTCAGCCTTATCCTAGCTCATCTTCCAACTGGCACAGCGGCCAAACTAGGCTACCTACGACTCTTGTACACCTGTGGGTATGTTGTCTAGTGTCTATTAATCGAATCAATTGCATCTGGAGTGAATCCGACGACATCAAGATTTTCACCTGAAAAAGTCGACAGTGTAAGGCATTTTCAGCCTTATCCTAGCTCACCTTACAACTGGCACAGCGGCCAAACTAGGCTACCTACGACTCTTGTACACCTGTGGGTATGTTGTCTAGTGTCTATTAATCGAATCAAATGCATCTGGAGTGAATCCGACGACATCGAGATTTTCACTTGAAAAGGTAGACAGTGTAAGGCATTTTCAGCCTAATCCTAGCTCACCTTCCAACTGGCACAGCGGCCAAACTAGGCTACCTACGACTCTTGTACACCTGTGGGTATGTTGTCTAGTGTCTATTAATCGAATCAAATGCAGTTGGAGTGAATCCGACGACATCGAGATTTTCACCTGAAAAAGTAGACAGTGTAAGGCATTTTCAGCCTTAGCTCACCTTCCAACTGGCACAGCGGCCAAACTAGGCTACCTACGACTCTTGTACACCTGTGGGTATGTTGTCTAGTGTCTATTAATCGAATCGAATGCATCTGGAGTGAATCCGACGACATCGAGATTTTCACCTGAAAAAGTAGACAGTGTATAGTAAGGCATTTTCAGCCTTATCCTAGCTCACCTTCCAACTGGCACAGCGGCCAAACTATTCTACCTACGACTCTTGTACACCTGTGGGTATGTTGTCTAGTGTCTATTAATCGAATCAAATGCATCTGGAGTGAATCCGACGACATCGAGATTTTCACCTGAAAAAGTAGACAGTGTATAGTAAGGCATTTTCAGCCTTATCCTAGCTCACCTTCCAACTGGCACAGCGGCCAAACTAGGCTACCTACGACTCTTGTACACCTGTGGGTATGTTGTCTAGTGTCTATTAATCGAATCAAATGCATTTGGAGTGAATCCGACGACATCGAGATTTTCACCTGAAAAAGTAGACAGTGTATAGTAAGGCATTTTCAGCCTTATCCTAGCTCACCTTCCAACTGGCACAGCGGCCAAACTAGGCTACCTACGACTCTTGTACACCTGTGGGTATGTTATCTAGTGTCTATTAATCGGATCAAATGCATTTGGAGTGAATCCGACGACATCGAGATTTTCACCTGAAAAGTAGACAGTGTATATAGTAAGGCATTTTCAGCCTTATCCTAGCTCATCTTCCAACTGGCACAGCGGCCAAACTAGGCTACCTACGACTCTTGTACACCTGTGGGTATGTTGTCTAGTGTCTATTAATCGAATCAATTGCATCTGGAGTGAATCCGACGACATCGAGATTTTCACCTGAAAAAGTCGACAGTGTAAGGCATTTTCAGCCTAATCCTAGCTCACCTTCCAACTGGCACAGCGGCCAAACTAGGCTACCTACGACTCTTGTACACCTGTGGGTATGTTGTCTAGTGTCTATTAATCGAATCAAATGCAGTTGGAGTGAATCCGACGACATCGAGATTTTCACCTGAAAAAGTAGACAGTGTAAGGCATTTTCAGCCTTAGCTCACCTTCCAACTGGCACAGCGGCCAAACTAGGCTACCTACGACTCTTGTACACCTGTGGGTATGTTGTCTAGTGTCTATTAATCGAATCGAATGCATCTGGAGTGAATCCGACGACATCGAGATTTTCACCTGAAAAAGTAGACAGTGTATAGTAAGGCATTTTCAGCCTTATCCTAGCTCACCTTCCAACTGGCACATCGGCCAAACTATTCTACCTACGACTCTTGTACACCTGTGGGTATGTTGTCTAGTGTCTATTAATCGAATCAAATCCATTTGGAGTGAATCCGACGACATCGAGATTTTCACCTGAAAAAGTAGACAGTGTATAGTAAGGCATTTTCAGCCTTATCCTAGCTCACCTTCCAACTGGCACAGCGGCCAAACTAGGCTACCTACGACTCTTGTACACCTGTGGGTATGTTGTCTAGTGTCTATTAATCGAATCAAATGCATCTGGAGTGAATCCGACGACATCGAGATTTTCACCTGAAAAAGTAGACAGTGTATAGTAAGGCATTTTCAGCCTTATCCTAGCTCACCTTCCAACTGGCACAGCGACCAAATTAGGCGTACCTACGACTCTTGCACACCTGTGGGTATGTTGTCTAGTGTCTATTAATCGAATCAAATGCAGCTGGAGTGAATCCGACGACATCGAGATTTTCACCTGAAAAAGTAGACAATGTATAGTAAGGCATTTTCAGCCTTATCCTAGCTCACCTTCCAACTGGCACAGCGGCCGAACTAGGCTACCTACGACTCTTGTACACCTGTGGGTATGTTGTCTAGTGTCTATTAATCGAATCGAATGCATCTGGAGTGAATCCGACGACATCGAGATTTTCACCTGAAAAAGTAGACAGTGTATAGTAAGGCATTTTCAGCCTTATCCTAGCTCACCTTCCAACTGGCACAGCGGCCAAACTATTCTACCTACGACTCTTGTACACCTGTGGGTATGTTGTCTAGTGTCTATTAATCGAATCAAATGCATCTGGAGTGAATCCGACGACATCGAGATTTTCACCTGAAAAAGTAGACAGTGTATAGTAAGGCATTTTCAGCCTTATCCTAGCTCACCTTCCAACTGGCACAGCGGCCAAACTAGGCTACCTACGACTCTTGTACACCTGTGGGTATGTTGTCTAGTATCTATTAATCGAATCAAATGCATTTGGAGTGAATCCGACGACATCGAGATTTTCACCTGAAAAAGTAGACCGTGTATAGTAAGGCATTTTCAGCCTTATCCTAGCTCACCTTCCAACTGGCACAGCGGCCAAACTAGGCTACCTACGATTCTTGTAGACCTGTGGGTATGTTGTCTAGTGTCTATTAATCGAATCAAATGCATTTGGAGTGAATCCAACGACATCGAGATTTTCACCTGAAAAAGTAGACAGTGTATAGTAAGGCATTTTCAGTCTTATCCTAGCTCACCTTCGAACTGGCACAGCGGCCAAACTAGGCTACCTACGACTCTTGTACACTCTTGTACACCAAATGCATTTGGAGTGAATCCGACGACATCGAGATTTTCACCTGAAAAAGTAGACAGTGTATAGTAAGGCATTTTCAGCCTTATCCTAGCTCACCTTCCAACTGGCACAGCGGCCAAACTAGGCTACCTACGACTCTTGTACACCTGTGGGTATGTTGTCTAGTGTCTATTAATCGAATCAAATGCATCTGGAGTGAATCCGACGACATCGAGATTTTCACCTGAAAAAGTAGACAATGTATAGTAAGGCATTTTCAGCCTTATCCTAGCTCACCTTCCAACTGGCACAGCGGCCAAACTAGGCTACCTACGACTCTTGTACACCTGTGGGTATGTTGTCTAGTGTCTATTAATCGAATCGAATGCATCTGGAGTGAATCCGACGACATCGAGATTTTCACCTGAAAAAGTAGACAGTGTATAGTAAGGCATTTTCAGCCTTATCCTAGCTCACCTTCCAACTGGCACAGCGGCCAAACTAGGCTACCTACGACTCTTGTACACCTGTGGGTATGTTGTCTAGTGTCTATTAATCGAATCAAATGCATCTGCAGTGAATCCGACGACATCGAGATTTTCACCTGAAAAAGTAGACAGTGTATAGTAAGGCATTTTCAGCCTTATCCTAGCTCACCTTCCAACTGGCACAGCGGCCAAACTAGGCTACCTACGACTCTTGTACACCTGTGGGTATGTTGTCTAGTGTCTATTAATCGAATCAAATGCATTTGGAGTGAATCCAACGACATCGAGATTTTCACCTGAAAAAGTAGACAGTGTATAGTAAGGCATTTTCAGTCTTATCCTAGCTCACCTTCGAACTGGCACAGCGGCCAAACTAGGCTACCTACGACTCTTGTACACTCTTGTACACCAAATGCATTTGGAGTGAATCCGACGACATCGAGATTTTCACCTGAAAAAGTAGACAGTGTATAGTAAGGCATTTTCAGCCTTATCCTAGCTCACCTTCCAACTGGCACAGCGGCCAAACTATTCTACGTACGACTCTTGTACACCTGTGGGTATGTTGTCTAGTGTCTATTAATCGAATCAAATGCATCTGGAGTGAATCCGACGACATCGAGATTTTCACCTGAAAAAGTAGACAGTGTAAGGCATTTTCGGCCTAATCCTAGCTCACCTTCCAACTGGCACAGCGGCCAAACTAGGCTACCTACGACTCTTGTACACCTGTGGGTATGTTGTCTAGTGTCTATTAATCGAATCAAATGCATTTGGAGTGAATCCGACGACATCGAGATTTTCACCTGAAAAAGTAGACAGTGTATAGTAAGGCATTTTCAGCCTTATCCTAGCTCACCTTCCAACTGGCACAGCGGCCAAACTAGGCTACCTACGACTCTTGTACACCTGTGGGTATGTTGTCTAGTGTCTATTAATCGAATCAAATGCATTTGGAGTGAATCCGACGACATCGAGATTTTCACCTGAAAAGTAGACAGTGTATATAGTAAGGCATTTTCAGCCTTATCCTAGCTCATCTTCCAACTGGCACAGCGGCCAAACTAGGCTACCTACGACTCTTGTACACCTGTGGGTATGTTGTCTAGTGTCTATTAATCGAATCAATTGCATCTGGAGTGAATCCGACGACATCGAGATTTTCACCTGAAAAAGTCGACAGTGTAAGGCATTTTCAGCCTAATCCGAGCTCACCTTCCAACTGGCACAGTGGCCAAACTAGGCTACCTACGACTCTTGTACACCTGTGGGTATGTTGTCTAGTGTCTATTAATCGAATCAAATGCAGTTGGAGTGAATCCGACGACATCGAGATTTTCACCTGAAAAAGTAGACAGTGTAAGGCATTTTCAGCCTTAGCTCACCTTCCAACTGGCACAGCGGCCAAACTAGGCTACCTACGACTCTTGTACACCTGTGGGTATGTTGTCTAGTGTCTATTAATCGAATCGAATGCATCTGGAGTGAATCCGACGACATCGAGATTTTCACCTGAAAAAGTAGACAGTGTAAGGCATTTTCAGCCTTAGCTCACCTTCCAACTGGCACAGCGGCCAAACTAGGCTACCTACGATTCTTGTACACCTGTGGGTATGTTGTCTAGTGTCTATTAATCGAATCAAATGCATTTGGAGTAAATCCGACGACATCGAGATTTTCACCTGAAAAAGTAGACAGTGTATAGTAAGGCATTTTCAGCCTTATCCTAGCTCACCTTCCAACTGGCACAGCGGCCAAACTAGGCTACCTACGACTCTTGTACACCTGTGGGTATGTTGTCTAGTGTCTATTAATCGAATCAAATGCATTTGGAGTGAATCCGACGACATCGAGATTTTCACCTGAAAAAGTAGACAATGTATAGTAAGGCATTTTCAGCCTTATCCTAGCTCACTTTCCAACTGGCACAGCGGCCAAACTAGGCTACCTACTACTCTTGTACACCTGTGGGTATGTTGTCTAGTGTCTATTAATCGAATCGAATGCATCTGGAGTGAATCCGACGACATCGAGATTTTCACCTGAAAAAGTAGACAGTGTAAGGCATTTTCAGCCTTAGCTCACCTTCCAACTGGCACAGCGGCCAAACTAGGCTACCTACGACTCTTGTACACCTGTGGGTATGTTGTCTAGTGCCTATTAATCGAATCAAATGCATTTGGAGTGAATCCAACGACATCGAGATTTTCACCTGAAAAAGTAGACGGTGTATAGTAAGGCATTTTCAGCCTTATCCTAACTCACCTTCCAACTGGCACAGCGGCCAAACTAGGCTACCTACGACTCTTGTACACCTGTGGGTATGTTGTCTAGTGTCTATTAATCGAATCAAATGCATTTGGAGTGAATCCAACGACATCGAGATTTTCACCTGAAAAAGTAGACAGTGTATAGTAAGGCATTTTCAGCCTTATCCTAGCTCACCTTCCAACTGGCACAGCGGCCAAACTATTCTACCTACGACTCTTGTACACCTGTGGGTATGTTGTCTAGTGTCTATTAATCGAATCAAATCCATTTGGAGTGAATCCGACGACATCGAGATTTTCACCTGAAAAAGTAGACGGTGTATAGTAAGGCATTTTCAGCCTTATCCTAACTCACCTTCCAACTGGCACAGCGGCCAAACTAGGCTACCTACGACTCTTGTACACCTGTGGGTATGTTGTCTAGTGCCTATTAATCGAATCAAATGCATTTGGAGTGAATCCAACGACATCGAGATTTTCACCTGAAAAAGTAGACAGTGTATAGTAAGGCATTTTCAGCCTTATCCTAGCTCACCTTCCAACTGGCACAGCGGCCAAACTAGGCTACCTACGACTCTTGTACACCTGTGGGTATGTTGTCTAGTGTCTATTAATCGAATCAAATGCATTTGGAGTGAATCCAACGACATCGAGATTTTCACCTGAAAAAGTAGACAGTGTATAGTAAGGCATTTTCAGCCTTATCCTAACTCACCTTCCAACTGGCACAGCGGCCAAACTAGGCTACCTACGACTCTTGTACACCTGTGGGTATGTTGTCTAGTGTCTATTAATCGAATCAAATGCATTTGGAGTGAATCCGACGACATCGAGATTTTCACCTGAAAAGTAGACAGTGTATATAGTAAGGCATTTTCAGCCTTATCCTAGCTCACCTTCCAACTGGCACAGCGGCCAAACTAGGCTACCTACGACTCTTGTACACCTGTGGGTATGTTGTCTAGTGTCTATTAATCGAATCAAATGCATTTGGAGTGAATCCGACGACATCGAGATTTTCACCTGAAAAAGTAGACAGTGTATAGTAAGGCATTTTCAGCCTTATCCTAGCTCACCTTCCAACTGGCACAGCGGCCAAACTAGGCTACCTACGACTCTTGTACACCTGTGGGTATGTTGTCTAGTGTCTATTAATCGAATCAAATGCATTTGGAGTGAATCCAACGACATCGAGATTTTCACCTGAAAAAGTAGACAGTGTATAGTAAGGCATTTTCAGCCTTATCCTAACTCACCTTCCAACTGGCACAGCGGCCAAACTAGGCTACCTACGACTCTTGTACACCTGTGGGTATGTTGTCTAGTGTCTATTAATCGAATCAATTGCATCTGGAGTGAATCCGACGACATCGAGATTTTCACCTGAAAAAGTCGACAGTGTAAGGCATTTTCAGCCTAATCAGAGCTCACCTTCCAACTGGCACAGCGGCCAAACTAGGCTACCTACGACTCTTGTACACCTGTGGGTATGTTGTCTAGTGTCTATTAATCGAATCAAATGCATTTGGAGTGAATCCGACGACATCGAGATTTTCACCTGAAAAAGTAGACAGTGTATAGTAAGGCATTTTCAGCCTTATCCTAGCTCACCTTCCAACTGGCACAGCGGCCAAACTAGGCTACCTACGACTCTTGTACACCTGTGGGTATGTTGTCTAGTGTCTATTAATCGAATCAAATGCATTTGGAGTGAATCCGACGACATCGAGATTTTCACCTGAAAAGTAGACAGTGTATATAGTAAGGCATTTTCAGCCTTATCCTAGCTCATCTTCCAACTGGCACAGCGGCCAAACTAGGCTACCTACGACTCTTGTACACCTGTGGGTATGTTGTCTAGTGTCTATTAATCGAATCAATTGCATCTGGAGTGAATCCGACGACATCGAGATTTTCACCTGAAAAAGTCGACAGTGTAAGGCATTTTCAGCCTAATCCGAGCTCACCTTCCAACTGGCACAGCGGCCAAACTAGGCTACCTACGACTCTTGTACACCTGTGGGTATGTTGTCTAGTGTCTATTAATCGAATCAAATGCAGTTGGAGTGAATCCGACGACATCGAGATTTTCACCTGAAAAAGTAGACAGTGTAAGGCATTTTCAGCCTTAGCTCACCTTCCAACTGGCACAGCGGCCAAACTAGGCTACCTACGACTCTTGTACACCTGTGGGTATGTTGTCTAGTGTCTATTAATCGAATCGAATGCATCTGGAGTGAATCCGACGACATCGAGATTTTCACCTGAAAAAGTAGACAGTGTAAGGCATTTTCAGCCTTAGCTCACCTTCCAACTGGCACAGCGGCCAAACTAGGCTACCTACGATTCTTGTACACCTGTGGGTATGTTGTCTAGTGTCTATTAATCGAATCAAATGCATTTGGAGTAAATCCGACAACATCGAGATTTTCACCTGAAAAAGTAGACAGTGTATAGTAAGGCATTTTCAGCCTTATCCTAGCTCACCTTCCAACTGGCACAGCGGCCAAACTAGGCTACCTACGACTCTTGTACACCTGTGGGTATGTTGTCTAGTGTCTATTAATCGAATCAAATGCATCTGGAGTGAATCCGACGACATCGAGATTTTCACCTGAAAAAGTAGACAATGTATGGTAAGGCATTTTCAGCCTTATCCTAGCTCACTTTCCAACTGGCACAGCGGCCAAACTAGGCTACCTACGACTCTTGTACACCTGTGGGTATGTTGTCTAGTGTCTATTAATCGAATCAATTGCATCTGGAGTGAATCCGACGACATCGAGATTTTCACCTGAAAAAGTCGACAGTGTAAGGCATTTTCAGCCTAATCAGAGCTCACCTTCCAACTGGCACAGCGGCCAAACTAGGCTACCTACGACTCTTGTACACCTGTGGGTATGTTGTCTAGTGTCTATTAATCGAATCAAATGCATTTGGAGTGAATCCGACGACATCGAGATTTTCACCTGAAAAAGTAGACAGTGTATAGTAAGGCATTTTCAGCCTTATCCTAGCTCACCTTCCAACTGGCACAGCGGCCAAACTAGGCTACCTACGACTCTTGTACACCTGTGGGTATGTTGTCTAGTGTCTATTAATCGAATCAAATGCATTTGGAGTGAATCCGACGACATCGAGATTTTCACCTGAAAAGTAGACAGTGTATATAGTAAGGCATTTTCAGCCTTATCCTAGCTCATCTTCCAACTGGCACAGCGGCCAAACTAGGCTACCTACGACTCTTGTACACCTGTGGGTATGTTGTCTAGTGTCTATTAATCGAATCAATTGCATCTGGAGTGAATCCGACGACATCGAGATTTTCACCTGAAAAAGTCGACAGTGTAAGGCATTTTCAGCCTAATCCGAGCTCACCTTCCAACTGGCACAGCGGCCAAACTAGGCTACCTACGACTCTTGTACACCTGTGGGTATGTTGTCTAGTGTCTATTAATCGAATCAAATGCAGTTGGAGTGAATCCGACGACATCGAGATTTTCACCTGAAAAAGTAGACAGTGTAAGGCATTTTCAGCCTTAGCTCACCTTCCAACTGGCACAGCGGCCAAACTAGGCTACCTACGACTCTTGTACACCTGTGGGTATGTTGTCTAGTGTCTATTAATCGAATCGAATGCATCTGGAGTGAATCCGACGACATCGAGATTTTCACCTGAAAAAGTAGACAGTGTAAGGCATTTTCAGCCTTAGCTCACCTTCCAACTGGCACAGCGGCCAAACTAGGCTACCTACGATTCTTGTACACCTGTGGGTATGTTGTCTAGTGTCTATTAATCGAATCAAATGCATTTGGAGTAAATCCGACAACATCGAGATTTTCACCTGAAAAAGTAGACAGTGTATAGTAAGGCATTTTCAGCCTTATCCTAGCTCACCTTCCAACTGGCACAGCGGCCAAACTAGGCTACCTACGACTCTTGTACACCTGTGGGTATGTTGTCTAGTGTCTATTAATCGAATCAAATGCATCTGGAGTGAATCCGACGACATCGAGATTTTCACCTGAAAAAGTAGACAATGTATGGTAAGGCATTTTCAGCCTTATCCTAGCTCACTTTCCAACTGGCACAGCGGCCAAACTAGGCTACCTACGACTCTTGTACACCTGTGGGTATGTTGTCTAGTGTCTATTAATCGAATCGAATGCATCTGGAGTGAATCCGACGACATCGAGATTTTCACCTGAAAAAGTAGACAGTGTAAGGCATTTTCAGCCTTAGCTCACCTTCCAACTGGCACAGCGGCCAAACTAGGCTACCTACGACTCTTGTACACCTGTGGGTATGTTGTCTAGTGTCTATTAATCGAATCAAATGCATTTGGAGTGAATCCGACGACATCGAGATTTTCACCTGAAAAGTAGACAGTGTATATAGTAAGGCATTTTCAGCCTTATCCTAGCTCATCTTCCAACTGGCACAGCGGCCAAACTAGGCTACCTACGACTCTTGTACACCTGTGGGTATGTTGTCTAGTGTCTATTAATCGAATCAATTGCATCTGGAGTGAATCCGACGACATCGAGATTTTCACCTGAAAAAGTCGACAGTGTAAGGCATTTTCAGCCTAATCAGAGCTCACCTTCTAACTGGCACAGCGGCCAAACTAGGCTACCTACGACTCTTGTACACCTGTGGGTATGTTGTCTAGTGTCTATTAATCGAATCAAATGCATTTGGAGTGAATCCGACGACATCGAGATTTTCACCTGAAAAAGTAGACAGTGTAAGGCATTTTCAGCCTTAGCTCACCTTCCAACTGGCACAGCGGCCAAACTAGGCTACCTACGACTCTTGTACACCTGTGGGTATGTTGTCTAGTGTCTATTAATCGAATCAAATGCATTTGGAGTGAATCCGACGACATCGAGATTTTCACCTGAAAAGTAGACAGTGTATATAGTAAGGCATTTTCAGCCTTATCCTAGCTCATCTTCCAACTGGCACAGCGGCCAAACTAGGCTACCTACGACTCTTGTACACCTGTGGGTATGTTGTCTAGTGTCTATTAATCGAATCAATTGCATCTGGAGTGAATCCGACGACATCGAGATTTTCACCTGAAAAAGTCGACAGTGTAAGGCATTTTCAGCCTAATCAGAGCTCACCTTCTAACTGGCACAGCGGCCAAACTAGGCTACCTACGACTCTTGTACACCTGTGGGTATGTTGTCTAGTGTCTATTAATCGAATCAAATGCATTTGGAGTGAATCCGACGACATCGAGATTTTCACCTGAAAAGTAGACAGTGTATATAGTAAGGCATTTTCAGCCTTATCCTAGCTCACCTTCCAACTGGCACAGCGGCCAAACTAGGCTACCTACGACTCTTGTACACCTGTGGGTATGTTGTCTAGTGTCTATTAATCGAATCAATTGCATCTGGAGTGAATCCGACGACATCGAGATTTTCACCTGAAAAAGTCGACAGTGTAAGGCATTTTCAGCCTAATCCGAGCTCACCTTCCAACTGGCACAGCGGCCAAACTAGGCTACCTACGACTCTTGTACACCTGTGGGTATGTTGTCTAGTGTCTATTAATCGAATCAAATGCAGTTGGAGTGAATTCGACGACATCGAGATTTTCACCTGAAAAAGTAGACAGTGTAAGGCATTTTCAGCCTTAGCTCACCTTCCAACTGGCACAGCGGCCAAACTAGGCTACCTACGACTCTTGTACACCTGTGGGTATGTTGTCTAGTGTCTATTAATCGAATCGAATGCATCTGGAGTGAATCCGACGACATCGAGATTTTCACCTGAAAAAGTAGACAGTGTAAGGCATTTTCAGCCTTAGCTCACCTTCCAACTGGCACAGCGGCCAAACTAGGCTACCTACGATTCTTGTACACCTGTGGGTATGTTGTCTAGTGTCTATTAATCGAATCAAATGCAGTTGGAGTAAATCCGACAACATCGAGATTTTCACCTGAAAAAGTAGACAGTGTATAGTAAGGCATTTTCAGCCTTATCCTAGCTCACCTTCCAACTGGCACAGCGGCCAAACTAGGCTACCTACGACTCTTGTACACCTGTGGGTATGTTGTCTAGTGTCTATTAATCGAATCAAATGCATCTGGAGTGAATCCGACGACATCGAGATTTTCACCTGAAAAAGTAGACAATGTATGGTAAGGCATTTTCAGCCTTATCCTAGCTCACTTTCCAACTGGCACAGCGGCCAAACTAGGCTACCTACGACTCTTGTACACCTGTGGGTATGTTGTCTAGTGTCTATTAATCGAATCGAATGCATCTGGAGTGAATCCGACGACATCGAGATTTTCACCTGAAAAAGTAGACAGTGTAAGGCATTTTCAGCCTTAGCTCACCTTCCAACTGGCACAGCGGCCAAACTAGGCTACCTACGACTCTTGTACACCTGTGGGTATGTTGTCTAGTGTCTATTAATCGAATCAAATGCATTTGGAGTAAATCCGACGACATCGAGATTTTCACCTGAAAAAGTAGACAGTGTATAGTAAGGCATTTTCAGCCTTATCCTAGCTCACCTTCCAACTGGCACAGCGGCCAAACTAGGCTACCTACGACTCTTGTACACCTGTGGGTATGTTGTCTAGTGTCTATTAATCGAATCGAATGCATCTGGAGTGAATCCGACGACATCGAGATTTTCACCTGAAAAAGTAGACAGTGTAAGGCATTTTCAGCCTTAGCTCACCTTCCAACTGGCACAGCGGCCAAACTAGGCTACCTACGACTCTTGTACACCTGTGGGTATGTTGTCTAGTGTCTATTAATCGAATCAAATGCATTTGGAGTGAATCCGACGACATCGAGATTTTCACCTGAAAAAGTAGACAGTGTATAGTAAGGCATTTTCAGCCTTATCCTAACTCACCTTCCAACTGGCACAGCGGCCAAACTAGGCTACCTACGACTCTTGTACACCTGTGGGTATGTTGTCTAGTGTCTATTAATCGAATCGAATGCATCTGGAGTGAATCCGACGACATCGAGATTTTCACCTGAAAAAGTAGACAGTGTATAGTAAGGCATTTTCAGCCTTATCCTAGCTCACCTTCCAACTGGCACAGCGGCCAAACTAGGCTACCTACGACTCTTGTACACCTGTGGGTATGTTGTCTAGTGTCTATTAATCGAATCAAATCCATTTGGAGTGAATCCGACGACATCGAGATTTTCACCTGAAAAAGTAGACAGTGTATAGTAAGGCATTTTCAGCCTTATCCTAGCTCATCTTCCAACTGGCACAGCGGCCAAACTAGGCTATCTACGACTCTTGTACACCTGTGGGTATGTTGTCTAGTGCCTATTAATCGAATCAAATGCATTTGGAGTGAATCCAACGACATCGAGATTTTCACCTGAAAAAGTAGACAGTGTATAGTAAGGCATTTTCAGCCTTATTATAGCTCACCTTCCAACTGGCACAGCGGCCAAACTATTCTACCTTTGACTCTTGTACACCTGTGGGTATGTTGTCTAGTGTCTATTAATCGAATCGAATGCATCTGGAGTGAATCCGACGACATCGAGATTTTCACCTGAAAAAGTAGACAGTGTAAGGCATTTTCAGCCTTAGCTCACCTTCCAACTGGCACAGCGGCCAAACTAGGCTACCTACGACTCTTGTACACCTGTGGGTATGTTGTCTAGTGTCTATTAATCGAATCAAATGCATTTGGAGTAAATCCGACGACATCGAGATTTTCACCTGAAAAAGTAGACAGTGTATAGTAAGGCATTTTCAGCCTTATCCTAGCTCACCTTCCAACTGGCACAGCGGCCAAACTAGGCTACCTACGACTCTTGTACACCTGTGGGTATGTTGTCTAGTGTCTATTAATCGAATCGAATGCATCTGGAGTGAATCCGACGACATCGAGATTTTCACCTGAAAAAGTAGACAGTGTAAGGCATTTTCAGCCTTAGCTCACCTTCCAACTGGCACAGCGGCCAAACTAGGCTACCTACGACTCTTGTACACCTGTGGGTATGTTGTCTAGTGTCTATTAATCGAATCAAATGCATTTGGAGTGAATCCGACGACATCGAGATTTTCACCTGAAAAAGTAGACAGTGTATAGTAAGGCATTTTCAGCCTTATCCTAGCTCACCTTCCAACTGGCACAGCGGCCAAACTAGGCTACCTACGACTCTTGTACACCTGTGGGTATGTTGTCTAGTGTCTATTAATCGAATCAAATGCATCTGGAGTGAATCCGACGACATCGAGATTTTCACCTGAAAAAGTAGACAGTGTATAGTAAGGCATTTTCAGCCTTATCCTAGCTCACCTTCCAACTGGCACAGCGGCCAAACTAGGCTACCTACGACTCTTGTACACCTGTGGGTATGTTGTCTAGTGTCTATTAATCGAATCAAATGCATTTGGAGTGAATCCAACGACATCGAGATTTTCACCTGAAAAAGTAGACAGTGTATAGTAAGGCATTTTCAGCCTTATCCTAGCTCACCTTCCAACTGGCACAGCGGCCAAACTATTCTACCTACGACTCTTGTACACCTGTGGGTATGTTGTCTAGTGTCTATTAATCGAATCAAATCCATTTGGAGTGAATCCGACGACATCGAGATTTTCACCTGAAAAAGTAGACGGTGTATAGTAAGGCATTTTCAGCCTTATCCTAACTCACCTTCCAACTGGCACAGCGGCCAAACTAGGCTACCTACGACTCTTGTACACCTGTGGGTATGTTGTCTAGTGCCTATTAATCGAATCAAATGCATTTGGAGTGAATCCAACGACATCGAGATTTTCACCTGAAAAAGTAGACAGTGTATAGTAAGGCATTTTCAGCCTTATCCTAGCTCACCTTCCAACTGGCACAGCGGCCAAACTAGGCTACCTACGACTCTTGTACACCTGTGGGTATGTTGTCTAGTGTCTATTAATCGAATCAAATGCATTTGGAGTGAATCCAACGACATCGAGATTTTCACCTGAAAAAGTAGACAGTGTATAGTAAGGCATTTTCAGCCTTATCCTAACTCACCTTCCAACTGGCACAGCGGCCAAACTAGGCTACCTACGACTCTTGTACACCTGTGGGTATGTTGTCTAGTGTCTATTAATCGAATCAAATGCATTTGGAGTGAATCCGACGACATCGAGATTTTCACCTGAAAAGTAGACAGTGTATATTGTAAGGCATTTTCAGCCTTATCCTAGCTCATCTTCCAACTGGCACAGCGGCCAAACTAGGCTACCTACGACTCTTGTACACCTGTGGGTATGTTGTCTAGTGTCTATTAATCGAATCAAATGCTTTTGGAGTGAATCCGACGACATCGAGATTTTCACCTGAAAAAGTAGACAGTGTATAGTAAGGCATTTTCAGCCTTATCCTAGCTCACCTTCCAACTGGCACAGCGGCCAAACTAGGCTACCTACGACTCTTGTACACCTGTGGGTATGTTGTCTAGTGTCTATTAATCGAATCAAATGCATTTGGAGTAAATCCGACGACATCAAGATTTTCACCTGAAAAAGTAGACAGTGTATAGTAAGGCATTTTCAGCCTTATCCTAGCTCACCTTCCAACTGGCACAGCGGCCAAACTATTCTACCTACGACTCTTGTACACCTGTGGGTATGTTGTCTAGTGTCTATTAATCGAATCAAATCCATTTGGAGTGAATCCGACGACATCGAGATTTTCACCTGAAAAAGTAGACAGTGTATAGTAAGGCATTTTCAGCCTTATCCTAACTCACCTTCCAACTGGCACAGCGGCCAAACTAGGCTACCTACGACTCTTGTACACCTGTGGGTATGTTGTCTAGTATCTATTAATCGAATCAAATGCTTTTGGAGTGAATCCGACGACATCGAGATTTTCACCTGAAAAAGTAGACAGTGTATAGTAAGGCATTTTCAGCCTTATCCTAGCTCACCTTCCAACTGGCACAGCGGCCAAACTAGGCTACCTACGACTCTTGTACACCTGTGGGTATGTTGTCTAGTGTCTATTAATCGAATCAAATGCATTTGGAGTGAATCCTACGACATCGAGATTTTCAACTGAAAAAGTAGACAGTGTAAGGCATTTTCAGCCTAATCCTAGCTCACGTTCCAACTGGCACAGCGGCCAAACTAGGCTACCTACGACTCTTGTACACCTGTGGGTATGTTGTCTAGTGTCTATTAATCGACTCAAATGCTTTTGGAGTGAATCCGACGACATCGAGATTTTCACCTGAAAAAGTAGACAGTGTAGGGCATTTTCAGCCTAATCCTAGCTCACCTTCCAACTGGCACAGTGGCCAAACTAGGCTACCTATGACTCTTGTACACCTGTGGGTATGTTGTCTAGTGTCTATTAATCGAATCAAATGCATCTGGAGTGAATCCGACGACATCGAGATTTTCACCTGAAAAAGTAGACAGTGTAGGGCATTTTCAGCCTAATCCTAGCTCACCTTCCAACTGGCACAGCGGCCAAACTAGGCTACCTACGACTCTTGTACACCTGTGGGTATGTTGTCTAGTGTCTATTAATCGAATCAAATGCATCTGGAGTGAATCCGACGACATCGAGATTTTCACCTGAAAAAGTAGACAGTGTATAGTAAGGCATTTTCAGCCTTATCCTAGCTCACCTTCCAAGTGGCACAGCGGCCAAACTAGGCTACCTACGACTCTTGTACACCTGTGGGTATGTTGTCTAGTGTCTATTAATCGAATCAAATGCATTTGGAGTGAATCCGACGACATCGAGATTTTCACCTGAAAAAGTAGACAGTGTAAGGCATTTTCACCCTAATCCTAGCTCACCTTCCAACTGGCAAACCGGCCAAACTAGGCTACCTACGACTATTGTACACCTATGGGTATGTTGTCTCATTTTCAGCCTAATCCTAGCTCACCTTCCAACTGGCACAGCGGCCAAACTAGGCTACCTACGACTCTTGTACACCTGTGGGTATGTTGTCTAGTGTCTATTAATCGAATCAAATGCATTTGGAGTGAATCCTACGACATCGAGATTTTCAACTGAAAAAGTAGACAGTGTAAGGCATTTTCAGCCTAATCCTAGCTCACGTTCCAACTGGCACAGCGGCCAAACTAGGCTACCTACGACTCTTGTACACCTGTGGGTATGTTGTCTAGTGTCTATTAATCGACTCAAATGCTTTTGGAGTGAATCCGACGACATCGAGATTTTCACCTGAAAAAGTAGACAGTGTAGGGCATTTTCAGCCTAATCCTAGCTCACCTTCCAACTGGCACAGTGGCCAAACTAGGCTACCTATGACTCTTGTACACCTGTGGGTATGTTGTCTAGTGTCTATTAATCGAATCAAATGCATCTGGAGTGAATCCGACGACATCGAGATTTTCACCTGAAAAAGTAGACAGTGTATAGTAAGGCATTTTCAGCCTTATCCTAGCTCACCTTCCAACTGGCACAGCGGCCAAACTAGGCTACCTACGACTCTTGTACACCTGTGGGTATGTTGTCTAGTGTCTATTAATCGAATCAAATCCATTTGGAGTGAATCCGACGACATCGAGATTTTCACCTGAAAAAGTAGACAGTGTATAGTAAGGTATTTTTAGCCTTATCCTAGCTCACCTTCCAACTGGCACAGCGGCCAAACTAGGCTACCTACGACTCTTGTACACCTGTGGGTATGTTGTCTAGTGTCTATTAATCGAATCAAATGCATCTGGAGTGAATCCGACGACATCGAGATTTTCACCTGAAAAAGTAGACAGTGTATATATAGTAAGGCATTTTCAGCCTTATCCTAACTCACCTTCCAACTGGCACAGCGGCCAAACTAGGCTACCTACGACTCTTGTACACCTGTGGGTATGTTGTCTAGTGTCTATTAATCGAATCAAATGCATTTGGAGTGAATCCGACGACATCGAGATTTTCACCTGAAAAGTAGACAGTGAATATAGTAAGGCATTTTCAGCCTTATCCTAGCTCATCTTCCAACTGGCACAGCGGCCAAACTAGGCTACCTACGACTCTTGTACACCTGTGGGTATGTTGTCTAGTGTCTATTGATCGAATCAAATGCTTTTGGAGTGAATCCGACGACATCGAGATTTTCACCTGAAAAAGTAGACAGTGTATAGTAAGGCATTTTCAGCCTTATCCTAGCTCACCTTCCAACTGGCACAGCGGCCAAACTAGGCTACCTACGACTCTTGTACACCTGTGGGTATGTTGTCTAGTGTCTATTAATCGAATCAAATGCATTTGGAGTGAATCCGACGACATCGAGATTTTCACCTGAAAAGTAGACAGTGAATATAGTAAGGCATTTTCAGCCTTATCCTAGCTCATCTTCCAACTGGCACAGCGGCCAAACTAGGCTACCTACGACTCTTGTACACCTGTGGGTATGTTGTCTAGTGTCTATTGATCGAATCAAATGCTTTTGGAGTGAATCCGACGACATCGAGATTTTCACCTGAAAAAGTAGACAGTGTATAGTAAGGCATTTTCAGCCTTATCCTAGCTCACCTTCCAACTGGCACAGCGGCCAAACTAGGCTACCTACGACTCTTGTACACCTGTGGGTATGTTGTCTAGTGTCTATTAATCGAATCAAATGCATTTGGAGTGAATCCAACAACATCAAGATTTTCACCTGAAAAAGTAGACAGTGTATAGTAAGGCATTTTCAGCCTTATCCTAGCTCACCTTCCAACTGGCACAGCGGCCAAACTAGGCTACCTACGACTCTTGTACACCTGTGGGTATGTTGTCTAGTGTCTATTAATCGAATCGAATGCATCTGGAGTGAATCCGACGACATCGAGATTTTCAACTGAAAAAGTAGACAGTGTAAGGCATTTTCAGCCTAATCCTAGCTCACCTTCCAACTGGCACAGCGGCCAAACTAGGCTACCTACGACTCTTGTACACCTGTGGGTATGTTGTCTAGTGTCTATTAATCGACTCAAATGCTTTTGGAGTGAATCCGACGACATCGAGATTTTTACCTGAAAAAGTAGACAGTGTAGGGCATTTTCAGCCTAATCCTAGCTCACCTTCCAACTGGCACAGTGGCCAAACTAGGCTACCTATGACTCTTGTACACCTGTGGATATGTTGTCTAGTGTCTATTAATCGAATCAAATGCATCTGGAGTGAATCCGACGACATCGAGATTTTCACCTGAAAAAGTAGACAGTACATAGTAAGGCATTTTCAGCCTTATCCTAGCTCATCTTCCAACTGGCACAGCGGCCATACTAGGCTACCTACGACTCTTGTACACCTGTGGGTATGTTGTCTAGTGTCTATTAATCGAATCAAATGCATTTGGAGTGAATCCAACGACATCGAGATTTTCACCTGAAAAAGTAGACAGTGTATAGTAAGGCATTTTCAGCCTTATCCTAGCTCACCTTCCAACTGGCACAGCGGGCAAACTAGGCTACCTACGACTCTTGTACACCTGTGGGTATGTTGTCTAGTGTCTATTAATCGAATCAAATGCATTTGGAGTGAATCCGACGACATCGAGATTTTCAACTGAAAAAGTAGACAGTGTAAGGCATTTTCACCCTAATCCTAGCTCACCTTCCAACTGGCAAAGCGGCCAAACTAGGCTACCTACGACTCTTGTACACCTGTGGGTATGTTGTCTCATTTTCAGCCTAATCCTAGCTCACCTTCCAACTGGCACAGCGGCCAAACTAGGCTACCTACGACTCTTGTACACCTGTGGGTATGTTGTCTAGTGTCTATTAATCGAATCAAATGCATCTGGAGTGAATCCGACGACATCGAGATTTTCACCTGAAAAAGTAGACAGTGCATAGTAAGGCATTTTCAGCCTTATCCTAGCTCATCTTCCAACTGGCACAGCGGCCAAACTAGGCTACCTACGACTCTTGTACACCTGTGGGTATTATGTCTAGTGCTTATTAATCGAATCAAATGCATTTGGAGTGAATCCGACGACATCGAGATTTTCACCTGAAAAAGTAGACAGTGTATAGTAAGGCATTTTCAGCCTTATCCTAGCTCACCTTCCAACTGGCACAGCGGCCAAACTAGGGTACCTACGACTCTTGTACACCAGTGGGTATGTTGTCTAGTGTCTATTAATCGAATCAAATGCATTTGGAGTGAATCCAACGACATCGAGATTTTCACCGGAAAAAGTAGGCAGTGTATAGTAAGGCATTTTCAGCCTTATCCTAGCTCACCTTCCAACTGGCACAGCGGCCAAACTAGGCTACCTACGACTCTTGTACACCTGTGGGTATGTTGTCTAGTGTCTATTAATCGAATCAAATGCATCTGGAGTGAATCCGACGACATCGAGATTTTCACCTGAAAAAGTAGACAGTGTATAGTAAGGCATTTTCAGCCTTATCCTAGCTCACCTTCCAAGTGGCACAGCGGCCAAACTAGGCTACCTACGACTCTTGTACACCTGTGGGTATGTTGTCTAGTGTCTATTAATCGAATCAAATGCATTTGGAGTGAATTCGACGACATCGAGATTTTCACCTGAAAAAGTAGACAGTGTAAGGCATTTTCACCCTAATCCTAGCTCACCTTCCAACTGGCAAACCGGCCAAACTAGGCTACCTACGACTATTGTACACCTATGGGTATGTTGTCTCATTTTCAGCTTAATCCTAGCTCACCTTCCAACTGGCACAGCGGCCAAACTAGGCTACCTACGACTCTTGTACACCTGTGGGTATGTTGTCTAGTGTCTATTAATCGAATCAAATGCATTTGGAGTGAATCCGACGACATCGAGATTTTCACCTGAATAAGTAGACAGTGTAGGGCATTTTCAGCCTTATCCTAACTCACCTTCCAACTGGCACAGCGGCCAAACTAGGCTACCTACGACTCTTGTACACCTGTGGGTATGTTGTCTAGTGTCTATTAATCGAATCAAATGCATTTGGAGTGAATCCGACGACATCGAGATTTTCACCTGAAAAGTAGACAGTGTATATAGTAAGGCATTTTCAGCCTTATCCTAGCTCATCTTCCAACTGGCACAGCGGCCAAACTAGGCTACCTACGACTCTTGTACACCTGTGGGTATGTTGTCTAGTGTCTATTAATCGAATCAAATGCATTTGGAGTGAATCCGACGACATCGAGATTTTCACCTGAAAAAGTAGACAGTGTATAGTAAGGCATTTTCAGCCTTATCCTAGCTCACCTTCCAACTGGCACAGCGGCCAAACTAGGCTACCTACGACTCTTGTACACCTGTGGGTATGTTGTCTAGTGTCTATTAATCGAATCAAATGCATTTGGAGTGAATCCGACGACATCGAGATTTTCAACTGAAAAAGTAGACAGTGTAAGGCATTTTCAGCCTAATCCTAGCTCACCTTCCAACTGGCACAGCGGCCAAACTAGGCTACCTACGACTCTTGTACACCTGTGGGTATGTTGTCTAGTGTCTATTAATCGACTCAAATGCTTTTGGAGTGAATCCGACGACATCGAGATTTTCACCTGAAAAAGTAGACAGTGTAGGGCATTTTCAGCCTAATCCTAGCTCACCTTCCAACTGGCACAGTGGCCAAACTAGGCTACCTATGACTCTTGTACACCTGTGGGTATGTTGTCTAGTGTCTATTAATCGAATCAAATGCATCTGGAGTGAATCCGACGACATCGAGATTTTCACCTGAAAAAGTAGACAGTGTATAGTGAGGCATTTTCAGCCTTAACCTAGCTCACCTTCCAAGTGGCACAGCGGCCAAACTAGGCTACCTACGACTCTTGTACACCTGTGGGTATGTTGTCTAGTGTCTATTAATCGAATCAAATGCATTTGGAGTGAATCCGACGACATCGAGATTTTCACCTGAAAAAGTAGACAGTGTAAGGCATTTTCACCCTAATCCTAGCTCACCTTCCAACTGGCAAACCGGCCAAACTAGGCTACCTACGACTATTGTACACCTATGGGTATGTTGTCTCATTTTCAGCCTAATCCTAGCTCACCTTCCAACTGGCACAGCGGCCAAACTAGGCTACCTACGACTCTTGTACACCTGTGGGTATGTTGTCTAGTGTCTATTAATCGAATCAAATGCATTTGGAGTGAATCCGACGACATCGAGATTTTCACCTGAATAAGTAGACAGTGTAAGGCATTTTCAGCCTTATCCTAACTCACCTTCCAACTGGCACAGCGGCCAAACTAGGCTACCTACGACTCTTGTACACCTGTGGGTATGTTGTCTAGTGTCTATTAATCGAATCAAATGCATTTGGAGTGAATCCGACGACATCGAGATTTTCACCTGAAAAGTAGACAGTGTATATAGTAAGGCATTTTCAGCCTTATCCTAGCTCATCTTCCAACTGGCACAGCGGCCAAACTAGGCTACCTACGACTCTTGTACACCTGTGGGTATGTTGTCTAGTGTCTATTAATCGAATCAAATGCTTTTGGAGTGAATCCGACGACATCGAGATTTTCACCTGAAAAAGTAGACAGTGTATAGTAAGGCATTTTCAGCCTTATCCTAGCTCATCTTCCAACTGGCACAGCGGCCAAACTAGGCTACCTACGACTCTTGTACACCTGTGGGTATGTTGTCTAGTGTCTATTAATCGAATCAAATGCATTTGGAGTGAATCCAACGACATCGAGATTTTCACCGGAAAAAGTAGGCAGTGTATAGTAAGGCATTTTCAGCCTTATCCTAGCTCACCTTCCAACTGGCACAGCGGCCAAACTAGGCTACCTACGACTCTTGTACACCTGTGGGTATGTTGTCTAGTGTCTATTAATCGAATCAAATGCATCTGGAGTGAATCCGACGACATCGAGATTTTCACCTGAAAAAGTAGACAGTGTATAGTAAGGCATTTTCAGCCTTATCCTAGCTCACCTTCCAAGTGGCACAGCGGCCAAACTAGGCTACCTACGACTCTTGTACACCTGTGGGTATGTTGTCTAGTGTCTATTAATCGAATCAAATGCATTTGGAGTGAATCCGACGACATCGAGATTTTCACCTGAAAAAGTAGACAGTGTAAGGCATTTTCACCCTAATCCTAGCTCACCTTCCAACTGGCAAACCGGCCAAACTAGGCTACCTACGACTATTGTACACCTATGGGTATGTTGTCTCATTTTCAGCCTAATCCTAGCTCACCTTCCAACTGGCACAGCGGCCAAACTAGGCTACCTACGACTCTTGTACACCTGTGGGTATGTTGTCTAGTGTCTATTAATCGAATCAAATGCATTTGGAGTGAATCCGACGACATCGAGATTTTCACCTGAATAAGTAGACAGTGTAAGGCATTTTCAGCCTTATCCTAACTCACCTTCCAACTGGCACAGCGGCCAAACTAGGCTACCTACGACTCTTGTACACCTGTGGGTATGTTGTCTAGTGTCTATTAATCGAATCAAATGCATTTGGAGTGAATCCGACGACATCGAGATTTTCACCTGAAAAGTAGACAGTGTATATAGTAAGGCATTTTCAGCCTTATCCTAGCTCATCTTCCAACTGGCACAGCGGCCAAACTAGGCTACCTACGACTCTTGTACACCTGTGGGTATGTTGTCTAGTGTCTATTAATCGAATCAAATGCTTTTGGAGTGAATCCGACGACATCGAGATTTTCACCTGAAAAAGTAGACAGTGTATAGTAAGGCATTTTCAGCCTTATCCTAGCTCACCTTCCAACTGGCACAGCGGCCAAACTAGGCTACCTACGACTCTTGTACACCTGTGGGTATGTTGTCTAGTGTCTATTAATCGAATCAAATGCATTTGGAGTGAATCCGACGACATCGAGATTTTCAACTGAAAAAGTAGACAGTGTAAGGCATTTTCAGCCTAATCCTAGCTCACCTTCCAACTGGCACAGCGGCCAAACTAGGCTACCTACGACTCTTGTACACCTGTGGGTATGTTGTCTAGTGTCTATTAATCGACTCAAATGCTTTTGGAGTGAATCCGACGACATCGAGATTTTCACCTGAAAAAGTAGACAGTGTAGGGCATTTTCAGCCTAATCCTAGCTCACCTTCCAACTGGCACAGTGGCCAAACTAGGCTACCTATGACTCTTGTACACCTGTGGGTATGTTGTCTAGTGTCTATTAATCGAATCAAATGCATCTGGAGTGAATCCGACGACATCGAGATTTTCACCTGAAAAAGTGGACAGTACATAGTAAGGCATTTTCAGCCTTATCCTAGCTCATCTTCCAACTGGCACAGCGGCCAAACTAGGCTACCTACGACTCTTGTACACCTGTGGGTATGTTGTCTAGTGTCTATTAATCGAATCAAATGCTTTTGGAGTGAATCCGACGACATCGAGATTTTCACCTGAAAAAGTAGACAGTGTATAGTAAGGCATTTTCAGCCTTATCCAAGCTCACCTTCCAACTGGCACAGCGGCCAAACTAGGCTACCTACGACTCTTGTACACCTGTGGGTATGTTGTCTAGTGTCTATTAATCGAATCAAATGCTTTTGGAGTGAATCCGACGACATCGAGATTTTCACCTGAAAAAGTAGACAGTGTATAGTAAGGCATTTTCAGCCTTATCCTAGCTCACCTTCCAACTGGCACAGCGGCCAAACTAGGCTACCTACGACTCTTGTACACCTGTGGGTATGTTGTCTAGTGTCTATTAATCGAATCAAATGCATTTGGAGTGAATCCGACGACATCGAGATTTTCAACTGAAAAAGTAGACAGTGTAAGGCATTTTCAGCCTAATCCTAGCTCACCTTCCAACTGGCACAGCGGCCAAACTAGGCTACCTACGACTCTTGTACACCTGTGGGTATGTTGTCTAGTGTCTATTAATCGACTCAAATGCTTTTGGAGTGAATCCGACGACATCGAGATTTTCACCTGAAAAAGTAGACAGTGTAGGGCATTTTCAGCCTAATCCTAGCTCACCTTCCAACTGGCACAGTGGCCAAACTAGGCTACCTATGACTCTTGTACACCTGTGGGTATGTTGTCTAGTGTCTATTAATCGAATCAAATGCATCTGGAGTGAATCCGACGACATCGAGATTTTCACCTGAAAAAGTGGACAGTACATAGTAAGGCATTTTCAGCCTTATCCTAGCTCATCTTCCAACTGGCACAGCGGCCAAACTAGGCTACCTACGACTCTTGTACACCTGTGGGTATGTTGTCTAGTGTCTATTAATCGAATCAAATGCATTTGGAGTGAATCCGACGACATCGAGATTTTCAACTGAAAAAGTAGACAGTGTAAGGCATTTTCAGCCTAATCCTAGCTCACCTTCCAACTGGCACAGCGGCCAAACTAGGCTACCTACGACTCTTGTACACCTGTGGGTATGTTGTCTAGTGTCTATTAATCGACTCAAATGCTTTTGGAGTGAATCCGACGACATCGAGATTTTCACCTGAAAAAGTAGACAGTGTAGGGCATTTTCAGCCTAATCCTAGCTCACCTTCCAACTGGCACAGTGGCCAAACTAGGCTACCTATGACTCTTGTACACCTGTGGGTATGTTGTCTAGTGTCTATTAATCGAATCAAATGCATCTGGAGTGAATCCGACGACATCGAGATTTTCACCTGAAAAAGTAGACAGTGTATAGTGAGGCATTTTCAGCCTTAACCTAGCTCACCTTCCAAGTGGCACAGCGGCCAAACTAGGCTACCTACGACTCTTGTACACCTGTGGGTATGTTGTCTAGTGTCTATTAATCGAATCAAATGCATTTGGAGTGAATCCGACGACATCGAGATTTTCACCTGAAAAAGTAGACAGTGTAAGGCATTTTCACCCTAATCCTAGCTCACCTTCCAACTGGCACACCGGCCAAACTAGGCTACCTACGACTCTTGTACACCTATGGGTATGTTGTCTCATTTTCAGCCTAATCCTAGCTCACCTTCCAACTGGCACAGCGGCCAAACTAGGCTACCTACGACTCTTGTACACCTGTGGGTATGTTGTCTAGTGTCTATTAATCGAATCAAATGCATTTGGAGTGAATCCGACGACATCGAGATTTTCACCTGAATAAGTAGACAGTGTAAGGCATTTTCAGCCTTATCCTAACTCACCTTCCAACTGGCACAGCGGCCAAACTAGGCTACCTACGACTCTTGTACACCTGTGGGTATGTTGTCTAGTGTCTATTAATCGAATCAAATGCATTTGGAGTGAATCCGACGACATCGAGATTTTCACCTGAAAAGTAGACAGTGTATATAGTAAGGCATTTTCAGCCTTATCCTAGCTCATCTTCCAACTGGCACAGCGGCCAAACTAGGCTACCTACGACTCTTGTACACCTGTGGGTATGTTGTCTAGTGTCTATTAATCGAATCAAATGCTTTTGGAGTGAATCCGACGACATCGAGATTTTCACCTGAAAAAGTAGACAGTGTATAGTAAGGCATTTTCAGCCTTATCCTAGCTCATCTTCCAACTGGCACAGCGGCCAAACTAGGCTACCTACGACTCTTGTACACCTGTGGGTATGTTGTCTAGTGTCTATTAATCGAATCAAATGCATTTGGAGTGAATCCAACGACATCGAGATTTTCACCGGAAAAAGTAGGCAGTGTATAGTAAGGCATTTTCAGCCTTATCCTAGCTCACCTTCCAACTGGCACAGCGGCCAAACTAGGCTACCTACGACTCTTGTACACCTGTGGGTATGTTGTCTAGTGTCTATTAATCGAATCAAATGCATCTGGAGTGAATCCGACGACATCGAGATTTTCACCTGAAAAAGTAGACAGTGTATAGTAAGGCATTTTCAGCCTTATCCTAGCTCACCTTCCAAGTGGCACAGCGGCCAAACTAGGCTACCTACGACTCTTGTACACCTGTGGGTATGTTGTCTAGTGTCTATTAATCGAATCAAATGCATTTGGAGTGAATCCGACGACATCGAGATTTTCACCTGAAAAAGTAGACAGTGTAAGGCATTTTCACCCTAATCCTAGCTCACCTTCCAACTGGCAAACCGGCCAAACTAGGCTACCTACGACTATTGTACACCTATGGGTATGTTGTCTCATTTTCAGCCTAATCCTAGCTCACCTTCCAACTGGCACAGCGGCCAAACTAGGCTACCTACGACTCTTGTACACCTGTGGGTATGTTGTCTAGTGTCTATTAATCGAATCAAATGCATTTGGAGTGAATCCGACGACATCGAGATTTTCACCTGAATAAGTAGACAGTGTAAGGCATTTTCAGCCTTATCCTAACTCACCTTCCAACTGGCACAGCGGCCAAACTAGGCTACCTACGACTCTTGTACACCTGTGGGTATGTTGTCTAGTGTCTATTAATCGAATCAAATGCATTTGGAGTGAATCCGACGACATCGAGATTTTCACCTGAAAAGTAGACAGTGTATATAGTAAGGCATTTTCAGCCTTATCCTAGCTCATCTTCCAACTGGCACAGCGGCCAAACTAGGCTACCTACGACTCTTGTACACCTGTGGGTATGTTGTCTAGTGTCTATTAATCGAATCAAATGCTTTTGGTGTGAATCCGACGACATCGAGATTTTCACCTGAAAAAGTAGACAGTGTATAGTAAGGCATTTTCAGCCTTATCCTAGCTCACCTTCCAACTGGCACAGCGGCCAAACTAGGCTACCTACGACTCTTGTACACCTGTGGGTATGTTGTCTAGTGTCTATTAATCGAATCAAATGCATTTGGAGTGAATCCGACGACATCGAGATTTTCAACTGAAAAAGTAGACAGTGTAAGGCATTTTCAGCCTAATCCTAGCTCACCTTCCAACTGGCACAGCGGCCAAACTAGGCTACCTACGACTCTTGTACACCTGTGGGTATGTTGTCTAGTGTCTATTAATCGACTCAAATGCTTTTGGAGTGAATCCGACGACATCGAGATTTTCACCTGAAAAAGTAGACAGTGTAGGGCATTTTCAGCCTAATCCTAGCTCACCTTCCAACTGGCACAGTGGCCAAACTAGGCTACCTATGACTCTTGTACACCTGTGGGTATGTTGTCTAGTGTCTATTAATCGAATCAAATGCATCTGGAGTGAATCCGACGAAATCGAGATTTTCACCTGAAAAAGTGGACAGTACATAGTAAGGCATTTTCAGCCTTATCCTAGCTCATCTTCCAACTGGCACAGCGGCCAAACTAGGCTACCTACGACTCTTGTACACCTGTGGGTATGTTGTCTAGTGTCTATTAATCGAATCAAATGCTTTTGGAGTGAATCCGACGACATCGAGATTTTCACCTGAAAAAGTAGACAGTGTATAGTAAGGCATTTTCAGCCTTATCCAAGCTCACCTTCCAACTGGCACAGCGGCCAAACTAGGCTACCTACGACTCTTGTACACCTGTGGGTATGTTGTCTAGTGTCTATTAATCGAATCAAATGCTTTTGGAGTGAATCCGACGACATCGAGATTTTCACCTGAAAAAGTAGACAGTGTATAGTAAGGCATTTTCAGCCTTATCCTAGCTCACCTTCCAACTGGCACAGCGGCCAAACTAGGCTACCTACGACTCTTGTACACCTGTGGGTATGTTGTCTAGTGTCTATTAATCGAATCAAATGCATTTGGAGTGAATCCGACGACATCGAGATTTTCAACTGAAAAAGTAGACAGTGTAAGGCATTTTCAGCCTAATCCTAGCTCACCTTCCAACTGGCACAGCGGCCAAACTAGGCTACCTACGACTCTTGTACACCTGTGGGTATGTTGTCTAGTGTCTATTAATCGACTCAAATGCTTTTGGAGTGAATCCGACGACATCGAGATTTTCACCTGAAAAAGTAGACAGTGTAGGGCATTTTCAGCCTAATCCTAGCTCACCTTCCAACTGGCACAGTGGCCAAACTAGGCTACCTATGACTCTTGTACACCTGTGGGTATGTTGTCTAGTGTCTATTAATCGAATCAAATGCATCTGGAGTGAATCCGACGACATCGAGATTTTCACCTGAAAAAGTGGACAGTACATAGTAAGGCATTTTCAGCCTTATCCTAGCTCATCTTCCAACTGGCACAGCGGCCAAACTAGGCTACCTACGACTCTTGTACACCTGTGGGTATGTTGTCTAGTGTCTATTAATCGAATCAAATGCTTTTGGAGTGAATCCGACGACATCGAGATTTTCACCTGAAAAAGTAGACAGTGTATAGTAAGGCATTTTCAGCCTTATCCAAGCTCACCTTCCAACTGGCACAGCGGCCAAACTAGGCTACCTACGACTCTTGTACACCTGTGGGTATGTTGTCTAGTGTCTATTAATCGAATCAAATGCATTTGGAGTGAATCCTACGACATCGAGATTTTCAACTGAAAAAGTAGACAGTGTAAGGCATTTTCAGCCTAATCCTAGCTCACGTTCCAACTGGCACAGCGGCCAAACTAGGCTACCTACGACTCCTGTACACCTGTGGGTATGTTGTCTAGTGTCTATTAATCGAATCAAATGCATTTGGAGTGAATCCAACGACATCGAGATTTTCACCTGAAAAAGTAGACAGTGTATAGTAAGGCATTTTCAGCCTTATCCTAGCTCACCTTCCAACTGGCACAGCGGCCAAACTAGGCTACCTACGACTCTTGTACACCTGAGGGTATGTTGTCTAGTGTCTATTAATCGAATCAAATGCATTTGGAGTGAATCCGACGACATCGAGATTTTCAACTGAAAAAGTAGACAGTGTAAGGCATTTTCAGCCTAATCCTAGCTCACCTTCCAACTGGCACAGCGGCCAAACTAGGCTACCTACGACTCTTGTACACCTGTGGGTATGTTGTCTAGTGTCTATTAATCGAATCAAATGCATTTGGAGTGAATCCGACGACATCGAGATTTTTACCTGAAAAGTAGACAGTGTATATATTAAGGCATTTTCAGCCTTATCCTAGCTCATCTTCCAACTGGCACAGCGGCCAAACTAGGCTACCTACGACTCTTGTACACCTGTGGGTATGTTGTCTAGTGTCTATTAATCGAATCAAATGCATTTGGAGTGAATCCGACGACATCGAGATTTTTACCTGAAAAGTAGACAGTGTATATATTAAGGCATTTTCAGCCTTATCCTAGCTCACCTTCCAACTGGCACAGCGGCCAAACTAGGCTACCTACGACTCTTGTACACCTGTGGGTATGTTGTCTAGTGTCTATTAATCGAATCAAATGCATTTGGAGTGAATCCAACGACATCGAGATTTTCACCTGAAAAAGTAGACAGTGTATAGTAAGGCATTTTCAGCCTTATCCTAGCTCACCTTCCAACTGGCACAGCGGCCAAACTAGGCTACCTACGACTCTTGTACACCTGAGGGTATGTTGTCTAGTGTCTATTAATCGAATCAAATGCATTTGGAGTGAATCCGACGACATCGAGATTTTCAACTGAAAAAGTAGACAGTGTAAGGCATTTTCAGCCTAATCCTAGCTCACCTTCCAACTGGCACAGCGGCCAAACTAGGCTACCTACGACTCTTGTACACCTGTGGGTATGTTGTCTAGTGTCTATTAATCGAATCAAATGCATCTGGAGTGAATCCGACGACATCGAGATTTTCACCTGAAAAAGTAGACAGTGTATAGTAAGGCATTTTCAGCCTTATCCTAGCTCACCTTCCAACTGGCACAGTGGCCAAACTAGGCTACCTACGACTCTTGTACACCTGTATAGATAAGCATTTTCAGCCTTATCCTAGCTCACCTTCCAACTGGCACGGCGGCCAAACTAGGCTACCTACGACTCTTGTACACCTGTGGGTATGTTGTCTAGTGTCTATTAATCGAATCAAATGCATCTGGAGTGAATCCGACGACATCGAGATTTTCACCTGAAAAAGTAGACAGTGCATAGTAAGGCATTTTCAGCCTTATCCTAGCTCATCTTCCAACTGGCACAGCGGCCAAACTAGGCTACCTACGACTCCTGTACACCTGTGGGTATGTTGTCTAGTGTCTATTAATCGAATCAAATGCATTTGGAGTGAATCCAACGACATCGAGATTTTCACCTGAAAAAGTAGACAGTGTATAGTAAGGCATTTTCAGCCTTATCCTAGCTCACCTTCCAACTGGCACAGCGGCCAAACTAGGCTACCTACGACTCTTGTACACCTGAGGGTATGTTGTCTAGTGTCTATTAATCGAATCAAATGCATTTGGAGTGAATCCAACGACATCGAGATTTTCACCGGAAAAAGTAGGCAGTGTATAGTAAGGCATTTTCAGCCTTATCCTAGCTCACCTTCCAACTGGCACAGCGGCCAAACTAGGCTACCTACGACTCTTGTACACCTGTGGGTATGTTGTCTAGTGTCTATTAATCGAATCAAATGCATTTGGAGTGAATCCAACGACATCGAGATTTTCACCTGAAAAAGTAGACAGTGTATAGTAAGGCATTTTCAGCCTTATCCTAGCTCACCTTCCAACTGGCACAGCGGCCAAACTAGGCTACCTACGACTCTTGTACACCTGTGGGTATGTTGTCTAGTGTCTATTAATCGAATCAAATGCATCTGGAGTGAATCCGACGACATCGAGATTTTCACCTGAAAAAGTAGACAGTGTAAGGCATTTTCAGCCTAATCCTAGCTCACCTTCCAACTGGCACAGCGGCCAAACTAGGCTACCTACGACTCTTGTACACCTGTGGGTATGTTGTCTAGTGTCTATTAATCGAATCAAATGCATCTGGAGTGAATCCGACGACATCGAGATTTTCACCTGAAAAAGTAGACAGTGTATAGTAAGGCATTTTCAGCCTTATCCTAGCTCACCTTCCAACTGGCACAGTGGCCAAACTAGGCTACCTACGACTCTTGTACACCTGTATAGATAAGCATTTTCAGCCTTATCCTAGCTCACCTTCCAACTGGCACGGCGGCCAAACTAGGCTACCTACGACTCTTGTACACCTGTGGGTATGTTGTCTAGTGTCTATTAATCGAATCAAATGCATCTGGAGTGAATCCGACGACATCGAGATTTTCACCTGAAAAAGTAGACAGTGCATAGTAAGGCATTTTCAGCCTTATCCTAGCTCATCTTCCAACTGGCACAGCGGCCAAACTAGGCTACCTACGACTCTTGTACACCTGTGGGTATTATGTCTAGTGTCTATTAATCGAATCAAATGCATTTGGAGTGAATCCGACGACATCGAGATTTTCACCTGAAAAAGTAGACAGTGTATAGTAAGGCATTTTCAGCCTTATCCTAGCTCACCTTCCAACTGGCACAGCGGCCAAACTAGGCTACCTACGACTCTTGTACACCTGTGGGTATGTTGCCTAGTGTCTATTAATCGAATCAAATGCATTTGGAGTGAATCCAACGACATCGAGATTTTCACCGGAAAAAGTAGGCAGTGTATAGTAAGGCATTTTCAGCCTTATCCTAGCTCACCTTCCAACTGGCACAGCGGCCAAACTAGGCTACCTACGACTCTTGTACACCTGTGGGTATGTTGTCTAGTGTCTATTAATCGAATCAAATGCATTTGGAGTGAATCCAACGACATCGAGATTTTCACCGGAAAAAGTAGACAGTGTATAGTAAGGCATTTTCAGCCTTATCCTAGCTCACCTTCCAACTGGCACAGCGGCCAAACTAGGCTACCTACGACTCTTGTACACCTGTGGGTATGTTGTCTAGTGTCTATTAATCGAATCAAATGCATTTGGAGTGAATCCGACGACATCGAGATTTTCACCTGAAAAAGTAGACAGTGTAAGGCATTTTCACCCTAATCCTAGCTCACCTTCCAACTGGCAAACCGGCCAAACTAGGCTACCTACGACTATTGTACACCTATGGGTATGTTGTCTCATTTTCAGCCTAATCCTAGCTCACCTTCCAACTGGCACAGCGGCCAAACTAGGCTACCTACGACTCTTGTACACCTGTGGGTATGTTGTCTAGTGTCTATTAATCGAATCAAATGCATTTGGAGTGAATCCAACGACATCGAGATTTTCACCGGAAAAAGTAGACAGTGTATAGTAAGGCATTTTCAGCCTTATCCTAGCTCACCTTCCAACTGGCACAGCGGCCAAACTAGGCTACCTACGACACTTGTACACCTGTGGGTATGTTGTCTAGTGTCTAGTAATCGAATCAAATGCATTTGGAGTGAATCCAACGACATCGAGATTTTCACCTGAAAAAGTAGACAGTGTATAGTAAGGCATTTTCAGCCTTATCCTAGCTCACCTTCCAACTGGCACAGCGGCCAAACTAGGCTACCTACGACTCTTGTACACCTGTGGGTATGTTGTCTAGTGTCTATTAATCGAATCAAATGCATCTGGAGTGAATCCGACGACATCGAGATTTTCACCTGAAAAAGTAGACAGTGTATAGTAAGGCATTTTCAGCCTTATCCTAGCTCATCTTCCAACTGGCACAGCGGCCAAACTAGGCTACCTACGACTCTTGTACACCTGTGGGTATGTTGTCTAGTGTCTATTAATCGAATCAAATGCATCTGGAGTGAATCCGACGACATCGAGATTTTCACCTGAATAAGTAGACAGTGTAAGGCATTTTCAGCCTTATCCTAGCTCATCTTCCAACTGGCACGGCGGCCAAACTAGGCTACCTACGACTCTTGTACACCTGTGGGTATGTTGTCTAGTGTCTATTAATCGAATCAAATGCATCTGGAGTGAATCCGACGACATCGAGATTTTCACCTGAAAAAGTAGACAGTGTAAGGCATTTTCAGCCTTATCCTAGCTCATCTTCCAACTGGCACGGCGGCCAAACTAGGCTACCTACGACTCTTGTACACCTGTGGGTATGTTGTCTAGTGTCTATTAATCGAATCAAATGCATTTGGAGTGAATCCGACGACATCGAGATTTTCACCTGAATAAGTAGACAGTGTAAGGCATTTTCGAATCAAATGCATTTGGAGTGAATCCGACGACATCGAGATTTTCACCTGAAAAAGTAGACAGTGTATAGTAAGGCATTTTCAGCCTTATCCTAGCTCACCTTCCAACTGGCACAGCGGCCAAACTAGGCTACCTACGACTCTTGTACACTTGTGGGTATGTTGTCTAGTGTCTATTAATCGAATCAAATGCATCTGGAGTGAATCCGACGACATCGAGATTTTCACCTGAAAAAGTAGACAGTGTATAGTAAGGCATTTTCAGCCTTATCCTAGCTCACCTTCCAACTGGCACAGCGGCCAAACTAGGCTACCTACGACTCTTGTACACCTGTGGGTATGTTGTCTAGTGTCTATTAATCGAATCAAATCCATTTGGAGTGAATCCGACGACATCGAGATTTTCACATGAAAAAGTAGACAGTGTAAGGCATTTTCAGCCTAATCCTAGCTCACCTTCCAACTGGCACAGCGGCCAAACTAGGCTACCTACGACTATTGTACACCTGTGGGTATGTTGTCTAGTGTCTATTCATCGAATCAAATGAATTGGGGGTGAAGCCGACGACATCGAGATTTCCACCTGAAAAAGTAGACAGTGTATAGTAAGGCATTTTCAGCCTTATCCTAGCTCACCTTCCAACTGGCACAGCGGCCAAACTAGGCTACCTACGACTCTTGTACACCTGTGGGTATGTTGTCTAGTATCTATTAATCGAATCAAATGCATTTGGAGTGAATCCGACGACATCGAGATTTTCACCTGAAAAAGTAGACAGTGTATAGTAAGGCATTTTCAGCCTTATCCTAGCTCACCTTCCAACTGGCACAGCGGCCAAACTAGGCTACCTACGACTCTTGTACACCTGTGGGTATGTTGTCTAGTGTCTATTAATCGAATCAAATGCATCTGGAGTGAATCCGACGACATCGAGATTTTCACCTGAAAAAGTAGACAGTGTATAGTAAGGCATTTTCAGCCTTATCCTAGCTCACCTTCCAACTGGCACAGCGGCCAAACTAGGCTACCTACGACTCTTGTACACCTGTGGGTATTATGTCTAGTGCTTATTAATCGAATCAAATGCATTTGGAGTGAATCCGACGACATCGAGATTTTCACATGAAAAAGTAGACAGTGTAAGGCATTTTCAGCCTAATCCTAGCTCACCTTCCAACTGGCACAGCGGCCAAACTAGGCTACCTACGACTCTTGTACACCTGTGGGTATGTTGTCTAGTGTCTATTAATCGAATCAAATGCATTTGGAGTGAATCCGACGACATCGAGATTTTCACCTGAAAAAGTAGTCAGTGTACAGTAAGGCATTTTCAGCCTTATCCTAGCTCACCTTCCAACTGGCACAGCGACCAAACTAGGCTACCTACGACTCTTGTACACCTGTGGGTATGTTGTCTAGTGTCTATTAATCGAATCAAATCCATTTGGAGTGAATCCGACGACATCGAGATTTTCACATGAAAAAGTAGACAGTGTAAGGCATTTTCAGACTAATCCTAGCTCACCTTCCAACTGGCACAGCGGCCAAACTAGGCTACCTACGACTATTGTACACCTGTGGGTATGTTGTCTAGTGTCTATTCATCGAATCAAATGAATTGGGGGTGAAGCCGACGACATCGAGATTTTCACCTGAAAAAGTAGACAGTGTATAGTAAGGCATTTTCAGCCTTATCCTAGCTCACCTTCCAACTGGCACAGCGGCCAAACTAGGCTACCTACGACTCTTGTACACCTGTGGGTATGTTGTCTAGTGTCTATTAATCGAATCAAATGCATTTGGAGTGAATCCAACGACATCGAGATTTTCACCTGAAAAAGTAGACAGTGTATAGTAAGGCATTTTCAGCCTTATCCTAGCTCACCTTCCAACTGGCACAGCGGCCAAACTAGGCTACCTACGACTCTTGTACACCTGTGGGTATGTTGTCTAGTGTCTATTAATCGAATCAAATGCTTTTGGAGTGAATCCGACGACATCGAGATTTTCACCTGAAAAAGTAGACAGTGCAGTAAGGCATTTTCAGCCTTATCCTAGCTCACCTTCCAACTGGCACAGCGGCCAAACTAGGCTACCTACGACTCTTGTACACCTGTGGGTATGTTGTCTAGTGTCTATTAATCGAATCAAATGAATTGGGGGTGAATCCGACGACATCGAGATTTTCACCTGAAAAAGTAGACAGTGTATAGTAAGGCATTTTCAGCTTTATCCTAGCTCACCTTCCAACTAGCACAGCGGCCAAACTAGGCTACCTACGACTCTTGTACGCCTGTGGGTATGTTGTCTAGTATCTATTAATCGAATCAAATGCATTTGGAGTGAATCCGACGACATCGAAATTTTCACCTGTAGAAAGTAGATAGTGTATAGTAAGGCATTTTCAGCCTTATCCTAGCTCACCTTCCAACTGGCACAGCGGCCAAACTAGGCTACCTACGACTCTTGTACACCTGTGGGTATGTTGTCTAGTGTCTATTAATCGAATCAAATGCATTTGGAGTGAATCCGACTACATCGAGATTTTCACATGAAAAAGTAGACAGTAGTAAGGCATTTTCAGCCTTATCCTAGCTCACCTTCCAACTGGGACAGCGGCCAAACTAGGCTACCTACGACTCTTGTACACCTGTGGGTATGTTGTCTAGTGTCTATTAATCGAATCAAATGCATTTGGAGTGAATCCGACGACATCGAGATTTTCACCTGAAAAAGTAGACAGTGTATAGTAAGGCATTTTCAGCCTTATCCTAGCTCACCTTCCAACTGGCACAGCGACCAAACTAGGCGTACCTACGACTCTTGCACACCTGTGGGTATGTTGTCTAGTGTCTATTAATCGAATCAAATGCATTTGGAGTGAATCCGACGACATCGAGATTTTCACCTGAAAAAGTAGACAGTGTATAGTAAGGCATTTTCAGCCTTAACCTAGCTCACCTTCCAACTGGCACAGCGGCCAAACTAGGCTACCTACGACTCTTGTACACCTGTGGGTATGTTGTCTAGTGTCTATTAATCGAATCAAATGCATTTGGAGTGAATCCGACGACATCGAGATTTTCACCTGAAAAAGTAGACAGTGTATAGTAAGGCATTTTCAGCTTTATCCTAGCTCACCTTCCAACTAGCACAGCGGCCAAACTAGGCTACCTACGACTCTTGTACACCTGTGGGTATGTTGTCTAGTATCTATTAATCAAATCAAATGCATTTGGAGTGAATCCGACGACATCGAAATTTTCACCTGTAGAAAGTAGACAGTGTATAGTAAGGCATTTTCAGCCTTATCCTAGCTCACCTTCCAACTGGCACAGCGGCCAAACTAGGCTACCTACGACTCTTGTACACCTGTGGGTATGTTGTCTAGTGTCTATTAATCGAATCAAATGCATTTGGAGTGAATCCGACGACATCGAGATTTTCACCTGAAAAAGTAGACAGTGTATAGTAAGGCATTTTCAGCCTTAACCTAGCTCACCTTCCAACTGGCACAGCGGCCAAACTAGGCTACCTACGACTCTTGTACACCTGTGGGTATGTTGTCTAGTGTCTATTAATCGAATCAAATGCATTTGGAGTGAATCCGACGACATCGAGATTTTCACCTGAAAAAGTAGACAGTGTATAGTAAGGCATTTTCAGCCTTATCCTAGCTCACCTTCCAACTGGCAGAGCGACCAAATTAGGCGTACCTACGACTCTTGCACACCTGTGGGTATGTTGGCTAGTGTCTATTAATCGAATCAAATGCATCTGGAGTGAATCCGACGACATCGAGATTTTCACCGGAAAAAGTAGACAATGTATAGTAAGGCATTTTCAGCCTTATCCTAGCTCACCTTCCAACTGACACAGCGGCCAAACTAGGCTACCTACGACTCTTGTACACCTGTGGGTATGTTGTCTAGTGTCTATTAATCGAATCAAATGCATTTGGAGTGAATCCGACGACATCGAGATTTTCACCTGAAAAAGTAGACAGTGTATAGTAAGGCATTTTCAGCCTTATCCTAGCTCACCTTCCAACTGGCACAGCGGCCGAACTAGGCTACCTACGACTCTTGTTGTTGTCTAGTGTCTATTAATCGAATCAAATGCATTTGGAGTGAATCCGACGACATCGAGATTTTCACCTGAATAAGTAGACAGTGTAAGGCATTTTCGAATCAAATGCATTTGGAGTGAATCCGACGACATCGAGATTTTCACATGAAAAAGTAGACAGTGTAAGGCATTTTCAGCCTAATCCTAGCTCACCTTCCAACTGGCACAGCGGCCAAACTAGGCTACCTACGACTCTTGTACACTTGTACACCTGTGGGTATGTTGTCTAGTGTCTATTAATCGAATCAAATGCATTTGGAGTGAATCCGACGACATCGAGATTTTCACCTGAAAAAGTAGACAGTGTATAGTAAGGCATTTTCAGCCTTATCCTAGCTCACCTTCCAACTGGCACAGCGGCCAAACTAGGCTACCTACGACTCTTGTACACCTGTGGGTATGTTGTCTAGTGTCTATTAATCGAATCAAATCCATTTGGAGTGAATCCGACGACATCGAGATTTTCACATGAAAAAGTAGACAGTGTAAGGCATTTTCAGCCTAATCCTAGCTCACCTTCCAACTGGCACAGCGGCCAAACTAGGCTACCTACGACTCTTGTACACCTGTGGGTATGTTGTCTAGTGTCTATTAATCGAATCAAATGCATTTGGAGTGAATCCGACGACATCGAGATTTTCACCTGAAAAAGTAGACAGTGTATAGTAAGGCATTTTCAGCCTTATCCTAGCTCACCTTCCAACTGGCACAGCGGCCGAACTAGGCTACCTACGACTCTTGTTGTTGTCTAGTGTCTATTAATCGAATCAAATGCATTTGGAGTGAATCCGACGACATCGAGATTTTCACCTGAATAAGTAGACAGTGTAAGGCATTTTCGAATCAAATGCATTTGGAGTGAATCCGACGACATCGAGATTTTCACATGAAAAAGTAGACAGTGTAAGGCATTTTCAGCCTAATCCTAGCTCACCTTCCAACTGGCACAGCGGCCAAACTAGGCTACCTACGACTCTTGTACACTTGTACACCTGTGGGTATGTTGTCTAGTGTCTATTAATCGAATCAAATGCATTTGGAGTGAATCCGACGACATCGAGATTTTCACCTGAAAAAGTAGACAGTGTATAGTAAGGCATTTTCAGCCTTATCCTAGCTCACCTTCCAACTGGCACAGCGGCCAAACTAGGCTACCTACGACTCTTGTACACCTGTGGGTATGTTGTCTAGTGTCTATTAATCGAATCAAATCCATTTGGAGTGAATCCGACGACATCGAGATTTTCACATGAAAAAGTAGACAGTGTAAGGCATTTTCAGCCTAATCCTAGCTCACCTTCCAACTGGCACAGCGGCCAAACTAGGCTACCTACGACTCTTGTACACCTGTGGGTATGTTGTCTAGTGTCTATTAATCGAATCAAATGCATTTGGAGTGAATCCGACGACATCGAGATTTTCACCTGTAGAAAGTAGACAGTGTATAGTAAGGCATTTTCAGCCTTATCCTAGCTCACCTTCCAACTGGCACAGCGGCCAAACTAGGCTACCTACGACTCTTGTACACCTGTGGGTATGTTGTCTAGTGTCTATTAATCGAATCAAATGCATTTGGAGTGAATCCGACGACATCGAGATTTTCACCTGAATAAGTAGACAGTGTAAGGCATTTTCAGCCTTATCCTAGCTCACCTTCCAACTGGCACAGCGGCCAAACTAGGCTACCTACGACTCTTGTACACCTGTGGGTATGTTGTCTAGTGTCTATTAATCGAATCAAATGCTTTTGGAGTGAATCCGACGACATCGAGATTTTCACCTGAAAAAGTAGACAGTGCAGTAAGGCATTTTCAGCCTTATCCTAGCTCACTTTCCAACTGGCACAGCGGCCAAACTAGGCTACCTACGACTCTTTTACACCTGTGGGTATGTTGTCTAGTATCTATTAATCGAATCAAATGCATTTGGAGTGAATCCGACGACATCGAGATTTTCACCTGTAGAAAGTAGACAGTGTATAGTAAGGCATTTTCAGCCTTATCCTAGCTCACCTTCCAACTGGCACAGCGGCCAAACTAGGCTACCTACGACTCTTGTACACCTGTGGGTATGTTGTCTAGTGTCTATTAATCGAATCAAATGCATTTGGAGTGAATCCGACGACATCGAGATTTTCACCTGAAAAAGTAGACAGTGTATAGTAAGGCATTTTCAGCCTTATCCTAGCTCACCTTCCAACTGGCACAGCGGCCAAACTAGGCTACCTACGACTCTTGTACACCTGTGGGTATGTTGTCTAGTGTCTATTAATCGAATCAAATGAATTGGGGGTGAATCCGACGACATCGAGATTTTCACCTGAAAAAGTAGACAGTGTATAGTAAGGCATTTTCAGCTTTATCCTAGCTCACCTTCCAACTAGCACAGCGGCCAAACTAGGCTACCTACGACTCTTGTACGCCTGTGGGTATGTTGTCTAGTATCTATTAATCGAATCAAATGCATTTGGAGTGAATCCGACGACATCGAAATTTTCACCTGTAGAAAGTAGACAGTGTATAGTAAGGCATTTTCAGCCTTATCCTAGCTCACCTTCCAACTGGCACAGCGGCCAAACTAGGCTACCTACGACTCTTGTACACCTGTGGGTATGTTGTCTAGTGTCTATTAATCGAATCAAATGCATTTGGAGTGAATCCGACGACATCGAGATTTTCACATGAAAAAGTAGACAGTAGTAAGGCATTTTCAGCCTTATCCTAGCTCACCTTCCAACTGGGACAGCGGCCAAACTAGGCTACCTACGACTCTTGTACACCTGTGGGTATGTTGTCTAGTGTCTATTAATCGAATCAAATGCATTTGGAGTGAATCCGACGACATCGAGATTTTCACCTGAAAAAGTAGACAGTGTATAGTAAAGCATTTTCAGCCTTATCCTAGCTCACCTTCCAACTGGCACAGCGACCAAACTAGGCGTACCTACGACTCTTGCACACCTGTGGGTATGTTGTCTAGTGTCTATTAATCGAATCAAATGCATCTGGAGTGAATCCGACGTCATCGAGATTTTCACCTGAAAAAGTAGACAGTGTATAGTAAGGCATTTTCAGCTTTATCCTAGCTCACCTTCCAACTAGCACAGCGGCCAAACTAGGCTACCTACGACTCTTGTACACCTGTGGGTATGTTGTCTAGTATCTATTAATCGAATCAAATGCATTTGGAGTGAATCCGACGACATCGAAATTTTCACCTGCAGAAAGTAGACAGTGTATAGTAAGGCATTTTCAGCTTTATCCTAGCTCACCTTCCAACTAGCACAGCGGCCAAACTAGGCTACCTACGACTCTTGTACGCCTGTGGGTATGTTGTCTAGTATCTATTAATCGAATCAAATGCATTTGGAGTGAATCCGACGACATCGAAATTTTCACCTGTAGAAAGTAGCTCACCTTCCAACTGGCACAGCGGCCAAACTAGGCTACCTACGACTCTTGTACACCTGTGGGTATGTTGTCTAGTGTCTATTAATCGAATCAAATGCATTTGGAGTGAATCCGACGACATCGAGATTTTCACCTGAAAAAGTAGACAGTGTATAGTAAGGCATTTTCAGCTTTATCCTAGCTCACCTTCCAACTAGCACAGCGGCCAAACTAGGCTACCTACGACTCTTGTACGCCTGTGGGTATGTTGTCTAGTGTCTATTAATCGAATCAAATGCATTTGGAGTGAATCCGACGACATCGAGATTTTCACCTGAAAAAGTAGACAGTGTATAGTAAGGCATTTTCAGCCTTAACCTAGCTCACCTTCCAACTGGCACAGCGGCCAAACTAGGCTACCTACGACTCTTGTACACCTGTGGGTATGTTGTCTAGTGTCTATTAATCGAATCAAATGCATTTGGAGTGAATCCGACGACATCGAGATTTTCACCTGAAAAAGTAGACAGTGTATAGTAAGGCATTTTCAGCTTTATCCTAGCTCACCTTCCAACTGGCACAGCGACCAAATTAGGCGTACCTACGACTCTTGCACACCTGTGGGTATGTTGTCTAGTGTCTATTAATCGAATCAAATGCATCTGGAGTGAATCCGACGACATCGAGATTTTCACCGGAAAAAGTAGACAATGTATAGTAAGGCATTTTCAGCCTTATCCTAGCTCACCTTCCAACTGACACAGCGGCCAAACTAGGCTACCTACGACTCTTGTACACCTGTGGGTATGTTGTCTAGTGTCTATTAATCGAATCAAATGCATTTGGAGTGAATCCGACGACATCGAGATTTTCACCTGAAAAAGTAGACAGTGTATAGTAAGGCATTTTCAGCCTTATCCTAGCTCACCTTCCAACTGGCACAGCGGCCGAACTAGGCTACCTACGACTCTTGTACACCTATAGGTATGTTGTCTAGTGTCTATTAATCGAATCAAATGCATCTGGAGTGAATCCGACGACATCGAGATTTTCACCTGAAAAAGTAGACAATGTATAGTAAGGCATTTTCAGCCTTATCCTAGCTCACCTTCCAACTGGCACAGCGGCCAAACTAGGCTACCTACGACTCTTGTACACCTGTGGGTATGTTGTCTAGTATCTATTAATCGAATCAAATGCATTTGGAGTGAATCCGACCACATCGAGATTTTCACCTGTAGAAAGTGTATAGTAAGGCATTTTCAGCCTTATCCTAGCTCACCTTCCAACTGGCACAGCGGCCAAACTATTCTACCTACGACTCTTTTACACCTGTGGGTATGTTGTCTAGTATCTATTAATCGAATCAAATGCATTTGGAGTGAATCCGACGACATCGAGATTTTCACCTGAAAAAGTAGACAGTGTATAGTAAGGCATTTTCAGCCTTATCCTAGCTCATCTTCCAACTGGCACAGCGGCCAAACTAGGCTACCTACGACTCTTGTACACCTGTGGGTATGTTGTCTAGTGTCTATTAATCGAATCAAATGCTTTTGGAGTGAATCCGACGACATCGAGATTTTCACCTGAAAAAGTAGACAGTGTATAGTAAGGCATTTTCAGCTTTATCCTAGCTCACCTTCCAACTAGCACAGCGGCCAAACTAGGCTACCTACGACTCTTGTACACCTGTGGGTATGTTGTCTAGTGTCTATTAATCGAATCAAATGCATTTGGAGTGAATCCGACGACATCGAGATTTTCACCTGAAAAAGTAGACAGTGTATAGTAAGGCATTTTCAGCCTTATCCTAGCTCACCTTCCAACTGGCACAGCGGCCGAACTAGGCTACATACGCTCTTACGTATACGACTCTTGTACACCTATAGGTATGTTGTCTAGTGTCTATTAATCGAATCAAATGCATTTGGAGTGAATCCGACCACATCGAGATTTTCACCTGTAGAAAGTGTATAGTAAGGCATTTTCAGCTTTATCCTAGCTCACCTTCCAACTAGCACAGCGGCCAAACTAGGCTACCTACGACTCTTGTACACCTGTGGGTATGTTGTCTAGTATCTATTAATCGAATCAAATGCATTTGGAGTGAATCCGACGACATCGAGATTTTCACCTGTAGAAAGTGTATAGTAAGGCATTTTCAGCCTTATCCTAGCTCACCTTCCAACTGGCACAGCGGCCGAACTAGGCTACATACGCTCTTACGTATACGACTCTTGTACACCTATAGGTGTGTTGTCTAGTGTCTATTAATCGAATCAAATACATTTGGAGTGAATCCGACTACATCGAGATTTTCACCTGAAAAAGTTGACAGTGTATAGTAAGGCATTTTCAGCCTTATCCTAGCTTACCTTCCAACTGGCACAGCGGCCAAACTAGGCTACCTACGACTCTTGTACACCTGTGGGTATGTTGTCTAGTGTCTATTAATCGAATCAAATGCATCTGGAGTGAATCCGACGACATCGAGATTTTCACCTGAAAAAGTAGACAGTGTATAGTAAGGCATTTTCAGCCTTATCCTAGCTCACCTTCCAACTGGCACAGCGGCCAAACTAGGCGTACCTACGACTCTTGCACACCTGTGGGTATGTTGTCTAGTGTCTATTAATCGAATCAAATGCATCTGGAGTGAATCCGACGACATCGAGATTTTCACCTGAAAAAGTAGACAGTGTATAGTAAGGCATTTTCAGCCTTATCCTAGCTTACCTTCCAACTGGCACAGCGGCCAAACTAGGCTACCTACGACTCTTGTACGCCTGTGGGTATGTTGTCTAGTGTCTATTAATCGAATCAAATGTATTTGGAGTGAATCCGACGACATCGAGATTTTCACCTGAAAAAGTAGACAGTGTATAGGAAGGCATTTTCAGCCTTATCCTAGCTCACCTTCCAACTGGCACAGCGGCCAAACTAGGCTACCTACGACTCTTGTACACCTGTGGGTATGTTGTCTAGTGTCTATTAATCGAATCAAATGAATTGGGAGTGAATCCGACGACATCGAGATTTTCACCTGAAAAAGTAGACAGTGTATAGTAAGGCATTTTCAGCTTTATCCTATCTCACCTTCCAACTGGCACAGCGGCCAAACTAGGCTACCTACGACTCTTGTACGCCTGTGGGTATGTTGTCTAGTGTCTATTAATCGAATCAAATGCATCTGGAGTGAAAATGCCTTACTATACATTTTCAGCCTTATCCTAGCTCACCTTCCAACTGGCACAGCGGCCAAGCTAGGCTACCTACGACTCTTGTACACCTGTGGGTATGTTGTCTAGTGTCTATTAATCGAATCAAATGCATCTGGAGTGAATCCGACTACATCGAGATTTTCACCTGAAAAAGTAGGCAGTGTATAGTAAGGCATTTTCAGCCTTATCCTAGCTCCCCTTCCAACTGGCACAGCGGCCAAACTAGGCTACCTACGACTCTTTTACACCTGTGGGTATGTTGTCTAGTGTCTATTAATCGAATCAAATGCATCTGGAGTGAATCCGACGACATCGAGATTTTCACCTGAAAAAGTAGACAGTGTATAGGAAGGCATTTTCAGCCTTATCCTAGCTCACCTTCCAACTGGCACAGCGGCCAAACTAGGCTACCTACGACTCTTTTACACCTGTGGGTATGTTGTCTAGTGTCTATTAATCGAATCAAATGCATCTGGAGTGAATCCGACGACAACGAGATTTTCACCTGAAAAAGTAGACAGTGTATAGTAAGGCATTTTCAGCCTTATCCTAGCTCACCTTCCAACTGGCACAGCGGCCAAACTAGGCTACCTACGACTCTTGTACACCTGTGGGTATGTTGTCTAGTGTCTATTAATCGAATCAAATGAATTGGGAGTGAATCCGACGACATCGAGATTTTCACCTGAAAAAGTAGACAGTGTATAGTAAGGCATTTTCAGCCTTATCCTAGCTCACCTTCCAACTGGCACAGCGGCCAAACTAGGCGTACCTACGACTCTTGCACACCTGTGGGTATGTTGTCTAGTGTCTATTAATCGAATCAAATGAATTGGGGGTGAATCCGACGACATCGAGATTTTCACCTGAAAAAGTAGGCAGTTATAGTAAGGCATTTTCAGCTTTATCCTATCTCACCTTCCAACTGGCACAGCGGCCAAACTAGGCTACCTACGACTCTTGTACGCCTGTGGGTATGTTGTCTAGTGTCTATTAATCGAATCAAATGCATCTGGAGTGAATCCGACGACATCCAGATTTTCACCTGAAAAAGTAGACAGTGTATAGTAAGGCATTTTCAGCTTTATCCTAGCTCACCTTCCAACTGGCACAGCGGCCAAACTAGTCTACCTACGACTCTTGTACACCTGTGGGTATGTTGTCTAGTGTCTATTAATCGAATTAAATGCATCTGGAGTGAATCCGACGACATCAAGATTTTCACCTGAAAATGTAGACAGTGTATAGTAAGGCATTTTCAGCCTTATCCTAGCTCACCTTCCAACTGGCACAGCGGCCAAACTAGGCTACCTACGACTCTTTTACACCTGTGGGTATGTTGTCTAGTGTCTATTAATCGAATCAAATGCATCTGGAGTGAATCCGACGACATCGAGATTTTCACCTGAAAAAGTAGACAGTGTATAGTAAGGCATTTTCAGCTTTATCCTAGCTCACCTTCCAACTGGCACAGCGGCCAAACTAGTCTACCTACGACTCTTGTACACCTGTGGGTATGTTGTCTAGTGTCTATTAATCGAATTAAATGCATCTGGAGTGAATCCGACGACATCGAGATTTTCACCTGAAAAAGTAGACAGGCATTTTCAGCCTTATCCTAGCTCACCTTCCAACTGGCACAGCGGCCAAACTAGGCTACCTACGACTCTTGTACACCTGTGGGTATGTTGTCTAGTGTCTATTAATCGAATCAAATGCATCTGGAGTGAATCCGACGACATCGAGATTTTCACCTGAAAAAGTAGACAGTGTATAGTAAGGCATTTTCAGCCTTATCCTAGCTCACCTTCCAACTGGCACAGCGGCCAAACTAGGCTACCTACGACTCTTGTACACCTGTGGGTATGTTGTCTTGTGTCTATCAATCGAATCAAATGCATTTGGAGTGAATCCGACGACATCGAGATTTTCACCTGAAAAAGTAGACAGTGTATAGTAAGGCATTTTCAGCCTTATCCTAGCTCACCTTCCAACTGGCACAGCGGCCAAACTAGGCGTACCTACGACTCTTGCACACCTGTGGGTATGTTGTCTAGTGTCTATTAATCGAATCAAATGCATCTGGAGTGAATCCGACGACATCGAGATTTTCACCTGAAAAAGTAGACAGTGTATAGTAAGGCATTTTCAGCCTTATCCTAGCTCACCTTCCAACTGGCACAGCGGCCAAACTAGGCTACCTACGACTCTTGTACACCTGTGGGTATGTTGTGTAGTGTCTATTAATCGAATCAAATGCATTTGGAGTGAATCCGACGACATCGAGATTTTCACCTGAAAAAGTAGACAGTGTATAGTAAGGCATTTTCAGCCTTATCCTAGCTCACCTTCCAACTGGCACAGCGGCCAAACTAGGCGTACCTACGACTCTTGTACACCTGTGGGTATGTTGTCTAGTGTCTATTAATCGAATCAAATGCATCTGGAGTGAATCCGACGACATCGAGATTTTCACCTGAAAAAGTAGACAGTGTATAGTAAGGCATTTTCAGCCTTATCCTAGCTCACCTTCCAACTGGCACAGCGGCCAAACTAGGCTACCTACGACTCTTGTACACCTGTGGGTATGTTGCCTAGTGTCTATTAATAGAATTAAATGAATTGGGGGTGAATCCGACGACATCGAGATTTTCACCTAAAAAAGTAGACAGTGTATAGTAAGGCATTTTCAGCCTTATCCTAGCTCACCTTCCAACTGGCACAGCGGCCAAACTAGGCGTACCTACGACTCTTGCACACCTGTGGGTATGTTGTCTAGTGTTTATTAATCGAATCAAATGCATCTGGAGTGAATCCGACGACATCGAGATTTTCACCTGAAAAAGTAGACAGTGTATAGTAAGGCATTTTCAGCCTTATCCTAGCTCACCTTCGACATCGAATTTTTCACCTGAAAAAATTGACAGTTAATAGTAAGGATATCTGAGCCCTTTCATGGCTCAACTTCCAACAGCGCAGCATCCGAACTAGGCGTACCGACAAACTGTGTACACCTTTGGTTATGTGTTTAGATGTGTATTATCGAAATCCAAAGACTGGAGTGGATCCGACGACATCGAATTTTTCACCTGAAAAAATTGACAGTGTATAGTAAGGCATTTTCAGCCTTATCCTAGCTCATATTCCAACTGGCACAGCGGCCAAACTAGGCGTACCTACGACTCTTGCACACCTGTGGGTATGTTGTATAGTGTATATTAATCGAATCAAATGCATTTGGAGTGAATCCGACGACATCGAGATTTTCACCTGAAAAAGTAGACAGTGTATAGTAAGGCATTTTCAGCCTTATCCTAGCTCACCTTCCAACTGGCACAGCGGCCAAACTAGGCTACCTACGACTCTTGTACACCTGTGGGTATGTTGTCTAGTGCCTATTAATCGAAGCAAATGAATTGGGGGTGAATCCGACGACATCGAGATTTTCACCTGAAAAAATAGACAGTGTATATTTAGGATTTTATAGCCTTTTCATGGCTCATCTTCAAACTGCCACAGCGGCCGAACTAGGCTACCTACGACTCTTGTACACCTGTGGGTATGTTGTCTAGTGTCTATTAATCGAATCAAATGCAGTTGGAGTGAATCCGACGACATCGAATTTTTCACCTAAAAAAATTGACAGTGTATAGAAAGGATTTTGGAGCCTTTTCATGGCTCATCTTCCAACTGCCACAGCGGCCCAACTAGGCGTACCTACGACCTGTGTACACCTGTGGTTATGTGTTTAGATGTGTACTATCGAAATACAAAGACTGGAGTGGAACCGACGACAACGAATTTTTCACCTAAGAAAATTGACAGTGTATAGTAAGGATTTTGGAGCCTTTTCATGGCTCATCTTCCAACTGCCACAGCGGCCGAACTAGTCGTACCTACGACCTGTGTACACCTGTGGTTATATGATTAGATGTGTATTATCGAAATCCGAAGACATTAGTGGAACCGACGACATCGAATTTTTCACCTAAAAAAATTGACAGTGTATAGTAATAATATCTGAGCCCTTTCATGGCTCATCTTCCACTGCCACAGCGGCCGAACTAGGCGTACCTACGACCTGTGTACACCTGTGCTTCTGTGTTTAGATGTGTATTATCGAAATCCAAAGACTGGAGTGGACCCGACGACATCGAATTTTTCACCTAAAAAAATTGACAGTGTATAGTAAGGATTTCGGAGCCTTTTCATGGCTCGTTGCTATACACTGTTGATTTTTTTAAGGTGAAATTTTCGATGCCTTGGTTGCACTCCAACTTTTGGATTCCTATAATACAGGTCGAAAGATATGACCACAGGTGCACAGAAGTCGTAGGTAGGCCCAGATGAGCCATTGTGGCATTTGGAAGATGAACGAGGAAAAGTCTAATCTAATAAATCGTATCAGATTCGATTAATACACCACAGGTGGATGATCTGTCATAAAAAAGCACAAAGTTACATTATAAGGAAAAACGCATTTTATTTGCTTACTACTACATGTTTTTTTAAATAAGTGCATTGGGTCGTTTTTGCTGTATATTATTGATATAAGTTATAATTTAATGTAAATAACTCTTGATTTATATATCTAGACATGTTTGAAGCATATTTATTTAGATAATTTGAAACATTTAAACAATTTGATTAGAGACTATTTAATTAAAAAAACAAGCGAAATGAAAATTGTTTAGTTGGATATCAAAACTATAAAAAAAATCAATACATCATAAATATTTGTTTTTTTTGACTTTATAAAACTTATTGAGTTGTCTTGGAGTCTACAATTTTTTACTGGATTCGCTATTAGAAATTAAATAATAGTGTTATCCAGTGTTATATGGTAATCTGTTTATAAAATGTAGCATATCTAGAGAATTTACCTCTATTTTTAAGGCGTTCGAAAAATATATTTGCGAGTAAAAGATTTTTAACACCTATATTTTTCAGAATATATAAAGCATTTTAAAAATAGTTTTGCGAATAATAGACATTCTATACGTATATTTTTGTTCGAGATATATATATATATATATTGCATTGTCTTAATTTGAAATTTGAAACGCTTTAGTGAACGGAATCGCTATCATTCAACGTGGAAGATTCTATGCTGGAGCGACGACACCAGTTATAAGAGTAATGTTTTCCAAATAAGAAATGAGTTTGCCAAGATGACCATTTTGGTTATTCCTCTACCAAATCCCAAACCATCAGCGAAGCGTCAGTACCGCCTACAGTAACTAAAGTTCGATCTCCAAAGAGAAATCTGGCGCATGCTAGCGCTCCTGAGTAGACTTTTACTTCATAGAATTCGGCCCGAGGACTTATGCATGGATACCTGTGGGAATGCAAAATAACTGGACTTTAACTACTGTTAACAAAAGGTTATAAACATTACCTGAATACTCGCAAATATCCATCTGTATCTCCCGATATGAGCATATCATGATTTGAAGATCGATTACAGGTTCCAATTACAGCTGATGTATTACTATAATAACGGTTGCTCCACATTCCCGCTACAAGAAACCCGACAGTACAATTATTAGTTAGCCATTTAACATCTTTCATTGCAACTGGGCTGCGTTCAGGGGAAAGCGATTTTGCATCCCAAAATAGAAGATCAAAATCTGTGGTTACTGTTTGTACATAGTTGCCATCCATACTCCAATCTAAATGTGTGAGAGGTTGAGAACCACGTATTTTGTTAACTTTTTTGTATGAAAATCCATCTCGCGAAACACGAAACAAATAAATGCTCCCATTCTGAGACCCCATCGCAATCATATCTCCAACTGAAATGGTTGTTTGGTGTTATTACGTATAAATATATTTAATAACTGTGCTAAATATTCAATATCTACCCTGATTGTAAGATACACAATTTAATGCTGAGCCACAAACACGTAGTGTTAGCATAATGGTTCCATTTTCAGCACTGATTACTAAAAGATGACCCTCTGTACTACCAGCTGCTAAAGCAGTCCCAAAGGGGTGAAAGGCAAGAGCAATACATTCATAACCAGTTTGAATAGACCAAATAAGTTTATGTTTTCTCCATAGAGCAATATGCTTATCATGACCCGCTGTAGCAAATATTTCATCTTCTGGGTGTGAAGCAAGACCCCACAATTGACGACCATGTCCGAAAACCACCTGATTGAAACGTCTTTGTAGTGATCCTTCCAATATATTATTTCTTGTTGTTCCCACATAAATATTTCCATCATTTCTACCTGGTCGTTGGGGATATATTGTTCGCACACCTCCAGCTGATTCAGGAAGCTATATACAAACAAAAAATACTTTTAATGCACATATGAACATGAGTGCATATCAAAAAACCTTTGTTTCTGCAATTTTCTTATAGTTTTGTAATGAGTCCCATGCTGCTATTTTACGATCCTTTTCCCCACCAGAAAGCAATGTACCCTCACCAAGCATTATTAAGCATCCAATACCTTTATTATGAGCTTCGAATTCTGTGCGAACAAAATATGCACCGTCGGAATCCACACTGTATATTGTGATAAAACCATCTGAATCAGCGGTTATCACATCTCCATCAGGCTCAAACTGGACGCTGGTAACATGAGATCGAGATGGTTGCTTAACTATATCTGTCCGCTCAAAAAATCCATCTTTTCTTCTATGCCAAAATGCTAAATGGCCACGACCATGAGTAATAATAAGATTGTCGTCCAGAGGGTGAAAAGCAGCCCCTGAAAGGCCTTCTTGCAAAGTCTGCAAACAATATATTAAATCTATTTCGCTTAAAAAGGACATTAACTTTGCTTACTGCTACTTTCCCTAAAAGATGACCCCACTGCCATTGCCATACCGAAAGAATACTTTCTCGGCCACTGTCAACAGCCAGAACATAGCTTCCACCATTCTAAAGATTGAAATAATAATCATTATCTTAACCATGTAACGTAAGAAATAAATATGTATTTAAATAAATTATGTTTATGAGCATACATTTAAAAATTTTACATAATGTCTACACATCATGAATTAGCACTCTTAAAAAATACAAATTCCAAACGCATGCAAACTCAACACATGAAGCCTTTAGTACTTACGTTTATAATTATATTTACAATTTCTTTGCTAAAATCATACAAAAGGTAAAAGCATAAGCGAAAAAGGTCGTGAATGAATATAAAGCATCAATGTTAGTCATTGGAATTTATTGAAATACTTACTAATTGCGAGAATGCAACTGCAGTTACACCTGTATCCAATTCTCCCATGCCAAATACATAAAGAGTTTGAAGGGATTCTGTGCTCCATATTCTTACATGAGCTTGTGATTTCCTATCTCTTCCTGCTTTCTGCCCAGACGCTATTAATTCTCTAGATGGATGTACATCCATACTTAATACAAAACAAATTAGAAATTGTAAATCCATCTGCGAATATTCCAGTTTAATAAAGAATATTACCACATGATATCTTCGGTATGACCTGTATAGTGTCTTTGAGCTTCTTCATCGCGGTCGAATAAAATAGCTACAGCCGCAACATAGTATAATAATTCGCCTGATGGAAGAACCCAAAGATTACGACGAGCATCTATTCCCCGATAGCCGTGCCTAAACAGTGTAATAAGGAAATAAAAGTGGTTATTTGTTAATGTGTTAATTTCTACGTACACCCATTGAAGTTGAAGTTTTTTCTCGGGAGGAGAATTATCAGCTGGTGCATGATGGACGGGCGGGTAAAAAGTTCGTCTTAAGCCGCGAATAGTAATTTTGGTGGGTTCTTCTTTCATAATATCTACCATGGAATATTCGGCGCTCGGTCTAAGAATTTCATTTTCGGGTGCATACAAAATTCTTGGTCTACTTTTACTTCTGGGTCTAGCACCCCTTACAGGCACTTTCGGAAGCTCATCTGTTGAAGTATTTCCTGTAATTACAGACGGTCTTGATCTTGATCTTCGAATTGGAGACCCTCCAATTAAGGCAGTTCCGATTGCCAAGTAAAATGTGTCAATATCAGCAAACTCATTGCGGAGTTGTGAAAAACTTCGAACCTATATTAAATATTATGATTGCTTAGGCAAAACATTTATCAAAATTAAACCTCTTGTCCAGTTCCAGTATACATCTTTTTAGCTCCACTGATTTTCAGAACTTGTCCCAAATCCTCCAGTACATCTTCAAACGGTTGTGAGGTGCGTAAATTTAGAAGAACACGACACTAGTATTGGTGTTTTTATAAAAAGAAATATTCTGTGATTATTGTGACGAAGAAAAAAATTACATTTATAATATATCTTTATATCTTTATTAATATTTATGGTATGAGAAACAAATCTAAATGCTTGTATCTATATATTTTATGTATAGCGATTGTTCAATGCTTCTCACGTATTGTTATTATAGTAAGACTTTCGTATATCACTTCCAATTCATTAATTTAACATGTTACTCTTAATAAATGAAATGAAATGAAATTTTGAATGATCACTATTCTATAAATTTATAATAAATTATTTGTACTATTCACATATGTATTTACCTGAACGGAATGGTCCAAATTGTTAATTATTCGTATTACTCGCCCTGCACTACGTTTAATTGAACCTGAGGTAGTTGAAAGTGTTCCCAAATCAGCTTCCATAATAGATGGTTTTCGACTTATAGGTTTTGAGCCCCAACCTTGATTTCCGGGGGAAGCATACCACATACCGTTTTTCTTACCGTAGCTAGCAGGCTGTTGATAACAAGTGTATTTTTGTAATAAAATATGGTTTATAAACGAAAGTAAACAAATGCACACATGCGCCTCCAAAAGCCAAACGATGCACATATGTATATTCTACAAAAATTGGGAAAGTTCCTTGCTTTCCAACCAAATCTTTTATATATGTATGTGTAATAATGTCGTCAAAGGTCTGGTATTATAATGAGATCCCATTCTCCATCGGAGTCTTTAAGAGGACTGTTGATATTTTCTCAAAGCCATGTTTATAAACCTAGACACATTTGTTCACAAATGTAAATGTTTACTTTAAATAACTTCAATACAAAACATCTACCTAAAGTATATGGATAAAAGTATGTATAGACAAAATGCTGAACATGATTACGTACAGATATATTTATGAACGCTGCGTTGCTTAGTGTCCAAAGGCCAAAGCAAGTATGTATTTCAAAATATAGTGACCGCTGGTAATTGTCAATACTTGTAAGAACCACTACAAATTATGTTGTTTGAATACATGCATACAATAATAAAGTTGTGGTATAGATTCTTAGAAATACCATAACAATATACGGAAAAACGTTACACTTTATTAGCATGGAATTATGTATTTAAATAAATTTGAGATAATGGAAACCATTCATAAACCCATTTTACTTTTGCCAGGTATTTCATTGTATCCATGTGCACTTATGTATGTACAAAATGTGTGTGGGTTATTTAGGGTACTTATTATGTTATTATAAAATGATACATGTAAAATATGGTACATATTTGTACTACGTTTATAATATAATTTCAACTTAATAGGTATATGCAAACATGTTTGCCAATTGTATTAATCGGGGGTCATTATGTGCGTAAGTATGTACATTTAATTGTATATGTTTATTCAGTGCTTCGAAGCGTGCGCGTTTATTAGACTATTGGTAGATATAAACAAATACAAACTGGTTCATAGAAATTTGTGTATGAACGCGTATCTTAATAAAATAAATAAGCTAGTAAATTAAATGCAGATTTTATCTTTGATACAGCCTAACCGATAAAACACGCCTTTAAACTTATTCAACTAGTTCTGATAACGTTTGTTGGCAAAGGATATTTGTACTTAATATATTTACATTATATATTGTATACATCTGAATTGTAATTTCAGACTAAACTAAGCAGTTTATTGCGAATGTACATACATTATACACTTATATGCCCACACAAGAAACTATAACCTAATTATTGTAGAAACTGCTCACACATACCTAATTCGCATTATTTAGGGTTATTTGAAACCATTCACCTTCATATACATATATGTACATAAATATGTACACATTTATTTTATCTAAACCCTTATGTTTACAATTTTAATAATTTTTAGGAATGTAAGTATTATTCCATTTATACGTTTCTTTAAGTGCACGAATACCACACCAGTATATTTATTGCCTTCACGTTGTAACATGATATTTTGCCGTTTACCTCGGCGTAATAATTTTATTAGATCTGGGCCAATGATACAAACTACTCTTATGGATAAGAATTAAGGTTTTATTGACAATAATAACTAAACCTCATGAATGAAAAACGAATACTCATTAATTTGCATATTATATACAGATAAATATATTATATGTAACTTTCTATTTTTGATATTTGATTTATGTATGTACATACATATTTGTCAATATGATTATGACTTATTTCAACTAAGATGTAAATTTTTATAAACATAAAAATATTATCAAGTATACATAATATATAATTTGACAATATCACATAATTTATATAAATCTCCATTACATTACGTTTCAATGATCAAAGTGATTAATGTGTACACATATTTATTCTGAGTATTTTATTAAATTTAGGAATTTTATTCGACCCACACATATCGATTTTGTTACTTCTTAATCTACCTTACCAAGAAATATCAATAATATGTGGTCAAATAGAAAAACCTGCTATTGATTATGGTTTTTATGGATGATATTATTAGTTATTTTGTTGTTGAAATAACTGCAGTTAATATATATTGTAACATACGTATTTATAATATTACTCACTTTGAACGACTTAAATGAGGATACAACATAGCTCGCTCCATCTTCTAATTCTTCAAGACTATACTTTCGATCACCATCCATTGAAAAAATATAACGTGCCCCACGTGGCAAATCCAATTTGGGTGAAATTTTATCAAGGAGACTGTCAAGAGACGTAATATCACGTCCAGGGCGATAGCGAAGCTCTACTCCAGGAAAGAACGGATCACCATTGCGATAAAATACAATTCGCCTCGCTTTCCAATATGATAAATTCGAATAGCGACTCACTGCACTCATAACACTATTTAATTGGTTCGATGAAGATAACTCTGGACGAGATTTCGAACGAATCAATGGCACAACTGGTGGCTGTGATGAAATTTCACTCATATTGTCCATTACACCTGGACTAACTGCTCGGTTATGAAGTCCATTTCGATTCCAGTAGTCGTTCGAATGTGTATTTTTTCCACCACCAATACTAATAGGTGTTCCAATAATGCCACCAACACAAGTATTGCCACCACCCACAAGGTTTTCGGGATCGTTGCTTCTACGACTTTTTTCAGTGTTTTCAAATACCTCTTCCTCTTCATCAGTATTAAGTTGTGCGTTATAGTTTACTTGATGGTCTAAACCATTATCTTTTATATTCGAATTTTGTATTTTTGATGACAATATATTGCCGTTTATCTGATCATTGCTTTCTTTAGTTTGTGACACCTCTACTAAGTTCCTTTCGAAATTGTTGGTAGAAGACAACTGCCCTTCTATTTGTTCAATTTCACTAGACATATTATTAGCAGTAAAACGTATGTTTTGATTACATTCAAAAACTTTATGTTATTATAGTTATTTATGCTTTAATTCCTGAAGGCTTATTTTCTTTGATTTAAAACATTTTCAGCGTTTAGTAATAAACTAAACATTAAAACAATATTCAACAGTAACAACTTGTAGTATCAGCAATATACAGTTGAAAACAATTGAGTAAAAAACTTAAAGTTTTTAAAGCAAACTTCACCGGTTGGGAACTCTTGAAATTCTGTTTTGTGTGGCCGCATTAGATGACCCATCAACTCAATTACTGCTAAAGAATATATAACAAAGCAAGTAAAGCAACCGACACACTTCACAACATTACAACACAAAGAAAATAAAGCGTCCACAACTCGTCCTGTATTCAACCCACCAGTCCTTTCATTTACCAGGGGTTTCAATTTGTACAAATACTTACATACGTATGTGCAAATGTGTAGGTATCAATATTTAAAACGGTCCTTTAAGTGTTCTCCTTATTTTCGTAGAAAGTCGTTCGCTGACCATTTGACCATTGATGCATTCAGTCCATTTGTGTATGTGTATGTGTGGGTATAACTACAAATATGTATATTTTCTTTTGTCCAAAATTCTGATACATATATAAATTTGTTTGCGGATTGATTTATTCTATTTGTTAAACTATATGTATGGACATATATTTGCAGATACATATGTGTGTATAGTAAGATATTAGCGAATATGGTACGACTAGTAAGTAAATGTCTAGATGTAATTGTACCATTTTGATTAAATTAAAAAAAAATGCACAGCCTAAGCTTAAATGTACATATGTATATAATGTAAGTAAATTGAATATTTATTTAGAGAAGTATACATACATATACACTTTATATATATGTATTACAAAAGTTAACTAATATTTTAAAAGTAATGACTGAGTAACAAATAATTCTCATTTAGTCGTGCAAACAAACTTAGTTTGAGTTTTCACATCACATATTAGTATTATTATATGTTGACCAAGAGGTAGTTACATGCATATACCCACATGTATACATAACATATACATATATGTGTGTATATATATTAATGTTTTTCACGTAACTACCAAACTTCTTAGTATAAGCGAATTATTTATTTTAGGTCAATTCAGTCATTAACTTTATCGAATCATTAAAGCAGAAGTCTGGTGCAAAACAGAAAAAAAACATGTATACTCTGTATCCATGTATGCATACGGATATTTGTAATACTAGCAGAAGCTCTTTGCTGTGTTAATTTATTTCTGTAATGTAACATTTCGCTTGAAATATCTAATTAGGAATGAAAGGTATCTTTAATTTGTTTTTTCTAAGAAAATTAATATTAATATTAAATTCAGGCTGTATTTTTGTAGTTTATTAAACTGCATCTTTAATGCAAATTGCTTAGATTCATCATATAAAAAATATATTGAGGTATAAATTTTCTTATCTATTAAATAAATTAAGAGACATATTGATATGTTCCATTTGTATGTACAATTAGAATCCATCATGTTTGCCCATCCATTAAATATATATATGCATATATACATTTTTCCTTTAGTAGCACCTACAAAAATCTACCTTGTACATATGTATGTACATGCTCATAAACATATTTATGTGACTTAAAATCATAATAAATTTAAAGATGTGTACATTATTGATTGCTAAATGTTGTTCAACATTTAGCTAAACATAAAATATATTTTATTATTAAATCAATATTGAAACAAAACATTGCAAATACCAACGTGCTCTTAAAAAGAATATTCAAAGAACATTGTAAATACCAATAAGCTTTTTCGTTGACTAGATCATCTGGGTCTGTTGAGATTCATAATCCTACAGCGAATCATTTATAATTAACGTAATTAATAATTAAAAATAATTTATCATACACACATTCATGCCTCCGGCTCTAACTTATATCGTCATACCTTGCTGAAGCATTGACAGTAACAGCATGTGTAGTCTCACTGTTATTTGCTTTGGGCGCCGGTCCATTGATTGGTGAAGTTGGTTCAGGAGATACCTATATATATATATATGCATAGTGTTATTGAATATATATAGAAATACATATTAAAAAATGTGTTTTATAACCTGAACTTGTTCAATAGCTCTTTGATAACTTGGGTTTTCAAAGGCGACGCCGTTAGTTAGTTTTACTTCGGATTTTCTTTTTTTGTAAATAATAATTCCTAAGGCTGCCAAAATGATGAATATAACGCCAGCAATAACACCACTCACTGTTCCTGCGGCACTAGCGTGAGACTTTGAATTTAGTCCCTTTTCGCTTATAGTGAAACGTAAAGGATCCGTTAAAACGCTAGCCCCTTTAATTGCAATCAGTCAAGATTTATGAAGCGTAAAACTGATTTTCTCAGGTAAGTATTTAATTACTTACCAAAGTTATTGCCTGCTTTCACAACAACCTCGTATAATACATCCTTTTTAAGTCCAGTCAGACTAACAATTGTATCTTGTACATCAATACGTTTGACTTCTGTAGCATTGATTGCTTGTTCGACCGTTTCCAGAACATTAGCTTCGTGATAAAAGATTCTGTAGCCTTGTACGACATTTGGATTCTTTGAAGGAGGATTCCAACTAACAAGGCAGTTATTTCAATTTTATATTTTTGGTATAATGCTATTCACATACCTTATTTGAACTTCATTTTTAGATATCACATCAACAGCTACGTTCTGTGGAGGTCCTGGCAGTTTTTCCCTATTAGTCTCGAAGCAACCAATAATCGTTTTCGTGTATTGTAGGCTACAAATCTCTGCATTTAAAACAGTCTCACCCCTGCACCAGTTTAAACATCTTCGAGGAACATTGTTATCCGCGCAGCATTTACGATGATCCGATCCGTCCGACGCACATTTCATTAACTTATCAAAATCAACTATGCATTCAGGTTTATTAATTACAGCATCAACGTCGATGTAAAAGCTGCATGCTATCATACAAGGGCTGGAAACATTTTGCTTTATACAGCAGTCCGAAATATTTTGCAAGAAAGGTCTATTCCGAATTCTTAATGAAACAGCACTCGTGGCTTGTCCGAGAACGTTTTCGGCATGGCAAAAGTAATCGCCGACATCGCTTGCTTGGAGACTCTTGATTTGTAAATTCATTATATATTGTGCAGGGTCGGATGCATTGTTTTTGATTGATATATCATAGTTTCCTCCTTGGATGACTGCAACGCGACCTTCTTTATCTCGCCAAAACATTGTTCTAGGAACAGGAACAGATTGAACTATACACTTCAAATCCACGTTGTCACCAATGTTAGCCATAGTTATTCCCGAAGCCTGCACTCGAGGACCGTCTAATTATGCATAATGTTAACGAAATGTATAAATAATATTTTAACAATGTCATACTTAAAGCTAGGTTACTATTTTGAGTTGTATGTAGTACAGTTCCATGTAGTACAGAATACTTACAACTTATTTCAATTTTACGAGTTGCTTGCATGGGCATCCCGTAGCCGTTATCAGCATAACAAGATATGTGCACCATATCTGTAGTTACATTATGAATGACTGTTACCATATGTCTAGTAGTGTCTTGTCGAACCAAATGTCCTCCAACGTATAATGATATTGTTGGTGCAGGATTGCCAAGGGCTAAACATAGAACAGTCATGGATCCGCCTTCTGGTATGATATCTGATGGCTGAACTACTGGAGTCTGAAATATATTCATATTTTTTGTATATTCTATGTATATACTGATATATACTTACTTCAACAAAGGCAGGCAATGCAGGATCCGTCCATGCAACTAAAGTTTCTGAGGGTAATGAAGTCCCATTCGAACTTAATGCTTCTACATATATAATATGTTGTGAATTTGGCTTTAAATTGTCTAAGCGCACATATATATTACTCGTTTTCACAACAGAATAATTAATCGATAACGTTGGCTTATGAAAAACACTTAAGAAATAATTGTTAAAATATAGGTGTATACATATTTTAGATTCTGAATGCATTACCGATATGAAATGCTTTCTTGTAGATGAGAGTATTCTGGAGGTTGCCATAATATTGCTATCCAATTGGCTCCGTGAGAAGAAACTTGCAAGGAATGGGGCGGAGATGGTGCTCCATAAAATAGCTTAGATGCATCTATATTTGTATATGTGTAATTTGTTTGTTATGCGTACGTATAACATGTCTTCATTACTTACTTGAATTATTGATATCTGTTGTATTGACAAGGATAACTGATGATGGTAGAGATGTCCCCATTTCTCCACTAGTTATGACTAATATTCTATACATTGAGTTGCGCTCTAATGAATTCAATTTCAAAAACGTTGCGTTGGTATGTATTGCCTAACAAATTGTTATCAAATGTTATAAAAACTTTAAACAAAATTTGAGATTTTACATTTTCTAGTTTTACTACTGTTTCATACATAGTCATGTTATCAACTTTTCCATATTGTACTATGTATTCGAATTCTAACGTTGTGTTCCCTTCATTTACGGATGGTGGCAACCAATCTACAATAATACTGTTCTCTGATAAATATCTGATATGAACATTTTCTACAGGACCTGGAATATTGTCCGACCCTACAACGAAATGAAATGATTACAAATACTTTAAGGTAAGTGAATCGATTTATGTTACCTTCTTCTAGACATTGTAATATATTTCCTGCATAAGAGAGACAGTCTGAAGACGTTGGTAGGACACCACGGCAAACAGGTAAACATGAAGGTATTACTCCTCGTCTAGTGCAGCACGGTATGTGATCTCGACTTGCTGCAGCACATTTCACAATAATTGCTAAATATAATTTTTTATTATATTTACGCTAGAATTGTATAATCATATGCATATACAAACCCATTCGTCTTTTGCATGTTGGTTCTAGGTTTTGAATATCGCTTAATTTAATATCGTAAGAACAAAGATGTAAGCATTGGGATGGGAGACCTGAGGTTTGACAACATTTACTTATATTATAAGTGGGTATTTCGGCAAGAGGATCCTGTTATATAATATTAAAATATATTACATATGTATGTCAAATTTATTTTCAATTCTAATTGGTAATTCTTGCCTGGACTTTTGTAAGGAAAACTTGTCTTGAAGATGGCATTCCACGCCCGTGAGCATTCAAAGCAACTACGTACCATTCATAATAAGACTTTGGGTCCAGCCCTTCTAGTATTAATGGTGGTCTTTCCTAAAAATAGAAAATTTTTAAATCACCTTAGGTATAGGAAAACATTTTACAACGTGTCTTTAATACTTTTTGAATACTTGTATATTCATTGTCGGCTCCTATTTTCCTATAAAGAAATGTATACTGAGTCACGGTGTCAGCATGCACTTTAGGTGGACTCCAATCTAAAATTGCAAATGTTGAAGCTACATCAAGTGATCTTAATCTAATTGGAAATCCCGGTAGAACACCATATCCTTGTAAAAGACAACTGCTATAATCTGGCATAAAACGTAAGCACCTACAATTATATTCAATATTTATAAAATTATATTGGATTATCCTATCCTTTCTTACTTAAAGAAAACAAAATTAAGTGTTAATTGTTTGCCAGAACACAGTGGCAGGCAATCTGTTGGTAATCCTCTGACTTTGCAACATGATGAGTGATCAATGTCATTTGCTAAGCATTTAAATGTTATGTTGGACCAGGGAGCGCATACCATAAAGTCCGGTAAGCTGGCTAAAGCTGCTTTTTTCGGATCGCACATTTTATCTAAGCACATTCTATGACTCATACCATTAGCTTCGCAACAATTTCTTATATTTGGAAGAATTGGTACAGTAGCAGAAGTGATATTCCTTTTATTGAATGAATCTTTGGTATTAAATGTAAGAGCGCGAATTGGCTTACTGGGTAAGCTTTCTCCAGCATCATTGTGAGACGTCACTATAACAGAATACATAGTCAATGGGTTGAGGTCTGTTGCAATGTAATTATTAGTATCTCCAGACACAGTAAAATTTACTGTAGACGAGGTTTTATTCAAAACAATTTTATCTGGGTCGAAACTATGTAGCTCTGTTAAATTAATCGTGAAGAACGTAACACTCTCAGCTAAATTCTCTGGTGGGGACCATCCAACATCCAACGAAGTTTCGGCAATTGTTTCAACATGTACATCTGTTGGTGAACTTGGAAGTTTATGAATGCCTTGTAAGATACATTTAAGAGTTGGCAATGTGTACTGCACGCAAGAAACTCGTGTTTTTAATAAATCTGTCTGTGGTGAGTATTCGCCACGACACATGTCTTGACACAAATCTGGAATTGCTTTTTGTTCACAACATGGAACGTGGTTACGACCATCTGCCATACACTTAACAATGGTTGGCAGTTCCTTTTCACATAATTCTGGTTCAATTCCAGTTGTGCCATCTATAATATTATGAATATTGCAAAATCCAATACATTTTTTTGCTATATCGTGGGTTTCACAACAATCTGTAAAGTCATGGGACAAATGTTGCAAAGTAAAAGCTAGAAAAAGAGTTGAATGATTTGAATACTCATATTTCAATAAGGATTACGCATACTTACATGATTCTTTCACTGACGAATTAAAAGATTTCGATAGTACTTCTTCACTTGATTGACTTTGTAAACTTGACGGCTGCACTGTATTTAAATAGTTACATGTATTATTCAATGAAGGTATTCAATAAAAATCATCCACACCTGTTAATGTTTGGAAACTTCGAATTATTGGATCAGAGTTAACTTCACAGACATAAACATTTGAGTCGGAAGGTTTTGTATTTTTTATTAACAAAACCCAGACATCGCCAATAGATCCAGAGCTTGTTTTGGGATCTAAATGAATTTATTAAAACAATACTAAAATCGAACATATATGTCTGTTGCAACGCAATGATGCCCAATTTCGTAAAAGGTTTTCAGATTGATGTATTCTTCATCATTGCGTAGTTCAGTGTAATCACAATAACTCTTAAAGCTTACTGTCATCGTGGAGAATTTGAAATCGTCTATCTTTGGTGACTCTGCTTGTACCGGCTGATAAGATTTCATTTGAACCTCTCCGCCACAGTACTGTGTAATTAAGAAATCGGGTAGTAACAACACAAGTCAAAAGCGCGTCTCTACCCTCTAAAACTAAACTTGGTCCACCAGTACCTTTAATAAACGAATTATGAACATTAAAATGAACGAAGAACAAAAATCGAACAAAAATATTTGAAGATATAATTTTAAACTTGTTATTTAAAAGTAAACGGACTATTTACTTATATAATAATTTTTGTAAATGTATTACATACCTATTGGATCACTGCCATTTGTGACTAAGGCAAAACAAATAGATATTAGAAGAAAAATCGTCCATACTGAAGTCATCTGCAAATATTAAGTGTATAAATTATATTTGACATATTTTACGTAATATCTATTAATACTGTTAAACTTAATAATATCAGTATTACACTATTACAATAAATCAAACATTTTGAATTTTTAAATCAACAGCAAATTAAACAAAAAAACACGGCGAACCAAGATATCGTAAAAATTCATTTTATTGATTCAAGTAAATTGTCCGTGTCAACCTTCAGTTCAAAAGAATCCATATAAATACTGAATCAAGGCCTTACTAATTTTTTTAATCTAGTATACAAAATTTAGGTAAAGATTTAACGAAAATTTACCAACGTATGAATTACTTTAAATTTGTATATACAACCTACACCCGAAATATATTTAAATTATCACAATGCAATCAAATTTTCAGGCCATACAATGTTACTTACCTTTCCAAAATCATTTTACAATAGAACTCATTTTTTTAACAATAGTAAAAAAAAAGCTATAACAAGTGGAATCATACATACATAAGCACACTTACCTTTTTACATATGTTTGTTCCACAAAGTTGTTTATACATAATATGAATTTTATTTGAAATAATTAAACGCACATATGCACTTACGATTTGAGTACTATTCACGATTCGAAAGCAGAAGTGGTGGGATAGCTTTTCTTGCACTTCTTGAATCTAGAATCAAACTTGACTTGTAGAATTGAAAATAATATTCACCCAAACGGATTCTTGTTTATGATTTACTGTTTATCTATGTAATAAATGATTGCGCTCTCATCTTATGGTTATAATTTTTTGTCGCGGTGTTGAAGATTTCTAATCAGAATGACGTTGTATTATTTGATATTACCAATTTGATTTTACTGAAGAAACACGATAGTAATGTTGGAGAGCAACTATGTGAACAAGCTGAACGTAATGACAAACCAGCTACAACTAAAGATTTAATTTAAGCCACCGATTGTTTTATACACATATGTATGTATGACTGCATATATTTTATAATGTTCTACCATCGCAGAGGGTGGTAGATTTACTGTACTGTATCTCGATTACTTTTGCTACAGAATGTGCTGCGCACCAAAGCTTTTAAAGATGTTTAATGTGTCTAAGGTATGTAGATAGGATTGTTCTTACATGTAGATATACATATATAAATATATTGTAAGGTTGACGTTGCTGGCGATTTTGTTATTACTGGCACTACAATTATTTTCGTATTATTCAATGTAGCAATGAACTTTGAATAAAAAAATTCCAGAAACATTGCAGTGAAGTGATAAATATTTGTGTTGTTTTGACACAAATCGAATTAAAAACTGATGTAGAAATCAATTTGAACTGGACTAACTAGCTAATGCTTTTCTATGTACATATGTATGTACGTACATATAAATATTTATTTATAAATTTACATACATAATATTTATCTTTTCTTCTATTATTATATTGGATATTTATTAAATATAGATCAAATCTTCTTGCAAAAGTTGTTTACCCCAACCTTTGTCTCTCTCAAAGAAATAAAATATTGTCGTATAATAATAATATAATATATGGATGTACATCATATTTTTCATATGTGCTTCAAATGTTTACTAAACTAAAGGTTCTTACTTATTGGACATATGTTCTAAGACTAAGGATTCACATAAACAAACAAACGATTATTGTTGACTTTATTAAAAACCGGTTTGAATCGATGAAACTTATACTAAACCAACACCATTCTATAGTTAATCTGTTGTACATAATTCATCTGCTGAGTTAATAGCGTAAGGTATGTTAAAGTCAAAATATGTAATATTAACTGAAATTGTTTGTAATATCATATAAAATTAAAAACATAACTGTATATGGACAAATGTAATATCTATTTTGTTGTATTATAAGGTATTTACGAAGGTCACTGATACAAACAATTATACATATGTACATGCATAGATTCATGTACATACACTGAGATGTATTAGTCTTAACTACTGTATAAAGGCTTGTAGTAAGAAAAAATTGGAGAAGTGGGTCGTCGAGATTAACTCATCTAATTGAATACCATTCCGTGTTCAAGGTCAACGATATTGATGTGTGTAATGAACTCCAATAAGTCACGAGATTGAGATGCTATTGCACAGTATCATTTTGCTGGATATTAGATATATTTTTCCTTTAGCATATGTAACTTGTGTGGATAACATTTTTGATAGGAATATAATACAAATATGATAAATCGTTGTAAGCAGTAATCATACAATTAATAGGTAATTAATTATATTTCAGAGAATTGTTTTAAAAATTAGAATTAAGTGCTCCACCTTCTCGATCAAGATGTGATGAAGATTGTAATGGGGTAAATTTAACAATTCCTGCTGTGGCCTAGTATATATGTATGTGTGTCGACTTATACGGAATCGAATCTATTTGATTCCCTGTATAACAAACAATGTCCATAAATCACGGCTCCACCTCTTTCGTGTTACTGATTGTTCAGAAAATTTATGTGATTACAAACAATTTTTTTTTAAAACCTAGCTGATCAGAATCGGCGTACAACTGTAGCACGTGACAGTTTGCAGAACTTGTAATTAATTGTTAATAAGACTTACTTGACCGCTTACTAAATCTTACTAAACCATACATCCCAAGGATTAATATCAATTCAAGGATATCCAAACTCTTCTTACCAATTCACTTTCAATTGCTAGCAGAATACAATTTCTGATGGTATCTTTGCCCAGTGCTGTGTAGTCCTGTCCTGGGTTTCACTCCTGTTTGCAAGTTTTTAAATTTGACATCAGCCCTAGTAATACGTTGGATTTATAATTCAAGCACGCAACCATAAGAGTGAATGACGTATTTGTGTTATTTTTATTTTTTACTTCAATTTCAAACAATCTAGTCTCATAATCAACGCTTCACATATGTACATATAAATATCAAAATATGTATGTACATACATACTTAAATAAATTGCACAGTCTTTAGGATTTCATTATGAAATAGAGAATCCAAAAAAGTAATAAATAGCCAACACCAGGAATTAATTCGTATATATTTGTTTTTAATTATTTCAATACACATTTCATTGCTTATTGACATACTTGACTTAATGTGATTTTGTAATAAATTATATTACATTCCAAAATACTAATCTTGTCACTGCGTTTGTCAATTAAGGGAATATTTAAAGTTGGGACTGGATTCCCTGTGTAATAGAGTTTTCTAAAACTATTTGAAAATCATCCAATGGTTCCAAAATGTGCACCAAAAAAGTTAATAGTCCCTTTCGCCTTAAGAAACTTTCTTCTTCGTACATCTCTTGTGTAGCTTTGGTGTGAGACAGCGGTGCAATTACACGAGATAGCAGGTGATCCCTAAAAAGAGGTATTGTTTTAATAGCATTTCATGGTTTATTTCACACATTAGGGTATTTAATACGATATACATATATAGAGGTTATATATAAACAACACATCCAAAACGTATTACCTCACCTTAAGCTTAAACAAATAAAAAGCTGAAACTTTCCGAATTTCCCCAGAGTATTACCCACCGCATTTATCTCATCAAGTAAATGAACAAAATATCTCCAAATGGCAACAATCTCGTTACGTTGAAGACAAGAATTTGTCAATGCGGGGGTTTGCTCCTGTAATAAATTCACCTCAAACTGCTCCTTAGCCTTGGCTATAATATTATGTTCATGATTATTATTAAATATATATAATAATAATAATATAATATACACAATATATATATATATATATATTCTGTTCATGATTAATATTAAAAGAACTCAATATTATAACACTTACTTAAGAAATCCCAAATATAAAAGTTCCTTCCAAAGAGTCGAGAAGATCGAAATCCGAATAGAAACACCTGTTCCAAGCACTTCACTAATCCTTCATCACCACATAAGAGGTTAGTTAAAGATCCGTTATCCCTCTCACGATTAGGTTTATAATGCCATTTTACAATAACATTAACGGAACTTCCCAGTTTATTTTGAATTTCAGATGATGTTAATTCGACCCGTTGAATACTAGGGCTTCGAGCTCTGGGAGGTGTACTGCAGTCTTGGGCAAGATCTACAGTATCCACATTTTGTAAAATTCTTTGGCCAACCAACAGGCGTTCAGTTGAATCATCATCAACTCCCTTTCCAAGCCATCGTCCACAAGGAAATCTAAATAAAGATTTTTACAATTGTTTTTGTAATAAGTAATACAAACATTTCATAAAATTTACCTATATGTATGACCTGTTACTTCGTTGCGAATTATGACTAGTTCTACCATCCATTTATTAGATGACCCTAAATTCTCATGACCGATGCGCATTGTTGTAAGCATGCCAATATTCTTATACTATATCAAAAAAAAAACAGTAAGGAACATAAAAACTCATACAATACAAAGCATACGTGAAAGATGAATTCCAAAGACCCTTTTGGTACTTGTATACATTGGGTTTCCAGCAAAGTTCCGGAAATACGGATCCACGCACTATTTGAAGTTTGGTAGTTACCATATTTTTTTGAAGGAAAAATTACGACGCGATATGGAAGCTCTGAAAAACGTACATAAGCAATTGTTTTTGTTTTTTTTAAACATATTGAAACTTACTCGAATTCTGATAAGTATTAGTAAATGAACAATATTCAACAGTATTTAAAGTTAGTAAGTGGTAAAGAAATTGTTCCTTTTCTTCTTCGCAACGAAGGAATGCTGATCTTTTGTATAAGGATCTTAGTAACGGTTGATCGGAAAGTAAGGTACGAAAATGTCTTGATAACAATTTTTTTTCCAACGACAGTCGAACCCAAGCGCGTGTATAGCCTATATGTGTTTTAATATCAGTCATCGCAAGCACATTTCTGTAAGATTGAAAGTATTTATTTATCCTGCTTTATTGACTATTAGTATTCTTGTCTTATTTACTTGATATCGAATTCTAGTGAATCTGGTAAATGACAGAGTTGTTCAGTAGCTACTGAGTTTTTCCTATCCTGTGATCGACTTCTACTTGGACTCTGTGGAGATTCAGGTTCAATGCGGATTGTAGACAAATCTAAGATTATTTTGAAAACGAATTAGAAATAAATATTGTAATAAGTAAACAAATTATATATTAAAAATTGTATCACTATACACATTATATATACACATATACATATGTATATATGCTAAGTCTATATTATATATATATATATATATGTCATGTGTTGTGTCAACAAAATTAAATTGCAAATTAACTCGTATTAAAAAATGTAATATTATATAGCAAATATTGCAACCTACAGTCGATTCTTTTCCTCATGACACTCCAAGCGAATGCTAAAAAGTTTACATCATTAGATTACTAAGCGAAAAATGTTTTCATATTTAAAAACAAATGTGATGTTATTTCACAAATTTTAATAAAAACAAAAAAAAAAAAAAACATTGAATAAAGTAAATTTGTAACTTCCATATGTATTTATGTAGTATAAATTTAATTATAAAAATACATAAAAGATATGAAAAGATACTTCATATCTTTTATGTATTTTGATTTAAAAATACATAAGTTCGGGAAATGACAAATGAGTTAATCTAATTTTCATATATTCAGATGAAAATCGTTTTACATAATTGTTACCTGAGGATGGATAGTTCGACGCTAAATTTCCTGAAGGGTTTCGAACATCATGAATTTCAAGATAAGATAGTAAGTGAGACCACAAAGCTGATTTTCCTTGTTTGTTTTGTAGTCCATGCGACCACACTTTTTCCAACAGGTCACAAAGGGAAGCTATAAGAGTGTTTTCCTCTATACCAGCAGAAGAGTCCCCTTTCAAGCCCAACGCTATGGCTTCAGTACCCATCTTTTCAAGGAGCATTCGTTTTGTCTTTGCTTTAATATCCTATATTAAATTTAAACAACGGATTGAATTTAATCATACATAAATACATACCTTTAATAATCTCTCCACAAACGTCCAGTTAGCTTGAGCAATTAATGCTGGGCTCATATCGACAGTAGATAAATTAGCTGAGTTTCTATTTGACGTCAATGGTTTACAATCCAGCGGAATTTCTTTAGTTCGCCATTTGGTGCCATTTTTTAAGCGACGCAGACTGTTACCTCTGAAAATTTAAATTGTTTCCTTGCAAAAATTGTAAGTTAAAATTTTTTTTATTTATACCAGGGAGTTTTTCCCGAAAAAACTTTAAAACTGGTTTGGTTTAATTTTATTTCCACACACATGCATATCTCTAAATATTCTTTCATTCTTTAAAGAAAAAAATTCTTCTTAAATTTTCTTTAATGTCTTTAAAATTATCAAGCAAATGCTGAACTCTATGCACAAACATTATTTTTGTGTTCAATCGCTATAAACCTAACTACTAATGATAAATGCTAACAATTTATTTATACAAAAGATTAAATCAAAATAAAAAAGTAAAACAAAAGTAATCAACACTTTAAAACATCAAATCTGGTAATAGGTTTAACTTGTTTTCTACCTCGAAGTACACTCCTTATTTAGAACTGATTTCTCTAAAATAGGAAAACTTCGAAAATAAGCCGGTCTGTTTGATAAAATTTCAGTAGGTGGTGTTACTTCCAAATCAACAGAATTTAATCTTTTCTCAAGCACATGTTGTGTTTCGTGACTTAAAACACAAGGTTCGTAACTGGTCGCACGAATAACACTTTCTCCGCCATGACGTTTTCTACAAATATAATTACATTAAAATTTAAATATGTTTTAATTTTGAAAACCTACCGAAGTAACTTAAGACGGCTATCGAACAATTTTAAACTGGGATCGACATCATTTTCCCATAGTGAAAGTATTTTATTATCAATTAATGTAGCAAACATTTGAGATTCTAAAAAGCGAGATAGGAATGCAATATGTGGTTCTGGTTGATCAGAAAGAAAAGACGATTTGTCAAAATTTTGTAAGGATTCTCTGTTCGTAAACCATTCGCCTTTATCCTGATTAGGGTAAATGACAAAATATTCATAGGAGGCGAACATATGAACAAATCTGTTTAAAAAAATTTCCCTTATCGAATTATTTATGCGTTGATCCTGATAATATTGTTCCTGTTGACTAAGCTTCTGTGAAGGATCGTTGGCTTTATGATTCTGTGGCATTGCATCAACTGTATCTGTATTTAAGTCTGATCGAACGCCGCCTTTACGCTTAAGGAAATCCGCAACTCTAGGGATGTGCTCAAATCTTGGATGCGCAATTAACGGTTGATATTCGACATGTTGATTATGAGTAACTGATTCATTCATGGTTAATGCTTCATACATTATTTGCTTGCGTCTAGCTTGCATACCAGATGGCAAAGTGCAACTCGACGTCATAGCATCATAGTCAGTTAGCTTATTGTTGCATACAGATTTACTCTGCCCATTTTTGTTGCACGGTTCATATGTTCTGTCCCGTTCAATATTGAACTTATCAAGTACAGACAATATTTCAGATATAAAATCTGTTTTGTGGGGAAATGCAGGCAACTCCTCAGGTAATTGAATCATTTTTTTATCAATATCGACATAGCAAAGCGTGGCTTCCGAACCAACTTTTACATTAGCCTCACTATCAGCATGTAACCCCATTACAAATGGCACTGGTGCGTCGAGGAAATGATGGAGAGCTGCAGGCAATATTGGCGCATAAACGTGGGGCCATTTGAATGGGAAAAGCATGGAGGTTATACACTCTCCAACAACCATCAACTTTTGATAATCTGAAATTATGATATTGTAATTGGGAAAATAATATATAATATTTTTACCGTTTGATCGCAAAAGTACTTGATTTTCTAATAAGACACACGTAAAAAGTTGAATAACACATTCAACTCCGAGATAGGAAAAAAGTAAACGCAATGAAAAATCTAATAATGGGAGCTCTTCACTTAGAATTGGTCGTTGTAATACTAAGTGTGTCGGAGGTAAATGAGGTTCCTCTGGTGGCAAGTATATTCGAATTGACTTTCCAGGTTGAGGTAAAGTAACTTCATAGAGTATATTGTACACATAAGATTCAAGGCTTATTCCAGGCCCAGGTTGGCCCGGAAGACATCTGGAATAAAATACATTATTTAAAAATTTATATATACATTGTATAAAAAATGTATAATGTTATATAACCTGTAGAGATTCCTTAAGAAAATTTCTGCAGCAAAAGCATAAGGAAATTGACAAACAAGAGATATGCTTTTTGCTACATATAATTTATCTTTTGTGACATCATAATAGCTCAAAGCGGATTGTGGAGCTTGTCCGGCTACTTTAAAATGTCTAGGCAGGGATTTGCTAATAGGGCTTTCTTTAAGTCGACGAAGATTAGCAGTATTCTGTCCGTTTGAAAGTTCAGTTATAAACATTGCCTTATAAGGGGTACAATTTATCACGTTATTATTTATATATTTTATACAAAATAGCTTACTTGTAAAGTATGCATAGCACTGCAAATATTTCGATTTCTAACTTCTTCAAAAAATATTAAAGAAAAACCATGACAGCGTTTACCATCTTCTCTTGTTGTAGCGAATGAATGGAATTTCGGTTCAACATTGTGCTTTTGTGTGCGAAAACGTAATCCTTGCGGCAATGATAACTGCAAAAAATTTATATTAGATATATACAAACTGCAAATATATTTTATCTTACCATACAAATTCCATGAGAATCGAATGGATTCCAGCCAACGTTCTCCGGATAGTGAGCAAGAGACTTGCTTTTGTATGCTCTATCAAGCGGAGAGCAGTGCAAATTGTCACCTATATACATAATCATTTTTATAAAATTATATTTTTAGACAATAATTTAATGCATATGAACATAAATCAATATTGTGTATGTGTATGTATCTACAAAATTGAAGGATGCTTTTAAACGAAATGAATTGTTGAAAACACATCCACTAAAAAGTAGTATATTTCCTATAGATACTAACATTAATTTATTATAATTGGTATATACATGAATAACTCAATAGAATTTATGTACCTGCAAATCGATCAGGTTCGAGTCCAGTATCTAAATCCAAACCGCAAATGACAAAATAATCAGCGAATCTGTTAAATTGCAAATCCGCATCCTTTTTTGTCTGAATTGAAATGGGATCGGGAGGTTGATTTTCACTATTATCTTTGGGCAAGTCTTCGACTTGTCGCTCGAATTTAAGCGAAACATTTTCAGGTATTGTTATTGGGTCCATATCGGGCACTATCGCACTTTTGTTGTTTTCACTCATATTTGACACTATTATTTCTTTGACAACATTTATTTACATATATTTAGATCTACAATTTAATTACTATGCTGAATTCTTTATTACACAAATATCATTGATTTTTTCCAACCTCAAAGCTGGTATAATTAAAAACATTAATAATCCCTCCATTCTAAGCTTGAAACATTACATTTTTTGGTCAGTTCCTCTCAAATGCGTGAAGTATTTAATAATCCAGCTAGTTGGCAGTTTCAAACACAATGATTTTATCAATTTGGTATTTAGAATATACACCATTAGATGGAAACTGAAAAGTCTGTATTACATATATATGTACCTTTATTCATCCTAATAAAGTATCTGAAAAAAAAACTTTCTCATAGTGAAAGGTGTCGAAGTAAACAATATGATAATGTTTGCTTGTTTTCGCATTTTTGGGTTTGTTCGTTCGATGAAATCAGAGTAAGATACACATTACTTGTACGTACGTATTCATTCGTGCGCAACAGAACAGTTAATAAATGTATGCAACAAATTTAAATGCACATATGAGCGATTAAATTCAATTTGTTTTATTACTTTCATACAAATATGTGTTTACAACTGCCGATATGTGATATAATCAATCTTTAAATTTATAACTATCATTATGATCTTATAATATATATGTTCATTTTTTTATTGAAATAGTGTTTTTTGTAATAATAAATGACGATAGTTATTTTATCATTAATAATGTATAAAATTCAATATTGGCCTCTTATACAAAATCCTATCGTCTAAAAGACAATCTATTCAAGCAAATTTAAGAAATCTAACATCCGAACAGAGCCCAAGTAATGGAACTAGAATCAAAATGGCGAATTTATTCAAACCAAATTTGTAAGTGCTTTATTTTGGAGTATCTTAAAGACAAGTGGAGAACAATTTAACTTATTGAAATACAATAAAATATAATTCCGGGATTTGTTTGTATTGTTCTCTATATGAATAAAATTAAAAATATGTCCAATAAGAATGAATTATTTGTGTTTATATAAATATTATCACTCATCGCAGAAGCTTAAGTATAAACAAATTTACTTTTTGACCGCAAAATACGTAAATATCTATTTGGTTTGTTTAATTTCAGGCCTTTTGGGAAATAATTAATAAATGATGAATTTGTTATACTAAAATTATATAGAAATATTTGGTATAATTCACAAGTAACAAAAAATGTTCATATAGAGTAATAAGTACACTTCGCGAATGGATCCAAATTCTAGTCCCTGGGCGTATGCGTATAACCGCATTGTGCCATCAGCATCAGGTTCTAATGAGGATTTTCAACATCCACATCTGGCTACAATTTCTGCTGCGGCAGGAACTTCAGCTCAGTCGCTTTTATTGCAAGCAGCACACACAAGCATTGCTGGTTTCAATGCAACAAGTGGTAATTTTGTACCACCGAGTCCAATTGGAGGCTATAATCCTGTATTTCAACAAATATATCATCAGGCTGCGCAAGCTGCTGTGCAGCCAAAACCTGCGCACTACGCTTCTTCAACAGTAAGCACACCACACCGTCATATAGGAATATGTGGGATTGTAGAAAAACACGATAGCTGCCGTTCACATCTCACTTCTATAGGATATCAATCAAATCAAAGCACTAATTTACCAGCATCTACATATTATGGTGAGAATTCTTCATCTAGTGGTGCGTCCCCTTCACCTACCACGAGCGTGACTTCATCTACAACATTAACTTGGAACGCTCCTGCTGTTGATTCATCTCAACAAATACCAACAAATGCCTTCATTCCTATGCAGCAGCAAACGGATATAACCCCAGATGACAAGGCAAGTACTAACCAAGTGTATGCATGTACATATATATATATATATATATATATATATATATATATATATATAGAGGGAATATAACAATTTATAAATAGTCTTTAAGTCGATTGAATGGTTTTAATTAGTCTTCTCCTATTGCAAGCAAATATTGTGAATGGCCTTACCAAAATCAACAGTATCTAATATTTCTGGATTCATCTCCGAAGCTCTTCGATTTTATAGCTATTTAATATTAAACTTAAGACTAATAATGTTTTGATAAATATTTGTTGGTATATTAAGACTATATCATTTCGATTTCGATAAAAGTGAGTAATAACCATTTGAAATTTCACTCATCGCAGGTAAACAATACTAAGCACTCCATAAAAGCTCAGTCCAAAATCTACGGAGATCTAATTTATGTTGGAAATGATGCGCAACAACGTGAACAAGTAACACTTCACTTGAATAATCAAATTATTCAAGATGTCTCAGAGGGAAATTGTCCTCGCTCTGAGAATGGGTTTTACACATTTGTTGACGGAAAACTGACATACAACATCCCAGCTGCTGCAATAAATTCATGTCTTTCACCGTCGAACAAATTACCAGGTTCCACTATAAAGGAAAATGTAAACACGACAAGAAAAGAGAGCTCTGGCGAAAGTCAGCAACCGTCAACTCATCAGCACTGTCTTAATCAAGTTTCCAGTCCAGTATACTCGATTTATGAAAGCCCTTCCGTTTGCTCTTCTGTGGATTCGTCTCCACAACCTATAAAAAACGTGCATAACAATGAAGGAGATAACAATAACATAAGCAATATGTTATATAAATCGAACCCTACTGCTCACACTTCAATTAATAATTCGAATGTAGGTCGAAGTGCTAGTAATAATAATAGTAGCCACAATTACACGAGAAATGGTGTAGGAGATAGTTCTCTCCCATCAACAACAGGCGTTGCGTATTCATCTGTGATAACAAATGCTCTCCAGAGTCAGCAACAACAGTTGCTTCAAAATCACCACTCGCAAGAACCTGACTGTTGGCCGGGTACAGCTACTGTTAAGTCACTAGATACAGATAAACAAAACCAAAGGTGTTACACTATCCAATCTCCAACTGCACAGGAAGGGAACATATATTCACTGTCTTCATCACTACAAGTGAAGCATGTATTATTAGAACAAAACCTAGAAAATGTGAATTCATCAGAACCACCATCACAGCTTCAACAACAAATTATCAATAACGCATTGCATATGACACCAAATGTGGAGATTGACAAACATCAATCTCAGCCAGTACAGCAGTCTCAGCCGCGAATAATAAACCAAACCAGGCAACAATCAATTGAAAATGTTATAATTGCAAATAATTCATTAGCGTCACAGATTCAATGTACCACAAAGGTTTGTATATTTATTTTTTGTTTTTTTTTTACTGTTTACATATATGTTTTTCGAATTCTATAATAGTTTTCTAATATTCTATGTTAATCTTCTTTTCTTTTTTAGTTAAGTATAATTATTTTGAATTTTATAGACTCCTTTTGTTTTAAATACATGTGATGAACAATAAAAAAGTGGGTTTGAATCTGTAACGCTAAAATATCCAATACTATAATAAGTAATGTATTTGATGTGTCATACGAAAAGAAAAGAAGATATTACATACTTCACTTAATATGCTAATTTATATGTGTTATATTTTTTATGTTCTTCATTTTAGGCTGCTGATATTCAAAAAACAATATCACAGAAGAGAACACCCCGTAAGCGGCAACCAAAAAAAACTCTTCTGACAAATAACGAACTTACTCGTGTTACCCAACAAGACGCAGCAAGTAATAACCACGGAATGCAGTCGCATGCTACTCAGCATCTTCAATCACCACAGTCTATGCAAATGCAGCAACAAAATAGTCCTTTTTTTGACTACAGTACCAGGTGGATGCCACAAAAAAATGATAGTCATGAGTCCTCACAATTTATGAATAATCATCACTCAAATTTAATCCCTCAACCGGCTCACATACATCCATCTTCAACACACGCTCCCATGTCTCATATTTCGCAGTATTTTCCAACATTACCTCAAGTTTCAACGCAATATAATTGTATGACCCAAAGCCCACATTTATACATGTCTCAAGCAGCTGAAACCGGTACGGAAGACCAACATAACTCGCAACCAAATTCTACAGAAAATCAATGTCCATTGCAGCAGCGAAATACATTGTTGAATATACAAGAACAATCAACGACTCCAATTTCAACGTATAAAGTTATTGTACCAAATATTGAAGATGAGTTAAATTTTCTGTGCACTATGGACTCAAAGTTAACTAACAATACATTTAATTATCAAGAAGTAAATTGCCTCAAAAATTCTTCGCAAAATAATTCGTCTAAAATTATCAATACGTACAAGACATTTGAGAATCGTCATCCTGTAGTAAAAAAATCTGGGTTTATGGACAGCTACCTAAAGTTCTTGCAAGGAGAACGTGATGAGTCCCCACCTCCTATGCTAAAAAGCATCAGAAAATTCAGTTATCAGAAACCAGTTGTGAAGTCTGAATGTATTCATACCGAGAAAAGGAAATCAAGCGATACCATTATTGCAGCCATTAAACAAACGTCTGCAGATGTAGAAAATTCCACCCTCGATATGAACAATCCATTAACTTCATCTACTAGCACTGAAAGTACAGTCCTTAGGTCAGATGATGGGCATAAAATCAAAATAATAAGTCAAACACAGATTCTTCCAAAAAAAAGACCACATGTCCAAAATATTTCTGCACCTCAGCAAATCCAATCCAATGATTTGCCACAACAACTACCAGATCTTCAGGAACAACAAAATAATTCGAATATGAAACAAAACCAACAAGAAGCACAACACTCAAACCAAGGTTGGTATAAGTATTTTTCTGTTCATATTTGCTTAAGATATATTTTTTTTTTAAATTACAGGGTCAGGCTGAAACATTAACTTTAAAATATTCAAGCGGAATATAGTCTGCTAACTTTCCGCCAATCTTATTCTCTACATTTACATTGATTGGGTCAAAAGTGATACAAAAAATGTCCAATTTTAACGCTTATCTATGATTTCTAAAACGTAATGGCTCTAATTCCAAAATGAATTACTCCACTCTGTTAGATTAATAATGACAATGAAAGTTAGAATTTTCCTCGTATAAATACACAGTGGTGATTCATATTTACGTGGAATGTTCTAACGGTCATGAATATTAATTAGAAGAATTGAGTAATGATAATTTTTAAAAATGTCTTCTGTCGATAATTAATGTAAAGGTAGGGATGCATTACATGAAGTTTTTTTTTCTTTCTTTGTTCTTATATCTAATGTATACTATTAGTAGTGAAACAAATTGAATTGGCGTATGTAATTATATTTATTAAATCAGTTAACTTTAAAACATTTATTATTGACTCTTCAATAATATTATAGAAATGACCCATTTCAAACATTGATAATGAAATACATAATGATCATAAGTGAAATAAATATATTATTACCGTTTTCATTTATATTTATTGATATAACAAAAAAAAAATTCAAATCAAAATACTTCATAAATTTGATAAATTTTTGATGTAAGCAATTCTTGATTATTGATCACAGATCCTTTGGCCTTACCTCCTCGACGGGAACAATCACTACGTAAAGCTAAATTGCGGAATATAAATGAGATCATGGAACTATCTCCGATAGCCAATGATCGCGATGAGTCTGTTGACTTTGCGGATTCTGACACAGATCCTGTTTGGACACCGGAAGATGATGTATAAAAAACTATTCATAATTCACGTTCATTGCATGTTATTTTTTTTTTCCTAGATTGAAGATGTTCATAACTTGAAATGTGGCACCAAGCGTAGGGTTCGATACATAAAGAACCTTTCATGTTCTAAAAAGACGGAAAATTCTCCAAAAGACGCTAAAGTTCTAATGCAAATTGACAACACTGGAAAAACCACACATATACCGAGGGATAAAATAATTTTAGAAGTTACAAACATTACAACACCAGACAATTTTAAGGTATGTACTAGAAAATCTTTTTTTTTTTTTCATAAATTCAGTACCAACAAGTAGACCAAAAAGTATAGATATGCACCAACATTATACCCTTCCTGAATGCATCAAAAATCTATTTAATATCGCTGTCCCACCGATGCTAATTACAGTTACAATACTATCAATATCAATAATCTTACCTATATAAAAAATGTTCAAATAATATACTAACATTATTTAACCTCATCATACAGACTGGAGACTTTATAGTTTTGCGGTCAGATTTAGTAAACGATTGGCCCATCATATGGCAGGTTGATTCGAAATGCATTTTACAAAAATATGAACCCTATTGTCAAAATGGGAAAATGTTTTACCGTAACATGTCGAAGGTATATAATTTTATTAATTGATTTACCATTATATTAAAAAAAAACTCTTGCTCATCAGTACGCGTCTTGGAATTTAGACACAAAGAAATTGTATCTTAAAGCGCCGGTACGAATTCAAATCCAAAGTCACGCAGAAACAATTGTAGAATTTATGCGTACTGAGTTACTAGCAGATGATACTGAACAATTTATTGAAAAAATGATGGAAGAGTTTCTAACTTACCGTGACCATTTTGAAATTTATATTCAAACAATGATATCACAAGTACTGGACCCAAGTTTCTTCTCGGAAATCAATAGGGAAAAGGGTATTCATTTTAAAATATATGAACAATAACAACCAAAAATATATATTTATTTATCTGCAGATGAGTATTTCCTATCGAGCGTTAGAGCTATTGATGAAATAATGGAAAATTGTAAAAGAAAACTACTCTCTATAACACCATGGACCCGTAGTGTTATTTTGTCTATAGAAACGTGGCCACAATGTCATGTATTCACAGAATGGGGTCAAAATAATGTTAATCAGAAAAATTGTGGGGGTTGCCACCAGCCAGGTATATCAGTGAGGTTTCTACTATTCGGCCATCCGTACAATTCAAACACAATGCAAACCATACCTATTGATATGAGGGTATCGTATGAAAAGGTTTGAAAAATTAATAAATCTGATATAAAGTAAATAAAAATGTGTATGTATATACATTTATATATATGCAGGACATCTTACTATGCCGAATTTGTGCCGCAAGAGCTGATATATTTCATAAAATAGCCCATGAAAAATATAACTTATTTTCAATATGTACAAGACGAGTTGGAGATCATCAAAAAAAAAATCCAGAAAAGGGTTCCACTGATATATTAAATGACCTGCTTGCTGAAAATAATTGGGTAGATGAGGTAAGATTTTTCTATGAAATCAAGATATTGGTGATAAGAATGTATACGAATCTTACTGCTGTTTCTATTAGTAACAATAGATGTACTATATTTATAAATTAACTAAAATAAAATTAATTTTGATTTCAGATATTCCGTAATATGAGGAGCTCCTGGGCTGAAGTTGAAAGCTTAAAAAGACAAAAGCGCTTTCATGAAGTTTCGCAATAGAAATTTTCATTGTACTATGTACAATTAATAAATTGTATTAACCAGTGACATATGTATATATACAATATAACCTTTCTTCTATAACTGAACATATTTGTATCAAAGATGTTAAGTTAAGTCTTGTTCAACACGGTAAGTTTATGAAAGAAAAGGACTTTCGATATAGAAAGAATATGAAACGAAAAGTAATATTGGATCTATTGCGAACTACGAAGATGTAAGTATAACTGTGTCATTCAAGATGTAACAGAAATGATTGCAAAAAACATTACTTTGTAATTTGAAAATTTAGTACATCAGTATACATTTAAAAAATGGAACATAGTCCTCGGAAACTAAAAGCAGTTTTATATCAAGAATTGAATAAGATTATGAATATGATCCAATTTGGATATACGACTTGAAAGATTAGTTAAATTCGCATAATACATCGTTCACAAATATTTAAAAAATAAATTTGTTTCATAAAAATCAAGATTAGTTGAACAGTATTGTATGTATTATATATACATATATACTTCGTAAAAGACAACATAACAAATATTTGTTTACTTGTTTTTATGAACAATATCAAATGATGTTTTATTAAATGATATGAAAACTATTCAATAATAAATAACAATTCTTTTAAATAATATCAAGGCGATAAAGTGTCTTCCATTCCTTATAATTAGATATTATCGTATAAATCTGCGTCAAACACACCATGACGTACAAAAAACAGTTATAATTTTCCATCGAATGGGGTCTTTACAAAGTAAGTTGTTAGTGTGCCCTTGCCTTTTACAAATGTAGGACCTCGACACTCACATGAATATCCTGCACCTATTAAAATTTTTGCTGTGTTTTCTGTAGTCTGAAAGAAAAAAATACAAATGTATTAACAATATGTTATCAATAATAAAAAATAGACACCCCTCAGATTATAGACTTATAGTCGAACTTTAAGAGAAAAGCATAAACTTTACCTGCAAACGACCCATTACTCCACATGAATCCATCCTGGAAGCAACATTTACTGTATTACTCCATATATCATATTGTGGTTTTTGAGCTCCAATAACCCCAGCAATAACGGGTCCATGATTTAGGCCAATTCTCATACGAAACCTCTGGAATGATTCACGGTTTATTGAATCCAAAATTGACATCAAGGCAATTGCAAATTCCACAAGAATAACAACGTTATGTTCCTCAGTTCGTTTCTCATCCTTATAATTATCAGAAACAAAAATAAAATTAGAGATTCATAGTGATACATTTGATGAGTATTCAAACAGATCAAACCACAATGCCTACCGTAATTCCATCATCTTTTCCAGGCCGAAGCCCCGAGGCACACATGTAAGTGCTAGCGATAGTTTTTATTTTCTCTATTCCACTAAACTTGGGTTTTAAAAGTAACTGTAAAGTATTCACATTTATAATACGCTGGGCCATCCATTTTGTCGATATGAACATTAATTTTTGTTCATAAATACCTTATCAAAATCGCAAATGATTTCATTAAGAAGACGAAGACACTCCAATCCCTGCTTGTTAACATCGGTTTCATCATAAAACTCTTTGTAATTAGGAATGGATGCAAACATTACTGCAACACAGGAATAACTTTCATGATAGAGCTCGGTAGATCGCTCTTGATGAAGAAAATGAGTTGCCACATGCGCTGGAAGTATGTTTTCAAGTAATATCTATAGACATAATAAACATTGTAAGCTCCGGACATGACATGATCTGATTTGTATACCTTGTTTATACCGCGCATTGTTTCCACTTCTTCTTGTTCAACCTTCAATTTAGCTTTCCATAAAAAATCAGTACGGGCTACATACTCGCCTTGACGGTCAAGTGTATGTAGTACTGCAATAATTAAGCAGAGAAACAATAAACCTTTGATTTCAAGACGAAATCTAAAGTAAAAATACCAATAAATATATATATTCAAAAGACATTAAGTTAAGTGTATTGACTTACATGCTGGATCTTGTATTAAACTCATTATATAGTTCAAAGAGGTCACTATATTTAAGTATAATAACTTCAGTAAAAGCTGCTATCATCATAATAGACAGCTTTAATATAAATCCAACTTTTAAGAATGCTGACACAACCACAAGACTCAAAGCACAGCACAGTAAAAATGCTGGGGCCGTCTCGAATTTTATTGCAATTTTCATTTGTGGTGACAGGTTGAGTGTTTTATTGAATACATTCGCATATATGTCAACAGCATTATCATTAGAAAAATTAATCTAAATATGTAAATATGTAGGAGGAAATTTCAATCGTATTAATAGAAAAATATTATGTATGCATAAATATTTCGAATGCAGAAATACACTGGATCAAATTCTTTTTCAACTCACCACATTAAAAACGGAACATGCTGAAACAAGAGCATTGACTACCAAAAATATTGCCAGTCTTATTATACGGCTACTTGCTACAATCTGTCCAGGGCCATCGATAGGAGTAGACGAATGTTCAGTAATGTGAAGGCTGCTTAAATAAAGAAAAATCCCGATTGATATCCCGCTTGCTGCTAAAGACCCTAATACGACTACATTCCTGGCAGGAATTATGTATAATTAGTATTAATAAAAAAATAATAATTTTACTTTTAACGATTTCTTACAATTCAATCACAAGCAGTTGTACGATTGATAGCAGAATAAATATGATAAATGCACAAAGTAAATCGTAACGGAAGTGAGGATCTGGTTGTTCACGATACATAACTTCTCGAGGAGAATTCCGATACCACATTGTTATCGGTTTTAATTCTGTTGGTGGCCCAAAGCAATTGAAATTCGTACATCTGCGTTCAGGAGGTAAAAGATTTGACTCTATCATGGCAATACTCTAAAATTGATATGTGAATATGTATATTCAATATTTGAACGTAGATGTAGTTGCTCACTGCAAGTCCGATATTTTTTGCTAATTTTGATTCTGCAATATTTGCGAAAGGTTTGTCTGCACCCCAACATTCAACGTACTTTGTCATTTTTGAGGATGGTCTATGCCGAATGAGAGGTGCACCAGGAGATACTGTAGTTAACAGAAAAGGATTATATGTTTTAGTTTTAAATTTAAACATAGACAAACCATTTCCTCCACACGAACGGTAACTATCCCCATTCGATATGGATTGTTTTCTTGCGTCTACAAAAGCAGTAGATGATGAACGTCTTCTCTCAGCGAATGCCATCAGACCTTAGAAAACGAAAACAACAGTTTTTATATTATTTTATTTGGTTCAATTTGGCAATAACTACTAATAACTCACCCTGAACTGATAGCTTCCTTCTACTTTTATCAGAAACATCAACAGATGTAGTAGTCCCAATTGAATTATTAGTTCCGCTTCCACATCCTGCGCCAATAATAGGAGGGGAAAGCGATGATTTTGCCTCACTGACATTGATTATAGTTTCATCTATTCGTAACGGAGTATGCTCTTTCAATATGTCAGTAGTAGGTGTAATGCTATCTGTACTCTCATTCGATAAATATTCTAAATAGTCTATACTTTCTTTAATCGATTTTTCATTCAATTGAATTGAGCCCGCTGGAGATGATGGTGTTTGAACTTCTACTACACGAGGTAGGTTATCATTTTTCTAAAAATAAAATGTACAAACTTATAGCTGTAAATGTTTTAAGAATAACTACCTTCGGGGGAATAATAAGATAGGTTTCAACTTTATGATCTGATAAGTAAGAATCTCTAGAATCTCCGTTACCATTTTCTACTTCAAATTTATTGCCAAGATGGGAAAGTGTTTGTTTAGTTATGTGAACTCTTCTGAAAGTCGAAGAAAATTCAGTATCAAATTTTCGGGAAAATTGGATGTAATATTTGTACATACATATCTACATACATACATATTTTATGAAAATTAAATAAGATATATATTTTTTTATTTGTATTAATAAGTTCTCTAAATGAATCATATAGTTTATTCGATTTGTTCATACCCGGCAACGCCTCCACTTTCCATATGATTCGCTAGAGTAACATCATCGCTCCAAACATCAAATTGCCATTTCCTAAGCCCAAGTACTCCACAAAGGACATTGCCAGTATGAATTCCAATTCTCATATCAACGTTAATACCAGTAGCTTCGCGGACATGTCTAAACCCAATATATGTTCATTTATAGTTATTTTTCTTAATTGACTACCACGTACCTAATGGCGTCAATCATTTGTAAACCCATATTAACACAATTAGCAGCATGCTGAGGTCTGGAAATTGGTAATCCCGATACGCAGTAATAACAATCACCCAAAATTTTTATGCGCAGGCATTGATTCTCCTGTAAATCGAATTTGGATTCAATGCTTTTAATACAAAATCAGAAATAATTTCGTAATAAATCTGATAGCATATAAATATTAATAAATAATAATAATAATAATATGGGGCCCTGCAGTTCGAGTTGGACCTGGGCCTAGCTTCTACAGCAACCACTCGTGTTCTTCTCTCACGAGTGGAGGTGACCTAGTTTAATGCCGAATCCGAACCGCAAGGCTTGGAAGTATACCCTTTGAAAGTTGCTTGTGGAGTGGTTTGAAACCAATTACCAACTAAGAATGATTAAAGGTTTTTAATTTTTATAATGTATAAAAAATCCAAATAAAAATTAATGAACATGGCTCTTTACCCACCTGCGCTATTTGATCGAAGCGACCAAAAAGGTCATTTAATGTTCTAACCAAATCGCTGGCAGTAAGTTGTTCTGATAGTGGAGTAAAGTTTACAATATCTGCGTAAAGGATCGAAACATTATTATGCCGCTGGACGTGCAATTCATGAAATCGTGCTGAGTTGGCCTGTCCTCCTGCTCTTTGACATGCATCGGCCATTTTCAGCATTATACTACGCTTAACCTGTAGAATGTTTTATGTACGTACATACATATATATAATATGGGGATCATTATTATATCGTAGTTCAATTTAATATATTGTACAATATGTTTTGTACCTCAGCAGCTATATATGCCGGTATAACGCTCAGAAGTAATTGTTCTTGTTGTTCTCTTTCACACTCCAGTTTGACTCTTTGCTCTATTCCTGTGCGGGTTCCGTCAACTGTACGGTTATGAGCAGCATCTGACATTATACGATAGTATAAACCCGAAACAGAAGCTGTTCCTAGCATTATTATTTCGGCTGTAAGCTATAGTTTATTTGTTTTTTATTATTCCAATTTATTTGCTAAGTAGTATTTACCATTTCAATATTCGGTGAAAAATTTGTACTGATCGTCAATTGGTAAATAACATGTATAATGGTCATCAGAAGAGCTAACAGCAACGAAACGGGCCATGAAATTGGTAGCATAGTATGAATTCCCTACAATATATGTATTTTTAGTTTTGAAGGCGAGTATTATATTTTTATTCTTACCAAAAATACAGCAAAAAGTGGCAAAGGAGCTAACTCTTCCCCTGTTATTGCTGCAATTGTCCCTAACGAAAAGGTTGTTAGTATTGCGAATGCTAATGCTGCTGCGGTTGACTCCAACACAGCCGGGAATTGCAACGCAGTGAGTATACATCCGGAAATTATAGCTGCGGTAATCAGTAGACAAGTGTGGAAAACATTCTATAATAACATATATATAGACAAATAATTAGGAATTGTTATATATTTATAAAGACCTGGTGGTTTATAGATCCCGCTATTGTGGATACCAAGCATGCTACTAAAGATATAGAAAGACCGGAAATAAACAAAGACTTCCTCAATCTTTGTCTGTATCTGGTGTATAAATCATCCAAATGTTCATTTTCTGTTTAAATTAATAAATTGATTATTTTCATCAGATTTGATTCAAAATAATTTCAGTAACTTCTAACATATAAGTTATACACTATATACATATATTGTACGTAGCTTAAAACGAAAATGTAGCCAAAAGTAGCTGCGAGGTCTAAAACACGGAACAAACGAATACAGCATATTCCATTACAATTTTCCAATAGCGAATAGCATTTATATACTAATATTAGAACTAATAATTATTAGAATAACTCATCATTTTAATTTACCTGAGGCTGTAGTAGTATTCTCTTTGCAGGTTTTCACGTCCATATTTTTAACACATTGGTTGCACTAAAAACCGCTTCACTATTGTCGATAATTTAACTTGAGTTCCAAAGAAAGCATGCTTAGAGTTTCACCATTTCGTAATATCTAAAAAAAGCAAATTGAGTGACCATACCTATGATGTATGTACAGAAGCATTCAACAATGTTTATAACCATATAAAGTCAGATTATGTGTTGACTGTTGGTGTTTAAATTAATGTGTAGAAGCGGACAACTGTATAGTTTTTATAATAGAACAAGTATTGCTCAAATTGCATACAGTTCTTAGAATGAACAAATTAATTACGATGCTCAAAAAAATACTACACACACAACATAAAAGCACGTGACATCATTCAAATCCTTTTTAATATAACCAACCATACCGCATATTAAGTACATATACTAACATCATATGTTCCAAAGTTAAATATTTATTAATGGATATTCCTGAATGCATGAGCACATTTTAGTATATTCGAAATACCAAGAATATATGTACAGCCTTTCACATTTACGTAAACATATATACATGGAAAGTATGTAATGTACATTAATGAACATCCTACTTATAAAATACTGCCCATATTTTATGCGAATATAAAAGTAAACAAATTAACTCACATTATCTTTTAATTTATTGTTTTTGCTGCAAATTTTATAGTTCAATAGCCTTACACTTAAATAATTATGTGATTAAAAGTATTCGTATAAGTAATATCTAATAAATAACACTTTGTTTGTCCCTTAGTAAATACGTTTTTTTATTTGAACTCTAGGCTTCAAATTAAAACTGATGTGCAAACACCGTTCATAATAATAAATATACATATGCACATACACGTTTGCAGCTATCACAAATAACAACTGCTTTTATTTTTGGAAATCTTGTGGCTTTATTTCAAAAATTCAGTATTATAAATTTAATTGATTTACTCATATACATATTTAGTAAATTCTTGTTATTAAAATAATAAAATACTAACGCGTAAATTTGTATACTTGTAAAAGTATCTAAATACAACTTTATATACATACTCTATTCATTCTCACATTTTTGTATATATGTAGGTATTTATTTTACAAAATCGTTTTGTTTGTTCTCGTCTGAAAATATTTATTTTTACGAACTATTCACATAGCAGTTGCAAAGACATGATTAAGTTAGTAAATACAATATTGAATGAATAAAATACCCTAAGCTATGATTATGAATGATAATTTTATGGGTTGATAAATTTTAGTATCTACATATATATGTACAAGGAAGGTAAAAATATATAAAAACTACGATATGAAACTACAATTGTATATATGTTAATATTAATACATACACCTAATTATATTTTTTTTATGCCCGTTCCTATTAATAATTGAAATACCTAAGCGTCAAATTAAAAAAAAAAAAACAAGCCGTCACACCGTGGGAATAACCAACCTATGGATGTCGTACCGAAAAATTATATTAGAAGCTGAGGACAACGCGTTATACACTAAAATATAATCTGAAAGATTTATACCTTTAAAGTCTATTTCGTCAAACAGAAAAGCTTTTTCATTTTCTAAATTAATGTGTTGCGCGTTTTATTCACAATTTTTAGAAGAGGGTAAACAAGTTTTTTCGGCTTCATATTTAACACGCAGGTTTCCTTTGAAATATAGCCTTACACATATACATACAGTTTAGCTCTTCTACGTTAATATAACTGCTAATAAATATACGATGCTACCACGTTAAAAAAATAATTTACTAGAAACAGAATCATTAAAAGGACGATATTGAAAAATGACGATGAGAAGCAAACATTTATTTAATAAATCAGTTGGAAATGAAACATCTACTAAAATGTCGTTTTATACAAAATTATGAAGCATATTGCACTAAATGCATACGCACTCATGTATATATATCTATCGGATCGATGTTTGCATTTAATGAGTCTACATTCGGCCTTAAAAAGTTAAAGCTGATTGAAGCAAGTGTAGATTTATGTAAGTAACTAAGTAAACAATGAAATTTTAAATAATTTGAACCTATTCAGTTTTTATAATAAATAACTTACATTACTTTATACACGCATTACGCTATTTTTTTTACAAAAGTCGTAAAATCTTAATAACGGGAGTATAGCATAACTGGAATTATTCAAACAAAGGTAAATAATTAAATGTTCGTTAATATGATTGTATCGACTGCACGTATTATAACCAATTAGTTATGTTACGTTTTCAAAACTAATATTATTTATTTATTTTTATTAGCTACCATATAATTAAAATTATAAGGTAACATAGTAGCCCGAGCATCAAAGGCCTACGGATAAAACTACTATTATTAATATTTAGTAACATGGAATAACAAAATTTTGTGCGAGCATAATCTTCAGGAACGTCGGTACGATAAAAAATACGGTTGTATTGATTTAACAACTTACACATCTTTGATTTTCTAAGAAAAACATATAAGTACTTGATAAGCAAGTCAATCCAGCCAATTGGTATATATTCGGGTATATCAGTTTTTCATGTGCGTTGGATAATTACCTCAATTTATTTGTATATACACTAAAAAATGAATACATTCATTAAATATAAACTTATGTATATATGAAATGTGGCATGTGATATATGCTCAGGGTTTAAATAAGTTTTAATCATTAAAACGTCTAATATATTTTACGGAATGGACTACCTTGCCGATGTTTATGGCGTACCACTCTTGAGCTGAGTACTTTGTTATCTGTCATCGCCAGAATCTTAATCTTGCTGTCATTAAGTTTTCGCGCCGATGGAAATTGGTTTGCCAAATGACTGCACCTAAATACTAAACATTAAAACTAAGTTGATTTTATTGAATCTTAAGGCTGCCGGATAATTTTATATTCTGTAGACAAAATGCCTCCACCTAGGAAACGAGAAAAAGAATCTGATATTTCAAAACTGAGTGGTATCCAAGCGGACCAAGAGTTGTTTTTACAAGCATTTGAAAGTAAGTTCATATTTCAGCAGTAATTTCCACTCATACAAAAATACTGTATAGAAATCTATAATTTTGACCTTTCTAAAAACCTTATCCTTTATTAATGTAATTTTATAGAACCGACTCAAATATATCGCTTTCTTAGAAATCGCCATGGTACAAGTGTAAGTTTATTTGTAAATTGTTGTTACATTTGTATAAAATTGACTATTGACAGCCAATATTCTTGAATCGAACACTAAGTTACATGAAAGACCGCATGTCCAGGAATAATAAGAAACGCACAACATTTAAGGTAGATGCAATACTTGAAAAAATATCCCATAAAAACGATACTATAGGTAATTACCTTAATATTGTGTTTATGGGCTTATTCAATAAAAACGAAGAACCCGGAGAATGGAAATCTGGTGATATTGTAAATATTCATACCACTTTATACAAAATAACGAAAAATAAGCGCAAAGATAGCACATCAGATTTTCAGGAAGTTGCAGTAAGTAGTCTCTTAAAACATATAAAGGGGAAACGTATTAATACATATGTAATCTGATCATTTTTATCATTTCAGACCCATGTTTCAAGTCTAACTATAAACCCACCTTCAAATATAGATAAATATTCGGCTGTATGTATACCCATGCAAACTTTGCGCCCATTTAGTGAACAGCATACAATTTATAAAGTATTGTTCCGCGTTGAAGTATCGCAAATATTTCATAAGACCGCAATCGGAAAAGATGATGGTATACATTTTGATAGTCAATTTTATATTACATACAATTATTCCTATTTCGACAGACATACCTTCAAAGAGAACCAAATTATGTCCTAAAAACTATGGTTGCGAACTTGTCGTTTTTGAGAAGAATTGTGGAAGTATTGGCGAAGGAGAGTATGAAGCGGCACTTCAGGAACTTGCGTCGAACGGACTTAAATGTTTTTCGCCAAAGAAGAGAACATGGGAATCATTGCCTGACAGCTATATTCCTGTCACCCTTAAATTCGAAGTATTTAACCAGTGCCCAATGTTAAAATTTCGGTTAAACTGGTCCAACGTCTCAATATCCAATATTGTTGATGCCAAAGATATTTGTGAAAATGTAATAATTGACTTAAACAGTGAATGTAACAATGCGCCATCTAATTTGAACAATAACTGGTTAAATATTCAGCAAAATGGTCATAAAGGAAAGTTGATTATAGAAGAAAAGCTGCAGATTGTTTACAATTTCATTTATAATAACAATACTCGTCAACAGACGGAATATACCCAAGAGGTAGTATGTCCATGGTGTGGTCTCGATTGCTTACGTTTATATTCATTGCTAAAGCATTTAAAACTTTGTCATGCACGATTCAACTTCACCTACCACCCCGCGGGGAATGGGGCAAGAATAGACGTGACGATTAATGATTCGTACGATGGATCATATTCAGGTTCGCCCTATGATTTAGTAGGGCCATCAGGATGTTCGTTTGCTAGAACATGTGGACCAGTAAGGCGCACATCTGTTACAAATTTATTAGTTTGTCGGCCTCGTCGCCAGAAGACGTGCTTAGACGAATTTCTTGTATTAGATGAAGATGATATAAATAATCAACGGCCGTATATAACAGGTCACAATCGGTAAGTATCTTTCCCATCAACATGCAGCAATTTCCTTTTCTTTTTTTTTCGTAGATTATATCATCACACCGAAACTTGCTTGCCTGTACATCCGAAGGAACTTGATATCGACTCAGAAGGGGAAAGTGACCCACTTTGGTTACGTCAAAAAACAATTCAAATGATTGATGAGTTTTCCGATGTTAACGAAGGTGAAAAAGAGCTCATGAAGCTCTGGAACCTGCACGTTATGAAAAATGGTTATGTAGGAGACTGTCAGTTGCCATTAGCTTGTGATATGTTTTTGGATGCAAAGGGACGAGAAATAATTCAAAAGAATCTGTATAGAAATTTCATCTTACATATGTGTTCCTTATTTGATTATGGATTAGTATCTCCCGAGACACTATATAAAGCAATTCAAAAACTGCAAAGCGTATTAAGTAAATATCCAGATGGTCAAAAGCTTATATCAGAATCACGAGAAAATCAGCTTGACTATTGGTTAAAAGTGGGAATGCACAAGCAAGTGGAGAATAAGTTAAGGTCACCACAAAAACAAGCAGATAATAAGGCATCAGCCGGTGATCTCATATCACATAGCCAAACTACATTAACCATGAAACCCCCCAAATCAAAAATAACACAACACAAATCGTGTTTCCTTCAAAATTCTTTTAAAAATACTTCTAACCAAATATCTGAAAATCAAACTGATTCGAATATATTTAAAAAAGAGGGCAGCACGGTGCCAGTTCAAATTTTAGATCAAGCAAATACTCCACTCAAGGATGGTTATGATCCTGCGGCGAAAAAAATATCCCTGAAAAGACGACTTTCATTATTAAAAGGTAAATCATGATTTAATATCATTGTTCAGATCAATTGTCTTCGTACCATAGAGTCATTACATTGTGCCTTATCACTTAATTTGCATATTCATGCAAACTCATTTTCACCGTCACCTCGAGTTAATCATTAATGCCATTCAATCGAATTGAAACTATGTATACACATATATCCGTAATAAATGTTCCTTTTATTTTTTCAATTCCAGACAATTCGTAAACGACTTTGCTTTATCCCTAAAGTATACATAGCTTTCTTATATAAGAGTTTTTCTTTCGTGATACCTTTTGTTTGCTCCACACTGATCTCTGTTTGTGAGTAGACTTTTAAAGAAACGTCCTTATTTATTTACTTTTAAAGTAGAGAACGATCGTTCTAAGCATTATTATTATCGATTAGGATAATTTTAATTATATAATATATAGCAGTTGAATCTGAAAATCTTATTTGACTTCTAGTACACAAATTGATTTAATGTTCAATATTTATTCCAAATTTATTATATGAAAGCTAATCATGGTACCTATACATATGTTATTAGGCGTTTGTGTATTTTTTAAACATACATATTCTGACAAATTAATTCACTAATTCCTTTTTAAATTTTATGCTCGCCAATTAGATGCATCACCAACTAAACAAAAGAATAATACACAACATAAACAAACAACAGATAAGCAACAAGCAACTAGGCGCCTTATCACTCGGAGGCAGTCTATTTCAACTGTGGGAATTTCACAAACAAATGCATCATCGAAGCCTATTCAGCAAACGATCCATTCTCTTCGTAATAGATTGTCTTATCCACTACTCAAAGCTGACAAACAGTAATCCAATCGAAATCTAAATACTTTCACAAACGTCGAAATACGTGTTACAGAATAGTATTTTTATATACTTCATCCATGAAATATTTTGAATAAATAAAAATGAAACTGCCTTCAACAATTCTTTATGTTTAGAATTTACTCGTGTTGGAATTAAAAATGCTTTTACGTAATTTATAGTGTGATTACATTCAACATGTTTGGACTTCAAAATAACAGCGCATACAGTCTAACGATGGGGCTGAATGGAGGCAATTTTAATTAAGTACATACATAGGTTCAAATCAGTTTATTTTTTCTTAAATTTTAGTTATCAAATGCTTAAATTTATCTGATCAAATTCATTTCTGGAAATACAAGCTTTCTATACGTAGACAAAATTCTATTAATTTCCCAAAGCTCTGGATTTTAAGTGCAAGCTGATTATTTGGTAGTTTTGTAGTTAGAATCGTAAAAAGATGGCCAAATGTAAGTGCATCGAGCTCAGTCGGTTCATCGCCAAAAAAGAAATTTGTACCACTATCCTCCAGTTTCGCTGTAAGAGATTCACAACACTTATGAACTTTTTCTAAAACATCTTGAAGTTCCATATCCCTCCATTGGTAGACTTGTAGTTGTTTTAAGACATGCCTTCTTTTCTTCATATTTTGTATTTTTTTTAGTGGCCATGGAAATACAAATCCGTATCTGGGTTCAGTGACAGTTTCGTAGACTTGGTTATCCATGAATGTAATATACAACTCGGAATTAGTGAAAATGTTTTCAACAAGTGATACATACGAACGCAAGTCATACTTTTCATCCTCGTTTAACCACTGTCCAATGCCACGCTCTTTCTGCTCAACAAAATTCACTATTGGTTCAAACTCTGCAACAATAAACGCTCCAACCTTAATGAAGGGTAGTTTCGTCATATGACCACCAGGTGACATGAATTCTGCATTCGCAGTTGAGCAAGAAGTAAAAGGTATCTTGCACATCTTCAAATAAGCTTTAACTGCAAGACAACTTGCATTTTCAGCAAGGAGAATTTGTTCAGCTTCATATGGTTGGTAAAGTATTGTATCAGTCGGCCATGGTTCACTAGCAATTTTTTCTTCAGTTATATACTGCTTGAAATAAGTTGATGTAGCAGCCATTATCACTTTCAATAATATTCATCAAAAATTTGAACGTTGTGTAATGATTCAAAAGGGGCTGATGAATATTTGACAGTCACTGTCATTTTCAAGTATACTGTATAACACATAATGTTCTCAAATTGAATAGGGTGATAGAGAAATACTGTTAAATCCAGTGCTAATTACAATAATGTAATTTTAAGATTTCACTAAATTTTTTTGGAAAACTTGTAAGCATTTTTTTCGAAATAATATACTGTTTACTTAAATGAAACTAAACTGTAGACAAACTGTAGAAATAAAATATAAAACAAGAGTGAAGTATTTTTTTAGGAGCTTTACGGAACACGTTAAATTTTCAATAGATTACTGAATACGTGCATGGAATCAGAACCAATTACTAGCCCATGTAGAGCTCTATTAATTTTGTTCTTGTCATACTTTGTACCAGAAATTAAGTATTTGTTTCTGCATTGTACTTTCCAATTGGATCGACTTCAGAAAATAGAGGCGTCGACGATAAGTAAGAATTTACATTTATTATTCGTGTTATCATTCACAAACATTGTTTTTTTTCTTCCAGACTATTTTTGATAACCCATTATATTAATATATAAATATTCTGATACAATAAAGCAAAATTAGTCATAAAACATGGAGTTCGGTGATGAATTTGAAGCAAAAGAAGTTGACCCAGCAGCTGAATTTTTAGCCCGTGAGCAAACGGCATTAGCTGGATTAGAGGAAGATGTTTTATCTGTCACACAGGATACATTGCTTCAGGGTACACTTAATGCTGGCGCTGGTTTGGAATCGTCGACTGGTAGTTTTGAAATAATTCAAAATGTAGGAGACCAAGAGCCTATATCGCAGGGAAGCGTTCGTGTCGAACCAGAAAAGATTCGCAAGTGGCGAGAGGAACAAAAAATGCGATTAGAGCTGAAAGACCGTGAGGAGGAGGAAAAAAAAGAGGAACTTCGTTTGCAGGCTAAAAAGGAATTAGAAGATTGGCTTAAGCAAACAGAAGAAACTGTAGCAAAAACCAAAGTTGCCAGTCGAAATGCAGAAAAGCAGGGTTCTTTTGAAAACGGAGACGCAGAAATAGCCAACGAATGGGAACGGATTGCCAAGTTGTGCGACTTTAATCCGAAGTCAAATAAATCAGGTAAAGACATCTCGCGAATGCGTTCAATTTACCTTCATCTCAAACAAAACCCAATTCAAGCGAAGAATATTTAAGAGAATATTTATATACTGATTTATTATATCAGAAATAAAGAAATAAATATTAATTAAATACTTTGAAGTTATTTATGGTATGTAGTTTTGTTTGCAAAGGAGAATAACAAAAATAAAGCTATTAGATTTATAATCATTGAAGCCGATATATGTACATGTACGCATGTACATACATTCATATCTTCAATTCTACACACTGTCAAAATTCATTCCTTGGGGCCATGTGTTAGAAAATATTTGGGCTATGGCTGTGATTAGTATTAAAGTGTAAATGTCAACAGCATTTTTCTTCATTTTACAATTTTTACTATAAATTACAAAAACAGAAAAATAGTGGTCAGTGATAAACATATATATATATTGCAGACTTTAAATTTTATTGAAAAATTTATTTTATTATTACGTTCATTGTGGTTAGGATATGTCGGAAAAAAGTGGTTATTTATTGTGGGAAGACTATTTTATGGCAACAGCTCTTTTAACTGCTAAACGAAGCAAAGATCCTTCGACTCAAGTAGGCGCTTGTATAATTGATACAAAGAATAGAATATTAGGCGTCGGGTACAATGGTTTTCCAAGAAATTGTGACGATAAAATTTTTCCGTGGACAAAAGATGCTCAGAATCCATACAATGATAAAAACATGTACGTAGTGCATGCTGAAGCAAATGCTATACTAAACAAAAATGCAGCGGATGTTTCCGGATCGCGCCTCTATACCACGTTATTTCCTTGCAATGAATGTACTAAATTGTTAATACAGTCGGGCATTAGTGAAGTAGTGTATATATCCGACAAGCACGGCAGTAAGCCTAATTATCAAGCATCCAAGAGAATGTTAAACGCGGCAGGAATTGTGTACAGGCGATACTTACCAACTCAAAGGAAAATTGTTTTAGATATTGATGAATTGATACAAGAAGATACAAGTTTGGAATCTTGTGTGAAGGACTTAAGTTTGAGTTCACAATAAGGATACAATAAAATATAAATAAAATGTCCACAAAAAAGATGTCCTTTATTAAAATACAATTAATACGATAATAAAATCATCGGATTGAGATTCGAAATAAAGTGGAGTCAAGAATCGTTTTTTTCTTCAAATTATAGTTTTTATGTAAGTTTATGAATAGAAAATTAAATATTTGCATTTTCTCAGTTACTGTAAAAATCCTATTTTTTATAAAGCATACAAAAGTTAAATATTAAGAAAATACAACTTTTGTAGAGCTAAAGGAACATCTACAACCCGAGTAAAATTTCAATTGTGCTCAATTTGACAGTTTACTCTTTTCTGCGCTTCATTTTTCTTTGTCGAATTAAAAGTTAACACTTAATTATAAGCCGAACGGAAGAAAATTTAGAGAAAATGATACAACTGAAGTGCGTCACAATTATAAAAGAAGTTAAACTTTTCCGAATATATTAGGAAAAGAAAATTAGTTAAAATTCTATATCGTCTGTCAACGAAAAAGAAAGTTGCGCTCGAGTAAACAAATATGGATAAACTTACAACTATAAGTGCTACACTCTTTCTGGCTGCTGATGTATTTGCGATTGTTAGTTTAGCTATGCCTGATTGGATAGTAACGGAAGAAGCAGGTATATACTTCGCAAATTCTTCAAAAAAACAAAAATAATTAAACTAGTTTTTTAGGAGATATCCGACTAGGATTAATGTGGACATGCATGACACTGTATAATAGACCTCAAATATGTTTCACACCTGAGCTACAAATAGAGTGGCTTCTGGCACTTGTTTGTATTTTCATTGGCTGCATTTGCGTGACAACGACAGTAATACTATTAGCATCCAGTACCTGGGACCGAAATGTTATTCCTTATGCCAGGTGGGTTGGATTTACAGCAATGGTATTATTCTGTTTAGCTGCAGTAATATTTCCGCTCGGTTTTCATATTGATGAAATTGGTGGTCAAGCCTACCAACTCCCAAATACATACAAAATTGGAATCTCATATATAATGTTTGTATTAGCTCTTTGGATAACTGTCGTGTCCGAGCTGTTCGCTGGAAAAGTCTGCTTACCGCACTTTTAAAAATGATCAGCTTTTTAGTCAATGTCAAAATTAAATCGTAACAAAACTACCAATGTAAGCTAGTGTTAGTTAATATGTAATAAAGATGTATTGTTCATCAATCGAGTATATAGTTTCATTAAATACCAGTATTTTATACTGCTTATTTCCAAATAATTAAAAGATACATATGTTGTACATAAAAAACCCGTTCGCATATGAAAGTACATTTTCAAAGAGTTTATTTTTATGTTCCTAATTCTTTTATTGAAATTGAAAATTACTTATGAAAATAAGTTAAAATAAATTAATTGCACCAAATTTAATACAAGAATGTACTATAAAATGATAGCAATTATGGAACTACTGATTTATACGGTTTATTAAAGAGCAATTTATTTTTATTATTGAATCAGTTTTTATGTTCGATTTCTTTAAAGATTTGGTATGGCAGCACTGGAGTTGATACTTGAGACAAAATAATAGATTATGTCTGTCCATCTCTTTCATTGTATTGACATGCATAAGTTATTATTTATACAAAGCAGTAGCATTTTCTCCACCTATTATTGAAATTTCCTGAACATAAGTTAATTGTAATATCAGTAAATTATAAATAAGGAAAATGGCAGGAAATTTCTGGCAAAGTTCTCATGCGCAGCAGTGGATACTTGATCGACAGGATATCCTACGCGAAAGACAAAATGATTTACAAGTTTTTTCAGAAGATGAATATCAAAAAATTTTCATATTTTTTGCAAATGTTATTCAAGTATTAGGCGAGCAATTAAAATTACGGCAGCAAGTTATTGCTACAGCAACTGTATACTTTAAACGCTTTTATGCAAGAAATTCGTTGAAAAATATAGATCCTCTGCTTTTGGCTCCAACTTGTATACTACTCGCATCAAAAGTAGAAGAGTTTGGAGTTATATCCAATTCACGCCTAATATCTATTTGTCAGTCAGTTATTAAAACCAAATTTAGTTATGCTTATACACAAGAGTTTCCGTACAGAATAAATCATATCCTTGAGTGTGAATTTTACTTGCTTGAAAATTTGGACTGTTGCTTAATTGTATATCAACCGTATAGGCCGCTTTTGCAACTTATTCAAGATATTGGAGGTCAAGAGGACAATTTCTTAACACTTTCGTGGAGAATTATAAACGATTCTTTAAGGACGGATGTTTGTCTACTTTACCCACCGTACCAAGTATGTATGCGTATATAAAATATATATATGGAAGTGAATTATGAATATTTTGACAGATTGCAATTGGTTGTCTACAAATAGCGTGCGTTATTTTACAAAAGGACTTAAAATCTTGGTTTGCTGAGCTTAATGTTGATTTGGACAAAGTGCAAGAAATAGTACGATCCATTGTGAATTTATTTGAATTATGGAAGGATTGGAAAGAAAAAGATGAAATTCAAGGCTTGCTAGCGAAGATTCCGAAGCCAAAACCTGCTCCACAGAGATAAATTTACCATATCAAATAAATCACTGTCAGAAAAAAACGTTCAACCTTATTTTTGTATTATCATTTATATATAAGTGTATTACACCAATGTATTCTCATTTCTTCTACCCTCAGATTTGCTTATTTTATAGTCATTTTCATAGCCAGTTTTTTGTTTTAATTGTTTGAATATCTGGCACTATCAATGCACTGCTTAACTGTTGGAAGCTTAAAATAGACCAACAAAATATATGCATCTCGGAGTAAGTATATGAAAAAGCGTTGATAGTATTACAAGAAAAGCGTTTGCATTAAGCAAAAAGACGCATTTCTTCACGAGGATCTAGGGTTTTTGGAGAGGCCGGTTTTTCAAATTCTCCCAACTCTGCGTCGTAATACAAAGCTGCTCTGTAAGGTCGCAATTCCCATGGTACCTGACTTTCCATAGACGTTAATTGAACACCCAAATCTTCAAGCGTTGGAACGCCTGACAAAACTTTGTCGGTAATACACTCTCGTTCAATTCGTTCAACATGTAATTCGCCAATTGGATTTCCAGGACAAATTAATTCTGTCAACTTTGCTTTTAACAAAAAAGTTGGATCGAAACGCATATCGTAGCGTCTATATCCCCACCACTTTTCATCCTTTCGCATTAATTGGTGAAACCAGTCTACAAGATCGCTTAGGAGATAACGCTTTGGTCTAAAATTGAAAACATTAAGATTTAAAGCATTTAAAAATGTTCTATACGTACCCTACCGCCTGATAAGTTTTGCCTGCTGTATCAGGATCTTTGGCACAGTTAACAATAGCTTGGGCAACATCGCTGACATAAACTGGTTGTTTAACTGTCCGTTCTCCTTTGTACCATAGAGGAACTGAGCGAAATTGACGACGCCATATATGAGCATAATATCGTAAAAATCGATCTTCAGAACCGTATATATCAGATGGGCGAATAATGGTTGCCTCCGGAAATTCTTCTCGGACAGCTACTTCACCAAAATGTTTACTTCGCAAGAATCCACTCCCGTTTTTTAAAACATGACCTTCAGGATTAGGATCTGCATTTAGCGCTGATAAATGTATAAGCCTTTCAACACCCATCTCTTTCGAAATTCTAAAAAAAGAAATTATTATTTTCAGAATAAGTCATTCAATTATTTTCAACCTCGCAATAGTTCTAGCCCCAGTTACATGTACATCGTTGAATTTGAAATTCTTCGTTTCGAATTCCCTGCCTATTAAATTAATGACAACATTCGAATATTTAACAGCATCTCGAATTGCATTTTCATCTTGCAAGTGGTAAAACTGAAAGAGAACTTGCCCTAAGTCCCCACAAACTTTCAAACGTATTGCTTCGCCATGATCTGCACGATATGGCAAAATCATTTGTGACCCAATCTTTCCGAGTTTATTACACACATAACGCCCAACAAAACCAGTGCACCCGAAGACTGTGGCTACAATGCCATTAAAGCTGCTTCTTCCCCCTGTTCCTCGTTTAATAGAAGCCAAGTTCGTAGTTTTTAAAGGTCGTGGTCCATCCGTCGAATATCTCGCTCGAAGAAATAGCACTCCCAAAGATCCGGAAATTTTATCTGAAGGAATGTATTTAATATATTAACCTTACTTTATATTTAAAACTGTTATGCAATATAATAAATGCTCAGGTACAACATCTTTTCGGTTTGTTATAATTGTAACCGGAACTTACTTGCATGTAATGTATTATTTAGTAAAATAAGTGACCCCATTATTTTGTTTCAGGTATAAATTGTCTCGAAATCAATAGACCAACACCAAATACGTTGTACCGAGTAAATTGAACAGTCTTCTGTCAGCAATGAAGAAAGGGAAAGACATTGTTTATATAGGAACGAGACCTCTATAAGTTTTTTTGGTGTTTTGTTTGGTTTTGGTTTTGGTGAGTTCGAATGTTTTGAGAATAACAAACAAAATTCTATAAAAAACGATTACCATCATTTTGTTTTCATATTGATTCATAAAATTAAACTTGATAAAATTTCAAATTCAGTAGCTTTTTTTTCATCAAAATCTCAAAATATTCGCTTTAAATCAAACTATATTTATACAATAACACAAAACCACTGAATGATCAATGCGAACAGGTTTAAAATAGACACAAAATTTCATCTGATGATATCTTCTTCTCCTTCATTCGTGAGTCCTCTGGTGAATATAATTTTGACAGTTCTTTCAATTATTCAAAACGATTGGTTTGTTTAACGAACTATACTGCGGAAGATTCGACATACGTATTAATTTTTTATTAAAAAATATAATATATGATGGAGGATGTGATAGAACCATCATTAGTACGCCATTTTACTGGCCACAGTGGAGGAATAACGCACATTTGTTTCAATCCAAACTCGAATTATATTGCCTCCAGTTCAAGCGATTGCACTGTAATATTGTGGGATTTACATCAGGCTGCGCGTTGTATCCGATTCAGTGGACATTTAGATAAAGTTTTTGCGGTATCCTGGAGTGCTAAGTCTAAATTAATTGCATCTTCGTCTGCAAATGGTATGGTAAGAATCTGGGAACCAAAAGTTAGAGGAACAGCTAAGCAGTTTCTGGCTCATGGTCGCCCTATACGTACAATACAATTTGATCCAACAGGTACAATGGTAAGTTACATTTCCATTAACAAATTAATAGACTTACATGTATTTTGTATATGCACATATCCAGGTATTGTCCGGTTCTGACGACAAGTCACTTAAATTGTTTAAGGTTTCCAATAAACAATTTGTTTCATCTTATATCGGGCACACTAACTGGATACGTAGTGCGCAGTTTAGTCCTGATGGAAAATTTGCTGCATCTTGTGGCGACGATAAATATCTTAAAGTATTTGATATAGAAAAAGCGGGGTGTATTCATACATTTTCGGATGAGAAAGGAATGGGTCGCCAGTTAGCATGGCATCCAGATGGAAATGTAGTAGCTATTGCACTTACAAATAACAGAATTAAATTGTTCGACATACGTGCTGATAGCTTAATTCAATTGTATCAAGTGCATAGAGCTTCAGTCAATTCAATATCATTTCATCCGTCTGGAAAATATATTCTATCTGGGAGTGACGATCAAACTATGAAGATTTTAGATTTATTAGAAGGCCGGCCGCTTTTTACTCTGACTGGTCATACAAGCAAGGTAACATCTGTTGCTTTTTCCTCAGATGGAACACATTTTGGATCCGCTGGTCTAGATAAACAGGTAAGCGGGTACTTTTTATTATGAAATTATATACGTACATATTAATACTATCGTATGTAGGTTTTGGTATGGAAATCTAATCTTAATGTACTGAACTCAGACAACATTTTAACAAATATGGACCGCAGTACTCACGATGCTACGAGTTCGGACATTTTTATTGATGCAAAAAGTAAAGACATATATGGAGCACAAAATGAAAACTTGAATATTATGGATTCTGATTCCATTGTCGAATAAACTCGTTCTAATCTGTTGTATGGATTTTAGATTTTAATTTTGAATTTATAAAACATGAAAAAAAGCTTTTCTTTTCTAGCAGTTCATATTTTATATTTTTGAAAAAATGCGAATATCTTCAAAACGAATGTATCTTTATTAACATATTGCACTTTGTATTAAATTAGTTGTATAATGAAACTGTAATTTACAAAAGTATCAACAAATTTGGCAGCACTAGTCCAATTCTGGCTGGCCCATGTCACAGCACAGATAATATTGCCTTATATACATACATATACATACAAGTTATAAAATCACTTGAGTTTCACTTTTCAAATGACAGCAAAAGTGTACACAAATAAAAACATCTGTACGTATTAAGAAAACAAATTATAAAAATGCCAGTAAGTCCTTTTTTAACATAAATGTATAAAGAAATTATTTTGTATAACTTTAAAGATATACGAGTTTAAAGTTGAAATGACATGTACTGGCTGTTCGGGTGCAGTTGAACGTGTGTTGAGCAAGTTGGGAGGTAAACTACATATTTTTCTACATTAATATTTTCCGAAAATGTTATTGGAACACTTGATTCAAATACTGTTTTTCTTTTAGATAAAATCGAACGTGTGTCCATAGATTTGGAGGCGAAAAGAATTAAGATTTCATCAAACTTACCGGCAAACGAATTGCTTGATGTTTTAAAAAGAACGGGAAAAGAATCTATCTATTTAGGTGAAATAAATTAGAGGAACACGAGGATGCTTTTAACGCAGGATTTTTGATTGTTGTATAAGAATTGTAATTTAATTCATATTAGTGAATGCAATAAAATATACTAAGTACATTAATTGCATAGTTTGAGATGTATTGCTTAAAAGAGTTTTATTAAAGAGTAAACAAGTTCAAACACATGAACCAAGAAAAGAAAACAGTATTTAATAAGCCCAAAGTTTATCCAATATTAAGAGAACTTTAAATTGCCAAATCCTTTCTTTTCCTTTGGCATTATAGAACAGACGTGTAGAAATTATGTCCATACTGTGTGTATTAAATATAATTTCGATAAATACATGTACGAATTAAACTACTTTGGGTGTATCGTATTTACGTTTTAGATGTGTTATTAATGTCACGATATTTTTTCTGTGGAAAAGTTAATCAGAAAATGTTTTGGTTGCAAATAAGGAACCAAAATTAATTTTGTGGTTTATAATTAATACAGTCCAACTTATTAGTATTTGTTGATGTTAAACAATCGCACTCCATGGAATTGAGGTAGTTTAGGCAATACAACGATGACCAGAGAAATAAAATTGGCAATAAAATGATCAGTTTCATTCCGTGTATAAAGACATGTAAGTAGAAACCTAAAATTGCAAGCATCTAAATATAAGTTGATTTAAACCAGGTTCCATATACTTACAGTATTATTGGTACTGCGGTGAGGAATTTGCGCGTTGCTGTAAATTGTTCGCCATCATCAATTTGCTCCCAATGCGTAAGTTGTGCAGCACTGTCGCTTTCCGTACTTATCCACGGAGTTCCTTTTATTACGTGCAAGAAATAAAGATGTGCCTTAAAAAACATAAAAATGTTACATAGTAAACATATTAAAGACATTAATATACCGAGTTATGAAGAATATTTGTAAAAGTCCATGCCATCGAAATACTTATAAATGGTACTGATAAAAAAATTAAATGGGCTGAGAGCACACCAATAAAATAGGCTAACCACATTCCTCTTGCGCCAAGCCATGACCTATTAGGATTTGGATCACCATGACCACCGGCAATCATTGTAATTATTTTGTTCACCGTTTTATTTTAAAAAAAGTAAAACAAAAAAGAATTTTTATATATATGAACAGTACATGTGAACAATTATTCTCAAAACTAATTGAAATATTTTTATGTAAATGTATGTATATAATAAGAATCCTTCGTATATAAATTATTATTAATATGACAGAATTTTGTTTATCAACACGTAGTGATGAACTTATATATGTATCCACATTGAATTATGGGTACAGTAAGAACTTTTTAAAAGTTTGAATTAATGGAGATTTCGATGAGTAATCTGCTGCGGGCAGCCTGTGCTCCCATATATTTAATATTATTTTTTTATTAGTTCTTCAGAAAGTTATTTTAATAATTAAGAAGACAACCTACAATTGCAAAATATTTTAGTATGTATCGTATTATATCGTCTCAACTTTTTCTGTTTACACATCAAAATTTTTCAATATTTTTAAACCATTCGTATAAGAAAAGTATTTACAAGAGTGCATGTACTAGAAACAAAGTACATATATAATCTAATAGATGATTTGTGATTAAAAGATACGAAGCGCTGTGATAAACATCCATATATATGTACCTGCTTACAGTACAAATTACTCGCATCGTTCCACGCACTTACATTTATATTCCATCTTTTCATTAATCTGAGCACATGATTCGTTCGTCATCTACGTTATCATTGAATACGAAAATAAAATGATTAAAAAGAATGGCGATCATAACATCGCTTTCGCTTTCAGATTGCAAGTTCGCAAGTCTACCGTACACACGTTGGTTGTGGGTGGTTATTAGCGTTTCTCTGGTAAAATATATTTTCGTGTGTATGTACAAAACATATGAATTTATTGTTCGAATTAATAGGTATTTTATTTTATTTGATTAAAAAAAAATTGTACGCCTGTTGACAAAAGTATTTACAATTTGTTTTCGATGTGTTTTATCATATGTGTATATATGTATATACGGTACGTATGTGCAAATCAAGTTGATATTTATATCAGACGTATGGGTGGGTGTATGTGACATTTAGTTTTTATTTAAACACATCTGTTTTGCAATTAAAAGTGTAATTTATGACTATTTAAAGTTAAAGTAAGTTGGTACTGTATAATATTGCATAAAGCCTCTTATTCTGTTGATACATTATCATAAGTAAAGTCAGTGGAATAAATGATCTCTATTCAAAGCATCAATTAATTAGCAATTTTTAATTGTGCGTTAATTATCAGTAGTTTATTATTCGTTGGTGATATAAAACCGCATTGAGGAACTCGATCAATATACATAAAAGTTTTCAAATAATAACGAATATACGTTATCTGTATATCTGTAAAACTTTAATCTACATGGATATTTCATTGTTTTTTTGAATCAATTCTGTTTCAATCAATAACAACCGAATTACACATAAATCATAGATATGTACATAAGTAGAGAAAGTTAATATTATTTTAAATATGTGTAATATATATTTAGTCGTAAACCGTACTTTTTCAGCTGTACATACATTTTTATAAGGTATGTACATACATTTGGTATTGATAATTTTTCAATATATTTTCTTCTCATTACGATCCTTAGTGCACAGCTTAATGGTACTGTAAGGAATTTTAAAATCGGATCTTGAAGGTATTATGCTACAATGGAGATTAAAGACATTTTACATAGATTTCATCCGGCACAACTTTATGTCGTTTTGATACTATCAATTTGTTACTTTTGCCTACAAATGATTCTTAGTCATATCACACATGCGTTGACTTTACTTTTGTCTTCGTATCACATGCTCTGTAATATATTTGCATTAACTGGTTGCATCTTAACAATAAGGGTAAGCCGAGCTCAATCCGTTTACTATCAAGCCAAAAGTTATGTATAACTTTCCGTAATTTTTATTTATTTCATTACAGAATAATAAGAATGACAACAAAGAAGAAAATGTCCGATGTCGTCTTTATAGCAACTCTGAACGGAGTTTGGTAGAAAGTGGCCAGTTTGCGTGTGTCAATTTAAGTGTTGTGGAGGAATCGGTACGCAACATTCAGTGCCGTGAGAGAAAGCTAAAAAATACATTTGGATGGACAAGAATCGATGTGCTTACAATGCTAATTGTGTGCATAATCCTTGCTTCACTTTCCTTTTCGCTTTTGGTAGAAGCTTTGCAAACTCTGGTTCATATAGATCATCAGGATTCTATGCACTTGCCTGTAGCTGTAATGTCCCTAGGATTTATAGGGTTAATTGTGAACGGAATATGTTACCTACTTATCGGAGGATATACCAGACAACAAAGCAACTTTCTGCAGATAAGCTTCAATGTCAATGTAACTGTGGATAATGATAAAATAAATAGTGATTTTGGAAGAAGTTCCCCAGATCTTCCAGTAAATAATACGGAGGTGAAATCTAAAGGTTTACTTGAACTCTTTAGAGACATAAGTAGTACGATATTTGTAATCGTTTGTGCTTTTGTTGTATACATATCGAGTCATGAGCACACTGCAAAATTCATTGACCCTGTTTTGTCAATATTTTCATGTGTCGTCCTTGGAACTCTCAGCTATCCATACAGTAAGTAGATCATTTACAAATAATTTGCGTGCGTTTAGTCAAGTTTTTTTTTTTTTTAGTGAAAGAGTCGTGTCTTATTTTACTGCAAACAATACCGGGCTCAATCGACATTCACCTTTTTGAGCAGGCCCTTATATCAAGGTTTCCAGAAATAATAAGCTACCATGATCTTCATATCTGGCAGCTTACCGCCAATAAATGCGTTTCTACAGTGCATATCAAATTTAAAAGTCAGAAACTATATATTAAGATCATTGAAGACATAAAGGTTTTTTTCTTGGATCAAGGCATTACAATTGTAACAATACAACCGGAATTCGAAGAAGCTGTGTCGCTAGGATTGGTAGAATGCTTAGTTAAATGCAATACAGATGCCTGTGTTGAAAAAGTTTGTTGCCAGCAATCTGAAATCGATTTGTACCAAAGCTCGACATAGCTTGATGTGTAATTAAGCAAGCAGCCAGGTGGTACTTTCTTGCGTATGTCGAGAACGAAAACCAATTAGAACAATCCGTGGTAAATAGAACGATTCGCGAGTTGGATTTATTAACAAAATTACAAAATTTTATATTGTGGAGATAGCAGCCTAAGTCAAATTTCTGTTTACAATTACCGCATAACTAAAATTAACCAGTCTTTGTACGAAGCCTACAATTTCACGATCTGTAGGCACTTAATTGTGAATGTAAAACCGACCCATTCGATTTGTTCAAATGGGAATTAAATTATTATTACATATCATGCCGGGTATATGTACATTTTAGTTTAGTCATACATTGTAGGAATGTTTAAATATATATTTTTGTATTTGTTTCAATTTAATTTATTATATACCCTCGTTCTCAAAATGTGGATTACCTAAAAGGCATACATACAAAAAGCTCGGTAACCGTTTAAACTTTATTAAATTAAAAATACACAGACGAAAAATTTAATGAATTTCATAGGAAAAAATGTACAAATTTGTTTTTTGTATACTAACATGTATACTATCTAATATGTATACCTTTTATTGTTACATCTGTAGCTATGTATATATTTTTGTGTTTTAGTGCAATCATTAATAAAGACTGCCTAATCCTCCTTTTTCATATTTGTTGTCACAAAGTACGCTCGATATATGTATATGCCTAAACCAAAATGTAAAGCCACAACAGCTCCAACTGCAGAATATATGTTGCTTTTAACATCCTCTAAAACGAATAAATTGTCTAGAACCAATGATTTCATGAAGAAGAATGTTAAAATTGGAAAAAGCACAATGAATGAACAGTAGAGTAGTACTGTTTTAAAGGAACTATAATCCTTGCTATCCTAGAAAGATAAGACGGTCACAATTTTTCTGGAATCATCGCACTAAACTTACGTATGTGTTACTTTCGTTTTTGGATACTTTCGATTTAGCCATGGTAATTATGTTAATAATTATAAACAAGACAATGTAAAAAAAAACAAGCTAGTCAAACATAAAAATTTGATCTAAATCATTTTCAATCAAGCTTACCGTGCTGTCAGTGTCATATGACTGATATAAGCAGCTGATAAATCACTGTCAATGGCGTAATAGAATTGTGTGACGAGTGCGTAGTAGATTTCAAGCGTGTACTTGAGCAGTTATGCTTCTATGTGTGGAACTATTTTACCCTGCGACTGAAATTCTCTTCTGTACTTCCGTGATACTTCTACACGTTTCAAATCACCTAGTTTCGTGTATAAAGCGGCGTTTACATTCAACAATTTGTCGATACAATTTTGACGACAAATTGGAAAAAAGTCAAAATGCTTTGTCCACCGTACTACAAGTCTGTCAACTTGTATTAACGAGCGTTCACATTGACGATTTGGTCAATCAAGTACGGTTGTCAAGCAAATCGTGTCAACAAATTGTTGAGTGTGAACGCCGCTTATGTGTACCATGCTTTCAATACCCAGTAAGGCCGCGAAATTGAGAAAAATCTAGTACATTTTTAACTCGTAAGAGTATTTATAAAATTGCATGTTTCCAGCATTTAATAAAGTAACTGTTGGTTTAACTAATCCACGGTAATGAAATAAAAAAAATATATTTTATATTACACAAGATTGTAAGAGCAGACTTTTGCCTACTACTGTAGTACTACTATTGAATAGTAGTGTATAGTGGTACGTTCGCAACTACATTTTATGTTAAAAATTAAATGATCATGTTGTGGCTTCTTAGTCGGGTCGTTTTAAATAAGATTTGGGTCGGAAACGAAAAAGAGATACCCGTTTTATTATAAGTGTAGTATGTATTCGATTTGCGTCGTGGTCTAGCTGATTCAATGAACTACGGACGCAAATAGGGGTATTGGCGTATTTCACAATAAATTCAAATGCAAAACATAAACAAATATATTTTAAGTATAACTATACAACTTATTCGATTTACGTTGTTTTATTTGTGTCGCGGTTTCGCTTTTTCAATTAACGACGCAAATCGGGGTATTGGCGTAGTTTACAATGAATCCAAGTGCAAAAATACATAAAAAAAATGTGGTACTTTAAACCGTTTTGCTTTTTAACTGAAAAGCAAATTATACATAAGGTAATGTTGGTATTTTAAACATTAGTTTACAATTGAAGTTGTGTCTTAGGTATTCATTTATTCTAATGTCATTTCCATAAGCTTTAATAAACAATATTTTTAATGGTTAAATAAATACTTCTCCTATAATTCCACCACTGATAATGGCATATCAGATTCTTGTAAATTATTGGAATTTTTTTGTATTTCATTCACCATGGATTCAACTATTTTTTGTAAACTATATTGTGGTTTCCACCCCCAGTCATTACGGGCTTCTGAATCATCTAATACCTGTGGCCAGGAGTCAGCAATGAGTTGACGGTCATCAGGTTGATAGATTACATGAAAATTTGGGACGAATTTGCTTAATTCTTCAACAAGTTCTTGAGGTGTAAATGAAACTCCTGTCACATTATAAACTCGTCGTTTTAGTTGTTTTTGTGGTGCAGTCATAAATTCCAAAAGTGACCTTAGTTGCGTGGAAATATATCATTCATACATGTCATGTATACATATATATTATATTTTGTATGTACCTTACACAATCCTTAATATACATCATTGGTAGCATAGTATTCGGTCTTAAATAGCATGTGTATTTTCCATTCTTAAACGACTCATGGAACATTGAAATTGCGTAATCTTTAAAAAAAAAGAATATTCAGTTATTGCATGCATTTTATACTTTCACTTGCATTGCATGCATTTTATACTTTAAACATCAACATTTTCAATTCAAGCGTAGAGTTGGTATATTTTTCCTTATGGCATACATAATTGTATGCGTATTTATTCATACCTGTAGTGCCCCCACCAGGAATGTCACTTGAAATTACACCAGGAAAACGCAAGCATCTAAAATCTAAGCCGAATTTGTGATAGTAATATTCTCCAATCAACTCAGCGTGGACTTTAGAGACTCCATATATTGTTTTTGGTCGCTGAATCTAAAATTAATTATAATCTGTGATAGCTATTAGAGAAAATACTTTTAACGGGTTAAGATTAAAATATTATGAATAACTATTAGGATCTTAATATTTTAAAAATATGAAGTAAATACTTTTCAAATTAGATTAATACTATGAAGATTATTTGGATAATAACAGTTTAAATTTATGTGAATATATTTGTGTGTATATTTAGTTATGCATGATGTGTTAGGAATAACTCATGTAGAAAAGGTATTAGTAAATGAATCAAAATGTAATGGTTGTGCTTCATTTAACCAGAAAACAATTAATTATATGTACGATCTAAAATCAAACGTAAGCCTATGAGCTATTTAACCGTTATATTTGGAGTAGGATTACGTGGACTCTCAGGACCAAAGGCTCCTATAGTGCTTGGTACAAAAATTCTCAAATGGTATTGTTTGGCCAGTTCGATTACATTCTGGACTCCTTCAATATTAACTCTAATATAAAAATGTATATATTTTATAAAAATGTACAGGAAATGTATGTATTACTAACCTTATAGCTAATGGAATATTTTGTTCACCGATTGCACTAAGTAAGGCGGAGAAATGAATAACCCAATCAATACGATAATCAACAATGATTTTCTGCATAGCCTTCAAAACCAATTAAGTGTAAATATCTAAATATGTAGTACAGAATAATACAATTTGTTTAATATCATGCCTTAAAATCCAAAATATCAGCAAAAATATATGGGCCATCCTGGACTATTTCTTTATTTGGCTTTACTATATCAGAAAGAATTATATTGGAATCACCGTAATGGGCACGGAGTGACTTGGCACATTCTATTCCTAACTGACCCAAACCACCTTTTAAATAAAGACCGAAAATATTAAGAAATATAATAAAATAATAAAATTAATTCAATAATATCACAAATGCACTGAATACCAGTTATCAAAACTTTGGGTGGTCTTTTAGATTCCATGTATATATGACGGTAACAATAGTACTTCTGTTGATTTTTAATCGAATTACGGCAAGCATAATCTGCTCTAAATATAAAACGTCTTAACATATTAAATAAAATTATATCAGAGCAGTGTTCTAAATTTGCAAGACAAATTTTAAAGAGAAAGGTTGTAACGCTTGTTGCGAGGAGATCTTCAATACTAAATAGAAGATAAATCACAAAAGATGCTATGAAGAAACGCCTGGGCTGATACTGCCCAGTATCGTATTAGTAATTGTACAATACACAATTGATCTTGTGCTTAATGCATATATTTATGTGACTATATATGTAAGCATATAAATATATACATGTGTAACACCATAAATAATCATGTGATTTTTGTACAACCAGAAGCAAATTATTCTATTACCTTAGATTATATAAGTTCATATTGGTCAACTTATGTTTATTTTTTTTCATTCTATTTATTGCAGTTTAAATTCTTTTAGTCATAAACAAGATTTTGTGCATATATGTAAATATATACAAGTATTTGACACGCCCCTCCACTTAGATAAACTATATTTTATGTTGTATTTTTAATATGTATAATGGCTGCGCGAATTTCGTGATGTTTAATTGTATAAATATTCTTAGTTTATTGGTTTGTACATCCACATTTGTTTGTTTGAATTTAGTTGCAAATGACAATGACAGGAACCTAAGTTTATCTATTTCCCTGTTTTCATTAGGGATTAATTTTAAATTATGAACCTCGAACATACCCTTGCCCAATAACTATTGATTTCGTGCCATAATATCTAAATATTAATATTGTATTAAAATAATTTGGTACATGACAGATATGTATATGGTAGGATAAAGATTCATACATGCATACATCCATGAATATACATATGGATTCGTTATTTACACACAAGCTTCAATCATTTGTTTTTATTTTGCCAAACATTTTAGTATGTTATATATTTAAATCTATATATCCATCTTAATCATTATTTAAAATGACGTGTTGATATGTGACACACCCCTTCTTGGTAACACGTGATTTTGCGTTTTGGATCACAACGAATTGGCGGCATATCCACATTCAACATATGTACATACAAATATTATGAATGTGTATGCTTTGAGTTGTTTTAAATTGATATACTCTCATACTCCTCATGTGTATTTATTTTATGTTTGAAAAGGCGTTTCATTTTAAAATTCATGAAATGAAATAACAAATACATTATCATACAAGTATACAACCTGAAACTTAGATGGAAAAAACACATTAGAATGCAAATTACTACAATTATTAAACACCAACTAGAAAGTTTATAGAAAGAATATACGATATACATATGTAGGTATCAGCAACAAGCAAAATAATACTTCCTATATTTGTTGAATCGTGTATCTTCAGTAGTTCAGCTTAAGCAGTTTCTCAGGAAGAGTTACCTACTTTATAAAAATTAATTTAAAAATCAATATCATAATGAAAGTAAATAATAATACAACAATTTAATCTTTTCTGTGGTTTCTGACAGTGAGATATTTTCAGATACAATTATATCCATTAATAAAACAATAATTCAGACTTTCGATGCACCAAGTAAATTCGAAAAAATCGGTGCTAGTTTTAACACATCAAGAATTAGCAACCAAACAGAAATGTATATACTACGCGAATTGTACTTTAGGTCCTGTAAGGGTGTATCGAAAATGGAAAAATAAATTGTATGCAACTTTTCCCTTTGTGAGTGTAGCCTACATTTTCACTCGGCATTACTCAAATTTAAAAATAACATACACAAATATGTACATACTTTCTTGGAATCATTAATTACATTATTGTATTTCTCTCGTTGATATTTATTGCGGCCAATGGGCACGATTTGTAAGGCGCGATTAAAAGGCTGCTAAATTACATATATTGAAATATTTTTTTTTTTCAAAGATCAATTATTTGGCAGTTTTGCCCTACCATCCATAAATATGGTTGGGCGTGTGTGTATGCATGTTTAGGTTTTTGTTCGTGTGTAGCCTTATGTCGACTCTGAATGGTGAGATTTGGGAAGCTTTTTCTAGGCAGTTATACACTCTCAGCATATTTAGTGACGATCGAGAGAATTGGAGAAATTGATTATGAAAGTTTCTCGTGCCAGGAATTTAACCTAGACTTCCAGATCCAACGTAGGAGTGTATGAATGTGTATAGTATGGATAAAAAGAAAAACAAATTCCACCTGATTAATTTATCATTTTATTGCATTTTCCTGTAGAGATTTGTCAATTTTTTAAAAGTCGATTTCTTATTCATTTAGCTTTAAAGTGTGTTGGATATAGCTCTGTGTGTTGGATTTATTGCAAGCACCTAATACAGAATGGATTATTACCATTTGTTTCCATTAAATGGCTGATAAAGTCCATTTTTGATTTTGATAAAAATCACAGTTTCGCTATTTTTTTCATAACAGATGTGGCAGTGATATGATGGTATTAGACAATGTCAAGTCTGTTGAAAGTGTTACCAGCTGAGGAAATCGATGATACAAAATAAACATGCCCTCCAAGGGCTGTAACGCTATCCATATTATATTTTACATTTTATTGGATATCCACCACTTTTATTTTTTTCCAGAGAATAACAAAATTAGTTTATAAAAATAAATAATACAAACGAAATAACCTGCACTTTGCTATACCAATTCTTGTACTCATTCAATGGTTGATGTTATGTACATCAGTGTTACTTCAGCTACAGATCACCCATACTTCTCATAGAGAACTCCTACTTTCAGCTGTTACAGTTACTAGTTACAGTTCCCAGTGTCATTATCTATTTTTTAATATTCCAATTAAAATGCGTCAATTGATGATCATATTATTTGTCTAGTTACAGTCTGTTTATATATCAATTTTCACATTAAATGTAAAATACCTGAAAAAAGAAAAAGTAACATCCAACATATCCTACAAGGCATTACAACAGTAATTCATTCACTATACCTGATGGCCCTTTCATGATAGTAACAGTGGTATTGATAATTAATGAAATCAAACAATTATTTTTTATCTTTTTCTATTATGATATTTACACATATACAGAAACAAAATTCAACACTACATATTTTGCAACAACATATTTTGTAATGCAGGTAATGGAGAATGAATCATGTCTGGACTAGATCTCGGCATTTGCAGCATTGTGTAATTAGTAGCATTATTAACACAGATGATAAAGGCGAGAGATTCTGGCTATGCAATTGCAACATCGTAATAGTAACATAATTAATAATAATCACAGATAACAAAGTTGAACAAGTCACGCTACACACGAACTCAAATAAAATAAAGAAAACTTGAACCACGATTATCGAAAAATAAAAACAAGTAGGTATGTACGTAAAGATGTATATTCAAATTTGTATGAATTATATGAAATACTACAAAAATTAAAGTATGAAATAAAGAAATACATTTATGACTTTTATTAATATACAAACACAGGTTTTGATAATAAATCAATGTTTTTTTTTCCTTTTTTTGTTATCACATTATATTGACCTTAAGTAAGAAAACAAAGATATTTTCTAACATTCAGGTTTTTTTGAAAATATTTTTATGTAAGCCTGCCCAAAAATGGCTATACATTTGTCTTAAAAAAATAAGAATTGTTAAAAAACTTTTCATTTGCCCAAAATTTATCCTCTTGTCGCTGTATTTCCGAAATTACTCACACTGTTATTACGTTGGGCTTCTATTGCTTGATAATTAATAAACCAAAATGGGCGATTATCGATTGGAATCTGATTGAGATGGTCTATTAGTTGTTGATCACCATGAGCGTCCAATGGAATCCGATTGACTCCAATCCCGTTTTCGTTAGCTACGGAACTGAAGCGATTACTTAATGGAGGAACACCTGATTCCTGAACTTGGTTATTTGTAATCGGTATGAATACTTGTTCAGCTGTTACAACTGGAACACCTTGCGGTGGTCGCTGACTCACTCCATTTGCTAGGGAATCACCACCAAATCTATTAGTTAGCTCAGTATTTGTAGTATTTTGAATGGGGAGATATTTGTCCTTATGTCCATTTGGTGGCCTGCTACCAGCGTACGATGGCCGTTGAGCAAATGAAAGTGATATATACAATATAATTGAAATTGTCAAGGTTAACACTTTTAATGTCATTGTATGTTTTCGATCATATATTAAAACTCAAAAAAATCTCACAAACACCAAATATTCTCTCAGCTTACTCGTTTCGTGAACAGTATGATTGAACGACTATTTTAAACTGAGCGTAATCTCTAAAACATCAGCTAATTTAAAGCAAACTCGAAATTCATTTTATTCAGCGCCAAGACGCAACTGGTTTGAAAGTTCCGAAAGAAAATAAAAAAGAACAAGGGTATGAAACCTGCTGCTGTGACACAAAAATAAATACCTAAGACAAGGAGAGATGAATAAAGAGATGTAATTTAAGTGCGGTTGGGATTTCCCCACCCGCATTGCTGAGTTTGTTTATAAATCTGCGTGATTTTTTTTACCGAACTTAAAAGGGTTTGATGATAAAACAAATATATTGTGCATACAGTGGTTCACCACGTTTTATTATATATTTAATTTAAGTGCTTGACGTACCTTTGAAGAATATTCACATGTAAGTAAATACATTAAAATCACGTTTTAGGAAATGACTGGCTGAAAGGCTTAATGTGAATTGATATTATTGTTTTGATGACGCCTCATATTGTGTGTGACGTCTTGCGACAGTATCGTGTTTTGGTTTGGGTTTTAAATCAATGAGTCATAAAATACTGAAAATTGATTCATTCATAGCCGTACGGCGAGAATGTTCATACTATTTATGAATGTGTGTAATCTTTGGAATGACTTAATTTCTTCAATTTTAACCGAGAAAAGTTATCTAGAATATATATATGTACGTATGTACGCATCTACATATGAATGAAATTGCTTGGGATGATAAGCATATACTTTAACAATGTTCAAGAATTCATTAATGTAGATAACTATTCCATTACCTAATATTTTATGTGCTAAATATTCGCATATGTACATTTAATTTAATTCTTGCACGAAGAAATTTAGTAAGAAGCTGTACACAAATTATTCCTGTGAAAGTAATAAAAAAAAGTATGTATTATACTTACATATATGCACATGTAGTGATATGTAGATTCCTCTACTTTATCAATAGATGGGAATATCTGTTCTGAAAACTACAAAAATAATCTCACAAGGTTTCTTCATTCCTTAACAATTTATTGTTACTCTGTTTGTGAAAGAGTAAATGCAGGGTTTTCATAAAGGAAATTTTCTTTTACAAAGTTATTTTAAATTATACATATGTTATGCGTACTCATTTTACCTATTGATGATACAAAATGTGAAAAATGTACATGTATAATTTATTATATTAAATTACATATTCTTTGATAAATTTTCTATATAATTAATAATATTGATTACATACTTAAACTGCTTGCAGTTAAACATATCAGTATGTTTAATAGAGCACGTACATGCATACAATGTGGATTTACGCATATTTTATATTATACAACTTTCAATGGTTGATTAATTATTTACCTAATATACAAATCAGATTTATGTATATTAACGTCATATGCATGTACAACATATCTAAAAATACTTTTGTAAGTATATATTTTTCTAGAATGCAACGTGTAAAAAATTATGTTATTTATAATGACATATTTGATAGTAATTCTCTTTTTTGTAAGAATACAGAAAGTCCAATTTATTATTGGATCTTAAGCTCAAGTAATAGAATGGATTTTTGTGGATAGACAATTGTGCAATACAAATACAACTGGCTTAGGACAGGACTCCATATCAAGTTCCTGAAAAAAACGTTTTTATTTGAAATAAACCAAGTGTTGTATGTATGTTGACTTACGATTTCTCCTTCATCTCCGAAGTCGAGGTACAATAACCGATTCCCATCGTCTGCAGATCCCTTCAATTTATCAAACGGAAATTGCCACATCTGGCACTTCGCTGTGGCCGGAGAATTATATCCACATTCATAAAGGGAAAAACCACGGTTCAAATGAACATTTAATTGACATTGTCTACTCTGATATAAGCAGCGAAAAGAAAATTCTCTTTGATTGTTGACTGCATTATGGCTTCCTTGTACCAGCGCTCGTGCCCAAGCTGCCATATCACGATGCGTTTCAGATCTTAACCAGTAAACGAGAATTCCTCGGGTTGTACCACAACGAACACAAAATACAGTTGTTTGTTGACCCTGAGGTGAATTCTTATATTTAATCGTGTAACTTGAAGATATACATATCGTCCCCCGTTACTATATTAAATACGTACATACAAAAAATTGGTTTTCTTCAATAGAACACTATACTGAAACTTAAGTTTTAACGAATGATCTGTAACATACATATGTTAATAGAGTATGAATATGTAGTTTCAGAAATGTAGATACGAGGTTAACGCAGTAAGGAGACGATATGTGTTCCCTAAATATAAATGCATACGTATATACATGAAATGCTTTTATGTATATATATATAAAAATAACAAATTTACATTAAGTGATGAATTATTTCCAGCTCCTGCAAGCCGAGTTGATGCTAATGCACAACTTTCCAACGGTCGACTCCATGCTTCAATAGACCAGGGGGCGCCTTCGTATATTCTAAAAATATTTACAAATTTCGCAATAATTATACTACTCTGTGTTTGTTGGGGAATTATTGCAACACCAAGTCTTGTATACGACATACTAACTTCCGTATAGGTACTCATATATGTATGTAGTTTCTGATTTCTGATTCCGAGTTTTAATTAGAGAATACAAAAACCACAGTAGTAAATACATGCAGATTTAAATACGATTATAATAGAAATAACTATTGTCATATTGAAAAAAACAATTGAAAAAACAATGAATGTCACTAAAAGCAGTGACGTCCATATACCTGAATTCTCGTTCTGTTACTGCTACAAACACTGGTTGCCATTTTTCGATTTCATCGGAACTTTCCGAACTTGATCTACCACTCTAAAAAAAAACTTAATTTGATAAAAAGTTTGGCCGACATTTATGTGTTTATATTACTAACTTGATCACTATTACTTCCCATTCTGCGACTTAGCCAGCCAATATGTTTTAATTCGCCGATTACATTTGTCAATGCATTATTTGCTTCAGTAAGCGCTCTCTGAGTTCCACAGGCCATTGTGGAGTGTAGAGCATTAAACCACATAAGTGCTTCTTGCGAATCACTTGCACGAAGTATACACGAATGGATACCGTCAGGTGAATGCAATTCAATGCATCGATTTTCTAACATATAAATGCATACGAATATAGGATATATATATACATATATATATATATTTATATACAAAAAAATATCTATACTACTGAATTTTAAATGAATTTAGACAAGACATTACCAGGATCAATATATTTTAAATTTCTTGCTAGGTGGGTTAATTGCAGTGGAATATATCTTGTATCGGCTCTTGGAGGACTCTTTGGAGCAGGTGGCGAAGTTGGTAGACCTGATCCTACTGGACATAGGAAAGCTCGTTGGAGTTCCCAGCCTACCTCAGATATAATACTAGCTTTCCTAAAGTATGGAGTGACTTCTCTCAAAAATTTCACTAAAATTATAAAATTTAATTTTTATTCTGTTAAGCGTTAACGAGAGTCTACTCTAATAAAAATAAAAACTTTAAGATTTCAATCGTTATATGACATTTAAGTCTATTACTTCAACATGTACATTAGCAAATACGCAATTTGACTTACTAACCTTCTAAGTCTACTACGCGACCTGCACGTTTAAGCGCTCGAACAGCTTCATCATGTGTTGCGTCTCTCAATTCTTCGCCATTAACAGTAAGTATTGCATCACCTACATATAATCCTTTCGCTTGATCAGCTGCCATTCCTCGAAATATTTTTGATATTAAAATAGGCATTCGGTTTTCACGTCCACCCTTTATCGATATACCAAGACCGTTATTATCAGCCTTAATAATGCGTACCTACAGGAAGAATGAACCAAAATTAGTTAGTTTTATTTTGTTGATGATAACCAAACTGATAATGACCAAATTAATTTTTTAAACGAACTGATAATTTTCATATTAAGATAGTTACATGTCTCTTCTGATTTGCCACATGGTCCGGAACATCACATATTTCATTCATACCATTATCAAGTGGATTATTGTTGAATAAATGGTCACCATTGTCAATTGTATTTTCTTCCGTTGGACAAGAAACTACTGTTGTTACGGATGTTGGAAGTGACCCATTATGGCTGCTATGATTACTTCTAGATTAAAATGTATATATAATAATAATGGTAAAGAAAATTAAATTTATTGAGAATATACCCCAGAGTGCCATTTAATATCGTTGAATGGTCTCCTAATGATGAGTCGCATGATTCATCTAAGCTAATTGATAGGAAATCTGACTGAAGTGTCACAAGTACACGATACCACAATCCTCTAACTCGTGTTTCTAGAACTCCACACCTTAAACCTGATGGCGAGTGATGTGGAACCGTGTATTGTTGGTTACTAGTTGGTCGGCCTAAACTGGACGACTCCACCATGCTAGATATTTAGTTTTAATCCACCCACTAAAAACAATTATGGTGGTTATGTTTGAAGAATATTTCACCGCACTAATTTAATTGTTTAGTATTCCTCTTATATTTCCCTTTAAGAGCATACTAAACGATTTTTGGAAAAATAAACAAAACAATTATTTCGTCAGTTTTAAATTATTTTATACAAGCGTTTAATAAGCTATGAGATAAATTCGATTGGTTTATGATATTTTTCTGCAAGGATACGCAGACTTTCTGTTGTAAAGTGTACTCGGAATGTCATGTCAAAATGTTTTATTATGTTATGTTATGTACTTACATACATCAATATCTGCTTTATTATTTAAACGTATCAGTTCCCTGAAGCATGAAAACAAACGAATTATAAGGAAATTATAATGAATATAAGTTAAATATTCGCGCCATAAAATGAAAACACTAAATGCGTTTCGTATTATTATACATGGACATGTTTTACGTGCGTGATGAGTATAAATGTCCATGCAGCTATTGTATAATCGAGAATGGTTTTTCAAAGCACTGAGCATTATCACACTAGAACATTTGATTAACTTCAATAAATGAATTCATTGTTCTCACATATTTTATAGTAAGTTATCATGAATTTATTTTACATAAGATATATATATAAGATATACATATACTTTATGCACACATGTACGAAATTTTGCAGAGAAGTATGCCCATGAATGTATTTAAATGTAAATAAATTCATTTCGATGCACATTTCAGCTTATATATGTAATTAAATGTTTTGAAATTATTTGTTGATCTTATTATAATGCTCTTTCTTAGAAATAAAGCAGTAAAATGAAATCTATACAGACACAGAATGCGTTGGGATACAATCAAAACTTACGCGATGTTACTATTAATAATATTGGAAAGTAAAAAATCCTTACGCATGCCCCTGGCAGTTGAACTTTTTTTTAATATAATATCCTTTTCAATTCATATATCGTTTACATATAATACTACTTTTCTATGAACAAAAAAAACATGTTCAACTATATTTTTCTGCCAGCTTCATTAAATAAATGCTTATTCTTCAAAATGGTAACATATATTAAAATCGATTCTTGCAACCAAACCACCATCCTTATCTTTCGACAGAAGAGAACTGACTTTATAAGGACTCAATGAAAGTCTTTTGCAGACTCGTATTTAAAAGCTTGTAAGTGTAATGCATATAATAAAGCTTTCTTGTCATGCTTATTATAGCAAAAGTAAGTGTATGCACATAACATAAGTATTATATTATTATTTTATATTATATTATGTTTACAACTTTCTAGTAAATAAAAATAATACTTGCAATATATCTCCAATTAAATGCATTTTCTTAAATGTGTAAATGTATTATTTTAAAATTATTTTATATTTTGTAGATATTTTTTTGAAGATGATATATATTTGCGCACATTCCGAAAAACCTCCCTGGACCTAAACCACTTTCAGAGGTTTATCATTTAAATTATACATGTATGTTGCACAGCTGTTACTTTTAACAGAGATGTTCAGATATGACTTTCAAGAGGAAATTTTAATATTAGCTCATACAAAAACCAAAAATATACTGGGTTCTTTCAAGAATAAACAGTGAACAAATTGATGAAATATTTATAGCTGTTCAGAGCTCAGAAAACTGCATGCAGAAGTGCTATCATTATATATTTCCACAGACCCAAAAAAGTTATTTCTTTCTTTTACGAGTCTATCATTATTTTGGAATCGGCATCTACATGGGTAATGTGTTGAATATTTCATTAAATGGGTTGAAATATGTATAGATATTAATTTATCCCCTCGTTTAGTTGTATGTAGTAATATGCATTTGCATTATATAGTTCGGTTGAAAATATATCTCTTGCTAGAATTATCTGTCATGACACATTTATTAACGCAGTATGCTGGTTTGTGAAATGTAAGTGAACCTTTCAACTGTTATATTAGAATTAGCAACCACAAACAACTTTGATTTCTATTTATATTACATGACATGAATAGAGTCAACTACTACGTAATGATCACGTGGATAGTGGCGAGATACAATTTAAAACATGTACATAAAGTGTTTTTTCAATACTCCATATTTAGATTCATAATTCTTTTTCATACAAAACAATTAATGCTCAATCTTCAGTTTTAACTTATATTCTAATTTTTTTTTTTTGAAAGAAAAGCACAGAAAAGCTTTCTACATTTTTATTTGTTGTTAAAATTGAAAACAATTTCTAATATCTGTCATACACTAGTTTTCTATTCAACAAATGAAGTGTTCCTTGTTCTGGTAGTTCATTGTTCAGGATTTCAATTGTGTAGATTTTTTCACATTTAAATAAGAGAGAGTAGATAAGAATAATAATAAAGCTTGTAGTGATTCGTAAGTAATAGCTCTGTTAAATGTTTTTACTTGGATGAGCTTATACAGACTGTTTTCTATATTTATGTTTATTATCTAATAAATAAAGTTTTTAACAATAGTTTGGATAATAACAAACTATGTACACTCTCCCATGCACATTAATATACATATACAAATGTGGTAGTTAATTGTTCCGGATTTCTGTTGTGCACATTTTTTCATATTTAAATAAACAAATAAAAATAATAAAGCTTGTGGTGATTCGCAAGTAATATCACTATTTTATTTTATTTTTTCAATTATATGATCTAATAAGTAATGTGTTTAACAATAGTTCAAAAACTAAATATATATGTACATATATTTACAAACTATGTACATTAATACACGTCTTAAATATTCAAATATATAAAATGAGAATCATTCTAATTTGAAACTTTGTTAGATCATTTGAACGTATTTACATAAATGTTGGAAATGTATTATGTGTACATATATTTGGAAAATGTTTCTAGCTTAACACTTGCGAACATATACGTACGTACATATGCATGCATATGCATTTCTTATTTGTTCGGGCATAACTGATATTTTCGCGCCGTGAACTCTTTATGGCTACATTTGCTTGAGTGTTAAAATAAGACTTAATTTTTAATTGAAAAAACATAAACATATATTAGCGCTGATCATTCCATCAATTCAAAATGTGAATAACCTTTAATAAATACTGTTTTCCTGTTTCTCTTTCATCATAGGGATTTCAATTTCATGTATTCGAACGTTGTAACGCTTTATACATATATATTTGGATTATGAATATATTCATTAGATGCTTTATAATTTAATATATTATTAAATATATGTGTATATATAAACCCAAAATATGCAATTCGATATATTCTCATTCTTAAAGAATATAATATGACTACACATGTATATAAACACATCAATTAATTAATTTAAAATCCAATAAAAATTATCAATTGAAAGCAATTATATAGAAATAGAATGATGGAAAAAACAAAAAATAAACTTTTGCAACAATCATATACATAATAATGCATAACATCTCTAAGGTTTTAGTTGATAATCAAGTTCTAAAACTCTCTACTAAAATGAAATTAGTTGAAGTTTTCATCTTTCAGCTATCATGTCTTTGAAGAAATTATACCTAAAGGTGTACAGAGCCTTCTCTCGAAAAAAATCTATTGAGGACTCTTCTGAATCTAAGTTGGCAAAAGTTTTGTCAGCATTTGATTTAACAGCTCTTGGAATCGGTAGTACGTTAGGAGTTGGAGTTTATGTATTGGCCGGAGAAGTATCGAAAACCAAAGCTGGGCCAGCTGTAGTACTCAGCTTTCTTATTGCAGCCATTGCATCAATATTTGCTGGCTTGTGTTATGCTGAATTTGGTGCAAGAGTACCAAAGGCAGGTTCGGCGTACATTTATAGCTACGTAACCATTGGAGAATTTATTGCATACATAATTGGATGGAATCTTATATTAGAATACGCTATAGGTAATTTATTTATTTTCATAAATGTTTGTAACATAAGTATTAGCAAATTTAAATTCAAATTTGATGAAAGTATGTTTTTATAGGGTCTGCAAGCGTTGTAAAGGGCTTAAGCACATATTTAGATTCTTTATGTGGGTATTCAATGAAAAATTTTTTAATAGAGCATATACCTATGAACATCCATGGATTAAGCGCTTATCCCGATGTCTTTGCATTTGTAGTAACAATTTTGTTTTCATGTAAGCTTGTACATATAAATTTAAACAATTTAACAGAAATCACATTTTCTTATCCACTATTTAGGGGCCATTGGTTTAGGCGCAAAAGAATCAACAATAGTAAATAATATCTTTACTATTCTTAATTTAGGAGTGGTAACATTTGTTATTATAGCTGGCTTATTTAAAGTTAACACGCAGAACTGGTCTATACCTAAAGAATCTATTCCTGAGGGTTATGGCAACGGTGGTTTCATGCCGTACGGATTTTCGGGTATTATAAAAGGGGCAGCTGTATGTTTCTACGGTTTCATTGGTTTCGATTGCATTGCTACAGCTGGGGAAGAAGCAATTAATCCGCGAAAATCTATTCCATTTGCGGTAATAACTTCCTTGTTAATGATATTCTTAGCATATTTTGGTGTATCTTCAGTCCTAACTATGATGCTACCATATTATGAACAAGATGCAAATGCACCCCTCCCACATGTATTTAGAATCTATGGATGGATTGTGGCAGAATATATCGTAACTATAGGTGCCATGTTCGGACTTTGTGCAAGTTTAATGGGAGCCATGTTTCCACTGCCAAGAATAGTGTTTGCGATGGCTTCTGATGGCTTACTTTTTGAGTTCATGGGGAAAATTAGCACCAAATATAAAACACCTTTCAATGGAACATTGTTAACTGGACTACTAACTGCAATTTTAGCTGCAATATTTAACTTGACTCAACTAGTTGATATGATGTCTATTGGAACGCTGTTAGCTTACTCGATGGTTGCCGGTTGTGTATTAATTCTTAGATATGAGTACGATGATAAAAAATCTACAAAAAATGAAGTTGAGACGCAAGAGAGACAATCTAATCATTCATCCTTTTGGGCGAAAATTATGAATTTGAATGGAAACATCGAACCCGATAAATTAACATCAAAAATTGTTACTGGATGCACAACAATATACTGTATTAACTATTGGTATTTAATATATTCTTATCTAATAATCTATTTTTAGGTATGTGGTGTTTCCTTTTATCAAACGTGCTAACAAAATTCGAAGAAGATATAACTTCGACAGGAAGCAAAGATATAATCTTACTTGTCGCAGTAACAATTCCAACCTGTTTTACATTATTTATAATATCAAAACAGCCAACTTCCAAAAATAAACTCTCTTTTAAGGTACCTTTTGTTCCATGGCTACCAGGTGTTTCAATATTTATTAATATATATTTGATGATCAAGCTGGATGTAATGACATGGGTTAGATTTGCTGTTTGGATCCTTATTGGTATGAAACCCGAGTTTCTTCGTAAAAATGTATTCATAAACATACATTTCAGGTCTTTTCATATATTTCACATATAGTTTAAGATATAGCAAGCTCAGAAAGAAAAACAATCAGGAGAAAGCATATGCAGCCGATATACCGTTGGAAGAAAGGAATGAGCCATTGTTAATATATTTACGCAATTCATCGTAGGTGAAAATTTCGAAAAATGTAAAATTCTTACGAAGACAAATGTTTTTAATTCGTTTAAAACGGAAAAGAAAAAAAGAAAGACAACACAATTTAATAATTAAATTTGATTACTTTTATTTAATCATTTAAATAATTAAAAGACGAATAAAAATATTAGTACAAGTGTTATAAATAAATTTTGAAAATGATTACCACCATGACTCATACGCAGATAAGGAACGATGGTTTCTAGAAGACCGTAAATAGAACAGAAATGTTTTTTATTTACATTATGCATTAGATAAGATTCAGGCAACCAATGCCTCATCTCTTCACAGAAAACCAGCGGAAATCAACAGAAACATTATTCGTGTTTCGTTTATTGCATTGCATACACCAATTTCAGAATAAATTTGCTTTCACTTAAATTTTCTCACAGTTTGTATAATTTATGTGAACTATTAATAGTTTGTTACATATTAGTCAATATAAAGTATTTAATAACTAACAAGTGATTGAAAAAATCAAATCTGTTTACATTGAAGACAAAAGTTCAACAATTGCTAAGACAATACAATTACTTACATATGTATATTATGAATAAATCAATCGCATAAAATAGGTGTAATCAAATTTCGTTCACTTTTTTAAGATGTATTAGTGCATGAATGGATATTGCATCTATATCATTTCTTCTTTATTTTAAACAAATATTTTTAAATTATAGCCAAAAAATGACCACGAAACCGAGACTTTAATAGTATAGACTATAGTCATAAATATTTGCGGTTAATCTGCAATATATTAGTTTTGATTTAATTTGTTTATAAATAATAGCATGTTACATAAACATATGAAACGAAATACATATGAAGATCTGACTTTTTCTACATTCTTATCATAATACCAGAATTAATTAAACTAACTGCATTGTAATGCATACTTTTAATAATGAAGTTCGTAACGGTGTTATTTTTCATAGAATCTTGTTATAAATATAAGAAATAACTGCATTACATTACTTTTAATGTAATATGGCTGTAAGGCCAACTTATTGGGAAGCGTTGACTCGGAAGAAAGTACTTATAAACGAATATGAGGAAGATACAAAACTATGTAGGATCCTCGGATTGTTTGACTTAATTGCACTAGGGGTTGGATCAACGCTTGGAGCAGGAGTTTATGTTCTTGCAGGTAAAGTTGCTAAAGAACAAGCAGGTCCTTCCGTAATGATATCATTTGCTATCGCCGCTTTTGCTTCAGCTCTAGCAGGTAAATACTGACAACATTCATACGTAATACAGAATGTATAAACTGCAATTTGATTTTTATTGAATTTTATTGTAAGGTGTCTGTTACGCTGAATTTGGAGCGAGAGTACCCAAAGCTGGATCCGCCTACATCTATAGTTATGTTTGCATTGGTGAACTAGTTGCATTTATAATTGGGTGGAATTTAATATTAGAGTACGTAATTGGAACAGCGGGTGTATGCAGAGGGATAAGCCTTTATTTGGATACATTAATCAACGACACTCTGAAATCCAGCTTTGCAGACATATTTCCAATGCAGTCTAGTCTCTGTGCAGAGTATTTCGATTTACTGGCGTTTAGCTTAGCCATCGTTTTTGGAAGTAAGCTTCACAGATAAATAGATATTTTACTAATAATATTATTATTAACGAATTTCAATGAGCAATGTATTTTTATTTTGAAGTTGCAACAGCATTCGGTGTAGAAGCATCAACAATATTCAACAATCTTTGTACTTTGCTTAACATATCCGTTCTTTTGCTTGTTATTGGCATTGGTTTCCTAAACGGTATGGGGGCTTATGTTAATTTAATATACCAAATGTGATCGATGTGTTTTCTCTAGCCGATATAGCAAATTGGAAAACTGATCCGCTGACTAATTTTACCGATCCAAATAATAATATAGGAAAAGGGGGATATTTTCCATTTGGATTCGAAGGCACACTAAAAGGAGCAGCTACTTGTTTTTTTGGATTTGTTGGATTCGACTGTATAGCTACAACAGGCGAAGAAGTACATAACCCACAAAAAAATATTCCCCGATCAATTATTTATTCACTTTTTATTATCTTCTTCTGTTATTTTGGAGTTTCTACAGTTCTTACACTAATGATTCCTTATTACCATCAAGTAAGTACTTAGATAGTTTTCATTTGAAGCTGAATAATATGTAATGAATAATATAAAATGTTTTGCTAGGATTCTAATGCACCGCTCCCATTTGCTTTTAAGGAAGTGGGATGGAATTCTACAATGTGGATTGTAACAATAGGTGGATTGATTGGACTTCTTGCAAGGTTTCTTGTGGCAATTTCCCAATTGAATAACACCTTAAAATTTCTTTTCAATAGTCTTTTAGGGGCTCTGTTTCCAATTCCAAGGATTTTGTACTCTATGGCAGAGGATGGACTTCTACTTCGTTTTCTTGGAAAAGTAAGCAAGCGTTTTAAAACACCCGTAATCGGTTCAATATGTGCCGCTTGCCTCACAGGTATACATTGCCCTGTATATAAACTATATAATTAACAAAAATATCTTAGGAATTACAGCCGGTGCTTTTAATCTCGCACAATTAGTAAACCTTTTATCGATTGGAACACTTTCAGCTTATACGGTAGTTGCGGTATCTATAACTATATTAAGGTACATACTTATATGCTTTTTATATGTTTATTCTTCTGAACTTGCGCAAAAATTTGCTTTTAGATATATGCATACTGAAAATGTTGGCAACGATTTCAATTTTTCCAATCAAGCAACTGAAAATACTATCCTCACTACAAATGAATCAAAATTTACATTTAAAGTAGTAATTTCACAGTTGTGTAACTTACAACAATTATCTTCTCCAAATAACTTAACAACGAAAATCGTGGCATCTTCAATTCTGCTTTTCGGTAGTTACATTATTAATTAAAAAAATTCTATTACATACTTTACATGACATTTTAATTTTTAGGTCTAATTTGTCTTTCGTGTGGATTACTTATCACTAATGCAAGTGAATCTATAAAACGTAGCGAACCATGGGCTTTTTCGATTTTTATTACCCTTATTTTACTAATGATAATATGTTTGGTAATAATTTGGTTCCAGCCGAAAGAACAACCTAAGCAAATCTTCCGAGTGCCATTTGTTCCATTGGTACCTGCTATTAGCATATTTATAAACATTTATTTAATGCTTCAAATTGATTATATGACGTGGATACGATTTGGTATTTGGATGTTTTTGGGTAAGAAAAATAATGTATACATAAATGTAAGTAGTTGAAATTAATAAAACATGTTAAATATTATCACCTCTTTATAATGTTTGAGGAAGTGATAACAACATTAGACAGAAGGTTTGGTCCTTATTTAGACCAACTTAATAATAATGTTATTAGATTTTGTTTATGAGGATGTTATAGAAAAGGAAATACAAACTATGCATGTGTGTATGGGGAAGAACAACACATGTAAACCTATTATTTTCGTCTGAATAGCCATATAATCAGACGCATTTAACATTTAAATCATATAAACAATTTAACCATTCTCCATTACAAATCGTTTTACCTATTTATTGTAGGATTGATTATATACTGTGGATATGGACTTCCGAACAGCATTAAGCAAATGAGCAGGCAAGCAAATGGCTGGAGAAAGATCAACTACAATGCATGTTTGCAATAACGATCATTCTACGAAATAAACATTTATATCTTGTTACACTTTCTTATATTCATGTATGTAAATAGACACATATGAGCATATGTACGATTATATGTTCATAAATAATAATAATATAATACTACATGTAGAAATGGAATTATATAAAGTTGTATAAATGTAATTTGTCTAACAAAATAAAGTAAATATACAAATGCACATACATATGTACACAGAAGCATACACCCTAGAACTTATTTCAAATTATTTTGTATGAGATGCAAATGAGATGTTATGTAAATATGCGTACGTACGTACAGTCAGTTACTAAAGAAAGACATGCCTTCAAGTAAAAAAATATGCACTGCGCGTGTAGGTCATTTGACTCCTCTGTGAAAATGAAACATACAAATATGCACTGCGCTTACGGACACAATATCATTTATACTTAATCATAAAAATTACTTTATTGCCATTTCAACCAAATTTTTTAAAGCATTATTCAAAACTCAAGGGAAGCTACTTTCCAAGACAATGTTCTCGGAGATTAGTACCAGAGCATGAGCGTATGATTTCCAATTAGGTACCTACTTAAGTAAGATGTTCTTTCGACCTAATTTCGGTATGTCCAACCAATCTCCATTCAAATATTGGGAAATTATATTTACAGTTCACAGCTCTTTTCTTCTATATGTAATGAAATAGGAAAAATAATGCAGCCCTCAAATTCGCTGTGCTCACCAGTGCTGTTAATCACGGGCAGGGTACATATGAACATACCTATGAGGAGAAAACCTTATCCATTTACAATTTCAACTCCTAAAAATACTACAATTTGCAGGATCCACCAAACTGTGATTCAGCTGGACTGACTGTATGAATATTTTAAAAGTATATTATTTTAATAAAGAGAATTAATCGAAAACCAATGATCGATTTACAAGAAATCTAAGTTAAATTCCCGAAAATGAATGTTCATTACTCTCTTAATATAATTATGTACATGGGGATGTAGGTTTTCATTAACTTGTGAAAGCGTTAAGGCGCGCATATGATGTGTACATGCATACATGCATATCACGTGTAGGAACGATATTTAAATCATACATACAATAAATTTTCAACGATTTTAAGACAATATGCATATGTTAATTCACACATAAAATGATGTGTGTACATATATAACTTCTACCTACGTATTGGTGCAGAGAAATAAATAAAATCCACTTTGTCCATTTTACCAAAGAGGATTTTTTCCCTTTCAGTGGGAATATCTCAAATCTCGCAAATATTCCATAATTAATCCGAACAAATATGTGAATGGGAAACGTTGGTTTTATCAGCTGCTCTAGGTAGCAAGAAAATTAAATTGGCTTTGAAATGATGCACTCTTTCCTATAGAGCTGAGTCATGATTGATTCGCAGATCAAAAATGAATGGTGATTGCAATCATACAACTACAATACAATCAATCACATAGTCAATACTCCATAGTTTCACAGATTTGGTCGGCCCGGTATGCAAAAATCATATACACATTCTACATAATATACATAATTTACTATATTATTTCTGATTTCGCTCTAAATTAAATGAGCGAAACGAAACAGAAGAATTTCTATTGTATCGTTCGATGACAGTCAGCTGAATCTAAATGTACACAATGCTACCAAGTCCCTTTGACATAACTTCTTATCCGAAATAATCATTATTGTGCATTCAATTTTTAGCATTTATATATATGTATCATGTAATGTACGAAATATCCGAAATCAACCTACGTATTTATTTCCCAAAATTGTAATATTTATACAAATTCAGCGCTAATATACGCTACGTACAACTACAAAATGTTTTTCAACTTAAGAGTCAGAACTTCTGACTAAGAAGGTTCGTATTCAGTTCGTATGTATATTATTAGCATGTACATTTTATATAGGACTGGTGTTCATAAATTTCAATATTTATAATATAACTTCGCTGAATTGTCGCACATCGCTAGGTAGAGATGAGCACACTTTTTTCGAATTCGCAAACGCGCAAATGCTGAATACAAATTTCTTTGTGTTGAAATATCCCGCTATATCACTTCAAATGTCAAAGCAAAAATAAAACGGAGCACTTTCATATTATAAGTGCCTGTACGACTTATAATTTGTATTTTCAGTACACAATAGAATACTTTTAATAGGTGAGCTGTTTATTATCAAAACAATTGCATTATAACAACATTACACAATTAAATTCTCAAGAAAGTATAGTTTATCTGGTCGAAAAGATTGTCTAAAGCTGCCGGTTCTAAAAAAATGGCTGATGAATCTATTTTGTTTATATATGCATACATACATATGTACATAGCCAAGTTAATATATTTTAGTTTAGTCTTACAGCAATTAACATGTCGGCAAAAAAGTCAGATACTTATAAATCGCATCAATATTCACCATCTAAATCCCTTCAAACTGTTGCCAATTCCGCACATATCTTATATGGTGTTTTTTGGATTGGTTCTCATCGCTTAATCAGTTTCCCAGTAAACCAAACATTTACATTAAATTGCAAGAAATTTTGGAATGAGGAAGACCTATCATTATATGTTACTGAAAACGCAATTAATTTTTTAGAGGTCAGTTCGAAAGTTTTATATGAAATGAAATTTGATTGTGTCTTTAGATTTTTTCTGTGAATACAGACAAACAATTTTTGGAAAAAGTCGAAAGCAATTACCTTTGCATAAACATTGCAAGCATAAACAACAATAAGCAGAACCTGCTCGGTGTGGTTCGTGTACCCCTACATCAATTTTTTATTGCTTATAAAGATGAAGCTTTAACTAATCGACTTGGCAATTCAGAGGTAAGAAAATATTAATACATATTATCTCATTTAACAATTTTTTTTTAGCTACCTGTATTTTCAACAGATTCATGGGTCCCAATTGTCGACTTTAATTGCGAAAAAATTGGCGAAATTGAATGTGCTTTAGCTGTGGGTACCGAAAAGCAAATAAACAGTGTCAAGATCTCAAGACGATGGGAATATCAGGAGGCTATGATGATAAATAAATGTGTTATTGACGTTATAAATCCTGATTTTGAGTTAGACTCTATTTCTCAAACGAGAAGTAAAGTAAATACCGGTAAGGATGTAGCACAAGTAGAAACAGAGAATTTGCTCAATCATGTGCCAGAAAGATTTCAATCTATATGTTCAAAATCCCCGTATTCCTGCGTAACACGAGCATTTTCAGTTTCAGAACCTATTCGTATTTACATGGAAATAAAAATGGCGAAAGATCTACCAAATAACCCACCTCTCACTAGCAAAAATATATCCAAACGATCCACCGCAAATAAAGAAAAACATATTCGTTTCTCACCCGGTGAAGAGCCAGACACTTACGTTACATTTCAAGCTAACGTTGGTGGGGGTTTTATGGTGAAGTCTCACGAGGGAATGGTTTACACCACGAGTATAATTGAAAAATCATCTAACCCGACGTGGAACGAATCATTCCAATTCTCTTTAAAATTGGATTATTTTATGAACGTAAGTTAAATATTTCTTTTTAAAGAGCACATAATATTTTAACAATTTGAATTAACGTATCATTTTTCAATTTTAACAATTTAGTAAATATAAAAATAAGAAATTTAAATTGCTTTCATTTTAGAAGAACAAACGTTTTATACTTAAAGTTTGGAGGAAATCTTCAAGGCTGTCAGGATCTGAAAGTGTGCCTGTTCCTTTGGAAGACAACATCATTGGTTTTGTTACCATAGATCTAACTATACTTCTAACAAATTCATATATTAGTGATTGGTATAATATAATGAACTATTTTGGGCAGACGAACGGACAGTTAATGTTAACTGCACAATGTTTAGATGAGATCCGTCCCATACAGCATTTGTCAAGCGAATCTGATAATCAAGTAGATAATTTGCTTGATAGTTTCGAAGCCAGTCTAAGTATAAACAATTTTAATCTTAGCCGTGCTATAAAAAGGAAATTTACAGAGCTTGAAGAAATTTCACAAAGATTGCGTGTCCGATTATTGGACATAACTAATAATACTGAATATACAAACGAATTAGAAAGTACAGATGAATACACGAAAGAATTTGAACATGATCTTAATACTGTTGTTTACGAAGATGATTGTGACATAGACTTTTCTAAGAATGGTCATGCAATAGGAATTTTGGATAATCCTGATAATACATAGCTGGGAAAAGACATTGTTTGTTCAGTATATATATTTGTACTTATTTTTTTATATTTTGGGGAATAAAAATTAATATATGTGGATATGAACTTTGTTTCGATCTAAATCCGTTAGTCATTCGTTTAAAAATAAGTAGTACAGTTCTAATCTTCTAGGTATAGTCGGAGTTATATAAAATTATGAAGTTATTTATGTTTGTAGCATACGTAGAAAATGCATTCCAGGAGTTGAATTTTTATACACACAGTATCAGACAAAACTAAAGCAGCCCATATAAGCAGATAGTACTTTCGGAGTATTTTCCTTGTATCGTTTGACAAAAAGAAGTGAAGAACATGCAATCAATATTTCGCTGAGAACCGTTCCGGCCTTAATCACAGCCATGAATCTTTTTCTCATAGACATAATAATGATGTCGGATGCACTCCAGTCGTTTGATACAGATCGAAACACATAATCATAGGTGTACACAGGTCGTAGGTACGCCTAGTTGGGCCGCTGTGGCAGTTGGAAGGCTCGAAAATCCTTACTATACACTACATTATTTTTGGTGAAAAATTCGATGACGTCGGATCCACTAAAAGGCTTTGGATTTCGATAATACACATCTACGCACATACCCACAGGTGTACACAGGTCGCAGGTACGCCTAGTTCGGCCGCTGTGGCAGTTGGAAGATGAGAAATGAAAATTCTCAGAAATCCATATACACTGTAAATTTTTTTAGGTGAAAAATTCGATGTCGTCGGATCCACTCCAGTCTTTGGATTTCAATAATACACATCCAAACACATACCCACAGGTGTACACATGTCGTAGGTACGCCTATTTCGGCCGCTGTGGCAGTTGGAAGATGAGCCATGAAAAGGCTCCAAAATCCTTACATACACTGTACATTTTTTTAGGTGAAAAATTCGATGTCGTCGGATCCACTCCAGTCTTTGGATTTCGTTAATACACATCTCAACACATAACCACAGGTGCGCACAGGTAGAAGGTACGCCTAATTGGGCCGCTGTGGCAGTTGGAAGATGAGCCATGGAAGGCTCCAAAATCCTTACTATACACTGTACATTTTTTTAGGTGAAAAATTCGATGTCGTCGGATCCACTCCAGTCTTTGGATTTCGTTAATACACATCTCAACACATAACTACAGGTGCGCACAGGTCGTAGGTACGCCTAGTTGGGCCGCTGTGGCAGTTGGAAGATGAGCCATGGAAGGCTCCAAAATCCTTACTATACACTGTACATTTTTTTAGGTGAAAAATTCGATGTCGTCGGATCCACTCCAGTCTTTGGATTTCGTTAATACACATCTAAACACATACCCACAGGTCGTATGTACGCCTAGTTCGGCCGCTGTGGCAGTTGGAAGATGAGCCATGAAAAGGCTCAGAAATCCTTACTATACACTGTACATTTTTTTAGGTGAAAAATTCACAGTGTATATATAGTAAGGATTTCTGAGCCTTTTCATGGCTCATCTTCCAACTGCCACAGCGGCCGAACTAGGCGTACCTACGACCTGTGTACACCTGTGGGTATGTGTTTGGATGTGTATTATCGAAATACAAAGACTGGAGTGGATCCGACGACATCGAATTTTTCACCAAAAATAATGTACAGTGTATAAAGGATTTCTAAGCCTTTTTATGGCTCATCTTCCAACTGCCACAGCGGCTCAACTAGGCGTACCTACGACCTGTGTACACCTGTGGTTATGTGTTTAGATGTGTATTATCGAAATCCAAAGACGAGTGGATCCGACGACATCGAATTTTTCACCTAAAAAAATTTACAGTGTATTGTAAGGATTTCTGAGCCTTTCATGGCTCATCTTCCAACTGCCACAGCGGCCGAACTAGGCGTACCTACGACCTGTGTACACCTGTGGGTATGTGTCTAGATGTGTATTATCGACACCCAAAGCCTGGAGTGGATCCGACGACATCGAATTTTTCACCTAAAAAAATATACAGTGTAAGAATTTCTGAGCCTTTTCATGGCTCATCTTACAACTGCCACAGCGGCGGAACTAGGCGTACCTACGACCTGTGTACACCTGTGGGTTTGTGTTTAGAAGTGTATTATCGAAATCCAAAGACTGGAGTGGATCCGACGACATCGAATTTTTACCTAAAAAAATCCACAGTGTATAGTAAGGATTTCTGAGCCTTTTCATGGCTCATCCTCCAACTGCCACAGCGGCCGAACTAGGCGTACATACGACCTGTGGGTATGTGTTTAGATGTGTATTATCGAAATACAAAGCCTGGAGTGGATCCGACGACATCGAATTTTTACCTACAAAAATCCACAGTGTATAGTAAGGATTTCTGAGCCTTTCCATGGCACATCTTCTTACTGCCACAGCGGCCGAACTAGGCGTACCTACGACCTGTGTATACTTGTGGGTATTTGTTTAGATGTGTATTATCGAAATCCAAAGACTGGAGTGGATCCGACGACATCGAACTTTTCACCTAAAAAAATCCACGGTGTATAGTAAGGATTTCTGAGCCTTTTCATGGCTCATCTTCCAACTGCTACAGCGGCCGAACTAGGCGTACCTAAAACCTGTGTACACTTGTGGGTATGTGTTTAGATGTGTATTATCGAAATCCAAAGACTGGAGTGGATCCGACGACATCGAATATTTCACCTAAAAAAATCTACAGTGTATAGTAAGGATTTCTGAGCCTTTTCATGGCTTATCTTCCAACTGCTACAGCGGCCGAACTAGGCGTACCTACGACCTGTGTACAGCTGTGGGTATGTGTTTAGATGTGTATTATCGAAATCCAAATCCTGGAGTGGATCCGACGACATCGAATTTTTCACCTAAACAAATTTACAGTGTACAGTAAGGATTTCTGAGACTTTTCATGGTTCATCTTCCAACCGCTACAGCGGCCGAACTAGGCGTACCTACGACCTGTGTACACCTGTGGGTATGTGTTTAGATGTGTTTTATCCAAATCCAAAGCCTGGAGTGGATCCGAAGACATCGAATTTTTCACCTAAAAAAATTCACAGTGTATAGTAAGGATTTCTGAGCCTTTTCATGGCTCATCTTCCAACTGCCACAGCGGCCGAACTAGGCGTACCTACGACCTGTGTACACCTGGGGGTATGTGTTTAGATGTGTGTTATCGAAATCCAAAGCCTGGAGTGGATCCGACTACATCGAATTTTTCACCTAAAAAAATCCACAGTGTATAGTAAGGATTTCTGAGCCTTTCCATGGCACATCTTCTTACTGCCACAGCGGCCGAACTAGGCGTACCTACGACCTGTGTATACTTGTGGGTATTTGTTTAGATGTGTATTATCGAAATCCAAAGAATGGAGTGGATCCGACGACATCGAATTTTTCACCTAAAAAAATGTACAGTGTATAGTAAGGATTTTGGAGCCTTCCATGGCTCATCTTCCAACTGCCACAGCGGCCCAACTAGGCGTACCTACGACCTGTGCGCACCTGTGGTTATGTGTTGAGATATGTATTAACGAAATCCAAAGACTGGAGTGGATCCGACGACATCGAATTTTTCATTAAAAAAAATGTACAGTGTATAGGTTTTTGGAGCCTTCCATGCCTCATCTTCCAACTGCCAAAGCGGCCCAACTAGGCGTACCTACGACCTGTGCGCACCTGTGGTTATGTGTTGAGATGTGTATTAACGAAATCCAAAGACTGGAGTGGATCCGACGACATCGAATTTTTCACCTAAAAAAATGTACAGTGTATAGTAAGGATTTTGGAGCATTCCATGGCTCATCTTCCAACTGCCACATCGGCCCAACTAGGCGTACCTACGACCTGTGCGCACCTGTGGTTATGTGTTGAGATGTGTATTAACGAAATCCAAAGACTGGAGTGGATCTGACGACATCGAATTTTTCACCTAAAAAAATGTACAGTGTATAGTAAGGATTTTGGAGCCTTTCCATGGCTCATCTTCCAACTGCCACAGCGGCCCAACTAGGCGTACCTACGACCTGTGCGCACCTGTGGTTATGTGTTGAGATGTGTATTAACCAAATCCAAAGACTGGAGTGGATCCGACGACATCGAATTTTTCACCTAAAAAAATGTACAGTGTATAGTAAGGATTTTGGAGCCTTCCATGGCTCATCTTCCAACTGCCACAGCGGCCCAACTAGGCGTACCTACGACCTGTGCGCACCTGTGGTTATGTGTTGAGATGTGTATTAACGAAATCCAAAGACTGGAGTGGATCCGACGACATCGAATTTTTCACCTAAAAAAATGTACAGTGTATAGTAAGGATTTTGGAGCCTTTCCATGGCTCATCTTCCAACTGCCACAGCGGCCCAACTAGGCGTACCTACGACCTGTGCGCACCTGTGGTTATGTGTTGAGATGTGTATTAACGAAATCCAAAGACTGGAGTGGATCCGACGACATCGAATTTTTCACCTAAAAAAATGTACAGTGTATAGTAAGGATTTTGGAGCCTTCCATGGTTCATCTTCCAACTGCCACAGCGGCCCAACTAGGCGTACCTACGATCTGTGCGCACCTGTGGTTATGTGTTGAGATGTGTATTAACGAAATCCAAAGACTGGAGTGGATCCGACGACATCGAATTTTTCACCTAAAAAAATGTACAGTGTATAGTAAGGATTTTGGAGCCTTCCATGGCTCATCTTCCAACTGCCACAGCGGCCCAACTAGGCGTACCTACGACCTGTGCGCACGAATTTTTCACCAAAGAAAATGTACAGTGTATAGTAAGGATTTCTGAGCCTTTTCATGGCTCATCTTCCAACTGCCACAGCGGCCCAACTAGGCGTACCTACGACCTGTGCGCACCTGTGGTTATGTGTTGAGATGTGTATTAACGAAATCCAAAGACTGGAGTGGATCCGACGACATCGAATTTTTCACCTAAAAAAATGTACAGTGTATAGTAAGGATTTTGGAGCCTTCCATGGTTCATCTTCCAACTGCCACAGCGGCCCAACTAGGCGTACCTACGATCTGTGCGCACCTGTGGTTATGTGTTGAGATGTGTATTAACGAAATCCAAAGACTGGAGTGGATCCGACGACATCGAATTTTTCACCTAAAAAAATGTACAGTGTATAGTAAGGATTTTGGAGCCTTCCATGGCTCATCTTCCAACTGCCACAGCGGCCCAACTAGGCGTACCTACGACCTGTGCGCACGAATTTTTCACCAAAGAAAATGTACAGTGTATAGTAAGGATTTCTGAGCCTTTTCATGGCTCATCTTCCAACTGCCCCAGCGGCCGAACTAGTCGTACTTACGACCTGTGTACACCTGTGGATATGTGTTTAGATGTGTATTATCGAAATTCAAAGACTGGAGTGGATCCGACGACATCGAACTTTTCAAAAAAATTCACAGTGTATAGTAAGGATTTCTGAGCCTTTTCATGGCTCATCTTCCAACTGCCACAGCGGCCGAACTAGGCGTACCTACGACCTGTGTACACCTGGGGGTATGTGTTTAGATGTGTGTTATCGAAATCCAAAGCCTGGAGTGGATGCGACGACATCGAATTTTTCACCTAAAAAAATCCACAGTGTATAGTAAGGATTTCTGAGCCTTTCCATGGCACATCTTCTTACTGCCACAGCGGCCGAACTAGGCGTACCTACGACCTGTGTATACTTGTGGGTATTTGTTTAGATGTGTATTATCGAAATCCAAAGACTGGAGTGGATCCGACGACATCGAATTTTTCACCTAAAAAAATGTACAGTGTATAGTAAGGATTTTGGAGCCTTCCATGGCTCATCTTCCAACTGCCACAGCGGCCCAACTAGGCGTACCTACGACCTGTGCGCACCTGTGGTTATGTGTTGAGATATGTATTAACGAAATCCAAAGACTGGAGTGGATCCGACGACATCGAATTTTTCATTAAAAAAAATGTACAGTGTATAGTAAGGTTTTTGGAGCCTTCCATGCCTCATCTTCCAACTGCCAAAGCGGCCCAACTAGGCGTACCTACGACCTGTGCGCACCTGTGGTTATGTGTTGAGATGTGTATTAACGAAATCCAAAGACTGGAGTGGATCCGACGACATCGAATTTTTCACCTAAAAAAATGTACAGTGTATAGTAAGGATTTTGGAGCATTCCATGGCTCATCTTCCAACTGCCACAGCGGCCCAACTAGGCGTACCTACGACCTGTGCGCACCTGTGGTTATGTGTTGAGATGTGTATTAACGAAATCCAAAGACTGGAGTGGATCCGACGACATCGAATTTTTCACCTAAAAAAATGTACAGTGTATAGTAAGGATTTTGGAGCCTTTCCATGGCTCATCTTCCAACTGCCACAGCGGCCCAACTAGGCGTACCTACGACCTGTGCGCACCTGTGGTTATGTGTTGAGATGTGTATTAACCAAATCCAAAGACTGGAGTGGATCCGACGACATCGAATTTTTCACCTAAAAAAATGTACAGTGTATAGTAAGGATTTTGGAGCCTTCCATGGCTCATCTTCCAACTGCCACAGCGGCCCAACTAGGCGTACCTACGACCTGTGCGCACCTGTGGTTATGTGTTGAGATGTGTATTAACGAAATCCAAAGACTGGAGTGGATCCGACGACATCGAATTTTTCACCTAAAAAAATGTACAATGTATAGTAAGGATTTTGGAGCCTTTCCATGGCTCATCTTCCAACTGCCACAGCGGCCCAACTAGGCGTACCTACGACCTGTGCGCACCTGTGGTTATGTGTTGAGATGTGTATTAACGAAATCCAAAGACTGGAGTGGATCCGACGACATCGAATTTTTCACCTAAAAAAAATGTACAGTGTATAGTACGGATTTTGGAGCCTTCCATGGTTCATCTTCCAACTGCCACAGCGGCCCAACTAGGCGTACCTACGATCTGTGCGCACCTGTGGTTATGTGTTGAGATGTGTATTAACGAAATCCAAAGACTGGAGTGGCTCCGACGACATCGAATTTTTCACCTAAAAAAATGTACAGTGTATAGTAAGGATTTTGGAGCCTTCCATGGCTCATCTTCCAACTGCCACAGCGGCCCAACTAGGCGTACCTACGACCTGTGCGCACATGTGGTTATGTGTTGAGATGTGTATTAACGAAATCCAAAGACTGGAGTGGATCCGACGACATCGAATTTTTCACCTAAAAAAATGTACAGTGTATAGTAAAGTTTTTGGAGCCTTCCATGCCTCATCTTCCAACTGCCACAGCGGCCCAACTAGGCGTACCTACGACCTGTGCGCACCTGTGGTTATGTGTTGAGATGTGTATTAACGAAATCCAAAGACTGGAGTGGATCCGACGACATCGAAATTTTCACCTAAAAAAATTTACAGTGTATAGTAAGGATTTTGGAGCCTTTCATGGCTCATCTTCCAACTGCCACAGCGGCCCAACTAGGCGTACCTACGACCTGTGCGCACCTGTGGTTATGTGTTGAGATGTGTATTAACGAAATCCAAAGACTGGAGTGGATCCGACGACATCGAATTTTTCACCTAAAAAATGTACAGTGTATAGTAAGGATTTTGGAGCCTTCCATGGCTCATCTTCTAACTGCCACAGCGGCCCAACTAGGCGTACCTACGACCTGTGCGCACCTGTGGTTATGTGTTGAGATGTGTATTAACGAAATCCAAAGACTGGAGTGGAGCCGACGACATCGAATTTTTCACCTAAAAAAATGTACAGTGTATAGTAAGGATTTTGGAGCCTTCCATGGCTCATCTTCCAACTGCCACAGCGGCCCAACTAGGCGTACCTACGACCTGTGCGCACGAATTTTTCACCAAAGAAAATGTACAGTGTATAGTAAGGATTTCTGAGCCTTTTCATGGCTCATCTTCCAACTGCCCCAGCGGCCGAACTAGTCGTACTTACGACCTGTGTACACCTGTGGATATGTGTTTAGATGTGTATTATCGAAATTCAAAGACTGGAGTGGATCCGACGACATCGAACTTTTCACCTAAAAAAATCCACGGTGTATAGTAAGGATTTCTGAGCCTTTTCATGGCTCATCTTCCAACTGCTACAGCGGCCGAACTAGGCGTACCTAAAACCTGTGTACACCTGTGGGTATGTGTTTAGATGTGTATTATCGAAATCCAAAGACTGAAGTGGATCCGACGACATCGAATATTTCACCTAACAAAATCTACAGTGTATAGTAAGGATTTCTGAGCCTTTTCATGGCACATCTTCCAACTGCCACAGCGGCCGAACTATTCGTACCTGCGACCTGTGTACACCTGTGGGTATGTGTTTAGATGTGTTTTATCCAAATCCAAAGCCTGGAGTGGATCCGAAGACATAGAATTTTTCACCTAAAAAAATCCACAGTGTATAGTAAGGATTTCTGAGCCTTTTCATGGCTTATCTTCCAACTGCTACAGCGGCCGAACTAGGTACCTACGACCTGTGTACACCTGTGGGTATGTGTTTAGATGTGTATTATCGAAATCCAAATCCTGGAGTGGATCCGACGACATCGAATTTTTCACCTAAAAAAATTTACAGTGTACAGTAAGGATTTCTGAGACTTTTCATGGTTCATCTTCCAACCGCTACAGCGGCCGAACTAGGCGTACCTACGACCTGTGTACACCTGTGGGTATGTGTTTAGATGTGTTTTATCCAAATCCAAAGACTGGAGTGGATCCGAAGACATCGAATTTTTCACCTAAAAAAATTCACAGTGTATAGTAAGGATTTCTGAGCCTTTTCATGGCTCATCTTCCAACTGCCACAGCGGCCGAACTAGGCGTACCTACGACCTGTGTACACCTGGGGGTATGTGTTTAGATGTGTGTTATCGAAATCCAAAGCCTGGAGTGGATCCGACGACATCGAATTTTTCACCTAAAAAAATCCACAGTGTATAGTAAGGATTTCTGAGCCTTTCCATGGCACATCTTCTTACTGCCACAGCGGCCGAACTAGGCGTACCTACGACCTGTGTATACTTGTGGGTATTTGTTTAGATGTGTATTATCGAAATCCAAAGACTGGAGTGGATCCGACGACATCGAACTTTTCACCTAAAAAAATCCACGGTGTATAGTAAGGATTTCTGAGCCTTTTCATGGCTCATCTTCCAACTGCTACTGCGGCCGAACTAGGCGTACCTAAAACCTGTGTACACCTGTGGGTATGTGTTTAGAAGTGTATTATCGAAATCCAAAGACTGGAGTGGATCCGACGACATCGAATATTTCACCTAAAAAAATCTACAGTGTATAGTAAGGATTTCTGAGCCTTTTCATGGCTTATCTTCCAACTGCTACAGCGGCCGAACTAGGCGTACCTACGACCTGTGTACAGCTGTGGGTATGTGTTTAGACGTGTATTATCGAAATCCAAATCCTGGAGTGGATCCGACGACATCGAATTTTTCACCTAAACAAATTTACAGTGTACAGTAAGGATTTCTGAGACTTTTCATGGTTCATCTTCCAACCGCTACAGCGGCCGAACTAGGCGTACCTACGACCTGTGTACACCTGTGGGTATGTGTTTAGATGTGTTTTATCCAAATCCAAAGCCTGGAGTGGATCCGAAGACATCGAATTTTTCACCTAAAAAAATGTACAGTGTATAGTAAGGATTTTGGAGCCTTCCACGGCTCATCTTCCAACTGCCACAGCGGCCCAACTAGGCGTACCTGCGACCTGTGTACACCTGTGGGTATGTGTTTAGATGTGTTTTATCCAAATCCAAAGCCTGGAGTGGATCCGAAGACATCGAATTTTTCACCTAAAAAAATGTACAGTGTATAGTAAGGATTTTGGAGCCTTCCACGGCTCATCTTCCAACTGCCACAGCGGCCCAACTAGGCGTACCTGCGACCTGTGTACACCTGTGGTTATGTGTTTAGATGTGTATTAACGAAATCCAAAGACTGGAGTGGATCCGACGACATTGAATTTTTCACCTAAAAAAATTGACAGTGTATAGTAAGGATTTTGGAGCCTTTTCATGGCTCATCTTCCAACTGCCACAGCGGCCCAACTAGGCGTACCTGCGACCTGTGTACACCTGTGGTTATGTGTTTAGATGTGTATTAACGAAATCCAAAGACTGGAGTGGATCCGAAGACATCGAATTTTTCACCTAAAAAAATGTACAGTGTATAGTAAGGATTTTGGAGCCTTCCATGGCTCATCTTCCAACTGCCACAGCGGCCCAACTAGGCGTACCTACGACCTGTGCGCACCTGTGGTTATGTGTTGAGATGTGTATTAACGAAATCCAAAGACTGGAGTGGATCCGACGACATCGAATTTTTCACCTAAAAAAATGTACAGTGTATAGTAAGGATTTTGGAGCATTCCATGGCTCATCTTCCAACTGCCACAGCGGCCCAACTAGGCGTACCTGCGACCTGTGTACACCTGTGGTTATGTGTTTAGATGTGTATTAACGAAATCCAAAGACTGGAGTGGATCCGACGACATTGAATTTTTCACCTAAAAAAATTGACAGTGTATAGTAAGGATTTTGGAGCCTTTTCATGGCTCATCTTCCAACTGCCACAGCGGCCGAACTAGGCGTACCTACGACCTGTGTACACCTGTGGGTATGTGTTTAGATGTGTTTTATCCAAATCCAAAGCCTGGAGTGGATCCGAAGACATCGAATTTTTCACCTAAAAAAATGTACAGTGTATAGTAAGGATTTTGGAGCCTTCCACGGCTCATCTTCCAACTGCCACAGCGGCCGAACTAGGCGTACCTACGACCTGTGTACACCTGTGGGTATGTGTTTAGATGTGTATTAACGAAATCCAAAGACTGGAGTGGATCCGACGACATTGAATTTTTCACCTAAAAAAATTGACAGTGTATAGTAAGGATTTTGGAGCCTTTTCATGGCTCATCTTCCAACTGCCACAGCGGCCCAACTAGGCGTACCTACGACCTGTGTACACCTGTGGGTATGTGTTTAGATGTGTTTTATCCAAATCCAAAGCCTGGAGTGGATCCGAAGACATCGAATTTTTCACCTAAAAAAATGTACAGTGTATAGTAAGGATTTTGGAGCCTTCCACGGCTCATCTTCCAACTGCCACAGCGGCCGAACTAGGCGTACCTACGACCTGTGTACACCTGTGGGTATGTGTTTAGATGTGTATTAACGAAATCCAAAGACTGGAGTGGATCCGACGACATCGAATTTTTCACCTAAAAAAATGTACAGTGTATAGTAAGGATTTTGGAGCCTTCCATGGCTCATCTTCCAACTGCCACAGCGGCCCAACTAGGCGTACCTACGACCTGTGCGCACCTGTGGTTATGTGTTGAGATGTGTATTAACGAAATCCAAAGACTGGAGTGGATCCGACGACATCGAATTTTTCACCTAAAAAAATGTACAGTGTATAGTAAGGATTTTGGAGCATTCCATGGCTCATCTTCCAACTGCCACAGCGGCCCAACTAGGCGTACCTACGACCTGTGTACACCTGGGGGTATGTGTTTAGATGTGTGTTATCGAAATCCAAAGCCTGGAGTGGATCCGACGACATCGAATTTTTCACCTAAAAAAATCCACAGTGTATAGTAAGGATTTCTGAGCCTTTCCATGGCACATCTTCTTACTGCCACAGCGGCCGAACTAGGCGTACCTACGACCTGTGTATACTTGTGGGTATTTGTTTAGATGTGTATTATCGAAATGCAAAGACTGGAGTGGATCCGACGACATCGAACTTTTCACCTAAAAAAATCCACGGTGTATAGTAAGGATTTCTGAGCCTTTTCATGGCTCATCTTCCAACTGCTACTGCGGCCGAACTAGGCGTACCTAAAACCTGTGTACACCTGTGGGTATGTGTTTAGAAGTGTATTATCGAAATCCAAAGACTGGAGTGGATCCGACGACATCGAATATTTCACCTAAAAAAATCTACAGTGTATAGTAAGGATTTCTGAGCCTTTTCATGGCTTATCTTCCAACTGCTACAGCGGCCGAACTAGGCGTACCTACGACCTGTGTACAGCTGTGGGTATGTGTTTAGATGTGTATTATCGAAATCCAAATCCTGGAGTGGATCCGACGACATCGAATTTTTCACCTAAACAAATTTACAGTGTACAGTAAGGATTTCTGAGACTTTTCATGGTTCATCTTCCAACCGCTACAGCGGCCGAACTAGGCGTACCTACGACCTTTGTACACCTGTGGGTATGTGTTTAGATGTGTTTTATCCAAATCCAAAGCCTGGAGTGGATCCGAAGACATCGAATTTTTCACCTAAAAAAATCCACAGTGTATAGTAAGGATTTCTGAGCCTTTCCATGGCACATCTTCTTACTGCCACAGCGGCCGAACTAGGCGTACCTACGACCTGTGTATACTTGTGGGTATTTGTTTAGATGTGTATTATCGAAATCCAAAGACTGGAGTGGATCCGACGACATCGAATTTTTCACCTAAAAAAATGTACAGTGTATAGTAAGGATTTTGGAGCCTTCCATGGCTCATCTTCCAACTGCCACAGCGGCCCAACTAGGCGTACCTACGACCTGTGCGCACCTGTGGTTATGTGTTGAGATATGTATTAACGAAATCCAAAGACTGGAGTGGATCCGACGACATCGAATTTTTCATTAAAAAAAATGTACAGTGTATAGTAAGGTTTTTGGAGCCTTCCATGCCTCATCTTCCAACTGCCAAAGCGGCCCAACTAGGCGTACCTACGACCTGTGCGCACCTGTGGTTATGTGTTGAGATGTGTATTAACGAAATCCAAAGACTGGAGTGGATCCGACGACATCGAATTTTTCACCTAAAAAAATGTACAGTGTATAGTAAGGATTTTGGAGCATTCCATGGCTCATCTTCCAACTGCCACAGCGGCCCAACTAGGCGTACCTACGACCTGTGCGCACCTGTGGTTATGTGTTGAGATGTGTATTAACGAAATCCAAAGACTGGAGTGGATCCGAAGACATCGAATTTTTACCTAAAAAAATGTACAGTGTATAGTAAGGATTTTGGAGCCTTTCCATGGCTCATCTTCCAACTGCCACAGCGGCCCAACTAGGCGTACCTACGACCTGTGCGCACCTGTGGTTATGTGTTGAGATGTGTATTAACGAAATCCAAAGACTGGAGTGGATCCGACGACATCGAATTTTTCACCTAAAAAAATGTACAGTGTATAGTAAGGATTTTGGAGCCTTTCCATGGCTCATCTTCCAACTGCCACAGCGGCCCAACTAGGCGTACCTACGACCTGTGCGCACCTGTGGTTATGTGTTGAGATGTGTATTAACGAAATCCAAAGACTGGAGTGGATCCGACGACATCGAATTTTTCACCTAAAAAAATGTACAGTGTATAGTAAGGATTTTGGAGCCTTCCATGGTTCATCTTCCAACTGCCACAGCGGCCCAACTAGGCGTACCTACGATCTGTGCGCACGTGTGGTTATGTGTTGAGATGTGTATTAACGAAATCCAAAGACTGGAGTGGATCCGACGACATCGAATTTTTCACCTAAAAAAATGTACAGTGTATAGTAAGGATTTTGGAGCCTTCCATGGCTCATCTTCCAACTGCCACAGCGGCCCAACTAGGCGTACCTACGACCTGTGCGCACATGTGGTTATGTGTTGAGATGTGTATTAACGAAATCCAAAGACTGGAGTGGATCCGACGACATCAATTACCTAAAAAAATGTACAGTGTATAGTAAAGTTTTTGGAGCCTTCCATGCCTCATCTTCCAATTGCCACAGCGGCCCAACTAGGCGTACCTACGACCTGTGCGCACCTGTGGTTATGTGTTGAGATGTGTATTAACGAAATCCAAAGACTGGAGTGGATCCGACGACATCGAAATTTTCACCTAAAAAAATTTACAGTGTATAGTAAGGATTTTGGAGCCTTCCATTGCTCATCTTCCAACTGCCACAGCGGCCCAACTAGGCGTACCTACGACCTGTGCGCACCTGTGGTTATGTGTTGAGATATGTATTAACGAAATCCAAAGACTGGAGTGGATCCGACGACATCGAATTTTTCATTAAAAAAAATGTACAGTGTATAGTAAGGTTTTTGGAGCCTTCCATGCCTCATCTTCCAACTGCCAAAGCGGCCCAACTAGGCGTACCTACGACCTGTGCGCACCTGTGGTTATGTGTTGAGATGTGTATTAACGAAATCCAAAGACTGGAGTGGATCCGACGACATCGAATTTTTCACCTAAAAAAATGTACAGTGTATAGTAAGGATTTTGGAGCCTTCCATGGCTCATCTTCCAACTGCCACAGCGGCCCAACTAGGCGTACCTACGACCTGTGCGCACCTGTGGTTATGTGTTGAGATGTGTATTAACGAAATCCAAAGACTGGAGTGGATCCGACGACATCGAATTTTTCACCTAAAAAAATGTACAGTGTATAGTAAGGATTTTGGAGCCTTCCATGGCTCATCTTCCAACTGCCACAGCGGCCCAAGTAGGCGTACCTACGACCTGTGCGCACCTGTGGTTATGTGTTGAGATGTGTATTAACGAAATCCAAAGACTGGAGTGGATCCGACGACATCGAATTTTTCACCTAAAAAAATGTACAGTGTATAGTAAGGATTTTGGAGCCTTTCATGGCTCATCTTCCAACTGCCACAGCGGCCCAACTAGGCGTACCTACGACCTGTGCGCACCCGTGGTTATGTGTTGAGATGTGTATTAACGAAATCCAAAGACTGGAGTGGATCCGACGACATCGAATTTTTCACCTAAAAAAATGTACAGTGTATAGTAAGGATTTTGGAGCCTTCCATGGCTCATCTTCCAACTGCCACAGCGGCCCAACTAGGCGTACCTACGACCTGTGCGCACCTGTGGTTATGCGTTGAGATGTGTATTAACGAAATCCAAAGACTGGAGTGGATCCGACGACATCGAATTTTTCACCTAAAAAAATGTACAGTGTATAGTAACGATTTTGGAGCCTTCCACGGCTCATCTTCCAACTGCCACAGCGGCCCAACTAGGCGTAACTACGACCTGTGCGCACCTGTGGTTATGTGTTGAGATCTGTATTAACGAAATCCAAAGACTGGAGTGGATCCGACGACATCGAAATTTTCACCTAAACAAATTGACAGTGTATAGTAAGGATTTCGGAGCCTTCCATGGCTCATCTTCCAACTGCCACAGCGGCCCAACTAGGCGTACCTACGACCTGTGCGCACCTGTGGTTATGTGTTGAGATGTGTATTAACGAAATCCAAAGACTGGAGTGGATCCGACGACATCGAATTTTTCACCTAAAAAAATGTACAGTGTATAGTAAGGATTTTGGAGCCTTCCATGGCTCATCTTCCAACTGCCACAGCGGCCCAACTAGGCGTACCTACGACCTGTGCGCACATGTGGTTATGTGTTGAGATGTGTATTAACGAAATCCAAAGACTGGAGTGGATCCGACGACATCGAATTTTTCACCTAAAAAAATGTACAGTGTATAGTAAAGTTTTTGGAGCCTTCCATGCCTCATCTTCCAACTGCCACAGCGGCCCAACTAGGCGTACCTACGACCTGTGCGCACCTGTGGTTATGTGTTGAGATGTGTATTAACGAAATCCAAAGACTGGAGTGGATCCGACGACATCGAAATATTCACCTAAAAAAATTTACAGTGTATAGTAAGGATTTTGGAGCCTTTCATGGCTCATCTTCCAACTGCCACAGCGGCCCAACTAGGCGTACCTACGACCTGTGCGCACCTGTGGTTATGTGTTGAGATGTGTATTAACGAAATCCAAAGACTGGAGTGGATCCGACGACATCGAATTTTTCACCTAAAAAATGTACAGTGTATAGTAAGGATTTTGGAGCCTTCCATGGCTCATCTTCTAACTGCCACAGCGGCCCAACTAGGCGTACCTACGACCTGTGCGCACCTGTGGTTATGTGTTGAGATGTGTATTAACGAAATCCAAAGACTGGAGTGGAGCCGACGACATCGAATTTTTCACCTAAAAAAATGTACAGTGTATAGTAAGGATTTTGGAGCCTTCCATGGCTCATCTTCCAACTGCCACAGCGGCCCAACTAGGCGTACCTACGACCTGTGCGCACGAATTTTTCACCAAAGAAAATGTACAGTGTATAGTAAGGATTTCTGAGCCTTTTCATGGCTCATCTTCCAACTGCCCCAGCGGCCGAACTAGTCGTACTTACGACCTGTGTACACCTGTGGATATGTGTTTAGATGTGTATTATCGAAATTCAAAGACTGGAGTGGATCCGACGACATCGAACTTTTCACCTAAAAAAATCCACGGTGTATAGTAAGGATTTCTGAGCCTTTTCATGGCTCATCTTCCAACTGCTACAGCGGCCGAACTAGGCGTACCTAAAACCTGTGTACACCTGTGGGTATGTGTTTAGATGTGTATTATCGAAATCCAAAGACTGAAGTGGATCCGACGACATCGAATATTTCACCTAACAAAATCTACAGTGTATAGTAAGGATTTCTGAGCCTTTTCATGGCACATCTTCCAACTGCCACGCGGCCGAACTAGGCGCACCTACTACCTGTGTACACCTGTGGGTATGTGTTTAGATGTGTTTTATCCAAATCCAAAGCCTGGAGTGGATCCGAAGACATAGAATTTTTCACCTAAAAAAATCCACAGTGTATAGTAAGGATTTCTGAGCCTTTTCATGGCTTATCTTCCAACTGCTACAGCGGCCGAACTAGGTACCTACGACCTGTGTACACCTGTGGGTATGTGTTTAGATGTGTATTATTGAAATCCAAATCCTGGAGTGGATCCGACGACATCGAATTTTTCACCTAAAAAAATTTACAGTGTACAGTAAGGATTTCTGAGACTTTTCATGGTTCATCTTCCAACCGCTACAGCGGCCGAACTAGGCGTACCTACGACCTGTGTACACCTGTGGGTATGTGTTTAGATGTGTTTTATCCAAATCCAAAGCCTGGAGTGGATCCGAAGACATCGAATTTTTCACCTAAAAAAATTCACAGTGTATAGTAAGGATTTCTGAGCCTTTTCATGGCTCATCTTCCAACTGCCACAGCGGCCGAACTAGGCGTACCTACGACCTGTGTACACCTGGGGGTATGTGTTTAGATGTGTGTTATCGAAATCCAAAGCCTGGAGTGGATCCGACGACATCGAATTTTTCACCTAAAAAAATCCACAGTGTATAGTAAGGATTTCTGAGCCTTTCCATGGCACATCTTCTTACTGCCACAGCGGCCGAACTAGGCGTACCTACGACCTGTGTATACTTGTGGGTATTTGTTTAGATGTGTATTATCGAAATCCAAAGACTGGAGTGGATCCGACGACATCGAACTTTTCACCTAAAAAAATCTACGGTGTATAGTAAGGATTTCTGAGCCTTTTCATGGCTCATCTTCCAACTGCTACTGCGGCCGAACTAGGCGTACCTAAAACCTGTGTACACCTGTGGGTATGTGTTTAGAAGTGTATTATCGAAATCCAAAGACTGGAGTGGATCCGACGACATCGAATATTTCACCTAAAAAAATCTACAGTGTATAGTAAGGATTTCTGAGCCTTTTCATGGCTTATCTTCCAACTGCTACAGCGGCCGAACTAGGCGTACCTACGACCTGTGTACAGCTGTGGGTATGTGTTTAGATGTGTATTATCGAAATCCAAATCCTGGAGTGGATCCGACGACATCGAATTTTTCACCTAAACAAATTTACAGTGTACAGTAAGGATTTCTGAGACTTTTCATGGTTCATCTTCCAACCGCTACAGCGGCCGAACTAGGCGTACCTACGACCTGTGTACACCTGTGGGTATGTGTTTAGATGTGTTTTATCCAAATCCAAAGCCTGGAGTGGATCCGAAGACATCGAATTTTTCACCTAAAAAAATGTACAGTGTATAGTAAGGATTTTGGAGCCTTCCACGGCTCATCTTCCAACTGCCACAGCGGCCCAACTAGGCGTACCTGCGACCTGTGTACACCTGTGGGTATGTGTTTAGATGTGTTTTATCCAAATCCAAAGCCTGGAGTGGATCCGAAGACATCGAATTTTTCACCTAAAAAAATGTACAGTGTATAGTAAGGATTTTGGAGCCTTCCACGGCTCATCTTCCAACTGCCACAGCGGCCCAACTAGGCGTACCTGCGACCTGTGTACACCTGTGGTTATGTGTTTAGATGTGTATTAACGAAATCCAAAGACTGGAGTGGATCCGACGACATTGAATTTTTCACCTAAAAAAATTGACAGTGTATAGTAAGGATTTTGGAGCCTTTTCATGGCTCATCTTCCAACTGCCACAGCGGCCCAACTAGGCGTACCTGCGACCTGTGTACACCTGTGGTTATGTGTTTAGATGTGTATTAACGAAATCCAAAGACTGGAGTGGATCCGACGACATTGAATTTTTCACCTAAAAAAATTGACAGTGTATAGTAAGGATTTTGGAGCCTTTTCATGGCTCATCTTCCAACTGCCACAGCGGCCGAACTAGGCGTACCTACGACCTGTGTACACCTGTGGGTATGTGTTTAGATGTGTTTTATCCAAATCCAAAGCCTGGAGTGGATCCGAAGACATCGAATTTTTCACCTAAAAAAATGTACAGTGTATAGTAAGGATTTTGGAGCCTTCCACGGCTCATCTTCCAACTGCCACAGCGGCCGAACTAGGCGTACCTACGACCTGTGTACGCCTGTGGGTATGTGTTTAGATGTGTATTAACGAAATTCAAAGACTGGAGTGGATCCGACGACATCGAATTTTTCACCTAAAAAAATGTACAGTGTATAGTAAGGATTTTGGAGCCTTCCATGGCTCATCTTCCAACTGCCACAGCGGCCCAACTAGGCGTACCTACGACCTGTGCGCACCTGTGGTTATGTGTTGAGATGTGTATTAACGAAATCCAAAGACTGGAGTGGATCCGACGACATCGAATTTTTCACCTAAAAAAATGTACAGTGTATAGTAAGGATTTTGGAGCATTCCATGGCTCATCTTCCAACTGCCACAGCGGCCCAACTAGGCGTACCTACGACCTGTGTACACCTGGGGGTATGTGTTTAGATGTGTGTTATCGAAATCCAAAGCCTGGAGTGGATCCGACGACATCGAATTTTTCACCTAAAAAAATCCACAGTGTATAGTAAGGATTTCTGAGCCTTTCCATGGCACATCTTCTTACTGCCACAGCGGCCGAACTAGGCGTACCTACGACCTGTGTATACTTGTGGGTATTTGTTTAGATGTGTATTATCGAAATCCAAAGACTGGAGTGGATCCGACGACATCGAACTTTTCACCTAAAAAAATCCACGGTGTATAGTAAGGATTTCTGAGCCTTTTCATGGCTCATCTTCCAACTGCTACTGCGGCCGAACTAGGCGTACCTAAAACCTGTGTACACCTGTGGGTATGTGTTTAGAAGTGTATTATCGAAATCCAAAGCCTGGAGTGGATCCGACGACATCGAATATTTCACCTAAAAAAATCTACAGTGTATAGTAAGGATTTCTGAGCCTTTTCATGGCTTATCTTCCAACTGCTACAGCGGCCGAACTAGGCGTACCTACGACCTGTGTACAGCTGTGGGTATGTGTTTAGATGTGTATTATCGAAATCCAAATCCTGGAGTGGATCCGACGACATCGAATTTTTCACCTAAACAAATTTACAGTGTACAGTAAGGATTTCTGAGACTTTTCATGGTTCATCTTCCAACCGCTACAGCGGCCGAACTAGGCGTACCTACGACCTGTGTACACCTGTGGGTATGTGTTTAGATGTGTTTTATCCAAATCCAAAGCCTGGAGTGGATCCGAAGACATCGAATTTTTCACCTAAAAAAATCCACAGTGTATAGTAAGGATTTCTGAGCCTTTCCATGGCACATCTTCTTACTGCCACAGCGGCCGAACTAGGCGTACCTACGACCTGTGTATACTTGTGGGTATTTGTTTAGATGTGTATTATCGAAATCCAAAGACTGGAGTGGATCCGACGACATCGAATTTTTCACCTAAAAAAATGTACAGTGTATAGTAAGGATTTTGGAGCCTTCCATGGCTCATCTTCCAACTGCCACAGCGGCCCAACTAGGCGTACCTACGACCTGTGCGCACCTGTGGTTATGTGTTGAGATGTGTATTAACGAAATCCAAAGACTGGAGTGGATCCGACGACATCGAATTTTTCACCTAAAAAAATGTACAGTGTATAGTAAGGATTTTGGAGCATTCCATGGCTCATCTTCCAACTGCCACAGCGGCCCAACTAGGCGTACCTGCGACCTGTGTACACCTGTGGTTATGTGTTTAGATGTGTATTAACGAAATCCAAAGACTGGAGTGGATCCGACGACATTGAATTTTTCACCTAAAAAAATTGACAGTGTATAGTAAGGATTTTGGAGCCTTTTCATGGCTCATCTTCCAACTGCCACAGCGGCCGAACTAGGCGTACCTACGACCTGTGTACACCTGTGGGTATGTGTTTAGATGTGTTTTATCCAAATCCAAAGCCTGGAGTGGATCCGAAGACATCGAATTTTTCACCTAAAAAAATGTACAGTGTATAGTAAGGATTTTGGAGCCTTCCACGGCTCATCTTCCAACTGCCACAGCGGCCGAACTAGGCGTACCTACGACCTGTGTACACCTGTGGGTATGTGTTTAGATGTGTATTAACGAAATCCAAAGACTGGAGTGGATCCGACGACATTGAATTTTTCACCTAAAAAAATTGACAGTGTATAGTAAGGATTTTGGAGCCTTTTCATGGCTCATCTTCCAACTGCCACAGCGGCCCAACTAGGCGTACCTACGACCTGTGCGCACCTGTGGTTATGTGTTGAGATGTGTATTAACGAAATCCAAAGACTGGAGTGGATCCGACGACATCGAAATATTCACCTAAAAAAATTTACAGTGTATAGTAAGGATTTTGGAGCCTTTCATGGCTCATCTTCCAACTGCCACAGCGGCCCAACTAGGCGTACCTACGACCTGTGCGCACCTGTGGTTATGTGTTGAGATGTGTATTAACGAAATCCAAAGACTGGAGTGGATCCGACGACATCGAATTTTTCACCTAAAAAATGTACAGTGTATAGTAAGGATTTTGGAGCCTTCCATGGCTCATCTTCTAACTGCCACAGCGGCCCAACTAGGCGTACCTACGACCTGTGCGCACCTGTGGTTATGTGTTGAGATGTGTATTAACGAAATCCAAAGACTGGAGTGGAGCCGACGACATCGAATTTTTCACCTAAAAAAATGTACAGTGTATAGTAAGGATTTTGGAGCCTTTCATGGCTCATCTTCCAACTGCCACAGCGGCCCAACTAGGCGTACCTACGACCTGTGCGCACCTGTGGTTATGTGTTGAGATGTGTATTAACGAAATCCAAAGACTGGAGTGGATCCGACGACATCGAATTTTTCACCTAAAAAATGTACAGTGTATAGTAAGGATTTTGGAGCCTTCCATGGCTCATCTTCTAACTGCCACAGCGGCCCAACTAGGCGTACCTACGACCTGTGCGCACCTGTGGTTATGTGTTGAGATGTGTATTAACGAAATCCAAAGACTGGAGTGGAGCCGACGACATCGAATTTTTCACCTAAAAAAATGTACAGTGTATAGTAAGGATTTTGGAGCCTTCCATGGCTCATCTTCCAACTGCCACAGCGGCCCAACTAGGCGTACCTACGACCTGTGCGCACGAATTTTCCACCAAAGAAAATGTACAGTGTATAGTAAGGATTTCTGAGCCTTTTCATGGCTCATCTTCCAACTGCCCCAGCGGCCGAACTAGTCGTACTTACGACCTGTGTACACCTGTGGATATGTGTTTAGATGTGTATTATCGAAATTCAAAGACTGGAGTGGATCCGACGACATCGAACTTTTCACCTAAAAAAATCCACGGTGTATAGTAAGGATTTCTGAGCCTTTTCATGGCTCATCTTCCAACTGCTACAGCGGCCGAACTAGGCGTACCTAAAACCTGTGTACACCTGTGGGTATGTGTTTAGATGTGTATTATCGAAATCCAAAGACTGAAGTGGATCCGACGACATCGAATATTTCACCTAACAAAATCTACAGTGTATAGTAAGGATTTCTGAGCCTTTTCATGGCACATCTTCCAACTGCCACGCGGCCGAACTAGGCGCACCTACTACCTGTGTACACCTGTGGGTATGTGTTTAGATGTGTTTTATCCAAATCCAAAGCCTGGAGTGGATCCGAAGACATAGAATTTTTCACCTAAAAAAATCCACAGTGTATAGTAAGGATTTCTGAGCCTTTTCATGGCTTATCTTCCAACTGCTACAGCGGCCGAACTAGGTACCTACGACCTGTGTACACCTGTGGGTATGTGTTTAGATGTGTATTATCGAAATCCAAATCCTGGAGTGGATCCGACGACATCGAATTTTTCACCTAAAAAAATTTACAGTGTACAGTAAGGATTTCTGAGACTTTTCATGGTTCATCTTCCAACCGCTACAGCGGCCGAACTAGGCGTACCTACGACCTGTGTACACCTGTGGGTATGTGTTTAGATGTGTTTTATCCAAATCCAAAGCCTGGAGTGGATCCGAAGACATCGAATTTTTCACCTAAAAAAATTCACAGTGTATAGTAAGGATTTCTGAGCCTTTTCATGGCTCATCTTCCAACTGCCACAGCGGCCGAACTAGGCGTACCTACGACCTGTGTACACCTGGGGGTATGTGTTTAGATGTGTGTTATCGAAATCCAAAGCCTGGAGTGGATCCGACGACATCGAATTTTTCACCTAAAAAAATCCACAGTGTATAGTAAGGATTTCTGAGCCTTTCCATGGCACATCTTCTTACTGCCACAGCGGCCGAACTAGGCGTACCTACGACCTGTGTATACTTGTGGGTATTTGTTTAGATGTGTATTATCGAAATCCAAAGACTGGAGTGGATCCGACGACATCGAACTTTTCACCTAAAAAAATCCACGGTGTATAGTAAGGATTTCTGAGCCTTTTCATGGCTCATCTTCCAACTGCTACTGCGGCCGAACTAGGCGTACCTAAAACCTGTGTACACCTGTGGGTATGTGTTTAGAAGTGTATTATCGAAATCCAAAGACTGGAGTGGATCCGACGACATCGAATATTTCACCTAAAAAAATCTACAGTGTATAGTAAGGATTTCTGAGCCTTTTCATGGCTTATCTTCCAACTGCTACAGCGGCCGAACTAGGCGTACCTACGACCTGTGTACAGCTGTGGGTATGTGTTTAGATGTGTATTATCGAAATCCAAATCCTGGAGTGGATCCGACGACATCGAATTTTTCACCTAAACAAATTTACAGTGTACAGTAAGGATTTCTGAGACTTTTCATGGTTCATCTTCCAACCGCTACAGCGGCCGAACTAGGCGTACCTACGACCTGTGTACACCTGTGGGTATGTGTTTAGATGTGTTTTATCCAAATCCAAAGCCTGGAGTGGATCCGAAGACATCGAATTTTTCACCTAAAAAAATGTACAGTGTATAGTAAGGATTTTGGAGCCTTCCACGGCTCATCTTCCAACTGCCACAGCGGCCCAACTAGGCGTACCTGCGACCTGTGTACACCTGTGGGTATGTGTTTAGATGTGTTTTATCCAAATCCAAAGCCTGGAGTGGATCCGAAGACATCGAATTTTTCACCTAAAAAAATGTACAGTGTATAATAAGGATTTTGGAGCCTTCCACGGCTCATCTTCCAACTGCCACAGCGGCCCAACTAGGCGTACCTGCGACCTGTGTACACCTGTGGTTATGTGTTTAGATGTGTATTAACGAAATCCAAAGACTGGAGTGGATCCGACGACATTGAATTTTTCACCTAAAAAAATTGACAGTGTATAGTAAGGATTTTGGAGCCTTTTCATGGCTCATCTTCCAACTGCCACAGCGGCCCAACTAGGCGTACCTGCGACCTGTGTACACCTGTGGTTATGTGTTTAGATGTGTATTAACGAAATCCAAAGACTGGAGTGGATCCGACGACATTGAATTTTTCACCTAAAAAAATTGACAGTGTATAGTAAGGATTTTGGAGCCTTTTCATGGCTCATCTTCCAACTGCCACAGCGGCCCAACTAGGCGTACCTGCGACCTGTGTACACCTGTGGTTATGTGTTTAGATGTGTATTAACGAAATCCAAAGACTGGAGTGGATCCGACGACATTGAATTTTTCACCTAAAAAAATTGACAGTGTATAGTAAGGATTTTGGAGCCTTTTCATGGCTCATCTTCCAACTGCCACAGCGGCCCAACTAGGCGTACCTAAAACCTGTGTACACCTGTGGGTATGTGTTTAGAAGTGTATTATCGAAATCCAAAGACTGGAGTGGATCCGACGACATCGAATATTTCACCTAAAAAAATCTACAGTGTATAGTAAGGATTTTGGAGCCTTTTCATGGCTCATCTTCCAACTGCCACAGCGGCCGAACTAGGCGTACCTACGACCTGTGTACACCTGTGGGTATGTGTTTAGATGTGTTTTATCCAAATCCAAAGCCTGGAGTGGATCCGAAGACATCGAATTTTTCACCTAAAAAAATGTACAGTGTATAGTAAGGATTTTGGAGCCTTCCACGGCTCATCTTCCAACTGCCACAGCGGCCGAACTAGGCGTACCTACGACCTGTGTACGCCTGTGGGTATGTGTTTAGATGTGTATTAACGAAATCCAAAGACTGGAGTGGATCCGACGACATCGAATTTTTCACCTAAAAAAATGTACAGTGTATAGTAAGGATTTTGGAGCCTTCCATGGCTCATCTTCCAACTGCCACAGCGGCCCAACTAGGCGTACCTACGACCTGTGCGCACCTGTGGTTATGTGTTGAGATGTGTATTAACGAAATCCAAAGACTGGAGTGGATCCGACGACATCGAATTTTTCACCTAAAAAAATGTACAGTGTATAGTAAGGATTTTGGAGCATTCCATGGCTCATCTTCCAACTGCCACAGCGGCCCAACTAGGCGTACCTACGACCTGTGTACACCTGGGGGTATGTGTTTAGATGTGTGTTATCGAAATCCAAAGCCTGGAGTGGATCCGACGACATCGAATTTTTCACCTAAAAAAATCCACAGTGTATAGTAAGGATTTCTGAGCCTTTCCATGGCACATCTTCTTACTGCCACAGCGGCCGAACTAGGCGTACCTACGACCTGTGTATACTTGTGGGTATTTGTTTAGATGTGTATTATCGAAATCCAAAGACTGGAGTGGATCCGACGACATCGAACTTTTCACCTAAAAAAATCCACGGTGTATAGTAAGGATTTCTGAGCCTTTTCATGGCTCATCTTCCAACTGCTACTGCGGCCGAACTAGGCGTACCTAAAACCTGTGTACACCTGTGGGTATGTGTTTAGAAGTGTATTATCGAAATCCAAAGCCTGGAGTGGATCCGACGACATCGAATATTTCACCTAAAAAAATCTACAGTGTATAGTAAGGATTTCTGAGCCTTTTCATGGCTTATCTTCCAACTGCTACAGCGGCCGAACTAGGCGTACCTACGACCTGTGTACAGCTGTGGGTATGTGTTTAGATGTGTATTATCGAAATCCAAATCCTGGAGTGGATCCGACGACATCGAATTTTTCACCTAAACAAATTTACAGTGTACAGTAAGGATTTCTGAGACTTTTCATGGTTCATCTTCCAACCGGTACAGCGGCCGAACTAGGCGTACCTACGACCTGTGTACACCTGTGGGTATGTGTTTAGATGTGTTTTATCCAAATCCAAAGCCTGGAGTGGATCCGAAGACATCGAATTTTTCACCTAAAAAAATCCACAGTGTATAGTAAGGATTTCTGAGCCTTTCCATGGCACATCTTCTTACTGCCACAGCGGCCGAACTAGGCGTACCTACGACCTGTGTATACTTGTGGGTATTTGTTTAGATGTGTATTATCGAAATCCAAAGACTGGAGTGGATCCGACGACATCGAATTTTTCACCTAAAAAAATGTACAGTGTATAGTAAGGATTTTGGAGCCTTCCATGGCTCATCTTCCAACTGCCACAGCGGCCCAACTAGGCGTACCTACGACCTGTGCGCACCTGTGGTTATGTGTTGAGATGTGTATTAACGAAATCCAAAGACTGGAGTGGATCCGACGACATCGAATTTTTCACCTAAAAAAATGTACAGTGTATAGTAAGGATTTTGGAGCATTCCATGGCTCATCTTCCAACTGCCACAGCGGCCCAACTAGGCGTACCTACGACCTGTGCGCACCTGTGGTTATGTGTTGAGATGTGTATTAACGAAATCCAAAGACTGGAGTGGATCCGAAGACATCGAATTTTTACCTAAAAAAATGTACAGTGTATAGTAAGGATTTTGGAGCCTTTCCATGGCTCATCTTCCAACTGCCACAGCGGCCCAACTAGGCGTACCTACGACCTGTGCGCACCTGTGGTTATGTGTTGAGATGTGTATTAACGAAATCCAAAGACTGGAGTGGATCCGACGACATCGAATTTTTCACCTAAAAAAATGTACAGTGTATAGTAAGGATTTTGGAGCCTTTCCATGGCTCATCTTCCAACTGCCACAGCGGCCCAACTAGGCGTACCTACGACCTGTGCGCACCTGTGGTTATGTGTTGAGATGTGTATTAACGAAATCCAAAGACTGGAGTGGATCCGACGACATCGAATTTTTCACCTAAAAAAATGTACAGTGTATAGTAAGGATTTTGGAGCCTTCCATGGTTCATCTTCCAACTGCCACAGCGGCCCAACTAGGCGTACCTACGATCTGTGCGCACCTGTGGTTATGTGTTGAGATGTGTATTAACGAAATCCAAAGACTGGAGTGGATCCGACGACATCGAATTTTTCACCTAAAAAAATGTACAGTGTATAGTAAGGATTTTGGAGCCTTCCATGGCTCATCTTCCAACTGCCACAGCGGCCCAACTAGGCGTACCTACGACCTGTGCGCACATGTGGTTATGTGTTGAGATGTGTATTAACGAAATCCAAAGACTGGAGTGGATCCGACGACATCAATTACCTAAAAAAATGTACAGTGTATAGTAAAGTTTTTGGAGCCTTCCATGGCTCATCTTCCAACTGCCACAGCGGCCCAACTAGGCGTACCTACGACCTGTGCGCACCTGTGGTTATGTGTTGAGATGTGTATTAACGAAATCCAAAGACTGGAGTGGATCCGACGACATCGAAATTTTCACCTAAAAACATTTACAGTGTATAGTAAGGATTTTGGAGCCTTCCATGGCTCATCTTCCAACTGCCACAGCGGCCCAACTAGGCGTACCTACGACCTGTGCGCACCTGTGGTTATGTGTTGAGATATGTATTAACGAAATCCAAAGACTGGAGTGGATCCGACGACATCGAATTTTTCATTAAAAAAAATGTACAGTGTATAGTAAGGTTTTTGGAGCCTTCCATGCCTCATCTTCCAACTGCCAAAGCGGCCCAACTAGGCGTACCTACGACCTGTGCGCACCTGTGGTTATGTGTTGAGATGTGTATTAACGAAATCCAAAGACTGGAGTGGATCCGACGACATCGAATTTTTCACCTAAAAAAATGTACAGTGTATAGTAAGGATTTTGGAGCCTTCCATGGCTCATCTTCCAACTGCCACAGCGGCCCAACTAGGCGTACCTACGACCTGTGCGCACCTGTGGTTATGTGTTGAGATGTGTATTAACGAAATCCAAAGACTGGAGTGGATCCGACGACATCGAATTTTTCACCTAAAAAAATGTACAGTGTATAGTAAGGATTTTGGAGCCTTTCATGGCTCATCTTCCAACTGCCACAACGGCCCAACTAGGCGTACCTACGACCTGTGCGCACCTGTGGTTATGTGTTGAGATGTGTATTAACGAAATCCAAAGACTGGAGTGGATCCGACGATATCGAATTTTTCACCTAAAAAAATGTACAGTGTATAGTAAGGATTTTGGAGCCTTCCATGGCTCATCTTCCAACTGCCACAGCGGCCCAACTAGGCGTACCTACGACCTGTGCGCACCTGTGGTTATGCGTTGAGATGTGTATTAACGAAATCCAAAGACTGGAGTGGATCCGACGACATCGAATTTTTCACCTAAAAAAATGTACAGTGTATAGTAACGATTTTGGAGCCTTCCACGGCTCATCTTCCAACTGCCACAGCGGCCCAACTAGGCGTAACTACGACCTGTGCGCACCTGTGGTTATGTGTTGAGATCTGTATTAACGAAATCCAAAGACTGGAGTGGATCCGACGACATCGAAATTTTCACCTAAACAAATTTACAGTGTATAGTAAGGATTTCGGAGCCTTCCATGGCTCATCTTCCAACTGCCACAGCGGCCCAACTAGGCGTACCTACGACCTGTGCGCACCTGTGGTTATGTGTTGAGATGTGTATTAACGAAATCCAAAGACTGGAGTGGATCCGACGACATCGAATTTTTCACCTAAAAAAATGTACAGTGTATAGTAAGGATTTTGGAGCCTTCCATGGCTCATCTTCCAACTGCCACAGCGGCCCAACTAGGCGTACCTACGACCTGTGCGCACATGTGGTTATGTGTTGAGATGTGTATTAACGAAATCCAAAGACTGGAGTGGATCCGACGACATCAATTACCTAAAAAAATGTACAGTGTATAGTAAAGTTTTTGGAGCCTTCCATGCCTCATCTTCCAACTGCCACAGCGGCCCAACTAGGCGTACCTACGACCTGTGCGCACCTGTGGTTATGTGTTGAGATGTGTATTAACGAAATCCAAAGACTGGAGTGGATCCGACGACATCGAAATTTTCACCTAAAAACATTTACAGTGTATAGTAAGGATTTTGGAGCCTTCCATGGCTCATCTTCCAACTGCCACAGCGGCCCAACTAGGCGTACCTACGACCTGTGCGCACCTGTGGTTATGTGTTGAGATATGTATTAACGAAATCCAAAGACTGGAGTGGATCCGACGACATCGAATTTTTCATTAAAAAAAATGTACAGTGTATAGTAAGGTTTTTGGAGCCTTCCATGCCTCATCTTCCAACTGCCAAAGCGGCCCAACTAGGCGTACCTACGACCTGTGCGCACCTGTGGTTATGTGTTGAGATGTGTATTAACGAAATCCAAAGACTGGAGTGGATCCGACGACATCGAATTTTTCACCTAAAAAAATGTACAGTGTATAGTAAGGATTTTGGAGCCTTCCATGGCTCATCTTCCAACTGCCACAGCGGCCCAACTAGGCGTACCTACGACCTGTGCGCACCTGTGGTTATGTGTTGAGATGTCTATTAACGAAATCCAAAGACTGGAGTGGATCCGACGACATCGAATTTTTCACCTAAAAAAATGTACAGTGTATAGTAAGGATTTTGGAGCCTTCCATGGCTCATCTTCCAACTGCCACAGCGGCCCAAGTAGGCGTACCTACGACCTGTGCGCACCTGTGGTTATGTGTTGAGATGTGTATTAACGAAATCCAAAGACTGGAGTGGATCCGACGACATCGAATTTTTCACCTAAAAAAATGTACAGTGTATAGTAAGGATTTTGGAGCCTTTCATGGCTCATCTTCCAACTGCCACAGCGGCCCAACTAGGCGTACCTACGACCTGTGCGCACCTGTGGTTATGTGTTGAGATGTGTATTAACGAAATCCAAAGACTGGAGTGGATCCGACGACATCGAATTTTTCACCTAAAAAAATGTACAGTGTATAGTAAGGATTTTGGAGCCTTCCATGGCTCATCTTCCAACTGCCACAGCGGCCCAACTAGGCGTACCTACGACCTGTGCGCACCTGTGGTTATGCGTTGAGATGTGTATTAACGAAATCCAAAGACTGGAGTGGATCCGACGACATCGAATTTTTCACCTAAAAAAATGTACAGTGTATAGTAACGATTTTGGAGCCTTCCACGGCTCATCTTCCAACTGCCACAGCGGCCCAACTAGGCGTAACTACGACCTGTGCGCACCTGTGGTTATGTGTTGAGATCTGTATTAACGAAATCCAAAGACTGGAGTGGATCCGACGACATCGAAATTTTCACCTAAACAAATTTACAGTGTATAGTAAGGATTTCGGAGCCTTCCATGGCTCATCTTCCAACTGCCACAGCGGCCCAACTAGGCGTACCTACGACCTGTGCGCACCTGTGGTTATGTGTTGAGATGTGTATTAACGAAATCCAAAGACTGGAGTGGATCCGACGACATCGAATTTTTCACCTAAAAAAATGTACAGTGTATAGTAAGGATTTTGGAGCCTTCCATGGCTCATCTTCCAACTGCCACAGCGGCCCAACTAGGCAAATGTGGTTATGTGTTGAGATGTGTATTAACGAAATCTAAAGACTCGAGTGGATCCGACGACATCGAATTTTTCACCTAAAAAAAATTACAGTGTATAGTAAGGATTTTGGAGCCTTCCATGGCTCATCTTCCAACTGCCACAGCGGCCCAACTAGGCGTACCTACGATCAGTCGTTCACAGACCTTCGAGTAGTGCAGTGATAGTGCGTGAGTGTGTCGACTTCCAAGAAATAAAAGCGAATGACATTCGCATTAACTTAGTACGACAAGTGACGCAGCTTTTTCCATTAGCCGGTCGGCCGAGTTGGTAGAGTCAGTGCTCTAGGCTCCACAAGTGCCTTTTTTTGTCATTTCAATAAGGAAATACTCATATAAGTGAGTAAGTGTATTGAAATGGATTCCCAAGAGCCGTCCGCGCTCTTTAATGCGGACAATGAACAACAACAACCGGTGGCAGAATCAGGCCACCAGTCAACGGTGCCCAATGAAGGCACAGCTAAAAGAAGGAGAAAAAAAACAACAACTCCAAAGAGTGCGAAACGCCGCAATATCAAGGCGTCCCCCCAGGGTTTGCAGGGAGAAGAGATGAGGTCAGAGGCGGCGACGTTCGAAGCAGCAGCAGCCGAGACAGAGGAAGACGACAATGTGCACTATGTGTCCGACGGGGGGGAAGTCCTGTTTGCAATCAGCAGCAACAGCTTCGAATCGTTGGCATCGGACACAGAAGATGAAGTGGAGCGAGTTCTTCGTTCCAAAGAAAGTGAAGTGCAAGACATTGAGGATAAAAAGAGTCGTCTCCTCGCAGAGATAAGAGTGCTGAGAGCCAGAACTCTAGCTAGGCGAGCCCTAGAGCTCCAACAAAAACAACAAAAGCGCCAACCAGAGCCAGCTCCGCAACTGAAAGCAGCCCAGCAACAAAAGCGGCCAGCTGTTCAGCAACAACAACAGACACCAATACAGCAGCAGCCAGCAGCACAGCAGCAACCAGCTGAGCAACAGCATCAACAGCCAGCAACACAGCAGAAGCAGAAGCAGAAGCAGAAGCACAAAACAGTGGATCAGCAACAGCAACAGCAGCATCCAGCAGTTCATCAGCAACAGCAGCGGCCACAAAAAAAGGAGAAGGTGCCACCCATAAATCTCTACAAGCCAGACGTAGAGCAAACCGCTAAGGTATGTAAGGAGGCCGTAGGTTGTGGCAATTTCATTATAAAAAAAAATAAAGGTTATGAAAGGTACTCAATCCACTGCAAGACGGTGGATCAGTACAACAAAATTATAGGTTATCTAAAGATTTCAATGATGGAGTTCTTCTCCTACACTCCAAAGAGTGAAAAATGTCAGTCAATGCTCTTAAAGCTCCCCGCGCCGCTTGAAGCGGAGAGGGTCTTCCAAATGCTCAAAGAGCAAGTGTGTGACGGTGTCGAGATCGTAGGGGTCAAGCCCTTCACCACAGCTAAGGCAAGGAGAGAAGGGCGCAAATTACCCATATATATTGTTCAGCTGTCACCCACAAGCAAAACAGACGATCTAAAGAAAACCAAGTCATTAGATTATCTGGACTGCGTCTGGGAAAGTATTAGAAGGCGCGACGGCATTCTTCAATGCGTTCGCTGCCAAAGGTTTGGGCACGCCGCGTCGAACTGCCAAATGCAGCCTCGATGTGTGAAGTGCAGTGATGACCACAAGGCGGAAGATTGCCCTCTGGGGAAAGAGGGAGCAGTTGACAAGAGTCAGTTAAAATGCGTACTCTGCGGGAACGCGGGTCACACCGCTAACTATCGGGGTTGCCCTAAGTTTCAAGAGCGGAAAGCGAAGATGGTTCTGCAGAAGCAGCCCCCAGTGAAATATCCACTCGGGGCAGCCATACCCGTTGACCTATGCCCAAATGGCGTCTGGCCAGAGAAGCACGGAAAAGCAGCAACTACCAAAGGTAGCGCCGCAAGTCTCAGTGCCAAGGGCACACGATCCAACGCCCGATTGGAAATCCTCCATTGAAAGGCGTATGGATCGGTTAGAGGAGCAGGTAGCACAAATTCTGGCGCTCCTGCAGAACCAAGCACGTCACCAGTCTTAATGGCTGCGCAGACGGAGAGCACATATAAGATCCTTGCAGTGAATGCAAATTCATTGATAGGGATTCCGCGAAAAAACGAGCTCTATAGATTGTTGGACGATCAAAGCCCAGAGCTATTTCTGATTAGCGAAACTAAGCTAACCCAGAGAGGCACATTGGAGCACAGTAATTACAATGTTATTAGAAGAGACCGGCCAAACTCCAATGGTGGAGGCGGTGTTGCGATCTTCATTAAAAATAACATTAAACACAAAGTAGTGTATAGCAGTGAAGTACGACGGTTTCAGGAGTTGGAGGCCTGCATCGTGTGCATTTCTCTCCGCAGTGGAAAGAAGTTGTATGCGGTGTCGGTCTACTCCTCCGGCTGCCCTAGTTCCAGAACTACGATATCAGAGCTCGATTCACTCTTTCGATGTCTAAGACTGGACTCGGAGGAGAACTATTTTATTTTGGCCGGGGACTTAAATGCCCGACATGGATATTGGGGAAACATAGTTTCCAATAGTAGAGGGGACCAGCTTTACAGCTGGTATTGCTTGCACAGTGTCGAATATAGACTCGAGTTGAAAGCAACAGAGATCTCGTCCTTCCCCAGAAGCGGATCTTATCTGGATCTCCTGCTATTTGACGCAAGACTGCAGCTGACAGACACAAACTCACAAACGGTAAACTGTTTGAACACTTTCGTGTATCTCAGTGACCATTGCGGACTCAGTGCCGAAATCAAGATCCCCAACGATATTGCGGAATTAGGAGAGTTTGTTCAAACGTATCCCTACAATTACAGTAGGACACGCTGGACACGCTTCTCCAGACAAATGACGAGAGCAGTTTCCTCGAATGCGCTCCACATACCGTCCAATAGAAACTTGTCAAACGAGGAGATTGACATGTATCTTATACAATTGGACGAGACAATAAAACGAACGATGGACAGTACGATACCACGGTATACACGAACAAATAACGAAAACTTGTACCGCAATGCGACTATTGACGCACTACATCAACGGAAAAGTAGACTCCTTTCAAGATTAAAAACCTTGTTCAGACGGTTTACTGACAGACGAGATGAGGAAATTAGGACACTGAAATCGCTCATCAAGAACATTCAAACATTAATTGTTCAGAACTACAGACTCTCTGTTAACATGCATTGGAACAATAAGATTCGGGCTGTAAGATCCAACAACCCGAGCATGTTCCCGCAAATAAACAAATTCTTTCGCACTAAGCGTAGCGATCTTCCGTGTCTTAAGCTCCCCAGAACGACGGACAACGAACAAATACTGACTACAGCAGGTATTGATCCGGATAACGCAGTACTCGACGACAACTTCTTCGTGGTCGAAGACCCGCAAGAAAAAATGGAGGTACTAGGCGCGGTCTTTCAGGAAGTGTATAAGGTGAATGAGAGTGTTCGCCCGAACCACGACCTGGAGAATCGCGTACAATCTAGCAACTCGCAACTTCGAGAAGACATGCAACAATGGCGATCTGAGAACATCGGCTTTGTCGAGTTCAATGAAGAAAACATGGCAGATAATGTCATCGCCGACGAAGGGGTTCTTCCCCCGTTCATAGCGAAGACAGAGCTCCAAGCGGTCTTCGAATCACTTAAGAAGAAAAAGTCGGTTGGAATCGATGGGATCTCGAACATTGTGCTAAGACATCTCCCCCTAGATGTGGTTAACATGTACACTATCCTGTTTAACAATGCTCTGAATAATGCACATTATCCGGAACATTGGAAAACTGCGATTGTGCAACCCATATCCAAGCGAGGTAAAGATTCTTCGAATCCGTGCAACCTCCGGTCAATTAGTCTCCTTCCGAACATCAGCAAGGTATTCGAGAAGGTGATAAATAGAGCTCTGACCAACTGGACAGAGGACAATAATATTATTCCGGATAACCAATTCGGTTTCAAAGCGGGGCATGACACTATTCATGCCGCGTCGAAACTGGTGTCGGATATCCAATGGAACAAGAGCCAAAAACAATGTACGGGTGCCTGCCTGATTGACCTGGAGAAGGCCTTCGACACCGTATGGTTAGAAGGACTTTTTTACAAGCTCAATGGGCTAGGCATTAGTAAACCACTGCTGTACATACTGTGTAACATGCTTACTGGTAGAAGGTTCGTCGTCAAGAATGGCAATGTGACTTCTGCAGGTATCTTTGAAGTTAAAAATGGTCTCCAACAGGGTGCCGTCAATTCGCCGATCCTATTCAACATTTTCTTGAGCGATCTGATAAGTTCACTTCCTCACGTAATTGCGTACGCCGACGACCTGATCGTGTACAGATCAGGTAAAAAGATGGAGGACATCACCACTCTCGCGCAGGGTGACTTCGACTTATTCATGAGAAGTTGCGATGACTGGAAGTTGAATATCAACTTTCAGAAGTCGGAAACCATACTGTTCAGGACCCCGTTGTATAAGGCTTCGGCGGATACGAAAAAGAATTGGCGAAAGTTCTCAATTGTTGGGCGACACGGGCAACCACTGGTGCAAAGGACTGTAGTCAGATACCTGGGGATCTGGCTGGATCAATATCTATATTTTAACAAACATGTAGATGCTGCTCTAGCCCGTGCCCGAGGCGCTTTTGCTCTTACAAAGAAACTGTAACTACATGGCCCTCATCCGGCCAATGCTCACCTATGGCTGTCCCGTGTGGTTCAACGTGAGTGCAAGCTTGATGGAAAAGATTCGGGTGTTTGAGAGGGCTTGTCTTAGGGCTTGCCTTCGCCTTTACAGAACACCAGAGTCCCAGTACAAAAAATTCTACTCCAATGAGGTTTTATACAACAGGGCGAACCTGATACGAGTGGACAATTTCCTGTTGAAATTGATTCGAGGCCACACTGCCAGAGCGATGAACTCTGTTAATAACCTGATCTCTGGGGCTTACTACCCCAATCCTCAGTACCACGAGAGGGTACGTTATAATGGCTTCGTCCCCCCGGAAGCTTTCCTCCATTTTGATAAGCACGGTCTGATTCAAAATGAAAATGCGGTACCGCTCCTCTTCCACATCGCCCGTTCAACTGTGGATGGGCGACTCAACCACGACCGTTCCGTCGCACAACGAGCTGAGGAAGGTCTCCTCCGCTTCAGTACGGCGGTATCTAAGCGGGATGTTCGGGATGTTGCAATGCAGCATCAAAAATTCTGGTGGCTGGGTAGGGAGGGAACTCCATCGTCGAACCCTTTAGACCCAGGGTAGTAAGGGTAGTACCGGTAGTCGGTCACCGTCTTGCAGCGGTAGGTGGTACTCTATCAGCGGCAGCCTACGGCCGACTTACGTAGCTTAGGGTAGTTTTTAAGGTAGTCGTAAGTTGTATATAACTGACAAAAAAAAAAAAAAAAAAAAAAAAAAAAAAAAAAAAAAAAAAAAAAAAAAAAAAATAATAATAATGTATATATATATATATATATATAGATATACACATCTGTACACGGATGTGTACCGATGTGTATACCAATGTAAATATTTAAAGGCCATACATATATATATACAAGCAAATATTTTAATATAGTATGATTAGTCTAAGGTAGTTTTAAGTTATTTTAAGGTAGCATGTAAGTTTAAAATAAATACAGTTCTGATATTAAGTTTTTTTTTACAATTTTCTTAATCTTAATTTGTTCATGCTAATTTACTTTTATTTAATCATGTAGGTTAAGTCGAAAGACATATTTTAAGATTTAGTTTAGCTTAGAGTGCCCGCCGAGGGCCAGTAAGTTAGAATATATAAACATTGTTCGTCCATCTAGTTTTAAACATTTTTGTCTAGTATATAAGTCTGTTATGAATTGTAGAAATAAAAAAAAATGAATTTAAAAAAAAAAAAAAAAAGGCGTACCTACGACCTGTGCGCACCTGTGGTTATGTGTTGAGATGTGTATTAACAAAATCCAAAGACTGGAGTGGATCCGACGACATCGAATTTTTCACCTAAAAAAATGTACAGTGTATAGTAAGGATTTTGGAGCCTTCCATGGCTCATCTTCCAACTGCCACAGCGGCTCAACTAGGCATACCTACGACCTGTGCGCACCTGTGGTTATGTGTTGAGATGTGTATTAACGAAATCCAAAGACTGGAGTGGATCCGACGACATCGAATTTTTCACCTAAAAAAATGTACAGTGTATAGTAAGGATTTTGGAGCCTTCCATGGCTCATCTTCCAACTGCCACAGCGGCCCAAGTAGGCGTACCTACGACCTGTGCGCACCTGTGGTTATGTGTTGAGATGTGTATTAACGAAATCCAAAGACTGGAGTGGATCCGACGACATCGAATTTTTCACCTAAAAAAATGTACAGTGTATAGTAAGGATTTTGGAGCCTTCCATGGCTCATCTTCCAACTGCCACAGCGGCCCAACTAGGCGTACCTACGACCTGTGCGCACCTGTGGTTATGTGTTGAGATGTGTATTAACGAAATCCAAAGACTGGAGTGGATCCGACGACATCGAATTTTTCACCTAAAAGAATGTACAGTGTATAGTAAGGATTTTGGAGCCTTCCATGGCTCATCTTCCAACTGCCACAGCGGCCCAACTAGGCGTACCTACGACCTGTGCGCACCTGTGGTTATGTGTTGAGATGTGTATTAACGAAATCCAAAGACTGGAGTGGATCCGACGACATCGAATTTTTCACCTAAAAAAATGTACAGTGTATAGTAAGGATTTTGGAGCCTTCCATGGCTCATCTTCCAACTGCCACAGCGGCCCAACTAGGCGTACCTACGACCTGTGCGCACCTGTGGTTATGCGTTGAGATGTGTATTAACGAAATCCAAAGACTGGAGTGGATCCGACGACATCGAATTTTTCACCTAAACAAATTTACAGTGTATAGTAAGGATTTCGGAGCCTTCCATGGCTCATCTTCCAACTGCCACAGCGGCCCAACTAGGCGTACCTACGACCTGTGCGCACCTGTGGCTATGTGTTGAGATGTGTACTAACGAAATCCAAAGACTGGAGTGAATCCGACGACATCGAATTTTTCACCTAAAAAAATGTACAGTGTATAGTAAGGATTTTGGAGCCTTCCATGGCTCATCTTCCAACTGCCACAGCGGCCCAACTAGGCGTACCTACGACCTGTGCGCACCTGTGGTTATGTGTTGAGATGTGTATTAACGAAATCCAAAGACTGGAGTGGATCCGACGACATCGAATTTTTCACCAAAAAAAATGTACAGTGTATAGTAAGGATTTTGGAGCCTTCCATGGCTCATCTTCCAACTGCCACAGCGGCCCAACTAGGCGTACCTACGACCTGTGCGCACCTGTGGTTATGCGTTGAGATGTGTATTAACGAAATCCAAAGACTGGAGTGGATCCGACGACATCGAATTTTTCACCTAAAAAAATGTACAGTGTATAGTAAGGATTTTGGAGCCTTCCATGGCTCATCTTCCAACTGCCACAGCGGCCCAACTAGGCGTACCTACGACCTGTGCGCACCTGTGGTTATGTGTTGAGATGTGTATTAACGAAATCCAAAGACTGGAGTGTATCCGACGACATCGAAATTTTCACCTAAACAAATTTACAGTGTATAGTAAGGATTTCGGAGCCTTCCATGGCTCATCTTCCAACTGCCACAGCGGCCCAACTAGGCGTACCTACGACCTGTGCGCACCTGTGGCTATGTGTTGAGATGTGTACTAACGAAATCCAAAGACTGGAGTGAATCCGACGACATCGAATTTTTAACCTAAAAAAATTTACAGTGTATAGTAAGGATTTTGGAGCCTTCCATGGCTCATCTTCCAACTGCCACAGCGGCCCAACTAGGCGTACCTACGACCTGTGCGCACCTGTGGTTTTGTGTTGAGATGTGTATTAACGAAATCCAAAGACTGGAGTGGATCCGACGACATCGAATTTTTCACCTAAAAAAATGTACAGTGTATAGTAAGGATTTTGGAGCCTTCCATGGCTCATCTTCCAACTGCCACAGCGGCCCAACTAGGCGTACCTACGACCTGTGCGCACCTGTGGTTATGTGTTGAGATGTGTATTAACGAAATCCAAAGACTGGAGTGGATCCGACGACATCGAATTTTTCACCTAAAAAAATGTACAGTGTATAGTAAGGATTTTGGAGCCTTTCCATGGCTCATCTTCCAACTGCCACAGCGGCCCAACTAGGCGTACCTACGACCTGTGCGCACCTGTGGCTATGTGTTGAGATGTGTACTAACGAAATCCAAAGACTGGAGTGAATCCGACGACATCGAATTTTTCACCTAAAAAAATGTACAGTGTATAGTAAGGATTTTGGAGCCTTCCATGGCTCATCTTCCAACTGTCACAGCGGCCCAACTAGGCGTACCTACGACCTGTGCGCACCTGTGGTTATGCGTTGAGATGTGTATTAACGAAATCCAAAGACTGGAGTGGATCCGACGACATCGAATTTTTCACCTAAAAAAATGTACAGTGTATAGTAAGGATTTTGGAGCCTTCCATGGCTCATCTTCCAACTGCCACAGCGGCCCAACTAGGCGTACCTACGACCTGTGCGCACCTGTGGTTATGTGTTGAGATGTGTATTAACGAAATCCAAAGACTGGAGTGTATCCGACGACATCGAAATTTTCACCTAAACAAATTTACAGTGTATAGTAAGGATTTCGGAGCCTTCCATGGCTCATCTTCCAACTGCCACAGCGGCCCAACTAGGAGTACCTACGACCTGTGCGCACCTGTGGTTATGTGTTGAGATCTGTATTAACGAAATCCAAAGACTGGAGTGGATCCGACGACATCGAATTTTTCATTAAAAAAAATGTACAGTGTATAGTAAGGTTTTTGGAGCCTTCCATGCCTCATCTTCCAACTGCCACAGCGGCCCAACTAGGCGTACCTACGACCTGTGCGCACCTGTGGTTATGTGTTGAGATGTGTATTAACGAAATCGAAAGACTGGAGTGTATCCGACGACATCGAAATTTTCACCTAAACAAATTTACAGTGTATAGTAAGGATTTCGGAGCCTTCCATGGCTCATCTTCCAACTGCCACAGCGGCCCAACTAGGCGTACCTACGACCTGTGCGCACCTGTGGCTATGTGTTGAGATGTGTACTAACAAAATCCAAAGACTGGAGTGAATCCGACGACATCGAATTTTTCACCTAAAAAAATTTACAGTGTATAGTAAGGATTTTGGAGCCTTCCATGGCTCATCTTCCAACTGCCACAGCGGCCCAAGTAGGCGTACCTACGACCTGTGCGCACCTGTGGTTATGTGTTGAGATGTGTATTAACGAAATCCAAAGACTGGAGTGGATCCGACGACATCGAATTTTTCACCTAAAAAAATGTACAGTGTATAGTAAGGATTTTGGAGCCTTCCATGGCTCATCTTCCAACTGCCACAGCGGCCCAACTAGGCGTACCTACGACCTGTGCGCACCTGTGGTTATGCGTTGAGATGTGTATTAACGAAATCCAAAGACTGGGGTGGATCCGACGACATCGAATTTTTCACCTAAAAAAATGTACAGTGTATAGTAAGGATTTTGGAGCCTTCCATGGCTCATCTTCCAACTGCCACAGCGGCCCAACTAGGCGTACCTACGACCTGTGCGCACCTGTGGTTATGTGTTGAGATGTGTATTAACGAAATCCAAAGACTGGAGTGTATCCGACGACATCGAAATTTTCACCTAAACAAATTTACAGTGTATAGTAAGGATTTCGGAGCCTTCCATGGCTCATCTTCCAACTGCCACAGCGGCCCAACTAGGCGTACCTACGACCTGTGCGCACCTGTGGTTATGTGTTGAGATGTGTATTAACGAAATCCAAAGACTGGAGTGGATCCGACGACATCGAATTTTTCACCAAAAAAAATGTACAGTGTATAGTAAGGATTTTGGAGCCTTCCATGGCTCATCTTCCAACTGCCACAGCGGCCCAACTAGGCGTACCTACGACCTGTGCGCACCTGTGGTTATGTGTTGAGATGTGTATTAACGAAATCCAAAGACTGGAGTGTATCCGACGACATCGAAATTTTCACCTAAACAAATTTACAGTGTATAGTAAGGATTTCGGAGCCTTCCATGGCTCGTCTTCCAACTGCCACAGCGGCCCAACTAGGCGTACCTACGACCTGTGCGCACCTGTGGCTATGTGTTGAGATGTGTACTAACGAAATCCAAAGACTGGAGTCAATCCGACGACATCGAATTTTTCACCTAAAAAAATTTACAGTGTATAGTAAGGATTTTGGAGCCTTCCATGGCTCATCTTCCAACTGCCACAGCGGCCCAACTAGGCGTACCTACGACCTGTGCGCACCTGTGGTTATGTGTTGAGATGTGTATTAACGAAATCCAAAGACTGGAGTGGATCCGACGACATCGAATTTTTCACCTAAAAAAATGTACAGTGTATAGTAAGGATGTGTACGACATCGAATTTTTCATTAAAAAAAATGTACAGTGTATAGTAAGGTTTTTGGAGCCTTCCATGCCTCATCTTCCAACTGCCACAGCGGCCCAACTAGGCGTACCTACGACCTGTGCGCACCTGTGGTTATGTGTTGAGATGTGTATTAACGAAATCCAAAGACTGGAGTGGATCCGACGACATCGAATTTTTCACCAAAAAAAATTTACAGTGTATAGTAAGGATTTCGGAGCCTTCCATGGCTCATCTTCCAACTGCCACAGCGGCCCAACTAGGCGTACCTACGACCTGTGCGCACCTGTGGCTATGTGTTGAGATGTGTACTAACAAAATCCAAAGACTGGAGTGAATCCGACGACATCGAATTTTTCACCTAAAAAAATTTACAGTGTATAGTAAGGATTTTGGAGCCTTCCATGGCTCATCTTCCAACTGCCACAGCGGCCCAAGTAGGCGTACCTACGACCTGTGCGCACCTGTGGTTATGTGTTGAGATGTGTATTAACGAAATCCAAAGACTGGAGTGGATCCGACGACATCGAATTTTTCACCTAAAAAAATGTACAGTGTATAGTAAGGATTTTGGAGCCTTCCATGGCTCATCTTCCAACTGCCACAGCGGCCCAACTAGGCGTACCTACGACCTGTGCGCACCTGTGGTTATGCGTTGAGATGTGTATTAACGAAATCCAAAGACTGGGGTGGATCCGACGACATCGAATTTTTCACCTAAAAAAATGTACAGTGTATAGTAAGGATTTTGGAGCCTTCCATGGCTCATCTTCCAACTGCCACAGCGGCCCAACTAGGCGTACCTACGACCTGTGCGCACCTGTGGTTATGTGTTGAGATGTGTATTAACGAAATCCAAAGACTGGAGTGTATCCGACGACATCGAAATTTTCACCTAAACAAATTTACAGTGTATAGTAAGGATTTCGGAGCCTTCCATGGCTCATCTTCCAACTGCCACAGCGGCCCAACTAGGCGTACCTACGACCTGTGCGCACCTGTGGTTATGTGTTGAGATGTGTATTAACGAAATCCAAAGACTGGAGTGGATCCGACGACATCGAATTTTTCACCAAAAAAAATGTACAGTGTATAGTAAGGATTTTGGAGCCTTCCATGGCTCATCTTCCAACTGCCACAGCGGCCCAACTAGGCGTACCTACGACCTGTGCGCACCTGTGGTTATGTGTTGAGATGTGTACTAACAAAATCCAAAGACTGGAGTGAATCCGACGACATCGAATTTTTCACCTAAAAAAATTTACAGTGTATAGTAAGGATTTTGGAGCCTTCCATGGCTCATCTTCCAACTGCCACAGCGGCCCAACTAGGCGTACCTACGACCTGTGCGCACCTTTGGCTATGTGTTGAGATGTGTACTAACGAAATCCAAAGACTGGAGTCAATCCGACGACATCGAATTTTTCACCTAAAAAAATTTACAGTGTATAGTAAGGATTTTGGAGCCTTCCATGGCTCATCTTCCAACTGCCACAGCGGCCCAACTAGGCGTACCTACGACCTGTGCGCACCTGTGGTTATGTGTTGAGATGTGTATTAACGAAATCCAAAGACTGGAGTGGATCCGACGACATCGAATTTTTCACCTAAAAAAATGTACAGTGTATAGTAAGGATTTTGGAGCCTTCCATGGCTCATCTTCCAACTGCCACAGCGGCCCAACTAGGCGTACCTACGACCTGTGCGCACCTGTGGTTATGTGTTGAGATGTGTATTAACGAAATCCAAAGACTGGAGTGGATCCGACGACATCGAATTTTTCACCTAAAAAAATGTACAGTGTATAGTAAGGATTTTGGAGCCTTCCATGGCTCATCTTCCAACTGCCACAGCGGCCCAACTAGGCGTACCTACGACCTGTGCGCACCTGTGGTTATGTGTTGAGATGTCTATTAACGAAATCCAAAGACTGGAGTGGATCCGACGACATCGAATTTTTCATTAAAAAAAATGTACAGTGTATAGTAAGGATTTTGGAGCCTTCCATGGCTCATCTTCCAACTGCCACAGCGGCCCAACTAGGCGTACCTACGACCTGTGCGCACCTGTGGTTATGTGTTGAGATGTGTATTAACGAAGTCCAAAGACTGGAGTGGATCCGACGACATCGAATTTTTCACCTAAAAAAATGTACAGTGTATAGTAAGGATTTTGGAGCCTTCCATGGCTCATCTTCCAACTGGCACAGCGGCCCAACTAGGCCGACCTGTGCGCACCTGTGGTTATGTGTTGAGATGTGTATTAACGAAATCCAAAGACTGGAGTGGATCCGACGACATCGAATTTTTCACCTAAAAATATGTACAGTGTATAGTAAGGATTTTGGAGCCTTCCATGGCTCATCTTCCAACTGCCACACCGGCCCAACTAGGCGTACCTACGACCTGTGCGCACCTGTGGTTATGCGTTGAGATGTGTATTAACGAAATCCAAAGACTGGAGTGGATCCGACGACATCGAATTTTTCACCTAAAAAAATGTACAGTGTATAGTAAGGATTTTGGAGCCTTTCCATGGCTCATCTTTCAACTGCCACAGCGGCCCAACTAGGCGTACCTACGACCTGTGCGCACCTGTGGTTATGTGTTGAGATGTCTATTAACGAAATCCAAAGACTGGAGTGGATCCGACGACATCGAATTTTTCACCTAAAAAAATGTACAGTGTATAGTAAGGATTTTGGAGCCTTTCCATGGCTCATCTTTCAACTGCCACAGCGGCCCAACTAGGCGTAACTACGACCTGTGCGCACCTGTGGTTATGTGTTGAGATGTGTATTAACGAAATCCAAAGACTGGAGTGGATCCGACGACATCGAAATTTTCACCTAAACAAATTTACAGTGTATAGTAAGGATTTCGGAGCCTTCCATGGCTCATCTTCCAACTGCCACAGCGGCCCAACTAGGCGTACCTACGACCTGTGCGCACCTGTGGTTATGTGTTGAGATGTGTATTAACGAAATCCAAAGACTGGAGTGGATCCGACGACATCGAATTTTTCACCTAAAAAAATGTACAGTGTATAGTAAGGATTTTGGAGCCTTCCATGGCTCATCTTCCAACTGCCACAGCGGCCCAACTAGGCGTACCTACGACCTGTGCGCACCTGTGGTTATGTGTTGAGATGTGTATTAACGAAATCCAAAGATTGGAGTGGATCCGACGACATCGAATTTTTCACCTAAAAAAATGTACAGTGTATAGTAAGGATTTTGGAGCCTTCCATGGCTCATCCTCCAACTGCCACAGCGGCCCAACTAGGCGTACCTACGACCTGTGCGCACCTGTGGTTATGTGTTGAGATGTGTATTAACGAAATCCAAAGACTGGAGTGGATCCGACGACATCGAATTTTTCATTAAAAAAAATGTACAGTGTATTGTAAGGATTTTGGAGCCTTCTATGGCTCATCTTCCAACTGCCACAGCGGCCCAACTAGGCGTACCTACGACCTGTGCGCACCTGTGGTTATGTGTTGAGATGTGTATTAACGAAATCCAAAGACTGGAGTGGATCCGACGACATCGAATTTTTCACCTAAAAAAATGTACAGTGTATAGTAAGGATTTTGGAGCCTTCCATGGCTCATCTTCCAACTGCCACAACGGCCCAACTAGGCGTACCTACGACCTGTGCGCACCTGTGGTTATGTGTTGAGATGTGTATTAACGAAATCCAAAGACTGGAGTGGATCCGACGACATCGAATTTTTCACCTAAAAAAATGTACAGTGTATAGTAAGGATTTTGGAGCCTTCCATGGCTCATCTTCCAACTGCCACAGCGGCCCAACTAGGCGTACCTACGACCTGTGCGCACCTGTGGTTATGTGTTGAGATGTGTATTAACGAAATCCAAAGACTGGAGTGGATCCGACGACATCGAATTTTTCACCTAAAAAAATGTACAGTGTATAGTAAGGATTTTGGAGCCTTTCCATGGCTCATCTTTCAACTGCCACAGCGGCCCAACTAGGCGTACCTACGACCTGTGCGCACCTGTGGTTATGTGTTGAGATGTGTATTAACGAAATCCAAAGACTGGAGTGGATCCGACAACATCGAATTTTTCACCTAAAAAAATGTACAGTGTATAGTAAGGATTTTGGAGCCTTCCATGGCTCATCTTCCAACTGCCACAGCGGCCCAAGTAGGCGTACCTACGACCTGTGCGCACCTGTGGTTATGTGTTGAGATGTGTATTAACGAAATCCAAAGACTGGAGTGAATCCGACGACATCGAATTTTTCACCTAAAAAAATGTACAGTGTGTAGTAAGGATTTTGGAGCCTTCCATGGCTCATCTTCCAACTGCCACAGTGGCCCAACTAGGCGTACCTACGACCTGTGCGCACCTGTGGTTATGTGTTGAGATGTGTATTAACGAAATCCAAAGACTGGAGTGGATCCGACGACATCGAATTTTTCACCTAAAAAAATGTACAGTGTATAGTAAGGATTTTGGAGCCTTCCATGGCTCATCTTCCAACTGCCACAGCGGCCCAACTAGGCGTACCTACGACCTGTGCGCACCTGTGGTTATGTGTTGAGATGTGTATTAACGAAATCCAAAGACTGGAGTGGATCCGACGACATCGAATTTTTCACCTAAAAAAATGTACAGTGTATAGTAAGGATTTTGGAGCCTTCCATGGCTCATCTTCCAACTGCCACAGCGGCCCAACTAGGCGTACCTACGACCTGTGGGCCCCTGTGGTTATGTGTTGAGATGTGTATTAACGAAATCCAAAGACTGGAGTGGATCCGACGACATCGAATTTTTCACCTAAAAAAATGTACAGTGTATAGTAAGGATTTTGGAGCCTTCCATGGCTCATCTTCCAACTGCCACAGCGGCCCAACTAGGCGTACCTACGACCTGTGCGCACCTGTGGTTATGTGTTGAGATGTGTATTAACGAAATCCAAAGACTGGAGTGGATCCGACGACATCGAATTTTTCACCTAAAAAAATATACAGTGTATAGTAAGGATTTTGGAGCCTTCCATGGCTCATCTTCCAACTGCCACAGCGGCCCAACTAGGCGTACCTACGACCTGTGCGCACCTGTGGTTATGTGTTGAGATGTGTATTAACATTAACGAAATCCAAAGACTGGAGTGGATCCGACGACATCGAATTTTTCACCTAAAAAAATGTACAGTGTATAGTAAGGATTTTGGAGCCTTCCATGGCTCATCTTCCAACTGCCACAGCGGCCCAACTAGGCGTACCTACGACCTGTGCGCACCTGTGGTTATGTGTTGAGATGTGTATTAACGAAATCCAAAGACTGGAGTGGATCCGACGACATCGAATTTTTCACCTAAAAAAATGTACAGTGTATAGTAAGGATTTTGGAGCCTTCCATGGCTCATCTTCCAACTGCCACAGCGGCCCAACTAGGCGTACCTACGACCTGTGCGCACCTGTGGTTATGTGTTGAGATGTGTTTTAACGAAATCCAAAGACTGGAGTGGATCCGACGACATCGAATTTTTCCCCTAAAAAAATGTACAGTGTATAGTAAGGATTTTGGAGCCTTCCATGGCTCATCTTCCAACTGCCGCAGCGGCCCAACTAGGCGTACCTACGACCTGTGCGCACCTGTGGTTATGTGTTGAGATTTGTATTAACGAAATCCAAAGACTGGAGTGGATCCGACGACATCGAATTTTTCACCTAAAAAAATGTACAGTGTATAGTAATTATTTTGGAGCCTTCCATGGCTCATCTTCCAACTGCCACAGCGGCCCAACTAGGCGTACCTACGACCTGTGCGCACCTGTGGTTATGTGTTGAGATGTGTATTAACGAAATCCAAAGACTGGAGTGGATCCGACGACATCGAATTTTTCACCTAAAAAAATGTACAGTGTATAGTAAGGATTTTGGAGCCTTTCCATGGCTCATCTTCCAACTGCCACAGCGGCCCAACTAGGCGTACCTACGACCTGTGCGCACCTGTGGTTATGTGTTGAGATGTGTATTAACGAAATCCAAAGACTGGAGTGGATCCGACAACATCGAATTTTTCACCTAAAAAAATGTACAGTGTATAGTAAGGATTTTGGAGCCTTGCATGGCTCATCTTCCAACTGCCACAGCGGCCCAACTAGGCGTACCTACGACCTGTGCGCACCTGTGGTTATGTGTTGAGATGTGTATTAACGAAATCCAAAGACTGGAGTGGACCCGACGACATCGAATTTTTCACCTAAAAAAAAGTACAGTGTATAGTAAGGATTTTGGAGCCTTCCATGGCTCATCTTCCAACTGCCACAGCGGCCCAACTAGGCGTACCTACGACCTGTGCGCACCTGTGGTTATGTGTTGAGATGTGTATTAACGAAATCCAAAGACTGGAGTGGATCCGACGACATCGAATTTTTCACCTAAAAAAATGTACAGTGTATAGTAAGGATTTTGGAGCCTTCCATGGCTCATCTTCCAACTGCCACAGCGGCCCAACTAGGCGTACCTACGACCTGTGCGCACCTGTGGTTATGTGTTGAGATGTGTATTAACGAAATCCAAAGACTGGAGTGGATCCGACGACATCGAATTTTTCACCTAAAAAAATGTACAGTGTATAGTAAGGATTTTGGAGCCTTCCATGGCTCATCTTCCAACTGCCACAGCGGCCCAACTAGGCGTACCTACGACCTGTGGGCCCCTGTGGTTATGTGTTGAGATGTGTATTAACGAAATCCAAAGACTGGAGTGGATCCGACGACATCGAATTTTTCACCTAAAAAAATGTACAGTGTATAGTAAGGATTTTGGAGCCTTCCATGGCTCATCTTCCAACTGCCACAGCGGCCCAACTAGGCGTACCTACGACCTGTGCGCACCTGTGGTTATGTGTTGAGATGTGTATTAACGAAATCCAAAGACTGGAGTGGATCCGACGACATCGAATTTTTCACCTAAAAAAATATACAGTGTATAGTAAGGATTTTGGAGCCTTCCATGGCTCATCTTCCAACTGCCACAGCGGCCCAACTAGGCGTACCTACGACCTGTGCGCACCTGTGGTTATGTGTTGAGATGTGTATTAACATTAACGAAATCCAAAGACTGGAGTGGATCCGACGACATCGAATTTTTCACCTAAAAAAATGTACAGTGTATAGTAAGGATTTTGGAGCCTTCCATGGCTCATCTTCCAACTGCCACAGCGGCCCAACTAGGCGTACCTACGACCTGTGCGCACCTGTGGTTATGTGTTGAGATGTGTATTAACGAAATCCAAAGACTGGAGTGGATCCGACGACATCGAATTTTTCACCTAAAAAAATGTACAGTGTATAGTAAGGATTTTGGAGCCTTCCATGGCTCATCTTCCAACTGCCACAGCGGCCCAACTAGGCGTACCTACGACCTGTGCGCACCTGTGGTTATGTGTTGAGATGTGTTTTAACGAAATCCAAAGACTGGAGTGGATCCGACGACATCGAATTTTTCCCCTAAAAAAATGTACAGTGTATAGTAAGGATTTTGGAGCCTTCCATGGCTCATCTTCCAACTGCCGCAGCGGCCCAACTAGGCGTACCTACGACCTGTGCGCACCTGTGGTTATGTGTTGAGATTTGTATTAACGAAATCCAAAGACTGGAGTGGATCCGACGACATCGAATTTTTCACCTAAAAAAATGTACAGTGTATAGTAATTATTTTGGAGCCTTCCATGGCTCATCTTCCAACTGCCACAGCGGCCCAACTAGGCGTACCTACGACCTGTGCGCACCTGTGGTTATGTGTTGAGATGTGTATTAACGAAATCCAAAGACTGGAGTGGATCCGACGACATCGAATTTTTCACCTAAAAAAATGTACAGTGTATAGTAAGGATTTTGGAGCCTTTCCATGGCTCATCTTCCAACTGCCACAGCGGCCCAACTAGGCGTACCTACGACCTGTGCGCACCTGTGGTTATGTGTTGAGATGTGTATTAACGAAATCCAAAGACTGGAGTGGATCCGACAACATCGAATTTTTCACCTAAAAAAATGTACAGTGTATAGTAAGGATTTTGGAGCCTTGCATGGCTCATCTTCCAACTGCCACAGCGGCCCAACTAGGCGTACCTACGACCTGTGCGCACCTGTGGTTATGTGTTGAGATGTGTATTAACGAAATCCAAAGACTGGAGTGGACCCGACGACATCGAATTTTTCACCTAAAAAAAAGTACAGTGTATAGTAAGGATTTTGGAGCCTTCCATGGCTCATCTTCCAACTGCCACAGCGGCCCAACTAGGCGTACCTACGACCTGTGCGCACCTGTGGTTATGTGTTGAGATGTGTATTAACGAAATCCAAAGACTGGAGCGGATCCGACGACATCGAATTTTTCACCTAAAAAAATGTACAGTGTATAGTAAGGATTTTGGAGCCTTTCCATGGCTCATCTTCCAACTGCCACAGCGGCCCAACTAGGCGTACCTACGACCTGTGCGCACCTGTGGTTATGTGTTGAGATGTGTATTAACGAAATCCAAAGACTGGAGTGGATCCGACGACATTGAATTTTTCCCCTAAAAAAATGTACAGTGTATAGTAAGGTTTTTGGAGCCTTCCATGGCTCATCTTCCAACTGCCACAGCGGCCCAACTAGGCGTACCTACGACCTGTGCGCACCTGTGGTTATGTGTTGAGATGTGTATTAACGAAATCCAAAGACTGGAGTGGATCCGACGACATCGAATTTTTCACCTAAAAAAATGTACAGTGTATAGTAAGGATTTTGGAGCCTTCCATGGCTCATCTTCCAACTGCCACAGCGGCCCAACTAGGCGTACCTACGACCTGTGCGCACCTGTGGTTATGTGTTGAGATGTGTATTAACGAAATCCAAAGACTGGAGTAGATCCGACGACATCGAATTTTTCACCTAAAAAAATGTACAGTGTATAGTAAGGATTTTGGAGCCTTTCCATGGCTCATCTTCCAACTGCCACAGCGGCCCAACTAGGCGTACCTACGACCTGTGCGCACCTGTGGTTATGTGTTGAGATGTGTTTTAACGAAATCCAAAGACTGGAGTGGATCCGACGACATCGAATTTTTCCCCTAAAAAAATGTACAGTGTATAGTAAGGATTTTGGAGCCTTCCATGGCTCATCTTCCAACTGCCACAGCGGCCCAACTAAGCGTACCTGCGACCTGTGCGCACCTATGGTTATGTGTTGAGATGTGTATTAACGAAATCCAAAGACTGGAGTGGATCCGACGACATCGAATTTTTCACCTAAAAAAATGTACAGTGTATAGTAAGGATTTTGGAGCCTTCCATGGCTCATCTTCCAACTGCCACAGCGGCCCAACTAGGCGTACCTACGACCTGTGCGCACCTGTGGTTATGTGTTGAGATGTGTATTAACGAAATCCAAAGACTGGAGTGGATCCGACGACATCGAATTTTTCACCTAAAAAAATGTACAGTGTATAGTAAGGATTTTGGAGCCTTTCCATGGCTCATCTTCCAACTGCCACAGCGGCCCAACTAGGCGTACCTACGACCTGTGCGCACCTGTGGTTATGTGTTGAGATGTGTATTAACGAAATCCAAAGACTGGAGTGGATCCGACAACATCGAATTTTTCACCTAAAAAAATGTACAGTGTATAGTAAGGATTTTGGAGCCTTCCATGGCTCATCTTCCAACTGCCACAGCGGCCCAACTAGGCGTACCTACGACCTGTGCGCACCTGTGGTTATGTGTTGAGATGTGTATTAACGAAATCCAAAGACTGGAGTGGATCCGACGACATCGAATTTTTCACCTAAAAAAATGTACAGTGTATAGTAAGGATTTTGGAGCCTTCCATGGCTCATCTTCCAACTGCCACAGCGGCCCAACTAGGCGTACCTTCGACCTGTGCGCACCTGTGGTTATGTGTTGAGATGTGTATTAACGAAATCCAAAGACTGGAGTGGATCCGACGACATCGAATTTTTCACCTAAAAAAATGTACAGTGTATAGTAAGGATTTTGGAGCCTTCCATGGCTCATCTTCCAACTGCCACAGCGGCCCAACTAGGCGTACCTTCGACCTGTGCGCACCTGTGGTTATGTGTTGAGATGTGTATTAACGAAATCCAAAGACTGGAGTGGATCCGACGACATCAATTTTTTCACCTAAAAAAATGTACAGTGTATAGTAAGGATTTTGGAGCCTTTCCATGGCTCATCTTTCAACTGCCACAGCGGCCCAACTAGGCGTACCTACGACCTGTGCGCACCTGTGGTTATGTGTTGAGATGTGTATTAACGAAATCCAAAGACTGGAGTGGATCCGACGACATCGAATTTTTCACCTAAAAAAATGTACAGTGTATAGTAAGGATTTTGGAGCCTTCCATGGCTCATCTTCCAACTGCCACAGCGGCCCAACTAATCGTACCTACGAAATGTGCGCACCTGTGGTTATGTGTTGAGATGTGCATTAACGCAATCCAAAGACTGGAGTGGACCCGACGACATCGAATTTTTCAACTAAAAAAATGTACAGTGTATAGTAAGGATTTTGGAGCCTTCCATGGCTCATCTTCCAACTGCCACAGCGGCCCAACTAGGCGTACCTACGACCTGTGCGCACCTGTGGTTATGTGTTGAGATGTGTATTAACGAAATCCAAAGACTGGAGTTGATCGGACCACATCAAATTTTTCACCTAAAAAAATGTACAGTGTATAGTAAGGATTTTGGAGCCTTCCATGGCTCATTTTCCAACTGCCACAGCGGCCCAACTAGGCGTACCTACGACCTGTGCGCAACTGTGGTTATGTGTTGAGATGTGTATTAACGAAATCCAAAGACTGGAGTGGACCCGACGACATCGAATTTTTCACCTAAAAAAAAGTACAGTGTATAGTAAGGATTTTGGAGCCTTCCATGGCTCATCTTCCAACTGCCACAGCGGCCCAACTAGGCGTACCTACGACCTGTGTGCACCTGTGGTTATGTGTTGAGATGTGTATTAACGAAATCCAAAGACTGGAGCGGATCCGACGACATCGAATTTTTCACCTAAAAAAATGTACAGTGTATAGTAAGGATTTTGGAGCCTTTCCATGGCTCATCTTCCAACTGCCACAGCGGCCCAACTAGGCGTACCTACGACCTGTGCGCACCTGTGGTTATGTGTTGAGATGTGTATTAACGAAATCCAAAGACTGGAGTGGATCCGACGACATTGAATTTTTCCCCTAAAAAAATGTACAGTGTATAGTAAGGATTTTGGAGCCTTCCATGGCTCATTTTCCAAATGCCACAGCGGCCCAGCTAGGCGTACCTACGACCTGTGCGCACCTGTGGTTATGTGTTGAGATGTGTATTAACGAAATCCAAAGACTGGAGTGGATCCGACGACATCGAATTTTTCACCTAAAAAAATGTACAGTGTATAGTAAGGATTTTGGAGCCTTCCATGGCTCATCTTCCAACTGCCACAGCGGCCCAACTAGGCGTACCTACGACCTGTGCGCACCTGTGGTTATGTGTTGAGATATGTATTAACGAAATCCAAAGACTGGAGTAGATCCGACGACATCGAATTTTTCACCTAAAAAAATGTACAGTGTATAGTAAGGATTTTGGAGCCTTTCCATGGCTCATCTTCCAACTGCCACAGCGGCCCAACTAGGCGTACCTACGACCTGTGCGCACCTGTGGTTATGTGTTGAGATGTGTTTTAACGAAATCCAAAGCCTGGAGTGGATCCGACGACATCGAATTTTTCCCCTAAAAAAATGTACAGTGTATAGTAAGGATTTTGGAGCCTTCCATGGCTCATCTTCCAACTGCCACAGCGGCCCAACTAAGCGTACCTGCGACCTGTGCGCACCTATGGTTATGTGTTGAGATGTGTATTAACGAAATCCAAAGACTGGAGTGGATCCGACGACATCGAATTTTTCACCTAAAAAAATGTACAGTGTATAGTAAGGATTTTGGAGCCTTCCATGGCTCATCTTCCAACTGCCACAGCGGCCCAACTAGGCGTACCTACGACCTGTGCGCACCTGTGGTTATGTGTTGAGATGTGTATTAACGAAATCCAAAGACTGGAGTGGATCCGACGACATCGAATTTTTCACCTAAAAAAATGTACAGTGTGTAGTAAGGATTTTGGAGCCTTCCATGGCTCATCTTCCAACTGCCACAGCGGCTCAACTAGGCATACCTACGACCTGTGCGCACCTGTGGTTATGTGTTGAGATGTGTATTAACGAAATCCAAAGACTGGAGTGGATCCGACGACATCGAATTTTTCACCTAAAAAAATGTACAGTGTATAGTAAGGATTTTGGAGCCTTCCATGGCTCATCCTCCAACTGCCACAGCGGCCCAACTAGGCGTACCTACGACCTGTGCGCACCTGTGGTTATGTGTTGAGATGTGTATTAACGAAATCCAAAGACTGGAGTGGATCCGACGACATCGAATTTTTCATTAAAAAAAATGTACAGTGTATTGTAAGGATTTTGGAGCCTTCTATGGCTCATCTTCCAACTGCCACAGCGGCCCAACTAGGCGTACCTACGACCTGTGCGCACCTGTGGTTATGTGTTGAGATGTGTATTAACGAAATCCAAAGACTGGAGTGGATCCGACGACATCGAATTTTTCACCTAAAAAAATGTACAGTGTATAGTAAGGATTTTGGAGCCTTCCATGGCTCATCTTCCAACTGCCACAACGGCCCAACTAGGCGTACCTACGACCTGTGCGCACCTGTGGTTATGTGTTGAGATGTGTATTAACGAAATCCAAAGACTGGAGTGGATCCGACGATATCGAATTTTTCACCTAAAAAAATGTACAGTGTATAGTAAGGATTTTGGAGCCTTCCATGGCTCATCTTCCAACTGCCACAGCGGCCCAACTAGGCGTACCTACGACCTGTGCGCACCTGTGGTTATGTGTTGAGATGTGTATTAACGAAATCCAAAGACTGGAGTGGATCCGACGACATCGAATTTTTCACCTAAAAAAATGTACAGTGTATAGTAAGGATTTTGGAGCCTTTCCATGGCTCATCTTTCAACTGCCACAGCGGCCCAACTAGGCGTACCTACGACCTGTGCGCACCTGTGGTTATGTGTTGAGATGTGTATTAACGAAATCCAAAGACTGGAGTGGATCCGACAACATCGAATTTTTCACCTAAAAAAATGTACAGTGTATAGTAAGGATTTTGGAGCCTTCCATGGCTCATCTTCCAACTGCCACAGCGGCCCAAGTAGGCGTACCTACGACCTGTGCGCACCTGTGGTTATGTGTTGAGATGTGTATTAACGAAATCCAAAGACTGGAGTGAATCCGACGACATCGAATTTTTCACCTAAAAAAATGTACAGTGTGTAGTAAGGATTTTGGAGCCTTCCATGGCTCATCTTCCAACTGCCACAGTGGCCCAACTAGGCGTACCTACGACCTGTGCGCACCTGTGGTTATGTGTTGAGATGTGTATTAACGAAATCCAAAGACTGGAGTGGATCCGACGACATCGAATTTTTCACCTAAAAAAATGTACAGTGTATAGTAAGGATTTTGGAGCCTTCCATGGCTCATCTTCCAACTGCCACAGCGGCCCAACTAGGCGTACCTACGACCTGTGCGCACCTGTGGTTATGTGTTGAGATGTGTATTAACGAAATCCAAAGACTGGAGTGGATCCGACGACATCGAATTTTTCACCTAAAAAAATGTACAGTGTATAGTAAGGATTTTGGAGCCTTCCATGGCTCATCTTCCAACTGCCACAGCGGCCCAACTAGGCGTACCTACGACCTGTGGGCCGCTGTGGTTATGTGTTGAGATGTGTATTAACGAAATCCAAAGACTGGAGTGGATCCGACGACATCGAATTTTTCACCTAAAAAAATGTACAGTGTATAGTAAGGATTTTGGAGCCTTCCATGGCTCATCTTCCAACTGCCACAGCGGCCCAACTAGGCGTACCTACGACCTGTGCGCACCTGTGGTTATGTGTTGAGATGTGTATTAACGAAATCCAAAGACTGGAGTGGATCCGACGACATCGAATTTTTCACCTAAAAAAATATACAGTGTATAGTAAGGATTTTGGAGCCTTCCATGGCTCATCTTCCAACTGCCACAGCGGCCCAACTAGGCGTACCTACGACCTGTGCGCACCTGTGGTTATGTGTTGAGATGTGTATTAACATTAACGAAATCCAAAGACTGGAGTGGATCCGACGACATCGAATTTTTCACCTAAAAAAATGTACAGTGTATAGTAAGGATTTTGGAGCCTTCCATGGCTCATCTTCCAACTGCCACAGCGGCCCAACTAGGCGTACCTACGACCTGTGCGCACCTGTGGTTATGTGTTGAGATGTGTATTAACGAAATCCAAAGACTGGAGTGGATCCGACGACATCGAATTTTTCACCTAAAAAAATGTACAGTGTATAGTAAGGATTTTGGAGCCTTCCATGGCTCATCTTCCAACTGCCACAGCGGCCCAACTAGGCGTACCTACGACCTGTGCGCACCTGTGGTTATGTGTTGAGATGTGTTTTAACGAAATCCAAAGACTGGAGTGGATCCGACGACATCGAATTTTTCCCCTAAAAAAATGTACAGTGTATAGTAAGGATTTTGGAGCCTTCCATGGCTCATCTTCCAACTGCCGCAGCGGCCCAACTAGGCGTACCTACGACCTGTGCGCACCTGTGGTTATGTGTTGAGATTTGTATTAACGAAATCCAAAGACTGGAGTGGATCCGACGACATCGAATTTTTCACCTAAAAAAATGTACAGTGTATAGTAAGGATTTTGGAGCCTTCCATGGCTCATCTTCCAACTGCCACAGCGGCCCAACTAGGCGTACCTACGACCTGTGCGCACCTGTGGTTATGTGTTGAGATGTGTATTAACGAAATCCAAAGACTGGAGTGGATCCGACGACATCGAATTTTTCACCTAAAAAAATGTACAGTGTATAGTAAGGATTTTGGAGCCTTTCCATGGCTCATCTTCCAACTGCCACAGCGGCCCAACTAGGCGTACCTACGACCTGTGCGCACCTGTGGTTATGTGTTGAGATGTGTATTAACGAAATCCAAAGACTGGAGTGGATCCGACAACATCGAATTTTTCACCTAAAAAAATGTACAGTGTATAGTAAGGATTTTGGAGCCTTGCATGGCTCATCTTCCAACTGCCACAGCGGCCCAACTAGGCGTACCTACGACCTGTGCGCACCTGTGGTTATGTGTTGAGATGTGTATTAACGAAATCCAAAGACTGGAGTGGACCCGACGACATCGAATTTTTCACCTAAAAAAAAGTACAGTGTATAGTAAGGATTTTGGAGCCTTCCATGGCTCATTTTCCAACTGCCACAGCGGCCCAGCTAGGCGTACCTACGACCTGTGCGCACCTGTGGTTATGTGTTGAGATGTGTATTAACGAAATCCAAAGACTGGAGTGGATCCGACGACATCGAATTTTTCACCTAAAAAAATGTACAGTGTATAGTAAGGATTTTGGAGCCTTCCATGGCTCATCTTCCAACTGCCACAGCGGCCCAACTAGGCGTACCTACGACCTGTGCGCACCTGTGGTTATGTGTTGAGATATGTATTAACGAAATCCAAAGACTGGAGTAGATCCGACGACATCGAATTTTTCACCTAAAAAAATGTACAGTGTATAGTAAGGATTTTGGAGCCTTTCCATGGCTCATCTTCCAACTGCCACAGCGGCCCAACTAGGCGTACCTACGACCTGTGCGCACCTGTGGTTATGTGTTGAGATGTGTTTTAACGAAATCCAAAGACTGGAGTGGATCCGACGACATCGAATTTTTCCCCTAAAAAAATGTACAGTGTATAGTAAGGATTTTGGAGCCTTCCATGGCTCATCTTCCAACTGCCACAGCGGCCCAACTAAGCGTACCTGCGACCTGTGCGCACCTATGGTTATGTGTTGAGATGTGTATTAACGAAATCCAAAGACTGGAGTGGATCCGACGACATCGAATTTTTCACCTAAAAAAATGTACAGTGTATAGTAAGGATTTTGGAGCCTTCCATGGCTCATCTTCCAACTGCCACAGCGGCCCAACTAGGCGTACCTACGACCTGTGCGCACCTGTGGTTATGTGTTGAGATGTGTATTAACGAAATCCAAAGACTGGAGTGGATCCGACGACATCGAATTTTTCACCTAAAAAAATGTACAGTGTATAGTAAGGATTTTGGAGCCTTCCATGGCTCATCTTCCAACTGCCACAGCGGCTCAACTAGGCATACCTACGACCTGTGCGCACCTGTGGTTATGTGTTGAGATGTGTATTAACGAAATCCAAAGACTGGAGTGGATCCGACGACATCGAATTTTTCACCTAAAAAAATGTACAGTGTATAGTAAGGATTTTGGAGCCTTCCATGGCTCATCCTCCAACTGCCACAGCGGCCCAACTAGGCGTACCTACGACCTGTGCGCACCTGTGGTTATGTGTTGAGATGTGTATTAACGAAATCCAAAGACTGGAGTGGATCCGACGACATCGAATTTTTCATTAAAAAAAATGTACAGTGTATTGTAAGGATTTTGGAGCCTTCTATGGCTCATCTTCCAACTGCCACAGCGGCCCAACTAGGCGTACCTACGACCTGTGCGCACCTGTGGTTATGTGTTGAGATGTGTATTAACGAAATCCAAAGACTGGAGTGGATCCGACGACATCGAATTTTTCACCTAAAAAAATGTACAGTGTATAGTAAGGATTTTGGAGCCTTCCATGGCTCATCTTCCAACTGCCACAACGGCCCAACTAGGCGTACCTACGACCTGTGCGCACCTGTGGTTATGTGTTGAGATGTGTATTAACGAAATCCAAAGACTGGAGTGGATCCGACGACATCGAATTTTTCACCTAAAAAAATGTACAGTGTATAGTAAGGATTTTGGAGCCTTCCATGGCTCATCTTCCAACTGCCACAGCGGCCCAACTAGGCGTACCTACGACCTGTGCGCACCTGTGGTTATGTGTTGAGATGTGTATTAACGAAATCCAAAGACTGGAGTGGATCCGACGACATCGAATTTTTCACCTAAAAAAATGTACAGTGTATAGTAAGGATTTTGGAGCCTTTCCATGGCTCATCTTTCAACTGCCACAGCGGCCCAACTAGGCGTACCTACGACCTGTGCGCACCTGTGGTTATGTGTTGAGATGTGTATTAACGAAATCCAAAGACTGGAGTGGATCCGACAACATCGAATTTTTCACCTAAAAAAATGTACAGTGTATAGTAAGGATTTTGGAGCCTTCCATGGCTCATCTTCCAACTGCCACAGCGGCCCAAGTAGGCGTACCTACGACCTGTGCGCACCTGTGGTTATGTGTTGAGATGTGTATTAACGAAATCCAAAGACTGGAGTGAATCCGACGACATCGAATTTTTCACCTAAAAAAATGTACAGTGTGTAGTAAGGATTTTGGAGCCTTCCATGGCTCATCTTCCAACTGCCACAGTGGCCCAACTAGGCGTACCTACGACCTGTGCGCACCTGTGGTTATGTGTTGAGATGTGTATTAACGAAATCCAAAGACTGGAGTGGATCCGACGACATCGAATTTTTCACCTAAAAAAATGTACAGTGTATAGTAAGGATTTTGGAGCCTTCCATGGCTCATCTTCCAACTGCCACAGCGGCCCAACTAGGCGTACCTACGACCTGTGCGCACCTGTGGTTATGTGTTGAGATGTGTATTAACGAAATCCAAAGACTGGAGTGGATCCGACGACATCGAATTTTTCACCTAAAAAAATGTACAGTGTATAGTAAGGATTTTGGAGCCTTCCATGGCTCATCTTCCAACTGCCACAGCGGCCCAACTAGGCGTACCTACGACCTGTGGGCCCCTGTGGTTATGTGTTGAGATGTGTATTAACGAAATCCAAAGACTGGAGTGGATCCGACGACATCGAATTTTTCACCTAAAAAAATGTACAGTGTATAGTAAGGATTTTGGAGCCTTCCATGGCTCATCTTCCAACTGCCACAGCGGCCCAACTAGGCGTACCTACGACCTGTGCGCACCTGTGGTTATGTGTTGAGATGTGTATTAACGAAATCCAAAGACTGGAGTGGATCCGACGACATCGAATTTTTCACCTAAAAAAATATACAGTGTATAGTAAGGATTTTGGAGCCTTCCATGGCTCATCTTCCAACTGCCACAGCGGCCCAACTAGGCGTACCTACGACCTGTGCGCACCTGTGGTTATGTGTTGAGATGTGTATTAACATTAACGAAATCCAAAGACTGGAGTGGATCCGACGACATCGAATTTTTCACCTAAAAAAATGTACAGTGTATAGTAAGGATTTTGGAGCCTTCCATGGCTCATCTTCCAACTGCCACAGCGGCCCAACTAGGCGTACCTACGACCTGTGCGCACCTGTGGTTATGTGTTGAGATGTGTATTAACGAAATCCAAAGACTGGAGTGGACCCGACGACATCGAATTTTTCACCTAAAAAAAAGTACAGTGTATAGTAAGGATTTTGGAGCCTTCCATGGCTCATTTTCCAACTGCCACAGCGGCCCAGCTAGGCGTACCTACGACCTGTGCGCACCTGTGGTTATGTGTTGAGATGTGTATTAACGAAATCCAAAGACTGGAGTGGATCCGACGACATCGAATTTTTCACCTAAAAAAATGTACAGTGTATAGTAAGGATTTTGGAGCCTTCCATGGCTCATCTTCCAACTGCCACAGCGGCCCAACTAGGCGTACCTACGACCTGTGCGCACCTGTGGTTATGTGTTGAGATATGTATTAACGAAATCCAAAGACTGGAGTAGATCCGACGACATCGAATTTTTCACCTAAAAAAATGTACAGTGTATAGTAAGGATTTTGGAGCCTTTCCATGGCTCATCTTCCAACTGCCACAGCGGCCCAACTAGGCGTACCTACGACCTGTGCGCACCTGTGGTTATGTGTTGAGATGTGTTTTAACGAAATCCAAAGACTGGAGTGGATCCGACGACATCGAATTTTTCCCCTAAAAAAATGTACAGTGTATAGTAAGGATTTTGGAGCCTTCCATGGCTCATCTTCCAACTGCCACAGCGGCCCAACTAAGCGTACCTGCGACCTGTGCGCACCTATGGTTATGTGTTGAGATGTGTATTAACGAAATCCAAAGACTGGAGTGGATCCGACGACATCGAATTTTTCACCTAAAAAAATGTACAGTGTATAGTAAGGATTTTGGAGCCTTCCATGGCTCATCTTCCAACTGCCACAGCGGCCCAACTAGGCGTACCTACGACCTGTGCGCACCTGTGGTTATGTGTTGAGATGTGTATTAACGAAATCCAAAGACTGGAGTGGATCCGACGACATCGAATTTTTCACCTAAAAAAATGTACAGTGTGTAGTAAGGATTTTGGAGCCTTCCATGGCTCATCTTCCAACTGCCACAGCGGCTCAACTAGGCATACCTACGACCTGTGCGCACCTGTGGTTATGTGTTGAGATGTGTATTAACGAAATCCAAAGACTGGAGTGGATCCGACGACATCGAATTTTTCACCTAAAAAAATGTACAGTGTATAGTAAGGATTTTGGAGCCTTCCATGGCTCATCCTCCAACTGCCACAGCGGCCCAACTAGGCGTACCTACGACCTGTGCGCACCTGTGGTTATGTGTTGAGATGTGTATTAACGAAATCCAAAGACTGGAGTGGATCCGACGACATCGAATTTTTCATTAAAAAAAATGTACAGTGTATTGTAAGGATTTTGGAGCCTTCTATGGCTCATCTTCCAACTGCCACAGCGGCCCAACTAGGCGTACCTACGACCTGTGCGCACCTGTGGTTATGTGTTGAGATGTGTATTAACGAAATCCAAAGACTGGAGTGGATCCGACGACATCGAATTTTTCACCTAAAAAAATGTACAGTGTATAGTAAGGATTTTGGAGCCTTCCATGGCTCATCTTCCAACTGCCACAACGGCCCAACTAGGCGTACCTACGACCTGTGCGCACCTGTGGTTATGTGTTGAGATGTGTATTAACGAAATCCAAAGACTGGAGTGGATCCGACGACATCGAATTTTTCACCTAAAAAAATGTACAGTGTATAGTAAGGATTTTGGAGCCTTCCATGGCTCATCTTCCAACTGCCACAGCGGCCCAACTAGGCGTACCTACGACCTGTGCGCACCTGTGGTTATGTGTTGAGATGTGTATTAACGAAATCCAAAGACTGGAGTGGATCCGACGACATCGAATTTTTCACCTAAAAAAATGTACAGTGTATAGTAAGGATTTTGGAGCCTTTCCATGGCTCATCTTTCAACTGCCACAGCGGCCCAACTAGGCGTACCTACGACCTGTGCGCACCTGTGGTTATGTGTTGAGATGTGTATTAACGAAATCCAAAGACTGGAGTGGATCCGACAACATCGAATTTTTCACCTAAAAAAATGTACAGTGTATAGTAAGGATTTTGGAGCCTTCCATGGCTCATCTTCCAACTGCCACAGCGGCCCAAGTAGGCGTACCTACGACCTGTGCGCACCTGTGGTTATGTGTTGAGATGTGTATTAACGAAATCCAAAGACTGGAGTGAATCCGACGACATCGAATTTTTCACCTAAAAAAATGTACAGTGTGTAGTAAGGATTTTGGAGCCTTCCATGGCTCATCTTCCAACTGCCACAGTGGCCCAACTAGGCGTACCTACGACCTGTGCGCACCTGTGGTTATGTGTTGAGATGTGTATTAACGAAATCCAAAGACTGGAGTGGATCCGACGACATCGAATTTTTCACCTAAAAAAATGTACAGTGTATAGTAAGGATTTTGGAGCCTTCCATGGCTCATCTTCCAACTGCCACAGCGGCCCAACTAGGCGTACCTACGACCTGTGCGCACCTGTGGTTATGTGTTGAGATGTGTATTAACGAAATCCAAAGACTGGAGTGGATCCGACGACATCGAATTTTTCACCTAAAAAAATGTACAGTGTATAGTAAGGATTTTGGAGCCTTCCATGGCTCATCTTCCAACTGCCACAGCGGCCCAACTAGGCGTACCTACGACCTGTGGGCCCCTGTGGTTATGTGTTGAGATGTGTATTAACGAAATCCAAAGACTGGAGTGGATCCGACGACATCGAATTTTTCACCTAAAAAAATGTACAGTGTATAGTAAGGATTTTGGAGCCTTCCATGGCTCATCTTCCAACTGCCACAGCGGCCCAACTAGGCGTACCTACGACCTGTGCGCACCTGTGGTTATGTGTTGAGATGTGTATTAACGAAATCCAAAGACTGGAGTGGATCCGACGACATCGAATTTTTCACCTAAAAAAATATACAGTGTATAGTAAGGATTTTGGAGCCTTCCATGGCTCATCTTCCAACTGCCACAGCGGCCCAACTAGGCGTACCTACGACCTGTGCGCACCTGTGGTTATGTGTTGAGATGTGTATTAACATTAACGAAATCCAAAGACTGGAGTGGATCCGACGACATCGAATTTTTCACCTAAAAAAATGTACAGTGTATAGTAAGGATTTTGGAGCCTTCCATGGCTCATCTTCCAACTGCCACAGCGGCCCAACTAGGCGTACCTACGACCTGTGCGCACCTGTGGTTATGTGTTGAGATGTGTATTAACGAAATCCAAAGACTGGAGTGGATCCGACGACATCGAATTTTTCACCTAAAAAAATGTACAGTGTATAGTAAGGATTTTGGAGCCTTCCATGGCTCATCTTCCAACTGCCACAGCGGCCCAACTAGGCGTACCTACGACCTGTGCGCACCTGTGGTTATGTGTTGAGATGTGTTTTAACGAAATCCAAAGACTGGAGTGGATCCGACGACATCGAATTTTTCCCCTAAAAAAATGTACAGTGTATAGTAAGGATTTTGGAGCCTTCCATGGCTCATCTTCCAACTGCCACAGCGGCCCAACTAGGCGTACCTACGACCTGTGCGCACCTGTGGTTATGTGTTGAGATTTGTATTAACGAAATCCAAAGACTGGAGTGGATCCGACGACATCGAATTTTTCACCTAAAAAAATGTACAGTGTATAGTAAGGATTTTGGAGCCTTCCATGGCTCATCTTCCAACTGCCACAGCGGCCCAACTAGGCGTACCTACGACCTGTGCGCACCTGTGGTTATGTGTTGAGATGTGTATTAACGAAATCCAAAGACTGGAGTGGATCCGACGACATCGAATTTTTCACCTAAAAAAATGTACAGTGTATAGTAAGGATTTTGGAGCCTTTCCATGGCTCATCTTCCAACTGCCACAGCGGCCCAACTAGGCGTACCTACGACCTGTGCGCACCTGTGGTTATGTGTTGAGATGTGTATTAACGAAATCCAAAGACTGGAGTGGATCCGACAACATCGAATTTTTCACCTAAAAAAATGTACAGTGTATAGTAAGGATTTTGGAGCCTTGCATGGCTCATCTTCCAACTGCCACAGCGGCCCAACTAGGCGTACCTACGACCTGTGCGCACCTGTGGTTATGTGTTGAGATGTGTATTAACGAAATCCAAAGACTGGAGTGGACCCGACGACATCGAATTTTTCACCTAAAAAAAAGTACAGTGTATAGTAAGGATTTTGGAGCCTTCCATGGCTCATCTTCCAACTGCCACAGCGGCCCAACTAGGCGTACCTACGACCTGTGCGCACCTGTGGTTATGTGTTGAGATGTGTATTAACGAAATCCAAAGACTGGAGCGGATCCGACGACATCGAATTTTTCACCTAAAAAAATGTACAGTGTATAGTAAGGATTTTGGAGCCTTTCCATGGCTCATCTTCCAACTGCCACAGCGGCCCAACTAGGCGTACCTACGACCTGTGCGCACCTGTGGTTATGTGTTGAGATGTGTATTAACGAAATCCAAAGACTGGAGTGGATCCGACGACATTGAATTTTTCCCCTAAAAAAATGTACAGTGTATAGTAAGGATTTTGGAGCCTTCCATGGCTCATTTTCCAACTGCCACAGCGGCCCAACTAGGCGTACCTACGACCTGTGCGCACCTGTGGTTATGTGTTGAGATGTGTATTAACGAAATCCAAAGACTGGAGTGGATCCGACGACATCGAATTTTTCACCTAAAAAAATGTACAGTGTATAGTAAGGATTTTGGAGCCTTCCATGGCTCATCTTCCAACTACCACAGCGGCCCAACTAGGCGTACCTACGACCTGTGCGCACCTGTGGTTATGTGTTGAGATGTGTATTAACGAAATCCAAAGACTGGAGTAGATCCGACGACATCGAATTTTTCACCTAAAAAAATGTACAGTGTATAGTAAGGATTTTGGAGCCTTTCCATGGCTCATCTTCCAAATGCCACAGCGGCCCAACTAGGCGTACCTACGACCTGTGCGCACCTGTGGTTATGTGTTGAGATGTGTTTTAACGAAATCCAAAGACTGGAGTGGATCCGACGACATCGAATTTTTCCCCTAAAAAAATGTACAGTGTATAGTAAGGATTTTGGAGCCTTCCATGGCTCATCTTCCAACTGCCACAGCGGCCCAACTAAGCGTACCTGCGACCTGTGCGCACCTATGGTTATGTGTTGAGATGTGTATTAACGAAATCCAAAGACTGGAGTGGATCCGACGACATCGAATTTTTCACCTAAAAAAATGTACAGTGTATAGTAAGGATTTTGGAGCCTTCCATGGCTCATCTTCCAACTGCCACAGCGGCCCAACTAGGCGTACCTACGACCTGTGCGCACCTGTGGTTATGTGTTGAGATGTGTATTAACGAAATCCAAAGACTGGAGTGGATCCGACGACATCGAATTTTTCACCTAAAAAAATGTACAGTGTATAGTAAGGATTTTGGAGCCTTTCCATGGCTCATCTTCCAACTGCCACAGCGGCCCAACTAGGCGTACCTACGACCTGTGCGCACCTGTGGTTATGTGTTGAGATGTGTATTAACGAAATCCAAAGACTGGAGTGGATCCGACAACATCGAATTTTTCACCTAAAAAAATGTACAGTGTATAGTAAGGATTTTGGAGCCTTCCATGGCTCATCTTCCAACTGCCACAGCGGCCCAACTAGGCGTACCTACGACCTGTGCGCACCTGTGGTTATGTGTTGAGATGTGTATTAACGAAATCCAAAGACTGGAGTGGATCCGACGACATCGAATTTTTCACCTAAAAAAATGTACAGTGTATAGTAAGGATTTTGGAGCCTTCCATGGCTCATCTTCCAACTGCCACAGCGGCCCAACTAGGCGTACCTTCGACCTGTGCGCACCTGTGGTTATGTGTTGAGATGTGTATTAACGAAATCCAAAGACTGGAGTGGATCCGACGACATCGAATTTTTCACCTAAAAAAATGTACAGTGTATAGTAAGGATTTTGGAGCCTTCCATGGCTCATCTTCCAACTGCCACAGCGGCCCAACTAGGCGTACCTTCGACCTGTGCGCACCTGTGGTTATGTGTTGAGATGTGTATTAACGAAATCCAAAGACTGGAGTGGATCCGACGACATCGAATTTTTCACCTAAAAAAATGTACAGTGTATAGTAAGGATTTTGGAGCCTTTCCATGGCTCATCTTTCAACTGCCACAGCGGCCCAACTAGGCGTACCTACGACCTGTGCGCACCTGTGGTTATGTGTTGAGATGTGTATTAACGAAATCCAAAGACTGGAGTGGATCCGACGACATCGAATTTTTCACCTAAAAAAATGTACAGTGTATAGTAAGGATTTTGGAGCCTTCCATGGCTCATCTTCCAACTGCCACAGCGGCCCAACTAATCGTACCTACGAAATGTGCGCACCTGTGGTTATGTGTTGAGATGTGCATTAACGCAATCCAAAGACTGGAGTGGACCCGACGACATCGAATTTTTCAACTAAAAAAATGTACAGTGTATAGTAAGGATTTTGGAGCCTTCCATGGCTCATCTTCCAACTGCCACAGCGGCCCAACTAGGCGTACCTACGACCTGTGCGCACCTGTGGTTATGTGTTGAGATGTGTATTAACGAAATCCAAAGACTGGAGTTGATCGGACCACATCAAATTTTTCACCTAAAAAAATGTACAGTGTATAGTAAGGATTTTGGAGCCTTCCATGGCTCATTTTCCAACTGCCACAGCGGCCCAACTAGGCGTACCTACGACCTGTGCGCACCTGTGGTTATGTGTTGAGATGTGTATTAACGAAATCCAAAGACTGGAGTGGACCCGACGACATCGAATTTTTCACCTAAAAAAAAGTACAGTGTATAGTAAGGATTTTGGAGCCTTCCATGGCTCATCTTCCAACTGCCACAGCGGCCCAACTAGGCGTACCTACGACCTGTGTGCACCTGTGGTTATGTGTTGAGATGTGTATTAACGAAATCCAAAGACTGGAGCGGATCCGACGACATCGAATTTTTCACCTAAAAAAATGTACAGTGTATAGTAAGGATTTTGGAGCCTTTCCATGGCTCATCTTCCAACTGCCACAGCGGCCCAACTAGGCGTACCTACGACCTGTGCGCACCTGTGGTTATGTGTTGAGATGTGTATTAACGAAATCCAAAGACTGGAGTGGATCCGACGACATTGAATTTTTCCCCTAAAAAAATGTACAGTGTATAGTAAGGATTTTGGAGCCTTCCATGGCTCATTTTCCAACTGCCACAGCGGCCCAGCTAGGCGTACCTACGACCTGTGCGCACCTGTGGTTATGTGTTGAGATGTGTATTAACGAAATCCAAAGACTGGAGTGGATCCGACGACATCGAATTTTTCACCTAAAAAAATGTACAGTGTATAGTAAGGATTTTGGAGCCTTCCATGGCTCATCTTCCAACTGCCACAGCGGCCCAACTAGGCGTACCTACGACCTGTGCGCACCTGTGGTTATGTGTTGAGATGTGTATTAACGAAATCCAAAGACTGGAGTAGATCCGACGACATCGAATTTTTCACCTAAAAAAATGTACAGTGTATAGTAAGGATTTTGGAGCCTTTCCATGGCTCATCTTCCAACTGCCACAGCGGCCCAACTAGGCGTACCTACGACCTGTGCGCACCTGTGGTTATGTGTTGAGATGTGTTTTAACGAAATCCAAAGACTGGAGTGGATCCGACGACATCGAATTTTTCCCCTAAAAAAATGTACAGTGTATAGTAAGGATTTTGGAGCCTTCCATGGCTCATCTTCCAACTGCCACAGCGGCCCAACTAAGCGTACCTGCGACCTGTGCGCACCTATGGTTATGTGTTGAGATGTGTATTAACGAAATCCAAAGACTGGAGTGGATCCGACGACATCGAATTTTTCACCTAAAAAAATGTACAGTGTATAGTAAGGATCTTGGAGCCTTCCATGGCTCATCTTCCAACTGCCACAGCGGCCCAACTAGGCGTACCTACGACCTGTGCGCACCTGTGGTTATGTGTTGAGATGTGTATTAACGAAATCCAAAGACTGGAGTGGATCCGACGACATCGAATTTTTCACCTAAAAAAATGTACAGTGTATAGTAAGGATTTTGGAGCCTTCCATGGCTCATTTTCCAACTGCCACAGCGGCCCAACTAGGCGTACCTACGACCTGTGCGCACCTGTGGTTATGTGTTGAGATGTGTATTAACGAAATCCAAAGACTGGAGTGGACCCGACGACATCGAATTTTTCACCTAAAAAAATGTACAGTGTATAGTAAGGATTTTGGAGCCTTCCATGGCTCATCTTCCAACTGCCACAGCGGCCCAACTAGGCGTACCTACGACCTGTGCGCACCTGTGGTTATGTGTTGAGATGTGTATTAACGAAATCCAAAGACTGGAGTGGATCCGACGACATCGAATTTTTCACCTAAAAAAATGTACAGTGTATAGTAAGGATTTTGGAGCCTTTCCATGGCTTATCGTCCAACTACCACAGCGGCCCAACTAGGTGTACCTACGACCTGTGCGCACCTGTGGTTATGTGTTGAGATGTGTATTAACGAAATCCAAAGACTGGAGTGGATCCGACGACATCGAATTTTTCACCTAAAAAAATGTACAGTGTATAGTAAGGCGTACCTACGACCTGTGCGCACCTGTGGTTATGTGTTGAGATGTGTATTAACGAAATCCAAAGACTGGAGTGGATCCGACGACATCGAATTTTTCACCTAAAAAAATGTACAGTGTATAGTAAGGATTTTTAGAGCCTTTCCATGGCTCTTCTTCCAACTGCCACAGCGGCCCAAATAGGCGTACCTACGACCTGTGCGCACCTGTGGTTATGTGTTGAGATGTCTATTAACGAAATCCAAAGACTGGAGTGGATCCGACGACATCGAATTTTTCACCTAAAAAAATGTACAGTGTATAGTAAGGATTATGGAGTTTGCCATGGCTCATCTTCCAACTGCCACAGCGGCCCAACTAGGCGTACCTACGACCTGTGCGCACCTGTGGTTATGTGTTGAGATGTGTATTAACGAAATCCAAAGACTGGAGTGGATCCAACGACATCGAATTTTTCACCTAAAAAAATGTACAGTGTATAGTAAGGATTTTGGAGCCTTCCATGGCTCATCTTCCAACTGCCACAGCGGCCCAACTAGGCGTACCTACGACCTGTGCGCACCTGTGGTTATGTGTTGAGATGTCTATTAACGAAATCCAAAGACTGGAGTGGATCCGACGACATCGAATTTTTCACCTAAAAAAATGTACAGTATATAGTAAACATATTGGAGCCTTCCATGGCTCATCTTCCAACTGCCACAGCGGCCCAACTAGGCGTACCTACGACCTGTGCGCACCTGTGGTTATGTGTTTAGATGTGTATTAACGAAATCCTAAGACTGGAGTGGATCCGACGACATCGAATTTTTCACCGAAAAAAATGTACAGTGTATAGTAAGGATTTTGGAGCCTTCCATGGCTTATCTTCCAACTGCCACAGCGGCCCAACTAGGCGTACCAACGACCTGTGCGCACCTGTGGTTATGTGTTTAGATGTGTATTAACGAAATCCAAAGACTGGAGTGGATCCGACGACATCGAATTTTTCACCTAAAAAAATGTACAGTGTATAGTAAGGATTTCGGAGCCTTTCCATGGCTCATCCTACCTACGACCTGTGCGCACCTGTGGTTATGTGTTGAGATGTGTATTAACGAAATCCAAAGACTGGAGTGGATCCGACGACATCGAATTTTTCACCTAAAAAAATGTACAGTGTATAGTAAGGATTTTGGAGCCTTCCATGGCTCATCTTCCAACTGCCACAGCGGCCCAACTAGGCGTACCTACGACCTGTGCGCACCTGTGGTTATGTGTTGAGATGTCTATTAACGAAATCCAAAGACTGGAGTGGATCCGACGACATCGAATTTTTCACCTAAAAAAATGTACAGTGTATAGTAAGGATTTTGGAGCCTTCCATGGCTCATCTTCCAACTGCCACAGCGTCCCAACTAGGCGTACCTACGACCTGTGCGCACCTGTGGTTATGTGTTGAGATGTGTATTAACGAAATCCAAAGACTGGAGTGGATCCGACGACATCGAATTTTTCACCTAAAAAAATGTACAGTGTATAGTAATGATTTTGCACCCTTTCCATGGCTCTTCTTGCAACTGCCACAGCGGCCCAACTAGGCGTACCTACGACCTGTGCGCACCTGTGGTTATGTGTTGAGATGTGTATTAACGAAATCCAAAGACTGGAGTGGATCCGACGACATCGAATTTTTCACCTAAAAAAATGTACAGTGTATAGTAAGGATTTTGGAGCCTTTCCATGGCTCTTCTTCCAACTGCCACAGCGGCCCAACTAGGCGTACCTACGACCTGTGCGCACCTGTGGTTATGTGTTGAGATGTGTATTAACGAAATCCAAAGACTGGAGTGGATCCGACGACATCGAATTTTTCACCTAAAAAAATGTACAGTGTATAGTAAGGATTTTGGAGCCTTCCATGGCTCATCTTCCAACTGCCACAGCGTCCCAACTAGGCGTACCTACGACCTGTGCGCACCTGTGGTTATGTGTTGAGATGTGTATTAACGAAATCCAAAGACTGGAGTGGATCCGACGACATCGAATTTTTCACCTAAAAAAATGTACAGTGTATAGTAATGATTTTGCACCCTTTCCATGGCTCTTCTTGCAACTGCCACAGCGGCCCAACTAGGCGTACCTACGACCTGTGCGCACCTGTGGTTATGTGTTGAGATGTGTATTAACGAAATCCAAAGACTGGAGTGGATCCGACGACATCGAATTTTTCACCTAAAAAAATGTACAGTGTATAGTAAGGATTTTGGAGCCTTTCCATGGCTCTTCTTCCAACTGCCACAGCGGCCCAACTAGGCGTACCTACGACCTGTGCGCACCTGTGGTTATGTGTTGAGATGTGTATTAACGAAATCCAAAGACTGGAGTGGATCCGACGACATCGAATTTTTCACCTAAAAAAATGTACAAGGATTTCGGAGCCTTTCCATGGCTCTTCTTCCAACTGCCACAGCGGCCCAACTAAGCGTACCTACGACCTGTGCGCACCTGTGGTTATGTGTTGAGATGTGTATTAACGAAATCCAAAGACTGGAGTGGATCCGATGACATCGAATTTTTCACCTAAAAAAATGTAGTGTATAGTAGGGATTTTGGAGCCTTTCCATGGCTCATCTTCCAACTGCCACAGCGGCCCAACTAGGCGTACCTACGACCTGTGCGCACCTGTGGTTATGTGTTGAGATGTGTATTAACGAAATCCAAAGACTGGAGTGGATCCGACGACATCGAATTTTTCACCTAAAAAAATGTACAGTGTATAGTAAGGATTTCGGAGCCTTCCATGGCTCATCTTCCAACAGCCACAGCGGCCGAACTAGGCTTACCTACGACCTGTGCGCACCTGTGGTTATGTGTTGAGATGTCTATTAACGAAATCCAAAGACTGGAGTGGATCCGACGACATCGATTTTTTCACCTAAAAAAATGTACAGTGTATAGTAAGGATTTTGGAGCCTTCCATGGCTCATCTTCCAACTGCCACAGCGGCCCAGCTAGGCGTACCTACGACCTGTGCGCACCTGTGGTTATGTGTTGAGATGTGTATTAACGAAATCCAAAGGCTGGAGTGGATCCGACGACATCGAATTTTTCACCTAAAAAAATGTACAGTGTATAGTAAGGATTTTAGAGCCTTTCCATGGCTCTGTGGAGATGTGTATTAACGAAATCCAAAGACTGGAGTGGATCCGACGACATCGAATTTTTCACCTAAAAAAATGTACAGTGTATAGTAAGGATTTTGGAGCCTTCCATGGCTCATCTTCCAACTGCCACAGCGTCCCAACTAGGCGTACCTACGACCTGTGCGCACCTGTGGTTATGTGTTGAGATGTGTATTAACGAAATCCAAAGACTGGAGTGGATCCCACGACATCGAATTTTTCACCTAAAAAAATGTACAGTGTATAGTAATGATTTTGCACCCTTTCCATGGCTCTTCTTGCAACTGCCACAGCGGCCCAACTAGGCGTACCTACGACCTGTGCGCACCTGTGGTTATGTGTTGAGATGTGTATTAACGAAATCCAAAGACTGGAGTGGATCCGACGACATCGAATTTTTCACCTAAAAAAATGTACAGTGTATAGTAAGGATTTTGGAGCCTTTCCATGGCTCTTCTTCCAACTGCCACAGCGGCCCAACTAGGCGTACCTACGACCTGTGCGCACCTGTGGTTATGTGTTGAGATGTGTATTAACGAAATCCAAAGACTGGAGTGGATCCGACGACATCGAATTTTTCACCTAAAAAAATGTACAAGGATTTCGGAGCCTTTCCATGGCTCTTCTTCCAACTGCCACAGCGGCCCAGCTAGGCGTACCTACGACCTGTGCGCACCTGTGGTTATGTGTTGAGATGTGTATTAACGAAATCCAAAGGCTGGAGTGGATCCGATGACATCGAATTTTTCACCTAAAAAAATGTAGTGTATAGTAGGGATTTTGGAGCCTTTCCATGGCTCATCTTCCAACTGCCACAGCGGCCCAACTAGGCGTACCTACGACCTGTGCGCACCTGTGGTTATGTGTTGAGATGTGTATTAACGAAATCCAAAGACTGGAGTGGATCCGACGACATCGAATTTTTCACCTAAAAAAATGTACAGTGTATAGTAAGGATTTCGGAGCCTTCCATGGCTCATCTTCCAACTGCCACAGCGGCCGAACTAGGCTTACCTACGACCTGTGCGCACCTGTGGTTATGTGTTGAGACGTGTATTAACGAAATCCAAAGACTGGAGCGGATCCGACGACATCGAATTTTTCACCTAAAAAAATGTACAGTGTATAGTAAGGATTTTGGAGCCTTCCATGGCTCATCTTCCAACTGCCACAGCGGCCCAACTAGGCGTACCTACGACCTGTGCGCACCTGTGGTTATGTGTTGAGATGTGTATTAACGAAATCCAAAGACTGGAGTGGATCCGACGACATCGAATTTTTCACCTAAAAAAATGTACAGTGTATAGTAAGGATTTTAGAGCCTTTCCATGGCTCTTCTTCCAACTGCCACAGCGGCCCAAATAGGCGTACCTACGACCTGTGCGCACCTGTGGTTATGTGTTGAGATGTGTATTAACGAAATCCAAAGACTGGAGTGGATCCGACGACATCGAATTTTTCACCTAAAAAAATGTACAGTGTATAGTAAGGATTTTGGAGCCTTCCATGGCTCATCTTCCAACTGCCACAGCGGCCCAACTAGGCGTACCTACGAATTGTTCGCACCTGTGGTTATGTGTTGAGATGTGTATTAACGAAATCCAAAGACTGGAGTGGATCCGACGACATCGAATTTTTCACCTAAAAAAATGTACAGTGTATAGTAGGGATTTTGGAGCCTTCCATGGCTCATCTTCCAACTGCCACAGCGGCCCAACTAGGAGTACCTACGACCTGTGCGCACCTGTGGTTATGTGTTGAGATGTCTATTAACGAAATCCAAAGACTGGAGTGGATCCGACGATATCGAATTTTTCACCTAAAAAAATGTACAGTGTATAGTAATGATTTTGGAGCCTTTCCATGGCTCTTCTTCCAACTGCCACAGCGGCCCAACTAGGCGTACCTACGACCTGTGCGCACCTGTGGTTATGTGTTGAGATGTGTATTAACGATATCCAAAGACTGGAGTGGATCCGACGACATCGAATTGTTCACCTAAAAAAATGTACAGTGTATAGTAAGGATTTTGGAGCCTTCCATGGCTCATCTTCCAACTGCGATAGCGGCCCAACTAGGCGTACCTACGACCTGTGCGCACCTGTGGTTATGTGTTGAGATGTCTATTAACGAAATCCAAAGACTGGAGTGGATCCGACGACATCGAATTTTTCACCTAAAAAAATGTACAGTGTATAGTAATGATTTTGGAGCCTTTCCATGGCTCTTCTTCCAACTGCCACAGCGGCCCAACTAGGCGTACCTACGACCTGTGCGCACCTGTGGTTATGTGTTGAGATGTGTATTAACGAAATCCAAAGACTGGGGTGGATCCGACGACATCGAATTTTTCACCTAAAAAAATGTACAGTGTATAGTAAGGATTTTGGAGCCTTTCCATGGCTCTTCTTCCAACTGCCACAGCGGCCCAACTGGGCGTACCTACGACCTGTGCGCACCTGTGGTTATGTGTTGAGATGTGTATTAACGAAATCCAAAGACTGGAGTGGATCCGACGACATCGAATTTTTCACCTAAAAAAATGTACAGTGTATAGTAAGGATTTCGGAGCCTTCCATGGCTCATCTTCCAACTGCCATAGCGGCCCAACTAGGCGTACCTACGACCTGTGCGCACCTGTGGTTATGTGTTGAGATGTGTATTAACGAAATCCAAAGACTGGAGTGGATCCGACGACATCGAATTTTTCACCTAAAAAAATGTACAGTGTATAGTAATGATTTTGGAGCCTTTCCATGGCTCTTCTTCCAACTGCCACAACGGCCCAACTAGGCGTACCTACGACCTGTGCGCACCTGTGGTTATGTGTTGAGATGTGTATTAACGAAATCCAAAGACTGGAGTGGATCCGACGACATCGAATTTTTCACCTAAAAAAATGTACAGTGTATAGTAAGGATTTTGGAGCCTTCCATGGCTCATCTTCCAACTGCCACAGCGGCCCAACCAGGCGTACCTACGACCTGTGCGCACCTGTGGTTATGTGTTGAGATGTGTATTAACGAAATCCAAATCCTGGAGTGGATCCGACGACATCGAATTTTCACCTAAAAAAATGTACAGCCTTTCCATGGCTCTTCTTCCAACTGCCACAGCGGCCCAACTAGGCTTACCTACGACCTGTGCGCACCTGTGGTTATGTGTTGAGATGTGTATTAACGAAATCCAAAGACTGGAGTGGATCCGACGACATCGAATTTTTCACCTAAAAAAATGTACAGTGTATAGTAAGGATTTCGGAGCCTTTCCATGGCTCATCCTACCTACGACCTGTGCGCACCTGTGGTTATGTGTTGAGATGTGTATTAACGAAATCCAAAGACTGGAGTGGATCCGACGACATTGAATTTTCCACCTAAAAAAATGTACAGTGTATAGTAAGGATTTTGGAGCCTTCCATGGCTCATCTTCCAACTGCCATAGCGGCCCAACTAGGCGTACGTACGACCTGTGCGCACCTGTGGTTATGTGTTGAGATGTCTATTAACGAAATCCAAAGACTGGAGTGGATCCGACGACATCGAATTTTTCACCTAAAAAAATGTACAATGTATAGTAAGGATTTTGGAGCCTTCCATGGCTCATCTTCCAACTGCCACAGCGGCCCAACTAGGCGTACCTACGACCTGTGCGCACCTGTGGTTATGTGTTGAGATGTGTATTAACGAAATCCGAAGACTGGAGTGGATCCGACGACATCGAATTTTTCACCTAAAAAAATGTACAGTGTATAGTAATGATTTTGGACCCTTTCCATGGCTCTTCTTCCAACTGCCACAGCGGCCCAACTAGGCGTACCTACGACCTGTGCGCACCTGTGGTTATGTGTTGAGATGTGTATTAACGAAATCCGAAGACTGGAGTGGATCCGACGACATCGAATTTTTCACCTAAAAAAATGTACAGTAAGGATTTTAGAGCCTTTCCATGGCTCTTCTTCCAACTGCCACAGCGGCCCAACTAGGCGTACCTACGACCTGTGCGCACCTGTGGTTATGTGTTGACATGTCTATTAACGAAATCCAAAGACTGGGGTGGATCCGACGACATCGAATTTTTCACCTAAAAAAATGTACAGTGTATAGTAAGGATTTTGGAGCCTTTCCATGGCTCTTCTTCCAACTGCCACAGCGGCCCAACTGGGCGTACCTACGACCTGTGCGCACCTGTGGTTATGTGTTGAGATGTGTATTAACGAAATCCAAAGACTGGAGTGGATCCGACGACATCGAATTTTTCACCTAAAAAAATGTACAGTGTATAGTAAGGATTTCGGAGCCTTCCATGGCTCATCTTCCAACTGCCATAGCGGCCCAACTAGGCGTACCTACGACCTGTGCGCACCTGTGGTTATGTGTTGAGATGTATATTAACGAAATCCAAAGACTGGAGTGGATCCGACGACATCGAATTTTCACCTAAAAAAATGTACAGTGTATAGTAAGGATTTTGGAGCCTTTCCATGGCTCTTCTTCCAACTGCCACAGCGGCCCAACTAGGCTTACCTACGACCTGTGCGCACCTGTGGTTATGTGTTGAGATGTGTATTAACGAAATCCAAAGACTGGAGTGGATCCGACGACATCGAATTTTTCACCTAAAAAAATGTACAGTGTATAGTAAGGATTTCGGAGCCTTTCCATGGCTCATCCTACCTACGACCTGTGCGCACCTGTGGTTATGTGTTGAGATGTGTATTAACGAAATCCAAAGACTGGAGTGGATCCGACGACATCGAATTTTCCACCTAAAAAAATGTTCAGTGTATAGTAAGGATTTTGGAGCCTTCCATGGCTCATCTTCCAACTGCCACAGCGGCCCAACTAGGCGTACCTACGACCTGTGCGCACCTGTGGTTATGTGTTGAGATGTCTATTAACGAAATCCAAAGACTTGAGTGGATCCGACGACATCGAATTTTTCACCTAAAAAAATGTACAATGTATAGTAAGGATTTTGGAGCCTTCCATGGCTCATCTTCCAACTGCCACAGCGGCCCAACTAGGCGTACCTACGACCTGTGCGCACCTGTGGTTATGTGTTGAGATGTGTATTAACGAAATCCGAAGACTGGAGTGGATCCGACGACATCGAATTTTTCACCTAAGAAAATGTACAGTGTATAGTAATGATTTTGGACCCTTTCCATGGCTCTTCTTCCAACTGCCACAGCGGCCCAACTAGGCGTACCTACGACCTGTGCGCACCTGTGGTTATGTGTTGAGATGTGTATTAACGAAATCCAAAGACTGGAGTGGATCCGACGACATCGAATTTTTCACCTAAAAAAATGTACAGTGTATAGTAAGGATTTTGGAGCCTTTCCATGACTCTTCTTCCAACTGCCACAGCGGCCCAACTAGGCGTACCTACGACCTGTGCGCACCTGTGGTTATGTGTTGAGATGTGTATTAACGAAATCCAAAGACTGGAGTGGATCCGACGACATCGAATTTTTCACCTAAAAAAATGTACAGTGTATAGTAAGGATTTTGGAGCCTTTCCATGGCTCATCTTCCAACTGCCACAGCGGCCCAACTAGGCGTTCCTACGACCTGTGCGCACCTGTGGTTATGTGTTGAGATGTGTATTAACGAAATCCAAAGACTGGAGTGGATCCGACGACATCGAATTTTTCACCTAAAAAAATGTACAGTGTATAGTAAGGATTTTGGAGCCTTCCATGGCTCATCTTCCAACTGCCACAGCGGCCCAACTAGGCGTACCTACGACCTGTGCGCACCTGTGGTTATGTGTTGAGATGTGTATTAACGAAATCCAAAGACTGGAGTGGATCCGACGACATCGAATTTTTCACCTAAAAAAATGTACAGTAAGGATTTTAGAGCCTTTCCATGGCTCTTCTTCCAACTGCCACAGCGGCCCAACTAGGTGTACCTACGACCTGTGCGCACCTGTGGTTATGTGTTGAGATGTGTATTAACGAAATCCAAAGACTGGAGTGGATCCGACGACATCGAATTTTTAAACTAAAAAAATGTACAGTGTATAGTAAGGATTTTGGAGCCTTCCATGGCTCATCTTCCAACTGCCACAGCGGCCCAACTAGGCGTACCTACGACCTGTTCGCACCTGTGGTTATGTGTTGAGATGTGTATTAACGAAATCCAAAGACTGGAGTGGATCCGACGACATCGAATTTTTCACCTAAAAAAATGTACAGTGTATAGTAAGGATTTTGGAGCCTTCCATGGCTCATCTTCCAACTGCCACAGCGGCCCAACTAGGCGTACCTACGACCTGTGCGCACCTGTAGTTATGTGTTGAGATGTGTATTAACTAAATCCAAAGACTGGAGTGGATCCGACGACATCGAATTTTTCACCTCAAAAAATGTACAGTGTATAGTAAGGATTTCAGAGCCTTTCCATGGCTCTTCTTCCAACTGCCACAGCGGCCCAAATAGGCGTACCTACGACCTGTGCGCACCTGTGGTTATGTGTTGAGATGTGTATTAACGAAATCCAAAGACTGGAGTGGATCCGACGACATCGAATTTTTCACCTAAAAAAATGTACAGTGTATAGTAAGGATTTTGGAGCCTTTCCATGACTCTTCTTCCAACTGCCACAGCGGCCCAACTAGGCGTACCTACGACCTGTGCGCACCTGTGGTTATGTGTTGAGATGTGTATTAACGAAATCCAAAGACTGGAGTGGATCCGACGACATCGAATTTTTCACCTAAAAAAATGTACAGTGTATAGTAAGGATTTTGGAGCCTTTCCATGGCTCATCTTCCAACTGCCACAGCGGCCCAACTAGGCGTACCTACGACCTGTGCGCACCTGTGGTTATGTGTTGAGGTGTGTATTAACGAAACCCAAAGACTGGAGTGGATCCGACGACATCGAATTTTTCACCTAAAAAAATGTACAGTGTATAGTAAGGATTTTGGAGCCTTCCATGGCTCATCTTCCAACTGCCACAGCGGCCCAACTAGGCGTACCTACGACCTGTGCGCACCTGTGGTTATGTGTTGAGATGTGTATTAACGAAATCCAAAGACTGGAGTGGATCCGACGACATCGAATTTTTCACCTAAAAAAATGTACAGTAAGGATTTTAGATCCTTTCCATGGCTCTTCTTCCAACTGCCACAGCGGCCCAACTAGGTACCTACTACCTGTGCGCACCTGTGGTTATGTGTTGAGATGTGTATTAACGAAATCCAAAGACTGGAGTGGATCCGACGACATCGAATTTTTCAACTAAAAAAATGTACAGTGTATAGTAAGGATTTTGGAGCCTTCCATGGCTCATCTTCCAACTGCCACAGCGGCCCAACTAGGCGTACCTACGACCTGTTCGCACCTGTGGTTATGTGTTGAGATGTGTATTAACGAAATCCAAAGACTGGAGTGGATCCGACGACATCGAATTTTTCACGTAAAAAAATGTACAGTGTATAGTAAGGATTTTGGAGCCTTCCATGGCTCATCTTCCAACTGCCACAGCGGCCCAACTAGGCGTACCTACGACCTGTGCGCACCTGTAGTTATGTGTTGAGATGTGTATTAACGAAATCCAAAGACTGGAGTGGATCCGACGACATCGAATTTTTCACCTCAAAAAATGTACAGTGTATAGTAAGGATTTCTGAGCCTTTTCATGGCTCATCTTCCAACTGCCACAGCGGCCGAACTAGGCGTACATACGACCTGTGGGTATGTGTTTAGATGTGTATTATCGAAATCCAAATCCTGGAGTGGATCCGACGACATCGAATTTTTCACCTAAAAAAATTTACAGTGTACAGTAAGGATTTCTGAGCCTTTTCATGGCTCATCTTCCAAGTCCTACAGCGCCCGAACTAGGCGTACCTACGACCTGTGTACACCTGTGGGTATGTGTTTAGATATGTATTATCGAAATCCAAAGCCTGGAGTGGATCCGACGACATCGAATTTTTCACCTAAAAAAATTCACAGTGTATATATAGTAATTATTTCTGAGCCTTTTCATGGCTCATCTTCCAACTGCCACAGCGGCCGAACTAGGCGTACCTACGACCTGTGTACACCTGTGGGTATGTGTTTGGATGTGTATTATCGAAATACAAAGACTGGAGTGGATCCGACGACATCGAATTTTTCACCAAAAATAATGTACAGTGTATAAAGGATTTCTAAGCCTTTTTATGGCTCATCTTCCAACTGCCACAGCGGCCCAACTAGGCGTACCTACGACCTGTGCGCACCTGTGGTTATGTGTTGAGATGTCTATTAACGAAATCCAAAGACTGGAGTGGATCCGACGACATCGAATTGTTCACCTAAAAAAATGTACAGTGTATAGTAAGGATTTCTGAGCCTTTCATGGCTCATCTTCCAACTGCCACAGCGGCCGAACTAGGCGTACCAACGACCTGTGTACACCTGTGGGTATGTGTCTAGATGTGTATTATCGACACCCAAAGCCTGGCGTGGATCCGACAACATCGAATTTTTCACCTAAAAAATATACAGTGTAAGAATTTCTGAGCCTTTTCATGGCTCATCTTACAACTGCCACAGCGGCGGAACTAGGCGTACCTACGACCTGTGTACACCTGTGGGTTTGTGTTTAGAAGTGTATTATCGAAATCCAAAGACTGGAGTGGATCCGACGACATCGAATTTTTACCTAAAAAAATCCACAGTGTATAGTAAGGATTTCTGAGCCTTTTCATGGCTCATCTTACAACTGCCACAGCGGCGGAACTAGGCGTACCTACTACCTGTGTACACCTGTGGGTTTGTGTTTAGAAGTGTATTATCGAAATCCAAAGACTGGAGTGGATCCGACGACATCGAATTTTTACCTAAAAAAATCCACAGTGTATAGTAAGGATTTCTGAGCCTTTTCATGGCTCATCTTACAACTGCCACAGCGGCGGAACTAGGCGTACCTACTACCTGTGTACACCTGTGGGTATGTGTTTAGATGTGTTTTATCCAAATCCAAAGCCTGGAGTGGATCCGAAGACATAGAATTTTTCACCTAAAAAAATCCACAGTGTATAGTAAGGATTTCTGAGCCTTTTCATGGCTTATCTTCCAACTGCTACAGCGGCCGAACTAGGTTCCTACGACCTGTGTACACCTGTGGGTATGTGTTTAGATGTGTATTATCGAAATCCAAGTCCTGGAGTGGATCCGACGACGTCGAATTTTTCACCTAAAAAAATTTACTGTGTACAGTAAGGATTTCTGAGACTTTTCATGGTTCATCTTCCAACCGCTACAGCGGCCGAACTAGACGTACCTACGACCTGTGTACACCTGTGGGTATGTGTTTAGATGTGTTTTATCCAAATCCAAAGCCTGGAGTGGATCCTAAGACATCGAATTTTTCACCTAAAAAAATTCAGTGTATAGTAAGGATTTCTGAGCCTTTTCATGGCTCATCTTCCAACTGCCACAGCGGCCGAACTAGGCGTACCTACGACCTGTGTACACCTGGGGGTATGTGTTTAGATGTGTGTTATCGAAATCCAAAGCCTGGAGTGGATCCGACGACATCGAATTTTTCACCTAAAAAAATCCACAGTGTATAGTAAGGATTTCTGAGCCTTTCCATGGCACATCTTCTTACTGCCACAGCGGCCGAACTAGGCGTACCTACGACCTGTGTATACTTGTGGGTATTTGTTTAGATGTGTATTATCGAAATCCAAAGACTGGAGTGGATCCGACGACATCGAACTTTTCACCTAAAAAAATCCACGGTGTATAGTAAGGATTTCTGAGCCTTTTCATGGCTCATCTTCCAACTGCTACAGCGGCCGAACTAGGCGTACCTAAAACCTGTGTACACCTGTGGGTATGTGTTTAGATGTGTATTATCGAAATCCAAAGACTGGAGTGGATCCGACGACATCGAATATTTCACCTAAAAAAATCTACAGTGTATAGTAAGGATTTCTGAGCCTTTTCATGGCTTATCTTCCAACTGCTACAGCGGCCGAACTAGGCGTACCTGCGACCTGTGTACAGCTGTGGATATGTGTTTAGATGTGTATTATCGAAATCCAAATCCTGGAGTGGATCCGACGACATCGAATTTTTCACCTAAACAAATTTACAGTGTACAGTAAGGATTTCTGAGACTTTTCATGGTTCATCTTCCAACCGCTACAGCGGCCGAACTGGGCGTACCTACGACCTGTGTACACCTGTGGGTATGTGTTTAGATGTGTTTTATCCAAATCCAAAGCCTGGAGTGGATCCGAAGACATCGAATTTTTCACCTAAAAAAATTCACAGTGTATAGTAAGGATTTTGGAGCCTTCCATGGCTCATCTTCCAACTGCCATAGCGGCCCAACTAGGCGTACCTACGACCTGTGCGCACCTGTGGTTATGTGTTGAGATGTGTATTAACGAAATCCAAAGACTGGAGTGCATCCGACGACATCGAAATTTTCACCTAAACAAATTTACAGTGTATAGTAAGGATTTTGGAGCCTTCCATGGCTCATCTTCCAACTGCCACAGCGGCCCAACTAGGCGTACCTACGACCTGTGCGCACCTGTGGTTATGTGTTGAGATGTGTATTAACGAAATCCAAAGACTGGAGTGGATCCGACGACATCGAATTTTTCACCTAAAAAAATGTACAGTGTATAGTAAGGATTTTGGAGCCTTTCCATGGCTCATCTTCCAACTGCCACAGCGGCCCAACTAGGCGTACCTACGACCTGTGCGCACCTGTGGTTATGTGTTGAGATGTGTATTAACGAAATCCAAAGACTGGAGTGGATCCGACGACATCGAATTTTTCACCTAAAAAAATGTACAGTGTATAGTAAGGATTTTGGAGCCTTCCATGGCTCATCTTCCAACTGCCACAGCGGCCCAACTAGGCGTACCTACGACCTGTGCGCACCTGTGGTTATGTGTTGAGATGTGTATTAACGAAATCCAAAGACTGGAGTGGATCCGACGACATCGAATTTTTCACCTAAAAAAATGTACAGTGTATAGTAAGGATTTTGGAGCCTTTCCATGGCTCATCTTCCAACTGCCACAGCGGCCCAACTAGGCGTACCTACGACCTGTGCGCACCTGTGGTTATGTGTTGAGATGTGTATTAACGAAATCCAAAGACTGGAGTGGATCCGACGACATCGAATTTTTCACCTAAAAAAATGTACAGTGTATAGTAAGGATTTTGGAGCCTTCCATGGCTCATCTTCCAACTGCCACAGCGGCCCAACTAGGCGTACCTACGACCTGTGCGCACCTGTGGTTATGTGTTGAGATGTGTATTAACGAAATCCAAAGACTGGAGTGGATCCGACGACATCGAATTTTTCACCTAAAAAAATGTACAGTGTATAGTAAGGATTTTGGAGCCTTCCATGGCTCATCTTCCAACTGCCACAGCGGCCCAACTAGGCGTACCTACGACCTGTGCGCACATGTGGTTATGTGTTGAGATGTGTATTAACGAAATCCAAAGACTGGCGTGGATCCGACGACATCGAATTTTTCACCTAAAAAAATGTACAGTGTATAGTAAGGATTTTGGAGCCTTCCATGGCTCATCTTCCAACTGCCACAGCGGCCCAACTAGGCGTACCTACGACCTGTGCGCACCTGTGGTTATGTGTTGAGATGTGTATTAACGAAATCCAAAGACTGGAGTGGATCCGACGACATCGAAATTTTCACCTAAAAAAATTTACAGTGTATAGTAAGGATTTTGGAGCCTTCCATGGCTCATCTTCCAACTGCCACAGCGGCCCAACTAGGCGTACCTACGACCTGTGCGCACCTGTGGTTATGTGTTGAGATGTGTATTAACGAAATCCAAAACTGGAGTGGATCCGACGACATCGAATTTTTCACCAAAAAAATGTACAGTGTATAGTAAGGATTTTGGAGCCTTCCATGGCTCATCTTCTAACTGCCACAGCGGCCCAACTAGGTGTACCTACGACCTGTGCGCACCTGTGGTTATGTGTTGAGATGTGTATTAACGAAATCCAAAGACTGGAGTGGATCCGACAACATCGAATTTTTCACCTAAAAAAATGTACAGTGTATAGTAAGGATTTTGGAGCCTTCCATGGCTCATCTTCCAACTGCCACAGCGGCCCAACTAGGCGTACCTACGACCTGTGCGCACCTGTGGTTATGTGTTGAGATGTGTATTAACGAAATCCAAAGACTGGAGTGGATCCGACGACATCGAATTTTTCATTAAAAAAAAAGTGTATAGTAAGGATTTTGGAGCCTTCCATGGCTCATCTTCCAACTGCTACAGCGGCCCAAGTAGGCGTACCCACGACCTGTGCGCACCTGTGGTTATGTGTTGAGATGTGTATTAACGAAATCCAAAGACTGGAGTGGATCCGACGACATCGAATTTTTCACCTAAAAAAATGTACAGTGTATAGTAAGGATTTTGGAGCCTTCCATGGCTCATCTTCCAACTGCCACAGCGGCCCAACTAGGCGTACCTACGACCTGTGCGCACCTGTGGTTATGCGTTGAGATGTGTATTAACGAAATCCAAAGACTGGAGTGGATCCGACGACATCGAATTTTTCACCTAAAAAAATGTACAGTGTATAGTAAGGATTTTGGAGAATTCCACGGCTCATCTTCCAACTGCCACAGCGGCCCAACTAGGCGTACCTAATCCAAAGACTGGAGTGGATCCGACGACATCGAATTTTTCACCTAAAGAATTTTTCACCAATAAAAAAATGTACAGTGTATAGTAAGGATTTTGGAGCCTTCCATGGCTCATCTTCCAACTGCCACAGCGGCCCAACTAGGCGTACCTACGACCTGTGCGCACCTGTGGTTATGCGTTGAGATGTGTATTAACGAAATCCAAAGACTGGAGTGGATCCGACGACATCGAAATTTTCACCTAAACAAATTTACAGTGTATAGTAAGGATTTCGGAGCCTTCCATGGCTCATCTTCCAACTGCCACAGCGGCCCAACTAGGCGTACCTACGACCTGTGCGCACCTGTGGCTATGTGTTGAGATGTGTATTAACGAAATCCAAAGACTGGAGTGGATCCGACGACATCGAATTTTTTACCTAAAAAAATGTACAGTGTATAGTAAGGATTTTGGAGCCTTCCATGGCTCATCTTCCAACTACCACAGCGGCCCAACTAGGCGTACCTACGACCTGTTCGCACCTGTGGTTATGTGTTGAGATGTGTATTAACGAAATCCAAAGACTGGAGTGGATCCGACGACATCGAATTTTTCACCTAAAGAAATGTACAGTCTATAGTAAGGATTTTGGAGCCTTTCCATGGCTCTTCTTCCAACTGCCACAGCGGCCCAACTAGGTACCTACGACCTGTGCGCACCTGTGGTTATGTGTTGAGATGTGTATTAACGAAATCCAAAGACTGGAGTGGATCCGACGACATCGAATTTTTCACCTAAAAAAATGTACAGTGTATAGTAAGGATTTTAGAGAATTTCCATGGCTCTTCTTCCAACTGCCACAGCGGCCCAACTAGGCGTACCTACGACCTGTTCGCACCTGTGGTTATGTGTTGAGATGTGTATTAACGAAATCCAAAGACTGGAGTGGATCCGACGACATCGAATTTTTCACCTAAAAAAATGTACAGTGTATAGTAAGGATTTTGGAGCCTTCCATGGCTCATCTTCCAACTGCCACAGCGGCCCAACTAGGCGTACCTACGACCTGTGCGCACCTGTGGTTATGTGTTGAGATGTGTATTAACGAAATATAAAGACTGGAGTGGATCCGACGACATCGAATTTTTCACCTAAAAAAATGTACAGTGTATAGTAAGGATTTTGGAGCCTTCCATGGCTCATCTTCCAACTGCCGCAGCGGCCCAACTAGGCGTACCTACGACCTGTGCGCACCTGTGGTTATGTGTTGAGATGTGTATTAACGAAATCCAAAGACTGGAGTGGATCCGACGACATCGAATTTTTCGCCTAAAAAAATTTACAGTGTATAGTAAGGATTTTGGAGCCTTCCATGGCTCATCTTCCAACTGCCACAGCGGCCCAACTAGGCGTACCTACGACCTGTGCGCACCTGTGGTTATGTGTTGAGATGTGTATTAACGAAATCCAAAGACTGGAGTGGATCCGACGACATCGAATTTTTCATTAAAAAAAATGTACAGTGTATAGTAAGGATTTTGGAGCCTTCCATGGCTCATCTTCCAATTGCCACAGCGGCCCAACTAGGCGTACCTACGACCTGTACGCACCTGTGGTTATGTGTTGAGATGTGTATTAACGAAATCCAAAGACTGGAGTGGATCCGACGACATCGAATTTTTCACCTAAAAAAATGTACAGTGTATAGTAAGGATTTTGGAGCCTTCCATGGCTCATCTTCCAACTGCCACAGCGGCCCAACTAGGCGTACCTACGACCTGTGCGCACCTGTGGTTATGTGTTGAGATGTGTATTAACGAAATCCAAAGACTGGAGTGGATCCGACGACATCGAATTTTTCACCTAAAAAAATGTACAGTGTATAGTAAGGATTTTGGAGCCTTCCATGGCTCATCTTCCAACTGCCACAGCGGCCCAACTAGGCGTACCTACGACCTGTGCGCACCTGTGGTTATGTGTTGAGATGTGTATTAACGAAATCCAAAGACTGGAGTGGATCCGACGACATCGAATTTTTCATTAAAAAAAATGTACAGTGTATAGTAAGGATTTTGGAGCCTTCCATGGCTCATCTTCCAACTGCTACAGCGGCCCAAGTAGGCGTACCTACGACCTGTGCGCACCTGTGGTTATGTGTTGAGATGTGTATTAACGAAATCCAAAGACTGGAGTGGATCCGACGACATCGAATTTTTCACCTAAAAAAATGTACAGTGTATAGTAAGGATTTTGGAGCCTTCCACGGCTCATCTTCCAACTGCCACAGCGGCCCAACTAGGCGTACCTACGACCTGTGCGCACCTGTGGTTATGTGTTGAGATGTGTATTAACGAAATCCAAAGACTGGAGTGGATCCGACGACATCGAATTTTTCACCTAAAAAAATGTACAGTGTATAGTAAGGATTTTGGAGCCTTCCATGGCTCATCTTCCAACTGCCACAGCGGCCCAACTAGGCGTACCTACGACCTGTGCGCACCTGTGGTTATGCGTTGAGATGTGTATTAACGAAATCCAAAGACTGGAGTGGATCCGACGACATCGAATTTTTCACCTAAAAAAATGTACAGTGTATAGTAAGGATTTTGGAGAATTCCACGGCTCATCTTCCAACTGCCACAGCGGCCCAACTAGGCGTACCTAATCCAAAGACTGGAGTGGATCCGACGACATCGAATTTTTCACCTAAAGAATTTTTCACCAATAAAAAAATGTACAGTGTATAGTAAGGATTTTGGAGCCTTCCATGGCTCATCTTCCAACTGCCACAGCGGCCCAACTAGGCGTACCTACGACCTGTGCGCACCTGTGGTTATGCGTTGAGATGTGTATTAACGAAATCCAAAGACTGGAGTGGATCCGACGACATCGAAATTTTCACCTAAACAAATTTACAGTGTATAGTAAGGATTTCGGAGCCTTCCATGGCTCATCTTCCAACTGCCACAGCGGCCCAACTAGGCGTACCTACGACCTGTGCGCACCTGTGGCTATGTGTTGAGATGTGTATTAACGAAATCCAAAGACTGGAGTGGATCCGACGACATCGAATTTTTTACCTAAAAAAATGTACAGTGTATAGTAAGGATTTTGGAGCCTTCCATGGCTCATCTTCCAACTACCACAGCGGCCTAACTAGGCGTACCTACGACCTGTTCGCACCTGTGGTTATGTGTTGAGATGTGTATTAACGAAATCCAAAGACTGGAGTGGATCCGACGACATCGAATTTTTCACCTAAAGAAATGTACAGTCTATAGTAAGGATTTTGGAGCCTTTCCATGGCTCTTCTTCCAACTGCCACAGCGGCCCAACTAGGTACCTACGACCTGTGCGCACCTGTGGTTATGTGTTGAGATGTGTATTAACGAAATCCAAAGACTGGAGTGGATCCGACGACATCGAATTTTTCACCTAAAAAAATGTACAGTGTATAGTAAGGATTTTAGAGAATTTCCATGGCTCTTCTTCCAACTGCCACAGCGGCCCAACTAGGCGTACCTACGACCTGTTCGCACCTGTGGTTATGTGTTGAGATGTGTATTAACGAAATCCAAAGACTGGAGTGGATCCGACGACATCGAATTTTTCACCTAAAAAAATGTACAGTGTATAGTAAGGATTTTGGAGCCTTCCATGGCTCATCTTCCAACTGCCACAGCGGCCCAACTAGGCGTACCTACGACCTGTGCGCACCTGTGGTTATGTGTTGAGATGTGTATTAACGAAATATAAAGACTGGAGTGGATCCGACGACATCGAATTTTTCACCTAAAAAAATGTACAGTGTATAGTAAGGATTTTGGAGCCTTCCATGGCTCATCTTCCAACTGCCGCAGCGGCCCAACTAGGCGTACCTACGACCTGTGCGCACCTGTGGTTATGTGTTGAGATGTGTATTAACGAAATCCAAAGACTGGAGTGGATCCGACGACATCGAATTTTTCGCCTAAAAAAATTTACAGTGTATAGTAAGGATTTTGGAGCCTTCCATGGCTCATCTTCCAACTGCCACAGCGGCCCAACTAGGCGTACCTACGACCTGTGCGCACCTGTGGTTATGTGTTGAGATGTGTATTAACGAAATCCAAAGACTGGAGTGGATCCGACGACATCGAATTTTTCATTAAAAAAAATGTACAGTGTATAGTAAGGATTTTGGAGCCTTCCATGGCTCATCTTCCAATTGCCACAGCGGCCCAACTAGGCGTACCTACGACCTGTACGCACCTGTGGTTATGTGTTGAGATGTGTATTAACGAAATCCAAAGACTGGAGTGGATCCGACGACATCGAATTTTTCACCTAAAAAAATGTACAGTGTATAGTAAGGATTTTGGAGCCTTCCATGGCTCATCTTCCAACTGCCACAGCGGCCCAACTAGGCGTACCTACGACCTGTGCGCACCTGTGGTTATGTGTTGAGATGTGTATTAACGAAATCCAAAGACTGGAGTGGATCCGACGACATCGAATTTTTCACCTAAAAAAATGTACAGTGTATAGTAAGGATTTTGGAGCCTTCCATGGCTCATCTTCCAACTGCCACAGCGGCCCAACTAGGCGTACCTACGACCTGTGCGCACCTGTGGTTATGTGTTGAGATGTGTATTAACGAAATCCAAAGACTGGAGTGGATCCGACGACATCGAATTTTTCATTAAAAAAAATGTACAGTGTATAGTAAGGATTTTGGAGCCTTCCATGGCTCATCTTCCAACTGCTACAGCGGCCCAAGTAGGCGTACCTACGACCTGTGCGCACCTGTGGTTATGTGTTGAGATGTGTATTAACGAAATCCAAAGACTGGAGTGGATCCGACGACATCGAATTTTTCACCTAAAAAAATGTACAGTGTATAGTAAGGATTTTGGAGCCTTCCACGGCTCATCTTCCAACTGCCACAGCGGCCCAACTAGGCGTACCTACGACCTGTGCGCACCTGTGGTTATGTGTTGAGATGTGTATTAACGAAATCCAAAGACTGGAGTGTATCCGACGACATCGAAATTTTCACCTAAACAAATTTACAGTGTATAGTAAGGATTTTGGAGCCTTCCATGGCTCATCTTCCAACTGCCACAGCGGCCCAACTAGGCGTACCTACGACCTGTGCGCACCTGTGGTTATGTTTTGAGATGTGTATTAACGAAATCCAAAGACTGGAGTGGATCCGACGACATCGAATTTTTCACCTAAAAAAATGTACAGTGTATAGTAAGGATTTTGGAGCCTTCCATGGCTCATCTTCCAACTGCCACAGCGGCCCAACTAGGCGTACCTACGACCTGTGCGCACCTGTGGTTATGTGTTGAGATGTCTATTAACGAAATCCAAAGACTGGAGTGGATCCGACGACATCGAATTTTTCATTAAAAAAAATGTACAGTGTATAGTAAGGATTTTGGAGCCTTCCATGGCTCATCTTCCAACTGCCACAGCGGCCCAACTAGGCGTACCTACGACCTGTGCGCACCTGTGGTTATGTGTTGAGATGTGTATTAACGAAATCCAAAGACTGGAGTGGATCCGACGACATCGAATTTTTCACCTAAAAAAATGTACAGTGTATAGTAAGGATTTTGGAGCCTTCCATGGCTCATCTTGCAACTGCCACAGCGGCCCAACTAGGCGTACCTACGACCTGTGCGCACCTGTGGTTATGTGTTGAGATGTGTATTAACGGAATCCAAAGACTGGAGTGGATCCGACGACATCGAATTTTTCACCTAAAAATATGTACAGTGTATAGTAAGGATTTTGGAGCCTTCCATGGCTCATCTTCCAACTGCCACAGCGGCCCAACTAGGCGTACCTACGACCTGTGCGCACCTGTGGTTATGCGTTGAGATGTGTATTAACGAAATCCAAAGACTGGAGTGGATCCGACGACATCGAATTTTCCACCTAAAAAAATGTACAGTGTATAGTAAGGATTTTGGAGCCTACGACCTGTGCGCACCTGTGGTTATGTGTTGAGATGTGTATTAACGAAATCCAAAGACTGGAGTGGATCCGACGACACCGAATTTTTCACCTAAAAAAATGTACAGTGTATAGTAAGGATTTTAGAGCTTTTCCATGGCTCTTATTCCAACTGCCACAGCGGCCCAACTAGGCGTACCTACGACCTGTGCGCACCTGTGGTTATGCGTTGAGATGTGTATTAACGAAATCCAAAGACTGGAGTGGATCCGACGACATCGAATTTTTCACCTAAAAAAATGTACAGTGTATAGTAAGGATTTTGGAGCCTTCCATGGCTCATCTTCCAACTGCCACAGCGGCCCAACTAGGCGTACCTACGACCTGTGCGCACCTGTGGTTATGTGTTGAGATGTCTATTAACGAAATCCAAAGACTGGAGTGGATCCGACGACATCGAATTTTTCACCTAAAAAAATGTACAGTGTATAATAAGGATTTTGGAGCCTTTCCATGGCTCATCTTCCAACTGCCACAGCGGCCCAACTAGGCGTACCTACAACCTGTGCGCACCTGTGGTTATGTGTTGAGATGTGTATTAACGAAATCCAAAGACTGGAGTGGATCCGACGACATCGAATTTTTCATTAAAAAAAATGTACAGTGTATAGTAAGGTTTTTGGAGCCTTCCATGCCTCATCTTCCAACTGCCACAGCGGCCCAACTAGGCGTACCTACGACCTGTGCGCACCTGTGGTTATGTGTTGAGATGTGTATTAACGAAATCCAAAGACTGGAGTGCATCCGACGACATCGAAATTTTCACCTAAACAAATTTACAGTGTATAGTAAGGATTTCGGAGCCTTCCATGGCTCATCTTCCAACTGCCACAGCGGCCCAACTAGGCGTACCTACGACCTGTGCGCACCTGTGGTTATGTGTTGAGATGTGTATTAACGAAATCCAAAGACTGGAGTGCATCCGACGACATCGAAATTTTCACCTAAACAAATTTACAGTGTATAGTAAGGATTTTGGAGCCTTCCATGGCTCATCTTCCAACTGCCACAGCGGCCCAACTAGGCGTACCTACGACCTGTGCGCACCTGTGGTTATGTGTTGAGATGTGTATTAACGAAATCCAAAGACTGGAGTGGATCCGACGACATCGAATTTTTCACCTAAAAAAATGTACAGTGTATAGTAAGGATTTTGGAGCCTTCCATGGCTCATCTTCCAACTGCCACAGCGGCCCAACTAGGCGTACCTACGACCTGTGCGCACCTGTGGTTATGTGTTGAGATGTGTATTAACGAAATCCAAAGACTGGAGTGGATCCGACGACATCGAATTTTTCATTAAAAAAAATGTACAGTGTATAGTAAGGTTTTTGGAGCCTTCCATGGCTCATCTTCCAACTGCCACAGCGGCCCAACTAGGCGTACCTACGACCTGTGCGCACCTGTGGTTATGTGTTGAGATGTGTATTAACGAAATCCAAAGACTGGAGTGGATCCGACGACATCGAATTTTTCACCTAAAAAAATGTACAGTGTATAGTAAGGATTTTGGAGCCTTCCATGGCTCATCTTCCAACTGCCACAGCGGCCCAACTAGGCGTACCTACGACCTGTGCGCACCTGTGGTTATGTGTTGAGATGTGTATTAACGAAATCCAAAGACTGGAGTGGATCCGACGACATCGAATTTTTCACCTAAAAAAATGTACAGTGTATAGTAAGGATTTTGGAGCCTTCCATGGCTCATCTTCCAACTGCCACAGCGGCCCAACTAGGCGTACCTACGACCTGTGCGCACCTGTGGTTATGTGTTGAGATGTGTATTAACGAAATCCAAAGACTGGAGTGGATCCGACGACATCGAATTTTTCACCTAAAAAAATGTACAGTGTATAGTAAGGATTTTGGAGCCTTTCCATGGCTCATCTTCCAACTGCCACAGCGGCCCAACTAGGCGTACCTACGACCTGTGCGCACCTGTGGTTATGCGTTGAGATGTGTATTAACGAAATCCAAAGACTGGGGTGGATCCGACGACATCGAATTTTTCACCTAAAAAAATGTACAGTGTATAGTAAGGATTTTGGAGCCTTCCACGGCTCATCTTCCAACTGCCACAGCGGCCCAACTAGGCGTACCTACGACCTGTGCGCACCTGTGGTTATGTGTTGAGATGTGTATTAACGAAATCCAAAGACTGGAGTGGATCCGACGACATCGAATTTTTCATTAAAAAAAATGTACAGTGTATAGTAAGGTTTTTGGAGCCTTCCATGCCTCATCTTCCAACTGCCACAGCGGCCCAACTAGGCGTACCTACGACCTGTGCGCACCTGTGGTTATGTGTTGAGATGTGTATTAACGAAATCCAAAGACTGGAGTGGATCCGACGACATCGAAATTTTCACCTAAACAAATTTACAGTGTATAGTAAGGATTTCGGAGCCTTCCATGGCTCATCTTCCAACTGCCACAGCGGCCCAACTAGGCGTACCTACGACCTGTGCGCACCTGTGGTTATGTGTTGAGATGTGTATTAACGAAATCCAAAGACTGGAGTGGATCCGACGACATCGAATTTTTCACCTAAAAAAATGTACAGTGTATAGTAAGGATTTTGGAGCCTTCCATGGCTCATTTTCCAACTGCCACAGCGGCCCAACTAGGCGTACCTACGACCTGTGCGCACCTGTGGTTATGTGTTGAGATGTGTATTAACGAAATCCAAAGACTGGAGTGGACCCGACGACATCGAATTTTTCACCTAAAAAAATGTACAGTGTATAGTAAGGATTTTGGAGCCTTCCATGGCTCATCTTCCAACTGCCACAGCGGCCCAACTAGGCGTACCTACGACCTGTGCGCACCTGTGGTTATGTGTTGAGATGTGTATTAACGAAATCCAAAGACTGGAGTGGATCCGACGACATCGAATTTTTCACCTAAAAATATGTACAGTGTATAGTAAGGATTTTGGAGCCTTCCATGGCTCATCTTCCAACTGCCACAGCGGCCCAACTAGGCGTACCTACGACCTGTGCGCACCTGTGGTTATGTGTTGAGATGTGTATTAACGAAATCCAAAGACTGGAGTGGATCCGACGACATCGAATTTTTCATTAAAAAAAATGTACAGTGTATAGTAAGGATTTTGGAGCCTTCCATGGCTCATCTTCCAACTGCCACAGCGGCCCAACTAGGCGTACCTACGACCTGTGCGCACCTGTGGTTATGTGTTGAGATGTGTATTAACGAAATCCAAAGACTGGAGTGGATCCGACGACATCGAATTTTTCACCTAAAAAAATGTACAGTGTATAGTAAGGATTTTGGAGCCTTCCATGGCTCATCTTCCAACTGCCACAGCGGCCCAACTAGGCGTACCTACGACCTGTGCGCACCTGTGGTTATGTGTTGAGATGTGTATTAACGAAATCCAAAGACTGGAGTGGATCCGACGACATCGAATTTTTCATTAAAAAAAAAGTGTATAGTAAGGATTTTGGAGCCTTCCATGGCTCATCTTCCAACTGCTACAGCGGCCCAAGTAGGCGTACCTACGACCTGTGCGCACCTGTGGTTATGTGTTGAGATGTGTATTAACGAAATCCAAAGACTGGAGTGGATCCGACGACATCGAATTTTTCACCTAAAAAAATGTACAGTGTATAGTAAGGATTTTGGAGCCTTCCATGGCTCATCTTCCAACTGCCACAGCGGCCCAACTAGGCGTACCTACGACCTGTGCGCACCTGTGGTTATGCGTTGAGATGTGTATTAACGAAATCCAAAGACTGGAGTGGATCCGACGACATCGAATTTTTCACCTAAAAAAATGTACAGTGTATAGTAAGGATTTTGGAGAATTCCACGGCTCATCTTCCAACTGCCACAGCGGCCCAACTAGGCGTACCTACGACCTGTGCGCACCTGTGGTTATGTGTTGAGATGTGTATTAACGAAATCCAAAGACTGGAGTGGATCCGACGACATCGAATTTTTCATTAAAAAAAATGTACAGTGTATAGTAAGGATTTTGGAGCCTTCCATGGCTCATCTTCCAACTGCTACAGCGGCCCAAGTAGGCGTACCTACGACCTGTGCGCACCTGTGGTTATGTGTTGAGATGTGTATTAACGAAATCCAAAGACTGGAGTGGATCCGACGACATCGAATTTTTCACCTAAAAAAATGTACAGTGTATAGTAAGGATTTTGGAGCCTTCCATGGCTCATCTTCCAACTGCCACAGCGGCCCAACTAGGCGTACCTACGACCTGTGCGCACCTGTGGTTATGCGTTGAGATGTGTATTAACGAAATCCAAAGACTGGAGTGGATCCGACGACATCGAAATTTTCACCTAAACAAATTTACAGTGTATAGTAAGGATTTCGGAGCCTTCCATGGCTCATCTTCCAACTGCCACAGCGGCCCAACTAGGCGTACCTACGACCTGTGCGCACCTGTGGCTATGTGTTGAGATGTGTATTAACGAAATCCAAAGACTGGAGTGGATCCGACGACATCGAATTTTTCACCTAAAAAAATGTACAGTGTATAGTAAGGATTTTGGAGCCTTCGATGCCTCATCTTCCAACTGCCACAGCGGCCCAACTAGGCGTACCTACGACCTGTTCGCACCTGTGGTTATGTGTTGAGATGTGTATTAACGAAATCCAAAGACTGGAGTGGATCCGACGACATCGAATTTTTCACCTAAACAAATGTACAGTCTATAGTAAGGATTTTGGAGCCTTTCCATGGCTCTTCTTCCAACTGCCACAGCGGCCCAACTAGGTACCTACGACCTGTGCGCACCTGTGGTTATGTGTTGAGATGTGTATTAACGAAATCCAAAGACTGGAGTGGATCCGACGACATCGAATTTTTCACCTAAAAAAATGTACAGTGTATAGTAAGGATTTTGGAGAATTCCACGGCTCATCTTCCAACTGCCACAGCGGCCCAACTAGGCGTACCTACGACCTGTGCGCACCTGTGGTTATGTGTTGAGATCTGTATTAACGAAATCCAAAGACTGGAGTGGATCCGACGACATCGAATTTTTCATTAAAAAAAATGTACAGTGTATAGTAAGGTTTTTGGAGCCTTCCATGCCTCATCTTCCAACTGCCACAGCGGCCCAACTAGGCGTACCTACGACCTGTGCGCACCTGTGGTTATGTGTTGAGATGTGTATTAACGAAATCCAAAGACTGGAGTGGATCCGACGACATCGAAATTTTCACCTAAACAAATTTACAGTGTATAGTAAGGATTTCGGAGCCTTCCATGGCTCATCTTCCAACTGCCACAGCGGCCCAACTAGGCGTGCCTACGACCTGTGCGCACCTGTGGCTATGTGTTGAGATGTGTATTAACGAAATCCAAAGACTGGAGTGGATCCGACGACATCGAATTTTTCACCTAAAAAAATGTACAGTGTATAGTAAGGATTTTGGAGCCTTCCATGGCTCATCTTCCAACTGCCACAGCGGCCCAACTAGGCGTACCTACGACCTGTGCGCACCTGTGGTTATGTGTTGAGATGTGTATTAACGAAATATAAAGACTGGAGTGGATCCGACGACATCGAATTTTTCACCTAAAAAAATGTACAGTGTATAGTAAGGATTTTGGAGCCTTCCATGGCTCATCTTCCAACTGCCGCAGCGGCCCAACTAGGCGTACCTACGACCTGTGCGCACCTGTGGTTATGTGTTGAGATGTGTATTAACGAAATCCAAAGACTGGAGTGGATCCGACGACATCGAATTTTTCATTAAAAAAAATGTACAGTGTATAGTAAGGATTTTGGAGCCTTCCATGGCTCATCTTCCAACTGCCACAGCGGCCCAACTAGGCGTACCTACGACCTGTGCGCACCTGTGGTTATGTGTTGAGATGTGTATTAACGAAATCCAAAGACTGGAGTGGATCCGACGACATCGAATTTTTCACCTAAAAAAATGTACAGTGTATAGTAAGGATTTTGGAGCCTTCCATGGCTCATCTTCCAACTGCCACAGCGGCCCAACTAGGCGTACCTACGACCTGTGCGCACCTGTGGTTATGTGTTGAGATGTGTATTAACGAAATCCAAAGACTGGAGTGGATCCGACGACATCGAATTTTTCACCTAAAAAAATGTACAGTGTATAGTAAGGATTTTGGAGCCTTCCATGGCTCATCTTCCAACTGCCACAGCGGCCCAACTAGGCGTACCTACGACCTGTGCGCACCTGTGGTTATGTGTTGAGATGTGTATTAACGAAATCCAAAGACTGGAGTGGATCCGACGACATCGAATTTTTCATTAAAAAAAATGTACAGTGTATAGTAAGGATTTTGGAGCCTTCCATGGCTCATCTTCCAACTGCTACAGCGGCCCAAGTAGGCGTACCTACGACCTGTGCGCACCTGTGGTTATGTGTTGAGATGTGTATTAACGAAATCCAAAGACTGGAGTGGATCCGACGACATCGAATTTTTCACCTAAAAAAATGTACAGTGTATAGTAAGGATTTTGGAGCCTTCCATGGCTCATCTTCCAACTGCCACAGCGGCCCAACTAGGCGTACCTACGACCTGTGCGCACCTGTGGTTATGCGTTGAGATGTGTATTAACGAAATCCAAAGACTGGAGTGGATCCGACGACATCGAATTTTTCACCTAAAAAAATGTACAGTGTATAGTAAGGATTTTGGAGCCTTCCACGGCTCATCTTCCAACTGCCACAGCGGCCCAACTAGGCGTACCTACGACCTGTGCGCACCTGTGGTTATGTGTTGAGATCTGTATTAACGAAATCCAAAGACTGGAGTGGATCCGACGACATCGAATTTTTCATTAAAGAAAATGTGCAGTGTATAGTAAGGTTTTTGGAGCCTTCCATGCCTCATCTTCCAACTGCCACAGCGGCCCAACTAGGCGTACCTACGACCTGTGCGCACCTGTGGTTATGTGTTGAGATGTGTATTAACGAAATCCAAAGACTGGAGTGTATCCGACGACATCGAAATTTTCACCTAAACAAATTTACAGTGTATAGTAAGGATTTTGGAGCCTTCCATGGCTCATCTTCCAACTGCCATAGCGGCCCAACTAGGCGTACCTACGACCTGTGCGCACCTGTGGTTATGTTTTGAGATGTGTATTAACGAAATCCAAAGACTGGAGTGGATCCGACGACATCGAATTTTTCACCTAAAAAAATGTACAGTGTATAGTAAGGATTTTGGAGCCTTCCATGGCTCATCTTCCAACTGCCACAGCGGCCCAACTAGGCGTACCTACGACCTGTGCGCACCTGTGGTTATGTGTTGAGATGTCTATTAACGAAATCCAAAGACTGGAGTGGATCCGACGACATCGAATTTTTCATTAAAAAAAATGTACAGTGTATAGTAAGGATTTTGGAGCCTTCCATGGCTCATCTTCCAACTGCCACAGCGGCCCAACTAGGCGTACCTACGACCTGTGCGCACCTGTGGTTATGTGTTGAGATGTGTATTAACGAAATCCAAAGACTGGAGTGGATCCGACGACATCGAATTTTTCACCTAAAAAAATGTACAGTGTATAGTAAGGATTTTGGAGCCTTCCATGGCTCATCTTGCAACTGCCACAGCGGCCCAACTAGGCGTACCTACGACCTGTGCGCACCTGTGGTTATGTGTTGAGATGTGTATTAACGGAATCCAAAGACTGGAGTGGATCCGACGACATCGAATTTTTCACCTAAAAATATGTACAGTGTATAGTAAGGATTTTGGAGCCTTCCATGGCTCATCTTCCAACTGCCACAGCGGCCCAACTAGGCGTACCTACGACCTGTGCGCACCTGTGGTTATGCGTTGAGATGTGTATTAACGAAATCCAAAGACTGGAGTGGATCCGACGACATCGAATTTTCCACCTAAAAAAATGTACAGTGTATAGTAAGGATTTTGGAGCCTACGACCTGTGCGCACCTGTGGTTATGTGTTGAGATGTGTATTAACGAAATCCAAAGACTGGAGTGGATCCGACGACACCGAATTTTTCACCTAAAAAAATGTACAGTGTATAGTAAGGATTTTAGAGCTTTTCCATGGCTCTTATTCCAACTGCCACAGCGGCCCAACTAGGCGTACCTACGACCTGTGCGCACCTGTGGTTATGTGTTGAGATGTCTATTAACGAAATCCAAAGACTGGAGTGGATCCGACGACATCGAATTTTTCACCTAAAAAAATGTACAGTGTATAATAAGGATTTTGGAGCCTTTCCATGGCTCATCTTCCAACTGCCACAGCGGCCCAACTAGGCGTACCTACAACCTGTGCGCACCTGTGGTTATGTGTTGAGATGTGTATTAACGAAATCCAAAGACTGGAGTGGATCCGACAACATCGAATTTTTCACCTAAAAAAATGTACAGTGTATAGTAAGGATTTTGGAGCCTTCCATGGCTCATCTTCCAACTGCCACAGCGGCCCAACTAGGCGTACCTACGACCTGTGCGCACCTGTGGTTATGTGTTGAGATGTGTATTAATGAAATCCAAAGACTGGAGTGGATCCGACGACATCGAATTTTTCATTAAAAAAAATGTACAGTGTATAGTAAGGTTTTTGGAGCCTTCCATGCCATGCCTCATCTTCCAACTGCCACAGCGGCCCAACTAGGCGTACCTACGACCTGTGCGCACCTGTGGCTATGTGTTGAGATGTGTACTAACGAAATCCAAAGACTGGAGTGGATCCGACGACATCGAATTTTTCACCTAAAAAAATTTACAGTGTATAGTAAGGATTTTGGAGCCTTCCATGGCTCATCTTCCAACTGCCACAGCGGCCCAACTAGGCGTACCTACGACCTGTGCGCACCTGTGGTTATGTGTTGAGATGTGTATTAACGAAATCCAAAGACTGGAGTGGATCCGACGACATCGAATTTTTCACCTAAAAAAATGTACAGTGTATAGTAAGGATTTTGGAGCCTTCCATGGCTCATCTTCCAACTGCCACAGCGGCCCAACTAGGCGTATCTACGACCTGTGCGCACCTGTGGTTATGTGTTGAGATGTGTATTAACGAAATCCAAAGACTGGAGTGGATCCGACGACATCGAATTTTTCACCTAAAAAAATGTACAGTGTATAGTAAGGATTTTGGAGCCTTCCATGGCTCATCTTCCAACTGCCACAGCGGCCCAACTAGGCGTACCTACGACCTGTGCGCACCTGTGGTTATGTGTTGAGATGTGTATTAACGAAATCCAAAGACTGGAGTGGATCCGACGACATCGAATTTTTCACCTAAAAAAATGTACAGTGTATAGTAAGGATTTTGGAGCCTTCCATGGCTCATCTTCCAACTGCCACAGCGGCCCAACTAGGCGTACCTACGACCTGTGCGCACCTGTGGTTATGTGTTGAGATGTGTATTAACATTAACGAAATCCAAAGACTGGAGTGGATCCGACGACATCGAATTTTTTACCTAAAAAAATGTACAGTGTATAGTAAGGATTTTGGAGCCTTCCATGGCTCATCTTCCAACTGCCACAGCGGCCCAACTAGGCGTACCTACGACCTGTGCGCACCTGTGGTTATGTGTTGAGATGTGTATTAACGAAATCCAAAGACTGGAGTGGATCCGACGACATCGAATTTTTCACCTAAAAAAATGTACAGTGTATAGTAAGGATTTTGGAGCCTTCCATGGCTCATCTTCCAACTGCCACAGCGGCCCAACTAGGCGTACCTACGACCTGTGCGCACCTGTGGTTATGTGTTGAGATGTGTATTAACGAAATCCAAAGACTGGAGTGGATCCGACGACATCGAATTTTTCACCTAAAAAAATGTACAGTGTATAGTAAGGATTTTGGAGCCTTCCATGGCTCATCTTCCAACTGCCACAGCGGCCCAACTAGGCGTACCTACGACCTGTGCGCACCTGTGGTTATGCGTTGAGATGTGTATTAACGAAATCCAAAGACTGGGGTGGATCCGACGACATCGAATTTTTCACCTAAAAAAATGTACTGTGTATAGTAAGGATTTTGGAGCCTTCCACGGCTCATCTTCCAACTGCCACAGCGGCCCAACTAGGCGTACCTACGACCTGTGCGCACCTGTGGTTATGTGTTGAGATCTGTATTAACGAAATCCAAAGACTGGAGTGGATCCGACGACATCGAATTTTTCATTAAAAAAAATGTACAGTGTATAGTAAGGTTTTTGGAGCCTTCCATGCCTCATCTTCCAACTGCCACAGCGGCCCAACTAGGCGTACCTACGACCTGTGCGCACCTGTGGTTATGTGTTGAGATGTGTATTAACGAAATCCAAAGACTGGAGTGGATCCGACGACATCGAAATTTTCACCTAAACAAATTTACAGTGTATAGTAAGGATTTCGGAGCCTTCCATGGCTCATCTTCCAACTGCCACAGCGGCCCAACTAGGCGTACCTACGACCTGTGCGCACCTGTGGTTATGTGTTGAGATGTGTATTAACGAAATCCAAAGACTGGAGTGGATCCGACGACATCGAATTTTTCACCTAAAAAAATGTACAGTGTATAGTAAGGATTTTGGAGCCTTCCATGGCTCATCTTCCAACTGCCACAGCGGCCCAACTAGGCGTACCTACGACCTGTGCGCACCTGTGGTTATGTGTTGAGATGTGTATTAACGAAATCCAAAGACTGGAGTGGATCCGACGACATCGAATTTTTCACCTAAAAAAATGTACAGTGTATAGTAAGGATTTTGGAGCCTTCCATGGCTCATCTTCCAACTGCCACAGCGGCCCAACTAGGCGTACCTACGACCTGTGCGCACCTGTGGTTATGTGTTGAGATGTGTATTAACGAAATCCAAAGACTGGAGTGGATCCGACGACATCGAATTTTTCATTAAAAAAAATGTACAGTGTATAGTAAGGATTTTGGAGCCTTCCATGGCTCATCTTCCAACTGCCACAGCGGCCCAACTAGGCGTACCTACGACCTGTGCGCACCTGTGGTTATGTGTTGAGATGTGTATTAACGAAATCCAAAGACTGGAGTGGATCCGACGACATCGAATTTTTCACCTAAAAAAATGTACAGTGTATAGTAAGGATTTTGGAGCCTTCCATGGCTCATCTTCCAACTGCCACAGCGGCCCAACTAGGCGTACCTACGACCTGTGCGCACCTGTGGTTATGTGTTGAGATGTGTATTAACGAAATCCAAAGACTGGAGTGGATCCGACGACATCGAATTTTTCACCTAAAAAAATGTACAGTGTATAGTAAGGATTTTGGAGCCTTCCATGGCTCATCTTCCAACTGCCACAGCGGCCCAACTAGGTGTACCTACGACCTGTGCGCACGTGTGGTTATGCGTTGAGATATGTATTAACGAAATCCAAAGACTGGGGTGGATCCGACGACATCGAATTTTTCACCTAAAAAAATGTACAGTGTATAGTAAGGATTTTGGAGCCTTCCATGGCTCATCTTCCAACTGCCACAGCGGCCCAACTAGGCGTACCTACGACCTGTGCGCACCTGTGGTTATGTGTTGAGATGTGTATTAATGAAATTTAAAGACTGGAGTGGATCCGACGACATCGAATTTTTCATTAAAAAAAATGTACAGTGTATAGTAAGGTTTTTGGAGCCTTCCATGCCTCATCTTCCAACTGCCACAGCGGCACACCTAGGCGTACCTACGACCTGTGCGCACCTGTGGTTATGTGTTGAGATGTGTATTAACGAAATCCAAAGACTGGAGTGCATCCGACGACATCGAAATTTTCACCTAAACAAATTTACAGTGTATAGTAAGGATTTCGGAGCCTTCCATGGCTCATCTTCCAACTGCCACAGCGGCCCAACTAGGCGTACCTACGACCTGTGCGCACCTGTGGCTATGTGTTGAGATGTGTACTAACGAAATCCAAAGACTGGAGTGGATCCGACGACATCGAATTTTTCACCTAAAAAAATTTACAGTGTATAGTAAGGATTTTGGAGCCTTCCATGGCTCATCTTCCAACTGCCACAGCGGCCCAACTAGGCGTACCTACGACCTGTGCGCACCTGTGGTTATGTGTTGAGATGTGTATTAACGAAATCCAAAGACTGGAGTGGAGCCGACGACATCGAATTTTTCACCTAAAAAAATGTACAGTGTATAGTAAGGATTTTGGAGCCTTCCATGGCTCATCTTCCAACTGCCACAGCGGCCCAACTAGGCGTACCTACGACCTGTGCGCACCTGTGGTTATGTGTTGAGATGTGTATTAACGAAATCCAAAGACTGGAGTGGATCCGACGACATCGAATTTTTCACCTAAAAAAATGTACAGTGTATAGTAAGGATTTTGGAGCCTTCCATGGCTCATCTTCCAACTGCCACAGCGGCCCAACTAGGCGTACCTACGACCTGTGCGCACCTGTGGTTATGTGTTGAGATGTGTATTAACGAAATCCAAAGACTGGAGTGGATCCGACGACATCGAATTTTTCACCTAAAAAAATGTACAGTGTATAGTAAGGATTTTGGAGCCTTCCATGGCTCATCTTCCAACTGCCACAGCGGCCCAACTAGGCGTACCTACGACCTGTGCGCACCTGTGGTTATGTGTTGAGATGTGTATTAACATTAACGAAATCCAAAGACTGGAGTGGATCCGACGACATCGAATTTTTTACCTAAAAAAATGTACAGTGTATAGTAAGGATTTTGGAGCCTTCCATGGCTCATCTTCCAACTGCCACAGCGGCCCAACTAGGCGTACCTACGACCTGTGCGCACCTGTGGTTATGTGTTGAGATGTGTATTAACGAAATCCAAAGACTGGAGTGGATCCGACGACATCGAATTTTTCACCTAAAAAAATGTACAGTGTATAGTAAGGATTTTGGAGCCTTCCATGGCTCATCTTCCAACTGCCACAGCGGCCCAACTAGGCGTACCTACGACCTGTGCGCACCTGTGGTTATGTGTTGAGATGTGTATTAACGAAATCCAAAGACTGGAGTGGATCCGACGACATCGAATTTTTCACCTAAAAAAATGTACAGTGTATAGTAAGGATTTTGGAGCCTTCCATGGCTCATCTTCCAACTGCCACAGCGGCCCAACTAGGCGTACCTACGACCTGTGCGCACCTGTGGTTATGCGTTGAGATGTGTATTAACGAAATCCAAAGACTGGGGTGGATCCGACGACATCGAATTTTTCACCTAAAAAAATGTACAGTGTATAGTAAGGATTTTGGAGCCTTCCACGGCTCATCTTCCAACTGCCACAGCGGCCCAACTAGGCGTACCTACGACCTGTGCGCACCTGTGGTTATGTGTTGAGATCTGTATTAACGAAATCCAAAGACTGGAGTGGATCCGACGACATCGAATTTTTCATTAAAAAAAATGTACAGTGTATAGTAAGGTTTTTGGAGCCTTCCATGCCTCATCTTCCAACTGCCACAGCGGCCCAACTAGGCGTACCTACGACCTGTGCGCACCTGTGGTTATGTGTTGAGATGTGTATTAACGAAATCCAAAGACTGGAGTGGATCCGACGACATCGAAATTTTCACCTAAACAAATTTACAGTGTATAGTAAGGATTTCGGAGCCTTCCATGGCTCATCTTCCAACTGCCACAGCGGCCCAACTAGGCGTACCTACGACCTGTGCACACCTGTGGTTATGTGTTGAGATGTGTATTAACGAAATCCAAAGACTGGAGTGGATCCGACGACATCGAATTTTTCACCTAAAAAAATGTACAGTGTATAGTAAGGATTTTGGAGCCTTCCATGGCTCATCTTCCAACTGCCACAGCGGCCCAACTAGGCGTACCTACGACCTGTGCGCACCTGTGGTTATGTGTTGAGATGTGTATTAACATTAACGAAATCCAAAGACTGGAGTGGATCCGACGACATCGAATTTTTCACCTAAAAAAATGTACAGTGTATAGTAAGGATTTTGGAGCCTTCCATGGCTCATCTTCCAACTGCCACAGCGGCCCAACTAGGCGTACCTACGACCTGTGCGCACCTGTGGTTATGTGTTGAGATGTGTATTAACGAAATCCAAAGACTGGAGTGGATCCGACGACATCGAATTTTTCATTAAAAAAAATGTACAGTGTATAGTAAGGATTTTGGAGCCTTCCATGGCTCATCTTCCAACTGCCACAGCGGCCCAACTAGGCGTACCTACGACCTGTGCGCACCTGTGGTTATGTGTTGAGATGTGTATTAACGAAATCCAAAGACTGGAGTGGATCCGACGACATCGAATTTTTCACCTAAAAAAATGTACAGTGTATAGTAAGGATTTTGGAGCCTTCCATGGCTCATCTTCGAACTGCCACAGCGGCCCAACTAGGCGTACCTACGACCTGTGCGCACCTGTGGTTATGTGTTGAGATGTGTATTAACGAAATCCAAAGACTGGAGTGGATCCGACGACATCGAATTTTTCACCTAAAAAAATGTACAGTGTATAGTAAGGATTTTGGAGCCTTTCCATGGCTCATCTTCCAACTGCCACAGCGGCCCAACTAGGCGTACCTACGACCTGTGTGCACCTGTGGTTATGTGTTGAGATGTGTATTAACGAAATCCAAAGACTGGAGTGGATCCGACAACATCGAATTTTTCACCTAAAAAAATGTACAGTGTATAGTAAGGATTTTGGAGCCTTCCATGGCTCATCTTCCAACTGCCACAGCGGCCCAACTAGGCGTACCTACGACCTGTGCGCACCTGTGGTTATGTGTTGAGATGTGCATTAACGAAATCCAAAGACTGGAGTGGTTCCGACGACATCGAATTTTTCATTAAAAAAATGTACAGTGTATAGTAAGGATTTTGGAGCCTTCCATGGCTCATCTTCCAACTGCCACAGCGGCCCAACTAGGCGTACCTACGACCTGTGCGCACCTGTGGTTATGTGTTGAGATGTGTATTAACGAAATCCAAAGGCTGGAGTGGATCCGACGACATCGAATTTTTCACCTAAAAAAATGTACAGTGTATAGTAAGGATTTTGGAGCCTTCCATGGCTCATTTTCCAACTGCCACAGCGGCCCAACTAGGCGTACCTACGACCTGTGCGCACCTGTGGTTATGTGTTGAGATGTGTTTTAACGAAATCCGAAGACTGGAGTGGACCCGACGACATCGAATTTTTCACCTAAAAAAATGTACAGTGTATAGTAAGGATTTTGGAGCCTTCCATGGCTCATCTTCCAACTGCCACAGCGGCCCAACTAGGCATACCTACGACCTGTGCGCACCTGTGGTTATGTGTTGAGATGTGTATTGACGAAATCCAAAGACTGGAGTGGATCCGACGACATCGAATTTTTCACCTAAAAAAATGTACAGTGTATAGTAAGGATTTTGGAGCCTTCCATGGCTCATCTTCCAACTGCCACAGCGGCCCAACTAGGCGTACCTACGACCTGTGCGCACCTGTGGTTATGTGTTGAGATGTCTATTAACGAAATCCAAAGACTGGAGTGGATCCGACGACATCGAATTTTTCACCTAAAAAAATGTACAGTGTATAGTAAGGATTTTGGAGCCTTTCCATGGCTCATCTTCCAACTGCCACAGCGGCCCAACTAGGCGTACCTACGACCTGTGCGCACCTGTGGTTATGTGTTGAGATGTGTATTAACGAAATCCAAAGACTGGAGTGGATCCGACGACATCGAATTTTTCACCTAAAAAAATGTACAGTGTATAGTAAGGATTTTGGAGCCTTCCATGGCTCATCTTCCAACTGCCACAGCGGCCAACTAGGCGTACCTGCGACCTGTGCGCACCTGTGGTTATGTGTTGAGATGTATATTAACGAAATCCAAAGACTGGAGTGGATCCGACGACATCGAATTTTTCACCTAAAAAAATGTACAGTGTATAGTAAGGATTTTGGAGCCTTCCATGGCTCATCTTCCAACTGCCGCAGCGGCCCAACTAGGCGTACGTACGACCTGTGCGCACCTGTGGTTATGTGTTGAGATGTGTATTAACGAAATCCAAAGACTGGAGTGGATCCGACGACATCGAATTTTTCACCTAAAAAAATGTACAGTGTATAGTAAGGATTTTGGAGCCTTTCCATGGCTCATCTTCCAACTGCCACAGCGGCCCAACTAGGCGTACCTACGACCTGTGCGCACCTGTGGTTATGTGTTGAGATGTGTATTAAAGAAATCCAAAGACTGGAGTGGATCCGACGACATCGAATTTTTCACCTAAAAAAATGTACAGTGTATAGTAAGGATTTTGGAGCCTTCCATGGCTCATCTTCCAACTGCCATAGCGGCCCAACTAGGCGTACCTACGACCTGTGCGCACCTGTGGTTATGTGTTGAGATGTGTATTAACGAAATCCAAAGACTGGAGTGGATCCGACGACATCGAATTTTTCACCTAAAAAAATGTACAGTGTATAGTAAGGATTTTGGAGCTTTCCATGGCTCATCTTCCAACTGCCACAGCGGCCCAACTAGGCGTACCTACGACCTGTGCGCACCTGTGGTTATGTGTTGATATGTGTTTTAACGAAATCCAAAGACTGGAGTGGACCCGACGACATCGAATTTTTCACCTAAAAAAATGTACAGTGTATAGTAAGGATTTTGGAGCCTTCCATGGCTCATCTTCCAACTGCCACAGCGGCCCAACTAGGCGTACCTACGACCTGTGCGCACCTGTGGTTATGTGTTGAGATGTGTATTAACGAAATCCAAAGACTGGAGTGAATCCGACGACATCGAATTTTTCACCTAAAAAAATATACAGTGTGTAGTAAGGATTTTGGAGCCTTCCATGGCTCATCTTCCAACTGCCACAGCGGCCCAACTAGGCGTACCTACGACCTGTGGGCACCTGTGGTTATGTGTTGAGATGTGTATTAACGAAATCCAAAGACTGGAGTGGATCCGACGACATCGAATTTTTCACCTAAAAAAATGTACAGTGTATAGTAAGGATTTTGGAGCCTTCCATGGCTCATCTTCCAACTGCCACAGCGGCCCAACTAGGCGTACCTACGACCTGTGCGCACCTGTGGTTATGTGTTGAGATGTGTATTAACATTAACGAAATCCAAAGACTGGAGTGGATCCGACGACATCGAATTTTTCACCTAAAAAAATGTACAGTGTATAGTAAGAATTTTGGAGCCTTCCATGGCTCATCTTCCAACAGCCACAGCGGCCCAACTAAGCGTACCTACGACCTGTGCGCACCTATGGTTATGTGTTGAGATGTGTATTAACGAAATCCAAAGACTGGAGTGGATCCGACGACATCGAATTTTTCACCTAAAAAAATGTACAGTGTATAGTAAGGATTTTGGAGCCTTCCATGGCTCATCTTCCAACTGCCACAGCGGCCCAACTAGGCGTACCTATGACCTGTGCGCACCTGTGGTTATGTGTTGAGATGGGTATTAACGAAATCCAAAGACTGGAGTGGATCCGACGACATCGAATTTTTCACCTAAAAAAATGTACAGTGTGTAGTAAGGATTTTGGAGCCTTCCATGGCTCATCTTCCAACTGCCACAGCCGCCCAACTAGGCGTACCTACTACCTGTGCGCACCTGTGGTTATGTGTTGAGATGTGTATTAACGAAATCCAAAGACTGGAGTGGAGCCGACGACATCGAAATTGTCACCTAAACAAATTTACAGTGTATAGTAAGGATTTCGGAGCCTTCCATGGCTCATCTTCCAACTGCCACAGCGGCCCAACTAGGCGTACCTACGACCTGTGCGCACCTGTGGTTATGTGTTGAGATGTGTATTAACGAAATCCAAAGACTGGAGTGGATCCGACGACATCGAATTTTTCACCTAAAAAAATGTACAGTGTATAGTAAGGATTTTGGAGCCTTCCATGGCTCATCTTCCAACTGCCACAGCGGCCCAACTAGGCGTACCTACGACCTGTGCGCACCTGTGGTTATGTGTTGAGATGTCTATTAACGAAATCCAAAGACTGGAGTGGATCCGACGACATCGAATTTTTCACCTAAAAAAATGTACAGTGTATAGTAAGGATTTTGGAGCCTTCCATGGCTCATCTTCCAACTGCCACAGCGGCCCAACTAGGCGTACCTACGACCTGTGCGCACCTGTGGTTATGTGTTGAGATGTGTATTAACGAAATCCAAAGACTGGAGTGGATCCGACGACATCGAATTTTTCATTAAAAAAAATGTACAGTGTATAGTAAGGATTTTGGAGCCTTCCATGGCTCATCTTCCAACTGCCACAGCGGCCCAACTAGGCGTACCTACGACCTGTGCGCACCTGTGGTTATGTGTTGAGATGTGTATTAACGAAATCCAAAGACTGGAGTGGATCCGACGACATCGAATTTTTCACCTAAAAAAATGTACAGTGTATAGTAAGGATTTTGGAGCCTTCCATGGCTCATCTTCGAACTGCCACAGCGGCCCAACTAGGCGTACCTACGACCTGTGCGCACCTGTGGTTATGTGTTGAGATGTGTATTAACGAAATCCAAAGACTGGAGTGGATCCGACGACATCGAATTTTTCACCTAAAAAAATGTACAGTGTATAGTAAGGATTTTGGAGCCTTTCCATGGCTCATCTTCCAACTGCCACAGCGGCCCAACTAGGCGTACCTACGACCTGTGCGCACCTGTGGTTATGTGTTGAGATGTGTATTAACGAAATCCAAAGACTGGAGTGGATCCGACAACATCGAATTTTTCACCTAAAAAAATGTACAGTGTATAGTAAGGATTTTGGAGCCTTCCATGGCTCATCTTCCAACTGCCACAGCGGCCCAACTAGGCGTACCTACGACCTGTGCGCACCTGTGGTTATGTGTTGAGATGTGCATTAACGAAATCCAAAGACTGGAGTGGTTCCGACGACATCGAATTTTTCATTAAAAAAATGTACAGTGTATAGTAAGGATTTTGGAGCCTTCCATGGCTCATCTTCCAACTGCCACAGCGGCCCAACTAGGCGTACCTACGACCTGTGCGCACCTGTGGTTATGTGTTGAGATGTGTATTAACGAAATCCAAAGGCTGGAGTGGATCCGACGACATCGAATTTTTCACCTAAAAAAATGTACAGTGTATAGTAAGGATTTTGGAGCCTTCCATGGCTCATTTTCCAACTGCCACAGCGGCCCAACTAGGCGTACCTACGACCTGTGCGCACCTGTGGTTATGTGTTGAGATGTGTTTTAACGAAATCCGAAGACTGGAGTGGACCCGACGACATCGAATTTTTCACCTAAAAAAATGTACAGTGTATAGTAAGGATTTTGGAGCCTTCCATGGCTCATCTTCCAACTGCCACAGCGGCCCAACTAGGCATACCTACGACCTGTGCGCACCTGTGGTTATGTGTTGAGATGTGTATTGACGAAATCCAAAGACTGGAGTGGATCCGACGACATCGAATTTTTCACCTAAAAAAATGTACAGTGTATAGTAAGGATTTTGGAGCCTTCCATGGCTCATCTTCCAACTGCCACAGCGGCCCAACTAGGCGTACCTACGACCTGTGCGCACCTGTGGTTATGTGTTGAGATGTGTATTAACGAAATCCAAAGACTGGAGTGGATCCGACGACATCGAATTTTTCACCTAAAAAAATGTACAGTGTATAGTAAGGATTTTGGAGCCTTTCCATGGCTCATCTTCCAACTGCCACAGCGGCCCAACTAGGCGTACCTACGACCTGTGCGCACCTGTGGTTATGTGTTGAGATGTGTATTAACGAAATCCAAAGACTGGAGTGGATCCGACGACATCGAATTTTTCACCTAAAAAAATGTACAGTGTATAGTAAGGATTTTGGAGCCTTCCATGGCTCATCTTCCAACTGCCACAGCGGCCAACTAGGCGTACCTGCGACCTGTGCGCACCTGTGGTTATGTGTTGAGATGTATATTAACGAAATCCAAAGACTGGAGTGGATCCGACGACATCGAATTTTTCACCTAAAAAAATGTACAGTGTATAGTAAGGATTTTGGAGCCTTCCATGGCTCATCTTCCAACTGCCGCAGCGGCCCAACTAGGCGTACGTACGACCTGTGCGCACGTGTGGTTATGTGTTGAGATGTGTATTAACGAAATCCAAAGACTGGAGTGGATCCGACGACATCGAATTTTTCACCTAAAAAAATGTACAGTGTATAGTAAGGATTTTGGAGCCTTTCCATGGCTCATCTTCCAACTGCCACAGCGGCCCAACTAGGCGTACCTACGACCTGTGCGCACCTGTGGTTATGTGTTGAGATGTGTATTAAAGAAATCCAAAGACTGGAGTGGATCCGACGACATCGAATTTTTCACCTAAAAAAATGTACAGTGTATAGTAAGGATTTTGGAGCCTTCCATGGCTCATCTTCCAACTGCCATAGCGGCCCAACTAGGCGTACCTACGACCTGTGCGCACCTGTGGTTATGTGTTGAGATGTGTATTAACGAAATCCAAAGACTGGAGTGGATCCGACGACATCGAATTTTTCACCTAAAAAAATGTACAGTGTATAGTAAGGATTTTGGAGCTTTCCATGGCTCATCTTCCAACGGCCACAGCGGCCCAACTAGGCGTACCTACGACCTGTGCGCACCTGTGGTTATGTGTTGATATGTGTTTTAACGAAATCCAAAGACTGGAGTGGACCCGACGACATCGAATTTTTCACCTAAAAAAATGTACAGTGTATAGTAAGGATTTTGGAGCCTTCCATGGCTCATCTTCCAACTGCCACAGCGGCCCAACTAGGCGTACCTACGACCTGTGCGCACCTGTGGTTATGTGTTGAGATGTGTATTAACGAAATCCAAAGACTGGAGTGAATCCGACGACATCGAATTTTTCACCTAAAAAAATATACAGTGTGTAGTAAGGATTTTGGAGCCTTCCATGGCTCATCTTCCAACTGCCACAGCGGCCCAACTAGGCGTACCTACGACCTGTGGGCACCTGTGGTTATGTGTTGAGATGTGTATTAACGAAATCCAAAGACTGGAGTGGATCCGACGACATCGAATTTTTCACCTAAAAAAATGTACAGTGTATAGTAAGGATTTTGGAGCCTTCCATGGCTCATCTTCCAACTGCCACAGCGGCCCAACTAGGCGTACCTACGACCTGTGCGCACCTGTGGTTATGTGTTGAGATGTGTATTAACATTAACGAAATCCAAAGACTGGAGTGGATCCGACGACATCGAATTTTTCACCTAAAAAAATGTACAGTGTATAGTAAGGATTTTGGAGCCTTCCATGGCTCATCTTCCAACTGCCACAGCGGCCCAACTAGGCGTACCTACGACCTGTGCGCACCTGTGGTTATGTGTTGAGATGTGTATTAACATTAACGAAATCCAAAGACTGGAGTGGATCCGACGACATCGAATTTTTCACCTAAAAAAATGTACAGTGTATAGTAAGGATTTTGGAGCCTTTCCATGGCTCATCTTCCAACTGCCACAGCGGCCCAACTAGGCGTACCTACGACCTGTGCGCACCTGTGGTTATGTGTTGAGATGTGTATTAACGAAATCCAAAGACTGGAGTGGATCCGACAACATCGAATTTTTCACCTAAAAAAATGTACAGTGTATAGTAAGGATTTTGGAGCCTTCCATGGCTCATCTTCCAACTGCCACAGCGGCCCAACTAGGCGTACCTACGACCTGTGCGCACCTGTGGTTATGTGTTGAGATGTGTATTAACGAAATCCAAAGACTGGAGTGGATCCGACGACATCGAATTTTTCACCTAAAAAACTGTACAGTGTATAGTAAGGATTTTGGAGCCTTCCATGGCTCATCTTCCAACTGCCACAGCGGCCCAACTAATCGTACCTACGAAATGTGCGCACCTGTGGTTATGTGTTGAGATGTGCATTAACGAAATCCAAAGACTGGAGTGGACCCGACGACATCGAATTTTTCACCTAAAAAAATGTACAGTGTATAGTAAGGATTTTGGAGCCTTCCATGGCTCATCTTCCAACTGCCACAGCGGCCCAACTAGGCGTACCTACGACCTGTGCGCACCTGTGGTTATGTGTTGAGATGTGTATTAACGAAATCCAAAGACTGGAGTGGATCCGACGACATCGAATTTTTCCCCTAAAAAAATGTACAGTGTATAGTAAGGATTTTGGAGCCTTCCATGGCTCATTTTCCAACTGCCACAGCGGCCCAACTAGGCGTACCTACGACCTGTGCGCACCTGTGGTTATGTGTTGAGATGTGTATTAACGAAATCCAAAGATTGGAGTGGATCCGACGACATCGAATTTTTCACCTAAAAAAATTTACAGTGTATAGTAAGGATTTTGGAGCCTTTCCATGGCTCATCTTCCAACTGCCACAGCGGCCCAACTAGGCGTACCTCCGACCTGTGCGCACCTGTGGTTATGTGTTGAGATGTGTATTAACGAAATCCAAAGACTGGAGTGGATCCGACGACATCGAATTTTTCACCTAAAAAAATGTACAGTGTATAGTAAGGATTTTGGAGCCTTCCATGGCTCATCTTCCAACTGCCACAGCGGCCCAACTAGGCGTACCTACGACCTGTGCGCACCTGTGGTTATGTGTTAAGATGTGATTAACGAAATCCAAAGACTGGAGTGGATCCGACGACATCGAATTTTTCACCTAAAAAAATGTACAGTGTATAGTAAGGATTTTGGAGCCTTTCCATGGCTCATCTTCCAACTGCCACAGCGGCCCAACTAGGCGTACCTACGACCTGTGCGCACCTGTGGTTATGTGTTGAGATGTGTATTAACGAAATCCAAAGACTGGAGTGGATCCGACGACATCGAATTTTTCACCTAAAAAAATGTACAGTGTATAGTAAGAATTTTGGAGCCTTCCATGGCTCATCTTCCAACAGCCACAGCGGCCCAACTAAGCGTACCTACGACCTGTGCGCACCTATGGTTATGTGTTGAGATGTGTATTAACGAAATCCAAAGACTGGAGTGGATCCGACGACATCGAATTTTTCACCTAAAAAAATGTACAGTGTATAGTAAGGATTTTGGAGCCTTCCATGGCTCATCTTCCAACTGCCACAGCGGCCCAACTAGGCGTACCTATGACCTGTGCGCACCTGTGGTTATGTGTTGAGATGGGTATTAACGAAATCCAAAGACTGGAGTGGATCCGACGACATCGAATTTTTCACCTAAAAAAATGTACAGTGTGTAGTAAGGATTTTGGAGCCTTCCATGGCTCATCTTCCAACTGCCACAGCGGCCCAACTAGGCGTACCTACTACCTGTGCGCACCTGTGGTTATGTGTTGAGATGTGTATTAACGAAATCCAAAGACTGGAGTGGAGCCGACGACATCGAATTTTTCACCTAAAAAAATGTACAGTGTATAGTAAGGATTTTGGAGCCTTCCATGGCTCATCTTCCAACTGCCACAGCGGCCCAACTAGGCGTACCTACGACCTGTGCGCACCTGTGGTTATGTGTTGAGATGTGTATTAACGAAATCCAAAGACTGGAGTGGATCCGACGACATCGAATTTTTCACCTAAGAAAATGTACAGTGTATAGTAAGGATTTTGGAGCCTTCCATGGCTCATCTTCCAACTGCCACAGCGGCCCAACTAGGCGTACCTACGACCTGTGCGCACCTGTGGTTATGTGTTGAGATGTGTATTAACGAAATCCAAAGACTGGAGTGGATCCGACGACATCGAATTTTTCACCTAAAAAAATGTACAGTGTATAGTAAGAATTTTGGAGCCTTCCATGGCTCATCTTCCAACTGCCACAGCGGCCCAACTAGGCGTACCTACGACCTGTGCGCACCTGTGGTTATGTGTTGAGATGTGTATTAACAAAATCCAAAGACTGGAGTGGATCCGACGACATCGAATTTTTCACCTAAAGAAATGTACAGTGTGTAGTAAGGATTTTGGAGCCTTCCATGGCTCATCTTCCAACTGCCACAGCGGCCCAACTAGGCGTACCTACGACCTGTGCGCACCTGTGGTTATGTGTTGAGATGTGTATTAACGAAATCCAAAGACTGGAGTGGATCCGACGACATCGAATTTTTCACCTAAAAAATGTACAGTGTGTAGTAAGGATTTTGGAGCCTTCCATGGCTCATCTTTCAACTGCCACAGCGGCCCAACTAGGCGTACCTACTACCTGTGGTTATGTGTTGAGATGTGTATTAACGAAATCCAAAGACTGGAGTGTATCCGACGACATCGAATTTTTCACCTAAAGAAATGTACAGTGTGTAGTAAGGATTTTGGAGCCTTCCATGGCTCATCTTCCAACTGCCACAGCGGCCCAACTAGGCGTACCTACGACTTGTGCGCACCTGTGGTTATGTGTTGAGATGTGTATTAACGAAATCCAAAGACTGGAGTGGATCCGACGACATCGAATTTTTCACCTAAAAAAATGTACAGTGTATAGTAAGGATTTTGGAGCCTTCCATGCCTCATCTTCGAACTGCCACAGCGGCCCAACTAGGCGTACCTACTACCTGTGCTCACCTGTGGTTATATGTTGAGATGTGTATTAACGAAATCCAAAGACTGGAGTGGATCCGACGACATCGAATTTTTCACCTAAAAAAATGTACAGTGTATAGTAAGGATTTTGGAGCCTTCCATGGCTCATCTTCCAACTGCCACAGCGGCCCAACTAGGCGTACCTACGACCTGTGCGCACCTGTGGTTATGTGTTGAGATGTGTATTAACGAAATCCAAAGACTGGAGTGGATCGGACTACATCGAATTTTTCACCTAAAAAAATGTACAGTGTGTAGTAAGGATTTTGGAGCCTTCCATGGCTCATCTTCCAACTGCCACAGCGGCCCAACTAGGCGTACCTACTACCTGTGCGCACCTGTGGTTATGTGTTGAGATGTGTATTAACGAAATCCAAAGACTTTAGTGGATCCGGCGACATCGAATTTTTCACCTAAGAAAATGTACAGTGTATAGTAAGGATTTTGGAGCCTTCCATGGCTCATCTTCCAACTGCCACAGCGGCCCAACTAGGCGTACCTACGACCTGTGCGCACCTGTGGTTATGTGTTGAGGTGTGTATTAACGAAATCCAAAGACTGGAGTGGATCCGACGACATCGAATTTTTCACCTAAAAAAATGTACAGTGTGTAGTAAGGATTTTGGAGCCTTCAATGGCTCATCTTCCAACTGCCACAGCGGCCCAACTAGGCGTACCTACTACCTGTGCTCACCTGTGGTTATGTGTTGAGATGTGTATTAACGAAATCCAAAGACTGGAGTGAATCCGACGACATCGAATTTTTCACCTAAAAAAATGTACAGTGTATAGTAAGGCTTTTGGAGCCTTCCATGGCTCATCTTCCAACTGCCACAGCGGCCCAACTAGGCGTACCTACGACCTGTGCGCACCTGTGGTTATGTGTTGAGATGTGTATTAACGAAATCCAAAGACTGGAGTGGATCCGACGACATCGAATTTTTCCCCTAAAAAAATGTACAGTGTATAGTAAGGATGTTGGAGCCTTCCATGGCTCATTTTCCAACTGCCACAGCGGCCCAACTAGGCGTACCTACGACCTGTGCGCACCTGTGGTTATGTGTTGAGATGTGTATTAACGAAATCCAAAGACTGGAGTGGATCCGACGACATCGAATTTTTCACCTAAAAAAATGTACAGTGTATAGTAAGGATTTTGGAGCCTTCCATGGCTCATCTTCCAACTGCCACAGCGGCCCAACTAGGCGTACCTACGACCTTTGCGCACCTGTGGTTATGTGTTGAGATGTGTATTAACGAAATCCAAAGACTGGAGTGGATCCGACGACATCGAATTTTTCACCTAAAAAAATGTACAGTGTATAGTAAGGATTTTGGAGCCTTCCATGGCTCATCTTCCAACTGCCATAGCGGCCCAACTAGGCGTACCTACGACCTGTGCGCACCTGTAGTTATGTGTTGAGATGTGTATTAACGAAATCCAAAGACTGGAGTGGATCCGACGACATCGAATTTTTCACCTAAAAAAATGTACAGTGTATAGTAAGAATTTTGGAGCCTTCCATGGCTCATCTTCCAACAGCCACAGCGGCCCAACTAAGCGTACCTACGACCTGTGCGCACCTATGGTTATGTGTTGAGATGTGTATTAACGAAATCCAAAGACTGGAGTGGATCCGACGACATCGAATTTTTCACCTAAAAAAATGTACAGTGTATAGTAAGGATTTTGGAGCCTTCCATGGCTCATCTTCCAACTGCCACAGCGGCCCAACTAGGCGTACCTACGACCTGTGCGCACCTGTGGTTATGTGTTGAGATGTGTATTAACGAAATCCAAAGACTGGAGTGGATCCGACGACATCGAATTTTTCACCTAAAGAAATGTACAGTGTGTAGTAAGGATTTTGGAGCCTTCCATGGCTCATCTTCCAACTGCCACAGCGGCCCAACTAGGTGTACCTACTACCTGTGCTCACCTGTGGTTATGTGTTGAGATGTGTATTAACGAAATCCAAAGACTGGAGTGAATCCGACGACATCGAATTTTTCACCTAAAAAAATGTACAGTGTATAGTAAGGATTTTGGAGCCTTCCATGGCTCATCTTCCAACTGCCACAGCGGCCCAACTAGGCGTACCTACGACCTGTGCGCAGTTGTGGTTATGTGTTGAGATGTGTATTAACGAAATCCAAAGACTGGAGTGGATCCGACGACATCGAATTTTTCACCTAAAAAAATGTACAGTGTATAGTAAGGATTTTGGAGCCTTCCATGGCTCATCTTCCAACTGCCACAGCGGCCCAACTAGGCGTACCTACGACCTGTGCGCACCTGTGGTTATGTGTTGAGATGTGTATTAACGAAATCCAAAGACTGGAGTGGATCCGACGACATCGAATTTTTCACCTAAAAAAATGTACAGTAAGGATTTTGGAGCCTTCCATGGCTCATCTTCCAACTGCCACAGCGGCCCAACTAGGCGTACCTACGACCTGTGCGCACCTGTGGTTATGTGTTGAGATGTGTATTAACGAAATCCAAAGACTGGAGTCGATCCGACTACATCGAATTTTTCACCTAAAAAAATGTACAGCGTGTAGTAAGGATTTTGGAGCCTTCCATGGCTCATCTTCCAACTGCCACAGCGGCCCAACTAGGCGTACCTACTACCTGTGCTCACCTGTGGTTATGTGTTGAGATGTGTATTAACGAAATCCAAAGACTGGAGTGAATCCGACGACATCGAATTTTTCACCTAAAAAAATGTACAGTGTATAGTAAGGATTTTGGAGCCTTCCAATGCTCATCTTCCAACTGCCACAGCGGCCCAACTAGGCGTACCTACGACCTGTGCGCACCTGTGGTTATGTGTTGAGATGTGTATTAACGAAATCCAAAGACTGGAGTGGATCCGACGACATCGAATTTTTCACCTAAAAAAATGTACAGTGTATAGTAAGGATTTTGGAGCCTTCCATGGCTCATCTTCCAACTGCCACAGCGGCCCAACTAGGCGTACCTACGACCTGTGCGCACCTGTGGTTATGTGTTGAGATGTGTATTAACGAAATCCAAAGACTGGAGTGGATCCGACTACATCGAATTTTTCACCTAAAAAAATGTACAGTGTGTAGTAAGGATTTTGGAGCCTTCCATGGCTCATCTTCCAACTGCCACAGCGGCCCAACTAGGCGTACCTACTACCTGTGCTCACCTGTGGTTATGTGTTGAGATGTGTATTAACGAAATCCAAAGACTGGAGTGAATCCGACGACATCGAATTTTTCACCTAAAAAAATGTACGACATAGAATTTTTCACCTAAAAAAATGTACAGTGTATAGTAAGGATTTTGGAGCCTTCCATGGCTCATCTTCCAACTGCCACAGCGGCCCAACTAGGCGTACCTACGACCTGTGCGCACCTGTGGTTATGTGTTGAGATGTGTATTAACATTAACGAAATCCAAAGACTGGAGTGGATCCGACGACATCGAATTTTTCACCTAAAAAAATGTACAGTAAGGATTTTAGAGCCTTTCCGTGGCTCTTCTTCCAACTGCCACAGCGGCCCAACTAGGCGTACCTACGACCTGTGCGCACCTGTGGTTATGTGTTGAGATGTGTATTAACGAAATCCAAAGACTGGAGTGGATCCGACGACATCGAATTTTTCAACTAAAAAAATGTACAGTGTATAGTAAGGATTTTGGAGCCTTCCATGGCTCATCTTCCAACTGCCACAGCGGCTCAACTAGGCGTACCTACGACCTGTGCGCACCTGTGGTTATGTGTTGAGATGTGTATTAACGAAATCCAAAGACTTGAGTGGATCCGACGACATCGAATTTTTCACCTAAAAAAATGTACAGTGTATAGTAAGGATTTTGGAGCCTTCCATGGCTCATCTTCCAACTGCCACAGCGGCCCAACTAGGCGTACCTACGACCTGTGCGCACCTGTGGTTATGTGTTGAGATGTGTATTAACGAAATCCAAAGACTGGAGTGGATCCGACGACATCGAATTTTTCACCTAAAAAAATGTACGAGTGTAGTAAGGATTTTGGAGCCTAGTGGTTATGTGTTGAGATGTGTATTAACGAAATCCAAAGACTGGAGTGGATCCGACGACATCGAATTTTTCACCTAAAAAAATGTACAGTAAGGATTTTGGAGCCTTCCATGGCTCATCTTCCAACTGCCACAGCGGCCCAACTAGGCGTACCTACGACCTGTGCGCACCTGTGGTTATGTGTTGAGATGTGTATTAACGAAATCCAAAGACTGGAGTGGATCCGACTACATCGAATTTTTCACCTAAAAAAATGTACAGTGTGTAGTAAGGATTTTGGAGCCTTCCATGGCTCATCTTCCAACTGCCACAGCGGCCCAACTAGGCGTACCTACTACCTGTGCTCACCTGTGGTTATGTGTTGAGATGTGTATTAACGAAATCCAAAGACTGGAGTGAATCCGACGACATCGAATTTTTCACCTAAAAAAATGTACGACATCGAATTTTTCACCTAAAAAAATGTACAGTGTATAGTAAGGATTTTGGAGCCTTCCATGGCTCATCTTCCAACTGCCACAGCGGCCCAACTAGGCGTACCTACGACCTGTGCGCACCTGTGGTTATGTGTTGAGATGTGTATTAACGAAATCCAAAGACTGGAGTGGATCCGACGACATCGAATTTTTCACCTAAAAAAATGTACAGTGTATAGTAAGGATTTTGGAGCCTTCCATGGCTCATCTTCCAACTGCCACAGCGGCCCAACTAGGCGTACCTACGACCTGTGCGCACCTGTGGTTATGTGTTGAGATGTGTATTAACATTAACGAAATCCAAAGACTGGAGTGGATCCGACGACATCGAATTTTTCACCTAAAAAAATGTACAGTAAGGATTTTAGAGCCTTTCCATGGCTCTTCTTCCAACTGCCACAGCGGCCCAACTAGGCGTACCTACGACCTGTGCGCACCTGTGGTTATGTGTTGAGATGTGTATTAACGAAATCCAAAGACTGGAGTGGATCCGACGACATCGAATTTTTCAACTAAAAAAATGTACAGTGTATAGTAAGGATTTTGGAGCCTTCCATGGCTCATCTTCCAACTGCCACAGCGGCTCAACTAGGCGTACCTACGACCTGTGCGCACCTGTGGTTATGTGTTGAGATGTGTTTTAACGAAATCCAAAGACTTGAGTGGATCCGACGACATCGAATTTTTCACCTAAAAAAATGTACAGTGTATAGTAAGGATTTTGGAGCCTTCCATGGCTCATCTTCCAACTGCCACAGCGGCCCAACTAGGCGTACCTACGACCTGTGCGCACCTGTGGTTATGTGTTGAGATGTGTATTAACGAAATCCAAAGACTGGAGTGGATCCGACGACATCGAATTTTTCACCTAAAAAAATGTACAGTGTATAGTAAGGATTTTGGAGCCTTCCATGGCTCATCTTCCAACTGCCACAGCGGCCCAACTAGGCGTACCTACGACCTGTGCGCACCTGTAGTTATGTGTTGAGATGTGTATTAACGAAATCCAAAGACTGGAGTGGATCCGACGACATCGAATTTTTCACCTAAAAAAATGTACAGTGTATAGTAAGAATTTTGGAGCCTTCCATGGCTCATCTTCCAACAGCCACAGCGGCCCAACTAAGCGTACCTACGACCTGTGCGCACCTATGGTTATGTGTTGAGATGTGTATTAACGAAATCCAAAGACTGGAGTGGATCCGACGACATCGAATTTTTCACCTAAAAAAATGTACAGTGTATAGTAAGGATTTTGGAGCCTTCCATGGCTCATCTTCCAACTGCCACAGCGGCCCAACTAGGCGTACCTACGACCTGTGCGCACCTGTGGTTATGTGTTGAGATGTGTATTAACGAAATCCAAAGACTGGAGTGGATCCGACGACATCGAATTTTTCACCTAAAGAAATGTACAGTGTGTAGTAAGGATTTTGGAGCCTTCCATGGCTCATCTTCCAACTGCCACAGCGGCCCAACTAGGTGTACCTACTACCTGTGCTCACCTGTGGTTATGTGTTGAGATGTGTATTAACGAAATCCAAAGACTGGAGTGAATCCGACGACATCGAATTTTTCACCTAAAAAAATGTACAGTGTATAGTAAGGATTTTGGAGCCTTCCATGGCTCATCTTCCAACTGCCACAGCGGCCCAACTAGGCGTACCTACGACCTGTGCGCAGCTGTGGTTATGTGTTGAGATGTGTATTAACGAAATCCAAAGACTGGAGTGGATCCGACGACATCGAATTTTTCACCTAAAAAAATGTACAGTGTATAGTAAGGATTTTGGAGCCTTCCATGGCTCATCTTCCAACTGCCACAGCGGCCCAACTAGGCGTACCTACGACCTGTGCGCACCTGTGGTTATGTGTTGAGATGTGTATTAACGAAATCCAAAGACTGGAGTGGATCCGACGACATCGAATTTTTCACCTAAAAAAATGTACAGTAAGGATTTTGGAGCCTTCCATGGCTCATCTTCCAACTGCCACAGCGGCCCAACTAGGCGTACCTACGACCTGTGCGCACCTGTGGTTATGTGTTGAGATGTGTATTAACGAAATCCAAAGACTGGAGTCGATCCGACTACATCGAATTTTTCACCTAAAAAAATGTACAGCGTGTAGTAAGGATTTTGGAGCCTTCCATGGCTCATCTTCCAACTGCCACAGCGGCCCAACTAGGCGTACCTACTACCTGTGCTCACCTGTGGTTATGTGTTGAGATGTGTATTAACGAAATCCAAAGACTGGAGTGAATCCGACGACATCGAATTTTTCACCTAAAAAAATGTACAGTGTATAGTAAGGATTTTGGAGCCTTCCATGGCTCATCTTCCAACTGCCACAGCGGCCCAACTAGGCGTACCTACGACCTGTGCGCACCTGTGGTTATGTGTTGAGATGTGTATTAACGAAATCCAAAGACTGGAGTGGATCCGACGACATCGAATTTTTCACCTAAAAAAATGTACAGTGTATAGTAAGGATTTTGGAGCCTTCCATGGCTCATCTTCCAACTGCCACAGCGGCCCAACTAGGCGTACCTACGACCTGTGCGCACCTGTGGTTATGTGTTGAGATGTGTATTAACGAAATCCAAAGACTGGAGTGGATCCGACTTCATCGAATTTTTCACCTAAAAAAATGTACAGTGTGTAGTAAGGATTTTGGAGCCTTCCATGGCTCATCTTCCAACTGCCACAGCGGCCCAACTAGGCGTACCTACTACCTGTGCTCACCTGTGGTTATGTGTTGAGATGTGTATTAACGAAATCCAAAGACTGGAGTGAATCCGACGACATCGAATTTTTCACCTAAAAAAATGTACGACATAGAATTTTTCACCTAAAAAAATGTACAGTGTATAGTAAGGATTTTGGAGCCTTCCATGGCTCATCTTCCAACTGCCACAGCGGCCCAACTAGGCGTACCTACGACCTGTGCGCACCTGTGGTTATGTGTTGAGATGTGTATTAACATTAACGAAATCCAAAGACTGGAGTGGATCCGACGACATCGAATTTTTCACCTAAAAAAATGTACAGTAAGGATTTTAGAGCCTTTCCGTGGCTCTTCTTCCAACTGCCACAGCGGCCCAACTAGGCGTACCTACGACCTGTGCGCACCTGTGGTTATGTGTTGAGATGTGTATTAACGAAATCCAAAGACTGGAGTGGATCCGACGACATCGAATTTTTCAACTAAAAAAATGTACAGTGTATAGTAAGGATTTTGGAGCCTTCCATGGCTCATCTTCCAACTGCCACAGCGGCTCAACTAGGCGTACCTACGACCTGTGCGCACCTGTGGTTATGTGTTGAGATGTGTATTAACGAAATCCAAAGACTTGAGTGGATCCGACGACATCGAATTTTTCACCTAAAAAAATGTACAGTGTATAGTAAGGATTTTGGAGCCTTCCATGGCTCATCTTCCAACTGCCACAGCGGCCCAACTAGGCGTACCTACGACCTGTGCGCACCTGTGGTTATGTGTTGAGATGTGTATTAACGAAATCCAAAGACTGGAGTGGATCCGACGACATCGAATTTTTCACCTAAAAAAATGTACGAGTGTAGTAAGGATTTTGGAGCCTAGTGGTTATGTGTTGAGATGTGTATTAACGAAATCCAAAGACTGGAGTGGATCCGACGACATCGAATTTTTCACCTAAAAAAATGTACAGTAAGGATTTTGGAGCCTTCCATGGCTCATCTTCCAACTGCCACAGCGGCCCAACTAGGCGTACCTACGACCTGTGCGCACCTGTGGTTATGTGTTGAGATGTGTATTAACGAAATCCAAAGACTGGAGTGGATCCGACTACATCGAATTTTTCACCTAAAAAAATGTACAGTGTATAGTAAGGATTTTGGAGCCTTCCATGGCTCATCTTCCAACTGCCACAGCGGCCCAACTAGGCGTACCTACTACCTGTGCTCACCTGTGGTTATGTGTTGAGATGTGTATTAACGAAATCCAAAGACTGGAGTGGATCCGACGACATCGAATTTTTCACCTAAAAAAATGTACGACATAGAATTTTTCACCTAAAAAAATGTACAGTGTATAGTAAGGATTTTGGAGCCTTCCATGGCTCATCTTCCAACTGCCACAGCGGCCCAACTAGGCGTACCTACGACCTGTGCGCACCTGTGGTTATGTGTTGAGATGTGTATTAACGAAATCCAAAGACTGGAGTGGATCCGACGACATCGAATTTTTCACCTAAAAAAATGTACAGTGTATAGTAAGGATTTTGGAGCCTTCCATGGCTCATCTTCCAACTGCCACAGCGGCCCAACTAGGCGTACCTACGACCTGTGCGCACCTGTGGTTATGTGTTGAGATGTGTATTAACATTAACGAAATCCAAAGACTGGAGTGGATCCGACGACATCGAATTTTTCACCTAAAAAAATGTACAGTAAGGATTTTAGAGCCTTTCCATGGCTCTTCTTCCAACTGCCACAGCGGCCCAACTAGGCGTACCTACGACCTGTGCGCACCTGTGGTTATGTGTTGAGATGTGTATTAACGAAATCCAAAGACTGGAGTGGATCCGACGACATCGAATTTTTCAACTAAAAAAATGTACAGTGTATAGTAAGGATTTTGGAGCCTTCCATGGCTCATCTTCCAACTGCCACAGCGGCTCAACTAGGCGTACCTACGACCTGTGCGCACCTGTGGTTATGTGTTGAGATGTGTTTTAACGAAATCCAAAGACTTGAGTGGATCCGACGACATCGAATTTTTCACCTAAAAAAATGTACAGTGTATAGTAAGGATTTTGGAGCCTTCCATGGCTCATCTTCCAACTGCCACAGCGGCCCAACTAGGCGTACCTACGACCTGTGCGCACCTGTGGTTATGTGTTGAGATGTGTATTAACGAAATCCAAAGACTGGAGTGGATCCGACGACATCGAATTTTTCACCTAAAAAAATGTACGATGTATAGTAAGGATTTTGGAGCCTTCCACATTTTTTACAGTACATTTTTTTAGGTGAAAAATTCGATGTCGTCGGATCCACTCCAGTCTTTGGATTTCGTTAATACACATCTCAACACATAACCACAGGTGCGAACAGGTCGTAGGTACGCCTAGTTGGGCCGCTGTGGCAGTTGGAAGATGAGCCATGGAAGGCTCCAAAATCCTTACTATACACTGCACATTTTTTTAGGTGAAAAATTCGATGTCGTCGGATCCACTCCAGTCTTTGGATTTCGTTAATACACATCTCAACACATAACCACAGGTGCGCACAGGTCGTAGGTACGCCTATTTGGGCCGCTGTGGCAGTTGGAAGAAGAGCCATGGAAAGGCTCTGAAATCCTTACTATACACTGTACATTTTTTGAGGTGAAAAATTCGATGTCGTCGGATCCACTCCAGTCTTTCTATTTCGTTAATACACATCTCAACACATAACTACAGGTGCGCACAGGTCGTAGGTACGCCTAGTTGGGCCGCTGTGGCAGTTGGAAGATGAGCCATGGAAGGCTCCAAAATCCTTACTATACACTGTACATTTTTTTAGGTGAAAAATTCGATGTCGTCGGATCCACTCCAGTCTTTGGATTTCGTTAATACACATCTCAACACATAACCACAGGTGCGCACAGGTCGTAGGTACGCCTAGTTGGGCCGCTGTGGCAGTTGGAAGAAGAGCCATGGAAAGGCTCTAAAATTTTTCACCTAAAAAAATGTACTGTAAAAAATGTGGAAGGCTCCAAAATCCTTACTATACACTGTACATTTTTTTAGGTGAAAAATTCGATGTCGTCGGATCCACTCCAGTCTTTGGATTTCGTTAATAGACATCTCAACACATAACCACAGGTGCGCACAGGTCGTAGGTACGCCTAGTTGGGCCGCTGTGGCAGTTGGAAGAAGAGCCATGGAAAGGCTCTAAAATCCTTACTGTACACTTTTTTAGGTGAAAAATTCGATGTCGTCGGATCCACTCCAGTCTTTGGATTTCGTTAATACACATCTCAACACATAACCACAGGTGCGCACAGGTCGTAGGTACGCCTAGTTGGGCCGCTGTGGCAGTTGGAAGATGAGCCATGGAAGGCTCCAAAATCCTTACTAAACACTGTACATTTTTTTAGGTGAAAAATTCGATGTCGTCGGATCCACTCCAGTCTTTGGATTTCGTTAATACACATCTCAACACATAACCACAGGTGCGCACAGGTCGTAGGTACGCCTAGTTGGGCCGCTGTGGCAGTTGGAAGAAGAGCCATGGAAGGCTCCAAAATCCTTACTATACACTGTACATTTTTTTAGGTGAAAAATTCGATGTCGTCGGATCCACTCCAGTCTTTGGATTTCGTTAATATACATCTCAACACATAACCACAGGTGCGCACAGGTCGTAGGTACGCCTAGTTGGGCCGCTGTGGCAGTTGGAAGATGAGCCGTGGAAGGCTTCAAAATCCTTACTATACACTGTACATTTTTTTAGGTGAAAAATTCGATGTCGTCGGATCCACTCCAGTCTTTGGATATCGTTAATACACATCTCAACACATAACCACAGGTGCGCACAGGTCGTAGGTACGCCTAGTTGGGCCGTTGTGGCAGTTGGAAGAAGAGCCATGGAAAGGCTCCAAAATCATTACTATACACTGTACATTTTTTTAGGTGAAAAATTCGATGTCGTCGGATCCACTCCAGTCTTTGGATTTCGTTAATACACATCTCAACACATAACCACAGGTGCGAACAGGTCGTAGGTACGCCTAGTTGGGCCGCTGTGGCAGTTGGAAGATGAGCCATGGAAGGCTCCAAAATCCTTACTATACACTGTACATTTTTTTAGGTGAAAAATTCGATGTCGTCGGATCCACTCCAGTCTTTGGATTTCGTTAATACACATCTCAACACATAACCACAGGTGCGCACAGGTCGTAGGTACGCCTATTTGGGCCGCTGTGGCAGTTGGAAGAAGAGCCATGGAAAGGCTCTGAAATCCTTACTATACACTGTACATTTTTTGAGGTGAAAAATTCGATGTCGTCGGATCCACTCCAGTCTTTCTATTTCGTTAATACACATCTCAACACATAACTACAGGTGCGCACAGGTCGTAGGTACGCCTAGTTGGGCCGCTGTGGCAGTTGGAAGATGAGCCATGGAAGGCTCCAAAATCCTTACTATACACTGTACATTTTTTTAGGTGAAAAATTCGATGTCGTCGGATCCACTCCAGTCTTTGGATTTCGTTAATACACATCTCAACACATAACCACAGGTGCGCACAGGTCGTAGGTACGCCTAGTTGGGCCGCTGTGGCAGTTGGAAGAAGAGCCATGGAAAGGCTCTAAAATTTTTCACCTAAAAAAATGTACTGTAAAAAATGTGGAAGGCTCCAAAATCCTTACTATACACTGTACATTTTTTTAGGTGAAAAATTCGATGTCGTCGGATCCACTCCAGTCTTTGGATTTCGTTAATACACATCTCAACACATAACCACAGGTGCGCACAGGTCGTAGGTATGCCTAGTTGGGCCGCTGTGGCAGTTGGAAGAAGAGCCATGGAAAGGCTCTAAAATCCTTACTGTACACTTTTTTAGGTGAAAAATTCGATGTCGTCGGATCCACTCCAGTCTTTGGATTTCGTTAATACACATCTCAACACATAACCACAGGTGCGCACAGGTCGTAGGTACGCCTAGTTGGGCCGCTGTGGCAGTTGGAAGATGAGCCATGGAAGGCTCCAAAATCCTTACTAAACACTGTACATTTTTTTAGGTGAAAAATTCGATGTCGTCGGATCCACTCCAGTCTTTGGATTTCGTTAATACACATCTCAACACATAACCACAGGTGCGCACAGGTTGTAGGTACGCCTAGTTGGGCCGCTGTGGCAGTTGGAAGAAGAGCCATGGAAGGCTCCAAAATCCTTACTATACACTGTACATTTTTTTAGGTGAAAAATTCGATGTCGTCGGATCCACTCCAGTCTTTGGATTTCGTTAATATACATCTCAACACATAACCACAGGTGCGCACAGGTCGTAGGTACGCCTAGTTGGGCCGCTGTGGCAGTTGGAAGATGAGCCGTGGAAGGCTTCAAAATCCTTACTATACACTGTACATTTTTTTAGGTGAAAAATTCGATGTCGTCGGATCCACTCCAGTCTTTGGATATCGTTAATACACATCTCAACACATAACCACAGGTGCGCACAGGTCGTAGGTACGCCTAGTTGGGCCGTTGTGGCAGTTGGAAGAAGAGCCATGGAAAGGCTCCAAAATCATTACTATACACTGTACATTTTTTTAGGTGAAAAATTCGATGTCGTCGGATCCACTCCAGTCTTTGGATTTCGTTAATACACATCTCAACACATAACCACAGGTGCGCACAGGTCGTAGGTACGCCTAGTTGGGCCGCTATGGCAGTTGGAAGATGAGCCATGGAAGGCTCCGAAATCCTTACTATACACTGTACATTTTTTTAGGTGAAAAATTCGATGTCGTCGGATCCACTCCAGTCTTTGGATTTCGTTAATACACATCTCAACACATAACCACAGGTGCGCACAGGTCGTAGGTACGCCCAGTTGGGCCGCTGTGGCAGTTGGAAGAAGAGCCATGGAAAGGCTCCAAAATCCTTACTATACACTGTACATTTTTTTAGGTGAAAAATTCGATGTCGTCGGATCCACCCCAGTCTTTGGATTTCGTAAATACACATCTCAACACATAACCACAGGTGCGCACAGGTCGTAGGTACGCCTAGTTGGGCCGCTGTAGCAGTTGGAAGAAGAGCCATGGAAAGGCTCCAAAATCATTACTATACACTGTACATTTTTTTAGGTGAAAAATTCGATGTCGTCGGATCCACTCCAGTCTTTGGATTTCGTTAATAGACATCTCAACACATAACCACAGGTGCGCACAGGTCGTAGGTACGCCTAGTTGGGCCGCTGTGGCAGTTGGAAGATGAGCCATGGAAGGCTCCAAAATCCTTACTATACACTGTACATTTTTTTAGGTGAAAAATTCGATGTCGTCGGATCCACTCCAGTCTTTGGATTTCGTTAATACACATCTCAACACATAACCACAGGTGCGCACAGGTCGTAGGTACGCCTAGTTGGGCCGCTGTGGCAGTTGGAAGAAGAGCCATGGAAAGGCTCTAAAATTTTTCACCTAAAAAAATGTACTGTAAAAAATGTGGAAGGCTCCAAAATCCTTACTATACACTGTACATTTTTTTAGGTGAAAAATTCGATGTCGTCGGATCCACTCCAGTCTTTGGATTTCGTTAATACACATCTCAACACATAACCACAGGTGCGCACAGGTCGTAGGTATGCCTAGTTGGGCCGCTGTGGCAGTTGGAAGAAGAGCCATGGAAAGGCTCTAAAATCCTTACTGTACACTTTTTTAGGTGAAAAATTCGATGTCGTCGGATCCACTCCAGTCTTTGGATTTCGTTAATACACATCTCAACACATAACCACAGGTGCGCACAGGTCGTAGGTACGCCTAGTTGGGCCGCTGTGGCAGTTGGAAGATGAGCCATGGAAGGCTCCAAAATCCTTACTAAACACTGTACATTTTTTTAGGTGAAAAATTCGATGTCGTCGGATCCACTCCAGTCTTTGGATTTCGTTAATACACATCTCAACACATAACCACAGGTGCGCACAGGTCGTAGGTACGCCTAGTTGGGCCGCTGTGGCAGTTGGAAGAAGAGCCATGGAAGGCTCCAAAATCCTTACTATACACTGTACATTTTTTTAGGTGAAAAATTTGATGTCGTCGGATCCACTCCAGTCTTTGGATTTCGTTAATATACATCTCAACACATAACCACAGGTGCGCACAGGTCGTAGGTACGCCTAGTTGGGCCGCTGTGGCAGTTGGAAGATGAGCCGTGGAAGGCTTCAAAATCCTTACTATACACTGTACATTTTTTTAGGTGAAAAATTCGATGTCGTCGGATCCACTCCAGTCTTTGGATATCGTTAATACACATCTCAACACATAACCACAGGTGCGCACAGGTCGTAGGTACGCCTAGTTGGGCCGTTGTGGCAGTTGGAAGAAGAGCCATGGAAAGGCTCCAAAATCATTACTATACACTGTACATTTTTTTAGGTGAAAAATTCGATGTCGTCGGATCCACTCGTCTTTGGATTTCGTTAATACACATCTCAACACATAACCACAGGTGCGAACAGGTCGTAGGTACGCCTAGTTGGGCCGCTGTGGCAGTTGGAAGATGAGCCATGGAAGGCTCCAAAATCCTTACTATACACTGTACATTTTTTTAGGTGAAAAATTCGATGTTTTCGGATCCACTCCAGTCTTTGGATTTCGTTAATACACATCTCAACACATAACCACAGGTGCGCACAGGTCGTAGGTACGCCTATTTGGGCCGCTGTGGCAGTTGGAAGAAGAGCCATGGAAAGGCTCTGAAATCCTTACTATACACTGTACATTTTTTGAGGTGAAAAATTCGATGTCGTCGGATCCACTCCAGTCTTTCTATTTCGTTAATACACATCTCAACACATAACTACAGGTGCGCACAGGTCGTAGGTACGCCTAGTTGGGCCGCTGTGGCAGTTGGAAGATGAGCCATGGAAGGCTCCAAAATCCTTACTATACACTGTACATTTTTTTAGGTGAAAAATTCGATGTCGTCGGATCCACTCCAGTCTTTGGATTTCGTTAATACACATCTCAACACATAACCACAGGTGCGCACAGGTCGTAGGTACGCCTAGTTGGGCCGCTGTGGCAGTTGGAAGAAGAGCCATGGAAAGGCTCTAAAATTTTTCACCTAAAAAAATGTACTGTAAAAAATGTGGAAGGCTCCAAAATCCTTACTATACACTGTACATTTTTTTAGGTGAAAAATTCGATGTCGTCGGATCCACTCCAGTGTTTGGATTTCGTTAATACACATCTCAACACATAACCACAGGTGCGCACAGGTCGTAGGTATGCCTAGTTGGGCCGCTGTGGCAGTTGGAAGAAGAGCCATGGAAAGGCTCTAAAATCCTTACTGTACACTTTTTTAGGTGAAAAATTCGATGTCGTCGGATCCACTCCAGTCTTTGGATTTCGTTAATACACATCTCAACACATAACCACAGGTGCGCACAGGTCGTAGGTACGCCTAGTTGGGCCGCTGTGGCAGTTGGAAGATGAGCCATGGAAGGCTCCAAAATCCTTACTAAACACTGTACATTTTTTTAGGTGAAAAATTCGATGTCGTCGGATCCACTCCAGTCTTTGGATTTCGTTAATACACATCTCAACACATAACCACAGGTGCGCACAGGTCGTAGGTACGCCTAGTTGGGCCGCTGTGGCAGTTGGAAGAAGAGCCATGGAAGGCTCCAAAATCCTTACTATACACTGTACATTTTTTTAGGTGAAAAATTCGATGTCGTCGGATCCACTCCAGTCTTTGGATTTCGTTAATATACATCTCAACACATAACCACAGGTGCGCACAGGTCGTAGGTACGCCTAGTTGGGCCGCTGTGGCAGTTGGAAGATGAGCCGTGGAAAGCTTCAAAATCCTTACTATACACTGTACATTTTTTTAGGTGAAAAATTCGATGTCGTCGGATCCACTCCAGTCTTTGGATATCGTTAATACACATCTCAACACATAACCACAGGTGCGCACAGGTCGTAGGTACGCCTAGTTGGGCCGTTGTGGCAGTTGGAAGAAGAGCCATGGAAAGGCTCCAAAATCATTACTATACACTGTACATTTTTTTAGGTGAAAAATTCGATGTCGTCGGATCCACTCCAGTCTTTGGATTTCGTTAATACACATCTCAACACATAACCACAGGTGCGCACAGGTCGTAGGTACGCCTAGTTGGGCCGCTATGGCAGTTGGAAGATGAGCCATGGAAGGCTCCGAAATCCTTACTATACACTGTACATTTTTTTAGGTGAAAAATTCGATGTCGTCGGATCCACTCCAGTCTTTGGATTTCGTTAATACACATCTCAACACATAACCACAGGTGCGCACAGGTCGTAGGTACGCCCAGTTGGGCCGCTGTGGCAGTTGGAAGAAGAGCCATGGAAAGGCTCCAAAATCCTTACTATACACTGTACATTTTTTTAGGTGAAAAATTCGATGTCGTCGGATCCACCCCAGTCTTTGGATTTCGTAAATACACATCTCAACACATAACCACAGGTGCGCACAGGTCGTAGGTACGCCTAGTTGGGCCGCTGTAGCAGTTGGAAGAAGAGCCATGGAAAGGCTCCAAAATCATTACTATACACTGTACATTTTTTTAGGTGAAAAATTCGATGTCGTCGGATCCACTCCAGTCTTTGGATTTCGTTAATAGACATCTCAACACATAACCACAGGTGCGCACAGGTCGTAGGTACGCCTAGTTGGGCCGCTATCGCAGTTGGAAGATGAGCCATGGAAGGCTCCAAAATCCTTACTATACACTGTACATTTTTTTAGGTGAACAATTCGATGTCGTCGGATCCACTCCAGTCTTTGTATATCGTTAATACACATCTCAACACATAACCACAGGTGCGCACAGGTCGCAGGTACGCCTAGTTGGGCCGCTGTGGCAGTTGGAAGAAGAGCCATGGAAAGGCTCCAAAATCATTACTATACACTGTACATTTTTTTAGGTGAAAAATTCGATGTCGTCGGATCCACTCCAGTCTTTGGATTTCGTTAATAGACATCTCAACACATAACCACAGGTGCGCACAGGTCGTAGGTACTCCTAGTTGGGCCGCTGTGGCAGTTGGAAGATGAGCCATGGAAGGCTCCAAAATCCTTACTATACGCTGTACATTTTTTTAGGTGAAAAATTCGATGTCGTTGGATCCACTCCAGTCTTTGGATTTCGTTAATACACATCTCAACACATAACCACAGGTGCGCACAGGTCGTAGGTACGCCTAGTTGGGCCGCTGTGGCAGTTGGAAGATGAGCCATGGAAGGCTCCAAAATCCCTACTATACACTGTACATTTTTTTAGGTGAAAAATTCGATGTCGTCGGATCCACTCCAGTCTTTGGATTTCGTTAATACACATCTCAACACATAACCACAGGTGCGAACAGGTCGTAGGTACGCCTAGTTGGGCCGCTGTGGCAGTTGGAAGATGAGCCATGGAAGGCTCCAAAATCCTTACTATACACTGTACATTTTTTTAGGTGAAAAATTCGATGTCGTCGGATCCACTCCAGCCTTTGGATTTCGTTAATACACATCTCAACACATAACCACAGGTGCGCACAGGTCGTAGGTACGCCTAGTTGGGCCGCTGTGGCAGTTGGAAGATGAGCCATGGAAGGCTCCAAAATCCCTACTATACACTGTACATTTTTTTAGGTGAAAAATTCGATGTCGTCGGATCCACTCCAGTCTTTGGATTTCGTTAATACACATCTCAACACATAACCACAGGTGCGAACAGGTCGTAGGTACGCCTAGTTGGGCCGCTGTGGCAGTTGGAAGATGAGCCATGGAAGGCTCCAAAATCCTTACTATACACTGTACATTTTTTTAGGTGAAAAATTCGATGTCGTCGGATCCACTCCAGCCTTTGGATTTCGTTAATACACATCTCAACACATAACCACAGGTGCGCACAGGTCGTAGGTACGCCTAGTTGGGCCGCTGTGGCAGTTGGAAGATGAGCCATGGAAGGCTCCAAAATCCTTACTATACACTGTACATTTTTTTAGGTGAAAAAATCGATGTCGTCGGCTCCACTCCAGTCTTTCGATTTCGTTAATAGACATCTCAACACATAACCACAGGTGCGCACAGGTCGTAGGTACGCCTAGTTCGGCCGCTGTGGCAGTTGGAAGATGAGCCATGGAAGGCTCCGAAATCCTTACTATACACTGTACATTTTTTTAGGTGAAAAATTCGATGTCGTCGGATCCACTCCAGTCTTTGGATTTCGTTAATACACATCTCAACACATAACCACAGGTGCGCACAGGTCGTAGGTACGCCTTACTATACACTGTACATTTTTTTAGGTGAAAAATTCGATGTCGTCGGATCCACTCCAGCCTTTGGATTTCGTTAATACACATCTCAACACATAACCACAGGTGCGCACAGGTCGTAGGTACGCCTAGTTGGGCCGCTGTGGCAGTTGGAAGATGAGCCATGGAAGGCTCCAAAATCCTTACTATACACTGTACATTTTTTTAGGTGAAAAAATCGATGTCGTCGGATCCACTCCAGTCTTTGGATTTCGTTAATACACATCTCAACACATAACCACAGGTGCGCACAGGTCGTAGGTACGCCTTGTTGGGCCGCTGTGGCAGTTGGAAGATGAGCCATGGAAAGGCTCCAAAATCCTTACTATACACTGTACATTTTTTTAGGTGAAAAATTCGATGTCGTCGGATCCACTCCAGTCTTTGGATTTCGTTAATACACATCTCAACACATAACCACAGGTGCGCACAGGTCGTAGGTACGCCTAGTTGGGCCGCTGTGGCAGTTGGAAGAAGATCCATGGAAAGGCTCCAAAATCCTTACTATACACTGTACATATTTTTAGGTGAAAAATTCGATGTCGTCGGATCCACTCCAGTCTTTGGATTTCGTTAATACACATCTCAACACATAACCACAGGTGCGCACAGGTCGTAGGTACGCCTAGTTGGGCCGCTGTGGCAGTTGCAAGAAGAGCCATGGAAAGGGTGCAAAATCATTACTATACACTGTACATTTTTTTAGGTGAAAAATTCGATGTCGTCGGATCCACTCCAGTCTTTGGATTTCGTTAATAGACATCTCAACACATAACCACAGGTGCGGACAGGTCGTAGGTACGCCTAGTTGGGACGCTGTGGCAGTTGGAAGATGAGCCATGGAAGGCTCCAAAATCCTTACTATACACTGTACATTTTTTTAGGTGAAAAATTCGATGTCGTCGGATCCACTCCAGTCTTTGGATTTCGTTAATAGACATCTCAACACATAACCACAGGTGCGCACAGGTCGTAGGTACGCCTAGTTGGGCCGCTATCGCAGTTGGAAGATGAGCCATGGAAGGCTCCAAAATCCTTACTATACACTGTACATTTTTTTAGGTGAACAATTCGATGTCGTCGGATCCACTCCAGTCTTTGTATATCGTTAATACACATCTCAACACATAACCACAGGTGCGCACAGGTCGTAGGTACGCCTAGTTGGGCCGCTGTGGCAGTTGGAAGAAGAGCCATGGAAAGGCTCCAAAATCATTACTATACACTGTACATTTTTTTAGGTGAAAAATTCGATGTCGTCGGATCCACTCCAGTCTTTGGATTTCGTTAATAGACATCTCAACACATAACCACAGGTGCGCACAGGTCGTAGGTACTCCTAGTTGGGCCGCTGTGGCAGTTGGAAGATGAGCCATGGAAGGCTCCAAAATCCTTACTATACGCTGTACATTTTTTTAGGTGAAAAATTCGATGTCGTTGGATCCACTCCAGTCTTTGGATTTCGTTAATACACATCTCAACACATAACCACAGGTGCGCACAGGTCGTAGGTACGCCTAGTTGGGCCGCTGTGGCAGTTGGAAGATGAGCCATGGAAGGCTCCAAAATCCCTACTATACACTGTACATTTTTTTAGGTGAAAAATTCGATGTCGTCGGATCCACTCCAGTCTTTGGATTTCGTTAATACACATCTCAACACATAACCACAGGTGCGAACAGGTCGTAGGTACGCCTAGTTGGGCCGCTGTGGCAGTTGGAAGATGAGCCATGGAAGGCTCCAAAATCCTTACTATACACTGTACATTTTTTTAGGTGAAAAATTCGATGTCGTCGGATCCACTCCAGCCTTTGGATTTCGTTAATACACATCTCAACACATAACCACAGGTGCGCACAGGTCGTAGGTACGCCTAGTTGGGCCGCTGTGGCAGTTGGAAGATGAGCCATGGAAGGCTCCAAAATCCCTACTATACACTGTACATTTTTTTAGGTGAAAAATTCGATGTCGTCGGATCCACTCCAGTCTTTGGATTTCGTTAATACACATCTCAACACATAACCACAGGTGCGCACAGGTCGTAGGTACGCCTAGTTGGGCCGCTGTGGCAGTTGGAAGATGAGCCATGGAAGGCTCCAAAATCCTTACTATACACTGTACATTTTTTTAGGTGAAAAAATCGATGTCGTCGGCTCCACTCCAGTCTTTCGATTTCGTTAATAGACATCTCAACACATAACCACAGGTGCGCACAGGTCGTAGGTACGCCTAGTTCGGCCGCTGTGGCAGTTGGAAGATGAGCCATGGAAGGCTCCGAAATCCTTACTATACACTGTACATTTTTTTAGGTGAAAAATTCGATGTCGTCGGATCCACTCCAGTCTTTGGATTTCGTTAATACACATCTCAAAACATAACCACAGGTGCGCACAGGTCGTAGGTACGCCTTACTATACACTGTACATTTTTTTAGGTGAAAAATTCGATGTCGTCGGATCCACTCCAGCCTTTGGATTTCGTTAATACACATCTCAACACATAACCACAGGTGCGCACAGGTCGTAGGTACGCCTAGTTGGGCCGCTGTGGCAGTTGGAAGATGAGCCATGGAAGGCTCCAAAATCCTTACTATACACTGTACATTTTTTTAGGTGAAAAAATCGATGTCGTCGGATCCACTCCAGTCTTTGGATTTCGTTAATACACATCTCAACACATAACCACAGGTGCGCACAGGTCGTAGGTACGCCTTGTTGGGCCGCTGTGGCAGTTGGAAGATGAGCCATGGAAAGGCTCCAAAATCCTTACTATACACTGTACATTTTTTTAGGTGAAAAATTCGATGTCGTCGGATCCACTCCAGTCTTTGGATTTCGTTAATACACATCTCAACACATAACCACAGGTGCGCACAGGTCGTAGGTACGCCTAGTTGGGCCGCTGTGGCAGTTGGAAGAAGAGCCATGGAAAGGCTCCAAAATCCTTACTATACACTGTACATATTTTTAGGTGAAAAATTCGATGTCGTCGGATCCACTCCAGTCTTTGGATTTCGTTAATACACATCTCAACACATAACCACAGGTGCGCACAGGTCGTAGGTACGCCTAGTTGGGCCGCTGTGGCAGTTGCAAGAAGAGCCATGGAAAGGGTGCAAAATCATTACTATACACTGTACATTTTTTTAGGTGAAAAATTCGATGTCGTCGGATCCACTCCAGTCTTTGGATTTCGTTAATAGACATCTCAACACATAACCACAGGTGCGGACAGGTCGTAGGTACGCCTAGTTGGGACGCTGTGGCAGTTGGAAGATGAGCCATGGAAGGCTCCAAAATCCTTACTATACACTGTACATTTTTTTAGGTGAAAAATTCGATGTCGTCGGATCCACTCCAGTCTTTGGATTTCGTTAATACACATCTCAACACATAACCACAGGTGCGCACAGGTCGTAGGTACGCCTAGTTGGGCCGCTGTGGCAGTTGGAAGAAGAGCCATGGAAAGGCTCCAAAATCATTACTATACACTGTACATTTTTTAGGTGAAAAATTCGATGTCGTCGGATCCACTCCAGTCTTTGGATTTCGTTAATAGACATCTCAACACATAACCACAGGTGCGCACAGGTCGTGGGTACGCCTAGTTGGGCCGCTGTGGCAGTTGGAAGATGAGCCATGGAAGGCTCCAAAATCCTTACTATACACTGTACATTTTTTTAGGTGAAAAATTCGATGTCGTTGGATCCACTCCAGTCTTTGGATTTCGTTAATACACATCTCAACACATAACCACAGGTGCGCACAGGTCGTAGGTACGCCTAGTTGGGCCGCTGTGGCAGTTGGAAGATGAGCCATGGAAGGCTCCAAAATCCCTACTATACACTGTACATTTTTTTAGGTGAAAAATTCGATGTCGTCGGATCCACTCCAGTCTTTGGATTTCGTTAATACACATCTCAACACATAACCACAGGTGCGGACAGGTCGTAGGTACGCCTAGTTGGGACGCTGTGGCAGTTGGAAGATGAGCCATGGAAGGCTCCAAAATCCTTACTATACACTGTACATTTTTTTAGGTGAAAAATTCGATGTCGTCGGATCCACTCCAGTCTTTGGATTTCGTTAATAGACATCTCAACACATAACCACAGGTGCGCACAGGTCGTAGGTACGCCTAGTTGGGCCGCTGTGGCAGTTGGAAGATGAGCCATGGAAGGCTCCAAAATCCTTACTATACACTGTACATTTTTTTAGGTGAAAAATTCGATGTCGTCGGATCCACTCCAGTCTTTGGATTTCGTTAATACACATCTCAACACATAACCACAGGTGCGCACAGGTCGTAGGTAGGATGAGCCATGGAAAGGCTCCGAAATCCTTACTATACACTACATTTTTTTAGGTGAAAAATTCGATGTCGTCGGATCCACTCCAGTCTTTGGATTTCGTTAATACACATCTAAACACATAACCACAGGTGCGCACAGGTCGTTGGTACGCCTAGTTGGGCCGCTGTGGCAGTTGGAAGATAAGCCATGGAAGGCTCCAAAATCCTTACTATACACTGTACATTTTTTTAGGTGAAAAATTCGATGTCGTCGGATCCACTCCAGTCTTAGGATTTCGTTAATACACATCTCAACACATAACCACAGGTGCGCACAGGTCGTAGGTACGCCTAGTTGGGCCGCTGTGGCAGTTGGAAGAAGAGCCATGGAAAGGCTCCAAAATCATTACTATACACTGTACATTTTTTAGGTGAAAAATTCGATGTCGTCGGATCCACTCCAGTCTTTGGATTTCGTTAATAGACATCTCAACACATAACCACAGGTGCGCACAGGTCGTAGGTAGGCCTAGTTGGGCCGCTGTGGCAGTTGGAAGATGAGCCATGGAAGGCTCCAAAATCCTTACTATACACTGTAAATTTTTTTAGGTGAAAAATTCGATGTCGTTGGATCCACTCCAGTCTTTGGATTTCGTTAATACACATCTCAACACATAACCACAGGTGCGCACAGGTCGTAGGTACGCCTAGTTGGGCCGCTGTGGCAGTTGGAAGATGAGCCATGGAAGGCTCCAAAATCCCTACTATACACTGTACATTTTTTTAGGTGAAAAATTCGATGTCGTCGGATCCACTCCAGTCTTTGGATTTCGTTAATACACATCTCAACACATAACCACAGGTGCGCACAGGTCGTAGGTACGCCTTACTATACACTGTACATTTTTTTAGGTGAAAAATTCGATGTCGTCGGATCCACTCCAGTCTTTGGATTTCGTTAATACACATCTCAACACATAACCACAGGTGCGCACAGGTCGTAGGTACGCCTAGTTGGGCCGCTGTGGCAGTTGGACGATGAGCCATGGAAAGGCTCCAAAATCCTTACTATGCACTGTACATTTTTTTAGGTGAAAAATTCGATGGCGTCGGATCCACTCCAGTCTTTGGATTTCGTTAATACACATCTCAACACATAACCACAGGTGCGCACAGGTCGTAGGTACGCCTAGTTGGGCCGCTGTGGCAGTTGGAAGATAAGCCATGGAAGGCTCCAAAATCCTTACTATACACTGTACATTTTTTTAGGTGAAAAATTCGATGTCGTCGGATCCACTCCAGTCTTAGGATTTCGTTAATACACATCTCAACACATAACCACAGGTGCGCACAGGTCGTAGGTACGCCTAGTTGGGCCGCTGTGGCAGTTGGAAGAAGAGCCATGGAAAGGCTCCAAAATCATTACTATACACTGTACATTTTTTAGGTGAAAAATTCGATGTCGTCGGATCCACTCCAGTCTTTGGATTTCGTTAATAGACATCTCAACACATAACCACAGGTGCGCACAGGTCGTAGGTAGGCCTAGTTGGGCCGCTGTGGCAGTTGGAAGATGAGCCATGGAAGGCTCCAAAATCCTTACTATACACTGTAAATTTTTTTAGGTGAAAAATTCGATGTCGTTGGATCCACTCCAGTCTTTGGATTTCGTTAATACACATCTCAACACATAACCACAGGTGCGCACAGGTCGTAGGTACGCCTAGTTGGGCCGCTGTGGCAGTTGGAAGATGAGCCATGGAAGGCTCCAAAATCCCTACTATACACTGTACATTTTTTTAGGTGAAAAATTCGATGTCGTCGGATCCACTCCAGTCTTTGGATTTCGTTAATACACATCTCAACACATAACCACAGGTGCGCACAGGTCGTAGGTACGCCTTACTATACACTGTACATTTTTTTAGGTGAAAAATTCGATGTCGTCGGATCCACTCCAGTCTTTGGATTTCGTTAATACACATCTCAACACATAACCACAGGTGCGCACAGGTCGTAGGTACGCCTAGTTGGGCCGCTGTGGCAGTTGGACGATGAGCCATGAAAAGGCTCCAAAATCCTTACTATGCACTGTACATTTTTTTAGGTGAAAAATTCGATGGCGTCGGATCCACTCCAGTCTTTGGATTTCGTTAATACACATCTCAACACATAACCACAGGTGCGCACAGGTCGTAGGTACGCCTAGTTGGGCCGCTGTGGCAGTTGGAAGATGAGCCATGGAAGGCTCCAAAATCCTTACTATACACTGTACATTTTTTTAGGTGAAAAATTCGATGTCGTCGGATCCACTCCAGTCTTTGGATTTCGTTAATACACATCTCAACACATAACCACAGGTGCGCACAGGTCGTAGGTACGCCTAGTTGGGCCGCCTAGTTGGGCCGCTGTGGCAGTTGGAAGAAGAGCCATGGAAAGGGTCCAAAATCATTACTATACACTGTACATTTTTTTAGGTGAAAAATTCGATGTCGTCGGATCCACTCCAGTCTTCGGATTTCGTTAATACACATCTCAACACATAACCACAGGTGCGCACAGGTCGTAGGTACGCCTAGTTGGGCCGCTGTGGCAGTTGGAAGATGAGCCATGGAAGGCTCCAAAATCCTTACTATACACTGTACATTTTTTTAGGTGAAAAATTCGATGTCGTCGGATCCACTCCAGTCTTTCTATTTCGTTAATACACATCTCAACACATAACCACAGGTGCGCACAGGTCGTAGGTAGGATGAGCCATGGAAAGGCTCCGAAATCCTTACTATACACTGTACATTTTTTTAGGTGAAAAATTCGATGTCGTCGGATCCACTCCAGTCTTTGGATTTCGTTAATACACATCTCAACACATAACCACAGGTGCGCACCCACATACCACAGGTAGTTGGGCCGCTGTGGAAGTTGGAAGAAGAGCCATGGAAAGGCTCCAAAATCCTTACTATACACTGTACATTTTTTTAGGTGAAAAATTCGATGTCGTCGGATCCACTCCAGTCTTTGGATTTCGTTAATACACATCTCAACACATAACCACAGGTGCGCACAGGTCGTAGGTACGCCTGGTTGGGCCACTGTGCAGTTGGAAGATGAGCCATGGAAGGCTCCAAAATCCTTACTATACACTGTACATTTTTTTAGGTGAAAAATTCGATGTCGTCGGATCCACTCCAGCCTTTGGATTTCGTTAATACACATCTCAACACATAACCACAGGTGCGCACAGGTCGTAGGTACGCCTAGTTGGGCCGCTGTGGCAGTTGGAAGATGAGCCATGGAAGGCTCCAAAATCCTTACTATACACTGTACATTTTTTTAGGTGAAAAAATCGATGTCGTCGGATCCACTCCAGTCTTTGGATTTCGTTAATACACATCTCAACACATAACCACAGGTGCGCACAGGTCGTAGGTACGCCTTACTATACACTGTACATTTTTTTAGGTGAAAAATTCGATGGCGTCGGATCCACTCCAGTCTTTGGATTTCGTTAATACACATCTCAACACATAACCACAGGTGCGCACAGGTCGTAGGTACGCCTAGTTGGGCCGCTGTGGCAGTTGGAAGAAGAGCCATGGAAAGGCTCCAAAATCCTTACTATACACTGTACATTTTTTTAGGTGAAAAATTCGATGTCGTCGGATCCACTCCAGTCTTTGGATTTCGTTAATACACATCTCAACACATAACCACAGGTGCGCACAGGTCGTAGGTACGCCTAGTTGGGCCGCCTAGTTGGGCCGCTGTGGCAGTTGGAAGAAGAGCCATGGAAAGGGTCCAAAATCATTACTATACACTGTACATTTTTTTAGGTGAAAAATTCGATGTCGTCGGATCCACTCCAGTCTTCGGATTTCGTTAATACACATCTCAACACATAACCACAGGTGCGCACAGGTCGTAGGTACGCCTAGTTGGGCCGCTGTGGCAGTTGGAAGATGAGCCATGGAAGGCTCCAAAATCCTTACTATACACTGTACATTTTTTTAGGTGAAAAATTCGATGTCGTCGGATCCACTCCAGTCTTTGGATTTCGTTAATACACATCTCAACACATAACCACAGGTGCGCACAGGTCGTAGGTACGCCTAGTTGGGCCGCTGTGGCAGTTGGAAGATGAGCCATGGAAGGCTCCAAAATCCTTACTATACACTGTACATTTTTTTAGGTGAAAAATTCGATGTCGTCGGATCCACTACAGTCTTTGGATTTCGTTAATACACATCTCAACACATAACCACAGGTGCGCACAGGTCGTAGGTAAGCCTAGTTGGGCCGCTGTGGAAGTTGGAAGAAGAGCCATGGAAAGGCTCCAAAATCCTTACTATACACTGTACATTTTTTTAGGTGAAAAATTCGATGTCGTCGGATCCACTCCAGTCTTTGGATTTCGTTAATACACATCTCAACACATAACCACAGGTGCGCACAGGTCGTAGGTACGCCTGGTTGGGCCGCTGTGGCAGTTGGAAGATGAGCCATGGAAGGCTCCAAAATCCTTACTATACACTGTACATTTTTTTAGGTGAAAAATTCGATGTCGTCGGATCCACTCCAGTCTTTGGATTTCGTTAATACACATCTCAACACATAACCACAGGTGCGCACAGGTCGTAGGTACGCCTAGTTGGGCCGCTGTGGCAGTTGGAAGATGAGCCATGGAAGGCTCCAAAATCCTTACTATACACTGTACATTTTTTTAGGTGAAAAATTCGATGTCGTCGGATCCACTCCAGTCTTTGGATTTCGTTAATACACATCTCAACACATAACCACAGGTGCGCACAGGTCGTAGGTACGCCTAGTTGGGCCGCTGTGGCAGTTGGAAAATGAGCCATGGAAGGCTCCAAAATCCTTACTATACACTGTACATTTTTTTAGGTGAAAAAATCGATGTCGTCGGATCCACTCCAGTCTTTGGATTTCGTTAATAGACATCTCAACACATAACCACAGGTGAGCACAGGTCGTAGGTACGCCTAGTTGGGCCGCTGTGGCAGTTGGAAGATGAGCCATGGAAGGCTCCGAAATCCTTACTATACACTGTACATTTTTTTAGGTGAAAAATTCGATGTCGTCGGATCCACTCCAGTCTTTGGATTTCGTTAATACACATCTCAACACATAACCACAGGTGCGCACAGGTCGTAGGTACGCCTAGTTGGGCCGCTGTGGCAGTTGGAAGAAGAGCCATGGAAAGGCTCCAAAATCCTTACTATACACTGTACATTTTTTTAGGTGAAAAATTCGATGTCGTCGGATCCACTCCAGTCTTTGGATTTCGTTAATACACATCTCAACACATAACCACAGGTGCGCACAGGTCGTAGGTACGCCTAGTTGGGCCGCCTAGTTGGGCCGCTGTGGCAGTTGGAAGAAGAGCCATGGAAAGGGTCCAAAATCATTACTATACACTGTACATTTTTTTAGGTGAAAAATTCGATGTCGTCGGATCCACTCCAGTCTTCGGATTTCGTTAATACACATCTCAACACATAACCACAGGTGCGCACAGGTCGTAGGTACGCCTAGTTGGGCCGCTGTGGCAGTTGGAAGATGAGCCATGGAAGGCTCCAAAATCCTTACTATACACTGTACATTTTTTTAGGTGAAAAATTCGATGTCGTCGGATCCACTCCAGTCTTTGGATTTCGTTAATACACATCTCAACACATAACCACAGGTGCGCACAGGTCGTAGGTACGCCTAGTTGGGCCGCTGTGGCAGTTGGAAGATGAGCCATGAAGGCTCCAAAATCCTTACTATACACTGTACATTTTTTTAGGTGAAAAATTCGATGTCGTCGGATCCACTCCAGTCTTTCTATTTCGTTAATACACATCTCAACACATAACCACAGGTGCGCACAGGTCGTAGGTAGGATGAGCCATGGAAAGGCTCCGAAATCCTTACTATACACTGTACATTTTTTTAGGTGAAAAACTCGATGTCGTCGGATCCACTCCAGTCTTTGGATTTCGTTAATACACATCTCAACACATAACCACAGGTGCGCACAGGTCGTAGGTAAGCCTAGTTGGGCCGCTGTGGAAGTTGGAAGAAGAGCCATGGAAAGGCTCCAAAATCCTTACTATACACTGTACATTTTTTTAGGTGAAAAATTCGATGTCGTCGGATCCACTCCAGTCTTTGGATTTCGTTAATACACATCTCAACACATAACCACAGGTGCGCACAGGTCGTAGGTACGCCTGGTTGGGCCGCTGTGGCAGTTGGAAGATGAGCCATGGAAGGCTCCAAAATCCTTACTATACACTGTACATTTTTTTAGGTGAAAAATTCGATGTCGTCGGATCCACTCCAGTCTTTGGATTTCGTTAATACACATCTCAACACATAACCACAGGTGCGCACAGGTCGTAGGTACGCCTAGTTGGGCCGCTGTGGCAGTTGGAAGATGAGCCATGGAAGGCTCCAAAATCCTTACTATACACTGTACATTTTTTTAGGTGAAAAATTCGATGTCGTCGGATCCACTCCAGTCTTTGGATTTCGTTAATACACATCTCAACACATAACCACAGGTGCGCACAGGTCGTAGGTACGCCTAGTTGGGCCGCTGTGGCAGTTGGAAAATGAGCCATGGAAGGCTCCAAAATCCTTACTATACACTGTACATTTTTTTAGGTGAAAAATTCGATGGCGTCGGATCCACTCCAGTCTTTGGATTTCGTTAATAGACATCTCAACACATAACCACAGGTGAGCACAGGTCGTAGGTACGCCTAGTTGGGCCGCTGTGGCAGTTGGAAGATGAGCCATGGAAGGCTCCGAAATCCTTACTATACACTGTACATTTTTTTAGGTGAAAAATTCGATGTCGTCGGATCCACTCCAGTCTTTGGATTTCGTTAATACACATCTCAACACTTAACCACAGGTGCGCACAGGTCGTAGGTGCGCCTAGTTGGGCCGCTGTGGCAGTTGGAAGATGAGCCATGGAAGGCTCCAAAATCCTTACTATACACTGTACATTTTTTTAGGTGAAAAATTCGATGTCGTCGGATCCACTCCAGTCTTTGGATTTCGTTAATACACATCTCAACACATAACCACAGGTGCGCACAGGTCGTAGGTAGGATGAGCCATGGAAAGGCTCCGAAATCCTTACTATACACTGTACATTTTTTTAGGTGAACAATTCGATGTCGTCGGATCCACTCCAGTCTTTGGATTTCGTTAATACACATCTCAACACATAACCACAGGTGCGCACAGGTCGTAGGTAAGCCTAGTTGGGCCGCTGTGGCAGTTGGAAGAAGAGCCATGGAAAGGCTCCAAAATCCTTACTATACACTGTACATTTTTTTAGGTGAAAAATTCGATGTCGTCGGATCCACTCCAGTCTTTGGATTTCGTTAATACACATCTCAACACATAACCACAGGTGCGCACAGGTCGTAGGTACGCCTAGTTGGGCCGCTGTGGCAGTTGGAAGATGAGCCATGGAAGGCTCCAAAATCCTTACTATACACTGTACATTTTTTTAGGTGAAAAATTCGATGTCGTCGGATCCACTCCAGTCTTTGGATTTCGTTAATACACACCTCAACACATAACCACAGGTGCGCACAGGTCGTAGGTACGCCTAGTTGGGCCGCTGCGGCAGTTGGAAGAAGAGCCATGGAAAGGGTCCAAAATCATTACTATACACTGTACATTTTTTTAGGTGAAAAATTCGATGTCGTCGGATCCACTCCAGTCTTCGGATTTCGTTAATACACATCTCAACACATAACCACAGGTGCGCACAGGTCGTAGGTACGCCTAGATGGGCCGCTGTGGCAGTTGGAAGATGAGCCTTGGAAAGGCTCCAAAATCCTTACTATACACTGTACATTTTTTTAGGTGAAAAATTCGATGTCGTCGGATCCACTCCAGTCTTTGGATTTCGTTAATACACATCTCAACACATAACCACAGGTGCGCACAGGTCGTAGGTACGCCTAGTTGGGCCGCTGTGGTAGTTGGAAGATGAGCCATGGAAAGGCTCCAAAATCCTTACTATACACTGTACATTTTTTTAGGTGAAAAATTCGATGTCGTCGGATCCACTCCAGTCTTTGGATTTCGTTAATACACATCTCAACACATAACCACAGGTGCGCACAGGTCGTAGGTACGCCTAGTTGGGCCGCTGTGGCAGTTGGAAGATGAGCCATGGAAGGCTCCGAAATCCTTACTATACACTGTACATTTTTTTAGGTGAAAAATTCGATGTCGTCGGATCCACTCCAGTCTTTGGATTTCGTTAATACACATCTCAACACATAACCACAGGTGCGCACAGGTCGTAGGTACGCCTAGTTGGGCCGCTGTGGCAGTTGGAAGAAGAGCCATGGAAAGGCTCCAAAATCATTACTATACACTATACATTTTTTTAGGTGAAAAATTCGATGTCGTCGGATCCACTCCAGTCTTTGGATTTCGTTAATAGACATCTCAACACATAACCACAGGTGCGCACAGGTCGTAGGTACGCCTAGTTGGGCCGCTATGGCAGTTGGAAGATGAGCCATGGAAGGCTACAAAATCCTTACTATACACTGTACATTTTTTTAGGTGAAAAATTCGATGTCGTCGGATCCACTCCAGTCTTTGGATTTCGTTAATAGACATCTCAACACATAACCACAGGTGCGCACAGGTCGTAGGTACGCCTAGTTGGGCCGCTGTGGCAGTTGGAAGATGAGCCATGGAAAGGCCACAAAATCCTTACTATACACTGTACATTTTTTTAGGTGAACAATTCGATGTCGTCGGATCCACTCCAGTCTTTGGATTTCGTTAATACACATCTCAACACATAACCATAGGTGCGCACAGGTCGTAGGTACGATTAGTTGGGCCGCTGTGGCAGTTGGAAGAAGAGCCATGGAAAGGCTCCAAAATCATTACTATACACTGTACATTTTTATAGGTGAAAACTTCGATGTCGTCGGATCCACTCCAGTCTTTGGATTTCGTTAATAGACATCTCAACACATAACCACAGGTGCGCACAGGTCGTAGGTACGCCTAGTTGGGCCGCTGTGGCAGTTCGAATATGAGCCATGGAAAGGCTCCAAAATCCTTACTATACACTGTACATTTTTTTAGGTGAAAAATTCGATGTCGTCGGATCCACTCCAGTCTTTGGATTTCGTTAATACACATCTCAACACATAACCACAGGTGCGCACAGGTCGTAGGTAGGATGAGCCATGGAAAGGCTCCGAAATCCTTACTATACACTGTACAGTTTTTTAGGTGAAAAATTCGATGTCGTCGGATCCACTCCAGTCTTTGGATTTCGTTAATACACATCTCAACACATAACCACAGGTGCGCACAGGTCGTAGGTAAGCCTAGTTGGGCCGCTGTGGCAGTTGGAAGAAGAGCCATGGAAAGGCTCCAAAATCCTTACTATACACTGTACATTTTTTTAGGTGAAAAATTCGATGTCGTCGGATCCACTCCAGTCTTTGGATTTCGTTAATACACATCTCAACACATAACCACAGGTGCTCACAGGTCGTAGGTACGCCTAGTTGGGCCGCTGTGGCAGTTGGAAGATGAGCCATGGAAGGCTCCAAAATCCTTACTGTACATTTTTTTAGGTGAAAAATTCGATGTCGTCGGATCCACTCCAGTCTTTGGATTTTGTTAATACACACCTCAACACATAACCACAGGTGCGCACAGGTCGTAGGTACGCCTAGTTGGGCCGCTGCGGCAGTTGGAAGAAGAGCCATGGAAAGGGTCCAAAATCATTACTATACACTGTACATTTTTTTAGGTGAAAAATTCGATGTCGTCGGATCCACTCCAGTCTTCGGATTTCGTTAATACACATCTCAACACATAACCACAGGTGCGCACAGGTCGTAGGTACGCCTAGATGGGCCGCTGTGGCAGCTGGAAGATGAGCCTTGGAAAGGCTACAAAATCCTTACTATACACTGTACATTTTTTTAGGTGAAAAATTCGATGTCGTCGGATCCACTCCAGTCTTTGGATTTCGTTAATACACATCTCAACACATAACCACAGGTGCGCACAGGTCGTAGGTACACCTAGTTGGGCCGCTGTGGTAGTTGGAAGATGAGCCATGGAAAGGCTCCAAAATCCTTACTATACACTGTACATTTTTTTAGGTGAAAAATTCGATGTCGTCGGATCCACTCCAGTCTTTGGATTTCGTTAATACACATCTCAACACATAACCACAGGTGCGCACAGGTCGTAGGTACGCCCAGTTGGGCCGCTGTGGCAGTTGGAAGAAGAGCCATGGAAAGGCTCCAAAATCCTTACTATACACTGTACATTTTTTTAGGTGAAAAATTCGATGTCGTCGGATCCACTCCAGTCTTTGGATTTCGTTAATACACATCTCAACACATAACCACAGGTGCGCACAGGTCGTAGGTACGCCTAGTTCGGCCGCTGTGGCAGTTGGAAGAAGAGCCATGGAAAGGCTCCAAAATCATTACTATACACTGTACATTTTTTTAGGTGAAAAATTCGATGTCGTCGGATCCACTCCAGTCTTTGGATTTCGTTAATAGACATCTCAACACATAACCACAGGTGCGCACAGGTCGTAGGTACGCCTAGTTGGGCCGCTGTGGCAGTTGGAAGATGAGCCATGGAAAGGCTACAAAATCCTTACTATACACTGTACATTTTTTTAGGTGAACAATTCGATGTCGTCGGATCCACTCCAGTCTTTGGATTTCGTTAATACACATCTCAACACATAACCATAGGTGCGCACAGGTCGTAGGTACGCCTAGTTGGGCCGCTGTGGCAGTTGGAAGAAGAGCCATGGAAAGGCTCCAAAATCATTACTATACACTGTACATTTTTATAGGTGAAAAATTCGATGTCGTCGGATCCACTCCAGTCTTTGGATTTCGTTAATAGACATCTCAACACATAACCACAGGTGCGCACAGGTCGTAGGTACGCCTAGTTGGGCCGCTATGGCATTTGGAAGATGAGCCATGGAAGGCTCCGAAATCCTTACTATACACTGTACATTTTTTTAGGTGAAAAATTCGATGTCGTCGGATCCACTCCAGTCTTTGGATTTCGTTAATACACATCTCAACACATAACCACAGGTGCGCACATGTCGTAGGTACGCCTAATTGGGCCGCTGTGGCAGTTGGAAGAAGAGCCATGGAAAGGCTCCATAATCATTACTATACACTGTACATTTTTTTAGGTGAAAAATTCGATGTCGTCGGATCCACTCCAGTCTTTGGATTTCGTTAATAGACATCTCAACACATAACCACAGGTGCGCACAGGTCGTAGGTACGCCTAGGTGGGCCGCTATGGCAGTTGGAAGATGAGCCATGGAAGGCTCCAAAATCCTTACTATACACTGTACATTTTTTTAGGTGAAAAATTCGATGTCGTCGGATCCACTCCAGTCTTTGGATTTCGTTAATAGACATCTCAACACATAACCACAGGTGCGCACAGGTCGTAGGTACGCCTAGTTGGGCCGCTGTGGCAGTTGGAAGATGAGCCATGGAAGGCTCCAAAATCCTTACTGTACATTTTTTTAGGTGAAAAATTCGATGTCGTCGGATCCACTCCAGTCTTTGGATTTCGTTAATACACATCTCAACACATAACCACAGGTGCGCACAGGTCGTAGGTACGCCTAGTTGGGCCGCTGTGGCAGTTGGAAGAAGAGCCATGGAAAGGCTCCAAAATCCTTACTATACACTGTACATTTTTTTAGGTGAAAAATTCGATGTCGTCGGATCCACTCCAGTCTTTGGATTTCGTTAATACACATCTCAACACATAACCACAGGTGCGCACAGGTCGTAGGTACGCCTAGTTGGGCCGCTGTGGCAGTTGGAAGAAGAGCCATGGAAAGGCTCCAAAATCATTACTATACACTATACATTTTTTTAGGTGAAAAATTCGATGTCGTCGGATCCACTCCAGTCTTTGGATTTCGTTAATAGACATCTCAACACATAACCACAGGTGCGCACAGGTCGTAGGTACGCCTAGTTGGGCCGCTATGGCAGTTGGAAGATGAGCCATGGAAGGCTACAAAATCCTTACTATACACTGTACATTTTTTTAGGTGAAAAATTCGATGTCGTCGGATCCACTCCAGTCTTTGGATTTCGTTAATACACATCTCAACACATAACCACAGGTGCGCACATGTCGTAGGTACGCCTAATTGGGCCGCTGTGGCAGTTGGAAGAAGAGACATGGAAAGGCTCCAAAATCATTACTATACACTGTACATTTTTTTAGGTGAAAAATTCGATGTCGTCGGATCCACTCCAGTCTTTGGATTTCGTTAATAGACATCTCAACACATAACCACAGGTGCGCACAGGTCGTAGGTACGCCTAGGTGGGCCGCTATGGCAGTTGGAAGATGAGCCATGGAAGGCTCCAAAATCCTTACTATACACTGTACATTTTTTTAGGTGAAAAATTCGATGTCGTCGGATCCACTCCAGTCTTTGGATTTCGTTAATAGACATCTCAACACATAAACACAGGTGCGCACAGGTCGTAGGTACGCCTAGTTGGGCCGCTGTGGCAGTTGGAAGATGAGCCATGGAAAGGCTCCAAAATCATTACTATACACTGTAGATTTTTTTAGGTGAAAAATTCGATGTCGTCGGATCCACTCCAGTCTTTGGGTTTCGTTAATACACATCTCAAAACATAACCACAGGTGCGCACAGGTCGTAGGTACGCCTAGTTGGGCCGCTGTGGCAGTTGGAAGAAGAGCCATGGAAAGGCTCCAAAATCATTACTATACACTATACATTTTTTTAGGTGATAAATTCGATGTCGTCGGATCCACTCCAGTCTTTGGATTTCGTTAATACACATCTCAACACATAACCACAGGTGCGCACAGGTCGTAGGTACGCCTAGTTGGGCCGCTATGGCAGTTGGAAGATACGCCATGGAAGGCTCCAAAATCCTTACTATACACTGTACATTTTTTTAGGTGAAAAATTCGATGTCGTCGGATCCACTCCAGTCTTTGGATTTCGTTAATACACATCTCAACACATAACCACAGGTGCGCACAGGTCGTAGGTACGCCTAGTTGGACCGCTGTGGCAGTTGGAAGATGAGCCATGGAAAGGCTCCAAAATCCTTACTATACACTGTACATTAGTAGGTACGCCTAGTTGGGCCGCTATGGCAGTTGGAAGATGAGCCATGGAAGGCTCCGAAATCCTTACTATACACTGTACATTTTTTTATACACTGTTTCTATACACTGTTAATAGACATCTCAACACATAACCACAGGTGCGCACAGGTCGTAGGTACGCCTAGTTGGACCGCTGTGGCAGTTGGAAGATGAGCCATGGAAAGGCTCCAAAATGCTTACTATACACTGTACATTTTTTTAGGTGAAAAATTCGATGTCGTCGGATCCACTCCAGTCTTTGGATTTCGTTAATAGACATCTCAACACATAACCACAGGTGCGCACAGGTCGTAGGTACGCCTAGTTGGGCCGCTGTGGCAGTTGGAAGATGAGCCATGGAAGGCTCCAAAATCCTTATTATACACTGTACATTTTTTTAGGTGAAAAATTCGATGTCGTCGGATCCACTCCAGTCTTTGGATTTCGTTAATAGACATCTCAACGCATAACCACAGGTGCGCACAGGTCGTAGGTACGCCTAGTTGGGCCGCTATGGCAGTTGGAAGATGAGCCATGGAAGGCTCCGAAATCCTTACTATACACTGTACATTTTTTTAGGTGAAAAATTCGATGTCGTCGGATCCACTCCAGTCTTTGGATTTCGTTAATACACATCTCAACACATAACCACAGGTGCGCACAGGTCGTAGGTACGCCTAGTTGGGCCGCTGTGGCATTTGGAAGAAGAGCCATGGAAAGGCTCCAAAATCATTACTATACACTGTACATTTTTTTAGGTGAAAAATTCGATGTCGTCGGATCCACTCCAGTCTATGGATTTCGTTAATAGACATCTCAACACATAACCACAGGTGCGCACAGGTCGTAGGTACGCCTAGTTGGGCCGCTATGGCAGTTGGAAGATGAGCCTTGGAAGATGAGCCATGGAAGGCTCCAAAATCCTTACTATACACTGTACATTTTTTTAGGTGAACAATTCGATGTCGTCGGATCCACTCCAGTCTTTGGATTTCGTTAATAGACATCTCAACACATAACCACAGGTGCGCACAGGTCGTAGGTACGCCTAGTTGGGCCGCTGTGGCAGTTGGAAGATGAGCCATGGAAAGGCTCCAAAATCCTTACTATACACTGTACATTTTTTTAGGTGAAAAATTCGATGTCGTCGGATCCACTCCAGTCTTTGGATTTCGTTAATAGACATCTCAACACATAACCACAGGTGCGCACAGGTCGTAGGTACGCCTAGTTGGGCCGCTGTGGCAGTTGGAAGATGAGCCATGGAAAGGCTCCAAAATCCTTACTATACACTGTACATTTTTTTAGGTGAAAAATTCGATGTCGTCGGATCCACTCCAGTCTTTGGATTTCGTTAATACACATCTCAACACATAACCACAGGTGCGCACAGGTCGTAGGTACGCCTAGTTGGGCCGCTGTGGCAGTTGGAAGATGAGCCATGGAAGGCTCCAAAATCCTTACTATACACTGTACATTTTTTTAGGTGAAAAATTCGATGTCGTCGGATCCACTCCAGTCTTTGGATTTCGTTAATACACATCTCAACACATAACCACAGGTGCGCACAGGTCGTAGGTACGCCTAGTTGCGCCGCTGTGGCAGTTGGAAGATGAGCCATGGAAAGGCTCCAAAATCCTTACTATACACTGTACATTTTTTTAGGTGAAAAATTCGATGTCGTCGGATCCACTCCAGTCTTTGGATTTCGTTAATAGACATCTCAACACATAACCACAGGTGCGCACAGGTCGTAGGTACGCCTAGTTGGGCCGCTGTGGCAGTTGGAAGATGAGCCATGGAAAGGCTCCAAAATCCTTACTATACACTGTACATTTTTTTAGGTGAAAAATTCGATGTCGTCGGATCCACTCCAGTCTTTGGATTTCGTTAATAGACATCTCAACACATAACCACAGGTGCGCACAGGTCGTAGGTACGCCTAGTTGGGCCGCTGTGGCAGTTGGATGATGAGCCATGGAAGGCTCCAAAATCCTTACAATACACTGTACATTTTTTTAAGTGAAAAATTCGATGTCGTCGGATCCACTCCAGTCTTTGGATTTCGTTAATACACATCTCAACACATAACCACAGGTGCGCACAGGTCGTAGGTACGCCTAGTTGGGCCGCTGTGGCAGTTGGAAGATGAGCCATGGAAGGCTCCAAAATCCTTACTATACACTGTACATTTTTTTAGGTGAAAAATTCGATGTCGTCGGATTCACTCCAGTCTTTGGATTTCGTTAATAGACATCTCAACACATAACCACAGGTGCGCACAGGTCGTAGGTACGCCTAGTTGGGCCGCTATGGCAGTTGGAAGATGAGCCATGGAAGGCTCCGAAATCCTTACTATACACTGTACATTTTTTTAGGTGAAAAATTCGATGTCGTCGGATCCACTCCAGTCTTTGGATTTCGTTAATACACATCTCAACACATAACCACAGGTGCGCACATGTCGTAGGTACGCCTAATTGGGCCGCTGTGGCAGTTGGAAGAAGAGACATGGAAAGGCTCCAAAATCCTTACTATACACTGTACATTTTTTTAGGTGAAAAATTCGATGTCGTCGGATCCACTCCAGTCTTTGGATTTCGTTAATAGACATCTCAACACATAACCACAGGTGCGCACAGGTCGTAGGTACGCCTAGGTGGGCCGCTATGGCAGTTGGAAGATGAGCCATGGAAGGCTCCAAAATCCTTACTATACACTGTACATTTTTTTAGGTGAAAAATTCGATGTCGTCGGATCCACTCCAGTCTTTGGATTTCGTTAATACACATCTCAACACATAACCACAGGTGCGCACATGTCGTAGGTACGCCTAATTGGGCCGCTGTGGCAGTTGGAAGAAGAGACATGGAAAGGCTCCAAAATCATTACTATACACTGTACATTTTTTTAGGTGAAAAATTCGATGTCGTCGGATCCACTCCAGTCTTTGGATTTCGTTAATAGACATCTCAACACATAACCACAGGTGCGCACAGGTCGTAGGTACGCCTAGGTGGGCCGCTATGGCAGTTGGAAGATGAGCCATGGAAGGCTCCAAAATCCTTACTATACACTGTACATTTTTTTAGGTGAAAAATTCGATGTCGTCGGATCCACTCCAGTCTTTGGATTTCGTTAATAGACATCTCAACACATAAACACAGGTGCGCACAGGTCGTAGGTACGCCTAGTTGGGCCGCTGTGGCAGTTGGAAGATGAGCCATGGAAAGGCTCCAAAATCATTACTATACACTGTAGATTTTTTTAGGTGAAAAATTCGATGTCGTCGGATCCACTCCAGTCTTTGGGTTTCGTTAATACACATCTCAAAACATAACCACAGGTGCGCACAGGTCGTAGGTACGCCTAGTTGGGCCGCTGTGGCAGTTGGAAGAAGAGCCATGGAAAGGCTCCAAAATCATTACTATACACTGTACATTTTTTTAGGTGATAAATTCGATGTCGTCGGATCCACTCCAGTCTTTGGATTTCGTTAATACACATCTCAACACATAACCACAGGTGCGCACAGGTCGTAGGTACGCCTAGTTGGGCCGCTATGGCAGTTGGAAGATACGCCATGGAAGGCTCCAAAATCCTTACTATACACTGTACATTTTTTTAGGTGAAAAATTCGATGTCGTCGGATCCACTCCAGTCTTTGGATTTCGTTAATAGACATCTCAACACATAACCACAGGTGCGCACAGGTCGTAGGTACGCCTAGTTGGACCGCTGTGGCAGTTGGAAGATGAGCCATGGAAAGGCTCCAAAATCCTTACTATACACTGTACATTTTTTTAGGTGAAAAATTCGATGTCGTCGGATCCACTCCAGTCTTTGGATTTCGTTAATAGACATCTCAACACATAACCACAGGTGCGCACAGGTCGTAGGTACGCCTAGTTGGGCCGCTGTGGCAGTTGGAAGATGAGCCATGGAAGGCTCCAAAATCCTTATTATACACTGTACATTTTTTTAGGTGAAAAATTCGATGTCGTCGGATCCACTCCAGTCTTTGGATTTCGTTAATAGACATCTCAACGCATAACCACAGGTGCGCACAGGTCGTAGGTACGCCTAGTTGGGCCGCTATGGCAGTTGGAAGATGAGCCATGGAAGGCTCCGAAATCCTTACTATACACTGTACATTTTTTTAGGTGAAAAATTCGATGTCGTCGGATCCACTCCAGTCTTTGGATTTCGTTAATACACATCTCAACACATAACCACAGGTGCGCACAGGTCGTAGGTACGCCTAGTTGGGCCGCTGTGGCAGTTGGAAGAAGAGCCATGGAAAGGCTCCAAAATCCTTACTATATACTGTACATTTTTTTAGGTGAAAAATTCGATGTCGTCGGATCCACTCCAGTCTTTGGATTTCGTTAATACACATCTCAACACATAACCACAGGTGCGCACAGGTCGTAGGTACGCCTAGTTGGGCCGCTGTGGCATTTGGAAGAAGAGCCATGGAAAGGCTCCAAAATCATTACTATACACTGTACATTTTTTTAGGTGAAAAATTCGATGTCGTCGGATCCACTCCAGTCTATGGATTTCGTTAATAGACATCTCAACACATAACCACAGGTGCGCACAGGTCGTAGGTACGCCTAGTTGGGCCGCTATGGCAGTTGGAAGATGAGCCTTGGAAGATGAGCCATGGAAGGCTCCAAAATCCTTACTATACACTGTACATTTTTTTAGGTGAACAATTCGATGTCGTCGGATCCACTCCAGTCTTTGGATTTCGTTAATAGACATCTCAACACATAACCACAGGTGCGCACAGGTCGTAGGTACGCCTAGTTGGGCCGCTGTGGCAGTTGGAAGATGAGCCATGGAAAGGCTCCAAAATCCTTACTATACACTGTACATTTTTTTAGGTGAAAAATTCGATGTCGTCGGATCCACTCCAGTCTTTGGATTTCGTTAATAGACATCTCAACACATAACCACAGGTGCGCACAGGTCGTAGGTACGCCTAGTTGGGCCGCTGTGGCAGTTGGAAGATGAGCCATGGAAAGGCTCCAAAATCCTTACTATACACTGTACATTTTTTTAGGTGAAAAATTCGATGTCGTCGGATCCACTCCAGTCTTTGGATTTCGTTAATACACATCTCAACACATAACCACAGGTGCGCACAGGTCGTAGGTACGCCTAGTTGGGCCGCTGTGGCAGTTGGAAGATGAGCCATGGAAGGCTCCAAAATCCTTACTATACACTGTACATTTTTTTAGGTGAAAAATTCGATGTCGTCGGATCCACTCCAGTCTTTGGATTTCGTTAATACACATCTCAACACATAACCACAGGTGCGCACAGGTCGTAGGTACGCCTAGTTGCGCCGCTGTGGCAGTTGGAAGATGAGCCATGGAAAGGCTCCAAAATCCTTACTATACACTGTACATTTTTTTAGGTGAAAAATTCGATGTCGTCGGATCCACTCCAGTCTTTGGATTTCGTTAATACACATCTCAACACATAACCACAGGTGCGCACAGGTCGTAGGTACGCCTAGTTGGGCCGCTGTGGCGGATGGAAGAAGAGCCATGGAAAGGCTCCAAAATCCTTACTATACACTGTACATTTTTTTAGGTGAAAAATTCGATGTCGTCGGATCCACTCCAGTCTTTGGATTTCGTTAATACACATCTCAACACATAACCACAGGTGCGCACAGGTCGTAGGTACGCCTAGTTGGGCTGCTGTGGCAGTTGGAAGAAGAGCCATGGAAAGGTTCCAAAATCATTACTATACACTGTACATTTTTTTAGGTGAAAAATTCGATGTCGTCGGATCCACTCCAGTCTATGGATTTCGTTAATAGACATCTCAACACATAACCACAGGTGCGCACAGGTCGTAGGTACGCCTAGTTGGGCCGCTATGGCAGTTGGAAGGTGAGCCATGGAAGGCTCCAAAATCCTTACTATACACTGTACATTTTTTTAGGTGAACAATTCGATGTCGTCGGATCCACTCCAGTCTTTGGATTTCGTTAATAGACATCTCAACACATAACCACAGGTGCGCACAGGTCGTAGGTACGCCTAGTTGGGGCGCTGTGGCAGTTGGAAGAAGAGCCATGGAAAGGCTCTAAAATCCTTACTATACACTGTACATTTTTTTAGGTGAAAAATTCGATGTCGTCGGATCCACTCCAGTCTTTGGATTTCGTTAATAGACATCTCAACACATAACCACAGGTGCGCACAGGTCGTAGGTACGCCTAGTTGGGCCGCTGTGGCAGTTGGAAGAAGGGCCATGGAAAGGCTCCAAAATCCTTACTATACACTGTACATTTTTTTAGGTGAAAAATTCGATGTCGTCGGATCCACTCCAGTCTTTGGATTTCGTTAATACACATCTCAACACATAACCACAGGTGCGCACAGGTCGTAGGTACGCCTAGTTGGGCCGCTGTGGCGGTTGGAAGAAGAGCCATGGAAAGGCTCCAAAATCCTTACTATACACTGTACATTTTTTTAGGTGAAAAATTCGATGTCGTCGGATCCACTCCAGTCTTTGGATTTCGTTAATACACATCTCAACACATAACCACAGGTGCGCACAGGTCGTAGGTACGCCTAGTTGGGCTGCTGTGGCAGTTGGAAGAAGAGCCATGGAAAGGCTCCAAAATCATTACTATACACTGTACATTTTTTTAGGTGAAAAATTCGATGTCGTCGGATCCACTCCAGTCTATGGATTTCGTTAATAGACATCTCAACACATAACCACAGGTGCGCACAGGTCGTAGGTACGCCTAGTTGGGCCGCTATGGCAGTTGGAAGATGAGCCATGGAAGGCTCCAAAATCCTTACTATACACTGTACAGTTTTTTAGGTGAACAATTCGATGTCGTCGGATCCACTCCAGTCTTTGGATTTCGTTAATAGACATCTCAACACATAACCACAGGTGCGCACAGGTCGTAGGTACGTCTAGTTGGGCCGCTGTGGCAGTTGGAAGATGAGCCATGGAAAGGCTCCAAAATCCTTACTATACACTGTACATTTTTTTAGGTGAAAAATTCGATGTCGTCGGATCCACTCCAGTCTTTGGATTTCGTTAATACACATCTCAACACATAACCACAGGTGCGCACAGGTCGTAGGTACGCCTAGTTGGGCCGCTGTGGCAGTTGGAAGATGAGCCATGGAAGGCTCCAAAATCCTTACTATACACTGTACATTTTTTTAGGTGAAAAATTCGATGTCGTCGGATCCACTCCAGTCTTTGGATTTCGTTAATACACATCTCAACACATAACCACAGGTGCGTACAGGTCGTAGGTACGCCTAGTTGGGCCGCTGTGGCAGTTGGAAGATGAGCCATGGAAAGGCTCCAAAATCCTTACTATACACTGTACATTTTTTTAGGTGAAAAATTCGATGTCGTCGGATCCACTCCAGTCTTTGGATTTCGTTAATACACATCTCAACACATAACCACAGGTGCGCACAGGTCGTAGGTACGCCTAGTTGGGCCGCTGTGGCAGTTGGAAGAAGAGCCATGGAAAGGCTCCAAAATCCTTAATATACACTGTACATTTTTTTAGGTGAAAAATTCGATGTCGTCGGATCCACTCCAGTCTTTGGATTTCGTTAATACACATCTCAACACATAACCACAGGTGCGCACAGGTCGTAGGTACGCCTAGTTGGGCCGCTGTGGCAGTTGGAAGAAGAGCCATGGAAACGCTCCAAAATCATTACTATACACTGTACATTTTTTTAGGTGAAAAATTCGATGTCGTCGGATCCACTCCAGTCTATGGATTTCGTTAATAGACATCTCAACACATAACCACAGGTGCGCACAGGTCGTAGGTACGCCTAGTTGGGCCGCTGTGGCAGTTGGAAGATGAGCCTTGGAAGATGAGCCATGGAAGGCTCCAAAATCCTTACTATACACTGTACATTTTTTTAGGTGAACAATTCGATGTCGTCGGATCCACTCCAGTCTTTGGATTTCGTTAATAGACATCTCAACACATAACCACAGGTGCGCACAGGTCGTAGGTACGCCTAGTTGGGCCGCTGTGGCAGTTGGAAGATGAGATATGGAAAGGCTCCAAAATCCTTACTATACACTGTACATTTTTTTAGGTGAAAAATTCGATGTCGTCGGATCCACTCCAGTCTTTGGATTTCGTTAATACACATCTCAACACATAACCACAGGTGCGGACAGGTCGTAGGTACGCCTAGTTGGGCCGCTGTGGCCGTTGGAAGATGAGCCATGGAAGGCTCCAAAATCCTTACTATACACTGCACATTTTTTTAGGTGAAAAATTCGATGTCGTCGGATCCACTCCAGTCTTTGGATTTCGTTAATACACATCTCAACACATAACCACAGGTGCGCACAGGTCGTAGGTACGCCTAGTTGCGCCGCTGTGGCAGTTGGAAGATGAGCCATGGAAAGGTTCCAAAATCCTTACTATACACTGTACATTTTTTTAGGTGAAAAAATTGATGTCGTCGGATCCACTCCACTCTTTGGATTTCGTTAATAGACATCTCAACACATAACCACAGGTGCGCACAGGTCGTAGGTACGCCTTACTATACACTGTACATTTTTTTAGGTGAAAAATTCGATGTCGTCGGATCCACTCCAGCCTTTGGATTTCGTTAATACACATCTCAACACATAACCACAGGTGCGCACAGGTCGTAGGTACGCCTAGTTGGGCTGCTGTGGCAGTTGGAAGAAGAGCCATGGAAATTCTCCAAAATTATTACTATACACTGTACATTTTTTTAGGTGAAAAATTCGATGTCGTCGGATCCACTCCAGTCTTTGGATTTCGTTAATACACATCTCAACACATAACCACAGGTGCGCACAGATCGTAGGTACGCCTAGTTGGGCCGCTGTGGCAGTTGGAAGATGAACCATGGAAGGCTCCAAAATCCTTACTATACACTGTAATTTTTTTAGGTGAAAAATTCGATGTCGTCGGATCCACTCCAGTCTTTGGATTTCGTTAATACACATCTCAACACATAACCACAGGTGCGCACAGGTCGTAGGTACGCCTAGTTGGGCCGCTATGGCAGTTGGAAGATGAGCCATGGAAGGCTCCAAAATCCTTACTATACACTGTACATTTTTTTAGGTGAACAGTTCGATGTCGTCGGATCCACTCCAGTCTTAGGATTTCGTTAATACACATCTCAACACATAACCACAGGTGCGCACAGGTCGTAGGTACGCCTAGTTGGGCCGCTGTGGCAGTTGGAAGATGAGCCATGGAAGGCTCCAAAATCCTTACTATACACTGTACATTTTTTTAGGTGAAAAATTCGATGTCGTCGGATCCACTCCAGTCTTTGGATTTCGTTAATACACATCTCAACACATAACCACAGGTGCGCACAGGTCGTAGGTACGCCTAGTTGGGCCGCTGTGGCAGTTGGATGATGAGGTCATGGAAGGCTCCAAAATCCTTACTATACACTGTACATTTTTTTAGGTGAAAAATTCGATGTCGTCGGATCCACTCCAGTCTTTGGATTTCGTTAATAGACATCTCAACACATAACCACAGGTGCGCACAGGTCGTAGGTACGCCTAGTTGGGCCGCTATGGCAGTTGGAAGATGAGCCATGGAAGGCTCCGAAATCCTTACTATACACTGTACATTTTTTTAGGTGAAAAATTCGATGTCGTCGGATCCACTCCAGTCTTTGGATTTCGTTAATGTTAATACACATCTCAACACATAACCACAGGTGCGCACAGGTCGTAGGTACGCCTAGTTGGGCCGCTGTGGCAGTTGGAAGAAGAGCCATGGAAAGGCTCCAAAATCCTTACTATACACTGTACATTTTTTTAGGTGAAAAATTCGATGTCGTCGGATCCACTCCAGTCTTTGGATTTCGTTAATACACATCTCAACACATAACCACAGGTGCGCACAGGTAGTAGGTACGCCTAGTTGGGCCGCTGTGGCAGTTGGAAGAAGAGCCATGGAAACGCTCCAAAATCATTACTATACACTGTACATTTTTTTAGGTGAAAAATTCGATGTCGTCGGATCCACTCCAGTCTATGGATTTCGTTAATAGACATCTCAACACATAGCCACAGGTGCGCACAGGTCGTAGGTACGCCTAGTTGGGCCGCTATGGCAGTTGGAAGATGAGCCATGGAAGGCTCCAAAATCCTTACTATACACTGTACATTTTTTTAGGTGAACAGTTCGATGTCGTCGGATCCACTCCAGTCTTAGGATTTCGTTAATACACATCTCAACACATAACCACAGGTGCGCACAGGTCGTAGGTACGCCTAGTTGGGCCGCTGTGGCAGTTGGAAGATGAGCCATGGAAGGCTCCAAAATCCTTACTATACACTGTACATTTTTTTAGGTGAAAAATTCGATGTCGTCGGATCCACTCCAGTCTTTGGATTTCGTTAATACACATCTCAACACATAACCACAGGTGCGCACAGGTCGTAGGTACGCCTAGTTGGGCCGCTATGGCAGTTGGAAGATGAGCCATGGAAGGCTCCAAAATCCTTACTATACACTGTACATTTTTTTAGGTGAAAAATTCGATGTCGTCGGATCCACTCCAGTCTTTGGATTTCGTTAATACACATCTCAACACATAACCACAGGTGCGCACAGGTCGTAGGTACGCCTAGTTGGGCCGCTGTGGCAGTTGGAAGAAGAGCCATGGAAACGCTCCAAAATCATTACTATACACTGTACATTTTTTTTAATGAAAAATTCGATGTCGTCGGATCCACTCCAGTCTTTGGATTTCGTTAATACACATCTCAACACATAACCACAGGTGCGCACAGGTCGTAGGTACGCCTAGTTGCGCCGCTGTGGCAGTTGGAAGATGAGCCATGCAAAGGCTCCAAAATCCTTACTATACACTGTACATTTTTTTAGGTGAAAAATTCGATGTCGTCGGATCCACTCCAGTCTTTGGATTTCGTTAATACACATCTCAACACATAACCACAGGTGCGCACAGGTCGTAGGTACGCCTGGTTGGGCCGCTGTGGCAGTTGGAAGATGAGCCATGGAAGGCTCCAAAATCCTTACTATACACTGTACATTTTTTTAGGTGAAAAATTCGATGTCGTCGGATCCACTCCAGTCTTTGGATTTCGTTAATACACATCTCAACACATAACCACAGGTGCGCAAAGGTCGTAGGTACGCCTAGTTGGGCCGCTGTGGCAGTTGGAAGATGAGCCATGGAAGGCTCCAAAATCCTTACTATACACTGTACATTTTTTTAGGTGAAAAATTCGATGTCGTCGGATCCACTCCAGTCTTTGGATTTCGTTCATACACATCTCAACACATAACCACAGGTGCACACAGGTCGTAGGTACGCCTAGTTGGGCCGCTGTGGCAGTTGGAAGATGAGCCATGGAAGGCTTCAAAATCCTTACTATACACTGTACATTTTTTTAGGTGAAAAATTCGATGTCGTCGGATCCACTACAGTCTTTGGATATCGTTAATATACATCTCAACACATAACCACAGGTGCGCACAGGTCGTAGGTACGCCTAGTTGGGCCGCTGTGGCAGTTGGAAGAAGAGCCATGGAAAGGCTCCAAAATCATTACTATACACTGTACATTTTTTTAGGTGAAAAATTCGATGTCGTCGGATCCACTCCAGTCTATGGATTTCGTTAAAAGATATCTCAACACATAGCCACAGGTGCGCACAGGTCGTAGGTACGCCTAGTTGGGCCGCTATGGCAGTTGGAAGATGAGCCATGGAAGGCTCCAAAATCCTTACTATACACTGTACATTTTTTTAGGTGAACAGTTCGATGTCGTCGGATCAACTCCAGTCTTAGGATTTCGTTAATACACATCTCAACACATAACCACAGGTGCGCACAGGTCGTAGGTACGCCTAGTTGGGCCGCTGTGGCAGTTGGAAGATGAGCCATGGAAGGCTCCAAAATCCTTACTATACACTGTACATTTTTTTAGGTGAAAAATTCGATGTCGTCGGATCCACTCCAGTCTTTGGATTTCGTTAATACACATCTCAACACATAACCACAGGTGCGCACAGGTCGTAGGTACGCCTAGTTGGGCCGCTGTGGCAGTTGGAAGATGAGGTCATGGAAGGCTCCAAAATCCTTACTATACACTGTACACTTTTTTAGGTGAAAAATTCAATGTCGTCGGATCCACTCCAGTCTTTGGATTTCGTTAATACACATCTCAACACATAACCACAGGTGCGCACAGGTCGTAGGTACGAATAGTTGGGCCGCTATGGCAGTTGGAAGATGAGCCATGGAAGGCTCCGAAATCCTTACTATACACTGTACATTTTTTTAGGTGAAAAATTCGATGTCGTCGGATCCACTCCAGTCTTTGGATTTCGTTAATACACATCTCAACACATAACCACAGGTGCGCACAGGTCGTAGGTACGCCTAGTTGGGCCGCTGTGGCAGTTGGAAGAAGAGCCATGGAAAGGCTCCAAAATCCTTACTATACACTGTACATTTTTTTAGGTGAAAAATTCGATGTCGTCGGATCCACTCCAGTCTTTGGATTTCGTTAATACACATCTCAACACATAACCACAGGTGCGCACAGGTCGTAGGTACGCCTAGTTGGGCCGCTGTGGCAGTTGGAAGAAGAGCCATGGAAACGCTCCAAAATCATTACTATACACTGTACATTTTTTTAGGTGAAAAATTCGATGTCGTCGGATCCACTCCAGTCTTTGGATTTCGTTAATACACATCTCAACACATAACCACAGGTGCGCACAGGTCGTAGGTACGCCTAGTTGGGCCGCTGTGGCAGTTGGAAGATGAGGTCATGGAAGGCTCCAAAATCCTTACTATACACTGTACACTTTTTTAGGTGAAAAATTCAATGTCGTCGGATCCACTCCAGTCTTTGGATTTCGTTAATACACATCTCAACACATAACCACAGGTGCGCACAGGTCGTAGGTACGCCTGGTTGGGCCGCTGTGGCAGTTGGAAGATGAGCCATGGAAGGCTCCAAAATCCTTACTATACACTGTACATTTTTTTAGGTGAAAAATTCGATGTCGTCGGATCCACTCCAGTCTTTGGATTTCGTTAATACACATCTCAACACATAACCACAGGTGCGTACAGGTCGTAGGTACGCCTAGTTGGGCCGCTGTGGCAGTTGGAAGATGAGCCATGGAAGGCTCCAAAATCCTTACTATACACTGTACATTTTTTTAGGTGAAAAATTCGATGTCGTCGGATCCACTCCAGTCTTTGGATTTCGTTCATACACATCTCAACACATAACCACAGGTGCGCACAGGTCGTAGGTACGCCTAGTTGGGCCGCTGTGGCAGTTGGAAGATGAGCCATGGAAGGCTTCAAAATCCTTACTATACACTGTACATTTTTTTAGGTGAAAAATTCGATGTCGTCGGATCCACTACAGTCTTTGGATATCGTTAATATACATCTCAACACATAACCACAGGTGCGCACAGGTCGTAGGTACGCCTAGTTGGGCCGCTGTGGCAGTTGGAAGAAGAGCCATGGAAAGGCTCCAAAATCATTACTATACACTGTACATTTTTTTAGGTGAAAAATTCGATGTCGTCGGATCCACTCCAGTCTTTGGATTTCGTTAATAGACATCTCAACACATAACCACAGGTGCGCACAGGTCGTAGGTACGCCTAGTTGGGCCGCTATGGCAGTTGGAAGATGAGCCATGGAAGGCTCCGAAATCCTTACAATACACTGTACATTTTTTTAGGTGAAAAATTCGATGTCGTCGGATCCACTCCAGTCTTTGGATTTCGTTAATACACATCTCAACACATAACCACAGGTGCGCACAGGTCGTAGGTACGCCCAGTTGGGCCGCTGTGGCAGTTGGAAGAAGAGCCATGGAAAGGCTCCAAAATCCTTACTATACACTGTACATTTTTTTAGGTGAAAAATTCGATGTCGTCGGATCCACTCCAGTCTTTGGATTTCGTTAATAGACATTTCAACACATAACCACAGGTGCGCACAGGTCGTAGGTACGCCTAGTTGGGCCGCTGTGGCAGTTGGAAGATGAGCCATGGAAGGCTCCAAAATCCTTATTATACACTGTACATTTTTTTAGGTGAAAAATTCGATGTCGTCGGATCCACTCCAGTCTTTGGATTTCGTTAATACACATCTCAACACATAACCACAGGTGCGCACAGGTCGTAGGTACGCCTAGTTGCGCCGCTGTAGCAGTTGGAAGATGAGCCATGGAAAGGCTCCAAAATCCTTACTATACACTGTACATTTTTTTAGGTGAAAAATTCGATGTCGTCGGATCCACTCCAGTCTTTGGATTTCGTTAATAGACATCTCAACACATAACCACAGGTGCGCACAGGTCGTTGGTACGCCTAGTTGGGCCGCTATGGCAGTTGGAAGATGAGCCATGGAAGGCTCCAAAATCCTTACTATACACTGTACATTTTTTTAGGTGAACAATTCGATGTCGTCGGATCCACTCCAGTCTTTGGATTTCGTTAATAGACATCTCAACACATAACCACAGGTGCGCACAGGTCGTAGGTACGCCTAGTTGGGCCGCTGTGGCAGTTGGAAGATGAGCCATGGAAAGGCTCCAAAATCCTTACTATACACTGTACATTTTTTTAGGTGAAAAATTCGATGTCGTTGGATCCACTCCAGTCTTTGGATTTCGTTAATACACATCTCAACACATAACCACAGGTGCGCACAGGTCGTAGGTACGCCTAGTTGGGCCGCTGTGGCAGTTGGAAGATGAGCCATGGAAGGCTCCAAAATCCTTACTATACACTGTACATTTTTTTAGGTGAAAAATTCGATGTCGTCGGATCCACTCCAGTCTTTGGATTTCGTTAATACACATCTCAACACATAACCACAGGTGCGCACAGGTCGTAGGTACGCCTAGTTGGGCCGCTGTGGCAGTTGGAAGATGAGCCATGGAAAGGCTCCAAAATCCTTACTATACACTGTACATTTTTTTAGGTGAAAAATTCGATGTCGTCGGATCCACTCCAGTCTTTGGATTTCGTTAATAGACATCTCAACACATAACCACAGGTGCGCACAGGTCGTAGGTACGCCTAGTTGGGCCGCTATGGCAGTTGGAAGATGAGCCATGGAAGGCTCCGAAATCCTTACTATACTCTGTACATTTTTTTAGGTGAAAAATTCGATGTCGTCGGATCCACTCCAGTCTTTGGATTTCGTTAATACACATCTCAACACATAACCACAGGTGCGCACAGGTCGTAGGTACGCCTAGTTGGGCCGCTGTGGCAGTTGGAAGAAGAGCCATGGAAAGGCTGCAAAATCCTTACTATACACTGTACATTTTTTTAGGTGAAAAATTCGATATCGTCAGATGCACTCCAGTCTTTGGATTTCGTTAATACACATCTCAACACATAACCACAGGTGCGCAGAGCTCGTAGGTACGCCTAGTTGGGCTGCTGTGGCAGTTGGAAGAAGAGCCATGGAAAGGCTCCAAAATCATTACTATACACTACATTTTTTTAGGTGAAAAATTCGATGTCGTCGGATCCACTCCAGTCTATGGATTTCGTTAATAGACATCTCAACACATAACCACAGGTGCGCACAGGTCGTAGGTAAGCCTAGTTGGGCCGCTATGGCAGTTGGAAGATGAGCCATGGAAGGCTCCAAAATCCTTACTATACACTGTACATTTTTTTAGGTGAACAATTCGATGTCGTCGGATCCACTCCAGTCTTTGGATTTCGTTAATAGACATCTCAACACATAACCACAGGTGCGCACAGGTCGTAGGTACGCCTAGTTGGGCCGCTGTGGCAGTTGGAAGATGAGCCATGGAAAGGCCCCAAAATCCTTACTATACACTGTACATTTTTTTAGGTGAAAAATTCGATGTCGTCGGATCCACTCCAGTCTTTGGATTTCGTTAATACACATCTCAACACATAACCACAGGTGCGCACAGGTCGTAGGTACGCCTAGTTGGGCCGCTGTGGCAGTTGGAAGATGAGCCATGGAAGGCTCCAAAATCCTTACTATACACTGTCCATTTTTTTAGGTGAAAAATTCGATGTCGTCGGATCCACTCCAGTCTTTGGATTTCGTTAATAGACATCTCAACACATAACCACAGGTGCGCACAGGTCGTAGGTACGCCTAGTTGGGCCGCTATGGCAGTTGGAAGATGAGCCATGGAAGGCTCCGAAATCCTTACTATACACTGTACATTTTTTTAGGTGAAAAATTCGATGTCGTCGGATCCACTCCAGTCTTTGGATTTCGTTAATACACATCTCAACACATAACCACAGGTGCGCACAGGTCGTAGGTACGCCTAGTTGGGCCGCTATGGCAGTTGGAAGATGAGCCATGGAAGGCTCCAAAATCCTTACTATACACTGTACATTTTTTTAGGTGAACAGTTCGATGTCGTCGGATCCACTCCAGTCTTAGGATTTCGTTAATACACATCTCAACACATAACCACAGGTGCGCACAGGTCGTAGGTACGCCTAGTTGGGCCGCTATGGCAGTTGGAAGATGAGCCATGGAAGGCTCCAAAATCCTTACTATACACTGTACATTTTTTTAGGTGAACAATTCGATGTCGTCGGATCCACTCCAGTCTTTGGATTTCGTTAATAGACATCTCAACACATAACCACAGGTGCGCACAGGTCGTAGGTACGCCTAGTTGGGCCGCTGTGGCAGTTGGAAGATGAGCCATGGAAAGGCCCCAAAATCCTTACTATACACTGTACATTTTTTTAGGTGAAAAATTCGATGTTGTCGGATCCGCTCCAGTCTTTGGATTTCGTTAATACACATCTCAACACATAACCACAGGTGCGCACAGGTCGTAGGTACGCCTAGTTGGGCCGCTGTGGCAGTTGGAAGATGAGCCATGGAAGGCTCCAAAATCCTTACTATACACTGTACATTTTTTTAGGTGAAAAATTCGATGTCGTCGGATCCACTCCAGTCTATGGATTTCGTTAATAGGCATCTCAACACATAACCACAGGTGCGCACAGGTCGTAGGTACGCCTAGTTGGGCCGCTGTGGCAGTTGGAAGATGAGCCATGGAAGGCTCTAAAATCCTTACTATACACTGTACATTTTTTTAGGTGAAAAATTCGATGTCGTCGGATCCACTCCAGTCTTTGGATTTCGTTAATACACATCTCAACACATAACCACAGGTGCGCAGAGGTCGTAGGTACGCCTAGTTGGGCTGCTGTGGCAGTTGGAAGAAGAGCCATGGAAAGGCTCCAAAATCATTACTATACACTGTACATTTTTTTAGGTGAAAAATTCGATGTCGTCGGATCCACTCCAGTCTATGGATTTCGTTAATAGACATCTCAACACATAACCACAGGTGCGCACAGGTCGTAGGTACGCCTAGTTGGGCCGCTATGGCAGTTGGAAGATGAGCCATGGAAGGCTCCAAAATCCTTACTATACACTGTACATTTTTTTAGGTGAACAATTCGATGTCGTCGGATCCACTCCAGTCTTTGGATTTCGTTAATAGACATCTCAACACATAACCACAGGTGCGCACAGGTCGTAGGTACGCCTAGTTGGGCCGCTGTGGCAGTTGGAAGATGAGCCATGGAAAGGCCCCAAAATCCTTACTATACACTGTACATTTTTTTAGGTGAAAAATTCGATGTCGTCGGATCCGCTCCAGTCTTTGGATTTCGTTAATCCACATCTCAACACATAACCACAGGTGCGCACAGGTCGTAGGTACGCCTAGTTGGGCCGCTGTGGCAGTTGGAAGATGAGCCATGGAAGGCTCCAAAATCCTTACTATACACTGTACATTTTTTTAGGTGAAAAATTCGATGTCGTCGGATCCACTCCAGTCTTTGGATTTCGTTAATACACATCTCAACACATAACCACAGGTGCGCACAGGTCGTAGGTACGCCTAGTTGGGCCGCTATGGCAGTTGGAAGATGAGCCATGGAAGGCTCCGAAATCCTTACTATACACTGTACATTTTTTTAGGTGAAAAATTCGATGTCGTCGGATCCACTCCAGTCTTTGGATTTCGTTAATACACATCTCAACACATAACCACAGGTGCGCACAGGTCGTAGGTACGCCTAGTTGGGCCGCTATGGCAGTTGGAAGATGAGCCATGGAAGGCTCCAAAATCCTTACTATACACTGTACATTTTTTTAGGTGAACAGTTCGATGTCGTCGGATCCACTCCAGTCTTAGGATTTCGTTAATACACATCTCAACACATAACCACAGGTGCGCACAGGTCGTAGGTACGCCTAGTTGGGCCGCTGTAGCAGTTGGAAGATGAGCCATGGAAGGCTCCAAAATCCTTACTATACACTGTACATTTTTTTAGGTGAAAAATTCGATGTCGTCGGATCCACTCCAGTCTTTGGATTTCGTTAATACACATCTCAACACATAACCACAGGTGCGCACAGGTCGTAGGTACGCCTAGTTGGGCCGCTGTGGCAGTTGGAAGATGAGCCATGGAAGGCTCCAAAATCCTTACTATACACTGTACATTTTTTTAGGTGAAAAATTCGATGTCGTCGGATCCACTCCAGTCTTTGGATTTCGTTAATACACATCTCAACACATAACCACAGGTGCGCACAGGTCGTAGGTACGCCTAGTTGGGCCGCTATAGCAGTTGGAAGATGAGCCACGGAAGGCTCCAAAATCCTTACTATACACTGTACATTTTTTTAGGTGAAAAATTCGATGTCGTCGGATCCACTCCAGTCTTTGGATTTCGTTAATACACATCTGAACACATAACCACAGGTGCGCACAGGTCGTAGGTACGCCTAGTTGGGCCGCTATAGCAGTTGGAAGATGAGCCATGGAAGGCTCCAAAATCCTTACTATACACTGTACATTTTTTTAGGTGAAAAATTCGATGTCGTCGCATCCACTCCAGTCTTTGGATTTCGTTAATAGACATCTCAACACATAACCACAGGTGCGCACAGGTCGTAGGTACGCCTAGTTGGGCCGCTATGGCAGTTGGAAGATGAGCCATGGAAGGCTCCGAAATCCTTACACACTGTACATTTTTTTAGGTGAAAAATTCGATGTCGTCGGATCCACTCCAGTCTTTGGATTTCATTAATAGACATCTCAACACATAACCACAGGTGCGCACAGGTCGTAGGTACGCCTAGTTGGGCCGCTATGGCAGTTGGAAGATGAGCCATGGAAGGCTCCAAAATCCTTACTATACACTGTACATTTTTTTAGGTGAACAATTCGATGTCGTCGGATCCACTCCAGTCTTTGGATTTCGTTAATACACATCTCAACACATAACCACAGGTGCGCAGAGGTCGTAGGTACGCCTAGTTGGGCTGCTGTGGCAGTTGGAAGAAGAGCCATGGAAAGGCTCCAAAATCCTTACTATACACTGTACATTTTTTTAGGTGAAAAATTCGATGTCGTCGGATCCACTCCAGTCTATGGATTTCGTTAATAGACATCTCAACACATAACCACAGGTGCGCACAGGTCGTAGGTACGCCTAGTTGGGCCGCTATGGCAGTTGGAAGATGAGCCATGGAAGGCTCCAAAATCCTTACTATACACTGTACATTTTTTTAGGTGAACAATTCGATGTCGTCGGATCCACTCCAGTCTTTGGATTTCGTTAATAGACATCTCAACACATAACCACAGGTGCGCACAGGTCGTAGGTACGCCTAGTTGGGCCGCTGTGGCAGTTGGAAGATGAGCCATGGAAAGGCCCCAAAATCCTTACTATACACTGTACATTTTTTTAGGTGAAAAATTCGATGTCGTCGGATCCGCTCCAGTCTTTGGATTTCGTTAATCCACATCTCAACACATAACCACAGGTGCGCACAGGTCGTAGGTACGCCTAGTTGGGCCGCTGTGGCAGTTGGAAGATGAGCCATGGAAGGCTCCAAAAGCCTTACTATACACTGTACATTTTTTTAGGTGAAAAATTCGATGTCGTCGGATCCACTCCAGTCTTTGGATTTCGTTAATACACATCTCAACACATAACCACAGGTGCGCACAGGTCGTAGGTACGCCTAGTTGGGCCGCTATGGCAGTTGGAAGATGAGCCATGGAAGGCTCCGAAATCCTTACTATACACTGTACATTTTTTTAGGTGAAAAATTCGATGTCGTCGGATCCACTCCAGTCTTTGGATTTCGTTAATACACATCTCAACACATAACCACAGGTGCGCACAGGTCGTAGGTACGCCTAGTTGGGCCGCTATGGCAGTTGGAAGATGAGCCATGGAAGGCTCCAAAATCCTTACTATACACTGTACATTTTTTTAGGTGAACAGTTCGATGTCGTCGGATCCACTCCAGTCTTAGGATTTCGTTAATACACATCTCAACACATAACCACAGGTGCGCACAGGTCGTAGGTACGCCTAGTTGGGCCGCTGTAGCAGTTGGAAGATGAGCCATGGAAGGCTCCAAAATCCTTACTATACACTGTACATTTTTTTAGGTGAAAAATTCGATGTCGTCGGATCCACTCCAGTCTTTGGATTTCGTTAATACACATCTCAACACATAACCACAGGTGCGCACAGGTCGTAGGTACGCCTAGTTGGGCCGCTGTGGCAGTTGGAAGATGAGCCATGGAAGGCTCCAAAATCCTTACTATACACTGTACATTTTTTTAGGTGAAAAATTCGATGTCGTCGGATCCACTCCAGTCTTTGGATTTCGTTAATACACATCTCAACACATAACCACAGGTGCGCACAGGTCGTAGGTACGCCTAGTTGGGCCGCTATAGCAGTTGGAAGATGAGCCACGGAAGGCTCCAAAATCCTTACTATACACTGTACATTTTTTTAGGTGAAAAATTCGATGTCGTCGGATCCACTCCAGTCTTTGGATTTCGTTAATACACATCTGAACACATAACCACAGGTGCGCACAGGTCGTAGGTACGCCTAGTTGGGCCGCTATAGCAGTTGGAAGATGAGCCATGGAAGGCTCCAAAATCCTTACTATACACTGTACATTTTTTTAGGTGAAAAATTCGATGTCGTCGGATCCACTCCAGTCTTTGGATTTCGTTAATAGACATCTCAACACATAACCACAGGTGCGCACAGGTCGTAGGTACGCCTAGTTGGGCCGCTATGGCAGTTGGAAGATGAGCCATGGAAGGCTCCGAAATCCTTACTATACACTGTACATTTTTTTAGGTGAAAAATTCGATGTCGTCGGATCCACTCCAGTCTTTGGATTTCATTAATAGACATCTCAACACATAACCACAGGTGCGCACAGGTCGTAGGTACGCCTAGTTGGGCCGCTATGGCAGTTGGAAGATGAGCCATGGAAGGCTCCAAAATCCTTACTATACACTGTACATTTTTTTAGGTGAACAATTCGATGTCGTCGGATCCACTCCAGTCTTTGGATTTCGTTAATACACATCTCAACACATAACCACAGGTGCGCACAGGTCGTAGGTACGCCTAGTTGGGCCGCTGTGGCAGTTGGAAGATGAGCCATGGAAGGCTCCAAAATCCTTACTATACACTGTACATTTTTTTAGGTGAAAAATTCGATGTCGTCGGATCCACTCCAGTCTTTGGATTTCGTTAATACACATCTCAACACATAACCACAGGTGCGCACAGGTCGTAGGTACGCCTAGTTGGGCCGCTGTGGCAGTTGGAAGATGAGCCATGGAAAGGCTCCAAAATCCTTACTATACACTGTACATTTTTTTAGGTAAAAAATTCGATGTCGTCGGATCCACTCCAGTCTTTGGATTTCGTTAATAGACATCTCAACACATAACCACAGGTGCGCACAGGTCGTAGGTACTCCTAGTTGGGCCGCTATGGCAGTTGGAAGATGAGCCATGGAAGGCTCCGAAATCCTTACTATATACTGTACATTTTTTTAGGTGAAAAATTCGATGTCGTCGGATCCACTCCAGTCTTTTGATTTCGTTAATACACATCTCAACACATAACCACTGGTGCGCACAGGTCGTAGGTACGCCTAGTTGGGCCGCTATGGCAGTTGGAAGATGAGCCATGGAAGGCTCTAAAATCCTTACTATACACTGTACATTTTTTTAGGTGAACAGTTCGATGTCGTCGGATCCACTCCAGTCTTAGGATTTCGTTAATACACATCTCAACACATAACCACAGGTGCGCACAGGTCGTAGGTACGCCTAGTTGGGCCGCTGTGGCAGTTGGAAGATGAGCCATGGAAGGCTCCAAAATCCTTACTATACACTGTACATTTTTTTAGGTGAAAAATTCGATGTCGTCGGATCCACTCCAGTCTTTGGATTTCGTTAATACACATCTCAACACATAACCACAGGTGCGCACAGGTCGTAGGTACGCCTAGTTGGGCCGCTGTGGCAGTTGGAAGATGAGCCATGGAAGGCTCCAAAATCCTTACTATACACTGTACATTTTTTTAGGTGAAAAATTCGATGTCGTCGGATCCACTCCAGTCTTTGGATTTCGTTAATACACATCTCAACACATAACCACAGGTGCGCACAGGTCGTAGGTACGCCTAGTTGGGCCGCTATAGCAGTTGGAAGATGATCCACGGAAGGCTCCAAAATCCTTACTATACACTGTACATTTTTTTAGGTGAAAAATTCGATGTCGTCGGATCCACTCCAGTCTTTGGATTTCGTTAATACACATCTCAACACATAACCACAGGTGCGCACAGGTCGTAGGTACGCCTAGTTGGGCCGCTATAGCAGTTGGAAGATGAGCCATGGAAGGCTCCAAAATCCTTACTATACACTGTACATTTTTTTAGGTGAAAAATTCGATGTCGTCGGATCCACTCCAGTCATTGGATTTCGTTAATAGACATCTCAACACATAACCACAGGTGCGCACAGGTCGTAGGTACGCCTAGTTGGGCCGCTATGGCAGTTGGAAGATGAGCCATGGAAGGCTCCGAAATCCTTACTATACACTGTACATTTTTTTAGGTGAAAAATTCGATGTCGTCGGATCCACTCCAGTCTTTGGATTTCATTAATAGACATCTCAACACATAACCACAGGTGCGCACAGGTCGTAGGTACGCCTAGTTGGGCCGCTATGGCAGTTGGAAGATGAGCCATGGAAGGCTCCAAAATCCTTACTATACACTGTACATTTTTTTAGGTGAACAATTCGATGTCGTCGGATCCACTCCAGTCTTTGGATTTCGTTAATACACATCTCAACACATAACCACAGGTGCGCACAGGTCGTAGGTACGCCGAGTTGGGCCGCTGTGGCAGTTGGAAGATGAGCCATGGAAGGCTCCAAAATCCTTACTATACACTGTACATTTTTTTAGGTGAAAAATTCGATGTCGTCGGATCCACTCCAGTCTTTGGATTTCGTTAATACACATCTCAACACATAACCACAGGTGCGCACAGGTCGTAGGTACGCCTAGTTGGGCCGCTGTGGCAGTTGGAAGATGAGCCATGGAAAGGCTCCAAAATCCTTACTATACACTGTACATTTTTTTAGGTAAAAAATTCGATGTCGTCGGATCCACTCCAGTCTTTGGATTTCGTTAATAGACATCTCAACACATAACCACAGGTGCGCACAGGTCGTAGGTACTCCTAGTTGGGCCGCTATGGCAGTTGGAAGATGAGCCATGGAAGGCTCCGAAATCCTTACTATATACTGTACATTTTTTTAGGTGAAAAATTCGATGTCGTCGGATCCACTCCAGTCTTTTTATTTCGTTAATACACATCTCAACACATAACCACAGGTGCGCACAGGTCGTAGGTACGCCTAGTTGGGCCGCTGTGGCAGTTGGAAGAAGAGCCATGGAAAGGCTCCAAAATCCTTACTATACACTGTACATTTTGTTAGGTAAAAAATTCGATGTCGTCGGATCCACTCCAGTCTTTGTATTTCTGTAATACACATCTCAACAGATAACCACAGGTGCGCACAGGTCGTAGGTACGCCTAGTTGGGCCGCTGTGGCAGTTGGAAGAAGAGCCATGGAAAGGCTCCAAAATCATTACTATACACTGTACATTTTTTTAGGTGAAAAATTCGATGTCGTCGGATCCACTCCAGTCTATGGATTTCGTTAATAGACATTTCAACACATAACCACAGGTGCGCACAGGTCGTAGGTACTCCTAGTTGGGCCGCTATGGCAGTTGGAAGATGAGCCATGGAAGGCTCCAAAATCCTTACTATACACTGTAAATTTTTTTAGGTGAACAATTCGATGTCGTCGGATCCACTCCAGTCTTTGGATTTCGTTAATAGACATCTCAACACATAACCACAGGTGCGCACAGGTCGTAGGTACGCCTAGTTGGGCCGCTGTGGCAGTTGGAAGAAGAGCCATGGAAAGGCTCCAAAATCCTTACTATACACTGTACATTTTTTTAGGTGAAAAATTCGATGTCGTCGGATCCACTCCAGTCTATGGATTTCGTTAATACACATCTCAACACATAACCACAGGTGCGCACAGGTCGTAGGTACGCCTAGTTGGGCCGCTATGGCAGTTGGAAGATGAGCCATGGAAGGCTCCAAAATCCTTACTATACACTGTACATTTTTTTAGGTGAACAATTCGATGTCGTCGGATCCACTCCAGTCTTTGGATTTCGTTAATAGACATCTCAACACATAACCACAGGTGCGCACAGGTCGTAGGTACGCCTAGTTGGGCCGCTGTGGCTGTTGGAAGATGAGCCATGGAAAGGCTCCAAAATCCTTACTATACACTGTACATTTTTTTAGGTGAAAAATTCGATGTCGTCGGATCCACTCCAGTCTTTGGATTTCGTTAATACACATCTCAACACATAACCACAGGTGCGCACAGGTCGTAGGTACGCCTAGTTGGGCCGCTGTGGCAGTTGGAAGATGAGCCATGGAAGGCTCCAAAATCCTTACTATACACTGTACATTTTTTTAGGTGAAAAATTCGATGTCGTCGGATCCACTCCAGTCTTTGGATTTCGTTAATACACATCTCAACACATAACCACAGGTGCGCACAGGTCGTAGGTACGCCTAGTTGGGCCGCTGTGGCAGTTGGAAGATGAGCCATGGAAGTCTCCAAAATCCTTACTATACACTGTACATTTTTTTAGGTGAAAAATTCGATGTCGTCGGATCCACTCCAGTCCTTGGATTTCGTTAATACACATCTCAACACATAACCACAGGTGCGCACAGGTCGTAGGTACGCCTAGTTGGGCCGCTGTGGCAGTTGGAAGAAGAGCCATGGAAAGGCTCCAAAATCCTTACTATACACTGTACATTTTTTTAGGTGAAAAATTCGATGTCGTCGGATCCACTCCAGTCTTTGGATTTCGTTAATACACATCTCAACACATAACCACAGGTGCGCACAGGTCGTAGGTACGCCTAGTTGGGCCGCTGTGGCAGTTGGAAGAAGAGCCATGGAAAGGCTCCAAAATCCTTACTATACACTGTACATTTTTTTAGGTGAAAAATTCGATGTCGTCGGATCCACTCCAGTCTATGGATTTCGTTAATAGACATCTCAACACATAACCACAGGTGCGCACAGGTCGTAGGTACGCCTAGTTGGGCCGCTATGGCAGTTGGAAGATGAGCCATGGAAGGCTCCAAAATCCTTACTATACACTGTACATTTTTTTAGGTGAACAATTCGATGTCGTCGGATCCACTCCAGTCTTTGGATTTCGTTAATAGACATCTCAACACATAACCACAGGTGCGCACAGGTCGTAGGTAGGCCTAGTTGGGCCGCTGTGGCAGTTGGAAGATGAGCCATGGAAGGCTCCAAAATCCTTACTATACACTGTACATTTTTTTAGGTGAAAAATTCGATGTCTTCGGATCCACTCCAGTATTTGGATTTCGTTAATACACATCTCAACACATAACCACAGGTGCGCACAGGTCGTAGGTACGCCTAGTTGCGCCGCTGTGGCACTTGGAAGATGAGCCATGGAAAGGCTCCAAAATCCTTACTATACACTGTACATTTTTTTAGGTGAAAAATTCGATGTCGTCGGATCCACTCCAGTCTTTGGATTTCGTTAATACACATCTCAACACATAACCACAGGTGCGCACAGGTCGTAGGTACGCCTAGTTGGGCCGCTGTGGCAGTTGGAAGATGAGCCATGGAAGGCTCCAAAATCCTTACTATACACTGTACATTTTTTTAGGTGAAAAATTCGATGTCGTCGGATCCACTCCAGTCTTTGGATTTCGTTAATACACATCTCAACACATAACCACAGGTGCGCACAGGTCGTAGGTACGCCTAGTTGCGCCGCTGTGGCAGTTGGAAGATGAGCCATGGAAAGGCTCCAAAATCCTTACTATACACTGTACATTTTTTTAGGTGAAAAATTCGATGTCGTCGGATCCACTCCAGTCTTTGGATTTCGTTAATAGACATTTCAACACATAACCACAGGTGCGCACAGGTCGTAGGTACGCCTAGTTGGGCCGCTGTGGCAGTTGGAAGATGAGCCATGGAAGGCTCCAAAATCCTTACTATACACTGTACATTTTTTTAGGTGAAAAATTCGATGTCTTCGGATCCACTCCAGTCTTTGGATTTCGTTAATACACATCTCAACACATAACCACAGGTGCGTACAGGTCGTAGGTACGCCTAGTTGGGCCGCTGTGGCAGTTGGAAGATGAGCCATGGAAGGCTCCAAAATCCTTACTATACACTGTACATTTTTTTAGGTGAAAAATTCGATGTCTTCGGATCCACTCCAGTCTTTGGATTTCGTTAATACACATCTCAACACATAACCACAGGTGCGCACAGGTCGTAGGTACGCCTAGTTGGGCCGCTGTGGCAGTTGGAGGATGAGCCATGGAAAGGCTCCAAAATCCTTACTATACACTGTACATTTTTTTAGGTGAAAAATTCGATGTCTTCGGATCCACTCCAGTCTTTGGATTTCGTTAATACACATCTCAACACATAACCACAGGTGCGTACAGGTCGTAGGTACGCCTAGTTGGGCCGCTGTGGCAGTTGGAAGATGAGCCATGGAAGGCTCCAAAATCCTTACTATACACTGTACATTTTTTTAGCTGAAAAATTCGATGTCGTCGGATCCACTCCAGTCTTTGGATTTCGTCAATACACATCTCAACACATAACTACAGGTGCGCACAGGTCGTAGGTACGCCTAGTTGGGCCGCTGTGGCAGTTGGAAGATGAGCCATGGACAGGCTCTAAAATCCTTACTATACACTGTACATTTTTTTAGGTGACAAATTCGATGTCGTCGGATCCACTCCAGTCTTTGGATTTCGTTAATACACATCTCAACACATAACCACAGGTGCGCACAGGTCATAGGTACGCCTAGTTGGGCCACTGTGGCAGTTGGAAGATGAGCCATGGAAGGCTCCAAAATCCTTACTATACACTGTACATTTTTTTAGGTGAAAAATTCGATGTCGTCGGATCCACTCCAGTCTTTGGATTTCGTTAATACACATCTCAACACATAACCACAGGTGCGCACAGGTCGTAGGTACGCCTAGTTGGGCTGCTGTGGCAGTTGGAAGTTGAGCCATGGAAAGGCTCCAAAATCCTTACTATACACTGTACATTTTTTTAGGTGAAAAATTCGATGTCGTCGGATCCACTCCAGTCTTTGGATTTCGTTAATAGACATCTCAACACATAACCACAGGTGCGCACAGGTCGTAGGTACGCCTAGTTGGGCCGCTATGGCAGTTGGAAGATGAGCCATGGAAGGCTCCAAAATCCTTTTTTAGGTGAAAAATTCGATGTCATCGGATCCACTCCAGTCTTTGGATTTCGTTAATAGACATCTCAACACATAACCACAGGTACGCACAGGTCGTATTTACGCCTAGTTGGGCCGCTATGGCAGTTGGAAGATGAGCCATGGAAGGCTCCAAAATCCTTACTATACACTGTACATTTTTTTAGGTGAAAAATTCGATGTCGTCAGATCCACACCAGTCTTTGGATTTCGTTAATACACATCTCAACACATAACCACAGGTGGTGCGCACAGGTCGTAGGTACGCCTAGTTGGGCCGCTGTGGCAGTTGGAAGATGAGCCATGGAAGGCTCCAAAATCCTTACTATACACTGTACATTTTTTTAGGTGAAAAATTCGATGTCGTCGGATCCACACCAGTCTTTGGATTTCGTTAATACACATCTCAACACATAACCACAGGTGCGCACAGGTCGTAGGTACGCCTAGTTGGGCCGCTGTGGCGGTTGGAAGATGAGCCATGGAAAGGCTCCAAAATCCTTACTATACACTGTACATTTTTTTAGGTGAAAAATTCGATGTCGTCAGATCCACACCAGTCTTTGGATTTCGTTAATACACATCTCAACACATAACCACAGGTGGTGCGCACAGGTCGTAGGTACGCCTAGTTGGGCCGCTGTGGCAGTTGGAAGAAGAGCCATGGAAAGGCTCCAAAATCCTTACTATACACTGTACATTTTGTTAGGTAAAAAATTCGATGTCGTCGGATCCACTCCAGTCTTTGTATTTCTTTAATACACATCTCAACACATAACCACAGGTGCGCACAGGTAGTAGGTACGCCTAGTTGGGCCGCTGTGGCAGTTGGAAGAAGAGCCATGGAAAGGCTCCAAAACTGTACATTTTTTTAGGTGAAAAATTCGATGTCGTCGGATCCACTCCAGTCTATGGATTTCGTTAATAGACATTTCAACACATAACCACAGGTGCGCACAGGTCGTAGGTACTCCTAGTTGGGCCGCTATGGCAGTTCTAAGATGAGCCATGGAAGGCTCCAAAATCCTTACTATACACTGTACATTTTTTTAGGTGAACAATTCGATGTCGTCGGATCCACTCCAGTCTTTGGATTTCGTTAATAGACATCTCAACACATAACCACAGGTGCGCACAGGTCGTAGGTACGCCTAGTTGGGCCGCTGTGGCAGTTGGAAGATGAGCCATGGAAGTCTCCAAAATCCTTACTATACACTGTACATTTTTTTAGGTGAAAAATTCGATGTCGTCGGATCCACTCCAGTCCTTGGATTTCGTTAATACACATCTCAACACATAACCACAGGTGCGCACAGGTCGTAGGTACGCCTAGTTGGGCCGCTGTGGCAGTTGGAAGAAGAGCCATGGAAAGGCTCCAAAATCCTTACTATACACTGTACATTTTTTTAGGTGAAAAATTCGATGTCGTCGGATCCACTCCAGTCTTTGGATTTCGTTAATACACATCTCAACACATAACCACAGGTGCGCACAGGTCGTAGGTACGCCTAGTTGGGCCGCTGTGGCAGTTGGAAGAAGAGCCATGGAAAGGCTCCAAAATCCTTACTATACACTGTACATTTTTTTAGGTGGAAAATTCGATGTCGTCGGATCCATTCCAGTCTTTGGATTTCGTTAATACACATCTCAACACATAACCACAGGTGCGCACAGGTCGTAGGTACGCCTAGTTGGGCCGCTATGGCAGTTGGAAGATGAGCCATGGAAGGCTCCAAAATCCTTACTATACACTGTACATTTTTTTAGGTGAACAATTCGATGTCGTCGGATCCACTCCAGTCTTTGGATTTCGTTAATAGACATCTCAACACATAACCACAGGTGCGCACAGGTCGTAGGTACGCCTAGTTGGGCCGCTGTGGCAGTTGGAAGATGAGCCATGGAAAGGCTCCAAAATCCTTACTATACACTGTACATTTTTTTAGGTAAAAAATTCGATGTCGTCGGATCCACTCCAGTCTTTGGATTTCGTTAATAGACATCTCAACACATAACCACAGGTGCGCACAGGTCGTAGGTACGCCTAGTTGGGCCGCTGTGGCAGTTGGAAGATGAGCCATGGAAGGCTCCAAAATCCTTACTATACATTGTACATTTTTTTAGGTGAAAAATTCGATGTCGTCGGATCCACACCAGTCTTCGGATTTCGTTAATACACATCTCAACACATAACCACAGGTGCGCACAGGTCATAGGTACGCCTAGTTGGGCCGCTGTGGCAGTTGGAAGATGAGCCATGGAAGGCTCCAAAATCCTTACTATACACTGTACATTTTTTTAGGTGAAAAATTCGATGTCGTCGGATCCACTCCAGTCTTTGGATTTCGTCAATACACATCTCAACACAAAACTACAGGTGCGCACAGGTCGTAGGTACGCCTAGTTGGGCCGCTGTGGCAGTTGGAAGATGAGCCATGGACAGGCTCTAAAATCCTTACTATACACTGTACATTTTTTTAGGTGACAAATTCGATGTCGTCGGATCCACTCCAGTCTTTGGATTTCGTTAATACACATCTCAACACATAACCACAGGTGCGCACAGGTCGTAGGTACGCCTAGTTGGGCCGCTGTGGCGGTTGGAAGATGAGCCATGGAAGGCTCCAAAATCCTTACTATACACTGTACATTTTTTTAGATGAAAAATTCGATGTCGTCGGATCCACTCCAGTCTTTGGATTTCGTTAATAGACATCTCAACACATAACCACAGGTGCGCACAGGTCATAGGTACGCCTAGTTGGGCCACTGTGGCAGTTGGAAGATGAGCCATGGAAGGCTCCAAAATCCTTACTATACACTGTACATTTTTTTAGGTGAAGAATTCGATGTCGTCGGATCCACTCCAGTCTTTGGATTTCGTTAATACACATCTCAACACATAACCACAGGTGCGCACAGGTCGTAGGTACGCCTAGTTGGGCCGCTGTGGCAGTTGGAAGTTGAGCCATGGAAAGGCTCCAAAATCCTTACTATACACTGTACATTTTTTTAGGTGAAAAATTCGATGTCGTCGGATCCACTCCAGTCTTTGGATTTCGTTAATAGACATCTCAACACATAACCACAGGTGCGCACAGGTCGTAGGTACGCCTAGTTGGGCCGCTATGGCAGTTGGAAGATGAGCCATGGAAGGCTCCAAAATCCTTTTTTAGGTGAAAAATTCGATGTCATCGGATCCACTCCAGTCTTTGGATTTCGTTAATAGACATCTCAACACATAACCACAGGTACGCACAGGTCGTATTTACTCCTGGTTGGGCCGCTATGGCAGTTGGAAGATGAGCCATGGAAGGCTCCAAAATCCTTACTATACACTGTACATTTTTTTAGGTGAAAAATTCTATGTCGTCGGATCCACTCCAGTCTTTGGATTTCGTTAATACACATCTCAACACATAACCACAGGTGGTGCGCACAGGTCGTAGGTACGCCTAGTTGGGCCGCTGTGGCAGTTGGAAGATGAGCCATGGAAGGCTCCAAAATCCTTACTATACACTGTACATTTTTTTAGGTGAAAAATTCGATGTCGTCGGATCCACACCAGTCTTTGGATTTCGTTAATACACATCTCAACACATAACCACAGGTGCGCACAGGTCGTAGGTACGCCTAGTTGGGCCGCTGTGGCGGTTGGAAGATGAGCCATGGAAAGGCTCCAAAATCCTTACTATACACTGTACATTTTTTTAGGTGAAAAATTCGATGTCGTCGGATCCACTCCAGTCTTTGGATTTCGTTAATACACATCTCAACACATAACCACAGGTGCGCACAGGTCGTAGGTACGCCTAGTTGGGCCGCTGTGGCAGTTGGAAGATGAGCCATGGAAAGGCTCCAAAATCCTAACTATACACTGTACATTTTTTTAGGTGAAAAATTCGATGTCGTCGGATCCACTCCAGTCTTTGGATTTCGTTAATACACATCTCAACACATAACCACAGGTGCGCACAGGTCGTAGGTACGCCTAGTTGGGCCGCTGTGGCAGTTGGAAGATGAGCCATGGAAAGGCTCCAAAATCCTTACTATACACTGTACATTTTTTTAGGTGAAAAATTCGATGTCGTCGGATCCACTCCAGTCTTTGGATTTCGTTAATAGACATCTCAACACATAACCACAGGTGCGCACAGGTCGTAGGTACGCCTAGTTGGGCCGCTATGGCAGTTGGAAGATGAGCCATGGAAGGCTCCAAAATCCTTACTATACACTGTACATTTTTTTAGGTGAAAAATTCGATGTCGTCGGATCCACTGCAGTCTTTGGATTTCGTCAATACACATCTCAACACATAACCACGGGTGCGCACAGGTCGTAGGTACGCCTAGTTGGGCCGCTGTGGCAGTTGGAAGATGAGCCATGGAAAGGCTCCAAAATCCTTACTATACACTGTACATTTTTTTAGGTGAAAAATTCGATGTAGTCGGATCCACTCCAGTCTTTGGATTTCGTTAGTAGACATCTCAACACATAACCACAGGTACGCACAGGTCGTAGGTACGCCTAGTTGGGCCGCTATGGCAGTTGGAAGATGAGCCATGGAAGGCTCCAAAATCCTTACTATACACTGTACATTTTTTTAGGTGAAAAATTCGATGTCGTCAGATCCACACCAGTCTTTGGATTTCGTTAATACACATCTCAACACATAACCACAGGTGCGCACAGGTCATAGGTAAGCTTAGTTGGGCCGCTGTGGCAGTTGGAAGATGAGCCATGGAAGGCTCCAAAATCCTTACTATACATTTTTTTAGGTGAAAAATTCGATGTCGTCGGATCCACACCAGTCTTTGGATTTCGTTAATACACATCTCAACACATAACCACAGGTGCGCACAGGTCGTAGGTACGCCTAGTTGGGCCGCTGTGGCGGTTGGAAGATGAGCCATGGAAAGGCTCCAAAATCCTTACTATACACTGTACATTTTTTTAGGTGAAAAATTCGATGTCGTCGGATCCACTCCAGTCTTTGGATTTCGTTAATACACATCTCAACACATAACCACAGGTGCGCACAGGTCGTAGGTACGCCTAGTTGGGCCGCTGTGGCTGTTGGAAGATGAGCCATGGAAAGGCTCCAAAATCCTTACTATACACTGTACATTTTTTTAGGTGAAAAATTCGATGTCGTCGGATCCACTCCAGTCTTTGGATTTCGTTAATAGACATCTCAACACATAACCACAGGTGCGCACAGGTCGTAGGTACGCCTAGTTGGGCCGCTGTGGCAGTTGGAAGATGAGCCATGGAAAGGCTCCAAAATCCTTACTATACACTGTACATTTTTTTAGGTAAAAAATTCGATGTCGTCGGATCCACTCCAGTCTTTGGATTTCGTTAATAGACATCTCAACACATAACCACAGGTGCGCACAGGTCGTAGGTACGCCTAGTTGGGCCGCTGTGGCAGTTGGAAGATGAGCCATGGAAGGCTCCAAAATCCTTACTATACATTGTACATTTTTTTAGGTGAAAAATTCGATGTCGTCGGATCCACACCAGTCTTCGGATTTCGTTAATACACATCTCAACACATAACCACAGGTGCGCACAGGTCATAGGTACGCCTAGTTGGGCCGCTGTGGCAGTTGGAAGATGAGCCATGGAAGGCTCCAAAATCCTTACTATACACTGTACATTTTTTTAGGTGAAAAATTCGATGTCGTCGGATCCACTCCAGTCTTTGGATTTCGTCAATACACATCTCAACACAAAACTACAGGTGCGCACAGGTCGTAGGTACGCCTAGTTGGGCCGCTGTGGCAGTTGGAAGATGAGCCATGGACAGGCTCTAAAATCCTTACTATACACTGTACATTTTTTTAGGTGACAAATTCGATGTCGTCGGATCCACTCCAGTCTTTGGATTTCGTTAATACACATCTCAACACATAACCACAGGTGCGCACAGGTCGTAGGTACGCCTAGTTGGGCCGCTGTGGCGGTTGGAAGATGAGCCATGGAAGGCTCCAAAATCCTTACTATACACTGTACATTTTTTTAGATGAAAAATTCGATGTCGTCGGATCCACTCCAGTCTTTGGATTTCGTTAATAGACATCTCAACACATAACCACAGGTGCGCACAGGTCATAGGTACGCCTAGTTGGGCCACTGTGGCAGTTGGAAGATGAGCCATGGAAGGCTCCAAAATCCTTACTATACACTGTACATTTTTTTAGGTGAAGAATTCGATGTCGTCGGATCCACTCCAGTCTTTGGATTTCGTTAATACACATCTCAACACATAACCACAGGTGCGCACAGGTCGTAGGTACGCCTAGTTGGGCCGCTGTGGCAGTTGGAAGTTGAGCCATGGAAAGGCTCCAAAATCCTTACTATACACTGTACATTTTTTTAGGTGAAAAATTCGATGTCGTCGGATCCACTCCAGTCTTTGGATTTCGTTAATAGACATCTCAACACATAACCACAGGTGCGCACAGGTCGTATTTACTCCTGGTTGGGCCGCTATGGCAGTTGGAAGATGAGCCATGGAAGGCTCCAAAATCCTTACTATACACTGTACATTTTTTTAGGTGAAAAATTCTATGTCGTGAGATCCACACCAGTCTTTGGATTTCGTTAATACACATCTCAACACATAACCACAGGTGCGCACAGGTCGTAGGTACGCCTAGTTGGGCCGCTGTGGCAGTTGGAAGATGAGCCATGGAAGGCTCCAAAATCCTTACTATACACTGTACATTTTTTTAGGTGAAAAATTCGATGTCGTCGGATCCACACCAGTCTTTGGATTTCGTTAATACACATCTCAACACATAACCACAGGTGCGCACAGGTCGTAGGTACGCCTAGTTGGGCCGCTGTGGCGGTTGGAAGATGAGCCATGGAAAGGCTCCAAAATCCTTACTATACACTGTACATTTTTTTAGGTGAAAAATTCGATGTCGTCGGATCCACTCCAGTCTTTGGATTTCGTTAATACACATCTCAACACATAACCACAGGTGCGCACAGGTCGTAGGTACGCCTAGTTGGGCCGCTGTGGCAGTTGGAAGATGAGCCATGGAAAGGCTCCAAAATCCTAACTATACACTGTACATTTTTTTAGGTGAAAAATTCGATGTCGTCGGATCCACTCCAGTCTTTGGATTTCGTTAATACACATCTCAACACATAACCACAGGTGCGCACAGGTCGTAGGTACGCCTAGTTGGGCCGCTGTGGCAGTTGGAAGATGAGCCATGGAAAGGCTCCAAAATCCTTACTATACACTGTACATTTTTTTAGGTGAAAAATTCGATGTCGTCGGATCCACTCCAGTCTTTGGATTTCGTTAATAGACATCTCAACACATAACCACAGGTGCGCACAGGTCGTAGGTACGCCTAGTTGGGCCGCTATGGCAGTTGGAAGATGAGCCATGGAAGGCTCCAAAATCCTTACTATACACTGTACATTTTTTTAGGTGAAAAATTCGATGTCGTCGGATCCACTGCAGTCTTTGGATTTCGTCAATACACATCTCAACACATAACCACGGGTGCGCACAGGTCGTAGGTACGCCTAGTTGGGCCGCTGTGGCAGTTGGAAGATGAGCCATGGAAAGGCTCCAAAATCCTTACTATACACTGTACATTTTTTTAGGTGAAAAATTCGATGTAGTCGGATCCACTCCAGTCTTTGGATTTCGTTAGTAGACATCTCAACACATAACCACAGGTACGCACAGGTCGTAGGTACGCCTAGTTGGGCCGCTATGGCAGTTGGAAGATGAGCCATGGAAGGCTCCAAAATCCTTACTATACACTGTACATTTTTTTAGGTGAAAAATTCGATGTCGTCAGATCCACACCAGTCTTTGGATTTCGTTAATACACATCTCAACACATAACCACAGGTGCGCACAGGTCATAGGTAAGCTTAGTTGGGCCGCTGTGGCAGTTGGAAGATGAGCCATGGAAGGCTCCAAAATCCTTACTATACATTTTTTTAGGTGAAAAATTCGATGTCGTCGGATCCACACCAGTCTTTGGATTTCGTTAATACACATCTCAACACATAACCACAGGTGCGCACAGGTCGTAGGTACGCCTAGTTGGGCCGCTGTGGCGGTTGGAAGATGAGCCATGGAAAGGCTCCAAAATCCTTACTATACACTGTACATTTTTTTAGGTGAAAAATTCGATGTCGTCGGATCCACTCCAGTCTTTGGATTTCGTTAATACACATCTCAACACATAACCACAGGTGCGCACAGGTCGTAGGTACGCCTAGTTGGGCCGCTGTGGCTGTTGGAAGATGAGCCATGGAAAGGCTCCAAAATCCTTACTATACACTGTACATTTTTTTAGGTGAAAAATTCGATGTCGTCGGATCCACTCCAGTCTTTGGATTTCGTTAATACACATCTCAACACATAACCACAGGTGCGCACAGGTCGTAGGTACGCCTAGTTGGGCCGCTGTGGCAGTTGGAAGATGAGCCATGGAAAGGCTCCAAAATCCTTACTATACACTGTACATTTTTTTAGGTGAAAAATTCGATGTCGTCGGATCCACTCCAGTCTTTGGATTTCGTTAATAGACATCTCAACACATAACCACAGGTGCGCACAGGTCGTAGGTACGCCTAGTTGGGCCGCTATGGCAGTTGGAAGATGAGCCATGGAAGGCTCCAAAATCCTTACTATACACTGTACATTTTTTTAGGTGAAAAATTCGATGTCGTCGGATCCACTGCAGTCTTTGGATTTCGTCAATACACATCTCAACACATAACCACAGGTGCGCACAGGTCGTAGGTACGCCTAGTTGGGCCGCTGTGGCAGTTGGAAGATGAGCCATGGAAAGGCTCCAAAATCCTTACTATACACTGTACATTTTTTTAGGTGAAAAATTCGATGTCATCGGATCCACTCCAGTCTTTGGATTTCGTTAATACACATCTCAACACATAACCACAGGTGCGCACAGGTCGTAGGTACGCCTAGTTGGGCCGCTGTGGCAGTTGGAAGATGAGCCATGGAAAGGCTCCAAAATCCTTACTATACACTGTACATTTTTTTAGGTGAAAAATTCGATGTCGTCGGATCCACTCCAGTCTTTGGATTTCGTTAATAGACATCTCAACACATAACCACAGGTGCGCACAGGTCGTAGGTACGCCTAGTTGGGCCGCTATGGCAGTTGGAAGATGAGCCATGGAAGGCTCCAAAATCCTTACTATACACTGTACATTTTTTTAGGTGAAAAATTCGATGTCGTCGGATCCACTGCAGTCTTTGGATTTCGTCAATACACATCTCAACACATAACCACAGGTGCGCACAGGTCGTAGGTACGCCTAGTTGGGCCGCTGTGGCAGTTGGAAGATGAGCCATGGAAAGGCTCCAAAATCCTTACTATACACTGTACATTTTTTTAGGTGAAAAATTCGATGTCATCGGATCCACTCCAGTCTTTGGATTTCGTTAATACACATCTCAACACATAACCACAGGTGCGTACAGGTCGTAGGTACGCCTAGTTGGGCCGCTGTGGCAGTTGGAAGATGAGCCATGGAAGGCTCCAAAATCCTTACTATACACTGTACATTTTTTTAGGTGAAAAATTCGATGTCGTCAGATCCACACCAGTCTTTGGATTTCGTTAATACACATCTCAACACATAACCACTGGTGCGCACAGGTCATAGGTAAGCTTAGTTGGGCCGCTGTGGCAGTTGGAAGATGAGCCATGGAAGGCTCCAAAATCCTTACTATACATTTTTTTAGGTGAAAAATTCGATGTCTTCGGATCCACTCCAGTCTTTGGATTTCGTTAATACACATCTCAACACATAACCACAGGTGCGTACAGGTCGTAGGTACGCCTAGTTGGGCCGCTGTGGCAGTTGGAAGATGAGCCATGGAAAGGCTCCAAAATCCTTACTATACACTGTACATTTTTTTAGGTGAAAAATTCGATGTCGTCGGATCCACACCAGTCTTTGGATTTCGTTAATACACATCTCAACACATAACCACAGGTGCGCACAGGTCATAGGTACGCCTAGTTGGGCCGCTATGGCAGTTGGAAGATGAGCCATGGAAGGCTCCAAAATCCTTACTATACACTGTACATTTTTTTAGGTGAAAAATTCGAGGTCGTCGGATCCACTCCAGTCTTTGGATTTCGTTAATACACATCTCAACACATAACCACAGGTGCGCACAGGTCGTAGGTACGCCTAGTTGGGCCGCTGTGGCAGTTGGAAGAAGAGCCATGGAAAGGCTCCAAAATCCTTACTATACACTGTACATTTTTTTTAGGTGAAAAATTCGATGTCGTCGGATCCACTCCAGTCTTTGGATTTCGTTAATAGACATCTCAACACATAACCACAGGTGCGCACAGGTCGTAGGTACGCTTAGTTGGGCCGCTGTGGCAGTTGGAAGATGAGCCATGGAAGGCTCCAAAATCCTTACTATACACTGTACATTTTTTTAGGTGAAAAATTCGATGTCGTCGGATCCACTCCAGTCTTTGAGTGGATCCGACGCCTAGTTGGGCCGCTGTGGCAGTTGGAAGATGAGCCATGGAAAGGCTCCGAAATCCTTACTATACACTGTACATTTTTTTAGGTGAAAAATTCGATGTCGTCGGATCCACTCCAGTCTTTGGATTTCGTTAATAGACATCTCAACACATAACCACAGGTGCGCACAGGTCGTAGGTACGCCTAGTTGGGCCGCTATGGCAGTTGGAAGGTGAGCCATGGAAGGCTCCAAAATCCTTACTATACACTGTACATTTTTTTAGGTGAAAAATTCGATGTCGTCAGATCCACACCAGTCTTTGGATTTCGTTAATACACATCTCAACACATAACCACTGGTGCGCACAGGTCATAGGTAAGCTTAGTTGGGCCGCTGTGGCAGTTGGAAGATGAGCCATGGAAGGCTCCAAAATCCTTACTATACATTTTTTTAGGTGAAAAATTCGATGTCTTCGGATCCACTCCAGTCTTTGGATTTCGTTAATACACATCTCAACACATAACCACAGGTGCGTACAGGTCGTAGGTACGCCTAGTTGGGCCGCTGTGGCAGTTGGAAGATGAGCCATGGAAAGGCTCCAAAATCCTTACTATACACTGTACATTTTTTTAGGTGAAAAATTCGATGTCGTCGGATCCACACCAGTCTTTGGATTTCGTTAATACACATCTCAACACATAACCACAGGTGCGCACAGGTCATAGGTACGCCTAGTTGGGCCGCTGTGGCAGTTGGAAGATGAGCCATGGAAAGGCTCCAAAATCCTTACTATACACTGTACATTTTTTTAGGTGAAAAATTCGATGTCGTCGGATCCACTCCAGTCTTTGGATTTCGTTAATACACATCTCAACACATAACCACAGGTGCGCACAGGTCGTAGGTACGCCTAGTTGGGCCGCTGTGGCAGTTGGAAGATGAGCCATGGAAAGGCTCCAAAATCCTTACTATACACTGTACATTTTTTTAGGTGAAAAATTCGATGTCGTCGGATCCACTCCAGTCTTTGGATTTCGTTAATAGACATCTCAACACATAACCACACGTGCGCACAGGTCGTAGGTACGCCTAGTTGGGCCGCTATGGCAGTTGGAAGATGAGCCATGGAAGGCTCCAAAATCCTTACTATACACTGTACATTTTTTTAGGTGAAAAATTCGATGTCGTCGGATCCACTGCAGTCTTTGGATTTCGTCAATACACATCTCAACACATAACCACAGGTGCGCACAGGTCGTAGGTACGCCTAGTTGGGCCGCTGTGGCAGTTGGAAGATGAGCCATGGAAAGGCTCCAAAATCCTTACTATACACTGTACATTTTTTTAGGTGAAAAATTCGATGTCATCGGATCCACTCCAGTCTTTGGATTTCGTTAATACACATCTCAACACATAACCACAGGTGCGTACAGGTCGTAGGTACGCCTAGTTGGGCCGCTGTGGCAGTTGGAAGATGAGCCATGGAAGGCTCCAAAATCCTTACTATACACTGTACATTTTTTTAGGTGAAAAATTCGATGTCGTCAGATCCACACCAGTCTTTGGATTTCGTTAATACACATCTCAACACATAACCACTGGTGCGCACAGGTCATAGGTAAGCTTAGTTGGGCCGCTGTGGCAGTTGGAAGATGAGCCATGGAAGGCTCCAAAATCCTTACTATACATTTTTTTAGGTGAAAAATTCGATGTCTTCGGATCCACTCCAGTCTTTGGATTTCGTTAATACACATCTCAACACATAACCACAGGTGCGTACAGGTCGTAGGTACGCCTAGTTGGGCCGCTGTGGCAGTTGGAAGATGAGCCATGGAAAGGCTCCAAAATCCTTACTATACACTGTACATTTTTTTAGGTGAAAAATTCGATGTCGTCGGATCCACACCAGTCTTTGGATTTCGTTAATACACATCTCAACACATAACCACAGGTGCGCACAGGTCGTAGGTACGCCTAGTTGGGCCGCTATGGCAGTTGGAAGATGAGCCATGGAAGGCTCCAAAATCCTTACTATACACTGTACATTTTTTTAGGTGAAAAATTCGAGGTCGTCGGATCCACTCCAGTCTTTGGATTTCGTTAATACACATCTCAACACATAACCACAGGTGCGCACAGGTCGTAGGTACGCCTAGTTGGGCCGCTGTGGCAGTTGGAAGAAGAGCCATGGAAAGGCTCCAAAATCCTTACTATACACTGTACATTTTTTTTAGGTGAAAAATTCGATGTCGTCGGATCCACTCCAGTCTTTGGATTTCGTTAATAGACATCTCAACACATAACCACAGGTGCGCACAGGTCGTAGGTACGCTTAGTTGGGCCGCTGTGGCAGTTGGAAGATGAGCCATGGAAGGCTCCAAAATCCTTACTATACACTGTACATTTTTTTAGGTGAAAAATTCGATGTCGTCGGATCCACTCCAGTCTTTGAGTGGATCCGACGCCTAGTTGGGCCGCTGTGGCAGTTGGAAGATGAGCCATGGAAAGGCTCCGAAATCCTTACTATACACTGTACATTTTTTTAGGTGAAAAATTCGATGTCGTCGGATCCACTCCAGTCTTTGGATTTCGTTAATAGACATCTCAACACATAACCACAGGTGCGCACAGGTCGTAGGTACGCCTAGTTGGGCCGCTATGGCAGTTGGAAGATGAGCCATGGAAGGCTCCAAAATCCTTACTATACACTGTACATTTTTTTAGGTGAAAAATTCGATGTCGTCAGATCCACACCAGTCTTTGGATTTCGTTAATACACATCTCAACACATAACCACTGGTGCGCACAGGTCATAGGTAAGCTTAGTTGGGCCGCTGTGGCAGTTGGAAGATGAGCCATGGAAGGCTCCAAAATCCTTACTATACATTTTTTTAGGTGAAAAATTCGATGTCTTCGGATCCACTCCAGTCTTTGGATTTCGTTAATACACATCTCAACACATAACCACAGGTGCGTACAGGTCGTAGGTACGCCTAGTTGGGCCGCTGTGGCAGTTGGAAGATGAGCCATGGAAAGGCTCCAAAATCCTTACTATACACTGTACATTTTTTTAGGTGAAAAATTCGATGTCGTCGGATCCACACCAGTCTTTGGATTTCGTTAATACACATCTCAACACATAACCACAGGTGCGCACAGGTCATAGGTACGCCTAGTTGGGCCGCTATGGCAGTTGGAAGATGAGCCATGGAAGGCTCCAAAATCCTTACTATACACTGTACATTTTTTTAGGTGAAAAATTCGAGGTCGTCGGATCCACTCCAGTCTTTGGATTTCGTTAATACACATCTCAACACATAACCACAGGTGCGCACAGGTCGTAGGTACGCCTAGTTGGGCCGCTGTGGCAGTTGGAAGAAGAGCCATGGAAAGGCTCCAAAATCCTTACTATACACTGTACATTTTTTTTAGGTGAAAAATTCGATGTCGTCGGATCCACTCCAGTCTTTGGATTTCGTTAATAGACATCTCAACACATAACCACAGGTGCGCACAGGTCGTAGGTACGCCTAGTTGGGCCGCTGTGGCAGTTGGAAGATGAGCCATGGAAGGCTCCAAAATCCTTACTATACACTGTACATTTTTTTAGGTGAAAAATTCGATGTCGTCGGATCCACTCCAGTCTTTGAGTGGATCCGACGCCTAGTTGGGCCGCTGTGGCAGTTGGAAGATGAGCCATGGAAAGGCTCCGAAATCCTTACTATACACTGTACATTTTTTTAGGTGAAAAATTCGATGTCGTCGGATCCACTCCAGTCTTTGGATTTCGTTAATAGACATCTCAACACATAACCACAGGTGCGCACAGGTCGTAGGTACGCCTAGTTGGGCCGCTATGGCAGTTGGAAGATGAGCCATGGAAGGCTCCAAAATCCTTACTATACACTGTACATTTTTTTAGGTGAAAAATTCGATGTCGTCGGATCCACTGCAGTCTTTGGATTTCGTCAATACACATCTCAACACATAACCACAGGTGCGCACAGGTTGTAGGTACGCCTAGTTGGGCCGCTGTGGCAGTTGGAAGATGAGCCATGGAAAGGCTCCAAAATCCTTACTATACACTGTACATTTTTTTAGGTGAAAAATTCGATGTCGTCGGATCCACACCAGTCTTTGGATTTCGTTAATACACATCTCAACACATAACCACAGGTGCGCACAGGTCATAGGTACGCCTAGTTGGGCCGCTATGGCAGTTGGAAGATGAGCCATGGAAGGCTCCAAAATCCTTACTATACACTGTACATTTTTTAGGTGAAAAATTCGATGTCTTCGGATCCACTCCAGTCTTTGGATTTCGTTAATACACATCTCAACACATAACCACAGGTGCGTACAGGTCGTAGGTACGCCTAGTTGGGCCGCTGTGGCAGTTGGAAGATGAGCCATGGAAAGGCTCCAAAATCCTTACTATACACTGTACATTTTTTTAGGTGAAAAATTCGATGTCATCGGATCCACTCCAGTCTTTGGATTTCGTTAATACACATCTCAACACATAACCACAGGTGCGTACAGGTCGTAGGTACGCCTAGTTGGGCCGCTGTGGCAGTTGGAAGATGAGCCATGGAAAGGCTCCAAAATCCTTACTATACACTGTACATTTTTTTAGGTGAAAAATTCGATGTCGTCGGATCCACACCAGTCTTTGGATTTCGTTAATACACATCTCAACACATAACCACAGGTGCGCACAGGTCGTAGGTACGCCTAGTTGGGCCGCTGTGGCGGTTGGAAGATGAGCCATGGAAGGCTCCAAAATCCTTACTATACACTGTACATTTTTTTAGGTGAAAAATTCGATGTCGTCGGATCCACTCCAGTCTTTGAGTGGATCCGACGCCTAGTTGGGCCGCTGTGGCAGTTGGAAGATGAGCCATGGAAAGGCTCCAAAATCCTTACTATACACTGTACATTTTTTTAGGTGAAAAATTCGATGTCGTCGGATCCACTCCAGTCTTTGGATTTCGTTAATACACATCTCAACACATAACCACAGGTGCGCACAGGTCATAGGTAAGCTTAGTTGGGCCGCTGTGGCAGTTGGAAGATGAGCCATGGAAGGCTCCAAAATCCTTACTATACATTTTTTTAGGTGAAAAATTTGATGTCTTCGGATCCACTCCAGTCTTTGGATTTCGTTAATACACATCTCAACACATAACCACAGGTGCGTACAGGTCGTAGGTACGCCTAGTTGGGCCGCTGTGGCAGTTGGAAGATGAGCCATGGAAGGCTCCAAAATCCTTACTATACACTGTACATTTTTTTAGGTGAAAAATTCGATGTCGTCGGATCCACACCAGTCTTTGGATTTCGTTAATACACATCTCAACACATAACCACAGGTGCGCACAGGTCATAGGTACGCTTAGTTGGGCCGCTATGGCAGTTGGAAGATGAGCCATGGAAGGCTCCAAAATCCTTACTATACACTGTACATTTTTTTAGGTGAAAAATTCGATGTCGTCGGATCCACACCAGTCTTTGGATTTCGTTAATACACATCTCAACACATAACCACAGGTGCGCACAGGTCATAGGTACGCCTAGTTGGGCCGCTGTGGCAGTTGGAAGATGAGCCATGGAAGGCTCCAAAATCCTTACTATACACTACATTTTTTTAGGTGAAAAATTCGATGTCGTCGGATCCACACCAGTCTTTGGATTTCGTTAATACACATCTCAACACATAACCACAGGTGCGCACAGGTCATAGGTACGCCTAGTTGGGCCGCTGTGGCAGTTGGAAGATGAGCCATGGAAGGCTCCAAAATCCTTACTATACACTGTACATTTTTTTAGGTGAAAAATTCGATGTCGTCGGATCCACTCCAGTCTTTGGATTTCGTTAATAGACATCTCAACACATAACCACAGGTGCGCACAGGTCGTAGGTACGCTTAGTTGGGCCGCTATGGCAGTTGGAAGATGAGCCATGGAAGGCTCCAAAATCCTTACTATACACTGTACATTTTTTTAGGTGAAAAATTCGATGTCGTCGGATCCACACCAGTCTTTGGATTTCGTTAATACACATCTTAACACATAACCACAGGTGCGCACAGGTCATAGGTACGCCTAGTTGGGCCGCTGTGGCAGTTGGAAGATGAGCCATGGAAGGCTCCAAAATCCTTACTATACACTGTACATTTTTTTAGGTGAAAAATTCGATGTCGTCGGATCCACTCCAGTCTTTGGATTTCGTTAATACACATCTCAACACATAACCACAGGTGCGTACAGGTCGTAGGTACGCCTAGTTGGGCCGCTGTGGCAGTTGGAAGATGAGCCATGGAAAGGCTCCAAAATCCGTACTATACACTGTACATTTTTTTAGGTGAAAAATTCGATGTCGTCGGATCCACACCAGTCTTTGGATTTCGTTAATAGACATCTCAACACATAACCACAGGTGCGCACAGGTCATAGGTACGCCTAGTTGGGCCGCTGTGGCAGTTGGAAGATGAGCCATGGAAGGCTCCAAAATCCTTACTATACACTGTACATTTTTTTAGGTGAAAAATTCGATGTCGTCGGATCCACTCCAGTCTTTGGATTTCGTTAATAGACATCTCAACACATAACCACAGGTGCGCACAGGTCGTAGGTACGCCTAGTTGGGCCGCTGTGGCAGTTGGAAGATGAGTCATGGAAGGCTCCAAAATCCTTACTATACACATTACATTTTTTTAGGTGAAAAATTCGATGTCGTCGGATCCAATCCAGTCTTTGGATTTCGTCAATACACATCTCAACACATAACCACAGGTGCACACAGGTCGTAGGTACGCCTGGTTGGGCCGCTGTGGGAGTTGGAAGATGAGCCATGGAAAGGCTCCAAAAGCCTTACTATATATACACTGTACATTTTTTTAGGTGAAAAATTCGATGTCGTCGGATCCACTCCAGTCTTTGGATTTCGTTAATAGACATCTCAACACATAACCACAGGTGCGCACAGGTCGTAGGTACGCCTAGTTGGGCCGCTGTGGCGGTTGGAAGATGAGCCATGGAAGGCTCCAAAATCCTTACTATACACTGTACATTTTTTTAGGTGAAAAATTCGATGTCGTCGGATCCACTCCAGTCTTTGGATTTCGTTAATAGACATCTCAACACATAACCACAGGTGCGCACAGGTCATAGGTACGCTTAGTTGGGCCGCTATGGCAGTTGGAAGATGAGCCATGGAAGGCTCCAAAATCCTTACTATACACTGTACATTTTTTTAGGTGAAAAATTCGATGTCGTCGGATCCACACCAGTCTTTGGATTTCGTTAATACACATCTTAACACATAACCACAGGTGCGCACAGGTCATAGGTACGCCTAGTTGGGCCGCTGTGGCAGTTGGAAGATGAGCCATGGAAGGCTCCAAAATCCTTACTATACACTGTACATTTTTTTAGGTGAAAAATTCGATGTCGTCGGATCCACTCCAGTCTTTGGATTTCGTTAATACACATCTCAACACATAACCACAGGTGCGTACAGGTCGTAGGTACGCCTAGTTGGGCCGCTGTGGCAGTTGGAAGATGAGCCATGGAAAGGCTCCAAAATCCGTACTATACACTGTACATTTTTTTAGGTGAAAAATTCGATGTCGTCGGATCCACACCAGTCTTTGGATTTCGTTAATAGACATCTCAACACATAACCACAGGTGCGCACAGGTCATAGGTACGCCTAGTTGGGCCGCTGTGGCAGTTGGAAGATGAGCCATGGAAGGCTCCAAAATCCTTACTATACACTGTACATTTTTTTAGGTGAAAAATTCGATGTCGTCGGATCCACTCCAGTCTTTGGATTTCGTTAATACACATCTCAACACATAACCATAGGTGCGCCCAGGTGCGCACAGGTCGTAGGTACGTCTAGTTGGGCCGCTATGGCAGTTGGAAGATGAGCCATGGAAGGCTCCAAAATCCTTACTATACACTGTACATTTTTTTAGGTGAAAAATTCGATGTATTCGGATCCACTCCAGTCTTTGGATTTCGTCAATACACATCTCAACACATAACCACAGGTGCACACAGGTCGTAGGTACGCCTGGTTGGGCCGCTGTGGCAGTTGGAAGATGAGCCATGGAAAGGCTCCAAAGTCCTTACTATACACTGTAAATTTTTTTAGGTGAAAAATTCGATGTCGTCGGATCCACTCCAGTCTTTGGATTTCGTTAATAGACATCTCAACACATAACCACAGGTGCGCACAGGTCGTAGGTACGCCTAGTTGGGCCGCTATGGCAGTTGGAAGATGAGCCATGGAAGGCTCCAAAACCCTTACTATACACTGTACATTTTTTTAGGTGAAAAATTCGATGTCGTCGGATCCACACCAGTCTTTGGATTTCGTTAATACACATCTCAACACATAACCACAGGTGCGCACAGGTCGTAGGTACGCCTAGTTGGGCCGCTATGGCAGTTGGAAGATGAGCCATGGAAGGCTCCAAGATCCTTACTATACACTGTACATTTTTTTAGGTGAAAAATTCGATGTCGTCAGATCCACACCAGTCTTTGGATTTCGTTAATACACATCTCAACACATAACCACAGGTGCGCACAGGTCGTAGGTATGCCTAGTTGGGCCGCTGTGGCAGTTGGAAGAAGAGCAATGGAAAAGCTATAAAATCCTTACTATACATTTTTTTAGGTGAAAAATTCGATGTCGTCGGATCCACTCCAGTCTTTGGATTTCGTTAATACACATCTCAACACATAACCACAGGTGCGTACAGGTCGTAGGTACGCCTAGTTAGGCCGCTGTGGCAGTTGGAAGATGAGCCATGGAAAGGCTCCAAAATCCTTACTATACACTGTAAATTTTTTTAGGTGAAAAATTCGATGTCGTCGGATCCACACCAGTCTTTGGATTTCGTTAATACACATCTCAACACATAACCACAGGTGCGCACAGGTCGTAGGTACGCTTAGTTGGGCCGCTATGGCAGTTGGAAGATGAGCCATGGAAGGCTCCAAAATCCTTACTATACACTGTACATTTTTTTAGGTGAAAAATTCGATGTCGTCGGATCCACTCCAGTCTTTGAATTTCGTCAATACACATCTCAACACATAACCACAGGTGCACACAGGTCGTAGGTACGCCTGGTTGGGCCGCTGTGGCAGTTGGAAGATGAGCCATGGAAAGGCTCCAAAATCCTTACAATACACTGTACATTTTTTTAGGTGAAAAATTCGATGTCGTCGGATCCACTCCAGTCTTTGGATTTCGTTAAAAGACATCTCAACACATAACCACAGGTGCGCACAGGTCGTAGGTACGCCTAGTTGGGCCGCTATGGCAGTTGGAAGATGAGCTATGGAAGGCTCCAAAATCCTTACTATACACTGTACATTTTTTTAGGTGAAAAATTCGATGTCGTCGGATCCACACCAGTCTTTGGATTTCGTTAATACACATCTCAACACATAACCACAGGTGCGCACAGGTCATAGGTACGCTTAGTTGGGCCGCTGTGGCAGTTGGAAGATGAGCCATGGAAGGCTCCAAAATCCTTACTATACATTTTTTTAGGTGAAAAATTCGATATCGTCGGATCCACTCCAGTCTTTGGATTTCGTTAATACACATCTCAATACATAACCACAGGTGCGCACAGGTCATAGGTACGCCTAGTTGGGCCGCTGTGGCAGTAGGAAGATGAGCCATGGAAGGCTCCAAAATCCTTACTATATACTGTACATTTTTTTAGGTGAAAAATTCGATGTCGTCGGATCCACTCCAGTCTTTGGATTTCGTTAATACACATCTCAACACATAACCACAGGTGCGCACAGGTCATAGGTACGCCTAGTTGGGCCGCTGTGGCAGTTGGAAGATAAGCCATGGAAAGGCTCCAAAATCCTTACTATACACTGTACATTTTTTTAGGTGAAAAATTCGATGTCGTCGGATCCACTCCAGTCTTTGGATTTCGTTAATAGACATCTCAACACATAACCACAGGTGCGCACAGGTCGTAGGTACGCCTAGTTGGGCCGCTATGGCAGTTGGAAGATGAGCCATGGAAGGCTCCAAAATCCTTACTATACACTGTACATTTTTTTAGGTGAAAAATTCGATGTCGTCGGATCCACACCAGTCTTTGGATTTCGTTAATACACATCTCAACACATAACCACAGGTGCGCACAGGTCGTAGGTACGCCTGGTTGGGCCGCTGTGGCAGTTGGAAGATGAGCCATGGAAAGGCTCCAAAATCCTTACTATACACTGTACATTTTTTTAGGTGAAAAATTCGATGTCGACGGATCCACTCCAGTCTTTGGATTTCGTTAATAGACATCTGAACACATAACCACATTTGCGCACAGGTCGTAGGTACGCCTAGTTGGGCCGCTATGGCAGTTGGAAGATGAGCCATGGAAGGCTCCAAAATCCTTACTATATACTGTACATTTTTTTAGGTGAAAAATTCGATGTAGTCGGATCCACTCCAGTCTTTGGATTTCGTTAATACACATCTAAACACATAACCACAGGTGCGCACAGGTCATAGGTACGCTTAGATGGGCCGCTGTGGCAGTTGGAAGATGAGCCATGGAAGGCTCCAAAATCCTTACTATACATTTTTTTAGGTGAAAAATTCGATGTCGTCGGATCCACTCCAGTCTTTGGATTTCGTTAATACACATCTAAACACATAACCACAGGTGCGCACAGGTCATAGGTACGCCTAGTTGGGCCGCTGTGGCAGTTGGAGATGAGCCATGGAAGGCTCCAAAATCCTTACTATACACTGTACATTTTTTTAGGTGAAAAATTCGATGTCGTCGGATCCACTCCAGTCTTTGGATTTCGTTAATACACATCTCAACACATAACCACAGGTGCGCAGAGGTCATAGGTACGCCTAGTTGGGCCGCTGTGGCGGTTGGAAGATGAGCCATGGAAGGCTCCAAAATCCTTACTGTATAGTAAGGTACGCCTAGTTGGGCCGCTGTGGCAGTTGGAAGATGAGCCATGGAAGGCTCCAAAATCCTTACTATACACTGTACATTTTTTTAGGTGAAAAATTCGATGTCGTCGGTTCCACTCCAGTCTTTGGATTTCGTTAATACACATCTCAACACATAACCACAGGTGCGCACAGGTCGTAGGTACGCCTAGTTGGGCCGCTGTGGCAGTTGGAAGAAGAGCCATGGAAAGGCTCCAAAATCCTTACTATACACTGTACATTTTTTTAGGTGAAAAATTCGATGTCGTCGGTTCCACTCCAGTCTTTGGATTTCGTTAATAGACATCTCAACACATAACCACAGGTGCGCACAGGTCGTAGGTACGATTAGTTGGGCCGCTATGGCAGTTGGAAGATGAGCCATGGAAGGCTCCAAAATCCTTACTATACACTGTACATTTTTTTAGGTGAAAAATTCGATGTCGTCGGATCCACTCCAGTCTTTGGATTTCGTCAATACACATCTCAACACATAACCACAGGTGCACACAGGTCGTAGGTACGCCTGGTTGGGCCGCTGTGGCAGTTGGAAGATGAGCCATGGAAAGGCTCCAAAATCCTTACTATACACTTTACATTTTTTTAGGTGAAAAATTCGATGTCGTCGGATCCACTCCAGTCTTTGGATTTCGTTAATAGACATCTCAACACATAACCACAGGTGCGCACAGGTCGTAGGTACGCCTAGTTGGGCCGCTATGGCAGTTGGAAGATGAGCCATGGAAGGCTCCAAAATCCTTACTATACACTGTACATTTTTTTAGGTGAAAAATTCGATGTCGTCGGATCCACACCAGTCTTTGGATTTCGTTAATACACATCTCAACACATAACCACAGGTGCGCACATGTCATAGGTACGCTTAGTTGGGCCGCTGTAGCAGTTGGAAGATGAGCCATGGAAGGCTCCAAAATCCTTACTATACATTTTTTTAGGTGAAAAATTCGATGTCGTCGGATCCACTCCAGTCTTAGGATTTCGTTAATACACATCTCAACACATAACCACAGGTGTGTACAGGTCGTAGGTACGCCTAGTTGGGCCGCTGTGGCAGTTGGAAGATAAGCCATGGAAAGGCTCCAAAATCCTTACTATACACTGTACATTGTTTTAGGTGAAAAATTCGATGTCGTCGGATCCACTCCAGTCTTTGGATTTCGTTAATACACATCTCAACACATAACCACAGGTGCGCACAGGTCGTAGGTACGCCTAGTTGGGCCGCTGTGGCAGTTGGAAGATGAGCCATGGAAAGGCTCCAAAATAATTACTATACACTGTACATTTTTTGAGGTGAAAAATTCGATGTCGTCGGATCCACTCCAGTCTTTGGATTTCGTTAATAGACATCTCAACACATAACCACAGGTGCGCACAGGTCGTAGGTACGCCTAGTTGGGCCGCTGTGGCAGTTGGAAGATGAGCCATGGAAAGGTTCCAAAATCCTTACTATACACTGTACATTATTTTAGGTGAAAAATTCGATGTCGTCAGATCCACACCAGTCTTTGGATTTCGTTAATACACGTCTCAACACATAACCACAGGTGCGCACAGGTCATAGGTACGCTTAGTTGGGCCGCTGTGGTAGTTGGAAGATGAGCCATGGAAGGCTCCAAAATCCTTACTATACATTTTTTTAGGTGAAAAATTCGATGTCATCTCATCCACTCCAGTCTTTGGATTTCGTTAATACACATCTCAACACATAACCACAGGTGCGCACAGGTCGTAGGTACGCCTAGTTGGGCCGCTGTGGCAGTTGGAAGATGAGCCATGGAAAGGCTCCAAAATCCTTACTATACACTGTACATTTTTTTAGGTGAAAAATTCGATGTCGTCGGATCCACTCCAGTCTTTGGATTTCGTTAATAGACATCTCAACACATAACCACAGGTGCGCACAGGTGGTAGGTACGCCTAGTTGGGCCGCTATGGCAGTTGGAAGATGAGCCATGGAAGGCTCCAAAATCCTTACTATACACTGTACATTTTTTTAGGTGAAAAATTCGATGTCGTCGGATCCACTCCAGTCTTTGGATTTCGTTAATACACATCTCAACACATAACCACAGGTGCGCACAGGTCGTAGGTACGCCTAGTTGGGCCGCTGTGGCAGTTGGAAGATGAGCCATGGAAAGGCTCCAAAATCCTTACTATACACTGTACATTTTTTTAGGTGAAAAATTCGATGTCGTCGGATCCACTCCAGTCTTTGGATTTCGTTAATAGACATCTCAACACATAACCACAGGTGCGCACAGGTCGTAGGTACGCCTAGTTGGGCCGCTGTGGCAGTTGGAAGATGAGCCATGGAAAGGCTCCAAAATCCTTACTATACACTGTACATTTTTTTAGGTGAAAAATTCGATGTCGTCGGATCCACTCCAGTCTTTGGATTTCGTTAATACACATCTCAACACATAACCACAGGTGCGCACAGTCTTTGGATTTCGTTAATAGACATCTCAACACATAACCACAGGTGCGCACAGGTCGTAGGTACGCCTAGTTGGGCCGCTATGGCAGTTGGAAGATGAGCCATGGAAGGCCCCAAAATCCTTAATGTACACTGTACATTTTTTTAGGTGAAAAATTCGATGTCGTCGGATCTACACCAGTCTTTGGATTTCGTTAATACACATCTCAACACATAACCACAGGTGCGCACAGGTCGTAGGTACGCCTAGTTGGGCCGCTATGGCAGTTGGAAGATGAGCCATGGAAGGCTTCAAAATCCTTACTATACACTGTACATTTTTTTAGGTGAAAAATTCGATGTCGTCAGATCCACACCAGTCTTTGGATTTCGTTAATACACATCTCAACACATAACCACAGGTGCGCACAGGTCGTAGGTACGCCTAGTTGGGCCGCTGTGGCAGTTGGAAGATGAGCCATGGAAAGGCTCCAAAATCCTTACTATACACTGTACATTATTTTAGTTGAAAAATTCGATGTCGTCAGATCCACACCAGTCTTTTTTTATTTCGTTAATACACATCTCAACACATAACCACATTTGCGCACAGGTAATAGGTACGCCTAGTTGGGCCGCTGTGGCAGTTGGAAGAAGAGCCATGGAAGGCTCCAAAATCCTTACTATACACTGTACATTTTTTAGGTGAAAAATTCGATGTCGTCGGATCCACTCCAGTCTTTGGATTTCGTTAATACACATCTCAACACATAACCACAGGTGCGCACAGGTCGTAGATACGCCTAGTTGGGCCGCTATGGCAGTTGGAAGATGAGCCATGGAAGGCTCCAAAATCCTTACTATACACTGTACATTTTTTTAGGTGAAAAATTCGATGTCGTCGGATCCACTCCAGTCTTTGGATTTCGTTAATACACATCTCAACACATAACCACAGGTGCGCACAGGTCGTAGGTACGCCTAGTTGGACCGCTGTGGCAGTTGGAAGAAGAGCCATGGAAAGGCTCCAAAATCCTTACTATACACTGTACATTTTTTTAGGTGAAAAATTCGATGTCGTCGGATCCACTCCAGTCTTTGGATTTCGTTAATACACATCTCAACACATAACCACAGGTGCGCACAGGTCGTAGGTACGCCTAGTTGGGCCGTTGTGGCAGTTGGAAGATGAGCCATGGAAAGGCTCCAAAATCCTTACTATACACTGTACATTTTTTTTAGGTGAAAAATTCGATGTCGTCGGATCTACTCCAGTCTTTGGATTTCGTTAATACACATCTCAACACATAACCACAGGTGCGCACAGGTCGTAGGTACGCCTAGTTGGGCCGCTGTGGCAGTTGGAAGATGAGCCATGGAAAGGCTCCAAAATCCTTACTATACAGTGTACATTTTTTTAGGTGAAAAATTCGATGTCGTCGGATCCACTCCAGTCTTTGGATTTCGTTAATAGACATCTCAACACATAACCACAGGTGCGCACAGGTCGTAGGTACGCCTAGTTGGGCCGCTATGGCAGTTGGAAGATGAGCCATGGAAGGCTCCAAAATCCTTAATGTACACTGTACATTTTTTTAGGTGAAAAATTCGATGTCGTCGGATCCACACCAGTCTTTGGATTTCGTTAATACACATCTCTACACATAACCACAGGTGCGCACAGGTCGTAGGTACGCCTAGTTGGGCCGCTGTGGCAGTTGGAAGATGAGCCATGGAAGGCTCCAAAATCCTTACTATACACTGTACATTTTTTTAGGTGAAAAATTCGATGTCGTCGGATCCACTCCAGTCTTTGGATTTCGTTAATACACATCTCAACACATAACCACAGGTGCGCACAGGTGGTAGGTACGCCTAGTTGGGCCGCTATGGCAGTTGGAAGATGAGCCATGGAAGGCTCCAAAATCCTTACTATACACTGTACATTTTTTTAGGTGAAAAATTCGATGTCGTCGGATCCACTCCAGTCTTTGGATTTCGTTAATACACATCTCAACACATAACCACAGGTGCGCACAGGTCGTAGGTACGCCTAGTTGGACCGCTGTGGCAGTTGGAAGAAGAGCCATGGAAAGGCTCCAAAATCCTTACTATACACTGTACATTTTTTTAGGTGAAAAATTCGATGTCGTCGGATCCACTCCAGTCTTTGGATTTCGTTAATACACATCTCAACACATAACCACAGGTGCGCACAGGTCGTAGGTACGCCTAGTTGGGCCGCTGTGGCAGTTGGAAGATGAGCCATGGAAGGCTCCAAAATCCTTACTATAGACTGTACATTTTTTTAGGTGAAAAATTCGATGTCGTCGGATCCACTCCAGTCTTTGGATTTCGTTAATAGACATCTCAACACATAACCACAGGTGCGCACAGGTCGTAGGTACGCCTAGTTGGGCCGTTGTGGCAGTTGGAAGATGAGCCATGGAAAGGCTCCAAAATCCTTACTATACACTGTACATTTTTTTAGGTGAAAAATTCGATGTCGTCGGATCTACTCCAGTCTTTGGATTTCGTTAATACACATCTCAACACATAACCACAGGTGCGCACAGGTCGTAGGTACGCCTAGTTGGGCCGCTGTGGCAGTTGGAAGATGAGCCATGGAAAGGCTCCAAAATCCTTACTATACAGTGTACATTTTTTTAGGTGAAAAATTCGATGTCGTCGGATCCACTCCAGTCTTTGGATTTCGTTAATAGACATCTCAACACATAACCACAGGTGCGCACAGGTCGTAGGTACGCCTAGTTGGGCCGCTATGGCAGTTGGAAGATGAGCCATGGAAGGCCCCAAAATCCTTAATGTACACTGTACATTTTTTTAGGTGAAAAATTCGATGTCGTCGGATCTACACCAGTCTTTGGATTTCGTTAATACACATCTCAACACATAACCACAGGTGCGCACAGGTCGTAGGTACGCCTAGTTGGGCCGCTATGGCAGTTGGAAGATGAGCCATGGAAGGCTTCAAAATCCTTACTATACACTGTACATTTTTTTAGGTGAAAAATTCGATGTCGTCAGATCCACACCAGTCTTTGGATTTCGTTAATACACATCTCAACACATAACCACAGGTGCGCACAGGTCGTAGGTACGCCTAGTTGGGCCGCTGTGGCAGTTGGAAGATGAGCCATGGAAAGGCTCCAAAATCCTTACTATACACTGTACATTATTTTAGTTGAAAAATTCGATGTCGTCAGATCCACACCAGTCTTTTTTTATTTCGTTAATACACATCTCAACACATAACCACATTTGCGCACAGGTCATAGGTACGCCTAGTTGGGCCGCTGTGGCAGTTGGAAGAAGAGCCATGGAAGGCTCCAAAATCCTTACTATACACTGTACATTTTTTAGGTGAAAAATTCGATGTCGTCGGATCCACTCCAGTCTTTGGATTTCGTTAATACACATCTCAACACATAACCACAGGTGCGCACAGGTCGTAGGTACGCCTAGTTGGGCCGCTGTGGCAGTTGGAAGATGAGCCATGGAAGGCTCCAAAATCCTTACTATACACTGTACATTTTTTTAGGTGAAAAATTCGATGTCGTCGGATCCACTCCAGTCTTTGGATTTCGTTAATACACATCTCAACACATAACCACAGGTGCGCACAGGTGGTAGGTACGCCTAGTTGGGCCGCTATGGCAGTTGGAAGATGAGCCATGGAAGGCTCCAAAATCCTTACTATACACTGTACATTTTTTTAGGTGAAAAATTCGATGTCGTCGGATCCACTCCAGTCTTTGGATTTCGTTAATACACATCTCAACACATAACCACAGGTGCGCACAGGTCGTAGGTACGCCTAGTTGGACCGCTGTGGCAGTTGGAAGAAGAGCCATGGAAAGGCTCCAAAATCCTTACTATACACTGTACATTTTTTTAGGTGAAAAATTCGATGTCGTCGGATCCACTCCAGTCTTTGGATTTCGTTAATACACATCTCAACACATAACCACAGGTGCGCACAGGTCGTAGGTACGCCTAGTTGGGCCGCTGTGGCAGTTGGAAGATGAGCCATGGAAGGCTCCAAAATCCTTACTATAGACTGTACATTTTTTTAGGTGAAAAATTCGATGTCGTCGGATCCACTCCAGTCTTTGGATTTCGTTAATAGACATCTCAACACATAACCACAGGTGCGCACAGGTAGTAGGTACGCCTAGTTGGGCCGTTGTGGCAGTTGGAAGATGAGCCATGGAAAGGCTCCAAAATCCTTACTATACACTGTACATTTTTTTAGGTGAAAAATTCGATGTCGTCGGATCTACTCCAGTCTTTGGATTTCGTTAATACACATCTCAACACATAACCACAGGTGCGCACAGGTCGTAGGTACGCCTAGTTGGGCCGCTGTGGCAGTTGGAAGATGAGCCATGGAAAGGCTCCAAAATCCTTACTATACAGTGTACATTTTTTTAGGTGAAAAATTCGATGTCGTCGGATCCACTCCAGTCTTTGGATTTCGTTAATAGACATCTCAACACATAACCACAGGTGCGCACAGGTCGTAGGTACGCCTAGTTGGGCCGCTATGGCAGTTGGAAGATGAGCCATGGAAGGCTCCAAAATCCTTAATGTACACTGTACATTTTTTTAGGTGAAAAATTCGATGTCGTCGGATCCACACCAGTCTTTGGATTTCGTTAATACACATCTCTACACATAACCACAGGTGCGCACAGGTCGTAGGTACGCCTAGTTGGGCCGCTGTGGCAGTTGGAAGATGAGCCATGGAAGGCTCCAAAATCCTTACTATACACTGTACATTTTTTTAGGTGAAAAATTCGATGTCGTCGGATCCACTCCAGTCTTTGGATTTCGTTAATACACATCTCAACACATAACCACAGGTGCGCACAGGTGGTAGGTACGCCTAGTTGGGCCGCTATGGCAGTTTGAAGATGAGCCATGGAAGGCTCCAAAATCCTTACTATACACTGTACATTTTTTTAGGTGAAAAATTCGATGTCGTCGGATCCACTCCAGTCTTTGGATTTCGTTAATACACATCTCAACACATAACCACAGGTGCGCACAGGTCGTAGGTACGCCTAGTTGGACCGCTGTGGCAGTTGGAAGAAGAGCCATGGAAAGGCTCCAAAATCCTTACTATACACTGTACATTTTTTTAGGTGAAAAATTCGATGTCGTCGGATCCACTCCAGTCTTTGGATTTCGTTAATACACATCTCAACACATAACCACAGGTGCGCACAGGTCGTAGGTACGCCTAGTTGGGCCGCTGTGGCAGTTGGAAGATGAGCCATGGAAGGCTTCAAAATCCTTACTATACACTGTACATTTTTTTAGGTGAAAGATTCGATGTCGTCAGATCCACACCAGTCTTTGGATTTCGTTAATACACATCTCAACACATAACCACAGGTGCGCACAGGTCGTAGGTACGCCTAGTTGGGCCGCTGTGGCAGTTGGAAGATGAGCCATGGAAAGGCTCCAAAATCCTTACTATACACTGTACATTATTTTAGGTGAAAAATTCGATGTCGTCAGATCCACACCAGTCTTTTTTTATTTCGTTAATACACATCTCAACACATAACCACATTTGCGCACAGGTCATAGGTACGCCTAGTTGGGCCGCTGTGGCAGTTGGAAGATGAGCCATGGAAGGCTCCAAAATCCTTACTATACACTGTACATTTTTTTCGGTGAAAAATTCGATGTCGTCGGATCCACTCCAGTCTTTGGATTTCGTTAATACACATCTAAACACATAACCACAGGTGCGCACAGGTCGTTGGTACGCCTAGTTGGGCCGCTGTGGCAGTTGGAAGATGAGCCATGGAAAGGCTCCAAAATCCTTACTATACAGTGTACATTTTTTTAGGTGAAAAATTCGATGTCGTCGGATCCACTCCAGTCTTTGGATTTTGTTAAAAGACATCTCAACACATAACCACAGGTGCGCACAGGTCGTAGGTACGCCTAGTTGGGCCGCTATTGTAGTCGGAAGATGAGCCATGGAAGGCTCCAAAATCCTTACTATACACTGTACATTTTTTTAGGTGAAATATTCGATGTCGTCGGATCCACTCCAGTCTTTGGATTTCGTTAATACACATCTCAACACATAACCACAGGTGCGCACAGGTCGTAGGTACGCCTAGTTGCGCCGCTGTGGCAGTTGGAAGATGAGCCATGGAAGGCTCCAAAATCCTTACTATACACTGTACATTTTTTTAGGTGAAAAATTCGATGTCGTCGGATCCACTCCAGTCTTTGGATTTCGTTAAAAGACATCTCAACAAATAACCACAGGTGCGCACAGGTCGTAGGTACGCCTAGTTGGGCCGCTGTGGCAGTTGGAAGATGAGCCATGGAAGGCTCCAAAATCCTTACTATACACTGTACATTTTTTTAGGTGAAAAATTCGATGTCGTCGGATCCACTCCAGTCTTTGGATTTCGTTAATACACATCTAAACACATAACCACAGGTGCGCACAGGTCGTTGGTACGCCTAGTTGCGCCGCTGTGGCAGTTGGAAGATGAGCCATGAAAAGGCTCCAAAATCCTTACTATACACTGTACATTTTTTTAGGTGAAAAATTCGATGTCATCGGATCCACTCCAGTCTTTGGATTTCGTTAAAAGACATCTCAACACATAACCACAGGTGCGCACAGGTCGTAGGTATGCCTAGTTGGGCCGCTGTGGCAGTTGGAAGATGAGCCGTGGAAGGCTCCAAAATAATTACTATTCACTGTACATTTTTTTAGGTGAAAAATTCGATGTCGTCGGATCCACTCCAGTCTTTGGATTTCGTTAATAGACATCTCAACACATAACCACAGGTGCGCACAGGTCGTAGGTACGCCTAGTTGGGCCGCTATGGCAGTTGGAAGATGAGCCGTGGAAGGCTCCAAAATCCTTACTATACACTGTAGATTTTTTTAGGTGAAAAATTCGATGTCGTCGGATCCACTCCAGTCTTTGGATTTCGTTAAAAGACATCTCAACACATAACCACAGGTGCGCACAGGTCGTAGGTACGCCTAGTTGGGCCGCTGTGGCAGTTGGAAGATGAGCCATGGAAGGCTCCAAAATCCTTACTATACACTGTACATTTTTTTAGGTGAAAAATTCGATGTCGTCGGATCCACTCCAGTCTTTGGATTTCGTTAATAGACATCTCAACACATAACCACAGGTGCGCACAGGTCGTAGGTACGCCTAGTTGGGCCGCTGTGGCAGTTGGAAGATGAGCCATGGAAGGCTCCAAAATCCTTACTATACACTGTACATTTTGTTAGGTGAAAAATTCGATGTCGTCGGATACACTCCAGTCTTTGGATTTCATTAATACACATCTCAACACATAACCACAGGTGCGAACAGGTCGTCGGTACGCCTAGTTGGGCCGCTGTGGCAGTTGGAAGAAGAGCCATGGTAAGGCTCTAAAATCCTTACTATACACTGTACATTTTTTTAGGTGAAAAATTCGATGTCGTCGGATCCACTCCAGTCTTTGGATTTCGTTAATACACATCTCAACACATAACCACAAGTGCGCACAGGTCGTAGGTACGCCTAGTTGGGCCACTGTGGCAGTTGGAAGAAGAGCCATGGAAAGGCTCTAAAATCCTTACTATACACTGTACATTTTTTTAGGTGAAAAATTCGATGTCGTCGGATCCACTCCAGTCTTTGGATTTCGTTAATACACATCTCAACACATAACCACAGGTGCGCACAGGTCGTAGGTATGCCTAGTTGGGCCGCTGTGGCAGTTGGAAGATGAGCCGTGGAAGGCTCCAAAATCCTTACTATACACTGTACATTTTTGTAGGTGAAAAATTCGATGTCGTCGGATCCACTCCAGTCTTTGGATTTCGTTAATAGACATCTCAACACATAACCACAGGTGCGCACAGGTCGTAGGTACGCCTAGTTGGGCCGCTATGGCAGTTGGAAGATGAGCCGTGGAAGGCTCCAAAATCCTTACTATACACTGTAGATTTTTTTAGGTGAAATATTCGATGTCGTCGGATCCACTCCAGTCTTTGGATTTGCGCACAGGTCGTAGGTACGCCTAGTTGGGCCGCTATGGCAGTTGGAAGATGAGCCATGGAAGGCTCCAAAATCCTTACTATACACTTTACATTTTTTTTAGGTGAAAAATTCGATGTCGTCGGATCCACTCCAGTCTTTGGATTTCGTTAATAGACATCTCAACACATAACCACAGGTGCACACAGGTCGTAGGTACGCCTAGTTGGGCCGCTGTGGCAGTTGGAAGATGAGCCATGGAAAGCACTGTACATATTTTAAGGTGAAAAATTCGATGTCGTCGGATCCACTCCAGTCTTTGGATTTCGTTAATACACATCTCAACACATAACCACAGGTGCGCACAGGTCGTAAATACGCCTAGTTGGGCCACTGTGGCAGTTGGAAGATGAGCCATGGAAGGCTCCAAAATCCTTACTATACACTGTACATTTTTTTAGGTGAAAAATTCGATGTCGTCGGATCCACTCCAGTCTTTGGATTTCGTTAATACACATCTCAACACATAACCACAGGTGCGCACAGGTCGTAGGTACGCCCAGTTGGGCCGCTGTGGCAGTTGGAAGAAGAGCCATGGAAAGGCTCTAAAATCCTTACTATACACTGTACATTTTTTTAGGTGAAAAATTCGATGTCGTCGGATCCACTCCAGTCTTTGGATTTCGTTAATACACATCTCAACACATAACCACAAGTGCGCACAGGTCGTAGGTACGCCTAGTTGGGCCACTGTGGCAGTTGGAAGAAGAGCCATGGAAAGGCTCTCAAATCCTTACTATACACTGTACATTTTTTTAGGTGAAAAATTCGATGTCGTCGGATCCACTCCAGTCTTTGGATTTCGTTAATACACATCTCAACACATAACCACAGGTGCGCACAGGTCGTAGGTATGCCTAGTTGGGCCGCTGTGGCAGTTGGAAGATGAGCCGTGGAAGGCTCCAAAATCCTTACTATACACTGTACATTTTTGTAGGTGAAAAATTCGATGTCGTCGGATCCACTCCAGTCTTTGGATTTCGTTAATAGACATCTCAACACATAACCACAGGTGCGCACAGGTCGTAGGTACGCCTAGTTGGGCCGCTATGGCAGTTGGAAGATGAGCCGTGGAAGGCTCCAAAATCCTTACTATACACTGTAGATTTTTTTAGGTGAAATATTCGATGTCGTCGGATCCACTCCAGTCTTTGGATTTGCGCACAGGTCGTAGGTACGCCTAGTTGGGCCGCTATGGCAGTTGGAAGATGAGCCATGGAAGGCTCCAAAATCCTTACTATACACTTTACATTTTTTTTAGGTGAAAAATTCGATGTCGTCGGATCCACTCCAGTCTTTGGATTTCGTTAATAGACATCTCAACACATAACCACAGGTGCACACAGGTCGTAGGTACGCCTAGTTGGGCCGCTGTGGCAGTTGGAAGATGAGCCATGGAAAGCACTGTACATATTTTAATGTGAAAAATTCGATGTCGTCGGATCCACTCCAGTCTTTGGATTTCGTTAATACACATCTCAACACATAACCACAGGTGCGCACAGGTCGTAAATACGCCTAGTTGGGCCACTGTGGCAGTTGGAAGATGAGCCATGGAAGGCTCCAAAATCCTTACTATACACTGTACATTTTTTTAGGTGAAAAATTCGATGTCGTCGGATCCACTCCAGTCTTTGGATTTCGTTAATACACATCTCAACACATAACCACAGGTGCGCACAGGTCGTAGGTACGCCTAGTTGGGCCGCTGTGGCAGTTGGAAGAAGAGCCATGGAAGGCTCTAAAATCCTTACTATACACTGTACATTTTTTTAGGTGAAAAATTCGATGTCGTCGGATCCACTCCAGTCTTTGGATTTCGTTAATACACATCTCAACACATAACCACAAGTGCGCACAGGTCGTAGGTACGCCTAGTTGGGCCACTGTGGCAGTTGGAAGAAGAGCCATGGAAAGGCTCTAAAATCCTTACTATACACTGTACATTTTTTTAGGTGAAAAATTCGATGTCGTCGGATCCACTCCAGTCTTTGGATTTCGTTAATACACATCTCAACACATAACCACAGGTGCGCACAGGTCGTAGGTATGCCTAGTTGGGCCGCTGTGGCAGTTGGAAGATGAGCCGTGGAAGGCTCCAAAATCCTTACTATACACTGTACATTTTTGTAGGTGAAAAATTCGATGTCGTCGGATCCACTCCAGTCTTTGGATTTCGTTAATAGACATCTCAACACATAACCACAGGTGCGCACAGGTCGTAGGTACGCCTAGTTGGGCCGCTATGGCAGTTGGAAGATGAGCCGTGGAAGGCTCCAAAATCCTTACTATACACTGTAGATTTTTTTAGGTGAAATATTCGATGTCGTCGGATCCACTCCAGTCTTTGGATTTGCGCACAGGTCGTAGGTACGCCTAGTTGGGCCGCTATGGCAGTTGGAAGATGAGCCATGGAAGGCTCCAAAATCCTTACTATACACTTTACATTTCTTTTAGGTGAAAAATTCGATGTCGTCGGATCCACTCCAGTCTTTGGATTTCGTTAATAGACATCTCAACACATAACCACAGGTGCACACAGGTCGTAGGTACGCCTAGTTGGGCCGCTGTGGCAGTTGGAAGATGAGCCATGGAAAGCACTGTACATATTTTAATGTGAAAAATTCGATGTCGTCGGATCCACTCCAGTCTTTGGATTTCGTTAATACACATCTCAACACATAACCACAGGTGCGCACAGGTCGTAGGTACGCCTAGTTGGGCCGCTGTGGCAGTTGGAAGAAGAGCCATGGAAAGGCTCTAAAATCCTTACTATACAGTGTACATTTTTTTAGGTGAAAAATTCGATGTCGTCGGATCCACTCCAGTCTTTGGATTTCGTTAATAGACATCTCAACACATAACCACAGGTGCGCACAGGTCGTAGGTACGCCTAGTTGGGCCGCTATGGCAGTTGGAAGATGAGCCATGGAAGGCTCCAAAATCCTTAATGTACACTGTACATTTTTTTAGGTGAAAAATTCGATGTCGTCGGATCCACACCAGTCTTTGGATTTCGTTAATACACATCTCTACACATAACCACAGGTGCGCACAGGTCGTAGGTTCGCCTAGTTGGGCCGCTATGGCAGTTGGAAGATGAGCCATGGAAGGCTTCAAAATCCTTACTATACACTGTACATTTTTTTAGGTGAAAAATTCGATGTCGTCGGATCCACTCCAGTCTTTGGATTTCGTTAAAAGACATCTCAACACATAACCACAGGTGCGCACAGGTCGTAGGTACGCCTAGTTGGGCCGCTGTGGCAGTTGGAAGATGAGCCATGGAAGGCTCCAAAATCCTTACTATACACTGTACATTTTTTTAGGTGAAAAATTCGATGTCGTCGGATACACTCCAGTCTTTGGATTTCATTAATACACATCTCAACACATAACCACAGGTGCGAACAGGTCGTCGGTACGCCTAGTTGGGCCGCTGTGGCAGTTGGAAGAAGAGCCATGGTAAGGCTCTAAAATCCTTACTATACACTGTACATTTTTTTAGGTGAAAAATTCGATGTCGTCGGATCCACTCCAGTCTTTGGATTTCGTTAATACACATCTCAACACATAACCACAGGTGCGCACAGGTCGTAGGTACGCCTAGTTGGGCCACTATGGCAGTTGGAAGAAGAGCCATGGAAAGGCTCTAAAATCCTTACTATACACTGTACATTTTTTTAGGTGAAAAATTCGATGTCGTCGGATCCACTCCAGTCTTTGGATTTCGTTAATACACATCTCAACACATAACCACAGGTGCGCACAGGTCGTAGGTATGCCTAGTTGGGCCGCTGTGGCAGTTGGAAGATGAGCCGTGGAAGGCTCCAAAATCCTTACTATACACTGTACATTTTTGTAGGTGAAAAATTCGATGTCGTCGGGTCCACTCCAGTCTTTGGATTTCGTTAATAGACATCTCAACACATAACCACAGGTGCGCACAGGTCGAAGGTACGCCTAGTTGGGCCGCTATGGCAGTTGGAAGATGAGCCGTGGAAGGCTCCAAAATCCTTACTATACACTGTAGATTTTTTTAGGTGAAATATTCGATGTCGTCGGATCCACTCCAGACTTTGGATTTGCGCACAGGTCGTAGGTACACCTAGTTGGGCCGCTATGGCAGTTGGAAGATGAGCCATGGAAGGCTCCAAAATCCTTACTATACACTTTACATTTTTTTTAGGTGAAAAATTCGATGTCGTCGGATCCACTCCAGTCTTTGGATTTCGTTAATAGACATCTCAACACATAACCACAGGTGCACACAGGTCGTAGGTACGCCTAGTTGGGCCGCTGTGGCAGTTGGAAGATGAGCCATGGAAAGCACTGTACATATTTTAAGGTGAAAAATTCGATGTCGTCGGATCCACTCCAGTCTTTGGATTTCGTTAATACACATCTCAACACATAACCACAGGTGCGCACAGGTCGTAAATACGCCTAGTTGGGCCACTGTGGCAGTTGGAAGATGAGCCATGGAAGGCTCCAAAATCCTTACTATACACTGTACATTTTTTTAGGTGAAAAATTCGATGTCGTCGGATCCACTCCAGTCTTTGGATTTCGTTAATACACATCTCAACACATAACCACAGGTGCGCACAGGTCGTAGGTATGCCTAGTTGGGCCGCTGTGGCAGTTGGAAGATGAGCCGTGGAAGGCTCCAAAATCCTTACTATACACTGTACATTTTTTTAGGTGAAAAATTCGATGTCGTCGGATCCACTCCAGTCTTTGGATTTCGTTAATAGACATCTCAACACATAACCACAGGTGCGCACAGGTCGTAGGTACGCCTAGTTGGGCCGCTATGGCAGTTGGAAGATGAGCCGTGGAAGGCTCCAAAATCCTTACTATACACTGTAGATTTTTTTAGGTGAAATATTCGATGTCGTCGGATCCACTCCAGTCTTTGGATTTGCGCACAGGTCGTAGGTACGCCTAGTTGGGCCGCTATGGCAGTTGGAAGATGAGCCATGGAAGGCTCCAAAATCCTTACTATACACTGTACATTTTTTTAGGTGAAAAACTCGATGTCGTCGGATCCACTCCAGTCTTTGGATTTCGTTAATAGACATCTCAACACATAACCACAGGTGCGCACAGGTCGTAGGTACGCCTAGTTGGGCCGCTATGGCAGTTGGAAGATGAGCCGTGGAAGGCTCCAAAATCCTTACTATACACTGTAGATTTTTTTAGGTGAAATATTCGATGTCGTCGGATCCACTCCAGTCTTTGGATTTGCGCACAGGTCGTAGGTACGCCTAGTTGGGCCGCTATGGCAGTTGGAAGAAGAGCCATGGAAAGGCTCTAAAATCCTTACTATACACTGTACATTTTTTTAGGTGAAAAATTCGATGTCGTCGGATCCACTCCAGTCTTTGGATTTCGTTAATACACATCTCAACACATAACCACAAATGCGCACAGGTCGTAGGTACGCCTAGTTGGGCCACTGTGGCAGTTGGAAGAAGAGCCATGGAAAGGCTCTAAAATCCTTACTATACACTGTACATTTTTTTAGGTGAAAAATTCGATGTCGTCGGCTCCACTCCAGTCTTTGGATTTCGTTAATACACATCTCAACACATAACCACAGGTGCGCACAGGTCGTAGGTATGCCTAGTTGGGCCGCTGTGGCAGTTGGAAGATGAGCCATGGAAGGCTCCAAAATCCTTACTATACACTGTACATTTTTTTAGGTGAAAAACTCGATGTCGTCGGATCCACTCCAGTCTTTGGATTTCGTTAATAGACATCTCAACACATAACCACAGGTGCGCACAGGTCGTAGGTACGCCTAGTTGGGCCGCTATGGCAGTTGGAAGATGAGCCGTGGAAGGCTCCAAAATCCTTACTATACACTGTAGATTTTTTTAGGTGAAATATTCGATGTCGTCGGATCCACTCCAGTCTTTGGATTTGCGCACAGGTCGTAGGTACGCCTAGTTGGGCCGCTATGGCAGTTGGAAGATGAGCCATGGAAGGCTCCAAAATCCTTACTATACACTGTACATTTTTTTAGGTGAAAAATTCGATGTCGTCGGATCCACTCCAGTCTTTGGATTTCATTAATACACATCTCAACACAACCACAGGTGCGCACAGGTCGTAGGTACGCCTAGTTGGGCCGCTATGGCAGTTGGAAGATGAGCCATGGAAGGCTCCAAAATCCTTACTATGCACTTTACATTTTTTTTAGGTGAAAAATTCGATGTCGTCGGATCCACTCCAGTCTTTGGATTTCGTTAATAGACATCTCAACACATAACCACAGGTGCACACAGGTCGTAGGTACGCCTAGCTGGGCCGCTGTGGCAGTTGGAAGATGAGCCATGGAAAGCACTGTACATTTTTTTAGGTGAACAATTCGATGTCGTCGGATCCACTCCAGTCTTTGGATTTCGTTAATACACATCTCAACACATAACCACAGGTGCGCACAGGTAGTAGGTACGCCTAGTTGGGCCACTGTGGCAATTGGCAGATGAGCCATGGAGGGCTCCAAAATCCTTACTATACACTTTACATTTTTTTTAGGTGAAAAATTGGATGTAGTCGGATCCACTCCAGTCTTTGGATTTCGTTAATAGACATCTCAACACATAACCACAAGTGCACACAGGTCGTAGGTACGCCTAGTTGGGCCGCTGTGGCAGTTGGAAGAAGAGCCATGGAAAGGCTCTAAAATCCTTACTATACATAACCACAAATGCGCACAGGTCGTAGGTACGCCTAGTTGGGCCACTGTGGCAGTTGGAAGAAGAGCCATGGAAAGGCTCTAAAATCCTTACTATACACTGTACATTTTTTTAGGTGAAAAATTCGATGTCGTCGGCTCCACTCCAGTCTTTGGATTTCGTTAATACACATCTCAACACATAACCACAGGTGCGCACAGGTCGTAGGTATGCCTAGTTGGGCCGCTGTGGCAGTTGGAAGATGAGCCGTGGAAGGCTCCAAAATCCTTACTATACACTGTACATTTTTTTAAGTGAAAAACTCGATGTCGTCGGATCCACTCCAGTCTTTGGATTTCGTTAATAGACATCTCAACACATAACCACAGGTGCGCACAGGTCGTAGGTACGCCTAGTTGGGCCGCTATGGCAGTTGGAAGATGAGCCGTGGAAGGCTCCAAAATCCTTACTATACACTGTAGATTTTTTTAGGTGAAATATTCGATGTCGTCGGATCCACTCCAGTCTTTGGATTTGCGCACAGGTCGTAGGTACGCCTAGTTGGGCCGCTATGGCAGTTGGAAGATGAGCCATGGAAGGCTCCAAAATCCTTACTATACACTGTACATTTTTTTAGGTGAAAAATTCGATGTCGTCAGATCCACTCCAGTCTTTGGATTTCATTAATACACATCTCAACACATAACCACAGGTGCGCACAGGTCGTAGGTACGCCTAGTTGGGCCGCTATGGCAGTTGGAAGATGAGCCATGGAAGGCTCCAAAATCCTTACTATACACTTTACATTTTTTTTAGGTGAAAAATTCGATGTCGTCGGATCCACTCCAGTCTTTGGATTTCGTTAATAGACATCTCAACACATAACCACAGGTGCACACAGGTCGTAGGTACGCCTAGTTGGGCCGCTGTGGCAGTTGGAAGATGAGCCATGGAAAGCACTATACATTTTTTTAGGTGAACAATTCGATGTCGTCGGATCCACTCCAGTCTTTGGATTTCGTTAATACACATCTCAACACATAACCACAGGTGCGCACAGGTCGTAGGTACGCCTAGTTGGGCCACTGTGGCAGTTGGAAGATGAGCCATGGAGGGCTCCAAAATCCTTACTATACACTGTACATTTTTTTAGGTGAAAAATTCGATGTCGTCGGATCCACTCCAGTCTTTGGATTTCGTTAATAGACATCTCAACACACAAGCACAGGTGCGCACAGGTCGTAGGTACGCCTAGTTGGGCCGCTGTGGCAGTTGGAAGATGAGGCATGGAAGGCTCCAAAATCCTTACTATACACTGTACATTTTTTTAGGTGAAAAATTCGATGTCGTCGGATCCACTCCAGTCTTTGGATTTCGTTAATACACATCTCAACACATAACCACAGGTGCGCACAGGTCGTAGGTACGCCTAGTTGGGCCGCTGTGGCAGTTGGAAGAAGAGCCATGGATAGGCTCTAAAATCCCTACTATACACTGTACATTTTTTTAGGTGAAAAATTCGACGTCGTCGGATCCACTCCAGTCTTTGGATTTCGTTAATACACATCTCAACACATAACCACAGGTGCGCACAGGTCGTAGGTACGCCTAGTTGTGCCGCTGTGGCAGTTCGAAGATGAGCCGTGGAAAGGCTCCAAAATCCTTACTATACACTGTACATTTTTTTAGGTGAAAAATTCGATGTCGTCGGATCCACTCCAGTCTTTGGATTTCGTTAATACACCTCTCAACACATAACCAGAGGTGCGCACAGGTCGTAGGTACGCCTAGTTGGGCCGCTGTGGCAGTTGGAAGATGAGCCATGGAAAGCACTGTACATTTTTTTAGGTGAAAAATTCGATGTAGTCGGATCCACTCCAGTCTTTGGATTTGGTTAATACACATCTCAACACATAACCACAGGTGCGCACAGGTCGTAGGTACGCCTAGTTGGGCCACTGTGGCAGTTGGAAGATGAGCACTGTACATTTTTTTAGGTGAAAAATTCGATGTCGTCGGATCCACTCCAGTCTTTGGATTTTGTTAATAGACATCTCAACACATAACCACAGGTGCGCACAGGTCGTAGGTACGCCTAGTTGGGCCGCTATGGCAGTTGGAAGATGAGCCATGGAAGGCTCCAAAATCCTTACTATACACTGTAAATTTTTTTAGGTGAAAAATTCGATGTCGTCGGATCCACTCCAGTCTTTGGATTTCATTAATACACATCTCGACACATAACCACAGGTGCGCACAGGTCGTAGGTACGCCTAGTTGGGCCGCTGTGGCAGTTGGAAGATGAGCCATGGAAGGCTCCAAAATCCTTAATATACACTGTACATTTTTTTAGGTGAAAAATTCGATGTCGTCGGATCCACTCCAGTCCTTGGATTTCGTTAATACACATCTCAACACATAACCACAGGTGCGCACAGGTCGTAGGTACGCCTAGTTGGGCCGCTGTGGCAGTTGGAAGAAGAGCCATGGAAAGGCTCTAAAACCCCTTCTATACACTGTACATTTTTTTAGGTGCAAAATTCGATGTCGTCGGATCCACTCCAGTCTTTGGATTTCGTTAATACACATCTCAACACATAACCACAGGTGCGCACAGGTCGTAGGTACGCCTAGTTGGGCCGCTGTGGCAGTTGGAAGATGAGCAATGGAAAGGCTTCAAAATCCTTACTATACACTGTACATTTTTTTAGGTGAAAAATTCGATGTCGTCGGATCCACTGGATTTTGTTAATACACATCTCAACACATAACCACAGGTGCGCACAGGTCGTAGGTACGAATAGTTGGGCCGCTGTGGCAGTTGGAAGATGAGCCATGGCAGGCTCCAAACTCCTTACTATACACTGTACATTTTTTTAGGTGAAAAATTCGATGTCGTCGGATCCACTCCAGTCTTTGGATTTCGTTAATACACATCTCAACGCATAACCACAAGTGCGCACAGGTCGTAGGTACGCCTAGTTGGGCCACTGTGGCAGTTGGAAGAAGAGCCATGGAAAGGCTCTAAAATCCTTACGGCCCAACTAGGCGTACCTACGACCTGTGCGCACCTGTGGTTATGTGTTGAGATGTCTATTAACGAAATCCAAAGACTGGAGTGGATCCGACGACATCGAATTTTTCACCTAAAAACATGTACAGTGTATAGTAAGGATTTTGGAGCCTTCCATGGCTCATCTTCCAACTGCCACAGTGGCCCAACTAGGCGTACCTACGACCTGTGCGCACCTGTGCTTATGTGTCGAGATGTATTAATGAAATCCAAAGACTGGAGTGGATCCGACGACATCGAACTTTTCACCAAAAAAAATGTACAGTGTGTAGTAAGGATTTTGGAGCCTTTCCATGGCTCATTTTCCAACTGCCACAGCGGCCCAACTAGGCGTACCTACGACCTGTGCGCACCTGTGGTTATGTGTTGAGATGTGTATTAACGAAATCCAAAGACTGGAGTGGATCCGACGACATCGAATTTTTCACCTAAAAAAATGTACAGTGTATAGTAAGGATTTTGGAGCCTTCCATGGCTCATCTTCCAACTGCCACAGCGGCCCAACTAGGCGTCCCTACGACCTGTGCGCACCTGTGGTTATGTGTTGAGATGTGTATTAACGAAATCCAAGGACTGGAGTGGATCCGACGACACCGAATTTTTCACCTAAAAAAATGTACAGTGTATAGTAAGAATTTTGGAGCCTTCCATGGCTCTTCTTCCAACTGCCATAGCGGCCCAACTAGGCGTACCTACGACCTGTGCGCACCTGTGGTTATGTGTTGAGATGTGTATTAACGAAATCCAAAGACTGGAGTGGATCCGACGACATCGAATTTTTCACCTAAAAAAATGTACGGTGTCTAGTAAGGATTTCAGAGCCTTTCCATGGCTCTTCTTCCAACTGCCACAGCGGCCCAACTAGGCGTACCTACTACCTGTGCGCACCTGTGGTTATGTGTTGAGATGTGTATTAACGAAATCCAAAGACTGGAGTGGATCCGACGACATCGAATTTTCACCTAAAAAAATGTACGATGTATAGTAAGGATTTTGGAGCCTTCCATGGCTCATCTTCCAACTGCTACAGCGGCCCAACTAGGCGTACCTACGACCTGTGCGCACCTGTGGTTATGTGTTGAGATGCGTATTAACGAAATCCAAAGACTGGAGTGGATCCGACGACATCGAATTTTTCACCTAAAAAAATGTACAGTGTATAGTAAGGATTTTGGAGCCTTCCATGGCTCATCTTCCAACTGCCATAGCGGCCCAACTAGGCGTACCTACGACCTGTGCGCACCTGTGGTTATGTGTTGAGATGTGTATTAACGAAATCCAAAGACTGGAGTGGATCCGACGACATCGAATTTTTCACCTAAAAAAATGTACAGTGTATAGTAAGGATTTTGGAGCCTTCCATGGCTCATCTTCCAACTGCCACAGCGGCCCAACTAGGCGTACCTACGACCTGTGCGCACCTGTGGTTATGTGTCGAGATGTGTATTAACGAAATCCAAAGACTGGAGTGGATCCGACGACATCGAATTTTTCACCTAAAAAAATGTACAGTGTATAGTAAGAATTTTGGAGCCTTCCATGGCTCTTCTTCCAACTGCCATAGCGGCCCAACTAGGCGTACCTACGACCTGTGCGCACCTGTGGTTATGTGTTGAGATGTGTATTAACGAAATCCAAAGACTGGAGTGGATCCGACGACATCGAATTTTTCACCTAAAAAAATGTACGGTGTCTAGTAAGGATTTCAGAGCCTTTCCATGGCTCTTCTTCCAACTGCCACAGCGGCCCAACTAGGCGTACCTACGACCTGTGCGCACCTGTGGTTATGTGTTGAGATGAGTATTAACGAAATCCAAAGACTGGAGTGGATCCGACGACATCGAATTTTCACCTAAAAAAATGTACGATGTATAGTAAGGATTTTGGAGCCTTCCATGGCTCATCTTCCAACTGCTACAGCGGCCCAACTAGGAGTACCTACGACCTGTGCGCACCTGTGGTTATGTGTTGAGATGCGTATTAACGAAATCCAAAGACTGGAGTGGATCCGACGACATCGAATTTTTCACCTAAAAAAATGTACAGTGTATAGTAAGAATTTTGGAGCCTTCCATGGCTCTTCTTCCAACTGCCATAGCGGCCCAACTAGGCGTACCTACGACCTGTGCGCACCTGTGGTTATGTGTTGAGATGTGTATTAACGAAATCCAAAGACTGGAGTGGATCCGACGACATCGAATTTTTCACCTAAAAAAATGTACGGTGTCTAGTAAGGATTTCAGAGCCTTTCCATGGCTCTTCTTCCAACTGCCACAGCGGCCCAACTAGGCGTACCTACGACCTGTGCGCACCTGTGGTTATGTGTTGAGATGTGTATTAACGAAATCCAAAGACTGGAGTGGATCCGACGACATCGAATTTTCACCTAAAAAAATGTACGATGTATAGTAAGGATTTTGGAGCCTTCCATGGCTCATCTTCCAACTGCTACAGCGGCCTAACTAGGCGTACCTACGACCTGTGCGCACCTGTGGTTATGTGTTGAGATGCGTATTAACGAAATCCAAAGACTGGAGTGGATCCGACGACATCGAATTTTTCACCTAAAAAAATGTACAGTGTATAGTAAGGATTTTGGAGCCTTCCATGGCTCATCTTCCAACTGCCATAGCGGCCCAACTAGGCGTACCTACGACCTGTGCGCACCTGTGGTTATGTGTTGAGATGTGTATTAACGAAATCCAAAGACTGGAGTGGATCCGACGACATCGAATTTTTCACCTAAAAAAATGTACAGTGTATAGTAAGGATTTTGGAGCCTTCCATGGCTCATCTTCCAACTGCCACTGCGGCCCAACTAGGCGTACCTACGACCTGTGCGCACCTGTGGTTATGTGTCGAGATGTGTATTAACGAAATCCAAAGACTGGAGTGGATCCGACGACATCGAATTTTTCACCTAAAAAAATGTACAGTGTATAGTAAGAATTTTGGAGCCTTCCATGGCTCTTCTTCCAACTGCCATAGCGGCCCAACTAGGCGTACCTACGACCTGTGCGCACCTGTGGTTATGTGTTGAGATGTGTATTAACGAAATCCAAAGACTGGAGTGGATCCGACGACATCGAATTTTTCACCTAAAAAAATGTACGGTGTCTAGTAAGGATTTCAGAGCCTTTCCATGGCTCTTCTTCCAACTGCCACAGCGGCCCAACTAGGCGTACCTACGACCTGTGCGCACCTGTGGTTATGTGTTGAGATGTGTATTAACGAAATCCAAAGACTGGAGTGGATCCGACGACATCGAATTTTCACCTAAAAAAATGTACGATGTATAGTAAGGATTTTGGAGCCTTCCATGGCTCATCTTCCAACTGCTACAGCGGCCCAACTAGGAGTACCTACGACCTGTGCGCACCTGTGGTTATGTGTTGAGATGCGTATTAACGAAATCCAAAGACTGGAGTGGATCCGACGACATCGAATTTTTCACCTAAAAAAATATGCAGTGTATAGTAAGGATTTTGGAGCCTTCCATGGCTCATCTTCCAACTGCCACAGCGGCCCAACTAGGCGTACCTACGACCTGTGCGCACCTGTGGTTATGTGTTGAGATGTCTATTAACGTAATCCAAAGACTGGAGTGGATCCGACGACCTCGAATTTTTCACCTAAAAAAATGTACAGTGTATAGTAAGGATTTTGGAGCCTTCCATGTCTCATCTTCCAACTGCCATAGCGGCCCAACTAGGCGTACCTACGACCTGTGCGCACCTGTGGTTATGTGTTGATATGTCTATTAACGAAATCCAAAGACTGGAGTGGATCCGAAGACCTCGAATTTTTCACCTAAAAAAATGTACAGTGTATAGTAAGGATTTTAGAGCCTTTCCATGGTTCTTCTTCCAACTGCCACAGCGGCCCAACTAGGCGTACCTACGACCTGTGCGCACCTGTGGTTATGTGTTGAGATGTGTATTAACGAAATCCAAAGACTGGATTGGATCCGACGACATCGAATTTTTCACCTAAAAAAATGTACAGTGTATAGTAAGGATCTTAGACCCTTTCCATGGCTCTTCTTCCAACTGCCATAGCGGCCCAACTAGGCGTACCTACGACCTGTGCGCACCTGTGGTTATGTGTTGAGATGTGTATTAAGGAAATCCAAAGACTGGAGTGGATCCGACGACATCGAATTTTTCACCTAAAAAAATGTACAGTGTATAGTAAGGATTTTGGAGCCTTCCATGGCTCATCTTCCAACTGCCATAGCGGCCCAACTAGGCGTACCTACGACCTGTGCGCACCTGTGGTTATGTGTTGAGATGTCTATTAACGAAATCCAAAGACTGGAGTGGATCCGACGACATCGAATTTTTCACCTAAAAAAATATGCAGTGTATAGTAAGGATTTTGGAGCCTTTCCATGGCTCATCTTCCAACTGCCACAGCGGCCCAACTAGGCGTACCTACGACCTGTGCGCACCTGTGGTTATGTGTTGAGATGTGTATTAACGAAATCCAAAGACTGGAGTGGATCCGACGACATCGAATTTTTCACCTAAAAAAATGTACAGTGTATAGTAAGGATATTGGAGCATTCCATGGCGCATCTTCCAACTGCCACAGCGGCCCAACTAGACGTACTTACGACCTGTGCACACCTGTGGTTATGTGTTGAGATGTGTATTAACGAAATCCAAAGACTGGAGTGGATCCGACGACATCGAATTTTTTAATTAAAAAAATGTACAGTGTATAGTAAGGATTTTAGAGCCTTTCCATGGCTCTTCTTCCAACTGCCATAGCGGCCCAACTAGGCGTACCTACGACCTGTGCGCACCTGTGGTTATGTGTTGAGATGTGTATTAAGGAAATCCAAAGACTGGAGTGGATCCGACGACATCGAATTTTTCAGCTAAAAAAATGTACAGTGTATAGTAAGGATTTTGGAGCCTTCCATGGCTCATCTTCCAACTGCCATAGCGGCCCAACTAGGCGTACCTACGACCTGTGCGCACCTGTGGTTATGTGTTGAGATGTCTATTAACGAAATCCAAAGACTGGAGTGGATCCGACGACCTCAAATTTTTCACCTAAAAAAATTTAGAGTGTATAGTAAGGATTTTGGAGCCTTCCATGGCTCATCTTCCAACTGCCATAGCGGCCCAACTAGGCGTACCTACGACCTGTGCGCACCTGTGGTTATGTGTTGAGATGTCTATTAACGAAATCCAAAGACTGGAGTGGATCCGACGACATCGAATTTTTCACCTAAAAAAATATGCAGTGTATAGTAAGGATTTTGGAGCCTTTCCATGGCTCATCTTCCAACTGCCACAGCGGCCCAACTAGGCGTACCTACGACCTGTGCGCACCTGTGCTTATGTGTTGAGATGTGTATTAACGAAATCCAAAGACTGGAGTGGATCCGACGACATCGAATTTTTCACCTAAAAAAATGTACAGTGTATAGTAAGGATTTTGGAGCCTTCCATGTCTCATCTTCCAACTGCCATAGCGGCCCAACTAGGCGTACCTACGACCTGTGCGCACCTGTGGTTATGTGTTGAGATGTCTATTAACGAAATCCAAAGACTGGAGTGGATCCGACGACCTCGAATTTTTCACCTAAAAAAATGTACAGTGTATAGTAAGGATTTTAGAGCCTTTCCATGGTTCTTCTTCCAACTGCCACAGCGGCCCAACTAGGCGTACCTACGACCTGTGCGCACCTGTGGTTATGTGTTGAGATGTGTATTAACGAAATCCAAAGACTGGATTGGATCCGACGACATCGAATTTTTCACCTAAAAAAATGTACAGTGTATAGTAAGGATCTTAGACCCTTTCCATGGCTCTTCTTCCAACTGCCATAGCGGCCCAACTAGGCGTACCTACGACCTGTGCGCACCTGTGGTTATGTGTTGAGATGTGTATTAAGGAAATCCAAAGACTGGAGTGGATCCGACGACATCGAATTTTTCACCTAAAAAAATGTACAGTGTATAGTAAGGATTTTGGAGCCTTCCATGGCTCATCTTCCAACTGCCATAGCGGCCCAACTAGGCGTACCTACGACCTGTGCGCACCTGTGGTTATGTGTTGAGATGTCTATTAACGAAATCCAAAGACTGGAGTGGATCCGACGACCTCGAATTTTTCACCTAAAAAAATTTACAGTGTATAGTAAGGATTTTGGAGCCTTCCATGGCTCATCTTCCAACTGCCATAGCGGCCCAACTAGGCGTACCTACGACCTGTGCGCACCTGTGATTATGTGTTGAGATGTCTATTAACGAAATCCAAAGACTGGAGTGGATCCGACGACATCGAATTTTTCACCTAAAAAAATGTACAGTGTATATATAGTAAGGATTTTGGAGCCTTCCATGTCTCATCTTCCAACTGCCATAGCGGCCCAACTAGGCATACCTACGACCTGTGCGCACCTGTGGTTATGTGTTGAGATGTCTATTAACGAAATCCAAAGACTGGAGTGGATCCGACGACCTCGAATTTTTCACCTAAAAAAATGTACAGTGTATAGTAAGGATTTTAGAGCCTTTCCATGGTTCTTCTTCCAACTGCCACAGCGGCCCAACTAGGCGTACCTACGACCTGTGCGCACCTGTGGTTATGTGTTGAGATGTGTATTAACGAAATCCAAAGACTGGATTGGATCCGACGACATCGAATTTTTCACCTAAAAAAATGTACAGTGTATAGTAAGGATCTTAGACCCTTTCCATGGCTCTTCTTCCAACTGCCATAGCGGCCCAACTAGGCGTACCTACGACCTGTGCGCACCTGTGGTTATGTGTTGAGATGTGTATTAAGGAAATCCAAAGACTGGAGTGGATCCGACGACATCGAATTTTTCACCTAAAAAAATGTACAGTGTATAGTAAGGATTTTGGAGCCTTCCATGGCTCATCTTCCAACTGCCATAGCGGCCCAACTAGGCGTACCTACGACCTGTGCGCACCTGTGGTTATGTGTTGAGATGTCTATTAACGAAATCCAAAGACTGGAGTGGATCCGACGACCTCGAATTTTTCACCTAAAAAAATTTACAGTGTATAGTAAGGATTTTGGAGCCTTCCATGGCTCATCTTCCAACTGCCATAGCGGCCCAACTAGGCGTACCTACGACCTGTGCGCACCTGTGATTATGTGTTGAGATGTCTATTAACGAAATCCAAAGACTGGAGTGGATCCGACGACATCGAAATTTTCACCTAAAAAAATATGCAGTGTATAGTAAGGATTTTGGAGCCTTTCCATGGCTCATCTTCCAACTGCCACAGCGGCCCAACTAGGCGTACCTACGACCTGTGCGCACCTGTGCTTATGTGTTGAGATGTGTATTAACGAAATCCAAAGACTGGAGTGGATCCGACGACATCGAATTTTTCACCTAAAAAAATGTACAGTGTATAGTAAGGATTTTAGAGCCTTTCCATGGCTCTTCTTCCAACTGCCATAGCGGCCCAACTAGGCGTACCTACGACCTGTGCGCACCTGTGGTTATGTGTTGAGATGTCTATTAACGAAATCCAAAGACTGGAGTGGATCCGACGACATCGAATTTTTCACCTAAAAAAATTTAGAGTGTATAGTAAGGATTTTGGAGCCTTCCATGGCTCATCTTCCAACTGCCACAGCGGCCCAACTAGGCGTACCTACTACCTGTGCGCACCTGTGGTTATGTGTTGAGATGTGTATTAACGAAATCCAAAGACTGGAGTGGATCCGACAACATCGAATTTTTCATCTAAAAAAATGTACAGTGTATAGTAAGGATTTTGGAGCCTTCCATGGCTCATCTTCCAACTGCCATAGCGGCCCAACTAGGCGTACCTACGACCTGTGCGCACCTGTGGTTATGTGTTGAGATGTCTATTAACGAAATCCAAAGACTGGAGTGGATCCGACGACCTCGAATTTTCCACCTAAAAAAATTTAGAGTGTATAGTAAGGATTTTGGAGCCTTCCATGGCTCATCTTCCAACTGCCACAGCGGCCCAACTAGGCGTACCTACGACCTGTGCGCACCTGTGCTTATGTGTTGAGATGTGTATTAACGAAATCCAAAGACTGGAGTGGATCCGACGACATCGAATTTTTCACCTAAAAAAATGTACAGTGTATATAGTGTATATATATATATATATATAGTAAGGATTTTAGAGCCTTTCCATGGCTCTTCTTCCAACTGCCACAGCGGCCCAACTAGGCGTACCTACGACCTGTGCGCACCTGTGGTTATGTGTTGAGATGTGTATTAACGAAATCCAAAGACTGGAGTGGATCCGACGACATCGAATTTTTCACCTAAAAAAATGTACAGTGTATAGTAAGGATTTTAGAGCCTTTCCATGGCTCTTCTTCCAACTGCCACAGCGGCCCAACTAGGCGTACCTACGACCTGTGCGCACCTGTGGTTATGTGTTGAGATGTCTATTAACGAAATCCAAAGACTGGAGTGGATCCGACGACATCGAATTTTTCACCTAAAAAAATGTACAGTGTATAGTAAGGATTGTAGAGCCTTTCCATGGCTCTTCTTCCAACTGCCACAGCGGTCCAACTAGGCGTACCTACGACCTGTGCGCACCTGTGGTTATGTGTTGAGATGTCTATTAACGAAATCCAAAGACTGGAGTGGATCCGACGACATCGAATTTTTCACCTAAAATAATGTACAGTGTATAGTAAGGATTTTAGAGCCTTTCCATGGCTCTTATTCCAACTGCCACAGCGGCCCAACTAGGCGTACCTACGACCTGTGCGCACCTGTGGTTATGTGTTGAGATGTGTATTAACGAAATCCAAAGACTGGAGTGGATCCGACGACATCGAATTTTTCACCTAAAAAAATGTACAGTGTATATAGTGTATATATATGTATATATAGTAAGGATTTTAGAGCCTTTCCATGGCTCTTCTTCCAACTGCCACAGCGGCCCAACTAGGCGTACCTACGACCTGTGCGCACCTGTGGTTATGTGTTGAGATGTCTATTAACGAAATCCAAAGACTGGAGTGGATCCGACGACATCGAATTTTTCACCTAAAAAAATGTACAGTGTATAGTAAGGATTTTAGAGCCTTTCCATGGCTCTTCTTCCAACTGCCACAGCGGCCCAACTAGGCGTACCTACGACCTGTGCGCACCTGTGGTTATGTGTTGAGATGTGTATTAACGAAATCCAAAGACTGGAGTGGATCCGACGGCATCGAATTTTTCACCTAAAAAAATGTACAGTGTATAGTAAGGATTGTAGAGCCTTTCCATGGCTCTTCTTCCAACTGCCACAGCGGTCCAACTAGGCGTACCTACGACCTGTGCGCACCTGTGGTTATGTGTTGAGATGTCTATTAACGAAATCCAAAGACTGGAGTGGACCCGACGACATCGAATTTTTCACCTAAAATAATGTACAGTGTATAGTAAGGATTTTAGAGCCTTTCCATGGCTCTTCTTCCAACTGCCACAGCGGCCCAACTAGGCGTACCTACGACCTGTGCGCACCTGTGGTTATGTGTTGAGATGTGTATTAACGAAATCCAAAGACTGGAGTGGATCCGACGACATCGAATTTTTCACCTAAAAAAAATGTACAGTGTATAGTAAGGATTTTGGAGCCTTCCATGGCTCATCTTCCAACTGCCATAGCGGCCCAACTAGGCGTACCTACGACCTGTGCGCACCTGTGGTTATGTGTTGAGATGTCTATTAACGAAATCCAAAGACTGGAGTGGATCCGACGACATCGAATTTTTCACCTAAAAAAATGTACAGTGTATAGTAAGGATTTTAGAGCCTTTCCATGGCTCTTCTTCCAACTGCCACAGCGGCCCAACTAGGCGTACCTACGACCTGTGCGCACCTGTGGTTATGTGTTGAGATGTGTATTAACGAAATCCAAAGACTGGAGTGGATCCGACGGCATCGAATTTTTCACCTAAAAAAATGTACAGTGTATAGTAAGGATTGTAGAGCCTTTCCATGGCTCTTCTTCCAACTGCCACAGCGGTCCAACTAGGCGTACCTACGACCTGTGCGCACCTGTGGTTATGTGTAGAGAAGTCTATTAACGAAATCCAAAGACTGGAGTGGATCCGACGACATCGAATTTTTCACCTAAAAAAATGTACACTGTATAGTAAGGATTTTAGAGCCTTTCCACGGCTCTTCTTCCAACTGCCACAGCGGCCCAACTAGGCGTACCTACGACCTGTGCGCACCTGTGGTTACGTGAGGAGATGTGTATTAACGAAATCCAAAGACTGGAGTGGATCCGACGACATCGAATTTTTCACCTAAAAAAAATGTACAGTGTATAGTAAGGATTTTGGAGCCTTCCATGGCTCATCTTCCAACTGCCATAGCGGCCCAACTAGGCGTACCTACGACCTGTGCGCACCTGTGGTTATGTGTTGAGATGTGTATTAACGAAATCCAAAGACTGGAGCGGATCCGACGACCTCGAATTTTTCACCTAAAAAAATTTACAGTGTATAGTAAGGATTTTGGAGCCTTCCATGGCTCATCTTCCAACTGCCATAGCGGCCCAACTAGGCGTACCTACGACCTGTGCGCACCTGTGGTTATGTGTTGAGATGTCTATTAACGAAATCCAAAGACTGGAGCGGATCCGACGACATCGAATTTTTCACCTAAAAAAATATGCAGTGTATAGTAAGGATTTTGGAGCCTTTCCATGGCTCATCTTCCAACTGCCACAGCGGCCCAACTAGGCGTACCTACGACCTGTGCGCACCTGTGGTTATGTGTTGAGATGTGTATTAACGAAATCCAAAGACTGGAGTGGATCCGACAACATCGAATTTTTCATCTAAAAAAATGTACAGTGTATAGTAAGGATATTGGAGCCTTCCATGGCTCATCTTCCAACTGCCACAGCGGCCCAACTAGACGTACTTACGACCTGTGCACACCTGTGGTTATGTGTTGAGATGTGTATTAACGAAATCCAAAGACTGGAGTGGATCCGACGACATCGAATTTTTCACCTAAAAAAAATGTACAGTGCATAGTAAGGATTTTGGAGCCTTCCATGGCTCATCTTCCAACTGCCATAGCGGCCCAACTAGGCGTACCTACGACCTGTGCGCACCTGTGGTTATGTGTTGAGATGTCTATTAACGAAATCCAAAGACTGGAGTGGATCCGACGACATCGAATTTTTCACCTAAAAAAATATGCAGTGTATAGTAAGGATTTTGGAGCCTTTCCATGGCTCATCTTCCAACTGCCACAGCGGCCCAACTAGGCGTACCTACGACCTGTGCGCACCTGTGGTTATGTGTTGAGATGTGTATTAACGAAATCCAAAGACTGGAGTGGATCCGACAACATCGAATTTTTCATCTAAAAAAATGTACAGTGTATAGTAAGGATATTGGAGCCTTCCATGGCTCATCTTCCAACTGCCACAGCGGCCCAACTAGACGTACTTACGACCTGTGCACACCTGTGGTTATGTGTTGAGATGTGTATTAACGAAATCCAAAGACTGGAGTGGATCCGACGACATCGAATTTTTCACCTAAAAAAAATGTACAGTGTATAGTAAGGATTTTGGAGCCTTCCATGGCTCATCTTCCAACTGCCATAGCGGCCCAACTAGGCGTACCTACGACCTGTGCGCACCTGTGGTTATGTGTTGAGATGTCTATTAACGAAATCCAAAGACTGGAGTGGATCCGACGACATCGAATTTTTCACCTAAAAAAAATGTACAGTGTATAGTAAGGATTTTGGAGCCTTCCATGGCTCATCTTCCAACTGCCATAGCGGCCCAACTAGGCGTACCTACGACCTGTGCGCACCTGTGGTTATGTGTTGAGATGTCTATTAACGAAATCCAAAGACTGGAGTGGATCCGACGACATCGAATTTTTCACATAAAAAAATGTACAGTGTATAGTAAGGATTTTAGAGCCTTTCCATGGCTCTTCTTCCAACTGCCACAGCGGCCCAACTAGGCGTACCTACGACTTGTGCGCACCTGTGGTTATGTGTTGAGATGTGTATTAACGAAATCCAAAGACTGGAGTGGATCCGACGACATCGAATTTTTCACCTAAAATAATGTACAGTGTATAGTAAGGATTTTAGAGCCTTTCCATGGCTCTTCTTCCAACTGCCACAGCGGCCCAACTAGGCGTACCTACGACCTGTGCGCACCTGTGGTTATGTGTTGAGATGTGTATTAACGAAATCCAAAGACTGGAGCGGATTCGACGACATCGAATTTTTCACCTAAAAAAATGTACAGTGTATAGTAAGGATTTTAGAGCCTTTCCATGGCTCTTCTTCCAACTGCCACAGCGGCCCAACTAGGTGTACCTACGACCTGTGCGCACCTGTGGTTATGTGTTGAGATGTGTATTAACGTAATCCAAAGACTGGAGTGGAGCCGACGACCTCGAATTTTTCACCTAAAAAAATGTACAGTGTATAGTAAGGATTTTAGAGCCATCCATGGCTCATCTTCCAACTGCCATAGCGGCCCAGATAGGCGTACCTACGACCTGTGCGCACCTGTGGTTATGTGTTGAGATGTGTATTAACGAAATCGAAAGACTGGAGTGGATCCGACGACATCGAATTTTTCACCTAAAAAAATGTACAGTGTATAGTAAGGATTTTGGAGCTTTCCATGGCTCATCTTCCAACTGCCACAGCGGCCCAACTAGGCGTACCTACGACCTGTGCGCACCTGTGGTTATGTGTTGAGATGTGTATTAACGTAATCCAAAGACTGGAGTGACGACCTCGAATTTTTCACCTAAAAAAATGTACAGTGTATAGTAAGGATTTTAGAGCCATCCATGGCTCATCTTCCAACTGCCATAGCGGCCCAACTAGGCGTACCTACGACCTGTGCGCACCTGTGCTTATGTGTTGAGATGTGTATTAACGAAATCCAAAGACTGGAGTGGATCCGACGACATCGAATTTTTCAGCTAAAAAAATGTACAGTGTATAGTAAGGATTTTGGAGCCTTTCCATGGCTCTTCTTCCAACTGCCACAGCGGTCCAACTAGGCGTACCTACGACCTGTGCGCACCTGTGGTTATGTGTTGAGATGTGTATTAACGAAATCCAAAGACTGGAGTGGATCCGACGACATCGAATTTTTCACCTAAAAAAATGTACAGTGTATAGTAAGGCATTTTGGAGCCTTCCATGGCTCATCTTCCAACTGCCATAGCGGCCCAACTAGGCGTACCTACGACCTGTGCGCACCTGTGGTTATGTGTTGAGATGTGTATTAACGAAATCCAAAGACTGGAGTGGATCCGACGACATCGAATTTTTCACCTAAAAAAAATGTACAGTGTAAAGTAAGGATTTTGGAGCCTTCCATGGCTCATCTTCCAACTGCCATAGCGGCCCAACTAGGCGTACCTACGACCTGTGCGCAACTGTGGTTATGTGTTGAGATGTCTATTAACGAAATCCAAAGACTGGAGTGGATCCGACGACATCGAATTTTTCACCTAAAAAAATGTACAGTGTATAGTAAGGATTTTAGAGCCTTTCCATGACTCTTCATCCAACTGCCACAGCGGCCCAACTAGGCGTACCTACGACCTGTGCGCACCTGTGGTTATGTGTTGAGATGTGTATTAACGAAATCCAAAGACTGGAGTGGATCCGACGACATCGAATTTTTCACCTAAAAAAAATGTACAGTGTATAGTAAGGATTTTGGAGCCTTCCATGGCTCATCTTCCAACTGCCATAGCGGCCCAACTAGGCGTACCTACGACCTGTGCGCACCTGTGGTTATGTGTTGAGATGTCTATTAACGAAATCCAAAGACTGGAGTGGATCCGACGACATCGAATTTTTCACCTAAAAAAATGTACAGTGTATAGTAAGGATTTTAGAGCCTTGCCATGGCTCTTCTTCCAACTGCCACAGCGGCCCAACTAGGCGTACCTACGACCTGTGCGCACCTGTGGTTATGTGTTGAGATGTGTATTAACGAAATCCAAAGACTGGAGTGGATCCGACGACATCGAATTTTTCACCTAAAAAAAATGTACAGTGTATAGTAAGGATTTTGGAGCCTTCCATGGCTCATCTTCCAACTGCCATAGCGGCCCAACTAGGCGTACCTACGACCTGTGCGCACCTGTGGTTATGTGTTGAGATGTCTATTAACGAAATCCAAAGACTGGAGTGGATCCGACGACATCGAATTTTTCACCTAAAAAAATGTACAGTGCCATGGCTCTTCTTCCAACTGCCACAGCGGCCCAACTAGGCGTACCTACGACCTGTGCGCACCTGTGGTTATGTGTTGAGATGTGTATTAACGAAATCCAAAGACTGGAGTGGATCCGACTACATCGAATTTTTCACCTAAAATAATGTACAGTGTATAGTAAGGATTTTAGAGCCTTTCCATGGCTCTTCTTCCAACTGCCACAGCGGCCCAACTAGGCGTACCTACGACCTGTGCGCACCTGTGGTTATGTGTTGAGATGTGTATTAACGAAATCCAAAGACTGGAGCGGATTCGACGACATCGAATTTTTCACCTAAAAAAATGTACAGTGTATAGTAAGGATTTTAGAGCCTTTCCATGGCTCTTCTTCCAACTGCCACAGCGGCCCAACTAGGCGTACCTACGACCTGTGCGCACCTGTGGTTATGTGTTGAGATGTGTATTAACGTAATCCAAAGACTGGAGTGGAGCCGACGACCTCGAATTTTTCACCTAAAAAAATGTACAGTGTATAGTAAGGATTTTAGAGCCATCCATGGCTCTTCTTCCAACTGCCATAGCGGCCCAACTAGGCGTACCTACGACCTGTGCGCACCTGTGCTTATGTGTTGAGATGTGTATTAACGAAATCCAAAGACTGGAGTGGATCCGACGACATCGAATTTTTCACCTAAAAAAATGTACAGTGTATATAGTGTATATATATATATATATAGTAAGGATTTTAGAGCCTTTCCATGGCTCTTCTTCCAACTGCCACAGCGGCCCAACTAGGCGTACCTACGACCTGTGCGCACCTGTGGTTATGTGTTGAGATGTGTATTAACGAAATCCAAAGACTGGAGTGGATCCGACGACATCGAATTTTTCACCTAAAAAAAATGTACAGTGTATAGTAAGGATTTTGGAGCCTTCCATGGCTCATCTTCCAACTGCCATAGCGGCCCAACTAGGCGTACCTACGACCTGTGCGCACCTGTGGTTATGTGTTGAGATGTCTATTAACGAAATCCAAAGACTGGAGTGGATCCGACGACATCGAATTTTTCACCTAAAAAAATGTACAGTGTATAGTAAGGATTTTGGAGCCTTCCATGGCTCATCTTCCAACTGCCATAGCGGCTCAACTAGGCGTACCTACGACCTGTGCGCACCTGTGGTTATGTGTTGAGATGTCTATTAACGAAATCCAAAGACTGGAGTGGATCCGACGACATCGAATTTTTCACCTAAAAAAATGTACAGTGTATAGTAAGGATTTTAGAGCCTTTCCATGGCTCTTCTTCCAACTGCCACAGCGGCCCAACTAGGCGTACCTACGACCTGTGCGCACCTGTGGTTATGTGTTGAGATGTGTATTAACGAAATCCAAAGACTGGAGTGGATCCGACGACATCGAATTTTTCACCTAAAAAAAATGTACAGTGTATAGTAAGGATTTTGGAGCCTTCCATGGCTCATCTTCCAACTGCCATAGCGGCCCAACTAGGCGTACCTACGACCTGTGCGCACCTGTGGTTATGTGTTGAGATGTCTATTAACGAAATCCAAAGACTGGAGTGGATCCGACGACATCGAATTTTTCACCTAAAAAAATGTACAGTGTATAGTAAGGATTTTAGAGCCTTTCCATGGCTCTTCTTCCAACTGCCACAGCGGCCCAACTAGGCGTACCTACGACTTGTGCGCACCTGTGGTTATGTGTTGAGATGTGTATTAACGAAATCCAAAGACTGGAGTGGATCCGACGACATCGAATTTTTCACCTAAAATAATGTACAGTGTATAGTAAGGATTTTAGAGCCTTTCCATGGCTCTTCTTCCAACTGCCACAGCGGCCCAACTAGGCGTACCTACGACCTGTGCGCACCTGTGGTTATGTGTTGAGATGTGTATTAACGAAATCCAAAGACTGGAGCGGATTCGACGACATCGAATTTTTCACCTAAAAAAATGTACAGTGTATAGTAAGGATTTTAGAGCCTTTCCATGGCTCTTCTTCCAACTGCCACAGCGGCCCAACTAGGCGTACCTACGACCTGTGCGCACCTGTGGTTATGTGTTGAGATGTGTATTAACGTAATCCAAAGACTGGAGTGGAGCCGACGACCTCGAATTTTTCACCTAAAAAAATGTACAGTGTATAGTAAGGATTTTAGAGCCATCCATGGCTCATCTTCCAACTGCCATAGCGGCCCAACTAGGCGTACCTACGACCTGTGCGCACCTGTGCTTATGTGTATAGATGTGTATTAACGAAATCCAAAGACTGGAGTGGATCCGACGACATCGAATTTTTCACCTAAAAAAATGTACAGTGTATAGTAAGGATTTTGGAGCCTTCCATGGCTCATCTTCCAACTGCCATAGCGGCCCAACTAGGCGTACCTACGACCTGTGCGCACCTGTGGTTATGTGTTGAGATGTGTATTAACGTAATCCAAAGACTGGAGTGGAGCCGACGACCTCGAATTTTTCACCTAAAAAAATGTACAGTGTATAGTAAGGATTTTAGAGCCATCCATGGCTCATCTTCCAACTGCCATAGCGGCCCAACTAGGCGTACCTACGACCTGTGCGCACCTGTGCTTATGTGTTGAGATGTGTATTAACGAAATCCAAAGACTGGAGTGGATCCGACGACATCGAATTTTTCACCTAAAAAAATGTACAGTGTATAGTAAGGATTTTGGAGCCTTTCCATGGCTCTTCTTCCAACTGCCACAGCGGTCCAACTAGGCGTACCTACGACCTGTGCGCACCTGTGGTTATGTGTTGAGATGTGTATTAACGAAATCCAAAGACTGGAGTGGATCCGACGACATCGAATTTTTCACCTAAAAAAATGTACAGTGTATAGTAAGGATTTTGGAGCCTTCCATGGCTCATCTTCCAACTGCCATAGCGGCCCAACTAGGCGTACCTACGACCTGTGCGCACCTGTGGTTATGTGTTGAGATGTGTATTAACGAAATCCAAAGACTGGAGTGGATCCGACGACATCGAATTTTTCACCTAAAAAAATGTACAGTGTATAGTAAGGATTTTGGAGCCTTCCATGGCTCATCTTCCAACTGCCATAGCGGCCCAACTAGGCGTACCTACGACCTGTGCGCACCTGTGGTTATGTGTTGAGATGTGTATTAACGAAATCCAAAGACTGGAGTGGATCCGACGACATCGAATTTTTCACCTAAAAAAAATGTACAGTGTATAGTAAGGATTTTGGAGCCTTCCATGGCTCATCTTCCAACTGCCATAGCGGCCCAACTAGGCGTACCTACGACCTGTGCGCACCTGTGGTTATGTGTTGAGATGTCTATTAACGAAATCCAAAGACTGGAGTGGATCCGACGACATCGAATTTTTCACCTAAAAAAATGTACAGTGTATAGTAAGGATTTTAGAGCCTTGCCATGGCTCTTCTTCCAACTGCCACAGCGGCCCAACTAGGCGTACCTACGACCTGTGCGCACCTGTGGTTATGTGTTGAGATGTGTATTAACGAAATCCAAAGACTGGAGTGGATCCGACGACATCGAATTTTTCACCTAAAAAAAATGTACAGTGTATAGTAAGGATTTTGGAGCCTTCCATGGCTCATCTTCCAACTGCCATAGCGGCCCAACTAGGCGTACCTACGACCTGTGCGCACCTGTGGTTATGTGTTGAGATGTCTATTAACGAAATCCAAAGACTGGAGTGGATCCGACGACATCGAATTTTTCACCTAAAAAAATGTACAGTGTATAGTAAGGATTTTAGAGCCTTTCCATGGCTCTTCTTCCAACTGCCACAGCGGCCCAACTAGGCGTACCTACGACTTGTGCGCACCTGTGGTTATGTGTTGAGATGTGTATTAACGAAATCCAAAGACTGGAGTGGATCCGACGACATCGAATTTTTCACCTAAAATAATGTACAGTGTATAGTAAGGATTTTAGAGCCTTTCCATGGCTCTTCTTCCAACTGCCACAGCGGCCCAACTAGGCGTACCTACGACCTGTGCGCACCTGTGGTTATGTGTTGAGATGTGTATTAACGTAATCCAAAGACTGGAGTGGAGCCGACGACCTCGAATTTTTCACCTAAAAAAATGTACAGTGTATAGTAAGGATTTTAGAGCCATCCGTGGCTCATCTTCCAACTGCCATAGCGGCCCAACTAGGCGTACCTACGACCTGTGCGCACCTGTGCTTATGTGTTGAGATGTGCATTAGCGAAATCCAAAGACTGGAGTGGATCCGACGACATCGAATTTTTCACCTAAAAAAATGTACAGTGTATAGTAAGGATTTTGGAGCCTTCCATGGCTCTTCTTCCAACTGCCATAGCGGCCCAACTAGGCGTACCTACGACCTGTGCGCACCTGTGGTTATGTGTTGAGATGTGTATTAACGAAATCCAAAGACTGGAGTGGATCCGACGACATCGAATTTTTCACCTAAAAAAATGTACAGTGTATAGTAAGGATTTTGGAGCCTTCCATGGCTCATCTTCCAACTGCCACAGCGGCCCAACTAGGCGTACCTACGACCTGTGCGCACCTGTGGTTATGTGTTGAGATGTGTATTAACGAAATCCAAAGACTGGAGTGGATCCGACGACATCGAATTTTTCACCTAAAAAAATGTACAGTGTATAGTAAGGATTTTGGAGCCTTCCATGGCTCATCTTCCAACTGCTATAGCGGCCCAACTAGGCGTACCTACGACCTGTGCGCACCTGTGGTTATGTGTTGAGATGTCTATTAATGAAATCCAAAGACTGGAGTGGATCCGACGACATCGAATTTTTCACCTAAAAAAATGTACAGTGTATAGTAATGATTTTAGAGCCTTTCCATGGCTCTTCTTCCAACTTCCACAGCGGCCCAACTAGGCGTACCTACGACCTGTGCGCACCTGTGGTTATGTGTTGAGATGTGTATTAACGTAATCCAAAGACTGGAGTGGAGCCGACGACCTCGAATTTTTCACCTAAAAAAATGTACAGTGTATAGTAAGGATTTTAGAGCCATCCATGGCTCATCTTCCAACTGCCATAGCGGCCCAACTAGGCGTACCTACGACCTGTGCGCACCTGTGCTTATGTGTTGAGATGTGCATTAGCGAAATCCAAAGACTGGAGTGGATCCGACGACATCGAATTTTTCACCTAAAAAAATGTACAGTGTATAGTAAGGATTTTGGAGCCTTCCATGGCTCTTCTTCCAACTGCCATAGCGGCCCAACTAGGCGTACCTACGACCTGTGCGCACCTGTGGTTATGTGTTGAGATGTGTATTAACGAAATCCAAAGACTGGAGTGGATCCGACGACATCGAATTTTTCACCTAAAAAAATGTACAGTGTATAGTAAGGATTTTGGAGCCTTTCCATGGCTCTTCTTCCAACTGCCACAGCGGTCCAACTAGGCGTACCTACGACATGTGCGCACCTGTGGTTATGTGTTGAGATGTGTATTAACGAAATCCAAAGACTGGAGTGGATCCGACGACATCGAATTTTTCACCTAAAAAAATGTACAGTGTATAGTAAGGATTTTGGAGCCTTCCATGGCTCATCTTCCAACTGCCATAGCGGCCCAACTAGGCGTACCTACGACCTGTGCGCACCTGTGGTTATGTGTTGAGATGTGTATTAACGAAATCCAAAGACTGGAGTGGATCCGACGACATCGAATTTTTCACCTAAAAAAATGTACAGTGTATAGTAAGGATTTTGGAGCCTTCCATGGCTCATCTTCCAACTGCCACAGCGGCCCAACTAGGCGTACCTACGACCTGTGCGCACCTGTGGTTATGTGTTGAGATGTGTATTAACGAAATCCAAAGACTGGAGTGGATCCGACGACATCGAATTTTTCACCTAAAAAAATGTACAGTGTATAGTAAGGATTTTGGAGCCTTCCATGGCTCATCTTCCAACTGCTATAGCGGCCCAACTAGGCGTACCTACGACCTGTGCGCACCTGTGGTTATGTGTTGAGATGTCTATTAATGAAATCCAAAGACTGGAGTGGATCCGACGACATCGAATTTTTCACCTAAAAAAATGTACAGTGTATAGTAAGGATTTTAGAGCCTTTCCATGGCTCTTCTTCCAACTTCCACAGCGGCCCAACTAGGCGTACCTACGACCTGTGCGCACCTGTGGTTATGTGTTGAGATGTGTATTAACGAAATCCAAAGACTGGAGTGGATTCGACGACATCGAATTTTTCACCTAAAAAAATGTACAGTGTATAGTAAGGATTTTGGAGCCTTTCCATGGCTCTTCTTCCAACTGCCACAGCGGCCCAACTAGGCGTACCTACGACCTGTGCGCACCTGTGGTTATGTGTTGAGATGTGTATTAACGTAATCCAAAGACTGGAGTGGAGCCGACGACCTCGAATTTTTCACCTAAAAAAATGTACAGTGTATAGTAAGGATTTTAGAGCCATCCATGGCTCATCTTCCAACTGCCATAGCGGCCCAACTAGGCGTACCTACGACCTGTGCGCACCTGTGCTTATGTGCTGAGATGTGTATTAACGAAATCCAAAGACTGGAGTGGATCCGACGACATCGAATTTTTCACCTAAAAAAATGTACAGTGTATAGTAAGGATTTTGGAGCCTTTCCATGGCTCTTCTTCCAACTGCCACAGCGGTCCAACTAGGCGTACCTACGACCTGTGCGCACCTGTGGTTATGTGTTGAGATGTGTATTAACGAAATCCAAAGACTGGAGTGGATCCGACGACATCGAATTTTTCACCTAAAAAAATGTACAGTGTATAGTAAGGATTTTGGAGCCTTCCATGGCTCATCTTCCAACTGCCATAGCGGCCCAACTAGGCGTACCTACGACCTGTGCGCACCTGTGGTTATGTGTTGAGATGTGTATTAACGAAATCCAAAGACTGGAGTGGATCCGACGACATCGAATTTTTCACCTAAAAAAATGTACAGTGTATAGTAATTATTTTGGAGCCTTCCATGGCTCTTCTTCCAACTGCCATAGCGGCCCAACTAGGCGTACCTACGACCTGTGCGCACCTGTGGTTATGTGTTGAGATGTGTATTAACGAAATCCAAAGACTGGAGTGGATCCGACGACATCGAATTTTTCACCTAAAAAAATGTACAGTGTATAGTAAGGATTTTGGAGCCTTTCCATGGCTCTTCTTCCAACTGCAAAAGCGGCCCAACTAGGCGTACCTACGACCTGTGCGCACCTGTGGTTATGTGTTGAGATGTCTATTAACGAAATCCAAAGACTGGAGTGGATCCGACGACATCGAATTTTTCACCTAAAAAAATGTACAGTGTATAGTAAGGATTTTAGAGCCTTTCCATGGCTCTTCTTCCAACTGCCACAGCGGCCCAACTAGGCGTACCTACGACCTGTGCGCACCTGTGGTTATGTGTTGAGATGTGTATTAACGAAATCCAAAGACTGGAGTGGATCCGACGACATCGAATTTTTCACCTAAAAAAAATGTACAGTGTATAGTAAGGATTTTGGAGCCTTCCATGGCTCATCTTCCAACTGCCATAGCGGCCCAACTAGGCGTACCTACGACCTGTGCGCACCTGTGGTTATGTGTTGAGATGTCTATTAACGAAATCCAAAGACTGGAGTGGATCCGACGACATCGAATTTTTCACCTAAAAAAATGTACAGTGTATAGTAAGGATTTTAGAGCCTTTCCATGGGTCTTCTTCCAACTGCCACAGCGGCCCAACTAGGCGTTCCTACGACTTGTGCGCACCTGTGGTTATGTGTTGAGATGTGTATTAACGAAATCCAAAGACTGGAGTGGATCCGACGACATCGAATTTTTCACCTAAAATAATGTACAGTGTATAGTAAGGATTTTAGAGCCTTTCCATGGCTCTTCTTCCAACTGCCACAGCGGCCCAACTAGGCGTACCTACGACCTGTGCGCACCTGTGGTTATGTGTTGAGATGTGTATTAACGTAATCCAAAGACTGGAGTGGAGCCGACGACCTCGAATTTTTCACCTAAAAAAATGTACAGTGTATAGTAAGGATTTTAGAGCCATCCATGGCTCATCTTCCAACTGCCATAGCGGCCCAACTAGGCGTACCTACGACCTGTGCGCACCTGTGCTTATGTGTTGAGATGTGTATTAACGAAATCCAAAGACTGGAGTGGATCCGACGACATCGAATTTTTCACCTAAAAAAATGTACAGTGTATAGTAAGGATTTTGGAGCCTTCCATGGCTCATCTTCCAACTGCCACAGCGGCCCAACTAGGCGTACCTACGACCTGTGCGCACCTGTGGTTATGTGTTGAGATGTGTATTAACGTAATCCAAAGACTGGAGTGGGCGTACCTACGACCTGTGCGCACCTGTGCTTATGTGTTGAGATGTGTATTAACGAAATCCAAAGACTGGAGTGGATCCGACGACATCGAATTTTTCACCTAAAAAAATGTACAGTGTATAGTAAGGATTTTGGAGCCTTCCATGGCTCATCTTCCAACTGCCACAGCGGCCCAACTAGGCGTACCTACGACCTGTGCGCACCTGTGGTTATGTGTTGAGATGTGTATTAACGTAATCCAAAGACTGGAGTGGAGCCGACGACCTCTAATTTTTCACCTAAAAAAATGTACAGTGTATAGTAAGGATTTTGGAGCCTTTCCATGGCTCTTCTTCCAACTGCCACAGCGGTCCAACTAGGCGTACCTACGACCTGTGCGCACCTGTGGTTATGTGTTGAGATGTGTATTAACGAAATCCAAAGACTGGAGTGGATCCGACGACATCGAATTTTTCACCTAAAAAAATGTACAGTGTATAGTAAGGATTTTGGAGCCTTCCATGGCTCATCTTCCAACTGCCATAGCGGCCCAACTAGGTGTACCTACGACCTGTGCGCAGCTGTGGTTATGTGTTGAGATGTGTATTAACGAAATCCAAAGACTGGAGTGGATCCGACGACATCGAATTTTTCACCTAAAAAAATGTACAGTGTATAGTAAGGATTTTGGAGCCTTCCATGGCTCATCTTCCAACTGCTATAGCGGCCCAACTAGGCGTACCTACGACCTGTGCGCACCTGTGGTTATGTGTTGAGATGTCTATTAACGGAATCCAAAGACTGGAGTGGATCCGACGACATCGAATTTTTCACCTAAAAAAATGTACAGTGTATAGTAAGGATTTTAGAGCCTTTCCATGGCTCTTCTTCCAACTGCCACAGCGGCCCAACTAGGCGTACCTACGACCTGTGCGCACCTGTGGTTATGTGTTGAGATGTGTATTAACGAAATCCAAAGACTGGAGTGGATCCGACGACATCGAATTTTTCACCTAAAAAAATGTACAGTGTATAGTAAGGATTTTGGAGCCTTCCATGGCTTATCTTCCAACTGCCATAGCGGCCCAACTAGGCGTACCTACGACCTGTGCGCACTTGTGGTTATGTGTTGAGATGTCTATTAACGAAATCCAAAGACTGGAGTGGATCCGACGACATCGAAATTTTCAAATAAAAAAATTTACAGTGTATAGTAAGGTTTTTAGAGCCTTTCCATGGCTCTTCTTCCAACTGCCGCAGCGGCCCAACTAGGCGTACCTACGACCTGTGCGCACCTGTGGTTATGTGTTGAGATGTGTATTAACGAAATCCAAAGACTGGAGTGGATCCGACGACATCGAATTTTTCACCTAAAAAAATGTACAGTGTATAGTAAGGATTTTAGAGCCTTTCCATGGCTCTTCTTCCAACTGCCACAGCGGCCCAACTAGGCGTACCTACGACCTGTGCGCACCTGTGGTTATGTGTTGAGATGTGTATTAACGAAATCCAAAGACTGGAGTGGATCCGACGACATCGAATTTTTCACCTAAAAAAAATGTACAGTGTATAGTAAGGATTTTGGAGCCTTCCATGGCTCATCTTCCAACTGCCATAGCGGCCCAACTAGGCGTACCTACGACCTGTGCGCACCTGTGGTTATGTGTTGAGATGTCTATTAACGAAATCCAAAGATTGGAGTGGATCCGATGACATCGAATTTTTCACCTAAAAAAATGTACAGTGTATAGTAAGGATTTTAGAGCCTTTCCATGGCTCTTCTTCCAACTGCCACAGCGGTCCAACTAGGCGTACCTACGACCTGTGCGCACCTCTGATTATGTGTTGAGATGTGTATTAACGAAATCCAAAGACTGGAGTGGATCCGACGACATCGAATTTTTCACCTAAAAAAATGTACAGTGTATAGTAAGGATTTTGGAGCCTTCCATGGCTCATCTTCCAACTGCCATAGCGGCCCAACTAGGCGTACCTACGACCTGTGCGCACCTGTGGTTATGTGTTGAGATGTGTATTAACGAAATCCAAAGACTGGAGTGGATCCGACGAGATCGAATTTTTCACCTAAAAAAATGTACAGTGTATAGTAAGGATTTTGGAGCCTTTCCATGGCTCTTCTTCCAACTGCCACAGTGGTCCAACTAGGCGTACCTACGACCTGTGCGCACCTGTGGTTATGTGTTGAGATGTGTATTAACGAAATCCAAAGACTGGAGTGGATCCGACGACATCGAATTTTTCACCTAAAAAAATGTACAGTGTATAGTAAGGATTTTAGAGCCTTTCCATGGCTCTTCTTCCAACTGCCACAGCGGCCCAACTAGGCGTACCTACGACCTGTGCGCACCTGTGGTTATGTGTTGAGATGTGTATTAACGAAATCCAAAGACTGGAGTGGATCCGACGACATCGAATTTTTCACCTAAACAAAATGTACAGTGTATAGTAAGGATTTTGGAGCCTTCCATGGCTCATCTTCCAACTGCCATAGCGGCCCAACTAGGCGTACCTACGACCTGTGCGCACCTGTGGTTATGTGTTGAGATGTCTATTAACGAAATCCAAAGACTGGAGTGGATCCGACGACATCGAATTTTTCACCTAAAAAAATGTACAGTGTATAGTAAGGATTTTAGAGCCTTTCCATGGCTCTTCTTCCAACTGCCACAGCGGCCCAACTAGGCGTACCTACGACCTGTGCGCACCTGTGGTTATGTGTTGAGATGTGTATTAACGAAATCCAAAGACTGGAGTGGATCCGACGACATCGAATTTTTCACCTAAACAAAATGTACAGTGTATAGTAAGGATTTTGGAGCCTTCCATGGCTCATCTTCCAACTGCCATAGCGGCCCAACTAGGCGTACCTACGACCTGTGCGCACCTGTGGTTATGTGTTGAGATGTCTATTAACGAAATCCAAAGACTGGAGTGGATCCGACGACATCGAATTTTTCACCTAAAAAAATGTACAGTGTATAGTAAGGATTTTAGAGCCTTTCCATGGCTCTTCTTCCAACTGCCACAGCGGCCCAACTAGGCGTACCTACGACCTGTGCGCACCTGTGGTTATGTGTTGAGATGTGTATTAACGAAATCCAAAGACTGGAGTGGATCCGACGACATCGAATTTTTCACCTAAAAAAATGTACAGTGTATAGTAAGGATTTTGGAGCCTTCCATGGCTCATCTTCCAACTGCCATAGCGGCCCAACTAGGCGTACCTACGACCTGTGCGCACCTGTGGTTATGTGTTGAGATGTCTATTAACGAAATCCAAAGACTGGAGTGGATCCGACGACATCGAATTTTTCAAATAAAAAAATTTACAGTGTATAGTAAGGATTTTAGAGCCTTTCCATGGCTCTTCTTCCAACTGCCGCAGCGGCCCAACTAGGCGTACCTACGACCTGTGCGCACCTGTGGTTATGTGTTGAGATGTGTATTAACGAAATCCAAAGACTGGAGTGGATCCGACGACATCGAATTTTTCACCTAAAAAAATGTACAGTGTATAGTAAGGATTTTAGAGCCTTTCCATGGCTCTTCTTCCAACTGCCACAGCGGCCCAACTAGGCGTACCTACGACCTGTGCGCACCTGTGGTTATGTGTTGAGATGTGTATTAACGAAATCCAAAGACTGGAGTGGATCCGACGACATCGAATTTTTCACCTAAAAAAAATGTACAGTGTATAGTAAGGATTTTGGAGCCTTCCATGGCTCATCTTCCAACTGCCATAGCGGCCCAACTAGGCGTACCTACGACCTGTGCGCACCTGTGGTTATGTGTTGAGATGTCTATTAACGAAATCCAAAGACTGGAGTGGATCCGACGACATCGAATTTTTCACCTAAAAAAATGTACAGTGTATAGTAAGGATTTTAGAGCCTTTCCATGGCTCTTCTTCCAACTGCCACAGCGGTCCAACTAGGCGTACCTACGACCTGTGCGCACCTGTGATTATGTGTTGAGATGTGTATTAACGAAATCCAAAGACTGGAGTGGATCCGACGACATCGAATTTTTCACCTAAAAAAATGTACAGTGTATAGTAAGGATTTTGGAGCCTTCCATGGCTCATCTTCCAACTGCCATAGCGGCCCAACTAGGCGTACCTACGACCTGTGCGCACCTGTGGTTATGTGTTGAGATGTGTATTAACGAAATCCAAAGACTGGAGTGGATCCGACGACATCGAATTTTTCACCTAAAAAAATGTACAGTGTATAGTAAGGATTTTGGAGCCTTCCATGGCTCATCTTCCAACTGCCATAGCGGCCCAACTAGGCGTACCTACGACCTGTGCGCACCTGTGGTTATGTGTTGAGATGTGTATTAACGAAATCCAAAGACTGGAGTGGATCCGACGACATCGAATTTTTCACCTAAAAAAAATGTACAGTGTATAGTAAGGATTTTGGAGCCTTCCATGGCTCATCTTCCAACTGCCATAGCGGCCCAACTAGGCGTACCTACGACCTGTGCGCACCTGTGGTTATGTGTTGAGATGTGTATTAACGAAATCCAAAGACTGGAGTGGATCCGACGACATCGAATTTTTCACCTAAAAAAATGTACAGTGCCATGGCTCTTCTTCCAACTGCCACAGCGGCCCAACTAGGCGTACCTACGACCTGTGCGCACCTGTGGTTATGTGTTGAGATGTGTATTAACGAAATCCAAAGACTGGAGTGGATCCGACGTCATCGAATTTTTCACCTAAAAATATGTACAGTGTATAGTAAGGATTTTGGAGCCTTCCATGGCTCATCTTCCAACTGCCACAGCGGCCCAACTAGGCGTACCTACGACCTGTGCGCACCTGTGTTTATGTGTTGAGATGTGTATTAACGAAATCCAAAGACTGGAGTGGATCCGACGACATCGAATTTTTCACCGAAAAAAATGTACAGTGTATAGTAAGGATTTTGGAGCCTTCCATGGCTCATCTTCCAACTGCCACAGCGGCCCAACTAGGCGTACCTACGACCTGTGCGCACCTGTGGTTATGTGTTGAGATGTGTATTAACGAAATCCAAAGACTGGAGTGGATCCGACGACATCGAATTTTTCACCTAAAAAAATGTACAGTGTATAGTAAGGATTTTGGAGCCTTTCCATGGCTCTTCTTCCAACTGCCACAGCGGTCCAACTAGGCGTACCTACGACCTGTGCGCACTGTGGTTATGTGTTGAGATGTGTATTAACGAAATCCACAGACTGGAGTGGATCCGACGACATCGAATTTTTCACCTAAAAAAATGTACAGTGTATAGTAAGGATTTTGGAGCCTTCCATGGCTCATCTTCCAACTGCCATAGCGGCCCAACTAGGCGTACCTACGACCTGTGCGCACCTGTGGTTATGTGTTGAGATGTGTATTAACGAAATCCAAAGACTGGAGTGGATCCGACGACATCGAATTTTTCACCTAAAAAAATGTACAGTGTATAGTAAGGATTTTGGAGCCTTCCATGGCTCTTCTTCCAACTGCCACAGCGGCCCAACTAGGCGTACCTACGACCTGTGCGCACCTGTGGTTATGTGTTGAGATGTGTATTAACGAAATCCAAAGACTGGAGTGGATCCGACGACATCGAATTTTTCACCTAAAAAAATGTACAGTGTATAGTAAGGATTTTAGAGCCTTTCCATGGCTCTTCTTCCAACTACCACAGCGGCCCAACTAGGCGTACCTACGACCTGTGCGCACCTGTGGTTATGTGTTGAGATGTGTATTAAGGAAATCCAAAGACTGGAGTGGATCCGACGACATCGAATTTTTCAGCTAAAAAAATGTACAGTGTATAGTAAGGATTTTGGAGCCTTCCATGGCTCATCTTCCAACTGCCATAGCGGCCCAACTAGGCGTACCTACGACCTGTGCGCACCTGTGGTTATGTGTTGAGATGTGTATTAACGAAATCCAAAGACTGGAGTGGATCCGACGACATCGAATTTTTCACCTAAAAAAAGGAAGGATTTTAGAGCCTTTCCATGGCTCTTCTTCCAACTGCCACAGCGGCCCAACTAGGCGTACCTACGACCTGTGCGCACCTGTGGTTATGTGTTGAGATGTCTATTAACGAAATCCAAAGACTGGAGTGGATCCGACGACATCGAATTTTTCACCTAAAAAAATGTACAGTGTATAGTAAGGATTTTGGAGCCTTCCATGGCTCATCTTCCAACTGCCACAGCGGCCTAACTAGGCGTACCTACGACCTGTGCGCACCTGTGGTTATGTGTTGAGATGTCTATTAACGAAATCCAAAGACTGGAGTGGATCCGACGACATCGAATTTTTCACCTAAAAAAATGTACAGTGTATAGTAAGGATTTTGGAGCCTTTCCATGGCCCTTTTTCCAACTGCCACAGCGGCCCAACTAGGCGTACCTATGACCTGTGCGCACCTGTGGTTATGTGTTGAGATGTCTATTAACGAAATCCAAAGACTGGAGTGGATCCGACGACATCGAATTTTTCACCTAAAAAAATGTACAGTGTATAGTAAGGATTTTGGAGCCTTTCCATGGCTCTTCTTCCAACTGCCACAGCGGCCCAACTAGGCGTACCTACGACCTGTGCGCACCTGTTATGTGTTGAGATGTCTATTAACGAAATCCAAAGACTGGAGTGGATCCGACGACAACGAATTTTTCACCTAAAAAAATGTACAGTGTATAGTAAGGATTTTAGAGCCTTTCCATGGCTCTTCTTCCAACTGCCACAGCGGCCCAACTAGGCGTACCTACGACCTGTGCGCACCTGTGGTTATGTGTTGAGATGTGTATTAACGAAATCCAAAGACTGGAGTAGATCCGACGACATCGAATTTTTCACCTAAAAAAATGTACAGTGTATAGTAAGGATTTTAGAGCCTTTCCATGGCTCATTTTCCAACTGCCACAGCGGCCCAACTAGGCGTACCTACGACCTGTGCGCACCTGTGGTTATGTGTTGAGATGTCTATTAACGAAATCCAAAGACTGGAGTGGATCCGACGACATCGAATTTTTCACCTAAAAAAATGTACAGTGTATAGTAAGGATTTTGGAGCCTTCCATTTCTCATCATCCAACTGCCATAGCGGCCCAACTAGGCGTACCTACGACCTGTGCGCACCTGTGGTTATGTGTTGAGATGTCTATTAACGAAATCCAAAGACTGGAGTGGATCCGACGACATCGAATTTTTCACCTAAAAAAATGTACAGTGTATAGTAAGGATTTTGGAGCCTTCCATGGCTCATCTTCCAACTGCCACAGCGGCCTAACTAGGCGTACCTACGACCTGTGCGCACCTGTGGTTATGTGTTGAGATGTCTATTAACGAAATCCAAAGACTGGAGTGGATCCGACGACATCGAATTTTTCACCTAAAAAAATGTACAGTGTATAGTAAGGATTTTGGAGCCTTTCCATGGCCCTTTTTCCAACTGCCACAGCGGCCCAACTAGGCGTACCTACGACCTGTGCGCACCTGTGGTTATGTGTTGAGATGTGTATTACCGAAATCCAAAGACTGGAGTGGATCCGACGACATCGAATTTTTCACCTAAAAAAATGTACTGTGTATAGTAAGGATTTTGGAGCCTTTCCATGGCTCTTCTTCCAACTGCCACAGCGGCCCAACTAGGCGTACCTACGACCTGTGCGCACCTGTGGTTATGTGTTGAGATGTGTATTACGGAATCCAAAGACTGGAGTGGATCCGACGACATCGAATTTTTCACCTAAAAAAATGTACAGTGTATAGTAAGGATTTTGGAGCCTTCCATGGCTCATCTTCCAACTGCCACAGCGGCCCAACTAGGCGTACCTACGACCTGTGCGCACCTGTGGTTATGTGTTGAGATGTCTATTAACGAAATCCAAAGACTGGAGTGGATCCGACGACAACGAATTTTTCACCTAAAAAAATGTACAGTGTATAGTAAGGATTTTAGAGCCTTTCCATGGCTCTTCTTCCAACTGCCACAGCGGCCCAACTAGGCGTACCTATGACCTGTGCGCACCTGTGGTTATGTGTTGAGATGTGTATTACCGAAATCCAAAGACTGGAGTGGATCCGACGACATCGAATTTTTCACCTAAAAAAATGTACAGTGTATAGTAAGGATTTTGGAGCCTTTCCATGGCTCTTCTTCCAACTGCCACAGCGGCCCAACTAGGCGTACCTACGACCTGTGCGCACCTGTGGTTATGTGTTGAGATGTGTATTACGGAATCCAAAGACTGGAGTGGATCCGACGACATCGAATTTTTCACCTAAAAAAATGTACAGTGTATAGTAAGGATTTTGGAGCCTTCCATGGCTCATCTTCCAACTGCCACAGCGGCCCAACTAGGCGTACCTACGACCTGTGCGCACCTGTGGTTATGTGTTGAGATGTCTATTAACGAAATCCAAAGACTGGAGTGGATCCGACGACAACGAATTTTTCACCTAAAAAAATGTACAGTGTATAGTAAGGATTTTAGAGCCTTTCCATGGCTCTTCTTCCAACTGCCACAGCGGCCCAACTAGGCGTACCTATGACCTGTGCGCACCTGTGGTTATGTGTTGAGATGTCTATTAACGAAATCCAAAGACTGGAGTGGATCCGACGACATCGAATTTTTCACCTAAAAAAATGTACAGTGTATAGTAAGGATTTTGGAGCCTTCCATGGCTCATCTTCCAACTGCCACAGCGGCCCAACTGGGCGTACCTACGACCTGTGCGCACCTGTGGTTATGTGTTGAGATGTCTATTAACGAAATCCAAAGACTGGAGTGGATCCGACGACATCGAATTTTTCACCTAAAAAAATGTACAGTGTATAGTAAGGATTTTGGAGCCTTCCATGGCTCATCTTCCAACTGCCACAGCGGCCCAACTAGGCGTACCTACGACCTGTGCGCACCTGTGGTTATGTGTTGAGATGTGTATTAACGAAATCCAAAGACTGGAGTGGATCCGACGACATCGAATTTTTCACCTAAAAAAAGTAAGGATTTTAGAGCCTTTCCATGGCTCTTCTTCCAACTGCCACAGCGGCCCAACTAGGCGTACCTACGACCTGTGCGCACCTGTGGTTATGTGTTGAGATGTCTATTAACGAAATCCAAAGACTGGAGTGGATCCGACGACATCGAATTTTTCACCTAAAAAAATGTACAGTGTATAGTAAGGATTTTGGAGCCTTCCATGGTTCATCTTCCAACTGCCACAGCGGCCTAACTAGGCGTACCTACGACCTGTGCGCACCTGTGGTTATGTGTTGAGATGTCTATTAACGAAATCCAAAGACTGGAGTGGATCCGACGACATCGAATTTTTCACCTAAAAAAATGTACAGTGTATAGTAAGGATTTTGGAGCCTTCCATGGCTCATCTTCCAACTGCCACAGCGGCCCAACTAGGCGTACCTACGACCTGTGCGCACCTGTGGTTATGTGTTGAGATGTCTATTAACGAAATCCAAAGACTGGAGTGGATCCGACGACAACGAATTTTTCACCTAAAAAAATGTACAGTGTATAGTAAGGATTTTAGAGCCTTTCCATGGCTCTTCTTCCAACTGCCACAGCGGCCCAACTAGGCGTACCTACGACCTGTGCGCACCTGTGGTTATGTGTTGAGATGTGTATTAACGAAATCCAAAGACTGGAGTAGATCCGACGACATCGAATTTTTCACCTAAAAAAATGTACAGTGTATAGTAAGGATTTTAGAGCCTTTCCATGGCTCATCTTCCAACTGCCACAGCGGCTCAACTGGGCGTACATACGACCTGTGCGCACTTGTGGTTATGTGTTGAGATGTGTATGAACGAAATCCAAAGACTGGAGTGGATCCGACGACATCGAATTTTTCACCTAAAAAAATGTAGAGTGTATAGTAAGGATTTTAGAGCCTTTCCATGGCTCTTCTTCCAACTGCCACAGCGGCCCAACTAGGCGTACCTACGACCTGTGCGCACCTGTGGCTATGTGTTGAGATGTCTATTAACGAAATCCAAAGACTGGAGTGGATCCGACGACATCGAATTTTTCACCTAAAAAAATGTACAGTGTATAGTAAGGATTTTAGAGCCTTTCCATGGCTCTTCTTCCAACTGCCACAGCGGCCCAACTAGGCGTACCTACGACCTGTGCGCACCTGTGGTTATGTGTTGAGATGTGTATTAGCGAAATCCAAAGACTGGAGTAGATCCGACGACATCGAATTTTTCACCTAAAAAAATGTACAGTGTATAGTAAGGATTTTAGAGCCTTTCCATGGCTCTTCTTCCAACTGCCACAGCGGCCCAACTAGGCGTACCTACGACCTGTGCGCACCTGTGGTTATGTGTTGAGATGTGTATTAACGAAATCCAAAGACTGGAGTGGATCCGACGACATCGAATTTTTCACCTAAAAAAAGTAAGGATTTTGGAGCCTTTCCATGGCTCTTCTTCCAACTGCCACAGCGGCCCAACTAGGCGTACCTACGACCTGTGCGCACCTGTGGCTATGTGTTGAGATGTCTATTAACGAAATCCAAAGACTGGAGTGGATCCGACGACATCGAATTTTTCACCTAAAAAAATGTACAGTGTATAGTAAGGATTTTAGAGCCTTTCCATGGCTCTTCTTCCAACTGCCACAGCGGCCCAACTAGGCGTACCTACGACCTGTGCGCACCTGTGGTTATGTGTTGAGATGTGTATTAACGAAATCCAAAGACTGGAGTGGATCCGACGACATCGAATTTTCCACCTAAAAAAATGTACAGTGTATAGTAAGGATTTTAGAGCCTTTCCATGGCTCTTCTTCCAACTGCCAAAGCGGCCCAACTAGGCGTACCTACGACCTGTGCGCACCTGTGGTTATGTGTTGAGATGTGTATTAACGAAATCCAAAGACTGGAGTGGATCCGACGACAACGAATTTTTCACCTAAAAAAATGTACAGTGTATAGTAAGGATTTTAGAGCCTTTCCATGGCTCTTCTTCCAACTGCCACAGCGGCCCAACTAGGCGTACCTACGACCTGTGCGCACCTGTGGTTATGTGTTGAGATGTCTATTAACGAAATCCAAAGACTGGAGTGGATCCGACGACATCGAATTTTTCACCTAAAAAAACGTACAGTGTATAGTAAGGATTTTAGAGCCTTTCCATGGCTCTTCTTCCAACTGCCACAGCGGCCCAACTAGGCGTACATACGACCTGTGCGCACCTGTGGTTATGTGTTGAGATGCGTATTAACGAAATCCAAAGACTGGAGTGGATCCGACGACATCGAATTTTTCACCTAAAAAAATGTACAGTGTATAGTAAGGATTTTGGAGCCTTCCATGGCTCATCTTCCAACTGCCACAGCGGCCCAACTAGGCGTACCTACGACCTGTGCGCACCTGTGGTTATGTGTTGAGATGTCTATTAACGAAATCCAAAGACTGGAGTGGATCCGACGACATCGAATTTTTCACCTAAAAAAATGTACAGTGTATAGTAAGGATTTTGGAGCCTTCCATGGCTCATCTTCCAACTGCCACAGCGGCCTAACTAGGCGTACCTACGACCTGTGCGCACCTGTGGTTATGTGTTGAGATGTCTATTAACGAAATCCAAAGACTGGAGTGGATCCGACGACATCGAATTTTTCACCTAAAAAAATGTACAGTGTATAGTAAGGATTTTGGAGCCTTTCCATGGCCCTTTTTCCAACTGCAACAGCGGCCCAACTAGGCGTACCTACGACCTGTGCGCACCTGTGGTTATGTGTTGAGATGTGTATTACCGAAATCCAAAGACTGGAGTGGATCCGACGACATCGAATTTTTCACCTAAAAATATGTACAGTGTATAGTAAGGATTTTGGAGCCTTTCCATGGCTCTTCTTCCAACTGCCACAGCGGCCCAACTAGGCGTACCTACGACCTGTGCGCACCTGTGGTTATGTGTTGAGATGTGTATTACGGAATCCAAAGACTGGAGTGGATCCGACGACATCGAATTTTTCACCTAAAAAAATGTACAGTGTATAGTAAGGATTTTGGAGCCTTCCATGGCTCATCTTCCAACTGCCACAGCGGCCCAACTAGGCGTACCTACGACCTGTGCGCACCTGTGGTTATGTGTTGAGATGTCTATTAACGAAATCCAAAGACTGGAGTGGATCCGACGACAACGAATTTTTCACCTAAAAAAATGTACAGTGTATAGTAAGGATTTTGGAGCCTTCCATGGCTCTTCTTCCAACTGCCACAGCGGCCCAACTAGACGTACCTACGACCTGTGCGCACCTGTGGTTATGTGTTGAGATGTGTATTAACGAAATCCAAAGACTGGAGTGGATCCGACGACATCGAATTTTTCACCTAAAAAAATGTACAGTGTATAGTAAGGATTTTGGAGCCTTCCATGGCTCTTCTTCCAACTGCCACAGCGGCCCAACTGGGCGTACCTACGACCTGTGCGCACCTGTGGTTATGTGTTGAGATGTCTATTAACGAAATCCAAAGACTGGAGTGGATCCGACGACATCGAATTTTTCACCTAAAAAAATGTACAGTGTATAGTAAGGATTTTGGAGCCTTCCATGGCTCATCTTCCAACTGCCACAGCGACCCAACTAGGCGTACCTACGACCTGTGCGCACCTGTGGTTATGTGTTGAGATGTGTATTAACGAAATCCAAAGACTGGAGTGGATCCGACGACATCGAATTTTTCACCTAAAAAAAGTAGGGATTTTAGAGCCTTTCCATGGCTCTTCTTCCAACTGCCACAGCGGCCCAACTAGGCGTACCTACGACCTGTGCGCACCTGTGGTTATGTGTTGAGATGTCTATTAACGAAATCCAAAGACTGGAGTGGATCCGACGACATCGAATTTTTCACCTAAAAAAATGTACAGTGTATAGTAAGGATTTTGGAGCCTTCCATGGTTCATCTTCCAACTGCCACAGCGGCCTAACTAGGCGTACCTACGACCTGTGCGCACCTGTGGTTATGTGTTGAGATGTCTATTAACGAAATCCAAAGACTGGAGTGGATCCGACGACATCGAATTTTTCACCTAAAAAAATGTACAGTGTATAGTAAGGATTTTGGAGCCTTCCATGGCTCATCTTCCAACTGCCACAGCGGCCCAACTAGGCGTACCTACGACCTGTGCGCACCTGTGGTTATGTGTTGAGATGTCTATTAACGAAATCCAAAGACTGGAGTGGATCCGACGACAACGAATTTTTCACCTAAAAAAATGTACAGTGTATAGTAAGGATTTTAGAGCCTTTCCATGGCTCTTCTTCCAACTGCCACAGCGGCCCAACTAGGCGTACCTACGACCTGTGCGCACCTGTGGTTATGTGTTGAGATGTGTATTAACGAAATCCAAAGACTGGAGTAGATCCGACGACATCGAATTTTTCACCTAAAAAAATGTACAGTGTATAGTAAGGATTTTAGAGCCTTTCCATGGCTCATCTTCCAACTGCCACAGCGGCCCAACTGGGCGTACATACGACCTGTGCGCACTTGTGGTTATGTGTTGAGATGTGTATGAACGAAATCCAAAGACTGGAGTGGATCCGACGACAACGAATTTTTCACCTAAAAAAATGTACAGTGTATAGTAAGGATTTTAGAGCCTTTCCATGGCTCTTCTTCCAACTGCCACAGCGGCCCAACTAGGCGTACCTACGACCTGTGCGCACCTGTGGTTATGTGTTGAGATGTGTATTAACGAAATCCAAAGACTGGAGGAGATCCGACGACATCGAATTTTTCACCTAAAAAAATGTACAGTGTATAGTAAGGATTTTAGAGCCTTTCCATGGCTCTTCTTCCAACTGCCACAGCGGCCCAACTAGGCGTACCTACGACCTGTGCGCACCTGTGGTTATGTGTTGAGATGTGTATTAGCGAAATCCAAAGACTGGAGTAGATCCGACGACATCGAATTTTTCACGTAAAAAAATGTACAGTGTATAGTAAGGATTTTAGAGCCTTTCCATGGCTCTTCTTCCAACTGCCACAGCGGCCCAACTAGGCGTACCTACGACCTGTGCGCACCTGTGGTTATGTGTTGAGATGTGTATTAACGAAATCCAAAGACTGGAGTGGATCCGACGACATCGAATTTTTCACCTAAAAAAAGTAAGGATTTTGGAGCCTTTCCATGGCTCTTCTTCCAACTGCCACAGCGGCCCAACTAGGCGTACCTACGACCTGTGCGCACCTGTGGCTATGTGTTGAGATGTCTATTAACGAAATCCAAAGACTGGAGTGGATCCGACGACATCGAATTTTTCACCTAAAAAAATGTACAGTGTATAGTAAGGATTTTAGAGCCTTTCCATGGCTCTTCTTCCAACTGCCACAGCGGCCCAACTAGGCGTACCTACGACCTGTGCGCACCTGTGGTTATGTGTTGAGATGTGTATTAACGAAATCCAAAGACTGGAGTGGATCCGACGACATCGAATTTTTCACCTAAAAAAATGTACAGTGCCTTCCATGGCTCATCTTCCAACTGCCACAGCGGCCCAACTAGGCGTACCTACGACCTGTGCGCACCTGTGGTTATGTGTTGAGATGTGTATTAACGAAATCCAAAGACTGGAGTAGATCCGACGACATCGAATTTTTCACCTAAAAAAATGTACAGTGTATAGTAAGGATTTTAGAGCCTTTCCATGGCTCATCTTCCAACTGCCACAGCGGCCCAACTGGGCGTACATACGACCTGTGCGCACTTGTGGTTATGTGTTGAGATGTGTAGTAACGAAATCCAAAGACTGGAGTGGATCCGACGACAACGAATTTTTCACCTAAAAAAATGTACAGTGTATAGTAAGGATTTTGGAGCCTTCCATGGCTCATCTTCCAACTGCCATAGCGGCCCAACTAGGCGTACCTACGACCTGTGCGCACCTGTGGTTATGTGTTGAGATGTCTATTAACGAAATCCAAACTGGAGTGGATCCGACGACATCGAATTTTTCACCTAAAAAAAATGTACAGTGTATAGTAAGGATTTTGGAGCCTTCCATGACTCATCTTCCAACTGCCATAGCGGCCCAACTAGGCGTACCTACGACCTGTGCGCACCTGTGGTTATGTGTTGAGATGTCTATTAACGAAATCCAAAGACTGGAGTGGATCCGACGACATCGAATTTTTCACCTAAAAAAATGTACAGTAAGGATTTTAGAGCCTTTCCATGGCTCTTCTTCCAACTGCCACTGCGGCCCAACTAGGCGTACCTACGACCTGTGCGCACCTGTGGTTATGTGTTGAGATGTGTATTAACGAAATCCAAAGACTGGAGTAGATCCGACGACATCGAATTTTTCACCTAAAAAAATGTACAGTGTATAGTGAGGATTTTAGAGCCTTTCCATGGCTCTTCTTCCAACTGCCACAGCGGCCCAACTAGGCGTACCTACGACCTGTGCGCACCTGTGGTTATGTGTTGAGATGTGTATTAGCGAAATCCAAAGACTGGAGTAGATCCGACGACATCGAATTTTTCACCTAAAAAAAGTAAGGATTTTGGAGCCTTTCCATGGCTCTTCTTCCAACTGCCACAGCGGCCTAACTAGGCGTACCTACGACCTGTGCGCACCTGTGGCTATGTGCTGAGATGTCTATTAACGAAATCCAAAGACTGGAGTGGATCCGACGTCATCGAATTTTTCACCTAAAAAAATGTACAGTGTGTAGTAAGGATTTTGGAGCCTTCCATGGCTCATCTTCCAACTGCCACAGCGGCCCAACTAGGCGTACCTACGACCTGTGCGCACCTGTGGTTGTGTGTTGAGATGTCTATTAACGAAATCCAAAGACTGGAGTGGATCCGACGACATCGAATTTTTCACCTAAAAAAATGTACAGTGTATAGTAAGGATTTTAGAGCCTTTCCATGGCTCTTCTTCCAACTGCCACAGCGGCCCAACTAGGCGTACCTACGACCTGTGCGCACCTGTGGTTATGTGTTGAGATGTGTATTAACGAAATCCAAAGACTGGAGTGGATCCGACGACGTCGAATTTTTCACCTAAAAATATGTACAGTGTATAGTAAGGATTTTGGAGCCTTCCATGGCTCATCTTCCAACTGCCATAGCGGCCCAACTAGGCGTACCTACGACCTGTGCGCACCTGTGGTTATGTGTTGAGATGTGTATTAACGAAATCCAAAGACTGGAGTGGATCCGACGACATCGAATTTTTCACCTAAAAAAATGTACAGTGTATAGTAAGGATTTTGGAGCCTTCCATGGCTCATCTTCCAACTGCCACAGCGGCCCAACTAGGCGTACCTACGACCTGTGCGCACCTGTGGTTATGTGTTGAGAAGTGTATTAACGAAATCCAGAGACTGGAGTGGATCCGACGACATCGAATTTTTCACCTAAAAAAATGTACAGTGTATAGTAAGGATTTTAGAGCCTTTCCATGGCTCTTCTTCCAACTGCCACAGCGGCCCAACTAGGCGTACCTACGACCTGTGCGCACCTGTGGTTATGTGTTGAGATGTGTATTAACGAAATCCAAAGACTGGAGTGGATCCGACGACATCGAATTTTTCACCTAAAAAAATGTACAGTGTATAGTAAGGATTTTGGAGCCTTCCATGGCTCATCTTCCAACTGCCATAGCGGCCCAACTAGGCGTACCTACGACCTGTGCGCACCTGTGGTTATGTGTTGAGATGTGTATTAACGAAATCCAAAGACTGGAGTGGATCCGACGGCATCGAATTTTTCACCTAAAAAAAGTAAGGATTTTAGAGCCTTTCCATGGCTCTTCTTCCAACTGCCACAGCGGCCCAACTAGGCGTACCTACGACCTGTGCGCACCTGTGGTTATGTGTTGAGATGTGTATTAACGAAATCCAAAGACTGGAGTGGAGCCGACGACATCGAATTTTTCACCTAAAAAAATGTACAGTGTATAGTAAGGATTTTGGAGCCTTCCATGGCTCATCTTCCAACTGCCACAGCGGCCCAACTAGGCGTACCTACGACCTGTGCGCACCTGTGGTTATGTGTTGAGATGTGTATTAACGAAATCCAAAGACTGGAGTGGATCCGACGACATCGAATTTTTCACCTAAAAAAAGTAAGGATTTTAGAGCCTTTCCATGGCTCTTCTTCCAACTGCCACAGCGGCCCAACTAGGCGTACCTACGACCTGTGCGCACCTGTGGTTATGTGTTGAGATGTCTATTAACGAAATCCAAAGACTGGAGTGGATCCGACGACATCGAATTTTTCACCTAAAAAAATGTACAGTGTATAGTAAGGATTTTGGAGCCTTCCATGGCTCATCTTCCAACTGCCACAGCGGCCCAACTAGGCGTACCTACGACCTGTGCGCACCTGTGGTTATGTGTTGAGATGTCTATTAACGAAATCCAAAGACTGGAGTGGAACCGACGACATCGAATTTTTCACCTAAAAAAATGTACAGTGTATAGTAAGGATTTTAGAGCCTTTCCATGGCTCTTCTTCCAACTGAAACAGCGGCCCAACTAGGCGTACCTACGACCTGTGCGCACCTGTGGTTATGTGTTGAGATGTGTATTAACGAAATCCAAAGACTGGATTAGATCCGACGACATCGAATTTTTCACCTAAAAAAATGTACAGTGTATAGTAAGGATTTTAGAGCCTTTCCATGGCTCATCTTCCAACTGCCACAGCGGCCCAACTAGGCGTACCTACGACCTGTGCGCACCTGTGGTTATGTGTTGAGATGTGTATTAACGAAATCCAAAGACTGGAGTAGATCCGACGACATCGAATTTTTCACCTAAAAAAATGTACAGTGTATAGTAAGGATTTTAGAGCCTTTCCATGGCTCTTCTTCCAACTGCCACAGCGGCCCAACTAGGCGTACCTACGACCTGTGCGCACCTGTGGTTATGTGTTGAGATGTGTATTAACGAAATCCAAAGACTGGAGTAGATCCGACGACATCGAATTTTTCACCTAAAAAAATGTACAGTGTATAGTAAGGATTTTAGAGCCTTTCCATGGCTCTTCTTCCAACTGCCACAGCGGCCCAACTAGGCGTACCTACGACCTGTGCGCACCTGTGGTTATGTGTTGAGATGTTTATTAACGAAATCCAAAGACTGGAGTGGATCCGACGACATCGAATTTTTCACCTAAAAAAAGTAAGGATTTTGGAGCCTTTCCATGGCTCTTCTTCCAACTACCACAGCGGCCTAACTAGGCGTACCTACGACCTGTGCGCACCTGTGGCTATGTGTTGAGATGTCTATTAACGAAATCCAAAGACTGGAGTGGATCCGACGTCATCGAATTTTTCACCTAAAAAAATGTACAGTGTGTAGTAAGGATTTTGGAGCCTTCCATGGCTCATCTTCCAACTGCCACAGCGGCCCAACTAGGCGTACCTACGACCTGTGCGCACCTGTGGTTGTGTGTTGAGATGTCTATTAACGAAATCCAAAGACTGGAGTGGATCCGACGACATCGAATTTTTCACCTAAAAAAATGTACAGTGTATAGTAAGGATTTTAGAGCCTTTCCATGGCTCTTCTTCCAACTGCCACAGCGGCCCAACTAGGCGTACCTACGACCTGTGCGCACCTGTGGTTATGTGTTGAAATGTGTATTAACGAAATCCAAAGACTGGAGTGGATCCGACGACATCGAATTTTTCACCTAAAAATATGTACAGTGTATAGTAAGGATTTTAGAGCCTTTCCATGGCTCTTCTTCCAACTGCCACAGCGGCCCAACTAGGCGTACCTACGACCTGTGCGCACCTGTGATTATGTGTTGAGATGTGTATTAACGAAATCCAAAGACTGGAGTGGATCCGACGACATCGAATTTTTCACCTAAAAAAATGTACAGTGTATAGTAAGGATTTTGGAGCCTTCCATGGCTCATCTTCCAACTGCCATAGCGGCCCAACTAGGCGTACCTACGACCTGTGCGCACCTGTGTTTATGTGTTGAGATGTGTATTAACGAAATCCAAAGACTGGAGTGGATCCGACGATATCGAATTTTTCACCGAAAAAAATGTACAGTGTATAGTAAGGATTTTGGAGCCTTCCATGGCTCATCTTCCAACTGCCACAGCGGCCCAACTAGGCGTACCTACGACCTGTGCGCACCTGTGGTTATGTGTTGAGATGTCTATTAACGAAATCCAAAGACTGGAGTGGATCCGACGACATCGAATTTTTCACCGAAAAAAATGTACAGTGTATAGTAAGGATTTTGGAGCCTTTCCATGGCTCTTCTTCCAACTGCCACAGCGGTCCAACTAGGCGTACCTACGACCTGTGCGCACCTGTGGTTATGTGTTGAGATGTGTATTAACGAAATCCAAAGACTGGAGTGGATCCGACGACATCGAATTTTTCACCTAAAAAAATGTACAGTGTATAGTAAGGATTTTGGAGCCTTCCATGGCTCATCTTCCAACTGCCATAGCGGCCCAACTAGGCGTACCTACGACCTGTGCGCACCTGTGGTTATGTGTTGAGATGTGTATTAACGAAATCCAAAGACTGGAGTGGATCCGACGACATCGAATTTTTCACCTAAAAAAATGTACAGTGTATAGTAAGGATTTTGGAGCCTTTCCATGGCTCTTCTTCCAACTGCCACAGCGGCCCAACTAGGCGTACCTACGACCTGTGCGCACCTGTGGTTATGTGTTGAGATGTGTATTAACGAAATCCAAAGACTGGAGTGGATCTGACGACATCGAATTTTTCACCTAAAAAAATGTACAGTGTATAGTAAGGATTTTAGAGCCTTTCCATGGCTCTTCTTCCAACTGCCACAGCGGCCCAACTAGGCGTACCTACGACCTGTGCGCACCTGTGGTTATGTGTTGAAATGTGTATTAACGAAATCCAAAGACTGGAGTGGATCCGACGACATCGAATTTTTCACCTAAAAATATGTACAGTGTATAGTAAGGATTTTAGAGCCTTTCCATGGCTCTTCTTCCAACTGCCACAGCGGCCCAACTAGGCGTACCTACGACCTGTGCGCACCTGTGATTATGTGTTGAGATGTGTATTAACGAAATCCAAAGACTGGAGTGGATCCGACGACATCGAATTTTTCACCTAAAAAAATGTACAGTGTATAGTAAGGATTTTGGAGCCTTCCATGGCTCATCTTCCAACTGCCATAGCGGCCCAACTAGGCGTACCTACGACCTGTGCGCACCTGTGTTTATGTGTTGAGATGTGTATTAACGAAATCCAAAGACTGGAGTGGATCCGACGATATCGAATTTTTCACCGAAAAAAATGTACAGTGTATAGTAAGGATTTTGGAGCCTTCCATGGCTCATCTTCCAACTGCCACAGCGGCCCAACTAGGCGTACCTACGACCTGTGCGCACCTGTGGTTATGTGTTGAGATGTCTATTAACGAAATCCAAAGACTGGAGTGGATCCGACGACATCGAATTTTTCACCGAAAAAAATGTACAGTGTATAGTAAGGATTTTGGAGCCTTTCCATGGCTCTTCTTCCAACTGCCACAGCGGTCCAACTAGGCGTACCTACGACCTGTGCGCACCTGTGGTTATGTGTTGAGATGTGTATTAACGAAATCCAAAGACTGGAGTGGATCCGACGACATCGAATTTTTCACCTAAAAAAATGTACAGTGTATAGTAAGGATTTTGGAGCCTTCCATGGCTCATCTTCCAACTGCCATAGCGGCCCAACTAGGCGTACCTACGACCTGTGCGCACCTGTGGTTATGTGTTGAGATGTGTATTAACGAAATCCAAAGACTGGAGTGGATCCGACGACATCGAATTTTTCACCTAAAAAAATGTACAGTGTATAGTAAGGATTTTGGAGCCTTTCCATGGCTCTTCTTCCAACTGCCACAGCGGCCCAACTAGGCGTACCTACGACCTGTGCGCACCTGTGGTTATGTGTTGAGATGTGTATTAACGAAATCCAAAGACTGGAGTGGATCTGACGACATCGAATTTTTCACCGAAAAAAACGTACAGTGTATAGTAAGGATTTTGGAGCCTTCCATGGCTTATCTTCCAACTGCCACAGCGGCCCAACTAGGCGTACCTACGACCTGTGCGCACCTGTGGTTATGTGTTGAGATATGTATTAACGAAATCCAAAGACTGGAGTGGATCCGACGACATCGAATTTTTCACCTAAAAAAATGTACAGTGTATAGTAAGGATTTTAGAGCCTTTCCATGGCTCTTCTTCCAACTGCCACAGCGGCCCAACTAGGCGTACCTACGACCTGTGCGCACCTGTGGTTATGTGTTGAGATGTCTATTAACGAAATCCAAAGACTGGAGTGGATCCGACGACATCGAATTTTTCACCGAAAAAAATGTACAGTGTATAGTAAGGATTTTGGAGCCTTTCCATGGCTCTTCTTCCAACTGCCGACGACATCTAATTTTTCACCTAAAAAAATGTACAGTGTATAGTAAGGATTTTGGAGCCTTTCCATGGCTCTTCTTCCAACTGCCACAGCGGCCCAACTAGGCGTACCTACGACCTGTGCGCACCTGTGGTTATGTGTTGAGATGTGTATTACGGAATCCAAAGACTGGAGTGGATCCGACGACACCGAATTTTTCACCTAAAAAAATGTACAGTGTATAGTAAGGATTTTAGAGCTTTTCCATGGCTCTTATTCCAACTGCCACAGCGGCCCAACTAGGCGTACCTACGACCTGTGCGCACCTGTGGTTATGTGTTGAGATGTCTATTAACGAAATCCAAAGACTGGAGTGGATCCGACGACATCGAATTTTTCACCGAAAAAAATGTACAGTGTATAGTAAGGATTTTGGAGCCTTTCCATGGCTCTTCTTCCAACTGCCACAGCGGCCCAACTAGGCGTACCTACGACCTGTGCGCACCTGTGGTTATGTGTTGAGATGTGTATTAACGAAATCCAAAGACTGGAGTGGATCTGACGACATCGAATTTTTCACCGAAAAAAACGTACAGTGTATAGTAAGGATTTTGGAGCCTTCCATGGCTTATCTTCCAACTGCCACAGCGGCCCAACTAGGCGTACCTACGACCTGTGCGCACCTGTGGTTATGTGTTGAGATGTGTATTAACGAAATCCAAAGACTGGAGTGGATCCGACGACATCGAATTTTTCACCTAAAAAAATGTACAGTGTATAGTAAGGATTTTAGAGCCTTTCCATGGCTCTTCTTCCAACTGCCACAGCGGCCCAACTAGGCGTACCTACGACCTGTGCGCACCTGTGGTTATGTGTTGAGATGTGTATTAACGAAATCCAAAGACTGGAGTGGATCCGACGACACCGAATTTTTCACCTAAAAAAATGTACAGTGTATAGTAAGGATTTTAGAGCCTTTCCATGGCTCTTCTCCCAACTGCCACAGCGGCCCAACTAGGCGTACCTACGACCTGTGCGCACCTGTGGTTATGTGTTGAGATGTCTATTAACGAAATCCAAAGACTGGAGTGGATCCGACGACATCGAATTTTTCACCTAAAAAAATGTACAGTGTATAGTAAGGATTTTGGAGCCTTCCATGGCTCATCTTCCAACTGCCATAGCGGCCCAACTAGGCGTACCTACGACCTGTGCGCACCTGTGGTTATGTGTTGAGATGTGTATTAACGAAATCCAAAGACTGGAGTGGATCCGACGACATCGAATTTTTCACCTAAAAAAATGTACAGTGTATAGTAAGGATTTTGGAGCCTTCCATGGCTCATCTTCCAACTGCCATAGCGGCCCAACTAGGCGTACCTACGACCTGTGCGCACCTGTGGTTATGTGTTGAGATGTGTATTAACGAAATCCAAAGACTGGAGTGGATCCGACGACATCGAATTTTTCACCGAAAAAAATGTACAGTGTATAGTAAGGATTTTGGAGCCTTTCCATGGCTCTTCTTCCAACTGCCGACGACATCTAATTTTTCACCTAAAAAAATGTACAGTGTATAGTAAGGATTTTGGAGCCTTTCCATGGCTCTTCTTCCAACTGCCACAGCGGCCCAACTAGTCGTACCTACGACCTGTGCGCACCTGTTGTTATGTGTTGAGATGTGTATTAACGAAATCCAAAGACTGGAGTGGATCCGACGACACCGAATTTTTCACCTAAAAAAATGTACAGTGTATAGTAAGGATTTTAGAGCTTTTCCATGGCTCTTATTCCAACTGCCACAGCGGCCCAACTAGGCGTACCTACGACCTGTGCGCACCTGTGGTTATGTGTTGAGATGTCTATTAACGAAATCCAAAGACTGGAGTGGATCCGACGACATCGAATTTTTCACCGAAAAAAATGTACAGTGTATAGTAAGGATTTTGGAGCCTTTCCATGGCTCTTCTTCCAACTGCCACAGCGGCCCAACTAGGCGTACCTACGACCTGTGCGCACCTGTGGTTATGTGTTGAGATGTGTATTAACGAAATCCAAAGACTGGAGTGGATCTGACGACATCGAATTTTTCACCGAAAAAAACGTACAGTGTATAGTAAGGATTTTGGAGCCTTCCATGGCTTATCTTCCAACTGCCACAGCGGCCCAACTAGGCGTACCTACGACCTGTGCGCACCTGTGGTTATGTGTTGAGATGTGTATTAACGAAATCCAAAGACTGGAGTGGATCCGACGACATCGAATTTTTCACCTAAAAAAATGTACAGTGTATAGTAAGGATTTTAGAGCCTTTCCATGGCTCTTCTTCCAACTGCCACAGCGGCCCAACTAGGCGTACCTACGACCTGTGCGCACCTGTGGTTATGTGTTGAGATGTGTATTAACGAAATCCAAAGACTGGAGTGGATCCGACGACACCGAATTTTTCACCTAAAAAAATGTACAGTGTATAGTAAGGATTTTGGAGCCTTCCATGGCTCATCTTCCAACTGCCATAGCGGCCCAACTAGGCGTACCTACGACCTGTGCGCACCTGTGGTTATGTGTTGAGATGTGTATTAACGAAATCCAAAGACTGGAGTGGATCCGACGACATCGAATTTTTCACCTAAAAAAATGTACAGTGTATAGTAAGGATTTTGGAGCCTTCCATGGCTCATCTTCCAACTGCCACAGCGGCCCAACTAGGCGTACCTACGACCTGTGCGCACCTGTGGTTATGTGTTGAGATGTGTATTAACGAAATCCAAAGACTGGAGTGGATCTGACGACATCGAATTTTTCACCGAAAAAAATGTACAGTGTATAGTAAGGATTTTGGAGCCTTCCATGGCTTATCTTCCAACTGCCACAGCGGCCCAACTAGGCGTACCTACGACCTGTGCGCACCTGTGGTTATGTGTTGAGATGTGTATTAACGAAATCCAAAGACTGGAGTGGATCCGACGACATCTAATTTTTCACCTAAAAAAATGTACAGTGTATAGTAAGGATTTTAGAGCCTTTCCATGGCTCTTCTTCCAACTGCCACAGCGGCCCAACTAGGCGTACCTACGACCTGTGCGCACCTGTGGTTATGTGTTGAGATGTGTATTAACGAAATCCAAAGACTGGAGTGGATCCGACGACACCGAATTTTTCACCTAAAAAAATGTACAGTGTATAGTAAGGATTTTAGAGCCTTTCTATGGCTCTTCTTCCAACTGCCACAGCGGCCCAACTAGGTGTACCTACGACCTGTGCGCACCTGTGGTTATGTGTTGAGATATGTATTAACGAAATCCAAAGACTGGAGTAGATCCGACGACATCGAATTTTTCACCGAAAAAAATGTACAGTGTATAGTAAGGATTTTGGAGCCTTTCCATGGCTCTTCTTCCAACTGCCACAGCGGTCCAACTAGGCGTACCTACGACCTGTGCGCACCTGTGGTTATGTGTTGAGATGTGTATTAACGAAATCCAAAGACTGGAGTGGATCCGACGACATCGAATTTTTCACCGAAAAAAATGTACAGTGTATAGTAAGGATTTTGGAGCCTTTCCATGGCTCTTCTTCCAACTGCCGACGACATCTAATTTTTCACCTAAAAAAATGTACAGTGTATAGTAAGGATTTTGGAGCCTTTCCATGGCTCTTCTTCCAACTGCCACAGCGGCCCAACTAGGCGTACCTACGACCTGTGCGCACCTGTGGTTATGTGTTGAGATATGTATTAACGAAATCCAAAGACTGGAGTAGATCCGACGACATCGAATTTTTCACCGAAAAAAATGTACAGTGTATAGTAAGGATTTTGGAGCCTTTCCATGGCTCTTCTTCCAACTGCCACAGCGGTCCAACTAGGCGTACCTACGACCTGTGCGCACCTGTGGTTATGTGTTGAGATGTGTATTAACGAAATCCAAAGACTGGAGTGGATCCGACGACATCGAATTTTTCACCTAAAAAAATGTACAGTGTATAGTAAGGATTTTGGAGCCTTCCATGGCTCATCTTCCAACTGCCATAGCGGCCCAACTAGGCGTACCTACGACCTGTGCGCACCTGTGGTTATGTGTTGAGATGTGTATTAACGAAATCCAAAGACTGGAGTGGATCCGACGACATCGAATTTTTCACCTAAAAAAATGTACAGTGTATAGTAAGGATTTTGGAGCCTTCCATGGCTCATCATCCAACTGCCATAGCGGCCCAACTAGGCGTACCTACGACCTGTGCGCACCTGTGGTTATGTGTTGAGATGTGTATTAACGAAATCCAAAGACTGGAGTGGATCCGACGACATCGAATTTTTCACCTAAAAAAATGTACAGTGTATAGTAAGGATTTTGGAGCCTTCCATGGCTCATCTTCCAGCTGCCACAGCGGCCCAACTAGGCGTACCTACGACCTGTGCGCACCTGTGTTTATGTGTTGAGATGTGTATTAACGAAATCCAAAGACTGGAGTGGATCTGACGACATCGAATTTTTCACCTAAAAAAATGTACAGTGTATAGTAAGGATTTTGGAGCCTTCCATGGCTTATTTTCCAACTGCCACAGCGGCCCAACTAGGCGTACCTACGACCTGTGCGCACCTGTGGTTATGTGTTGAGATGTGTATTAACGAAATCCAAAGACTGGAGTGGATCCGACGACATCGAATTTTTCACCTAAAAAAATGTACAGTGTATAGTAAGGATTTTAGAGCCTTTCCATGGCTCTTCTTCCAACTGCCACAGCGGCCCAACTAGGCGTACCTACGACCTGTGCGCACCTGTGGTTATGTGTTGAGATGTGTATTAACGAAATCCAAAGACTGGAGTGGATCCGACGACATCGAATTTTTCACCTAAAAAAATGTACAGTGTATAGTAAGGATTTTAGAGCCTTTCCATGGCTCTTCTTCCAACTGCCACAGCGGCCCAACTAGGCGTACCTACGACCTGTGCGCACCTGTGGTTATGTGTTGAGATGTCTATTAACGAAATCCAAAGACTGGAGTGGATCCGACGACATCGAATTTTTCACCGAAAAAAATGTACAGTGTATAGTAAGGATTTTGGAGCCTTTCCATGGCTCTTCTTCCAAATGCCACAGCGGTCCAACTAGGCGTACCTACGACCTGTGCGCACCTGTGGTTATGTGTTGAGATGTGTATTAACGAAATCCAAAGACTGGAGTGGATCCGACGACATCGAATTTTTCACCTAAAAAAATGTACAGTGTATAGTAAGGATTTTGGAGCCTTCCATGGCTCATCTTCCAACTGCCACAGCGGCCCAACTAGGCGTACCTACGACCTGTGCGCACCTGTGGTTATGTGTTGAGATGTGTATTAACGAAATCCAAAGACTGGAGTGGATCCGACGACATCGAATTTTTCACCTAAAAAAAGTAAGGATTTTAGAGCCTTTCCATGGCTCTTCTTCCAACTGCCACAGCGGCCCAACTAGGCGTACCTACGACCTGTGCGCACCTGTGGTTATGTGTTGAGATGTCTATTAACGAAATCCAAAGACTGGAGTGGATACGACGACATCGAATTTTTCACCTAAAAAAATGTACAGTGTATAGTAAGGATTTTGGAGCCTTCCATGGCTCATCTTCCAACTGCCACAGCGGCCCAACTAGGCGTACCTACGACCTGTGCGCACCTGTGGTTATGTGTTGAGATGTGTATTAACGAAATCCAAAGACTGGAGTGGATCCGACGACATCGAATTTTTCACCTAAAAAAAGTAAGGATTTTAGAGCCTTTCCATGGCTCTTCTTCCAACTGCCACAGCGGCCCAACTAGGCGTACCTACGACCTGTGCGCACCTGTGGTTATGTGTTGAGATGTCTATTAACGAAATCCAAAGACTGGAGTGGATCCGACGACATCGAATTTTTCACCTAAAAAAATGTACAGTGTATAGTAAGGATTTTGGAGCCTTCCATGGCTTATCTTCCAACTGCCACAGCGGCCCAACTAGGCGTACCTACGACCTGTGCGCACCTGTGGTTATGTGTTGAGATGTGTATTAACGAAATCCAAAGACTGGAGTGGATCCGACGACATCGAATTTTTCACCTAAAAAAATGTACAGTGTATAGTAAGGATTTTGGAGCCTTCCATGGCTCATCTTCCAACTGCCACAGCGGCCCAACTAGACGTACCTACGACCTGTGCGCACCTGTGGTTATGTGTTGAGATGTGTATTAACGTAATCCAAAGACTGGAGTGGATCCGACGACCTCGAATTTTTCACCTAGAAAAATGTACAGTGTATAGTAAGGATTTTAGAGCCTTTCCATGGTTCTTCTTCCAACTGCCACAGCGGCCCAACTAGGCGTACCTACGACCTGTGCGCACCTGTGGTTATGTGTTGAGATGTGTATTAACGTAATCCAAAGACTGGAGTGGATCCGACGACCTCGAATTTTTCACCTAAAAAAATGTACAGTGAATAGTAAGGATTTTAGAGCCTTTCCATGGCTCTTCTTCCAACTGCCACAGCGGCCCAACTAGGCGTACCTACGACCTGTGCGCACCTGTGGTTATGTGTTGAGATGTGTATTAACGAAATCCAAAGACTGGAGTGGATCCGACGACATCGAATTTTTCACCTAAAAAAATGTACAGTGGAGGATTTTGGAGCCTTCCATGGCTCATCTTCCAACTGCCATAGCGGCCCAACTAGGCGTACCTACGACCTGTGCGCACCTGTGGTTATGTGTTGAGATGTGTATTAACGAAATCCAAAGACTGTGCGCACCTGTGGTTATGTGTTGAGATGTCTATTAACGAAATCCAAAGACTGGAGTGGATCCGACGACATCGAATTTTTCACCGAAAAAAATGTACAGTGTATAGTAAGGATTTTGGAGCCTTTCCATGGCTCTTCTTCCAACTGCCACAGCGGCCAAACTAGGCGTACCTACGACCTGTGCGCACCTGTGGTTATGTGTTGAGATGTGTATTAACGAAATCCAAAGACTGGAGTGGATCCGACGACATCGAATTTTTCACCTAAAAAAAGTAAGGATTTTAGAGCCTTTCCATGGCTCTTCTTCCAACTGCCACAGCGGCCCAACTAGGCGTACCTACGACCTGTGCGCACCTGTGGTTATGTGTTGAGATGTCTATTAACGAAATCCAAAGACTGGAGTGGATCCGACGACATCGAATTTTTCACCTAAAAAAATGTACAGTGTATAGTAAGGATTTTGGAGCCTTTCCATGGCTCTTCTTCCAACTGCCACAGCGGCCAAACTAGGCGTACCTACGACCTGTGCGCACCTGTGGTTATGTGTTGAGATGTGTATTAACGAAATCCAAAGACTGGAGTGGATCCGACGACATCGAATTTTTCACCTAAAAAAAGTAAGGATTTTAGAGCCTTTCCATGGCTCTTCTTCCAACTGCCACAGCGGCCCAACTAGGCGTACCTACGACCTGTGCGCACCTGTGGTTATGTGTTGAGATGTCTATTAACGAAATCCAAAGACTGGAGTGGATCCGACGACATCGAATTTTTCACCTAAAAAAATGTACAGTGTATAGTAAGGATTTTGGAGCCTTTCCATGGCTCTTCTTCCAACTGCCACAGCGGCCCAACTAGGCGTACCTACGACCTGTGCGCACCTGTGGTTATGTGTTGAGATGTGTATTAACGAAATCCAAAGACTGGAGTGGATCCGACGACATCGAATTTTTCACCTAAAAAAATGTACAGTGTATAGTAAGGATTTTGGAGCCTTTCCATGGCTCTTCTTCCAACTGCCATAGCGGCCCAACTAGGCGTACCTACGACCTGTGCGCACCTGTGGTTATGTGTTGAGATGTGTATTACGGAATCCAAAGACTGGAGTGGATCCGACGACATCGAATTTTTCACCTAAAAAAATGTACAGTGTATAGTAAGGATTTTAGAGCCTTTCCATGGCTGTTCTTCCAACTGCCACAGCGGCCCAACTAGGCGTACCTACGACCTGTGCGCACCTGTGGTTATGTGTTGAGATATGTATTACGGAATCCAAAGACTGGAGTGGATCCGACGACATCGAATTTTTCACCTAAAAAAATGTACAGTGTATAGTAAGGATTTTGGAGCCTTCCATGACTCATCTTCCAACTGCCATAGCGGCCCAACTAGGCGTACCTACGACCTGTGCGCACCTGTGATTATGTGTTGAGATGTCTATTAACGAAATCCAAAGACTGGAGTGGATCCGACGACATCGAATTTTTCACCTAAAAAATGTACAGTGTATAGTAAGGAGTTTAGAGCCTTTCCATGGCTCTTCTTCCAACTGCCACAGGGGCCCAACTAGGCGTACCTACGACCTGTGCGCACCTGTGGTTATGTGTTGAGATGTGTATTAACGAAATCCAAAGACTGGAGTAGATCCGACGACATCGAATTTTTCACCTAAAAAAATGTACAGGGTATAGTAAGGATTTTAGAGCCTTTCCATGGCTCTTCTTCCAACTGCCACAGCGGCCCAACTAGGCGTACCTACGACCTGTGCGCACCTGTGGTTATGTGTTGAGATGTCTATTAACGAAATCCAAAGACTGGAGTAGATCCGACGACATCGAATTTTTCACCTAAAAAAATGTACAGTGTGTAGTAAGGATTTTGGAGCCTTCCATGGCTCATCTTCCAACTGCCACAGCGGCCGAACTAGGCGTACCTACGATCTGTGCGCACATGTGGCTATGTGTTGAGATGTCTATTAACGAAATCCAAAGACTGGAGTGGATCCGACGACATCGAATTTTTCACCTAAAAAAATGTACAGTGTATAGTAAGGATTTTGGAGCCTTCCATGGCTTATCTTCCAACTGCCACAGCGGCCCAACTAGGCGTACCTACGACCTGTGCGCACCTGTGGTTATGTGTTGAGATGTGTATTAACGAAATCCAAAGACTGGAGTGGATCCGACGACATCGAATTTTTCACCTAAAAAAATGTACAGTGGAGGATTTTGGAGCCTTCCATGGCTCATCTTCCAACTGCCATAGCGGCCCAACTAGGCGTACCTACGACCTGTGCGCACCTGTGGTTATGTGTTGAGATGTGTATTAACGAAATCCAAAGACTGTGCGCACCTGTGGTTATGTGTTGAGATGTCTATTAACGAAATCCAAAGACTGGAGTGGATCCGACGACATCGAATTTTTCACCGAAAAAAATGTACAGTGTATAGTAAGGATTTTGGAGCCTTTCCATGGCTCTTCTTCCAACTGCCACAGCGGCCAAACTAGGCGTACCTACGACCTGTGCGCACCTGTGGTTATGTGTTGAGATGTGTATTAACGAAATCCAAAGACTGGAGTGGATCCGACGACATCGAATTTTTCACCTAAAAAAAGTAAGGATTTTAGAGCCTTTCCATGGCTCTTCTTCCAACTGCCACAGCGGCCCAACTAGGCGTACCTACGACCTGTGCGCACCTGTGGTTATGTGTTGAGATGTCTATTAACGAAATCCAAAGACTGGAGTGGATCCGACGACATCGAATTTTTCACCTAAAAAAATGTACAGTGTATAGTAAGGATTTTGGAGCCTTTCCATGGCTCTTCTTCCAACTGCCACAGCGGCCCAACTAGGCGTACCTACGACCTGTGCGCACCTGTGGTTATGTGTTGAGATGTGTATTAACGAAATCCAAAGACTGGAGTGGATCCGACGACATCGAATTTTTCACCTAAAAAAATGTACAGTGTATAGTAAGGATTTTGGAGCCTTTCCATGGCTCTTCTTCCAACTGCCATAGCGGCCCAACTAGGCGTACCTACGACCTGTGCGCACCTGTGGTTATGTGTTGAGATGTGTATTACGGAATCCAAAGACTGGAGTGGATCCGACGACATCGAATTTTTCACCTAAAAAAATGTACAGTGTATAGTAAGGATTTTAGAGCCTTTCCATGGCTGTTCTTCCAACTGCCACAGCGGCCCAACTAGGCGTACCTACGACCTGTGCGCACCTGTGGTTATGTGTTGAGATATGTATTACGGAATCCAAAGACTGGAGTGGATCCGACGACATCGAATTTTTCACCTAAAAAAATGTACAGTGTATAGTAAGGATTTTGGAGCCTTCCATGGCTCATCTTCCAACTGCCATAGCGGCCCAACTAGGCGTACCTACGACCTGTGCGCACCTGTGATTATGTGTTGAGATGTCTATTAACGAAATCCAAAGACTGGAGTGGATCCGACGACATCGAATTTTTCACCTAAAAAATGTACAGTGTATAGTAAGGAGTTTAGAGCCTTTCCATGGCTCTTCTTCCAACTGCCACAGGGGCCCAACTAGGCGTACCTACGACCTGTGCGCACCAGTGGTTATGTGTTGAGATGTGTATTAACGAAATCCAAAGACTGGAGTAGATCCGACGACATCGAATTTTTTACCTAAAAAAATGTACAGGGTATAGTAAGGATTTTAGAGCCTTTCCATGGCTCTTCTTCCAACTGCCACAGCGGCCCAACTAGGCGTACCTACGACCTGTGCGCACATGTGGTTATGTGTTGAGATGTCTATTAACGAAATCCAAAGACTGGAGTAGATCCGACGACATCGAATTTTTCACCTAAAAAAATGTACAGTGTGTAGTAAGGATTTTGGAGCCTTCCATGGCTCATCTTCCAACTGCCACAGCGGCCGAACTAGGCGTACCTACGATCTGTGCGCACATGTGGCTATGTGTTGAGATGTCTATTAACGAAATCCAAAGACTGGAGTGGATCCGACGTCATCGAATTTTTCACCTAAAAAAATGTACAGTGTGTAGTAAGGATTTTGGAGCCTTCCATGGCTCATCTTCCAACTGCCACAGCGGCCCAACTAGGCGTACCTACGACCTGTGCGCACCTGTGGTTGTGTGTTGAGATGTCTATTAACGAAATCCAAAGACTGGAGTGGATCCGACGACATCGAATTTTTCACCTAAAAAAATGTACAGTGTATAGTAAGGATTTTGGAGCCTTCCATGGCTCATCTTCCAACTGCCATAGCGGCCCAACTAGGCGTACCTACGACCTGTGCGCACCTGTGGTTATGTGTTGAGATGTGTATTGACGAAATCCAAAGACTGGAGTGAATCCGACGACATCGAATTTTTCACCTAAAAAAATGTACAGTGTATAGTAAGGATTTTAGAGCCTTTCCATGGCTCTTCTTCCAACTGCCACAGCGGCCCAACTAGGCGTACCTACGACCTGTGCGCACCTGTGGTTATGTGTTGAGATGTGTATTAACGGAATCCAAAGACTGGAGTGGATCCGACGACATCGAATTTTTCACCTAAAAAAATGTACAGTGTATAGTAAGGATTTTGGAGCCTTCCATGGCTCATCTTCCAACTACCATAGCGGCCCAACTAGGCGTACCTACGACCTGTGCGCACCTGTGGTTATGTGTTGAGATGTCTATTAACGAAATCCAAAGACTGGAGTGGATCCGACGACATCGAATTTTTCACCTAAAAAAATGTACAGTGTATAGTAAGGATTTTAGTGCCTTTCCATGGCTCTTCTTCCAACTCCCACAGCGGCCCAACTAGGCGTACCTACGACCTGTGCGCACCTGTGGTTATGTGTTGAGATGTCTATTAACGATATCCAAAGACTGGAGTGGATCCGACGACATCGAATTTTTCACCTAAAAAAATGTACAGTGTATAGTAAGGATTTTAGAGCCTTTCCATGGCTCTTCTTCCAACTGCCACAGCGGCCCAACTAGGCGTACCTACGACCTGTGCGCACCTGTGGTTATGTGTTGAGATGTCTATTAACGAAATCCAAAGACTGGAGTGGATCCGACGACATCGAATTTTTCACCTAAAAAAATGTACAGTGTATAGTAAGGATTTTAGAGCCTTTCCATGGCTCTTCTTCCAACTGCCACAGCGGCCCAACTAGGCGTACCTACGACCTGTGCGCACCTGTGGCTATGTGTTGAGATGTGTATTAACGAAATCCAAAGACTGGAGTGGATCCGACGACATCGAATTTTTCACCTAAGAAAATGTACAGTGTATAGTAAGGATTTTAGTGCCTTTCCATGGCTCTTCTTCCAACTGCCACAGCGGCCCAACTAGGCGTACCTACGACCTGTGCGCACCTGTGGTTATGTGTTGAGATGTCTATTAACGATATCCAAAGACTGGAGTGGATCCGACGACATCGAATTTTTCACCTAAAAAAATGTACAGTGTATAGTAAGGATTTTAGAGCCTTTCCATGGCTGTTCTTCCAACTGCCACAGCGGCCCAACTAGGCGTACCTACGACCTGTGCGCACCTGTGGTTATGTGTTGAGATGTGTATTACGGAATCCAAAGACTGGAGTGGATCCGACGACATCGAATTTTTCACCTAAAAAAATGTACAGTGTATAGTAAGGATTTTGGAGCCTTCCATGACTCATCTTCCAACTGCCATAGCGGCCCAACTAGGCGTACCTACGACCTGTGCGCACCTGTGATTATGTGTTGAGATGTCTAATAACGAAATCCAAAGACTGGAGTGGATCCGACGACATCGAATTTTTCACCTAAGAAAATGTACAGTGTATAGTAAGGATTTTAGAGCCTTTCCATGGCTCTTCTTCCAACTGCCACAGCGGCCCAACTAGGCGTACCTACGACCTGTGCGCACCTGTGGTTATGTGTTGAGATGTCTATTAACGAAATCCAAAGACTGGAGTAGATCCGACGACATCGAATTTTTCACCTAAAAAAATGTACAGTGTGTAGTAAGGATTTTGGAGCCTTCCATGGCTCATCTTCCAACTGCCACAGCGGCCGAACTAGGCGTACCTACGATCTGTGCGCACATGTGGCTATGTGTTGAGATGTCTATTAACGAAATCCAAAGACTGGAGTGGATCCGACGTCATCGAATTTTTCACCTAAAAAAATGTACAGTGTGTAGTAAGGATTTTGGAGCCTTCCATGGCTCATCTTCCAACTGCCACAGCGGCCCAACTAGGCGTACCTACGACCTGTGCGCACCTGTGGTTGTGTGTTGAGATGTCTATTAACGTACAGTGTATAGTAAGGATTTTAGAGCCTTTCCATGGCTCTTCTTCCAACTGCCACAGCGGCCCAACTAGGCGTACCTACGACCTGTGCGCACCTGTGGTTATGTGTTGAGATGTGTATTAACGAAATCCAAAGACTGGAGTGGATCCGACGACATCGAATTTTTCACCTAAAAAAATGTACAGTGTATAGTAAGGATTTTGGAGCCTTCCATGGCTCATCTTCCAACTGCCATAGCGGCCCAACTAGGCGTACCTACGACCTGTGCGCACCTGTGGTTATGTGTTGAGATGTCTATTAACGAAATCCAAAGACTGGAGTGGATCCGACGACATCGAATTTTTCACCTAAAAAAATGTACAGTGTATAGTAAGGATTTTAGTGCCTTTCCATGGCTCCTCTTCCAACTCCCACAGCGGCCCAACTAGGCGTACCTACGACCTGTGCGCACCTGTGGTTATGTGTTGAGATGTCTATTAACGATATCCAAAGACTGGAGTGGATCCGACGACATCGAATTTTTCACCTAAAAAAATGTACAGTGTATAGTAAGGATTTTAGAGCCTTTCCATGGCTCTTCTTCCAACTGCCACAGCGGCCCAACTAGGCGTACCTACGACCTGTGCGCACCTGTGGTTATGTGTTGAGATGTCTATTAACGAAATCCAAAGACTGGAGTGGATCCGACGACATCGAATTTTTCACCTAAAAAAATGTACAGTGTATAGTAAGGATTTTAGAGCCTTTCCATGGCTCTTCTTCCAACTGCCACAGCGGCCCAACTAGGCGTACCTACGACCTGTGCGCACCTGTGGCTATGTGTTGAGATGTGTATTAACGAAATCCAAAGACTGGAGTGGATCCGACGACATCGAATTTTTCACCTAAGAAAATGTACAGTGTATAGTAAGGATTTTAGTGCCTTTCCATGGCTCTTCTTCCAACTGCCACAGCGGCCCAACTAGGCGTACCTACGACCTGTGCGCACCTGTGGTTATGTGTTGAGATGTCTATTAACGATATCCAAAGACTGGAGTGGATCCGACGACATCGAATTTTTCACCTAAAAAAATGTACAGTGTATAGTAAGGATTTTAGAGCCATCCATGGCTCATCTTCCAACTGCCATAGCGGCCCAACTAGGCGTACCTACGACCTGTGCGCACCTGTGCTTATGTGTTGAGATGTGCATTAGCGAAATCCAAAGACTGGAGTGGATCCGACGACATCGAATTTTTCACCTAAAAAAATGTACAGTGTATAGTAAGGATTTTGGAGCCTTCCATGACTCATCTTCCAACTGCCATAGCGGCCCAACTAGGCGTACCTACGACCTGTGCGCACCTGTGATTATGTGTTGAGATGTCTAATAACGAAATCCAAAGACTGGAGTGGATCCGACGACATCGAATTTTTCACCTAAAAAATGTACAGTGTATAGTAAGGAGTTTAGAGCCTTTCCATGGCTCTTCTTCCAACTGCCACAGGGGCCCAACTAGGCGTACCTACGACCTGTGCGCACCTGTGGTTATGTGTTGAGATGTGTATTAACGAAATCCAAAGACTGGAGTAGATCCGACGACATCGAATTTTTCACCTAAAAAAATGTACAGTGTATAGTAAGGATTTTAGAGCCTTTCCATGGCTCTTCTTCCAACTGCCACAGCGGCCCAACTAGGCGTACCTACGACCTGTGCGCACCTGTGGTTATGTGTTGAGATGTCTATTAACGAAATCCAAAGACTGGAGTAGATCCGACGACATCGAATTTTTCACCTAAAAAAATGTACAGTGTATAGTAAGGATTTTAGAGCCTTTCCATGGCTCTTCTTCCAACTGCCACAGCGGCCCAACTAGGCGTACCTACGACCTATGCGCACCTGTGGTTATGTGTTGAGATGTCTATTAACGAAATCCAAAGACTGGAGTGGATCCGACGACATCGAATTTTTCACCTAAAAAAATGTACAGTGTATAGTAAGGATTTTAGAGCCTTTCCATGGCTCTTCTTCCAACTGCCACAGCGGCCCAACTAGGCGTACCTACGACCTGTGCGCACCTGTGGTTATGTGTTGAGATGTGTATTAACGAAATCCAAAGACTGGAGTGGATCCGACGACATGGAAGTTTTCACCTAAAAAAAGTAAGGATTTTGGAGCCTTTCCATGGCTCTTCTTCCAACTGCCACAGCGGCCGAACTAGGCGTACCTACGATCTGTGCGCACATGTGGCTATGTGTTGAGATGTCTATTAACGAAATCCAAAGACTGGAGTGGATCCGACGTCATCGAATTTTTCACCTAAAAAAATGTACAGTGTGTAGTAAGGATTTTGGAGCCTTCCATGGCTCATCTTCCAACTGCCACAGCGGCCCAACTAGGCGTACCTACGACCTGTGCGCACCTGTGGTTGTGTGTTGAGATGTCTATTAACGAAATCCAAAGACTGGAGTGGATCCGACGACATCGAATTTTTCACCTAAAAAAATGTACAGTGTATAGTAAGGATTTTGGAGCCTTCCATGGCTCATCTTCCAACTGCCATAGCGTCCCAACTAGGCGTACCTACGACCTGTGCGCACCTGTGGTTATGTGTTGAGATGTCTATTAACGAAATCCAAAGACTGGAGTGAATCCGACGACATCGAATTTTTCACCTAAAAAAATGTACAGTGTATAGTAAGGATTTTAGAGCCTTTCCATGGCTCTTCTTCCAACTGCCACAGCGGCCCAACTAGGCGTACCTACGACCTGTGCGCACCTGTGGTTATGTGTTGAGATGTGTATTAACGAAATCCAAAGACTGGAGTGGATCCGATGACATCGAATTTTTCACCTAAGAAAATGTACAGTGTATAGTAAGGATTTTGGAGCCTTTCCATGGCTCTTCTTCCAACTCCCATAGCGGCCCAACTAGGCGTACCTACGACCTGTGCGCACCTGTGGTTATGTGTTGAGATGTCTATTAACGATATCCAAAGACTGGAGTGGATCCGACGACATCGAATTTTTCACCTAAAAAAATGTACAGTGTATAGTAAGGATTTTAGAGCCTTTCCATGGCTCTTCTTCCAACTGCCACAGCGGCCCAACTAGGCGTACCTACGACCTGTGCGCACCTGTGGTTATGTGTTGAGATGTCTATTAACGAAATCCAAAGACTGGAGTGGATCCGACGACATCGAATTTTTCACCTAAAAAAATGTACAGTGTATAGTAAGGATTTTGGAGCCTTCCATGGCTCATCTTCCAACTGCCACAGCGGCCCAACTAGGCGTACCTACGACCTGTGCGCACCTGTGGTTATGTGTTGAGATGTGTATTAACGAAATCCAAAGACTGGAGTGGATCCGACGACATCGAATTTTTCACCTAAAAAAAGTAAGGATTTTAGAGCCTTTCCATGGCTCTTCTTCCAACTGCCACAGCGGCCCAACTAGGCGTACCTACGACCTGTGCGCACCTGTGGTTATGTGTTGAGATGTCTATTAACGAAATCCAAAGACTGGAGTGGATCCGACGACATCGAATTTTTCACCTAAAAAAATGTACAGTGTATAGTAAGGATTTTGGAGCCTTTCCATGGCTCTTCTTCCAACTGCCACAGCGGCCCAACTAGGCGTACCTACGACCTGTGCGCACCTGTGGTTATGTGTTGAGATGTGTATTAACGAAATCCAAAGACTGGAGTGGATCCGACGACATCGAATTTTTCACCTAAAAAAATGTACAGTGTATAGTAAGGATTTTGGAGCCTTTCCATGGCTCTTCTTCCAACTGCCACAGCGGCCCAACTAGGCGTACCTACGACCTGTGCGCACCTGTGGTTATGTGTTGAGATGTGTATTACGGAATCCAAAGACTGGAGTGGATCCGACGACATCGAATTTTTCACCTAAAAAAATGTACAGTGTATAGTAAGGATTTTGGAGCCTTCCATGGCTCATCTTCCAACTGCCACAGCGGCCCAACTAGGCGTACCTACGACCTGTGCGCACCTGTGGTTATGTGTTGAGATGTCTATTAACGAAATCCAAAGACTGGAGTGGATCCGACGACATCGAATTTTTCACCTAAAAAAATGTACAGTGTATAGTAAGGATTATAGAGCCTTTCCATGGCTCTTCTTCCAACTGCCACAGCGGCCCAACTAGGCGTACCTACGACCTGTGCGCACCTGTGGTTATGTGTTGAGATGTCTATTAACGAAATCCAAAGACTGGAGTAGATCCGACGACATCGAATTTTTCACCTAAAAAAATGTACAGTGTATAGTAAGGATTTTAGAGCCTTTCCATGGCTCTTCTTCCAACTGCCACAGCGGCCCAACTAGGCGTACCTACGACCTGTGCGCAACTGTGGTTATGTGTTGAGATGTCTATTAACGAAATCCAAAGACTGGAGTGGATCCGACGACATCGAATTTTTCACCTAAAAAAATGTACAGTGTATAGTAAGGATTTTAGAGCCTTTCCATGGCTCTTCTTCCAACTGCCACAGCGGCCCAACTAGGCGTACCTACGACCTGTGCGCACCTGTGGTTATGTGTTGAGATGTGTATTAACGAAATCCAAAGACTGGAGTGGATCCGACGACATCGAAGTTTTCACCTAAAAAAAGTAAGGATTTTGGAGCCTTTCCATGGCTCTTCTTCCAACTGCCACAGCGGCCGAACTAGGCGTACCTACGATCTGTGCGCACATGTGGCTATGTGTTGAGATGTCTATTAACGAAATCCAAAGACTGGAGTGGATCCGACGTCATCGAATTTTTCACCTAAAAAAATGTACAGTGTATAGTAAGGATTTTGGAGCCTTCCATGGCTCATCTTCCAACTGCCACAGCGGCCCAACTAGGCGTACCTACGACCTGTGCGCACCTGTGGTTGTGTGTTGAGATGTCTATTAACGAAATCCAAAGACTGGAGTGGATCCGACGACATCGAATTTTTCACCTAAAAAAATGTACAGTGTATAGTAAGGATTTTGGAGCCTTCCATGGCTCATCTTCCAACTGCCATAGCGGCCCAACTAGGCGTACCTACGACCTGTGCGCACCTGTGGTTATGTGTTGAGATGTCTATTAACGAAATCCAAAGACTGGAGTGAATCCGACGACATCGAATTTTTCACCTAAAAAAATGTACAGTGTATAGTAAGGATTTTAGAGCCTTTCCATGGCTCTTCTTCCAACTGCCACAGCGGCCCAACTAGGCGTACCTACGACCTGTGCGCACCTGTGGTTATGTGTTGAGATGTCTATTAACGATATCCAAAGACTGGAGTGGATCCGACGACATCGAATTTTTCACCTAAAAAAATGTACAGTGTATAGTAAGGATTTTGGAGCCTTCCATGGCTCATCTTCCAACTGCCACAGCGGCCCAACTAGGCGTACCTACGACCTGTGCGCACCTGTGGTTATGTGTTGAGATGTGTATTAACGAAATCCAAAGACTGGAGTGGATCCGACGACATCGAATTTTTCACCTAAAAAAAGTAAGGATTTTAGAGCCTTTCCATGGCTCTTCTTCCAACTGCCACAGCGGCCCAACTAGGCGTACCTACGACCTGTGCGCACCTGTGGTTATGTGTTGAGATGTCTATTAACGAAATCCAAAGACTGGAGTGGATCCGACGACATCGAATTTTTCACCTAAAAAAATGTACAGTGTATAGTAAGGATTTTGGAGCCTTTCCATGGCTCTTCTTCCAACTGCCACAGCGGCCCAACTAGGCGTACCTACGACCTGTGCGCACCTGTGGTTATGTGTTGAGATGTGTATTAACGAAATCCAAAGACTGGAGTGGATCCGACGACATCGAATTTTTCACCTAAAAAAATGTACAGTGTATAGTAAGGATTTTGGAGCCTTTCCATGGCTCTTCTTCCAACTGCCACAGCGGCCCAACTAGGCGTACCTACGACCTGTGCGCACCTGTGGTTATGTGTTGAGATGTCTATTAACGAAATCCAAAGACTGGAGTGGATCCGACGACATCGAATTTTTCACCTAAAAAAATGTACAGTGTATAGTAAGGATTATAGAGCCTTTCCATGGCTCTTCTTCCAACTGCCACAGCGGCCCAACTAGGCGTACCTACGACCTGTGCGCACCTGTGGTTATGTGTTGAGATGTCTATTAACGAAATCCAAAGACTGGAGTGGATCCGACGACATCGAATTTTTCACCTAAAAAAATGTACAGTGTATAGTAAGGATTTTGGAGCCTTCCATGGCTCATCTTCCAACTGCCACAGCGGCCCAACTAGGCGTACCTACGACCTGTGCGCACCTGTGGTTATGTGTTGAGATGTCTATTAACGAAATCCAAAGACTGGAGTGGATCCGACGACATCGAATTTTTCACCTAAAAAAATGTACAGTGTATAGTAAGGATTATAGAGCCTTTCCATGGCTCTTCTTCCAACTGCCACAGCGGCCCAACTAGGCGTACCTACGACCTGTGCGCACCTGTGGTTATGTGTTGAGATGTCTATTAACGAAATCCAAAGACTGGAGTGGATCCGACGACATCGAATTTTTCACCTAAAAAAATGTACAGTGTATAGTAAGGATTTTGGAGCCTTCCATGACTCATCTTCCAACTGCCATAGCAGCCCAACTAGGCGTACCTACGACCTGTGCGCACCTGTGATTATGTGTTGAGATGTCTATTAACGAAATCCAAAGACTGGAGTGGATCCGACGACATCGAATTTTTCACCTAAAAAATGTACAGTGTATAGTAAGGATTTTAGAGCCTTTCCATGGCTCTTCTTCCAACTGCCACAGGGGCCCAACTAGGCGTACCTACGACCTGTGCGCACCTGTGGTTATGTGTTGAGATGTGTATTAACGAAATCCAAAGACTGGAGTAGATCCGACGACATCGAATTTTTCACCTAAAAAAATGTACAGTGTATAGTAAGGATTTTAGAGCCTTTCCATGGCTCTTCTTCCAACTGCCACAGCGGCCCAACTAGGCGTACCTACGACCTGTGCGCACCTGTGGTTATGTGTTGAGATGTCTATTAACGAAATCCAAAGACTGGAGTAGATCCGACGACATCGAATTTTTCACCTAAAAAAATGTACAGTGTATAGTAAGGATTTTAGAGCCTTTCCATGGCTCTTCTTCCAACTGCCACAGCGGCCCAACTAGGCGTACCTACGACCTGTGCGCAACTGTGGTTATGTGTTGAGATGTCTATTAACGAAATCCAAAGACTGGAGTGGATCCGACGACATCGAATTTTTCACCTAAAAAAATGTACAGTGTATAGTAAGGATTTTAGAGCCTTTCCATGGCTCTTCTTCCAACTGCCACAGCGGCCCAACTAGGCGTACCTACGACCTGTGCGCACCTGTGGTTATGTGTTGAGATGTGTATTAACGAAATCCAAAGACTGGAGTGGATCCGACGACATCGAAGTTTTCACCTAAAAAAAGTAAGGATTTTGGAGCCTTTCCATGGCTCTTCTTCCAACTGCCACAGCGGCCGAACTAGGCGTACCTACGATCTGTGCGCACATGTGGCTATGTGTTGAGATGTCTATTAACGAAATCCAAAGACTGGAGTGGATCCGACGTCATCGAATTTTTCACCTAAAAAAATGTACAGTGTGTAGTAAGGATTTTGGAGCCTTCCATGGCTCATCTTCCAACTGCCACAGCGGCCCAACTAGGCGTACCTACGACCTGTGCGCACCTGTGGTTGTGTGTTGAGATGTCTATTAACGAAATCCAAAGACTGGAGTGGATCCGACGACATCGAATTTTTCACCTAAAAAAATGTACAGTGTATAGTAAGGATTTTGGAGCCTTCCATGGCTCATCTTCCAACTGCCATAGCGGCCCAACTAGGCGTACCTACGACCTGTGCGCACCTGTGGTTATGTGTTGAGATGTCTATTAACGAAATCCAAAGACTGGAGTGGATCCGACGACATCGAATTTTTCACCTAAGAAAATGTACAGTGTATAGTAAGGATTTTAGTGCCTTTCCATGGCTCTTCTTCCAACTGCCACAGGGGCCCAACTAGGCGTACCTACGACCTGTGCGCACCTGTGGTTATGTGTTGAGATGTCTATTAACGATATCCAAAGACTGGAGTGGATCCGACGACATCGAATTTTTCACCTAAAAAAATGTACAGTGTATAGTAAGGATTTTAGAGCCTTTCCATGGCTCTTCTTCCAACTGCCACAGCGGCCCAACTAGGCGTACCTACGACCTGTGCGCACCTGTGGTTATGTGTTGAGATGTCTATTAACGAAATCCAAAGACTGGAGTGGATCCGACGACATCGAATTTTTCACCTAAAAAAATGTACAGTGTATAGTAAGGATTTTAGGGCCTTTCCATGGCTCTTCTTCCAACTGCCACAGCGGCCCAACTAGGCGTACCTACGACCTGTGCGCACCTGTGGCTATGTGTTGAGATGTGTATTAACGAAATCCAAAGACTGGAGTGGATCCGACGACATCGAATTTTTCACCTAAGAAAATGTACAGTGTATAGTAAGGATTTTAGAGCCTTTCCATGGCTCTTCTTCCAACTGCCACAGCGGCCCAACTAGGCGTACCTACGACCTGTGCGCACCTGTGGTTATGTGTTGAGATGTCTATTAACGAAATCCAAAGACTGGAGTGGATCCGACGACATCGAATTTTTCACCTAAAAAAATGTACAGTGTATAGTAAGGATTTTAGAGCCTTTCCATGGCTCTTCTTCCAACTGCCACAGCGGCCCAACTAGGCGTACCTACGACCTGTGCGCACCTGTGGTTATGTGTTGAGATGTGTATTAACGAAATCCAAAGACTGGAATGGATCCGACGACCTCGAATTTTTCAACTAAAAAAATGTACAGTGTATAGTAAGGATTTTGGAGCCTTCCATGGCTCATCTTCCAACTGCCATAGCGGCCCAACTAGGCGTACCTACGACCTGTGCGCACCTGTGGTTATGTGTTGAGATGTCTATTAACGAAATCCAAAGACTGGAGTGGATCCGACGACATCGAATTTTTCACCTAAAAAAATGTACAGTGAATTTAGAGCCTTTCCATGGCTCTTCTTCCAACTGCCACAGCGGCCCAACTAGGCGTACCTACGACCTGTGCGCACCTGTGGTTATGTGTTGAGATGTCTATTAACGAAATCCAAAGACTGGAGTGGATCCGACGACATCGAATTTTTCACCTAAAAAAATGTACAGTGTATAGTAAGGATTTTAGAGCCTTTCCATGGCTCTTCTTCCAACTGCCACAGCGGCCCAACTAGGCGTACCTACGACCTGCGCGCACCTGTGGTTATGTGTTGAGATGTGTATTAACGAAATCCAAAGACTGGAGTGGATCCGACGACATCGAATTTTTCACCTAAAAAAATGTACAGTGTATAGTAAGGATTTTAGAGCCTTTCCATGGCTCTTCTTCCAACTGCCACAGCGGCCCAACTAGGCGTACCTACGACCTGTGCGCACCTGTGGTTATGTGTTGAGATGTGTATTAACGAAATCCAAAGACTGGAGTGGATCCGACGACATCGAATTTTTCACCTAAAAAAATGTACAGTGTATAGTAAGGATTTTGGAGCCTTTCCATGGCTCTTCTTCCAACTGCCACAGCGGCCCAACTAGGCAAACCTACGACCTGTGCGCACCTGTGGTTATGTGTTAGGATGTGTATTAACGAAATCCAAAGACTGGAGTGGATCCGACGACATCGAATTTTTCACCTAAAAAAATGTACAGTGTATAGTAAGGATTTTAGAGCCTTTCCATGGCTCTTCTTCCAACTGCCACAGCGGCCCAACTAGGCGTACCTACGACCTGTGCGCACCTGTGGTTATGTGTTGAGATGTGTATTAACGAAATCCAAAGACTGGAATGGATCCGACGACCTCGAATTTTTCAACTAAAAAAATGTACAGTGTATAGTAAGGATTTTGGAGCCTTCCATGGCTCATCTTCCAACTGCCATAGCGGCCCAACTAGGCGTACCTACGACCTGTGCGCACCTGTGGTTATGTGTTGAGATGTCTATTAACGAAATCCAAAGACTGGAGTGGATCCGACGACATCGAATTTTTCACCTAAAAAAATGTACAGTGAATTTAGAGCCTTTCCATGGCTCTTCTTCCAACTGCCACAGCGGCCCAACTAGGCGTACCTACGACCTGTGCGCACCTGTGGTTATGTGTTGAGATGTCTATTAACGAAATCCAAAGACTGGAGTGGATCCGACGACATCGAATTTTTCACCTAAAAAAATGTACAGTGTATAGTAAGGATTTTAGAGCCTTTCCATGGCTCTTCTTCCAACTGCCACAGCGGCCCAACTAGGCGTACCTACGACCTGCGCGCACCTGTGGTTATGTGTTGAGATGTGTATTAACGAAATCCAAAGACTGGAGTGGATCCGACGACATCGAATTTTTCACCTAAAAAAATGTACAGTGTATAGTAAGGATTTTAGAGCCTTTCCATGGCTCTTCTTCCAACTGCCACAGCGGCCCAACTAGGCGTACCTACGACCTGTGCGCACCTGTGGTTATGTGTTGAGATGTGTATTAACGAAATCCAAAGACTGGAGTGGATCCGACGACATCGAATTTTTCACCTAAAAAAATGTACAGTGTATAGTAAGGATTTTGGAGCCTTTCCATGGCTCTTCTTCCAACTGCCACAGCGGCCCAACTAGGCAAACCTACGACCTGTGCGCACCTGTGGTTATGTGTTAGGATGTGTATTAACGAAATCCAAAGACTGGAGTGGATCCGACGACATCGAATTTTTCACCTAAAAAAATGTACAGTGTATAGTAAGGATTTTAGAGCCTTTCCATGGCTCTTCTTCCAACTGCCACAGCGGCCCAACTAGGCGTACCTACGACCTGTGCGCACCTGTGGTTATGTGTTGAGATGTGTATTAACGAAATCCAAAGACTGGAGTGGATCCGACGACATCGAATTTTTCACCTAAAAAAATGTACAGTGTATAGTAAGGATTTTGGAGCCTTTCCATGGCTCTTCTTCCAACTGCCACAGCGGCCCAACTAGGCGTACCTACGACCTGTGCGCACCTGTGGTTATGTGTTAGGATGTGTATTAACGAAATCCAAAGACTGGAGTGGATCCGACGACATCGAATTTTTCACCTAAAAAAATGTACAGTGTATAGTAAGGATTTTGGAGCCTTTCCATGGCTCTTCTTCCAACTGCCACAGCGGCCCAACTAGGCGTACCTACGACCTGTGCGCACCTGTGGTTATGTGTTGAGATGTGTATTAACGAAATCCAAAGACTGCTGTGGATCCGACGACATCGAATTTTTCACCTAAAAAAATGTACAGTGTATAGTAAGGATTTTGGAGCCTTCCATGGCTCATCTTCCAACTGCCATAGCGGCCCAACTAGGCGTACCTACGACATGTGCGCACCTGTGGTTATGTGTTGAGATGTCTATTAACGAAATCCAAAGACTGGAGTGGATCCGACGACATCGAATTTTTCACCTAAAAAAATGTACAGTGTATAGTAAGGATTTTAGAGCCTTTCCATGGCTCTTCTTCCAACTGCCACAGCGGCCCAACTAGGCGTACCTACGACCTGTGCGCACCTGTGGTTATGTGTTGAGATGTCTATTAACGAAATCCGAAGACTGGAGTGGATCCGACGACATCGAATTTTTCACCTAAAAAAATGTACAGTGTATAGTAAGGATTTTAGAGCCTTTCCATGGCTCTTCTTCCAACTGCCACAGCGGCCCAACTAGGCGTACCTACGACCTGCGCGCACCTGTGGTTATGTGTTGAGATGTCTATTAACGAAATCCAAAGACTGGAGTGGATCCGACGACATCGAATTTTTCACCTAAAAAAATGTACAGTGTATAGTAAGGATTTTAGAGCCTTTCCATGGCTCTTCTTCCAACTGCCACAGCGGCCCAACTAGGCGTACCTACGACCTGTGCGCACCTGTGGTTATGTGTTGAGATGTGTATTAACGAAATCCAAAGACTGGAGTGGATCCGACGACATCGAATTTTTCACCTAAAAAAATGTACAGTGTATAGTAAGGATTTTGGAGCCTTTCCATGGCTCTTCTTCCAACTGCCACAGCGGCAAAACTAGGCGTACCTACGACCTGTGCGCACCTGTGGTTATGTGTTAGGATGTGTATTAACGAAATCCAAAGACTGGAGTGGATCCGACGACATCGAATTTTTCACCTAAAAAAAATGTACAGTGTATAGTAAGGATTTTGGAGCCTTCCATGGCTCATCTTCCAACTGCCATAGCGGCCCAACTAGGCGTACCTACGACCTGTGCGCACCTGTGGTTATGTGTTGAGATGTCTATTAACGAAATCCAAAGACTGGAGTGGATCCGACGACATCGAATTTTTCACCTAAAAAAATGTACAGTGTATAGTAAGGATTTTAGAGCCTTTCCATGGCTCTTCTTCCAACTGCCACAGCGGCCCAACTAGGCGTACCTACGACCTGCGCGCACCTGTGGTTATGTGTTGAGATGTGTATTAACGAAATCCAAAGACTGGAGTGGATCCGACGACATCGAATTTTTCACCTAAAAAAATGTACTATACACTGTACATTTTTTTAGGTGAAAAAATGTACAGTGTATAGTAAGGATTTTGGAGCCTTTCCATGGCTCATCTTCCAACTGCCACAGCGGCTTTTAACGAAATCCAAAGACTGGAGTGGATCCGACGACATCGAATTTTTCACCTAAAACAATGTACAGTGTATAGTAAGGATTTTAGAGCCTTTCCATGGCTCTTCTTCCAACTGCCACAGCGGCCCAACTAGGCGTACCTACGACCTGTGCGCACCTGTGGTTATGTGTTGAGATGTGTATTAACGAAATCCAAAGACTGGAGTGGATCCGACGACATCGAATTTTTCACGTAAAAAAATGTACTGTGTATAGTAAGGATTTTGGAGCCTTTCCATGGCTCTTCTTCCAACTGCCACAGCGGCCCAACTAGGCGTACCTACGACCTGTGCGCACCTGTGGTTATGTGTTAGGATGTGTATTAACGAAATCCAAAGACTGGAGTGGATCCGACGACCTCGAATTTTTCACCTAAAAAAATGTACAGTGTATAGTAAGGATTTTGGAGCCTTTCCATGGCTCTTCTTCCAACTGCCACAGCGGCAAAACTAGGCGTACCTACGACCTGTGCGCACCTGTGGTTATGTGTTAGGATGTGTATTAACGAAATCCAAAGACTGGAGTGGATCCGACGACATCGAATTTTTCACCTAAAAAAAATGTACAGTGTATAGTAAGGATTTTGGAGCCTTCCATGGCTCATCTTCCAACTGCCATAGCGGCCCAACTAGGCGTACCTACGACCTGTGCGCACCTGTGGTTATGTGTTGAGATGTCTATTAACGAAATCCAAAGACTGGAGTGGATCCGACGACATCGAATTTTTCACCTAAAAAAATGTACAGTGTATAGTAAGGATTTTAGAGCCTTTCCATGGCTCTTCTTCCAACTGCCACAGCGGCCCAACTAGGCGTACCTACGACCTGCGCGCACCTGTGGTTATGTGTTGAGATGTGTATTAACGAAATCCAAAGACTGGAGTGGATCCGACGACATCGAATTTTTCACCTAAAAAAATGTACTATACACTGTACATTTTTTTAGGTGAAAAAATGTACAGTGTATAGTAAGGATTTTAGAGCCTTTCCATGGCTCTTCTTCCAACTGCCACAGCGGCTTTTAACGAAATCCAAAGACTGGAGTGGATCCGACGACATCGAATTTTTCACCTAAAACAATGTACAGTGTATAGTAAGGATTTTAGAGCCTTTCCATGGCTCTTCTTCCAACTGCCACAGCGGCCCAACTAGGCGTACCTACGACCTGTGCGCACCTGTGGTTATGTGTTGAGATGTGTATTAACGAAATCCAAAGACTGGAGTGGATCCGACGACATCGAATTTTTCACGTAAAAAAATGTACTGTGTATAGTAAGGATTTTGGAGCCTTTCCATGGCTCATCTTCCAACTGCCACAGCGGCCCAACTAGGCGTACCTACGACCTGTGCGCACCTGTGGTTATGTGTTGAGATGTCTATTAACGAAATCCAAAGACTGGAGTGGATCCGACGACATCGAATTTTTCACCTAAAAAAATGTGCAGTGTATAGTAAGGATTTTAGAGCCTTTCCATGGCTCTTCTTCCAACTGCCACAGCGGCCCAACTAGGCGTACCTACGACCTGTGCGCACCTGTGGTTATGTGTTGAGATGTGTATTAACGAAATCCAAAGACTGGAGTGGATCCGACGACATCGAATTTTTCACCTAAAAAAATGTACAGTGTATAGTAAGGATTTTGGAGCCTTTCCATGGCTCTTCTTCCAACTGCCACAGCGGCCCAACTAGGCGTACCTACGACCTGTGCGCACCTGTGGTTATGTGTTGAGATGTGTATTAACGAAATCCAAAGACTGGAGTGGATCCGACGACATCGAATTTTTCACCTAAAAAAATGTACAGTGTATAGTAAGGATTTTGGAGCCTTTCCATGGCTCATCTTCCAACTGCCACAGCGGCCCAACTAGGCGTACCTACGACCTGTGCGCACCTGTGGTTGTGTGTTAGGATGTGTATTAACGAAATCCAAAGACTGGAGTGGATCCGACGACATCGAATTTTTCACCTAAAAAAATGTACAGTGTATAGTAAGGATTTTGGAGCCTTTCCATGGCTCTTCTTCCAACTGCCACAGCGGCCCAACTAGGCGTACCTACGACCTGTGCGCACCTGTGGTTATGTGTTGAGATGTGTATTAACGAAATCCAAAGACTGGAGTGGATCCGACGACATCGAATTTTTCACCTAAAAAAATGTACAGTGTATAGTAAGGATTTTGGAGCCTTTCCATGGCTCTTCTTCCAACTGCCACAGCGGCCCAACTAGGCGTACCTACGACCTGTGCGCACCTGTGGTTATGTGTTGAGATGTGTATTAACGAAATCCAAAGACTGGAGTGGATCCGACGACATCGAATTTTTCACCTAAAAAAATGTACAGTGTATAGTAAGGATTTTGGAGCCTTTCCATGGCTCTTCTTCCAACTGCCACAGCGGCCCAACTAGGCGTACCTAAGACCTGTGCGCACCTGTGGTTATGTGTTAGGATGTGTATTAACGAAATCCAAAGACTGGAGTGGATCCGACGACCTCGAATTTTTCACCTAAAAAAATGTACAGTGTATAGTAAGGATTTTAGAGCCTTTCCATGGCTCTTCTTCCAACTGCCACAGCGGCCCAACTAGGCGTACCTACGACCTGCGAGCACCTGTGGTTATGTGTTGAGATGTCTATTAACGAAATCCAAAGACTGGAGTGGATCCGACGACATCGAATTTTTCACCTAAAAAAATGTACAGTGTATAGTAAGGATTTTAGAACCTTTCCATGGCTCTTCTTCCAACTGCCACAGCGGCCCAACTAGGCGTACCTACGACCTGTGCGCACCTGTGGTTATGTGTTGAGATGTGTATTAACGAAATCCAAAGACTGGAGTGGATCCGACGACATCGAATTTTTCACCTAAAAAAATGTACAGTGTATAGTAAGGATTTTGGAGCCTTTCCATGGCTCTTCTTCCAACTGCCACAGCGGCCCAACTAGGCGTACCTACGACCTGTGCGCACCTGTGGTTATGTGTTGAGATGTGTATTAACGAAATCCAAAGACTGGAGTGGATCCGACGACATCGAATTTTTCACCTAAAAAAATGTACAATGTATAGTAAGGATTTTAGAGTCTTTCCATGGCTCTTCTTCCAACTGCCACAGCGGCCCAACTAGGCGTACCTACGACCTGTGCGCACCTGTGGTTATGTGTAGAGATGTCTATTAACGAAATCCAAAGACTGGAGTGGATCCGACGACATCGAATTTTTCACCTAAAAAAATGTACAGTGAAGGATTTTAGAGCCTTTCCATGGCTCTTCTTCCAACTGCCACAGCGGCCCAACTAGGCGTACCTACGACCTGTGCGCACCTGTGGTTATGTGTTAGGATGTGTATTAACGAAATCCAAAGACTGGAGTGGATCCGACGACCTCGAATTTTTCACCTAAAAAAATGTACAGTGTATAGTAAGGATTTTAGAGCCTTTCCATGGCTCTTCTTCCAACTGCCACAGCGGCCCAACTAGGCGTACCTACGAACTGCGCGCACCTGTGGTTATGTGTTGAGATGTCTATTAACGAAATCCAAAGACTGGAGTGGATCCGACGACATCGAATTTTTCACCTAAAAAAATGTACAGTGTATAGTAAGGATTTTAGAGCCTTTCCATGGCTCTTCTTCCAACTGCCACAGCGGCCCAACTAGGCGTACCTACGACCTGTGCGCACCTGTGGTTATGTGTTAGGATGTGTATTAACGAAATCCAAAGACTGGAGTGGATCCGACGACCTCGAATTTTTCACCTAAAAAAATGTACAGCGTATAGTAAGGATTTTGGAGCCTTCCATGGCTCATCTTCCAACTGCCATAGCGGCCCAACTAGGCGTACCTACGACCTGTGCGCACCTGTGGTTATGTGTTGAGATGTCTATTAACGAAATCCAAAGACTGGAGTGGATCCGACGACATCGAATTTTTCACCTAAAAAAATGTGCAGTGTATAGTAAGGATTTTAGAGCCTTTCCATGGCTCTTCTTCCAACTGCCACAGCGGCCCAACTAGGCGTACCTACGACCTGTGCGCACCTGTGGTTATGTGTTGAGATGTGTATTAACGAAATCCAAAGACTGGAATGGATCCGACGACATCGAATTTTTCACCTAAAAAAATGTACAGTGTTTAGTAAGGATTTTGGAGCCTTTCCATGGCTCATCTTCCAACTGCCACAGCGGCCCAACTAGGCGTACCTACGACCTGTGCGCACCTGTGGTTGTGTGTTAGGATGTGTATTAACGAAATCCAAAGACTGGAGTGGATCCGACGACATCGAATTTTTCACCTAAAAAAATGTACAGTGTATAGTAAGGATTTTGGAGCCTTTCCATGGCTCTTCTTCCAACTGCCACAGCGGCCCAACTAGGCGTACCTACGACCTGTGCACACCTGTGGTTATGTGTTGAGATGTGTATTAACGAAATCCAAAGACTGGAGTGGATCCGACGACCTCGAATTTTTCACCTAAAAAAATGTACAGTGTATAGTAACTATTTTGGAGCCTTCCATGGCTCATCTTCCAACTGCCATAGCGGCCCAACTAGGCGTACCTACGACCTGTGCGCACCTGTTGTTATGTGTTGAGGTGTCTATTAACGAAATCCAAAGACTGGAGTGGATCCGACGACATCGAATTTTTCACCTAAAAAAATGTACAGTGTATAGTAAGGATTTTAGAGCCTTTCCATGGCTCTTCTTCCAACTGCCACAGCGGCCCAACTAGGCGTACCTACAACCTGTGCGCACCTGTGGTTATGTGTTGAGATGTGTATTAACGAAATCCAAAGACTGGAGTGGATCCGACGACATCGAATTTTTCACCTAAAAAAATGTACAGTGTATAGTAAGGATTTTAGAGCCTTTCCATGGCTCTTCTTCCAACTGCCACAGCGGCCCAACTAGGCGTACCTACGACCTGTGCGCACCTGTGGTTATGTGTTGAGATGTCTATTAACGAAATCCAAAGACTGGAGTGGATCCGACGACATCGAATTTTTCACCTAAAGAAATGTACAGTGTATAGTAAGGATTTTGGAGCCTTTCCATGGCTCATCTTCCAACTGCCACAGCGGCCCAACTAGGCGTACCTACGACCTGTGCGCACCTGTGGTTATGTGTTGAGATGTGTATTAACGAAATCCAAAGACTGGAGTGGATCCGACGACATCGAATTTTTCACCTAAAAAAATGTACAGTGTATAGTAAGGATTTTGGAGCCTTTCCATGGCTCTTCTTCCAACTGCCACAGCGGCCCAACTAGGCGTACCTACGACCTGTGCGCACCTGTGGTTATGTGTTGAGATGTGTATTAACGAAATCCAAAGACTGGAGTGGATCCGACAACATCGAATTTTTCACCTAAAAAAATGTACAGTGTATAGTAAGGATTTTGGAGCCTTTCCATGGCTCTTCTTCCAACTGCCACAGCGGCCCAACTAGGCGTACCTACGACCTGTGCGCACCTGTGGTTATGTGTTAGGATGTGTATTAACGAAATCCAAAGACTGGAGTGGATCCGACGACATCGAATTTTTCACCTAAAAAAATGTACAGTGTATAGTAAGGATTTTGGAGCCTTCCATGGCTCATCTTCCAACTGCCATAGCGGCCCAACTAGGCGTACCTACGACCTGTGCGCACCTGTGGTTATGTGTTGAGATGTCTATTAACGAAATCCAAAGACTGGAGTGGATCCGACGACATCGAATTTTTCACCTAAAAAAATGTGCAGTGTATAGTAAGGATTTTAGAGCCTTTCCATGGCTCTTCTTCCAACTGCCACAGCGGCCCAACTAGGCGTACTTACGACCTGTGCGCACCTGTGGTTATGTGTTGAGATGTCTATTAACGAAATCCAAAGACTGGAGTGGATCCGACGACATCGAATTTTTCACCTAAAAAAATGTACAGTGTATAGTAAGGATTTTAGAGCCTTTCCATGGCTCTTCTTCCAACTGCCACAGCGGCCCAACTAGGCGTACCTACGACCTGTGCGCACCTGTGGTTATGTGTTGAGATGTGTATTAACGAAATCCAAAGACTGGAGTGGATCCGACGACATCGAGTTTTTCACCTAAAAAAATGTACAGTGTATAGTAAGGATTTTGGAGCCTTTCCATGGCTCTTCTTCCAACTGCCACAGCGGCCCAACTAGGCGTACCTACGACCTGTGCGCACCTGTGGTTATGTGTTAGGATGTGTATTAACGAAATCCAAAGACTGGAGTGGATCCGACGACATCGAATTTTTCACCTAAAAAAATGTACAGTGTATAGTAAGGATTTTGGAGCCTTTCCATGGCTCATCTTCCAACTGCCACAGCGGCCCAACTAGGCGTACCTACGACCTGTGCGCACCTGTGGTTATGTGTTAAGATGTGTATTAACGAAATCCAAAGACTGGAGTGGATCCGACGACCTCGAATTTTTCACCTAAAAAAATGTACAGTGTATAGTAAGGATTTTGGAGCCTTCCATGGCTCATCTTCCAACTGCCATAGCGGCCCAACTAGGCGTACCTACGACCTGTGCGCACCTGTGGTTATGTGTTGAGATGTCTATTAACGAAATCCAAAGACTGGAGTGGATCCGACGACATCGAATTTTTCACCTAAAAAAATGTACAGTGTATAGTAAGGATTTTAGAGCCTTTCCATGGCTCTTCTTCCAACTGCCACAGCGGCCCAACTAGGCGTACCTACGACCTGTGCGCACCTGTGGTTATGTGTTGAGATGTGTATTAACGAAATCCAAAGACTGGAGTGGATCCGACGACATCGAATTTTTCACCTAAAAAAACGTACAGTGTATAGTAAGGATTTTAGAGCCTTTCCATGGCTCTTCTTCCAACTGCCACAGCGGCCCAACTAGGCGTACCTACGACCTGTGCGCACCTGTGGTTATGTGTTGAGATGTCTATTAACGAAATCCAAAGACTGGAGTGGATCCGACGACATCGAATTTTTCACCTAAAAAAATGTACAGTGTATAGTAAGGATTTTAGAGCCTTTCCATGGCTCTTCTTCCAACTGCCACAGCGGCCCAACTAGGCGTACGTACGACCTGTGCGCACCTGTGGTTATGTGTTGAGATGTGTATTAACGAAATCCAAAGACTGCTGTGGATCCGACGACATCGAATTTTTCACCTAAAAAAATGTACAGTGTATAGTAAGGATTTTGGAGCCTTTCCATGGCTCTTCTTCCAACTGCCACAGCGGCCCAACTAGGCGTACCTACGACCTGTGCGCACCTGTGGTTATGTGTTAGGATGTGTATTAACGAAATCCAAAGACTGGAGTGGATCCGACGACATCGAATTTTTCACCTAAAAAAAATGTACAGTGTATAGTAAGGATTTTGGAGCCTTCCATGGCTCATCTTCCAACTGCCATAGCGGCCCAACTAGGCGTGCCTACGACCTGTGCGCACCTGTGGTTATGTGTTGAGATGTGTATTAACGAAATCCAAAGACTGGAGTGGATCCGACGACATCGAATTTTTCACCTAAAAAAATGTACAGTGTATAGTAAGGATTTTAGAGCCTTTCCATGGCTCTTCTGCCAACTGCCACAGCGGCCCAACTAGGTGTACCTACGATCTGTGCGCACATGTGGTTATGTGTTGAGATGTCTATTAACCAAATCCAAAGACTGGAGTGGATCCGACGACATCGAATTTTTCACCTAAAAAAATGTACAGTGTATAGTAAGGATTTTAGAGCCTTTCCATGGCTCTTCTTCCAACTGCCACAGCGGCCCAACTAGGCGTACCTACAACCTGTGCGCACCTGTGGTTATGTGTTGAGATGTGTATTAACGAAATCCAAAGACTGGAGTGGATCCGACGACATCGAATTTTTCACCTAAAAAAATGTACAGTGTATAGTAAGGATTTTAGAGCCTTTCCATGGCTCTTCTTCCAACTGCCACAGCGGCCCAACTAGGCGTACCTACGACCTGTGCGCACCTGTGGTTATGTGTTGAGATGTCTATTAACGAAATCCAAAGACTGGAGTGGATCCGACGACATCGAATTTTTCACCTAAAAAAATGTACAGTGTATAGTAAGGATTTTGGAGCCTTTCCATGGCTCATCTTCCAACTGCCACAGCGGCCCAACTAGGCGTATCTACGACCTGTGCGCACCTGTGGTTATGTGTTGAGATGTGTATTAACGAAATCCAAAGACTGGAGTGGATCCGACGACATCGAATTTTTCACCTAAAAAAATGTACAGTGTATAGTAAGGATTTTGGAGCCTTTCCATGGCTCTTCTTCCAACTGCCACAGCGGCCCAACTAGGCGTACCTACGACCTGTGCGCACCTGTGGTTATGTGTTGAGATGTGTATTAACGAAATCCAAAGACTGGAGTGGATCCGACAACATCGAATTTTTCACCTAAAAAAATGTACAGTGAATAGTAAGGATTTTGGAGCCTTTCCATGGCTCTTCTTCCAACTGCCACAGCGGCCCAACTAGGCGTACCTACGACCTGTGCGCACCTGTGGTTATGTGTTAGGATGTGTATTAACGAAATCCAAAGACTGGAGTGGATCCGACGACATCGAATTTTTCACCTAAAAAAATGTACAGTGTATAGTAAGGATTTTGGAGCCTTTCCATGGCTCTTCTTCCAACTGCCACAGCGGCCCAACTAGGCGTACCTACGACCTGTGCGCACCTGTGGTTATGTGTTGAGATGTGTATTAACGAAATCCAAAGACTGGAGTGGATCCGACGACATCGAATTTTTCACCTAAAAAAATGTACAGTGGATAGTAAGGATTTTGGAGCCTTTCCATGGCTCTTCTTCCAACTGCCACAGCGGCCCAACTAGGCGTACCTACGACCTGTGCGCACCTGTGGTTATGTGTTGAGATGTGTATTAACGAAATCCAAAGACTGGAGTGGATCCGACGACATCGAATTTTTCACCTAAAAAAATGTACAGTGTATAGTAAGGCTTTTGGAGCCTTTCCATGGCTCTTCTTCCAACTGCCACAGCGGCCCAACTAGGCGTACCTACGACCTGTGCGCACCTGTGGTTATGTGTTAGGATGTGTATTAACGAAATCCAAAGACTGGAGTGGATCCGACGACATCGAATTTTTCACCTAAAAAAATGTACAGTGTATAGTAAGGATTTTGGAGCCTTTCCATGGCTCTTCTTCCAACTGCCACAGCGGCCCAACTAGGCGTACCTACGACCTGTGCGCACCTGTGGTTATGTGTTGAGATGTGTATTAACGAAATCCAAAGACTGGAGTGGATCCGACGACCTCGAATTTTTCACCTAAAAAATGTACAGTGTATAGTAAGGATTTTGGAGCCTTCCATGGCTCATCTTCCAACTGCCATAGCGGCCCAACTAGGCGTACCTACGACCTGTGCGCACCTGTGGTTATGTGTTGAGATGTCTATTAACGAAATCCAAAGACTGGAGTGGATCCGACGACATCGAATTTTTCACCTAAAAAAATGTACAGTGTATAGTAAGGATTTTAGAGCCTTTCCATGGCTCTTCTTCCAACTGCCACAGCGGCCCAACTAGGCGTACTTACGACCTGTGCGCACCTGTGGTTATGTGTTGAGATGTCTATTAACGAAATCCAAAGACTGGAGTGGATCCGACGACATCGAATTTTTCACCTAAAAAAATGTACAGTGTATAGTAAGGATTTTAGAGCCTTTCCATGGCTCTTCTTCCAACTGCCACAGCGGCCCAACTAGGCGTACCTACGACCTGTGCGCACCTGTGGTTATGTGTTGAGATGTGTATTAACGAAATCCAAAGACTGGAGTGGATCCGACGACATCGAGTTTTTCACCTAAAAAATGTACAGTGTATAGTAAGGATTTTGGAGCCTTTCCATGGCTCTGCTTCCAACTGCCACAGCGGCCCAACTAGGCGTACCTACGACCTGTGCGCACCTGTGGTTATGTGTTGAGATGTGTATTAACGAAATCCAAAGACTGGAGTGGATCCGACGACATCGAATTTTTCACCTAAAAAAATGTACAGTGTATAGTAAGGATTTTGGAGCCTTTCCATGGCTCTTCTTCCAACTGCCACAGCGGCCCAACTAGGCGTACCTACGACCTGTGCGCACCTGTGGTTATGTGTTGAGATGTCTATTAACGAAATCCAAAGACTGGAGTGGATCCGACGACATCGAATTTTTCACCTAAAAAAATGTACAGTGTATAGTAAGGATTTTAGAGCCTTTCCATGGCTCTTCTTCCAACTGCCACAGCGGCCCAACTAGGCGTACCTACGACCTGTGCGCACCTGTGGTTATGTGTTGAGATGTGTATTAACGAAATCCAAAGACTGCTGTGGATCCGACGACATCGAATTTTTCACCTAAAAAAATGTACAGTGTATAGTAAGGATTTTGGAGCCTTTCCATGGCTCTTCTTCCAACTGCCACAGCGGCCCAACTAGGCGTACCTACGACCTGTGCGCACCTGTGGTTATGTGTTAGGATGTGTATTAACGAAATCCAAAGACTGGAGTGGATCCGACGACATCGAATTTTTCCCCTAAAAAAAATGTACAGTGTATAGTAAGGATTTTGGAGCCTTCCATGGCTCATCTTCCAACTGCCATAGCGGCCCAACTAGGCGTGCCTACGACCTGTGCGCACCTGTGGTTATGTGTTGAGATGTGTATTAACGAAATCCAAAGACTGGAGTGGATCCGACGACATCGAATTTTTCACCTAAAAAAATGTACAGTGTATAGTAAGGATTTTAGAGCCTTTCCATGGCTCTTCTGCCAACTGCCACAGCGGCCCAACTAGGTGTACCTACGACCTGTGCGCACATGTGGTTATGTGTTGAGATGTCTATTAACCAAATCCAAAGACTGGAGTGGATCCGACGACATCGAATTTTTCACCTAAAAAAATGTACAGTGTATAGTAAGGATTTTAGAGCCTTTCCATGGCTCTTCTTCCAACTGCCACAGCGGCCCAACTAGGCGTACCTACAACCTGTGCGCACCTGTGGTTATGTGTTGAGATGTGTATTAACGAAATCCAAAGACTGGAGTGGATCCGACGACATCGAATTTTTCACCTAAAAAAATGTACAGTGTATAGTAAGGATTTTAGAGCCTTTCCATGGCTCTTCTTCCAACTGCCACAGCGGCCCAACTAGGCGTACCTACGACCTGTGCGCACCTGTGGATATGTGTTGAGATGTCTATTAACGAAATCCAAAGACTGGAGTGGATCCGACGACATCGAATTTTTCACCTAAAAAAATGTACAGTGTATAGTAAGGATTTTGGAGCCTTTCCATGGCTCTTCTTCCAACTGCCACAGCGGCCCAACTAGGCGTACCTAGGACCTGTGCGCACCTGTGGTTATGTGTTAGGATGTGTATTAACGAAATCCAAAGACTGGAGTGGATCCGACGACATCGAATTTTTCACCTAAAAAAATATACAGTGTATATTAAGGATTTTGGAGCCTTTCCATGGCTCTTCTTCCAACTGCCACAGCGGCCCAACTAGGCGTACCTACGACCTGTGCGCACCTGTGGTTATGTGTTGAGATGTGTATTAACGAAATCCAAAGACTGGAGTGGATCCGACGACATCGAATTTTTCACCTAAAAAAATGTACAGTGTATAGTAAGGATTTTGGAGCCTTTCCATGGCTCTTCTTCCAACTGCCACAGCGGCCCAACTAGGCGTACCTACGACCTGTGCGCACCTGTGGTTATGTGTTGAGATGTGTATTAACGAAATCCAAAGACTGGAGTGGATCCGACGACCTCGAATTTTTCACCTAAAAAAATGTACAGTGTATAGTAAGGATTTTGGAGCCTTCCATGGCTCATCTTCCAACTGCCATAGCGGCCCAACTAGGCGTACCTACGACCTGTGCGCACCTGTGGTTATGTGTTGAGATGTCTATTAACGAAATCCAAAGACTGCAGTGGATCCGACGACATCGAATTTTTCACCTAAAAAAATGTACAGTGTATAGTAAGGATTTTAGAGCCTTTCCATGGCTCTTCTTCCAACTGCCACAGCGGCCCAACTAGGCGTACCTACGACCTGTGCGCACCTGTGGTTATGTGTTGAGATGTCTATTAACGAAATCCAAAGACTGGAGTGGATCCGACGACATCGAATTTTTCACCTAAAAAAATGTACAGTGTATAGTAAGGATTTTAGAGCCTTTCCATGGCTCTTCTTCCAACTGCCACAGCGGCCCAACTAGGCGTACCTACGACCTGTGCGCACCTGTGGTTATGTGTTGAGATGTCTATTAACGAAATCCAAAGACTGGAGTGGATCCGACGACATCGAATTTTTCACCTAAAAAAATGTACAGTGTATAGTAAGGATTTTAGAGCCGTTCCATGGCTCTTCTTCCAACTGCCACAGCGGCCCAACTAGGCATACCTACGACCTGTGCGCACCTGTGGTTATGTGTTGAGATGTGTATTAACGAAATCCAAAGACTGGAGTGGATCCGACGACCTCGAATTTTTCACCTAAAAAAATGTACAGTGTATAGTAAGGATTTTAGAGCCTTTCCATGGCTCTTCTTCCAACTGCCACAGCGGCCCAACTAGGCGTACCTACGACCTGTGCGCACCTGTGGTTATGTGTTGGGATGTCTATTAACGAAATCCAAAGACTGGAGTGGATCCGACGACATCGAATTTTTCACCTAAAAAAATGTACAGTGTATAGTAAGGATTTTAGAGCCTTTCCATGGCTCTTCTTCCAACTGCCACAGCGGCCCAACTAGGCGTACCTACGACCTGTGCGCACCTGTGGTTATGTGTTGAGATGTGTATTAACGAAATCCAAAGACTGGAGTGGATCCGACGACCTCGAATTTTTCACCTAAAAAAATGTACAGTGTATAGTAAGGATTTTGGAGCCTTTCCATGGCTCTGCTTCCAACTGCCACAGCGGCCCAACTAGGCGTACCTACGACCTGTGCGCACCTGTGGTTATGTGTTGAGATGTGTATTAACGAAATCCAAAGACTGGAGTGGATCCGACGACATCGAATTTTTCACCTAAAAAAATGTACAGTGTATAGTAAGGATTTTGGAGCCTTTCCATGGCTCTTCTTCCAACTGCCACAGCGGCCTAACTAGGCGTACCTACGACCTGTGCGCACCTGTGGTTATGTGTTGAGATGTCTATTAACGAAATCCAAAGACTGGAGTGGATCCGACGACATCGAATTTTTCACCTAAAAAAATGTACAGTGTATAGTAAGGATTTTAGAGCCTTTCCATGGCTCTTCTTCCAACTGCCACAGCGGCCCAACTAGGCGTACCTACGACCTGTGCGCACCTGTGGTTATGTGTTGAGATGTGTATTAACGAAATCCAAAGACTGCTGTGGATCCGACGACATCGAATTTTTCACCTAAAAAAATGTACAGTGTATAGTAAGGATTTTGGAGCCTTTCCATGGCTCTTCTTCCAACTGCCACAGCGGCCCAACTAGGCGTACCTACGACCTGTGCGCACCTGTGGTTATGTGTTGAGATGTGTATTAACGAAATCCAAAGACTGGAGTGGATCCGACGACATCGAATTTTTCCCCTAAAAAAAATGTACAGTGTATAGTAAGGATTTTGGAGCCTTCCATGGCTCATCTTCCAACTGCCATAGCGGCCCAACTAGGCGTGCCTACGACCTGTGCGCACCTGTGGTTATGTGTTGAGATGTGTATTAACGAAATCCAAAGACTGGAGTGGATCCGACGACATCGAATTTTTCACCTAAAAAAATGTACAGTGTATAGTAAGGATTTTAGAGCCTTTCCATGGCTCTTCTGCCAACTGCCACAGCGGCCCAACTAGGTGTACCTACGACCTGTGCGCACATGTGGTTATGTGTTGAGATGTCTATTAACCAAATCCAAAGACTGGAGTGGATCCGACGACATCGAATTTTTCACCTAAAAAAATGTACAGTGTATAGTAAGGATTTTAGAGCCTTTCCATGGCTCTTCTTCCAACTGCCACAGCGGCCCAACTAGGCGTACCTACAACCTGTGCGCACCTGTGGTTATGTGTTGAGATGTGTATTAACGAAATCCAAAGACTGGAGTGGATCCGACGACATCGAATTTTTCACCTAAAAAAATGTACAGTGTATAGTAAGGATTTTAGAGCCTTTCCATGGCTCTTCTTCCAACTGCCACAGCGGCCCAACTAGGCGTACCTACGACCTGTGCGCACCTGTGGATATGTGTTGAGATGTCTATTAACGAAATCCAAAGACTGGAGTGGATCCGACGACATCGAATTTTTCACCTAAAAAAATGTACAGTGTATAGTAAGGATTTTGGAGCCTTTCCATGGCTCTTCTTCCAACTGCCACAGCGGCCCAACTAGGCGTACCTAGGACCTGTGCGCACCTGTGGTTATGTGTTAGGATGTGTATTAACGAAATCCAAAGACTGGAGTGGATCCGACGACATCGAATTTTTCACCTAAAAAAATATACAGTGTATATTAAGGATTTTGGAGCCTTTCCATGGCTCTTCTTCCAACTGCCACAGCGGCCCAACTAGGCGTACCTACGACCTGTGCGCACCTGTGGTTATGTGTTAGGATGTGTATTAACGAAATCCAAAGACTGGAGTGGATCCGACGACATCGAATTTTTCACCTAAAAAAATTTACAGTGTATAGTAAGGATTTTGGAGCCTTTCCATGGCTCTTCTTCCAACTGCCACAGCGGCCCAACTAGGCGTACCTACGACCTGTGCGCACCTGTGGTTATGTGTTGAGATGTGTATTAACGAAATCCAAAGACTGGAGTGGATCCGACGACCTCGAATTCTTCACCTAAAAAAATGTACAGTGTATAGTAAGGATTTTGGAGCCTTCCATGGCTCATCTTCCAACTGCCATAGCGGCCCAACTAGGCGTACCTACGACCTGTGCGCACCTGTGGTTATGTGTTGAGATGTCTATTAACGAAATCCAAAGACTGCAGTGGATCCGACGACATCGAATTTTTCACCTAAAAAAATGTACAGTGTATAGTAAAGATTTTAGAGCCTTTCCATGGCTCTTCTTCCAACTGTCACAGCGGCCCAACTAGGCGTACCTATGACCTGTGCGCACCTGTGGTTATGTGTTGAGATGTCTATTAACGAAATCCAAAGACTGGAGTGGATCCGACGACATCGAATTTTTCACCTAAAAAAATGTACAGTGTATAGTAAGGATTTTAGAGCCTTTCCATGGCTCTTCTTCCAACTGCCACAGCGGCCCAACTAGGCGTACCTACGACCTGTGCGCACCTGTGGTTATGTGTTGAGATGTCTATTAACGAAATCCAAAGACTGGAGTGGACCGACGACATCGAATTTTTCACCTAAAAAAATGTACAGTGTATAGTAAGGATTTTAGAGCCTTTCCATGGCTCTTCTTCCAACTGCCACAGCGGCCCAACTAGGCGTACCTACGACCTGTGCGCACCTGTGGTTATGTGTTGAGATGTGTATTAACGAAATCCAAAGACTGGAGTGGATCCGACGACCTCGAATTTTTCACCTAAAAAAATGTACAGTGTATAGTAAGGATTTTAGAGCCTTTCCATGGCTCTTCTTCCAACTGCCACAGCGGCCCAACTAGGCGTACCTACGACCTGTGCGCACCTGTGGTTATGTGTTGGGATGTCTATTAACGAAATCCAAAGACTGGAGTGGATCCGACGACATCGAATTTTTCACCTAAAAAAATGTACAGTGTATAGTAAGGATTTTAGAGCCTTTCCATGGCTCTTCTTCCAACTGCCACAGCGGCCCAACTAGGCGTACCTACGACCTGTGCGCACCTGTGGTTATGTGTTGAGATGTGTATTAACGAAATCCAAAGACTGGAGTGGATCCGACGACCTCGAATTTTTCACCTAAAAAAATGTACAGTGTATAGTAAGGATTTTGGAGCCTTCCATGGCTCATCTTCCAACTGCCATAGCGGCCCAACTAGGCGTACCTAACCTGTGCGCACCTGTGGTTATGTGTTGAGATGTGTATTAACGAAATCCAAAGACTGGAGTGGATCCGACGACCTCGAATTTTTCACCTAAAAAAATGTACAGTGTATAGTAAGGATTTTAGAGCCTTTCCATGGCTCTTCTTCCAACTGCCACAGCGGCCCAACTAGGCGTACCTACGACCTGTGCGCACCTGTGGTTATGTGTTGAGATGTCTAATAACGAAATCCAAAGACTGGAGTGGATCCGACGACATCGAATTTTTCACCTAAAAAAATGTACAGTGTATAGTAAGGATTTTGGAGCCTTTCCATGGCTCTTCTTCCAACTGCCACATCGGCCCAACTAGGCTTACCTACGACCTGTGCGCACCTGTGGTTATGTGTTAGGATGTGTACTAACGAAATCCAAAGACTGGAGTGGATCCGACGACATCGAATTTTTCACCTAAAAAAAATGCACAGTAAGGTAAGTAAGTAATAACAGTAAGTAAGGATTTTGGAGCCTTCCACGGCTCATCTTCCAACTGCCATAGCGGCCCAACTAGGCGTACCTACGACCTGTGCTCACCTGTGGTTATGTGTTGAGATGTGTATTAACGAAATCCAAAGACTGGAGTGGATCCGACGACATCGAATTTTTCACCTAAAAAAATGTACAGTGTATAGTAAGGATTTTGGAGCCTTCCATGGCTCTTCTTCCAACTGCCATAGCGGCCCAACTAGGCGTACCTACGACCTGTGCGCACCTGTGGTTATGTGTTGAGATGTGTATTAACGAAATCCAAAGACTGGAGTGGATCCGACGACATCGAATTTTTCACCTAAAAAAATGTACAGTGTATAGTAAGGATTTTGGAGCCTTCCATGGCTCATCTTCCAACTGCCATAGCGGCCCAACTAGGCGTACCTACGTCCTGTGCGCACCTGTGATTATGTGTTGAGATGTCTATTAACGAAATCCAAAGACTGGAGTGGATCCGACGACATCGAATTTTTCACCTAAAAAAATGTACAGTGTATAGTAAGGATTTTGGAGCCTTTCCATGGCTCTTCTTCCAACTGCCACAGCGGCCCAACTAGGCGTACCTACGACCTGTGCGCACCTGTGGTTATGTGTTAGGATGTGTATTAACGAAATCCAAAGACTGGAGTGGATCCGACGACATCGAATTTTTCACCTAAAAAAATGTACAGTGTATAGTAAGGATTTTGGAGCCTTTCCATGGCTCTTCTTCCAACTGCCACAGCGGCCCAACTAGGCGTACCTACGACCTGTGCGCACCTGTGGTTATGTGTTGAGATGTGTATTAACGAAATCCAAAGACTGGAGTGGATCCGACGACATCGAATTTTTCACCTAAAAAAATGTACAGTGTATAGTAAGGATTTTGGAGCCTTTCCATGGCTCTTCTTCCAACTGCCACAGCGGCCCAACTAGGCGTACCTACGACCTGTGCGCACCTGTGGTTATGTGTTAGGATGTGTATTAACGAAATCCAAAGACTGGAGTGGATCCGACGACATCGAATTTTTCACCTAAAAAAATGTACAGTGTATAGTAAGGATTTTGCAGCCTTTCCATGGCTCTTCTTCCAACTGCCACAGCGGCCCAACTAGGCGTACCTACGACCTGTGCGCACCTGTGGTTATGTGTTGAGATGTGTATTAACGAAATCCAAAGGCTGGAGTGGATCCGACGACATCGAATTTTTCACCTAAAAAAATGTACAGTGTATAGTAAGGATTTTGGAGCCTTTCCATGGCTCTTCTTCCAACTGCCATAGCGGCCCAACTAGGCGTACCTACGACCTGTGCGCACCTGTGGTTATGTGTTGAGATGTCTATTAACGAAATCCAAAGACTGGAGCGGATCCGACGACATCGAATTTTTCACCTAAAAAAATGTACAGTGTATAGTAAGGATTTTAGAGCCTTTCCATGGCTCTTCATCCAACTGCCACAGCGGCCCAACTAGGACCTGTGCGCACCTGTGGTTATGTGTTAGGATGTGTACTAACGAAATCCAAAGACTGGAGTGGATCCGACGACATCGAATTTTTCACCTAAAAAAAATGTACAGTGTATAGTAAGGATTTTGGAGCCTTCCATGGCTCATCTTCCAACTGCCATAGCGGCCCAACTAGGCGTACCTACGACCTGTGCGCACCTGTGGTTATGTGTTGAGATGTGTATTAACGAAATCCAAAGACTGGAGTGGATCCGACGACCTCGAATTTGTCACCTAAAAAAATGTACAGTGTATAGTAAGGATTTTGGAGCCTTCCATGGCTCTTCTTCCAACTGCCATAGCGGCCCAACTAGGCGTACCTACGACCTGTGCGCACCTGTGGTTATGTGTTGAGATGTGTATTAACGAAATCCAAAGACTGGAGTGGATCCGACGACATCGAATTTTTCACCTAAAAAAATGTACAGTGTATAGTAAGGATTTTGGAGCCTTCCATGGCTCATCTTCCAACTGCCATAGCGGCCCAACTAGGCGTACCTACGTCCTGTGCGCACCTGTGATTATGTGTTGAGATGTCTATTAACGAAATCCAAAGACTGGAGTGGATCCGACGACATCGAATTTTTCACCTAAAAAAATGTACAGTGTATAGTAAGGATTTTAGAGCCTTTCCATGGCTCTTCTTCCAACTGCCACAGCGGCCCAACTAGGCGCACCTACGACCTGTGCGCACCTGTGGTTATGTGTTGAGATGTGTATTAACGAAATCCAAAGACTGGAGTGGATCCGACGACCTCGAATTTTTCACCTAAAAAAATGTACAGTGTATAGTAAGGATTTTGGAGCCTTCCATGGCTCTTCTTCCAACTGCCATAGCGGCCCAACTAGGCGTACCTACGACCTGTGCGCACCTGTGGTTATGTGTTGAGATGTGTATTAACGAAATCCAAAGACTGGAGTGGATCCGACGACCTCGAATTTTTCACCTAAAAAAATGTACAGTGTATAGTAAGGATTTTAGAGCCTTTCCATGGCTCTTCTTCCAACTGCCACAGCGGCCCAACTAGGCGTACCTACGACCTGTGCGCACCTGTGGTTATGTGTTGAGATGTCTATTAACGAAATCCAAAGACTGGAGTGGATCCGACGACATCGAATTTTTCACCTAAAAAAATGTACAGTGTATAGTAAGGATTTTAGAGCCTTTCCATGGCTCTTCTTCCAACTGCCACAGCGGCCCAACTAGGCGTACCTACGACCTGTGCGCACCTGTGGTTATGTGTTGAGATGTGTATTAACGAAATCCAAAGACTGGAGTGGATCCGACGACATCGAATTTTTCACCTAAAAAAATGTACAGTGTATAGTAAGGATTTTGGAGCCTTAAATGGCTCATCTTCCAACTGCCATAGCGGCCCAACTAGGCGTACCTAACCTGTGCGCACCTGTGGTTATGTGTTGAGATGTGTATTAACGAAATCCAAAGACTGGAGTGGATCCGACGACCTCGAATTTTTCACCTAAAAAAATGTACAGTGTATAGTAAGGATTTTAGAGCCTTTCCATGGCTCTTCTTCCAACTGCCACAGCGGCCCAACTAGGCGTACCTACGACCTGTGCGCACCTGTGGTTATGTGTTGAGATGTCTAATAACGAAATCCAAAGACTGGAGTGGATCCGACGACATCGAATTTTTCACCTAAAAAAATGTACAGTGTATAGTAAGGATTTTGGAGCCTTTCCATGGCTCTTCTTCCAACTGCCACATCGGCCCAACTAGGCGTACCTACGACCTGTGCGCACCTGTGGTTATGTGTTAGGATGTGTACTAACGAAATCCAAAGACTGGAGTGGATCCGACGACATCGAATTTTTCACCTAAAAAAAATGCACAGTAAGGTAAGTAAGTAATAACAGTAAGTAAGGATTTTGGAGCCTTCCATGGCTCATCTTCCAACTGCCATAGCGGCCCAACTAGGCGTACCTACGACCTGTGCTCACCTGTGGTTATGTGTTGAGATGTGTATTAACGAAATCCAAAGACTGGAGTGGATCCGACGACATCGAATTTTTCACCTAAAAAAATGTACAGTGTATAGTAAGGATTTTGGAGCCTTCCATGGCTCTTCTTCCAACTGCCATAGCGGCCCAACTAGGCGTACCTACGACCTGTGCGCACCTGTGGTTATGTGTTGAGATGTGTATTAACGAAATCCAAAGACTGGAGTGGATCCGACGACATCGAATTTTTCACCTAAAAAAATGTACAGTGTATAGTAAGGATTTTGGAGCCTTCCATGGCTCATCTTCCAACTGCCATAGCGGCCCAACTAGGCGTACCTACGTCCTGTGCGCACCTGTGATTATGTGTTGAGATGTCTATTAACGAAATCCAAAGACTGGAGTGGATCCGACGACATCGAATTTTTCACCTAAAAAAATGTACAGTGTATAGTAAGGATTTTAGAGCCTTCCATGGCTCTTCTTCCAACTGCCACAGCGGCCCAACTAGGCGTACCTACGACCTGTGCGCACCTGTGGTTATGTGTTGAGATGTGTATTAACGAAATCCAAAGACTGGAGTGGATCCGACGACATCGAATTTTTCACCTAAAAAAATGTACAGTGTATAGTAAGGATTTTGGAGCCTTTCCATGACTCTTCTTCCAACTGCCACAGCGGCCCAACTAGGCGTACCTACGACCTGTGCGCACCTGTGGTTATGTGTTAGGATGTGTATTAACGAAATCCAAAGACTGGAGTGGATCCGACGACATCGAATTTTTCACCTAAAAAAATGTACAGTGTATAGTAAGGATTTTGGAGCCTTTCCATGGCTCTTCTTCCAACTGCCACAGCGGCCCAACTAGGCGTACCTACGACCTGTGCGCACCTGTGGTTATGTGTTGAGATGTGTATTAACGAAATCCAAAGACTGGAGTGGATCCGACGACATCGAATTTTTCACCTAAAAAAATGTACAGTGTATAGTAAGGATTTTGGAGCCTTTCCATGGCTCTTCTTCCAACTGCCACAGCGGCCCAACTAGGCGTACCTACGACCTGTGCGCACCTGTGGTTATGTGTTAGGATGTGTATTAACGAAATCCAAAGACTGGAGTGGATCCGACGACATCGAATTTTTCACCTAAAAAAATGTACAGTGTATAGTAAGGATTTTGCAGCCTTTCCATGGCTCTTCTTCCAACTGCCACAGCGGCCCAACTAGGCGTACCTACGACCTGTGCGCACCTGTGGTTATGTGTTGAGATGTGTATTAACGAAATCCAAAGGCTGGAGTGGATCCGACGACATCGAATTTTTCACCTAAAAAAATGTACAGTGTATAGTAAGGATTTTGGAGCCTTTCCATGGCTCTTCTTCCAACTGCCATAGCGGCCCAACTAGGCGTACCTACGACCTGTGCGCACCTGTGGTTATGTGTTGAGATGTCTATTAACGAAATCCAAAGACTGGAGCGGATCCGACGACATCGAATTTTTCACCTAAAAAAATGTACAGTGTATAGTAAGGATTTTAGAGCCTTTCCATGGCTCTTCATCCAACTGCCACAGCGGCCCAACTAGGACCTGTGCGCACCTGTGGTTATGTGTTAGGATGTGTACTAACGAAATCCAAAGACTGGAGTGGATCCGACGACATCGAATTTTTCACCTAAAAAAATGTACAGTGTATAGTAAGGATTTTGGAGCCTTTCCATGGCTCTTCTTCCAACTGCCATAGCGGCCCAACTAGGCGTACCTACGACCTGTGCGCACCTGTGGTTATGTGTTGAGATGTCTATTAACGAAATCCAAAGACTGGAGCGGATCCGACGACATCGAATTTTTCACCTAAAAAAATGTACAGTGTATAGTAAGGATTTTAGAGCCTTTCCATGGCTCTTCATCCAACTGCCACAGCGGCCCAACTAGGACCTGTGCGCACCTGTGGTTATGTGTTAGGATGTGTACTAACGAAATCCAAAGACTGGAGTGGATCCGACGACATCGAATTTTTCACCTAAAAAAAATGTACAGTGTATAGTAAGGATTTTGGAGCCTTCCATGGCTCATCTTCCAACTGCCATAGCGGCCCAACTAGGCGTACCTACGACCTGTGCGCACCTGTGGTTATGTGTTGAGATGTGTATTAACGAAATCCAAAGACTGGAGTGGATCCGACGACCTCGAATTTGTCACCTAAAAAAATGTACAGTGTATAGTAAGGATTTTGGAGCCTTCCATGGCTCTTCTTCCAACTGCCATAGCGGCCCAACTAGGCGTACCTACGACCTGTGCGCACCTGTGGTTATGTGTTGAGATGTGTATTAACGAAATCCAAAGACTGGAGTGGATCCGACGACATCGAATTTTTCACCTAAAAAAATGTACAGTGTATAGTAAGGATTTTGGAGCCTTCCATGGCTCATCTTCCAACTGCCATAGCGGCCCAACTAGGCGTACCTACGTCCTGTGCGCACCTGTGATTATGTGTTGAGATGTCTATTAACGAAATCCAAAGACTGGAGTGGATCCGACGACATCGAATTTTTCACCTAAAAAAATGTACAGTGTATAGTAAGGATTTTAGAGCCTTTCCATGGCTCTTCTTCCAACTGCCACAGCGGCCCAACTAGGCGCACCTACGACCTGTGCGCACCTGTGGTTATGTGTTGAGATGTGTATTAACGAAATCCAAAGACTGGAGTGGATCCGACGACCTCGAATTTTTCACCTAAAAAAATGTACAGTGTATAGTAAGGATTTTGGAGCCTTCCATGGCTCTTTTTCCAACTGCCATAGCGGCCCAACTAGGCGTACCTACGACCTGTGCGCACCTGTGGTTATGTGTTGAGATGTCTATTAACGAAATCCAAAGACTGGAGTGGATCCGACGAGATCGAATTTTTCACCTAAAAAAATGTACAGTGTATAGTAAGGATTTTAGAGCCTTTCCATGGCTCTTCTTCCAACTGCCACAGCGGCCCAACTAGGCGTACCTACGACCTGTGCGCACCTGTGGTTATGTGTTGAGATGTGTATTAACGAAATCCAAAGACTGGAGTGGATCCGACGACATCGAATTTTTCACCTAAAAAATGTACAGTGTATAGTAAGGATTTTGGAGCCTTTCCATGGCTCTTCTTCCAACTGCCACATCGGCCCAACTAGGCGTACCTACGACCTGTGCGCACCTGTGGTTATGTGTTAGGATGTGTACTAACGAAATCCAAAGACTGGAGTGGATCCGACGACATCGAATTTTTCACCTAAAAAAAATGTACAGTGTATAGTAAGGATTTTGGAGCCTTCCATGGCTCATCTTCCAACTGCCATAGCGGCCCAACTAGGCGTACCTACGACCTGTGCTCACCTGTGGTTATGTGTTGAGATGTGTATTAACGAAATCCAAAGACTGGAGTGGATCCGACGACCTCGAATTTTTCACCTAAAAAATGTACAGTGTATAGTAAGGATTTTGGAGCCTTCCATGGCTCTTCTTCCAACTGCCATAGCGGCCCAACTAGGCGTACCTACGACCTGTGCGCACCTGTGGTTATGTGTTGAGATGTGTATTAACGAAATCCAAAGACTGGAGTGGATCCGACGACATCGAAATTTTCACCTAAAAAAATGTACAGTGTATAGTAAGGATTTTGGAGCCTTTCCATGGCTCTTCTTCCAACTGCCACATCGGCCCAACTAGGCGTACCTACGACCTGTGCGCACCTGTGGTTATGTGTTAGGATGTGTACTAACGAAATCCAAAGACTGGAGTGGATCCGACGACATCGAATTTTTCACCTAAAAAAAATGTACAGTGTATAGTAAGGATTTTGGAGCCTTCCATGGCTCATCTTCCAACTGCCATAGCGGCCCAACTAGGCGTACCTACGACCTGTGCTCACCTGTGGTTATGTGTTGAGATGTGTATTAACGAAATCCAAAGACTGGAGTGGATCCGACGACCTCGAATTTTTCACCTAAAAAAATGTACAGTGTATAGTAAGGATTTTGGAGCCTTCCATGGCTCTTCTTCCAACTGCCATAGCGGCCCAACTAGGCGTACCTACGACCTGTGCGCACCTGTGGTTATGTGTTAGGATGTGTACTAACGAAATCCAAAGACTGGAGTGGATCCGACGACATCGAATTTTTCACCTAAAAAAAATGTACAGTGTATAGTAAGGATTTTGGGGCCTTCCATGGCTCATCTTCCAACTGCCACAGTGGCCCAACTAGGCGTATTTACGACCTGTGCGCACCTGTGGTTATGTGTTGAGATGTGTATTAACGAAATCCAAAGACTGGAGTGGATCCGACGACCTCGAATTTTTCACCTAAAAAAATGTACAGTGTATAGTAAGGATTTTGGAGCCTTTCCATGGCTCTTCTTCCAACTGCCATAGCGGCCCAACTAGGCGTACCTACGACCTGTGCGCACCTGTGGTTATGTGTTGAGATGTGTATTAACGAAATCCAAAGACTGGAGTGGATCCGACGACATCGAATTTTTCACCTAAAAAAATGTAGTGTATAGTAAGGATTTTGGAGCCTTCCATGGCTCATCTTCCAACTGCCATAGCGGCCCAACTAGGCGTACCTACGACCTGTGCGCACCTGTGGTTATGTGTTGAGATGTCTATTAACGAAATCCAAAGACTGGAGTGGATCCGACGACATCGAATTGTTCACCTAAAAAAATGTACAGTGTATAGTAAGGATTTTAGAGCCTTTCCATGGCTCTTCATCCAACTGCCACAGCGGCCCAACTAGGACCTGTGCGCACCTGTGGTTATGTGTTAGGATGTGTACTAACGAAATCCAAAGACTGGAGTGGATCCGACGACATCGAATTTTTCACCTAAAAAAAATGTACAGTGTATAGTAAGGATTTTGGGGCCTTCCATGGCTCATCTTCCAACTGCCATAGCGGCCCAACTAGGCGTACCTACGACCTGTGCGCACCTGTGGTTATGTGTTGAGATGTGTATTAACGAAATCCAAAGACTGGAGTGGATCCGACGACCTCGAATTTTTCACCTAAAAAAATGTACAGTGTATAGTAAGGATTTTGGAGCCTTTCCATGGCTCTTCTTCCAACTGCCACAGCGGCCCAACTAGGCGCACCTACGACCTGTGCGCACCTGTGGTTATGTGTTGAGATGTGTATTAACGAAATCCAAAGACTGGAGTGGATCCGACGACCTCGAATTTTTCACCTAAAAAAATGTACAGTGTATAGTAAGGATTTTGGAGCCTTCCATGGCTCATCTTCCAACTGCCATAGCGGCCCAACTAGGCGTACCTACGACCTGTGCGCACCTGTGGTTATGTGTTGAGATGTCTATTAACGAAATCCAAAGACTGGAGTGGATCCGACGAGATCGAATTTTTCACCTAAAAAAATGTACAGTGTATAGTAAGGATTTTAGAGCCTTTCCATGGCTCTTCTTCCAACTGCCACAGCGGCCCAACTAGGCGTACCTACGACCTGTGCGCACCTGTGGTTATGTGTTGAGATGTCTATTAACGAAATCCAAAGACTGGAGTGGAACCGACGACACCGAATTTTTCACCTAAAAAAATGTACAGTGTATAGTAAGGATTTTAGAGCCTTTCCATGGCTCTTCTTCCAACTGCCACAGCGGCCCAACTAGGCGTACCTACGACCTGTGCGCACCTGTGGTTATGTGTTGAGATGTGTATTAAAGAAATCCAAAGACTGGAGTGGACCCGACGACATCGAATTTTTCACCTAAAAAAATGTACAGTGTATAGTAAGGATTTTAGAGCCTTTCCATGGCTCTTCTTCCAACTGCCAAAGCGGCCCAACTAGGCGTACCTACGACCTGTGCGAACCTGTGGTTATGTGTTGAGATGTGTATTAACGAAATCCAAAGACTGGAGTGGATCCGACGACATCGAATTTTTCACCTAAAAAAATGTACAGTGTATAGTAAGGATTTTAGAGCCTTTCCATGGCTCTTCTTCCAACTGCCACAGCGGCCCAACTAGGCGTACCTACGACCTGTGCGCACCTGTGGTTATGTGTTGAGATGTGTATTAAAGAAATCCAAAGACTGGAGTGGACCCGACGACATCGAATTTTTCACCTAAAAAAATGTACAGTGTGTAGTAAGGATTTTAGAGCCTTTCCATGGCTCTTCTTCCAACTGCCAAAGCGGCCCAACTAGGCGTACCTACGACCTGTGCGCACCTGTGGTTATGTGTTGAGATGTGTATTAACGAAATCCAAAGACTGGAGTGGATCCGACGACATCGAATTTTTCACCTAAAAAAATGTACAGTGTATAGTAAGGATTTTAGAGCCTTTCCATGGCTCTTCTTCCAACTGCCACAGCGGCCCAACTAGGCATACCTACGACCTGTGCGCACCTGTGGTTATGTGTTGAGATGTGTATTAACGAAATCCAAAGACTGGAGTGGATCCGACGACATCGAATTTTTCACCTAAAAAAATGTACAGTGTATAGTAAGGATTTTAGAGCCTTTCCATGGCTCTTCTTCCAACTGCCACAGCGGCCCAACTAGGCGTACCTACGACCTGTGCGCACCTGTGGTTATGTGTTGAGATGTGTATTAACGTAATCCAAAGACTGGAGTGGATCCGACGACCTCGAATTTTTCACCTAAAAAAATGTACAGTGTATAGTAAGGATTTTGGAGCCTTTCCATGGCTCTTCTTCCAACTGCCATAGCGGCCCAACTAGGCGTACCTACGACCTGTGCGCACCTGTGGTTATGTGTTGAGATGTCTATTAACGAAATCCAAAGACTGGAGTGGATCCGACGACATCGAATTTTTCACCTGAAAAAATGTACAGTGTATAGTAAGGATTTTAGAGCCTTTCCATGGCTCTTCTTCCAACTTCCACAGCGGCCCAACTAGGCGTACCTACGACCTGTGCGCACCTGTGGTTATGTGTTGAGATGTCTATTAACGAAATCCAAAGACTGGAGTGGATCCGACGACATCGAATTTTTCACCTAAAAAAATGTACAGTGTATGGTAAGGATTTTGGAGAATTCCATGGCTCATCTTCCAACTGCCATAGCGGCCCAACTAGGCGTACCTACGACCTGTGCGCACCTGTGGTTATGTGTTGAGATGTCTATTAACGAAATCCAAAGACTGGAGTGGATCCGACGACATCGAATTTTTCACCTAAAAAAATGTACAGTGTATAGTAAGGATTTTAGAGCCTTTCCATGGCTCTTCTTCCAACTGCCACAGCGGCCCAACTAGGCGTACCTACGACCTGTGCGCACCTGTGGTTATGTGTTGAGATGTCTATTAACGAAATCCAAAGACTGGAGTGGATCCGACGACATCGAATTTTTCACCTAAAAAAATGTACAGTGTATAGTAAGGATTTTGGAGCCTTTCCATGGCTCTTCTTCCAACTGCCACAGCGGCCCAACTAGGCGTACCTACGACCTGTGCGCACCTGTGGTTATGTGTTGAGATGTCTATTAACGAAATCCAAAGACTGGAGTGGATCCGACGACATCGAATTTTTCACCTAAAAAAATGTACAGTGTATAGTAAGGATTTTGGAGCCTTTCCATGGTTCTTCTTCCAACTGCCACAGCGGCCCAACTAGGCGTACCTACGACCTGTGCGCACCTGTGGTTATGTGTTGAGATGTGTATTAACGAAATCCAAAGACTGGAGTGGATCCGACGACATCGAATTTTTCACCTAAAAAAATGTACAGTGTATAGTAAGGATTTTGGAGCCTTCCATGGCTCATCTTCCAACTGCCATAGCGGCCCAACTATTCGTACCTACGACCTGTGCGCACCTGTGGTTATGTGTTGAGATGTCTATTAACGAAATCCAAAGGCTGGAGTGGATCCGACGACATCGAATTTTTCACCTAAAAAAATGTACAGTGTATAGTAAGGATTTTAGAGCCTTTCCATGGCTCTTCTTCCAACTGCCATAGCGGCCCAACTAGGCGTACCTACGACCTGTGCGCACCTGTGGTTATGTGTTGAGATGTGTATTAACGAAATCCAAAGACTGGAGTGGATCCGACGACATCAAATTTTTCACCTAAAAAAATGTACAGTGTATAGTAAGGATTTTAGATCCTTTCCATGGCTCTTCTTCCAACTGCCACAGTGGCCCAACTAGGCGTACCTACGACCTGTGCGCACCTGTGGTTATGTGTTGAGATGTGTATTAACGAAATCCAAAGACTGGAGTGGATCCGACGACATCGAATTTTTCACCTGAAAAAATGTACAGTGTATAGTAAGGATTTTAGAGCCTTTCCATGGCTCTTCTTCCAACTGCCACAGCGGCCCAACTAGGCGTACCTACGACCTGTGCGCACCTGTGGTTATGTGTTGAGATGTCTATTAACGAAATCCAAAGACTGGAGTGGATCCGACGACATCGAATTTTTCACCTAAAAAAATGTACAGTGTATAGTAAGGATTTTAGAGCCTTTCCATGGCTCTTCTTCCAACTGCCACAGCGGCCCAACTAGGCGTACCTACGACCTGTGCGCACCTGTGGTTATGTGTTGAGATGTCTATTAACGAAATCCAAAGACTGGAGTGGATCCGACGACATCGAATTTTTCACCTAAAAAAATGTACAGTGTATAGTAAGGATTTTGGAGCCTTTCCATGGCTCTTCTTCCAACTGCCACAGCGGCCTAACTAGGCGTACCTACGACCTGTGCGCACCTGTGGTTATGTGTTGAGATGTCTATTAACGAAATCCAAAGACTGGAGTGGATCCGACGACATCGAATTTTTTACCTAAAAAAATGTACAGTGTATAGTAAGGATTTTAGAGCCTTTCCATGGCTCTTCTTCCAACTGCCACAGCGGCCCAACTAGGCGTACCTACGAAATGTGCGCATCTGTGGTTATGTGTTGAGATGTGTATTAACGAAATCCAAAGACTGGAGTGGATCCGACGACATCAAATTTTTCACCTAAAAAAATGTACAGTGTATAGTAATGATTTTAGATCCTTTCCATGGCTCTTCTTCCAAACTGCCACAGCGGCCTAACTAGGCGTACCTACGACCTGTGCGCACCTGTGGTTATGTGTTGAGATGTGTATTAACGAAATCCAAAGACTGGAGTGGATCCGACGACATCGAATTTTTCACCTAAAAAAATGTACAGTGTATAGTAAGGATTTTGGAGCCTTCCATGGCTCATCTTCCAACTGCCATAGCGGCCCAACTAGGCGTACCTACGACCTGTGCGCACCTGTGGTTATGTGTTGAGATGTCTATTAACGAAATCCAAAGACTGGAGTGGATCCGACGAGATCGAATTTTTCACCTAAAAAAATGTAGTGTATAGTAAGGATTTTAGAGCCTTTCCATGGCTCTTCTTCCAACTGCCACAGCGGCCCAACTAGGCGTACCTACGACCTGTGCGCACCTGTGGTTATGTGTTGAGATGTGTATTAACGAAATCCAAAGACTGGAGTGGATCCGACGACATCGAATTTTTTACCTAAAAAAATGTACAGTGTATAGTAAGGATTTTAGAGCCTTTCCATGGCTCTTCTTCCAACTGCCACAGCGGCCCAACTAGGCGTACCTACGACCTGTGCGCACCTGTGGTTATGTGTTGAGATGTGTATTAACGAAATCCAAAGACTGGAGTGGATCCGACGACATCGAATTTTTCACCTAAAAAAATGTACAGTGTATAGTAAGGATTTTAGAGCCTTTCCATGGCCCTTCTTCCAACTGCCACAGCGGCCCAACTAGGCGTACCTACGACCTGTGCGCACCTGTGGTTATGTGTTGAGATGTCTATTAACGAAATCCAAAGACTGGAGTGGATCCGACGACATCGAATTTTTCACCTAAAAAAATGTACAGTGTATAGTAAGGATTTTGGAGCCTTTCCATGGCTCTTCTTCCAACTGCCACAGCGGCCCAACTAGGCGTACCTACGACCTGTGCGCACCTGTGGTTATGTGTTGAGATGTCTATTAACGAAATCCAAAGACTGGAGTGGATCCGACGAGATCGAATTTTTCACCTAAAAAAATGTAGTGTATAGTAAGGATTTTAGAGCCTTTCCATGGCTCTTCTTCCAACTGCCACAGCGGCCCAACTAGGCGTACCTACGACCTGTGCGCACCTGTGGTTATGTGTTGAGATGTGTATTAACGAAATCCAAAGACTGGAGTGGATCCGACGACATCGAATTTTTTACCTAAAAAAATGTGCAGTGTATAGTAAGGATTTTAGAGCCTTTCCATGGCTCTTCTTCCAACTGCCACAGCGGCCCAACTAGGCGTACCTACGACCTGTGCGCACCTGTGGTTATGTGTTGAGATGTGTATTAACGAAATCCAAAGACTGGAGTGGATCCGACGACATCGAATTTTTCACCTAAAAAAATGTACAGTGTATAGTAAGGATTTTGGAGCCTTCCATGGCTCATCTTCCAACTGCCATGGCGGCCCAACTAGGCGTACCTACGACCTGTGCGCACCTGTGGTTATGTGTTGAGATGTCAATTAACGAAATCCAAAGGCTGGAGTGGATCCGACGACATCGAATTTTTCACCTAAAAAAATGTACAGTGGATAGTAAGGATTTTAGAGCCTTTCCATGGCTCTTCTCCCAACTGCCACAGCGGCCCAACTAGGCGTACCTACGACCTGTGCGCACCTGTGGTTATGTGTTGAGATGTCTATTAACGAAATCCAAAGAATGGAGTGGATCCGACGAGATCGAATTTTTCACCTAAAAAAATGTAGTGTATAGTAAGGATTTCAGAGCCTTTCCATGGCTCTTCTTCCAACTGCCACAGCGGCCCAACTAGGCGTACCTACGACCTGTGCGCACCTGTGGTTATGTGTTGAGATGTGTATTAACGAAATCCAAAGACTGGGGTGGGTCCGACGACATCGAATTTTTTACCTAAAAAAATGTACAGTGTATAGTAAGGATTTTAGAGCCTTTCCATGGCTCTTCTTCCAACTGCCACAGCGGCCCAACTAGGCGTACCTACGACCTGTGCGCACCTGTGGTTATGTGTTGAGATGTCTATTAACGAAATCCAAAGACTGGAGTGGATCCGACGACGTCGAATTTTTCACCTAAAAAAATGTACAGTGTATAGTAAGGATTTTGGAGCCTTTCCATGGCTCTTCTTCCAACTGCCATAGCGGCCCAACTAGGCGTACCTACGACCTGTGCGCACCTGTGGTTATGTGTTGAGATGTTTATTAACGAAATCCAAAGACTGGAGTGGATCCGACGACATCGATTTTTTCACCTAAAAAAATGTGCAGTGGATAAGGATGGTAAGGATTTTAAGGCCTTTCCATGGCTCTTCTTCCAACTGCCACAGCGGCCCAACTAGGCGTACCTACGACCTGTGCGCACCTGTGGTTATGTGTTGAGATGTGTATTAACGAAATCCAAAGACTGGAGTGGATCCGACGACATCGAATTTTTCACCAAAAAAAATGTACAGTGAATAGTAAGGATTTTGGAGCCTTCCATGGCTCATCTTCCAACTGCCACAGCGGCCCAACTAGGCGTACCTACGACCTGTGCGCACCTGTGGTTATGTGTTGAGATGTTTATTAACGAAATCCAAAGACTGGAGTGGATCCGACGACATCGATTTTTTCACCTAAAAAAATGTAGTGTATAGTAAGGATTTTAGAGCCTTTCCATGGCTCTTCTTCCAACTGCCACAGCGGCCCAACTAGGCGTACCTACGACCTGTGCGCACCTGTGGTTATGTGTTGAGATGTGTATTAACGAAATCCAAAGACTGGAGTGGATCCGACGACATCGAATTTTTTACCTAAAAAAATGTACAGTGTATAGTAAGGATTTTAGAGCCTTTCCATGGCTCTTCTTCCAACTGCCACAGCGGCCCAACTAGGCGTACCTACGACCTGTGCGCACCTGTGGTTATGTGTTGAGATGTGTATTAACGAAATCCAAAGACTGGAGTTTATCCGACGACATCGAATTTTTCACCTAAAAAAATGTACAGTGTATAGTAAGGATTTTAGAGCCTTTCCATGGCCCTTCTTCCAACTGCCACAGCGGCCCAACTAGGCGTACCTACGACCTGTGCGCACCTGTGGTTATGTGTTGAGATGTCTATTAACGAAATCCAAAGACTGGAGTGGATCCGACGACATCGAATTTTTCACCTAAAAAAATGTACAGTGTATAGTAAGGATTTTGGAGCCTTTCCATGGCTCTTCTTCCAACTGCCACAGCGGCCCAACTAGGCGTACCTACGACCTGTGCGCACCTGTGGTTATGTGTTGAGATGTCTATTAACGAAATCCAAAGACTGGAGTGGATCCGACGAGATCGAATTTTTCACCTAAAAAAATGTAGTGTATAGTAAGGATTTTAGAGCCTTTCCATGGCTCTTCTTCCAACTGCCACAGCGGCCCAACTAGGCGTACCTACGACCTGTGCGCACCTGTGGTTATGTGTTGAGATGTGTATTAACGAAATCCAAAGACTGGAGTGGATCCGACGACATCGAATTTTTCACCAAAAAAAATGTACAGTGAATAGTAAGGATTTTGGAGCCTTCCATGGCTCATCTTCCAACTGCCACAGCGGCCCAACTAGGCGTACCTACGACCTGTGCGCACCTGTGGTTATGTGTTGAGATGTTTATTAACGAAATCCAAAGACTGGAGTGGATCCGACGACATCGATTTTTTCACCTAAAAAAATGTAGTGTATAGTAAGGATTTTAGAGCCTTTCCATGGCTCTTCTTCCAACTGCCACAGCGGCCCAACTAGGCGTACCTACGACCTGTGCGCACCTGTGGTTATGTGTTGAGATGTGTATTAACGAAATCCAAAGACTGGAGTGGATCCGACGACATCGAATTTTTTACCTAAAAAAATGTACAGTGTATAGTAAGGATTTTAGAGCCTTTCCATGGCTCTTCTTCCAACTGCCACAGCGGCCCAACTAGGCGTACCTACGACCTGTGCGCACCTGTGGTTATGTGTTGAGATGTGTATTAACGAAATCCAAAGACTGGAGTTTATCCGACGACATCGAATTTTTCACCTAAAAAAATGTACAGTGTATAGTAAGGATTTTAGAGCCTTTCCATGGCCCTTCTTCCAACTGCCACAGCGGCCCAACTAGGCGTACCTACGACCTGTGCGCACCTGTGGTTATGTGTTGAGATGTCTATTAACGAAATCCAAAGACTGGAGTGGATCCGACGACATCGAATTTTTCACCTAAAAAAATGTACAGTGTATAGTAAGGATTTTGGAGCCTTTCCATGGCTCTTCTTCCAACTGCCACAGCGGCCCAACTAGGCGTACCTACGACCTGTGCGCACCTGTGGTTATGTGTTGAGATGTCTATTAACGAAATCCAAAGACTGGAGTGGATCCGACGAGATCGAATTTTTCACCTAAAAAAATGTAGTGTATAGTAAGGATTTTAGAGCCTTTCCATGGCTCTTCTTCCAACTGCCACAGCGGCCCAACTAGGCGTACCTACGACCTGTGCGCACCTGTGGTTATGTGTTGAGATGTGTATTAACGAAATCCAAAGACTGGAGTGGATCCGACGACATCGAATTTTTTACCTAAAAAAATGTGCAGTGTATAGTAAGGATTTTAGAGCCTTTCCATGGCTCTTCTTCCAACTGCCACAGCGGCCCAACTAGGCGTACCTACGACCTGTGCGCACCTGTGGTTATGTGTTGAGATGTGTATTAACGAAATCCAAAGACTGGAGTGGATCCGACGACATCGAATTTTTCACCTAAAAAAATGTACAGTGTATAGTAAGGATTTTGGAGCCTTCCATGGCTCATCTTCCAACTGCCATGGCGGCCCAACTAGGCGTACCTACGACCTGTGCGCACCTGTGGTTATGTGTTGAGATGTCAATTAACGAAATCCAAAGGCTGGAGTGGATCCGACGACATCGAATTTTTCACCTAAAAAAATGTACAGTGGATAGTAAGGATTTTAGAGCCTTTCCATGGCTCTTCTCCCAACTGCCACAGCGGCCCAACTAGGCGTACCTACGACCTGTGCGCACCTGTGGTTATGTGTTGAGATGTCTATTAACGAAATCCAAAGAATGGAGTGGATCCGACGAGATCGAATTTTTCACCTAAAAAAATGTAGTGTATAGTAAGGATTTCAGAGCCTTTCCATGGCTCTTCTTCCAACTGCCACAGCGGCCCAACTAGGCGTACCTACGACCTGTGCGCACCTGTGGTTATGTGTTGAGATGTGTATTAACGAAATCCAAAGACTGGGGTGGATCCGACGACATCGAATTTTTTACCTAAAAAAATGTACAGTGTATAGTAAGGATTTTAGAGCCTTTCCATGGCTCTTCTTCCAACTGCCACAGCGGCCCAACTAGGCGTACCTACGACCTGTGCGCACCTGTGGTTATGTGTTGAGATGTCTATTAACGAAATCCAAAGACTGGAGTGGATCCGACGACGTCGAATTTTTCACCTAAAAAAATGTACAGTGTATAGTAAAGATTTTGGAGCCTTTCCATGGCTCTTCTTCCAACTGCCATAGCGGCCCAACTAGGCGTACCTACGACCTGTGCGCACCTGTGGTTATGTGTTGAGATGTTTATTAACGAAATCCAAAGACTGGAGTGGATCCGACGACATCGATTTTTTCACCTAAAAAAATGTGCAGTGGATAAGGATGGTAAGGATTTTAAGGCCTTTCCATGGCTCTTCTTCCAACTGCCACAGCGGCCCAACTAGGCGTACCTACGACCTGTGCGCACCTGTGGTTATGTGTTGAGATGTGTATTAACGAAATCCAAAGACTGGAGTGGATCCGACGACATCGAATTTTTCACCAAAAAAAATGTACAGTGAATAGTAAGGATTTTGGAGCCTTCCATGGCTCATCTTCCAACTGCCACAGCGGCCCAACTAGGCGTACCTACGACCTGTGCGCACCTGTGGTTATGTGTTGAGATGTCTATTAACGAAATCCAAAGACTGGAGTGGATCCGACGACATCGAATTTTTCACCTAAAAAAATGTACAGTGTATAGTAAGGATTTTGGAGCCTTCCATGGCTCATCTTCCAACTACCATAGCGGCCCAACTAGGCGTACCTACGACCTGTGCGCACCTGTGGTTATGTGTTGAGATGTCTATTAACGAAATCCAAAGGCTGGAGTGGATCCGACGAGATCGAATTTTTCACCTAAAAAAATGTAGTGTATAGTAAGGATTTCAGAGCCTTTCCATGGCTCTTCTTCCAACTGCCACAGCGGCCCAACTAGGCGTACCTACGACCTGTGCGCACCTGTGGTTATGTGTTGAGATGTGTATTAACGAAATCCAAAGACTGGAGTGGATCCGACGACATCGAATTTTTCACCAAAAAAAATGTACAGTGAATAGTAAGGATTTTGGAGCCTTCCATGGCTCATCTTCCAACTGCCACAGCGGCCCAACTAGGCGTACCTACGACCTGTGCGCACCTGTGGTTATGTGTTGAGATGTCTATTAACGAAATCCAAAGACTGGAGTGGATCCGACGACATCGAATTTTTCACCTAAAAAAATGTACAGTGTATAGTAAGGATTTTGGAGCCTTCCATGGCTCATCTTCCAACTACCATAGCGGCCCAACTAGGCGTACCTACGACCTGTGCGCACCTGTGGTTATGTGTTGAGATGTCTATTAACGAAATCCAAAGGCTGGAGTGGATCCGACGACATCGAATTTTTCACCTAAAAAAATGTACAGTGTATAGTAAGGATTTTAGAGCCTTTCCATGGCTCTTCTTCCAACTGCCATAGCGGCCCAACTAGGCGTACCTACGACCTGTGCGCACCTGTGGTTATGTGTTGAGATGTGTATTAACGAAATCCAAAGACTGGAGTGGATCCGACGACATCGAATTTTTCACCTAAAAAAATGTACAGTGTATAGTAAGGATTTTAGAGCCTTTCCATGGCTCTTCTTCCAACTGCCACAGCTGCCCAACTAGGCGTACCTACGACCTGTGCGCACCTGTGGTTATGTGTTGAGATGTCTATTAACGAAATCCAAAGACTGGAGTGGATCCGACGACATCGAATTTTTCACCTAAAAAAATGTACAGTGTATAGTAAGGATTTTAGAGCCTTTCCATGGCTCTTCTTCCAACTGCCACAGTGGCCCAACTAGGCGTACCTACGACCTGTGCGCACCTGTGGTTATGTGTTGAGATGTGTATTAACGAAATCCAAAGACTGGAGTGGATCCGACGACATCGAATTTTTCACCTAAAAAAATGTACAGTGTATAGTAAGGATGTTAGAGCCTTTCCATGGCTCTTCTTCCAACTGCCACAGCGGCCCAACTAGGCGTACCTACGACCTGTGCGCACCTGTGGTTATGTGTTGAGATGTCTATTAACGAAATCCAAAGACTGGAGTGGATCCGACGACATCGAATTTTTCACCTAAAAAAATGTACAGTGTATAGTAAGGATTTTGGAGCCTTTCCATGGCTCTTCTTCCAACTGCCACAGCGGCCCAACTAGGCGTACCTACGACCTGTGCGCACCTGTGGTTATGTGTTGAGATGTGTATTAACGAAATCCAAAGACTGGAGTGGATCCGACGACATCGAATTTTTCACCTAAAAAAATGTACAGTGTATAGTAAGGATTTTGGAGCCTTTCCATGGCTCATCTTCCAACTGCCACAGCGGCCCAACTAGGCGTACCTACGACCTGTGCGCACCTGTGGTTATGTGTTGAGATGTGTATTAACGAAATCCAAAGACTGGAGTGGATCCGACGACATCGAATTTTTCACCTAAAAAAATGTACAGTGTATAGTAAGGATTTTGGAGCCTTCCATGGCTCATCTTCCAACTGCCATAGCGGCCCAACTAGGCGTACCTACGACCTGTGCGCACCTGTGGTTATGTGTTGAGATGTCTATTAACGAAATCCAAAGGCTGGAGTGGATCCGACGAGATCGAATTTTTCACCTAAAAAAATGTAGTGTATAGTAAGGATTTTAGAGCCTTTCCATGGCTCTTCTTCCAACTGCCACAGCGGCCCAACTAGGCGTACCTACGACCTGTGCGCACCTGTGGTTATGTGTTGAGATGTCTATTAACGAAATCCAAAGACTGGAGTGGATCCGACGAGATCGAATTTTTCACCTAAAAAAATGTAGTGTATAGTAAGGATTTTAGAGCCTTTCCATGGCTCTTCTTCCAACTGCCACAGCGGCCCAACTAGGCGTACCTACGACCTGTGCGCACCTGTGGTTATGTGTTGAGATGTCAATTAACGAAATCCAAAGGCTGGAGTGGATCCGACGACATCGAATTTTTCACCTAAAAAAATGTACAGTGGATAGTAAGGATTTTAGAGCCTTTCCATGGCTCTTCTCCCAACTGCCACAGCGGCCCAACTAGGCGTACCTACGACCTGTGCGCACCTGTGGTTATGTGTTGAGATGTCTATTAACGAAATCCAAAGAATGGAGTGGATCCGACGAGATCGAATTTTTCACCTAAAAAAATGTAGTGTATAGTAAGGATTTCAGAGCCTTTCCATGGCTCTTCTTCCAACTGCCACAGCGGCCCAACTAGGCGTACCTACGACCTGTGCGCACCTGTGGTTATGTGTTGAGATGTGTATTAACGAAATCCAAAGACTGGGGTGGATCCGACGACATCGAATTTTTTACCTAAAAAAATGTACAGTGTATAGTAAGGATTTTAGAGCCTTTCCATGGCTCTTCTTCCAACTGCCACAGCGGCCCAACTAGGCGTACCTACGACCTGTGCGCACCTGTGGTTATGTGTTGAGATGTCTATTAACGAAATCCAAAGACTGGAGTGGATCCGACGACGTCGAATTTTTCACCTAAAAAAATGTACAGTGTATAGTAAGGATTTTGGAGCCTTTCCATGGCTCTTCTTCCAACTGCCATAGCGGCCCAACTAGGCGTACCTACGACCTGTGCGCACCTGTGGTTATGTGTTGAGATGTTTATTAACGAAATCCAAAGACTGGAGTGGATCCGACGACATCGATTTTTTCACCTAAAAAAATGTGCAGTGGATAAGGATGGTAAGGATTTTAAGGCCTTTCCATGGCTCTTCTTCCAACTGCCACAGCGGCCCAACTAGGCGTACCTACGACCTGTGCGCACCTGTGGTTATGTGTTGAGATGTGTATTAACGAAATCCAAAGACTGGAGTGGATCCGACGACATCGAATTTTTCACCAAAAAAAATGTACAGTGAATAGTAAGGATTTTGGAGCCTTCCATGGCTCATCTTCCAACTGCCACAGCGGCCCAACTAGGCGTACCTACGACCTGTGCGCACCTGTGGTTATGTGTTGAGATGTCTATTAACGAAATCCAAAGACTGGAGTGGATCCGACGACATCGAATTTTTCACCTAAAAAAATGTACAGTGTATAGTAAGGATTTTGGAGCCTTCCATGGCTCATCTTCCAACTACCATAGCGGCCCAACTAGGCGTACCTACGACCTGTGCGCACCTGTGGTTATGTGTTGAGATGTCTATTAACGAAATCCAAAGGCTGGAGTGGATCCGACGACATCGAATTTTTCACCTAAAAAAATGTACAGTGTATAGTAAGGATTTTAGAGCCTTTCCATGGCTCTTCTTCCAACTGCCATAGCGGCCCAACTAGGCGTACCTACGACCTGTGCGCACCTGTGGTTATGTGTTGAGATGTGTATTAACGAAATCCAAAGACTGGAGTGGATCCGACGACATCTAATTTTTCACCTAAAAAAATGTACAGTGTATAGTAAGGATTTTAGAGCCTTTCCATGGCTCTTCTTCCAACTGCCACAGCGGCCCAACTAGGCGTACCTACGACCTGTGCGCACCTGTGGTTATGTGTTGAGATGTCTATTAACGAAATCCAAAGACTGGAGTGGATCCGACGACATCGAATTTTTCACCTGAAAAAATGTACAGTGTATAGTAAGGATTTTAGAGCCTTTCCATGGCTCTTCTTCCAACTGCCACAGCGGCCCAACTAGGCGTACCTACGACCTATGCGCACCTGTGGTTATGTGTTGAGATGTGTATTAACGAAATCCAAAGACTGGAGTGGATCCGACGACATCGAATTTTTCACCTAAAAAAATGTACAGTGTATAGTAAGGATTTTAGAGCCTTTCCATGGCTCTTCTTCCAACTGCCACAGCTGCCCAACTAGGCGTACCTACGACCTGTGCGCACCTGTGGTTATGTGTTGAGATGTCTATTAACGAAATCCAAAGACTGGAGTGGATCCGACGACATCGAATTTTTCACCTAAAAAAATGTACAGTGTATAGTAAGGATTTTAGAGCCTTTCCATGGCTCTTCTTCCAACTGCCACAGCGGCCCAACTAGGCGTACCTACGACCTGTGCGCACCTGTGGTTATGTGTTGAGATGTGTATTAACGAAATCCAAAGACTGGAGTGGATCCGACGACATCGAATTTTTCACCTAAAAAAATGTACAGTGTATAGTAAGGATTTTAGAGCCTTTCCATGGCTCTTCTTCCAACTGCCACAGCGGCCCAACTAGGCGTACCTACGACCTGTGCGCACCTGTGGTTATGTGTTGAGATGTCTATTAACGAAATCCAAAGACTGGAGTGGATCCGACGACATCGAATTTTTCACCTAAAAAAATGTACAGTGTATAGTAAGGATTTTGGAGCCTTTCCATGGCTCTTCTTCCAACTGCCACAGCGGCCCAACTAGGCGTACCTACGACCTGTGCGCACCTGTGGTTATGTGTTGAGATGTGTATTAACGAAATCCAAAGACTGGAGTGGATCCGACGACATCGAATTTTTCACCTAAAAAAATGTACAGTGTATAGTAAGGATTTTGGAGCCTTTCCATGGCTCTTCTTCCAACTGCCACAGCGGCCCAACTAGGCGTACCTACGACCTGTGCGCACCTGTGGTTATGTGTTGAGATGTGTATTAACGAAATCCAAAGACTGGAGTGGATCCGACGACATCGAATTTTTCACCTAAAAAAATGTACAGTGTATAGTAAGGATTTTGGAGCCTTCCATGGCTCATCTTCCAACTGCCATAGCGGCCCAACTAGGCGTACCTACGACCTGTGCGCACCTGTGGTTATGTGTTGAGATGTCTATTAACGAAATCCAAAGGCTGGAGTGGATCCGACGAGATCGAATTTTTCACCTAAAAAAATGTAGTGTATAGTAAGGATTTTAGAGCCTTTCCATGGCTCTTCTTCCAACTGCCACAGCGGCCCAACTAGGCGTACCTACGACCTGTGCGCACCTGTGGTTATGCGTTGAGATGTGTATTAACGAAATCCAAAGACTGGAGTGGATCCGACGACATCGAATTTTTTACCTAAAAAAATGTACAGTGTATAGTAAGGATTTTAGAGCCTTTCCATGGCTCTTCTTCCAACTGCCACAGCGGCCCAACTAGGCGTACCTACGACCTGTGCGCACCTGTGGTTATGTGTTGAGATGTGTATTAACGAAATCCAAAGACTGGAGTGGATCCGACGACATCGAATTTTTCACCTAAAAAAATTTACAGTGTATAGTAAGGATTTTAGAGCCTTTCCATGGCTCTTCTTCCAACTGCCACAGCGGCCCAACTAGGCGTACCTACGACCTGTGCGCACCTGTGGTTATGTGTTGAGATGTCTATTAACGAAATCCAAAGACTGGAGTGGATCCGACGACATCGAAATTTTCACCTAAAAAAATGTACAGTGTATAGTAAGGATTTTGGAGCCTTTCCATGGCTCTTCTTCCAACTGCCACAGCGGCCCAACTAGGCGTACCTACGACCTGTGCGCACCTGTGATTATGTGTTGAGATGTGTATTAACGAAATCCAAAGACTGGAGTGGATCCGACGACATCGAATTTATCACCTAAAAAAATGTACAGTGTATAGTAAGGATTTTGGAGCCTTCCATGGCTCATCTTCCAACTGCCATAGCGGCCCAACTAGGCGTACCTACGACCTGTGCGCACCTGTGGTTATGTGTTGAGATGTCTATTAACGAAATCCAAAGGCTGGAGTGGATCCGACGACATCGAATTTTTCACCTAAAAAAATGTACAGTGAATAGTAAGGATTTTAGAGCCTTTCCATGGCTCTTCTTCCAACTGCCACAGCGGCCCAACTAGGCGTACCTACGACCTGTGCGCACCTGTGGTTATGTGTTGAGATGTTTATTAACGAAATCCAAAGACTGGAGTGGATCCGACGACATCTAATTTTTCACCTAAAAAAATGTACAGTGTATAGTAAGGATTTTAGAGCCTTTCCATGGCTCTTCTTCCAACTGCCACAGCGGCCCAACTAGGCGTACCTACGACCTGTGCGCACCTGTGGTTATGTGTTGAGATGTGTATTAACGAAATCCAAAGACTGGAGTGGATCCGACGACATCGAATTTTTCACCTAAAAAAATGTACAGTGTATAGTAAGGATTTCAGAGCCTTTCTATGGCTCTTCTTCCAACTGCCACAGCGGCCCAACTAGGCGTACCTACGACCTGTGCGCACCTGTGGTTATATGTTGAGATATCTATTAACGAAATCCAAAGACTGGAGTGGATCCGACGACATCGAATTTTTTACCTAAAAAAATGTACAGTGTATAGTAAGGATTTTAGAGCCTTTCCATGGCTCTTCTTCCAACTGCCACAGCGGGCCAACTAGGCGTACCTACGACCTGTGCGCACCTGTGGTTATGTGTTGAGATGTGTATTAACGAAATCCAAAGACTGGGGTGGATCCGACGACATCGAATTTTTTACCTAAAAAAATGTACAGTGTATAGTAAGGATTTTAGAGCCTTTCCATGGCTCTTCTTCCAACTGCCACAGCGGCCCAACTAGGCGTACCTACGACCTGTGCGCACCTGTGGTTATGTGTTGAGATGTGTATTAACGAAATCCAAAGACTGGAGTGGATCCGACGACATCGAATTTTTCACCAAAAAAAATGTACAGTGAATAGTAAGGATTTTGGAGCCTTCCATGGCTCATCTTCCAACTGCCACAGCGGCCCAACTAGGCGTACCTACGACCTGTGCGCACCTGTGGTTATGTGTTGAGATGTCTATTAACGAAATCCAAAGACTGGAGTGGATCCGACGACATCGAATTTTTCACCTAAAAAAATGTACAGTGTATAGTAAGGATTTTGGAGCCTTTCCATGGCTCTTCTTCCAACTGCCACAGCGGCCCAACTAGGCGTACCTACGACCTGTGCGCACCTGTGATTATGTGTTGAGATGTGTATTAACGAAATCCAAAGACTGGAGTGGATCCGACGACATCGAATTTATCACCTAAAAAAATGTACAGTGTATAGTAAGGATTTTGGAGCCTTCCATGGCTCATCTTCCAACTGCCATAGCGGCCCAACTAGGCGTACCTACGACCTGTGCGCACCTGTGGTTATGTGTTGAGATGTCTATTAACGAAATCCAAAGGCTGGAGTGGATCCGACGACATCGAATTTTTCACCTAAAAAAATGTACAGTGGATAGTAAGGATTTTAGAGCCTTTCCATGGCTCTTCTCCCAACTGCCACAGCGGCCCAACTAGGCGTACCTACGACCTGTGCGCACCTGTGGTTATGTGTTGAGATGTCTATTAACGAAATCCAAAGACTGGAGTGGATCCGACGACATCGAATTGTTCACCTAAAAAAATGTACAGTGTATAGTAAGGATTTTAGAGCCTTTCCATGGCTCTTCTTCCAACTGCCACAGCGGTCCAACTAGGCGTACCTACGACCTGTGCGCACCTGTGGTTATGTGTTGAGATGTGTATTAACGAAATCCAAAGACTGGGGTGGATCCGACGACCTCGAATTTTTCACCTAAAAAATGTACAGTGTATAGTAAGGATTTTGGAGCCTTCCATGGCTCATCTTCCAACTGCCATAGCGGCCCAACTAGGCGTACCTACGACCTGTGCGCACCTGTGGTTATGTGTTGAGATGTGTATTAACGAAATCCAAAGAATGGAGTGGATCCGACGAGATCGAATTTTTCACCTAAAAAAATGTAGTGTATAGTAAGGATTTTAGAGCCTTTCCATGGCTCTTCTTCCAACTGCCACAGCGGGCCAACTAGGCGTACCTACGACCTGTGCGCACCTGTGGTTATGTGTTGAGATGTGTATTAACGAAATCCAAAGACTGGGGTGGATCCGACGACATCGAATTTTTTACCTAAAAAAATGTACAGTGTATAGTAAGGATTTTAGAGCCTTTCCATGGCTCTTCTTCCAACTGCCACAGCGGCCCAACTAGGCGTACCTACGACCTGTGCGCACCTGTGGTTATGTGTTGAGATGTCTATTAACGAAATCCAAAGACTGGAGTGGATCCGACGACATCGAATTTTTCACCTAAAAAAATGTACAGTGTATAGTAAGGATTTTGGAGCCTTCCATGGCTCATCTTCCAACTGCCATAGCGGCCCAACTAGGCGTACCTACGACCTGTGCGCACCTGTGGTTATGTGTTGAGATGTTTATTAACGAAATCCAAAGACTGGAGTGGATCCGACGACATCGATTTTTTCACCTAAAAAAATGTGCAGTGGATAAGGATGGTAAGGATTTTAAGGCCTTTCCATGGCTCTTCTTCCAACTGCCACAGCGGCCCAACTAGGCGTACCTACGACCTGTGCGCACCTGTGGTTATGTGTTGAGATGTGTATTAACGAAATCCAAAGACTGGAGTGGATCCGACGACATCGAATTTTTCACCAAAAAAAATGTACAGTGAATAGTAAGGATTTTGGAGCCTTCCATGGCTCATCTTCCAACTGCCACAGCGGCCCAACTAGGCGTACCTACGACCTGTGCGCACCTGTGGTTATGTGTTGAGATGTCTATTAACGAAATCCAAAGACTGGAGTGGATCCGACGACATCGAATTTTTCACCTAAAAAAATGTACAGTGTATAGTAAGGATTTTAGAGCCTTTCCATGGCTCTTCTTCCAACTGCCACAGCGGCCCAACTAGGCGTACCTACGACCTGTGCGCACCTGTGGTTATGTGTTGAGATGTGTATTAACGAAATCCAAAGACTGGAGTGGATCCGACGACATCGAATTTTTCATTAAAAAAAATGTACAGTGTATAGTAAGGATTTTGGAGCCTTCCATGGCTCATCTTCCAATTGCCACAGCGGCCCAACTAGGCGTACCTACGACCTGTACGCACCTGTGGTTATGTGTTGAGATGTGTATTAACGAAATCCAAAGACTGGAGTGGATCCGACGACATCGAATTTTTCACCTAAAAAAATGTACAGTGTATAGTAAGGATTTTAGAGCCTTTCCATGGCTCTTCTTCCAACTGCCACAGCGGCCCAACTAGGCGTACCTACGACCTGTGCGCACCTGTGGTTATGTGTTGAGATGTCTATTAACGAAATCCAAAGACTGGAGTGGATCCGACGACATCGAATTTTTCACCTTAAAAAATGTACAGTGTATAGTAAGGATTTTAGAGCCTTTCCATGGCTCTTCTTCCAACTGCCACAGCGGCCCAACTAGGCGTACCTACGACCTGTGCGCACCTGTGGTTATGTGTTGAGATGTGTATTAACGAAATCCAAAGACTGGAGTGGATCCGACGACATCGAATTTTTCACCTAAAAAAATGTACAGTGTATAGTAAGGATTTTAGAGCCTTTCCATGGCTCTTCTTCCAACTGCCACAGCTGCCCAACTAGGCGTACCTACGACCTGTGCGCACCTGTGGTTATGTGTTGAGATGTCTATTAACGAAATCCAAAGACTGGAGTGGATCCGACGACATCGAATTTTTCACCTAAAAAAATGTACAGTGTATAGTAAGGATTTTGGAGCCTTCCATGGCTCATCTTCCAACTGCCATAGCGGCCCAACTAGGCGTACCTACGACCTGTGCGCACCTGTGGTTATGTGTTGAGATGTTTATTAACGAAATCCAAAGACTGGAGTGGATCCGACGACATCGATTTTTTCACCTAAAAAATGTGCAGTGGATAAGGATGGTGAGGATTTTAAGGCCTTTCCATGGCTCTTCTTCCAACTGCCACAGCGGCCCAACTAGGCGTACCTACGACCTGTGCGCACCTGTGGTTATGTGTTGAGATGTGTATTAACGAAATCCAAAGACTGGAGTGGATCCGACGACATCGAATTTTTCACCAAAAAAAATGTACAGTGAATAGTAAGGATTTTGGAGCCTTCCATGGCTCATCTTCCAACTGCCACAGCGGCCCAACTAGGCGTACCTACGACCTGTGCGCACCTGTGGTTATGTGTTGAGATGTCTATTAACGAAATCCAAAGACTGGAGTGGATCCGACGACATCGAATTTTTCACCTAAAAAAATGTACAGTGTATAGTAAGGATTTTGGAGCCTTTCCATGGCTCCTCTTCCAACTGCCACAGCGGCCCAACTAGGCGTACCTACGACCTGTGCGCACCTGTGATTATGTGTTGAGATGTGTATTAACGAAATCCAAAGACTGGAGTGGATCCGACGACATCGAATTTATCACCTAAAAAAATGTACAGTGTATAGTAAGGATTTTGGAGCCTTCCATGGCTCATCTTCCAACTGCCATAGCGGCCCAACTAGGCGTACCTACGACCTGTGCGCACCTGTGGTTATGTGTTGAGATGTCTATTAACGAAATCCAAAGGCTGGAGTGGATCCGACGACATCGAATTTTTCACCTAAAAAAATGTACAGTGGATAGTAAGGATTTTAGAGCCTTTCCATGGCTCTTCTCCCAACTGCCACAGCGGCCCAACTAGGCGTACCTACGACCTGTGCGCACCTGTGGTTATGTGTTGAGATGTCTATTAACGAAATCCAAAGACTGGAGTGGATCCGACGACATCGAATTGTTCACCTAAAAAAATGTACAGTGTATAGTAAGGATTTTAGAGCCTTTCCATGGCTCTTCTTCCAACTGCCACAGCGGTCCAACTAGGCGTACCTACGACCTGTGCGCACCTGTGGTTATGTGTTGAGATGTGTATTAACGAAATCCAAAGACTGGGGTGGATCCGACGACCTCGAATTTTTCACCTAAAAAATGTACAGTGTATAGTAAGGATTTTGGAGCCTTCCATGGCTCATCTTCCAACTGCCATAGCGGCCCAACTAGGCGTACCTACGAACTGGGCGCACCTGTGGTTATGTGTTGAGATGTGTATTAACGAAATCCAAAGAATGGAGTGGATCCGACGAGATCGAATTTTTCACCTAAAAAAATGTAGTGTATAGTAAGGATTTTAGAGCCTTTCCATGGCTCTTCTTCCAACTGCCACAGCGGGCCAACTAGGCGTACCTACGACCTGTGCGCACCTGTGGTTATGTGTTGAGATGTGTATTAACGAAATCCAAAGACTGGGGTGGATCCGACGACATCGAATTTTTTACCTAAAAAAATGTACAGTGTATAGTAAGGATTTTAGAGCCTTTCCATGGCTCTTCTTCCAACTGCCACAGCGGCCCAACTAGGCGTACCTACGACCTGTGCGCACCTGTGGTTATGTGTTGAGATGTCTATTAACGAAATCCAAAGACTGGAGTGGATCCGACGACATCGAATTTTTCACCTAAAAAAATGTACAGTGTATAGTAAGGATTTTGGAGCCTTCCATGGCTCATCTTCCAACTGCCATAGCGGCCCAACTAGGCGTACCTACGACCTGTGCGCACCTGTGGTTATGTGTTGAGATGTTTATTAACGAAATCCAAAGACTGGAGTGGATCCGACGACATCGATTTTTTCACCTAAAAAAATGTGCAGTGGATAAGGATGGTAAGGATTTTAAGGCCTTTCCATGGCTCATCTTCCAACTGCCACAGCGGCCCAACTAGGCGTACCTACGACCTGTGCGCACCTGTGGTTATGTGTTGAGATGTCTATTAACGAAATCCAAAGACTGGAGTGGATCCGACGACATCGAATTTTTCACCTAAAAAAATGTACAGTGTATAGTAAGGATTTTAGAGCCTTTCCATGGCTCTTCTTCCAACTGCCACAGCGGCTCAACTAGGCGTACCTACGACCTGTGCGCACCTGTGGTTATGTGTTGAGATGTGTATTAACGAAATCCAAAGACTGGAGTGGATCCGACGACATCGAATTTTTCATTAAAAAAAATGTACAGTGTATAGTAAGGATTTTGGAGCCTTCCATGGCTCATCTTCCAATTGCCACAGCGGCCCAACTAGGCGTACCTACGACCTGTACGCACCTGTGGTTATGTGTTGAGATGTGTATTAACGAAATCCAAAGACTGGAGTGGATCCGACGACATCGAATTTTTCACCTAAAAAAATGTACAGTGTATAGTAAGGATTTTAGAGCCTTTCCATGGCTCTTCTTCCAACTGCCACAGCGGCCCAACTAGGCGTACCTACGACCTGTGCGCACCTGTGGTTATGTGTTGAGATGTCTATTAACGAAATCCAAAGACTGGAGTGGATCCGACGACATCGAATTTTTCACCTTAAAAAATGTACAGTGTATAGTAAGGATTTTAGAGCCTTTCCATGGCTCTTCTTCCAACTGCCACAGCGGCCCAACTAGGCGTACCTACGACCTGTGCGCACCTGTGGTTATGTGTTGAGATGTCTATTAACGAAATCCAAAGACTGGAGTGGATCCGACGACATCGAATTTTTCACCTAAAAAAATGTACAGTGTATAGTAAGGATTTTAGAGCCTTTCCATGGCTCTTCTTCCAACTGCCACAGCGGCCCAACTAGGCGTACCTACGACCTGTGCGCACCTGTGGTTATGTGTTGAGATGTCTATTAACGAAATCCAAAGACTGGAGTGGATCCGACGACATCGAATTTTTCACCTAAAAAAATGTACAGTGTATAGTAAGGATTTTGGAGCCTTTCCATGGCTCTTCTTCCAACTGCCACAGCGGCCCAACTAGGCGTACCTACGACCTGTGCGCACCTGTGGTTATGTGTTGAGATGTGTATTAACGAAATCCAAAGACTGGAGTGGATCCAACGACATCGAATTTTTCACCTAAAAAAATGTACAGTGTATAGTAAGGATTTTGGAGCCTTCCATGGCTCATCTTCCAACTGCCATAGCGGCCCAACTAGGCGTACCTACGACCTGTGCGCACCTGTGGTTATGTGTTGAGATGTCTATTAACGAAATCCAAAGGCTGGAGTGGATCCGACGAGATCGAATTTTTCACCTAAAAAAATGTAGTGTATAGTAAGGATTTTAGAGCCTTTCCATGGCTCTTCTTCCAACTGCCACAGCGGCCCAACTAGGCGTACCTACGACCTGTGCGCACCTGTGGTTATGTGTTGAGATGTGTATTAACGAAATCCAAAGACTGGAGTGGATCCGACGACATCGAATTTTTTACCTAAAAAAATGTACAGTGTATAGTAAGGATTTTAGAGCCTTTCCATGGCTCTTCTTCCAACTGCCACAGCGGCCCAACTAGGCGTACCTACGACCTGTGCGCACCTGTGGTTATGTGTTGAGATGTGTATTAACGAAATCCAAAGACTGGAGTGGATCCGACGACATCGAATTTTTCACCTAAAAAAATTTACAGTGTATAGTAAGGATTTTAGAGCCTTTCCATGGCTCTTCTTCCAACTGCCACAGCGGCCCAACTAGGCGTACCTACGACCTGTGCGCACCTGTGGTTATGTGTTGAGATGTCTATTAACGAAATCCAAAGACTGGAGTGGATCCGACGACATCGAAATTTTCACCTAAAAAAATGTACAGTGTATAGTAAGGATTTTGGAGCCTTTCCATGGCTCTTCTTCCAACTGCCACAGCGGCCCAACTAGGCGTACCTACGACCTGTGCGCACCTGTGGTTATGTGTTGAGATGTGTATTAACGAAATCCAAAGACTGGAGTGGATCCAACGACATCGAATTTTTCACCTAAAAAAATGTACAGTGTATAGTAAGGATTTTGGAGCCTTCCATGGCTCATCTTCCAACTGCCATAGCGGCCCAACTAGGCGTACCTACGACCTGTGCGCACCTGTGGTTATGTGTTGAGATGTCTATTAACGAAATCCAAAGGCTGGAGTGGATCCGACGAGATCGAATTTTTCACCTAAAAAAATGTAGTGTATAGTAAGGATTTTAGAGCCTTTCCATGGCTCTTCTTCCAACTGCCACAGCGGCCCAACTAGGCGTACCTACGACCTGTGCGCACCTGTGGTTATGTGTTGAGATGTGTATTAACGAAATCCAAAGACTGGAGTGGATCCGACGACATCGAATTTTTTACCTAAAAAAATGTACAGTGTATAGTAAGGATTTTAGAGCCTTTCCATGGCTCTTCTTCCAACTGCCACAGCGGCCCAACTAGGCGTACCTACGACCTGTGCGCACCTGTGGTTATGTGTTGAGATGTGTATTAACGAAATCCAAAGACTGGAGTGGATCCGACGACATCGAATTTTTCACCTAAAAAAATTTACAGTGTATAGTAAGGATTTTAGAGCCTTTCCATGGCTCTTCTTCCAACTGCCACAGCGGCCCAACTAGGCGTACCTACGACCTGTGCGCACCTGTGGTTATGTGTTGAGATGTCTATTAACGAAATCCAAAGACTGGAGTGGATCCGACGACATCGAAATTTTCACCTAAAAAAATGTACAGTGTATAGTAAGGATTTTGGAGCCTTTCCATGGCTCTTCTTCCAACTGCCACAGCGGCCCAACTAGGCGTACCTACGACCTGTGCGCACCTGTGATTATGTGTTGAGATGTGTATTAACGAAATCCAAAGACTGGAGTGGATCCGACGACATCGAATTTATCACCTAAAAAAATGTACAGTGTATAGTAAGGATTTTGGAGCCTTCCATGGCTCATCTTCCAACTGCCATAGCGGCCCAACTAGGCGTACCTACGACCTGTGCGCACCTGTGGTTATGTGTTGAGATGTCTATTAACGAAATCCAAAGACTGGAGTGGATCCGACGACATCGAATTTTTCACCTAAAAAAATGTACAGTGAATAGTAAGGATTTTAGAGCCTTTCCATGGCTCTTCTTCCAACTGCCACAGCGGCCCAACTAGGCGTACCTACGACCTGTGCGCACCTGTGGTTATGTGTTGAGATGTGTATTAACGAAATCCAAAGACTGGAGTGGATCCGACGACATCTAATTTTTCACCTAAAAAAATGTACAGTGTATAGTAAGGATTTTAGAGCCTTTCCATGGCTCTTCTTCTAACTGCCACAGCGGCCCAACTAGGCGTACCTACGACCTGTGCGCACCTGTGGTTATGTGTTGAGATGTCTATTAACGAAATCCAAAGACTGGAGTGGATCCGACGACATCGAATTTTTCACCTAAAAAAATGTAGTGTATAGTAAGGATTTTAGAGCCTTTCCATGGCTCTTCTTCCAACTGCCACAGCGGCCCAACTAGGCGTACCTACGACCTGTGCGCACCTGTGGTTATGTGTTGAGATGTGTATTAACGAAATCCAAAGACTGGAGTGTTTCCGACGACATCGAATTTTTCACCTAAAAAAATGTACAGTGTATAGTAAGGATTTTAGAGCCTTTCCATGGCTCTTCTTCCAACTGCCACAGCGGCCCAACTAGGCGTACCTACGACCTGTGCGCACCTGTGGTTATGTGTTGAGATGTGTATTAACGAAATCCAAAGACTGGGGTGGATCCGACGACCTCGAATTTTTCACCTAAAAAAATGTACAGTGTATAGTAAGGATTTTGGAGCCTTCCATGGCTCATCTTCCAACTGCCATAGCGGCCCAACTAGGCGTACCTACGACCTGTGCGCACCTGTGGTTATGTGTTGAGATGTCTATTAACGAAATCCAAAGACTGGAGTGGATCCGACGAGATCGAATTTTTCACCTAAAAAAATGTAGTGTATAGTAAGGATTTTAGAGCCTTTCCATGGCTCTTCTTCCAACTGCCACAGCGGCCCAACTAGGCGTACCTACGACCTGTGCGCACCTGTGGTTATGTGTTGAGATGTGTATTAACGAAATCCAAAGACTGGAGTGTTTCCGACGACATCGAATTTTTCACCTAAAAAAATGTACAGTGTATAGTAAGGATTTTGGAGCCTTCCATGGCTCATCTTCCAACTGCCATAGCGGCCCAACTAGGCGTACCTACGACCTGTGCGCACCTGTGGTTATGTGTTGAGATGTGTATTAACGAAATCCAAAGACTGGAGTGGATCCGACGACATCGAATTTTTCACCTAAAAAAATGTACAGTGTATAGTAAGGATTTTGGAGCCTTCCATGGCTCATCTTCCAACTGCCATAGCGGCCCAACTAGGCGTACCTACGACCTGTGCGCACCTGTGGTTATGTGTTGAGATGTGTATTAACGAAATCCAAAGACTGGAGTGGATCCGACGACATCGAATTTTTCACCAAAAAATGTACAGTGTATAGTAAGGATTTTAGAGCCTTTCTATGGCTCATCTTCCAACTGCCACAGCGGCCCAACTAGACGTACCTACGACCTGTGCGCACCTATGGTTATGTGTTGAGATGTGTATTAACGTAATCCAAAGACTGGAGTGGATCCGACGACCTCGAATTTTTCACCTAAAAAAATGTAATTGGAGGATGTATAGTAAGGATTTTGGAGCCTTCCATGGCTCATCTTCCAACTGCCACAGCGGCCCAACTAGGCGTACCTACGACCTGTGCGCACCTGTGGTTATATGTGTTGAGATGTGTATTATCGAAATCCAAAGACTGGAGTGGATCCGACGACAACGAATTTTTCACCTAAGAAAATGTACAGTGTATAGTAAGGATTTTGGAGCCTTTCCATGGCTTCTTCCAACTGCCACAGCGGCCCAACTAGGCGTACCTACGACCTGTGCGCACCTGTGGTTATGTGTTGAGATGTGTATTAACGAAATCCAAAGACTGGAGTGGATCCGACGACATCGAATTTTTCACCTAAAAAAATGTACTGTGTATAGTAAGGATTTTAGAGCCTTTCCATGGCTCTTCTTCCAACTGCCACAGCGGCCCAACTAGGCCTACCTACGACCTGTGCGCACCTGTGGTTATGTGTTGAGATGTGTATTAACGAAATCCAAAGACTGGAGTGGATCCGACGACATCGAATTTTTCACCTAAAAAAATGTACAGTGTATAGCGAGGATTTTGGAGCCTTCCATGGCTCATCTTCCAACTGCCACAGCGGCCCAACTAGGCGTACCTACGACCTGTGCGCACCTGTGGTTATGTGTTGAGATGTGTATTAACGAAATCCAAAGACTTTAGTGGATCCGACGACATCGAATTTTTCACCTAAAAAAATGTACAGTGTATAGTAAGGATTTTGGAGCCTTGCATGGCTCATCTTCCAACTGCCACAGCGGCCCAACTAGGCGTACCTACGACCTGTGCGCACCTGTGGTTATGTGTTGAGATGTCTATTAACGAAATCCAAAGACTGAAGTGGATCCGACGACATCGAATTTTTCACCTAAGAAAATGTACAGTGTATAGTAAGGATTTTGGAGCCTTTCCATAGCTCTTCTTCCACCTGCCACAGCGGCCCAACTAGGCGTACCTACGACCTGTGCGCACCTGTGGTTATCTGTATTTACGAAATCCAAAGACTGGAGTGGATCCGACGACATCGAATTTTTCACCTAAAAAAATGTACAGTGAATAGTAAGGATTTTAGAGCCTTTCCATGGCTCTTCTTCCAACTGCCACAGCGGCCCAACTTGGCGTACCTACGACCTGTGCGCACCTGTGGTTATGTGTTGAGATGTGTATTAACGAAATCCAAAGACTGGAGTGGATCCGACGACATCGAATTTTTCACCTAAAAAAATGTACAGTGAATAGTAAGGATTTTAGAGCCTTTCCATGGCTGTTCTTCCAACTGCCACAGCGGCCCAACTAGGCGTACCTACGACCTGTGCGCACCTGTGGTTATGTGTTGAGATGTGTATTAACGAAATCCAAAGACTGGAGTGGATCCGACGACATCGAATTTTTCACCTAAAAAAATGTACAGTGTAAGGATTTTGGAGCCACAGTAAGGATTTTGGAGCCTTCCATGGCTCATCTTCCAACTGCCACAGCGGCCCAACTAGGCGTACCTACGACCTGTGCGCACCTGTGGTTATGTGTTGAGATGTGTATTAACGAAATCCAAAGACTGGAGTGGATCCGACGACATCGAATTTTTCACCTAAAAAAATGTACAGTGTATAGTAAGGATTTTGGAGCCTTCCATGGCTCATCTTCCAACTGCCACAGCGGCCCAACTAGACGTACCTACGACCTGTGCGCACCTGTGGTTATGTGTTGAGATGTGTATTAACGTAATCCAAAGACTGGAGTGGATCCGACGACCTCGAATTTTTCACCTAGAAAAATGTACAGTGTATAGTAAGGATTTTAGAGCCTTTCCATGGTTCTTCTTCCAACTGCCACAGCGGCCCAACTAGGCGTACCTACGACCTGTGCGCACCTGTGGTTATGTGTTGAGATGTGTATTAACGAAATCCAAAGACTGGAGTGGAACCGACGACATCGAATTTTTCACCTAAAAAAATGTACAGTGAATAGTAAGGATTTTAGAGCCTTTCCATGGCTCTTCTTCCAACTGCCACAGCGGCCCAACTAGGCGTACCTACGACCTGTGCGCACCTGTGGTTATGTGTTGAGATGTGTATTAACGAAATCCAAAGACTGGAGTGGATCCGACGACATCGAATTTTTCACCTAAAAAAATGTACAGTAAGGATTTTGGAGCCTTCCATGGCTCATCTTCCAACTGCCACAGCGGCCCAACTAAAAAAATGTACAGTGTATAGTAAGGATTTTAGAGCCTTTCCATGGCTCTTCTTCCAACTGCCACAGCGGCCCAACTAGGCGTACCTACGACCTGTGCGCACCTGTGGTTATGTGTTGAGATGTGTATTAACGAAATCCAAAGACTGGAGTGGATCCGACGACCTCGAATTTTTCACCTAAAAAAATGTACAGTGTATAGTAAGGATTTTAGAGCCTTTCCATGGTTCTTCTTCCAACTGCCACAGCGGCCCAACTAGGCGTACCTACGACCTGTGCGCACCTGTGGTTATGTGTTGAGATGTGTATTAACGAAATCCAAAGACTGGAGTGGAACCGACGACATCGAATTTTTCAACTAAAAAAATGTACAGTGAATAGTAAGGATTTTAGAGCCTTTCCATGGCTCTTCTTCCAACTGCCACAGCGGCCCAACTAGGCGTACCTACGACCTGTGCGCACCTGTGGTTATGTGTTGAGATGTGTATTAACGAAATCCAAAGACTGGAGTGGATCCGACGACATCGAATTTTTCACCTAAAAAAATGTACAGTGTATAGTAAGGATTTTGGAGCCTTCCATGGCTCATCTTCCAACTGCCACAGCGGCCCAACTAGGCGTACCTACGACCTGTGCGCACCTGTGGTTATGTGTTGAGATGTGTATTAACGAAATCCAAAGACTGGAGTGGATCCGACGACATCGAATTTTTCACCTAAAAAAATTTACAGTGTATAGTAAGGATTTTAGAGCCTTTCCATGGCTCTTCTTCCAACTGCCACAGCGGCCCAACTAGGCGTACCTACGACCTGTGCGCACCTGTGGTTATGTGTTGAGATGTGTATTAACGAAATCCAAAGACTGGAGTGGATCCGACGACATCGAATTTTTTACCTAAAAAAATGTACAGTGTATAGTAAGGATTTTAGAGCCTTTCCATGGCTCTTCTTCCAACTGCCACAGCGGCCCAACTAGGCGTACCTACGACCTGTGCGCACCTGTGGTTATGTGTTGAGATGTGTATTAACGAAATCCAAAGACTGGAGTGGATCCGACGACATCGAATTTTTTACCTAAAAAAATGTACAGTGTATAGTAAGGATGTTAGAGCCTTTCCATGGCTCTTCTTCCAACTGCCACAGCGGCCCAACTAGGCGTACCTACGACCTGTGCGCACCTGTGGTTATGTGTTGAGATGTGTATTAACGAAATCCAAAGACTGGAGTGGATCCGACGACATCGAATTTTTTACCTAAAAAAATGTACAGTGTATAGTAAGGATTTTAGAGCCTTTCCATGGCTCTTCTTCCAACTGCCACAGCGGCCCAACTAGGCGTACCTACGACCTGTGCGCACCTGTGGTTATGTGTTGAGATGTGTATTAACGAAATCCAAAGACTGGAGTGGATCCGACGACATCGAATTTTTTACCTAAAAAAATGTACAGTGTATAGTAAGGATTTTAGAGCCTTTCCATGGCTCTTCTTCCAACTGCCACAGCGGCCCAACTAGGTGTACCTACGACCTGTGCGCACCTGTGGTTATGTGTTGAGATGTGTATTAACGAAATCCAAAGACTGGAGTGGATCCGACGACATCGAATTTTTCACCTAAAAAAATGTACAGTGTATAGTAAGGATTTTGGAGCCTTCCATGGCTCATCTTCCAACTGCCACAGCGGCCCAACTAGGCGTACCTACGACCTGTGCGCACCTGTGGTTATGTGTTGAGATGTGTATTAACGAAATCCAAAGACTGGAGTGGATCCGACGACATCGAATTTTTCACCTAAAAAAATTTACAGGTATAGTAAGGATTTTAGAGCCTTTCCATGGCTCTTCTTCCAACTGCCACAGCGGCCCAACTAGGCGTACCTACGACCTGTGCGCACCTGTGGTTATGTGTTGAGATGTGTATTAACGTAATCCAAAGACTGGAGTGGATCCGACGACCTCGAATTTTTCACCTAAAAAAATGTACAGTGTATAGTAAGGATTTTAGAGCTTTTCCATGGTTCTTCTTCCAACTGCCACAGCGGCCCAACTAGGCGTACCTACGACCTGTGCGCACCTGTGGTTATGTGTTGAGATGTGTATTAACGAAATCCAAAGACTGGAGTGGATCCGACGACATCGAATTTTTCACCTAAAAAAAAGTACAGTGTATAGTAAGGATTTTGGAGCCTTTCCATGGCTCTTCTTCCAACTGCCACAGCGGCCCAACTAGGCGTACCTACGACCTGTGCGCACCTGTGGTTATGTGTTGAGATGTGTATTAACGAAATCCAAAGACTGGAGTGGAACCGACGACATCGAATTTTTTACCTAAAAAAATGTACAGTGTATAGTAAGGATTTTAGAGCCTTTCCATGGCTCTTCTTCCAACTGCCACAGCGGCCCAACTAGGCGTACCTACGACCTGTGCGCACCTGTGGTTATGTGTTGAGATGTGTATTAACGAAATCCAAAGACTGGAGTGGATCCGACGACATCGAATTTTTTACCTTAAAAAAATGTACAGTGTATAGTAAGGATTTTAGAGCCTTTCCATGGCTCTTCTTCCAACTGCCACAGCGGCCCAACTAGGCGTACCTACGACCTGTGCGCACCTGTGGTTATGTGTTGAGATGTGTATTAAGGAAATCCAAAGACTGGAGTGGATCCGACGACATCGAATTTTTCACCTAAAAAAATGTACAGTGTATAGTAAGGATTTTAGAGCCTTTCCATGGCTCTTCTTCCAACTGCCACAGCGGCCCAACTAGGCGTACCTACGACCTGTGCGCACCTGTGGTTATGTGTTGAGATGTGTATTAACGAAATCCAAAGACTGGAGTGGATCCGACGACATCGAATTTTTCACCTAAAAAAATGTACAGTGAATAGTAAGGATTTTAGAGCCTTTCCATTTCTCTTCTTCCAACTGCCACAGCGGCCCAACTTGGCGTACCTACGACCTGTGCGCACCTGTGGTTATGTGTTGAGATGTGTATTAACGAAATCCAAAGACTGGAGTGGATCCGACGACATCGAATTTTTCACCTAAAAAAATGTACAGTGTATAGTAAGGATTTTAGAGCCTTTCCATGGTTCTTCTTCCAACTGCCACAGCGGCCCAACTAGGCGTACCTACGACCTGTGCGCAACTGTGGTTAAAAAAATGTACAGTGTATAGTAAGGATTTTAGAGCCTTTCCATGGTTCTTCTTCCAACTGCCACAGCGGCCCAACTAGGCGTACCTACGACCTGTGCGCAACTGTGGTTAAAAAAATGTACAGTGTATAGTAAGGATTTTAGAGCCTTTCCATGGCTCTTCTTCCAACTGCCACAGCGGCCCAACTAGGCGTACCTACGACCTGTGCGCACCTGTGGTTATGTGTTGAGATGTGTATTAACGAAATCCAAAGACTGGAGTGGATCCGACGACATCGAATTTTTCACCTAAAAAAATGTACAGTGTATAGTAAGGATTTTGGAGCCTTCCATGGCTCATCTTCCAACTGCCACAGCGGCCCAACTAGGCGTACCTACGACCTGTGCGCACCTGTGGTTATGTGTTGAGATGTGTATTAACGAAATCCAAAGACTGGAGTGGATCCGACGACATCGAATTTTTCACCTAAAAAAATTTACAGGTATAGTAAGGATTTTAGAGCCTTTCCATGGCTCTTCTTCCAACTGCCACAGCGGCCCAACTAGGCGTACCTACGACCTGTGCGCACCTGTGGTTATGTGTTGAGATGTGTATTAACGTAATCCAAAGACTGGAGTGGATCCGACGACCTCGAATTTTTCACCTAAAAAAATGTACAGTGTATAGTAAGGATTTTAGAGCTTTTCCATGGTTCTTCTTCCAACTGCCACAGCGGCCCAACTAGGCGTACCTACGACCTGTGCGCACCTGTGGTTATGTGTTGAGATGTGTATTAACGAAATCCAAAGACTGGAGTGGATCCGACGACATCGAATTTTTCACCTAAAAAAATGTACAGTGTATAGTAAGGATTTTAGAGCCTTTCCATGGCTCTTCTTCCAACTGCCACAGCGGCCCAACTAGGCGTACCTACGACCTGTGCGCACCTGTGGTTATGTGTTGAGATGTGTATTAACGAAATCCAAAGACTGGAGTGGAACCGACGACATCGAATTTTTTACCTAAAAAAATGTACAGTGTATAGGAAGGATTTTAGAGCCTTTCCATGGCTCTTCTTCCAACTGCCACAGCGGCCCAACTAGGCGTACCTACGACCTGTGCGCACCTGTGGTTATGTGTTGAGATGTGTATTAACGAAATCCAAAGACTGGAGTGGATCCGACGACATCGAATTTTTTACCTAAAAAAATGTACAGTGTATAGTAAGGATTTTAGAGCCTTTCCATGGCTCTTCTTCCAACTGCCACAGCGGCCCAACTAGGCGTACCTACGACCTGTGCGCACCTGTGGTTATGTGTTGAGATGTGTATTAACGAAATCCAAAGACTGGAGTGGATCCGACGACATCGAATTTTTCACCTAAAAAAATGTACAGTGAATAGTAAGGATTTTAGAGCCTTTCCATTTCTCTTCTTCCAACTGCCACAGCGGCCCAACTTGGCGTACCTACGACCTGTGCGCACCTGTGGTTATGTGTTGAGATGTGTATTAACGAAATCCAAAGACTGGAGTGGATCCGACGACATCGAATTTTTCACCTAAAAAAATGTACAGTGTATAGTAAGGATTTTAGAGCCTTTCCATGGTTCTTCTTCCAACTGCCACAGCGGCCCAACTAGGCGTACCTACGACCTGTGCGCAACTGTGGTTAAAAAAATGTACAGTGTATAGTAAGGATTTTAGAGCCTTTCCATGGTTCTTCTTCCAACTGCCACAGCGGCCCAACTAGGTGTACCTACGACCTGTGCGCAACTGTGGTTAAAAAAATGTACAGTGTATAGTAAGGATTTTAGAGCCTTTCCATGGTTCTTCTTCCAACTGCCACAGCGGCCCAACTAGGCGTACCTACGACCTGTGCGCACCTGTGGTTATGTGTTGAGATGTGTATTAACGAAATCCAAAGACTGGAGTGGATCCGACGACATCGAATTTTTCACCTAAAAAAATGTACAGTGAATAGTAAGGATTTTAGAGCCTTTCCATTTCTCTTCTTCCAACTGCCACAGCGGCCCAACTTGGCGTACCTACGACCTGTGCGCACCTGTGGTTATGTGTTGAGATGTGTATTAACGAAATCCAAAGACTGGAGTGGATCCGACGACATCGAATTTTTCACCTAAAAAAATGTACAGTGTATAGTAAGGATTTTAGAGCCTTTCCATGGTTCTTCTTCCAACTGCCACAGCGGCCCAACTAGGCGTACCTACGACCTGTGCGCAACTGTGGTTAAAAAAATGTACAGTGTATAGTAAGGATTTTAGAGCCTTTCCATGGTTCTTCTTCCAACTGCCACAGCGGCCCAACTAGGTGTACCTACGACCTGTGCGCAACTGTGGTTAAAAAAATTTACAGTGTATAGTAAGGATTTTAGAGCCTTTCCATGGTTCTTCTTCCAACTGCCACAGCGGCCCAACTAGGCGTACCTACGACCTGTGCGCAACTGTGGTTATGTGTTGAGATGTGTATTAACGAAATCCAAAGACTGGAGTGGAACCGACGACATCGAATTTTTCACCTAAAAAAATGTACAGTGTATAGTAAGGATTTTAGAGCCTTTCCATGGTTCTTCTTCCAACTGCCACAGCGGCCCAACTAGGCGTACCTACGACCTGTGCGCACCTGTGGTTATGTGTTGAGATGTGTATTAACGAAATCCAAAGACTGGAGTGGATCCGACGACATCGAATTTTTCACCTAAAAAAATGTACAGTGTATAGTAAGGATTTTGGAGCCTTTCCATGGCTCTTCTTCCAACTGCCACAGCGGCCCAACTAGGCGTACCTACGACTTGTGCGCACCTGTGGTTATGTGTTGAGATGTGTATTAACGAAATCCAAAGACTGGAGTGGAACCGACGACATCGAATTTTTTACCTAAAAAAATGTACAGTGTATAGTAAGGATTTTAGAGCCTTTCCATGGCTCTTCTTCCAACTGCCACAGAGGCCCAACTAGGCGTACCTACGACCTGTGCGCACCTGTGGTTATGTGTTGAGATGTGTATTAACGAAATCCAAAGACTGGAGTGGATCCGACGACATCGAATTTTTTACCTAAAAAAATGTACAGTGTATAGTAAGGATTTTAGAGCCTTTCCATGGCTCTTCTTCCAACTGCCACAGCGGCCCAACTAGGCGTACCTACGACCTGTGCGCACCTGTGGTTATGTGTTGAGATGTGTATTAACGAAATCCAAAGACTGGAGTGGATCCGACGACATCGAATTTTTCACCTAAAAAAATGTTCAATGTATAGTAAGGATTTTGGAGCCTTCCATGGCTCATCTTCCAACTGCCACAGCGGCCCAACTAGGCGTACCTACGACCTGTGCGCACCTGTGGTTATGTGTTGAGATGTGTATTAACGAAATCCATAGACTGGAGTGGATCCGACGACATCGAATTTTTCACCTAAAAAAATGTACAGTGTATAGTAAGGATTTTAGAGCCTTTCCATGGCTCTTCTTCCAACTGCCACAGCGGCCCAACTAGGCGTACCTACGACCTGTGCGCACCTGTGGTTATGTGTTGAGATGTGTATTAACGAAATCCAAAGACTGGAGTGGATCCGACGACATCGAATTTTTCACCTAAAAAAATGTTCAATGTATAGTAAGGATTTTGGAGCCTTCCATGGCTCATCTTCCAACTGCCACAGCGGCCCAACTAGGCGTATCTACGACCTGTGCGCACCTGTGGTTATGTGTTGAGATGTGTATTAACGAAATCCAAAGACTGGAGTGGATCCGACGACATCGAATTTTTCACCTAAAAAAATGTACAGTGTATAGTAAGGATTTTAGAGCCTTTCCATGGCTCTTCTTCCAACTGCCACAGCGGCCCAACTAGGCGTACCTACGACCTGTGCGCACCTGTGGTTATGTGTTGAGATGTGTATTAACGAAATCCAAAGACTGGAGTGGATCCGACGACATCGAATTTTTCACCTAAAAAAATGTACAGTGTATAGTAAGGATTTTGGAGCCTTCCATGGCTCATCTTCCAACTGCCACAGCGGCCCAACTAGGCGTACCTACGACCTGTGCGCACCTGTGGTTATGTGTTGAGATGTCTATTAACGAAATCCAAAGACTGGAGTGGATCCGACGACATCGAATTTTTCACCTAAAAAAATTTACAGGTATAGTAAGGATTTTAGAGCCTTTCCATGGCTCTTCTTCCAACTGCCACAGCGGCCCAACTAGGCGTACCTACGACCTGTGCGCACCTGTGGTTATGTGTTGAGATGTGTATTAACGTAATCCAAAGACTGGAGTGGATCCGACGACCTCGAATTTTTCACCTAAAAAAATGTACAGTGTATAGTAAGGATTTTAGAGCTTTTCCATGGTTCTTCTTCCAACTGCCACAGCGGCCCAACTAGGCGTACCTACGACCTGTGCGCACCTGTGGTTATGTGTTGAGATGTGTATTAACGAAATCCAAAGACTGGAGTGGATCCGACGACATCGAATTTTTCACCTAAAAAAAAGTACAGTGTATAGTAAGGATTTTGGAGCCTTTCCATGGCTCTTCTTCCAACTGCCACAGCGGCCCAACTAGGCGTACCTACGACCTGTGCGCACCTGTGGTTATGTGTTGAGATGTGTATTAACGAAATCCAAAGACTGGAGTGGAACCGACGACATCGAATTTTTTACCTAAAAAAATGTACAGTGTATAGTAAGGATTTTAGAGCCTTTCCATGGCTCTTCTTCCAACTGCCACAGCGGCCCAACTAGGCGTACCTACGACCTGTGCGCACCTGTGGTTATGTGTTGAGATGTGTATTAACGAAATCCAAAGACTGGAGTGGATCCGACGACATCGAATTTTTTACCTAAAAAAATGTACAGTGTATAGTAAGGATTTTAGAGCCTTTCCATGGCTCTTCTTCCAACTGCCACAGCGGCCCAACTAGGCGTACCTACGACATGTGCGCACCTGTGGTTATGTGTTGAGATGTGTATTAACGAAATCCAAAGACTGGAGTGGATCCGACGACATCGAATTTTTCACCTAAAAAAATGTACAGTGTATAGTAAGGATTTTAGAGCCTTTCCATGGCTCTTCTTCCAACTGCCACAGCGGCCCAACTAGGCGTACCTACGACCTGTGCGCACCTGTGGTTATGTGTTGAGATGTGTATTAACGAAATCCAAAGACTGGAGTGGATCCGACGACATCGAATTTTTCACCTAAAAAAATGTACAGTGAATAGTAAGGATTTTAGAGCCTTTCCATTTCTCTTCTTCCAACTGCCACAGCGGCCCAACTTGGCGTACCTACGGCCTGTGCGCACCTGTGGTTATGTGTTGAGATGTGTATTAACGAAATCCAAAGACTGGAGTGGATCCGACGACATCGAATTTTTCACCTAAAAAAATGTACAGTGTATAGTAAGGATTTTAGAGCCTTTCCATGGTTCTTCTTCCAACTGCCACAGCGGCCCAACTAGGTGTACCTACGACCTGTGCGCAACTGTGGTTAAAAAAATGTACAGTGTATAGTAAGGATTTTAGAGCCTTTCCATGGTTCTTCTTCCAACTGCCACAGCGGCCCAACTAGGCGTACCTACGACCTGTGCGCAACTGTGGTTAAAAAAATGTACAGTGTATAGTAAGGATTTTAGAGCCTTTCCATGGTTCTTCTTCCAACTGCCACAGCGGCCCAACTAGGCGTACCTACGACCTGTGCGCAACTGTGGTTATGTGTTGAGATGTGTATTAACGAAATCCAAAGACTGGAGTGGAACCGACGACATCGAATTTTTCACCTAAAAAAATGTACAGTGTATAGTAAGGATTTTAGAGCCTTTCCATGGTTCTTCTTCCAACTGCCACAGCGGCCCAACTAGGCGTACCTACGACCTGTGCGCACCTGTGGTTATGTGTTGAGATGTGTATTAACGAAATCCAAAGACTGGAGTGGATCCGACGACATCGAATTTTTCACCTAAAAAAATGTACAGTGTATAGTAAGGATTTTGGAGCCTTTCCATGGCTCTTCTTCCAACTGCCACAGCGGCCCAACTAGGCGTACCTACGACTTGTGCGCACCTGTGGTTATGTGTTGAGATGTGTATTAACGAAATCCAAAGACTGGAGTGGAACCGACGACATCGAATTTTTTACCTAAAAAAATGTACAGTGTATAGTAAGGATTTTAGAGCCTTTCCATGGCTCTTCTTCCAACTGCCACAGCGGCCCAACTAGGCGTACCTACGACCTGTGCGCACCTGTGGTTATGTGTTGAGATGTGTATTAACGAAATCCAAAGACTGGAGTGGATCCGACGACATCGAATTTTTTACCTAAAAAAATGTACAGTGTATAGTAAGGATTTTAGAGCCTTTCCATGGCTCTTCTTCCAACTGCCACAGCGGCCCAACTAGGCGTACCTACGACCTGTGCGCACCTGTGGTTATGTGTTGAGATGTGTATTAACGAAATCCAAAGACTGGAGTGGATCCGACGACATCGAATTTTTCACCTAAAAAAATGTTCAATGTATAGTAAGGATTTTGGAGCCTTCCATGGCTCATCTTCCAACTGCCACAGCGGCCCAACTAGGCGTACCTACGACCTGTGCGCACCTGTGGTTATGTGTTGAGATGTGTATTAACGAAATCCATAGACTGGAGTGGATCCGACGACATCGAATTTTTCACCTAAAAAAATGTACAGTGTATAGTAAGGATTTTGGAGCCTTTCCATGGCTCTTCTTCCTACTGCCACAGCGGCCCAACTAGGCGTACCTACGACCTTATGTTATGTGTTTAGATGTGTATTAACGAAATCCAAAGACTGGAGTGGAACCGACGACATCGAATTTTTTACCTAAAAAAATGTACAGTGTATAGTAAGGATTTTAGAGCCTGTCCATGGCTCTTCTTCCAACTGCCACAGCGGCCCAACTAGGCGTACCTACGACCTGTGCGCACCTGTGGTTATGTGTTGAGATGTGTATTAACGAAATCCAAAGACTGGAGTGGAACCGACGACATCGAATTTTTTACCTAAAAAAATGTACAGTGTATAGTAAGGATTTTAGAGCCTTTCCATGGCTCTTCTTCCAACTGCCACAGCGGCCCAACTAGGCGTACCTACGACCTGTGCGCACCTGTGGTTATGTGTTGAGATGTGTATTAACGAAATCCAAAGACTGGAGTGGATCCGACGACATCGAATTTTTTACCTAAAAAAATGTACAGTGTATAGTAAGGATTTTAGAGCCTTTCCATGGCTCTTCTTCCAACTGCCACAGCGGCCCAACTAGGCGTACCTACGACCTGTGCGCACCTGTGGTTATGTGTTGAGATGTGTATTAACGAAATCCAAAGACTGGAGTGGATCCGACGACATCGAATTTTTCACCTAAAAAAATGTACAATGTATAGTAAGGATTTTGGAGCCTTCCATGGCTCATCTTCCAACTGCCACAGCGGCCCAACTAGGCGTACCTACGACCTGTGCGCACCTGTGGTTATGTGTTGAGATGTGTATTAACGAAATCCAAAGACTGGAGTGGATCCGACGACATCGAATTTTTCACCTAAAAAAATGTACAGTGTATAGTAAGGATTTTGGAGCCTTTCCATGGCTCTTCTTCCAACTGCCACAGCGGCCCAACTAGGCGTACCTACGACCTTATGTTATGTGTTGAGATGTGTATTAACGAAATCCAAAGACTGGAGTGGATCCGACGACATCGAATTTTTTACCTAAAAAAATGTACAGTGTGTAGTAAGGATTTTAGAGCCTGTCCATGGCTCTTCTTCCAACTGCCACAGCTGCCCAACTAGGCGTACCTACGACCTGTGCGCACCTGTGGTTATGTGTTGAGATGTGTATTAACGAAATCCAAAGACTGGAGTGGATCCGACGACATCGAATTGTTTACCTAAAAAAATGTACAGTGTATAGTAAGGATTTTAGAGCCTTTCCATGGCTCTTCTTCCAACTGCCACAGCGGCCCAACTAGGCGTACCTACGACCTGTGCGCACCTGTGGTTATGTGTTGAGATGTGTATTAACGAAATCCAAAGACTGGAGTGGATCCGACGACATCGAATTTTTTACCTAAAAAAATGTACAGTGTATAGTAAGGATTTTAGAGCCTTTCCATGGCTCTTCTTCCAACTGCCACAGCGGCCCAACTAGGCGTACCTACGACCTGTGCGCACCTGTGGTTATGTGTTGAGATGTGTATTAACGAAATCCAAAGACTGGAGTGGATCCGACGACATCGAATTTTTCACCTAAAAAAATGTACAATGTATAGTAAGGATTTTGGAGCCTTCCATGGCTCATCTTCCAACTGCCACAGCGGCCCAACTAGGCGTACCTACGACCTGTGCGCACCTGTGGTTATGTGTTGAGATGTGTATTAACGAAATCCAAAGACTGGAGTGGATCCGACGACATCGAATTTTTCACCTAAAAAAATGTACAGTGTATAGTAAGGATTTTGGAGCCTTTCCATGGCTCTTCTTCCAACTGCCACAGCGGCCCAACTAGGCGTACCTACGACCTTATGTTATGTGTTGAGATGTGTATTAACGAAATCCAAAGACTGGAGTGGAACCGACGACATCGAATTTTTTACCTAAAAAAATGTACAGTGTATAGTAAGGATTTTAGAGCCTGTCCATGGCTCTTCTTCCAACTGCCACAGCGGCCCAACTAGGCGTACCTACGACCTGTGCGCACCTGTGGTTATGTGTTGAGATGTGTATTAACGAAATCCAAAGACTGGAGTGGATCCGACGACATCGAATTTTTCACCTAAAAAAATGTACAGTGAATAGTAAGGATTTTAGAGCCTTTCCATTTCTCTTCTTCCAACTGCCACAGCGGCCCAACTTGGCGTACCTACGACCTGTGCGCACCTGTAGTTATGTGTTGAGATGTGTATTAACGAAATCCAAAGACTGGAGTGGATCCGACGACATCGAATTTTTCACCTAAAAAAATGTACAGTGTATAGTAAGGATTTTAGAGCCTTTCCATGGTTCTTCTTCCAACTGCCACAGCGGCCCAACTAGGCGTACCTACGACCTGTGCGCAACTGTGGTTAAAAAAATGTACAGTGTATAGTAAGGATTTTAGAGCCTTTCCATGGTTCTTCTTCCAACTGCCACAGCGGCCCAACTAGGCGTACCTACGACCTGTGCGCAACTGTGGTTATGTGTTGAGATGTGTATTAACGAAATCCAAAGACTGGAGTGGAACCGACGACATCGAATTTTTCACCTAAAAAAATGTACAGTGTATAGTAAGGATTTTAGAGCCTTTCCATGGTTCTTCTTCCAACTGCCACAGCGGCCCAACTAGGCGTACCTACGACCTGTGCGCACCTGTGGTTATGTGTTGAGATGTGTATTAACGAAATCCAAAGACTGGAGTGGATCCGACGACATCGAATTTTTCACCTAAAAAAATGTACAGTGTATAGTAAGGATTTTGGAGCCTTTCCATGGCTCTTCTTCCAACTGCCACAGCGGCCCAACTAGGCGTACCTACGACTTGTGCGCACCTGTGGTTATGTGTTGAGATGTGTATTAACGAAATCCAAAGACTGGAGTGGAACCGACGACATCGAATTTTTTACCTAAAAAAATGTACAGTGTATAGTAAGGATTTTAGAGCCTTTCCATGGCTCTTCTTCCAACTGCCACAGCGGCCCAACTAGGCGTACCTACGACCTGTGCGCACCTGTGGTTATGTGTTGAGATGTGTATTAACGAAATCCAAAGACTGGAGTGGATCCGACGACATCGAATTTTTTACCTAAAAAAATGTACAGTGTATAGTAAGGATTTTAGAGCCTTTCCATGGCTCTTCTTCCAACTGCCACAGCGGCCCAACTAGGCGTACCTACGACCTGTGCGCACCTGTGGTTATGTGTTGAGATGTGTATTAACGAAATCCAAAGACTGGAGTGGATCCGACGACATCGAATTTTTCACCTAAAAAAATGTTCAATGTATAGTAAGGATTTTGGAGCCTTTCCATGGCTCTTCTTCCAACTGCCACAGCGGCCCAACTAGGCGTACCTACGACCTTATGTTATGTGTTGAGATGTGTATTAACGAAATCCAAAGACTGGAGTGGAACCGACGACATCGAATTTTTTACCTAAAAAAATGTACAGTGTATAGTAAGGATTTTAGAGCCTGTCCATGGCTCTTCTTCCAACTGCCACAGCGGCCCAACTAGGCGTACCTACGACCTGTGCGCACCTGTGGTTATGTGTTGAGATGTGTATTAACGAAATCCAAAGACTGGAGTGGATCCAACGACATCGAATTTTTCACCTAAAAAAATGTACAATGTATAGTAAGGATTTTGGAGCCTTCCATGGCTCATCTTCCAACTGCCACAGCGGCCCAACTAGGCGTACCTACGACCTGTGCGCACCTGTGGTTATGTGTTGAGATGTGTATTAACGAAATCCAAAGACTGGAGTGGATCCGACGACATCGAATTTTTCACCTAAAAAAATGTACAGTGTATAGTAAGGATTTTGGAGCCTTTCCATGGCTCTTCTTCCAACTGCCACAGCGGCCCAAGTAGGCGTACCTACGACCTTATGTTATGTGTTGAGATGTGTATTAACGAAATCCAAAGACTGGAGTGGAACCGACGACATCGAATTTTTTACCTAAAAAAATGTACAGTGTATAGTAAGGATTTTAGAGCATGTACATGGCTCTTCTTCCAACTGCCACAGCGGCCCAACTAGGCGTACCTACGACCTGTGCGCACCTGTGGTTATGTGTTGAGATGTGTATTAACGAAATCCAAAGACTGGAGTGGATCCGACGACATCGAATTGTTTACCTAAAAAAATGTACAGTGTATAGTAAGGATTTTAGAGCCTTTCCATGGCTCTTCTTCCAACTGCCACAGCGGCCCAACTAGGCGTACCTACGACCTGTGCGCACCTGTGGTTATGTGTTGAGATGTGTATTAACGAAATCCAAAGACTGGAGTGGATCCGACGACATCGAATTTTTCACCTAAAAAAATGTACAGTGTATAGTAAGGATTTTAGAGCCTTTCCATGGCTCTTCTTCCAACTGCCACAGCGGCCCAACTAGGCGTACCTACGACCTGTGCGCTCCTGTGGTTATGTGTTGAGATGTGTATTAACGAAATCCAAAGACTGGAGTGGAACCGACGACATCGAATTTTTTACCTAAAAAAATGTACAGTGTATAGTAAGGATTTTAGAGCCTTTCCATGGCTCTTCTTCCAACTGCCACAGCGGCCCAACTAGGCGTACCTACGACCTGTGCGCACCTGTGGTTATGTGTTGAGATGTGTATTAACGAAATCCAAAGACTGGAGTGGATCCGACGACATCGAATTTTTTACCTAAAAAAATGTACAGTGTATAGTAAGGATTTTAGAGCCTTTCCATGGCTCTACTTCCAACTGCCACAGCGGCCCAACTAGGCGTACCTACGACCTGTGCGCACCTGTGGTTATGTGTTGAGATGTGTATTAACGAAATCCAAAGACTGGAGTGGATCCGACGACATCGAATTTTTCACCTAAAAAAATGTTCAATGTATAGTAAGGATTTTGGCGCCTTCCATGGCTCATCTTCCAACTGCCACAGCGGCCCAACTAGGCGTACCTACGACCTGTGCGCACCTGTGGTTATGTGTTGAGATGTGTATTAACGAAATCCAAAGACTGGAGTGGATCCGACGACATCGAATTTTTCACCTAAAAAAATGTACAGTGTATAGTAAGGATTTTGGAGCCTTTCCATGGCTCTTCTTCCTACTGCCACAGCGGTTGAAGTGTTGAGATGTGTATTAACGAAATCCAAAGACTGGAGTGGATCCGACGACATCGAATTTTTTACCTAAAAAAATGTACAGTGTATAGTAAGGATTTTAGAGCCTTTCCATGGCTCTACTTCCAACTGCCACAGCGGCCCAACTAGGCGTACCTACGACCTGTGCGCACCTGTGGTTATGTGTTGAGATGTGTATTAACGAAATCCAAAGACTGGAGTGGATCCGACGACATCGAATTTTTCACCTAAAAAAATGTTCAATGTATAGTAAGGATTTTGGAGCCTTCCATGGCTCATCTTCCAACTGCCACAGCGGCCCAACTAGGCGTACCTACGACCTGTGCGCACCTGTGGTTATGTGTTGAGATGTGTATTAACGAAATCCAAAGACTGGAGTGGATCCGACGACATCGAATTTTTCACCTAAAAAAATGTACAGTGTATAGTAAGGATTTTGGAGCCTTTCCATGGCTCTTCTTCCTACTGCCACAGCGGCCCAACTAGGCGTACCTACGACCTTATGTTATGTGTTGAGATGTGTATTAACGAAATCCAAAGACTGGAGTGGAACCGACGACATCGAATTTTTTACCTAAAAAAATGTACAGTGAATAGTAAGGATTTTAGAGCCTTTCCATGGCTCTTCTTCCAACTGCCACAGCGGCCCAACTAGGCGTACCTACGACCTGTGCGCACCTGTGGTTATGTGTTGAGATGTGTATTAACGAAATCCAAAGACTGGAGTGGATCCGACGACATCGAATTTTTCACCTAAAAAAATGTACAGTGAATAGTAAGGATTTTAGAGCCTTTCCATGGCTCTTCTTCCAACTGCCACAGCGGCCCAACTAGGCGTACCTACGACCTGTGCGCACCTGTGGTTATGTGTTGAGATGTGTATTAACGAAATCCAAAGACTGGAGTGGATCCGACGACATCGAATTTTTCACCTAAAAAAATGTACAGTGAATAGTAAGGATTTTAGAGCCTTTCCATGGCTCTTCTTCCAACTGCCACAGCGGCCCAACTAGGCGTACCTACGACCTGTGCGCACCTGTGGTTATGTGTTGAGATGTGTATTAACGAAATCCAAAGACTGGAGTGGATCCGACGACATCGAATTTTTCACCTAAAAAAATGTACAGTGAATAGTAAGGATTTTAGAGCCTTTCCATGGCTCTTCTTCCAACTGCCACAGCGGCCCAACTAGGCGTACCTACGACCTGTGCGCACCTGTGGTTATGTGTTGAGATGTGTATTAACGTAATCCAAAGACTGGAGTGGATCCGACGACCTCGAATTTTTCACCTAAAAAAATGTACAGTGTATAGTAAGGATTTTAGAGCCTTTCCATGGCTCTTCTTCCAACTGCCATAGCGGCCCAACTAGGCGTACCTACGACCTGTGCGCACCTGTGGTTATGTGTTGAGATGTGTATTAACGAAATCCAAAGACTGGAGTGGATCCGACGACATCGAATTTTTCACCTAAAAAATGTACAATGTATAGTAAGGATTTTGGAGCCTTCCATGGCTAATCTTCCAACTGCCACAGCGGCCCAACTAGGCGTACCTACGACCTGTGCGCACCTGTGGTTATGTGTTGAGATGTGTATTAACGAAATCCAAAGACTGGAGTGGATCCGACGACATCGAATTTTTCACCTAAAAAAATGTACAGTGTATAGTTAGGATTTTGGAGCCTTTCCATGGCTCTTCTTCCAATTGCCACAGCGGCCCAACTAGGCGTACCTACGACCTGTGCGCACCTGTGGTTATGTGTTGAGATGTGTATTAACGAAATCCAAAGACTGGAGTGGAACCGACGACATCGAATTTTTTACCTAAAAAAATGTACAGTGTATAGTAAGGATTTTAGAGCCTTTCCATGGCTCTTCTTCCAACTGCCACAGCGGCCCAACTAGGCGTACCTACGACCTGTGCGCACCTGTGGTTATGTGTTGAGATGTGTATTAACGAAATCCAAAGACTGGAGTGGATCCGACGACATCGAATTTTTCACCTAAAAAAATATACAATGTATAGTAAGGATTTTGGAGCCTTCCATGGCTAATCTTCCAACTGCCACAGCGGCCCAACTAGGCGTACCTACGACCTGTGCGCACCTGTGGTTATGCGTTGAGATGTGTATTAACGAAATCCAAAGACTGGAGTGGATCCGACGACATCGAATTTTTCACCTAAAAAAATGTACAGTGTATAGTAAGGATTTTGGAGCCTTTCCATGGCTCTTCTTCCAACTGCCACAGCGGCCCAACTAGGCGTACCTACGACCTTATGTTATGGGTTGAGAAGAGTATTAACGAAATCCAAAGACTGGAGTGGAACCGACGACATCGAATTTTTTACCTAAAAAAATGTACAGTGTATAGTAAGGATTTTAGAGCCTTTCCATGGCTCTTCTTCCAACTGCCACAGCGGCCCAACTAGGCGTACCTACGACCTGTGCGCACCTGTGGTTATGTGTTGAGATGTGTATTAACGAAATCCAAAGACTGGAGTGGATCCGACGACATCGAATTTTTTACCTAAAAAAATGTACACTGTATAGTAAGGATTTTAGAGCCTTTCCATGACTCTTCTTCCAACTGCCACAGCGGCCCAACTAGGCGTACCTACGACCTGTGCGCACCTGTGGTTATGTGTTGAGATGTGTATTAACGAAATCCAAAGACTGGAGTGGATCCGACGACATCGAATTTTTCACCTAAAAAAATGTACAGTGTATAGTAAGGATTTTGGAGCCTTCCATGGCTCATCTTCCAACTGCCACAGCGGCCCAACTAGGCGTACCTACGACCTGTGCGCACCTGTGGTTATGTGTTGAGATGTGTATTAACAAAATCCAAAGACTGGAGTGGAACCGACGACATCGAATTTTTTACCTAAAAAAATGTACAGTGTATAGTAAGGATTTTAGAGCCTTTCCATGGCTCTTCTTCCAACTGCCACATCGGCCCAACTAGGCGTACCTACGACCTGTGCGCACCTGTGGTTATGTGTTGAGATGTGTATTAACGAAATCCAAAGACTGGAGTGGATCCGACGACATCGATTTTTTTACCTAAAAAAATGTATAGTGTATAGTAGGGCTTTTAGAGCCTTTCCATGGCTCTTCTTCCAACTGCCATAGCGGCCCAACTAGGCGTACCTACGACCTGTGCGCACCTGTGGTTATGTGTTGAGATGTGTATTAACGAAATCCAAAGACTGGAGTGGATCCGACGACATCGAATTTTTCACCTAAAAAAATGTACAGTGTATAGTAAGGATTTTGGAGCCTTCCATGGCTCATCTTCCAACTGCCACAGCGGCCCAACTAGGCGTACCTACGACCTGTGCGCACCTGTGGTTATGTGTTGAGATGTGTATTAACGAAATCCAAAGACTGGAGTGGATCCGACGACATCGAATTTTTCACCTAAAAAAATGTACAGTGTATAGTAAGGATTTTGGAGCCTTTCCATGGCTCTTCTTCCAACTGCCACAGCGACCCAACTAGGCGTACCTACGACCTGTGCGCACCTGTGGTTATGTGTTGAGATGTGTATGAACGAAATCCAAAGACTGGAGTGGATCCGACGACATCGAATTTTTTACCTAAAAAAATGTACAGTGTATAGTAAGGATTTTAGAGCCTTTCCATGGCTCTTCTTCCAACTGCCACAGCGGCCCAACTAGGCGTACCTACGACCTGTGCGCACCTGTGGTTATGTGTTGAGATGTGTATTAACGAAATCCAAAGACTGGAGTGGATCCGACGACATCGAATTTTTCACCTAAAAAAATGTACAGTGTATAGTAAGGATTTTGGAGCCTTCCATGGCTCATCTTCCAACTGCCACAGCGGCCCAACTCGGCGTACCTACGACCTGTGCGCACCTGTGGTTATGTGTTGAGATGTGTATTAACGAAATCCAAAGACTGGAGTGGAACCGACGACATCGAATTTTTTACCTAAAAAAATGTACAGTGTATAGTAAGGATTTTAGAGCCTTTCCATGGCTCTTCTTCCAACTGCCACAGCGGCCCAACTAGGCGTACCTACGACCTGTGCGCACCTGTGGTTATGTGTTGAGATGTGTATTAACGAAATCCAAAGACTGGAGTGGATCCGACGACATCGAATTTTTTACCTAAAAAAATGTACAGTGTATAGTAAGGATTTTAGAGACTTTCCATGGCTCTTCTTCCAACTGCCACAGCGGCCCAACTAGGCGTACCTACGACCTGTGCGCACCTGTGGTTATGTGTTGAGATGTGTATTAACGAAATCCAAAGACTGGAGTGGATCCGACGACATCGAATTTTTCACCTAAAAAAATGTACAGTGTATAGTAAGGATTTTAGAGCCTTTCCATGGCTCTTCTTCCAACTGCCACAGCGGCCCAACTAGGCGTACCTACGACCTGTGCGCACCTGTGGTTATGTGTTGAGATGTGTATTAACGATATCCAAAGACTGGAGTGGATCCGACGACATCGAAGTTTTTACCTAAAAAAATGTTCAGTGTATAGTAAGGATTTTAGAGCCTTTCCATGGCTCTTCTTCCAACTGCCACAGCGGCCCAACTAGGCGTACCTACGACCTGTGCGCACCTGTGGTTATGTGTTGAGATGTGTATTAGCGTAATCCAAAGACTGGAGTGGATCCGACGACCTCGAATTCTTCACCTAAAAAAATGTACAGTGTATAGTAAGGATTTTAGAGCCTTTCCATGGTTCTTCTTCCAACTGCCACAGCGGCCCAACTAGGCGTACCTACGACCTGTGCGCACCTGTGGTTATGTGTTGAGATGTGTATTAACGAAATCCAAAGACTGGAGTGGATCCGACGACATCGAATTTTTCACCTAAAAAAATGTACAGTGTATAGTAAGGATTTTGGAGCCTTTCCATGGCTCGTCTTCCAACTGCCACAGCGACCCAACTAGGCGTACCTACGACCTGTGCGCACCTGTGGTTATGTGTTGAGATGTGTATTAACGTAATCCAAAGACTGGAGTGGATCCGACGATCTCGAATTTTTCACCTAAAAAAATGTACAGTGTATAGTAAGGATTTTAGAGCCTTTCCATGGCTCTTCTTCCAACTGCCACATCGGCCCAACTAGGCGTACCTACGACCTGTGCGCACCTGTGGTTATGTGTTGAGATGTGTATTAACGAAATCCAAAGACTGGAGTGGATCCGACGACATCGAATTTTTCACCTAAAAAAATGTACAGTGTATAGTAAGGATTTTGGAGCCTTCCATGGCTCATCTTCCAACTGCCACAGCGGCCCAACTAGGCGTACCTACGACCTGTGCGCACCTGTGGTTATGTGTTGAGATGTGTATTAACGATATCCAAAGACTGGAGTGGATCCGACGACATCGAAGTTTTTACCTAAAAAAATGTTCAGTGTATAGTAAGGATTTTAGAGCCTTTCCATGGCTCTTCTTCCAACTGCCACAGCGGCCCAACTAGGCGTACCTACGACCTGTGCGCACCTGTGGTTATGTGTTGAGATGTGTATTAGCGTAATCCAAAGACTGGAGTGGATCCGACGACCTCGAATTCTTCACCTAAAAAAATGTACAGTGTATAGTAAGGATTTTAGAGCCTTTCCATGGTTCTTCTTCCAACTGCCACAGCGGTCCAACTAGGCGTACCTACGACCTGTGCGCACCTGTGGTTATGTGTTGAGATGTGTATTAACGAAATCCAAAGACTGGAGTGGATCCGACGACATCGAATTTTTCACCTAAAAAAATGTACAGTGTATAGTAAGGATTTTGGAGCCTTTCCATGGCTCGTCTTCCAACTGCCACAGCGACCCAACTAGGCGTACCTACGACCTGTGCGCACCTGTGGTTATGTGTTGAGATGTGTATTAACGAAATCCAAAGACTGGAGTGGATCCGACGACATCGAATTTTTTACCTAAAAAAATGTACAGTGTATAGTAAGGATTTTAGAGCCTTTCCATGGCTCTTCTTCCAACTGCCATAGCGGCCCAACTAGGCGTACCTACGACATGTGCGCACCTGTGGTTATGTGTTGAGATGTGTATTAACGAAATCCAAAGACTGGAGTGGATCCGACGACATCGAATTTTTCACCTAAAAAAATGTACAGTGTATAGTAAGGATTTTAGAGCCTTTCCATGGCTCTTCTTCCAACTGCCACAGCGGCCCAACTAGGCGTACCTACGACCTGTGCGCACCTGTGGTTATGTGTTGAGATGTGTATTAACGTAATCCAAAGACTGGAGTGGATCCGACGATCTCGAATTTTTCACCTAAAAAAATGTACAGTGTATAGTAAGGATTTTAGAGCCTTTCCATGGCTCTTCTTCCAACTGCCACATCGGCCCAACTAGGCGTACCTACGACCTGTGCGCACCTGTGGTTATGTGTTGAGATGTGTATTAACGAAATCCAAAGACTGGAGTGGATCCGACGACATCGAATTTTTCACCTAAAAAAATGTACAGTGTATAGTAAGGATTTTGGAGCCTTCCATGGCTCATCTTCCAACTGCCACAGCGGCCCAACTAGGCGTACCTACGACCTGTGCGCACCTGTGGTTATGTGTTGAGATGTGTATTAACGAAATCCAAAGACTGGAGTGGATCCGACGACATCGAATTTTTCACCTAAAAAAATGTAGTTTATAGTAAGGATTTTGGAACCTTTCCATGGCTCTTCTTCCAACTGCCACAGCGGCCCAACTAGGCGTACCTACGACCTGTGCGCACCTGTGGTTATGTGTTGAGATGTGTATTAACGAAATCCAAAGACTGGAGTGGATCCGACGACATCGAATTTTTCACCTAAAAAAATGTACAGTGTATAGTAAGGATTTTAGAGCCTTTCCATGGCTCTTCTTCCAACTGCCACAGCGGCCCAACTAGGCGTACCTACGACCTGTGCGCACCTGTGGTTATGTGTTGAGATGTGTATTAACGAAATCCAAAGACTGGAGTGGATCCGACGACATCGAATTTTTCACCTAAAAAAATGTACAGTGTATAGTAAGGATTTTGGAGCCTTCCATGGCTCATCTTCCAACTGCCACAGCGGCTCAACTAGGCGTACCTACGACCTGTGCGCACCTGTGGTTATGTGTTGAGATGTGTATTAACGAAATCCAAAGACTGGAGTGGATCCGACGACATCGAATTTTTCACCTAAAAAAATGTACAGTGTATAGTAAGGATTTTGGAGCCTTTCCATGGCTCTTCTTCCAACTGCCACAGCGGCCCAACTAGGCGTACCTACGACCTGTGCGCACCTGTGGTTATGTGTTGAGATGTGTATTAACGAAATCCAAAGACTGGAGTGGATCCGACGACATCGAATTTTTCACCTAAAAAAATGTACAGTGTATAGTAAGGATTTTAGAGCCTTTCCATGGCTCTTCTTCCAACTGCCACAGCGGCCCAACTAGGCGTACCTACGACCTGTGCGCACCTGTGGTTATGTGTTGAGATGTGTATTAACGAAATCCAAAGACTGGAGTGGAACCGACGACATCGAATTTTTCACCTAAAAAAAATGTACAGTGTATAGTAAGGATTTTGGAGCCTTCCATGGCTCATCTCCCAACTGCCACAGCGGCCCAACTAGGCGTACCTACGACCTGTGCGCACCTGTGGTTATGTGTTGAGATGTGTATTAACGAAATCCAAAGACTGGAGTGGATCCGACGACATCGAATTTTTCACCTAAAAAAATGTACAGTGTATAGTAAGGATTTTGGAGCCTTTCCATCTCCAACTGCCACAGCGGCCCAACTAGGCGTACCTACGACCTGTGCGCACCTGTGGTTATGTGTTGAGATGTCTATTAACGAAATCCAAAGACTGGAGTGGATCCGACGACATCGAATTTTTCACCTAAAAAAATGTACAGTGTATAGTAAGGATTTTGGAGCCTTTCCATGGCTCTTCTTCCAACTGCCACAGCGGCCCAACTAGGCGTACCTACGACCTGTGCGCACCTGTGGTTATGTGTTGAGATGTGTATTAACGAAATCCAAAGACTGGAGTGGATCCGACGACATCGAATTTTTCACCTAAAAAAATGTACAGTGTATAGTAAGGATTTTGGAGCCTTTCCATGGCTCTTCTTCCAACTGCCACAGCGGCCCAACTAGGCGTACCTACGACCTGTGCGCACCTGTGGTTATGTGTTGAGATGTCTATTAACGAAATAAAAAGACTGGAGTGGATCCGATCGTATTTTTCACCTAAAAAAACGTACAGTGTATAGTAAGGATTTTAGAGCCTTTCCATGGCTCTTCTTCCAACTGCCACAGCGGCCCAACTAGGCGTACCTACGACCTGTGCGCACCTGTGGTTATGTGTTGAGATGTGTATTAACGAAATCCAAAGACTGGAGTGGATGCGACGACATCGAATTTTTTACCTAAAAAAATGTACAGTGTATAGTAAGGATTTTAGAGCCTTTCCATGGCTCTTCTTCCAACTGCCACAGCGGCCCAACTAGGCGTACCTACGACCTGTGCGCACCTGTGGTTATGTGTTGAGATATGTATTAACGAAATCCAAAGACTGGAGTGGATCCGACGACATCGAATTTTTCACCTAAAAAAATGTACAGTGTATAGTAAGGATTTTGGAGCCTTTCCATGGCTCTTCTTCCAACTGCCACAGCGGCCCAACTAGGCGTACCTACGACCTGTGCGCACCTGTGGTTATGTGTTGAGATGTGTATTAACGAAATCCAAAGACTGGAGTGGATCCGACGACATCGAATTTTTCACCTAAAAAAATGTACAGTGTATAGTAAGGATTTTGGAGCCTTTCCATGGCTCTTCTTCCAACTGCCATAGCGGCCCAACTAGGCGTACCTACGACCTGTGCGCACCTGTGGTTATGTGTTGAGATGTCTATTAACGAAATCCAAAGACTGGAGTGGATCCAATGAGATCGAATTTTTCACCTAAAAAAACGTACAGTGTATAGTAAGGATTTTGGAGCCTTCCATGGCTCATCTTCCAACTGCCACAGCGGCCCAACTAGGCGTACCTACGACCTGTGTGCACCTGTGGTTATGTGTTGAGATGTGCATTAACGAAATCCAAAAACTGGAGTGGATCCGACGACATCGAATTTTTCACCTAAAAAAATGTACAGTGTATAGTAAGGATTTTGGAGCCTTTCCATGCTCTTCTTCCAACTGCCATAGCGGCCCAACTAGGCGTACCTACGACCTGTGCGCACCTGTGGTTATGTGTTGAGATGTCTATTAACGAAATCCAAAGACTGGAGTGGATCCGATGAGATCGAATTTTTCACCTAAAAAAACGTACAGTGTATAGTAAGGATTTTAGAGCCTTTCCATGGCTCTTCTTCCAACTGCCTAAAAAAATGGACAGTGTATAGTAAGGATTTTGGAGCCTTCCATGGCTCTTCTTCCAACTGCCACAGCGGCCCAACTAGGCGTACCTACGACCTGTGTGCACCTGTGCTTATGTGTTGAGATGTGTATTAACGAAATCCAAAGACTGGAGTGGATCCGACGACATCGAATTTTTCACCTAAAAAAATGTACAGTGTATAGTAGGGATTTTGGAGCCTTTCCATGGCTCTTCTTCCAACTGCCACAGCGGCCCAACTAGGCGTACCTACGACCTGTGCGCACCTGTGGTTATGTGTTGAGATGTGTATTAACGAAATCCAAAGACTGGAGTGGATCCGACGACATCGAATTTTTCACCTAAAAAAATGTACAGTGTATAGTAAGGATTTTGGAGCCTTTCCATGGCTCTTCTTCCAACTGCCACAGCGGCCCAACTAGGCGTACCTACGACCTGTGCGCACCTGTGGTTATGTGTTGAGATGTGTATTAACGAAATCCAAAGACTGGAGTGGATCCGACGACATCGAATTTTTCACCTAAAAAAATGTACAGTGTATAGTAAGGATTTTAGAGCCTTTCCATGGCTCTTCTTCCAACTGCCACAGCGGCCCAACTAGGCGTACCTACGACCTGTGCGCACCTGTGGTTATGTGTTGAGATGTGTATTAACGAAATCCAAAGACTGGAGTGGAACCGACGACATCGAATTTTTCACCTAAAAAAATGTACAGTGTATAGTAAGGATTTTGGAGCCTTCCATGGCTCATCTCCCAACTGCCACAGCGGCCCAACTAGGCGTACCTACGACCTGTGCGCACCTGTGGTTATGTGTTGAGATGTGTATTAACGAAATCCAAAGACTGGAGTGGAACCGACGACATCGAATTTTTCACCTAAAAAAAATGTACAGTGTATAGTAAGGATTTTGGAGCCTTCCATGGCTCATCTTCCAACTGCCATAGCGGCCCAACTAGGCGTACCTACGACCTGTGCGCACCTGTGGTTATGTGTTGAGATGTCTATTAACGAAATCCAAAGACTGGAGTGGATCCGACGACATCGAATTTTTCACCTAAAAAAATGTACAGTGTATAGTAAGGATTTTGGAGCCTTTCCATGGCTCTTCTTCCAACTGCCACAGCGGCCCAACTAGGCGTACCTACGACCTGTGCGCACCTGTGGTTATGTGTTGAGATGTGTATTAACGAAATCCAAAGACTGGAGTGGATCCGACGACATCGAATTTTTCACCTAAAAAAATGTACAGTGTATAGTAAGGATTTTGGAGCCTTTCCATGGCTCTTCTTCCAACTGCCACAGCGGCCCAACTAGGCGTACCTACGACCTGTGCGCACCTGTGGTTATGTGTTGAGATGTCTATTAACGAAATAAAAAGACTGGATTGGATCCGATCGTATTTTTCACCTAAAAAAACGTACAGTGTATAGTAAAGATTTAGAGCCTTTCCATGGCTCTTCTTCCAACTGCCACAGCGGCCCAACTAGGCGTACCTACGACCTGTGCGCACCTGTGGTTATGTGTTGAGATGTGTATTAACGAAATCCAAAGACTGGAGTGGATGCGACGACATCGAATTTTTTACCTAAAAAAATGTACAGTGTATAGTAAGGATTTTGGAGCCTTTCCATGGCTCTTCTTCCAACTGCCACAGCGGCCCAACTAGGTGTACCTACGACCTGTGCGCACCTGTGGTTATGTGTTGAGATGTGTATTAACGAAATCCAAAGACTGGAGTGGATCCGACGACATCGAATTTTTCACCTAAAAAAATGTACAGTGTATAGTAAGGATTTTGGAGCCTTTCCATGGCTCTTCTTCCAACTGCCATAGCGGCCCAACTAGGCGTACCTACGACCTGTGCGCACCTGTGGTTATGTGTTGAGATGTCTATTAACGAAATCCAAAGACTGGAGTGGATCCAATGAGATCGAATTTTTCACCTAAAAAAACGTACAGTGTATAGTAAGGATTTTGGAGCCTTCCATGGCTCATCTTCCAACTGCCACAGCGGCCCAACTAGGCGTACCTACGACCTGTGTGCACCTGTGGTTATGTGTTGAGATGTGCATTAACGAAATCCAAAAACTGGAGTGGATCCGACGACATCGAATTTTTCACCTAAAAAAATGTACAGTGTATAGTAAGGATTTTGGAGCCTTTCCATGCTCTTCTTCCAACTGCCATAGCGGCCCAACTAGGCGTACCTACGACCTGTGCGCACCTGTGGTTATGTGTTGAGATGTCTATTAACGAAATCCAAAGACTGGAGTGGATCCGATGAGATCGAATTTTTCACCTAAAAAAACGTACAGTGTATAGTAAGGATTTTAGAGCCTTTCCATGGCTCTTCTTCCAACTGCCTAAAAAAATGGACAGTGTATAGTAAGGATTTTGGAGCCTTCCATGGCTCTTCTTCCAACTGCCACAGCGGCCCAACTAGGCGTACCTACGACCTGTGTGCACCTGTGCTTATGTGTTGAGATGTGTATTAACGAAATCCAAAGACTGGAGTGGATCCGACGACATCGAATTTTTCACCTAAAAAAATGTACAGTGTATAGTAGGGATTTTGGAGCCTTTCCATGGCTCTTCTTCCAACTGCCACAGCGGCCCAACTAGGCGTACCTACGACCTGTGCGCACCTGTGGTTATGTGTTGAGATGTGTATTAACGAAATCCAAGGACTGGAGTGGTTCCGACGACATCGAATTTTTCACCTAAAAAAATGTACAGTGTATAGTAAGGATTTTAGAGCCTTTCCATGGCTCTTCTTCCAACTGCCATAGCGGCCCAACTAGGCGTACCTACGACCTGTGCGCACCTGTGGTTATGTGTTGAGATGTCTATTAACGAAATCCAAAGACTGGGTTGGATCCGATGAGATCGAATTTTTCACCTAAAAAAACGTACAGTGTATAGTAAGGATTTTGGAGCCTTTCCATGGCTCGTCTTCCAACTGCCACAGCGGTCCAACTAGGCGTACCTACGACCTGTGCGCACCTGTGGTTATGTGCTGAGATGTGTATTAACGAAATCCAAAGACTGGAGTGGATCCGACGACATCGAATTTTTCACCTAAAAAAATGTACAGTGTATAGTAAGGATTTTGGAGCCTTTCCATGGCTCTTCTTCCAACTGCCATAGCGGCCCAACTAGGCGTACCTACGACCTGTGTGCACCTGTGGTTATGTGTTGAGATGTGTATTAACGAAATCCAAAGACTGGAGTGGATCCGATGAGATCGAATTTTTCACCTAAAAAAACGTACAGTGTATAGTGAGGATTTTAGAGCCTTGCCATGGCTCTTCTTCCAACTGCCACAGCGGCCCAACTAGGCGTACCTACGACCTGTGCGCACCTGTGGTAATGTGTTGAGATGTGTATTAACGAAATCCAAAGACTGGAGTGGATCCGACGACATCGAATTTTTCACCTAAAAAAATGTACAGTGTATAGTAAGGATTTTGGAGCCTTTCCATGGCTCGTCTTCCAACTGCCACAGCGGCCCAACTAGGCGTACCTACGACCTGTGCGCACCTGTGGTTATGTGTTGAGATGTGTATTAACGAAATCCAAAGACTGGAGTGGATCCGACGACATCGAATTTTTCACCTAAAAAAACGTACAGTGTATAGTAAGGATTTTAGAGCCTTTCCATGGCTCTTCTTCCAACTGCCACAGCGGCCTAACTAGGCGTACCTATGACCTGTGCGCACCTGTGGTTATGTGTTGAGATGTGTATTAACGAAATCCAAAGACTGGAGTGGATCCGACGACATCGAATTTTTTACCTAAAAAAATGTACAGTGTATAGTAAGGATTTTAGAGCCTTTCCATGGCTCTTCTTCCAACTGCCGCAGCGGCCCAACTAGGCGTACCTACGACCTGTGCGCACCTGTGGTTATCTGTTGAGATGTGTATTAACGAAATCCAAAGACTGGAGTGGATCCGACGACATCGAATTTTTCACCTAAAAAAATGTACAGTGTATAGTAAGGATTTCGGAGCCTTTCCATGGCTCGTCTTCCAACTGCCACAGCGGCCCAACTAGGCGTACCTACGACCTGTGCGCACCTGTGGTTATGTGTTGAGATGTGTACTAACGATATCCAAAGACTGGAGTGGATCCGACGACATCGAATTTTTCACCTAAAAAAATGTACAGTGTATAGTAAGGATTTTGGAGCCTTCCATGGCTCATCTTCCAACTGCCACAGCGGCCCAACTAGGCGTACCTACGACCTGTGCGCACCTGTGGTTATGTGTTGAGATGTGTATTAACGAAATCCAAAGACTGGAGTGGATCCGACGACATCGAATTTTTCACCTAAAAAAATGTACAGTGTATAGTAAGGATTTTGGAGCCTTCCATGGCTCATCTTCCAACTGCCATAGCGGCCCAACTAGGCGTACCTACGACCTGTGCGCACCTGTGGTTATGTTTTGAGATGTCTATTAACGAAATCCAAAGACTGGAGTGGATCCGACGACATCGAATTTTTCACCTAAAAAAATGTACAGTGTATAGTAAGGATTTTAGAGCCTTTCCATGGCTCTTCTTCCAACTGCCACAGCGGCCCAACTAGGCGTACCTACGACCTGTGCGCACCTGTGGTTATGTGTTGAGATGTGTATTAACGAAATCCAAAGACTGGAGTGGATCCGACGACATCGAATTTTTCACCTAAAAAAATGTACAGTGTATAGTAAGGATTTTGGAGCCTTCCATGGCTCATCTTCCAACTGCCATAGCGGCCCAACTAGGCGTACCTACGACCTGTGCGCCCCTGTGGTTATGTGTTGAGATGTCTATTAACGAAATCCAAAGACGAGTGGATCCGACGACATCGAATTTTTCACCTAAAAAAATGTACAGTGTATAGTAAGGATTTTAGAGCCTTTCCATGGCTCTTCTTCCAACTGCCACAGCGGCCCAACTAGGCGTACCTACGACCTGTGCGCACCTGTGGTTATGTGTTGAGATGTGTATTAACGAAATGCAAAGACTGGAGTGGATCCGACGACATCGAATTTTTCACCTAAAAAAATGTACAGTGTATAGTAAGGATTTTGGAGCCTTCCATGGCTCATCTTCCAACTGCCATAGCGGCCCAACTAGGCGTACCTACGACCTGTGCGCACCTGTGGTTATGTGTTGAGATGTCTATTAACGAAATCCAAAGACTGGAGTGGATCCGACGACATCGAATTTTTCACCTAAAAAAATGTACAGTGTATAGTAAGGATTTTAGAGCCTTTCCATGGCTCTTCTTCCAACTGCCACAGCGGCCCAACTAGGCGTACCTACGACTTGTGCGCACCTGTGGTTATGTGTTGAGATGTCTATTAACGAAATCCAAAGACTGGAGTGGATCCGACGACATCGAATTTTTCACCTAAAAAAATGTACAGTGTATAGTAAGGATTTTAGAGCCTTTCCATGGCTCTTCTTCCAACTGCCACAGCGGCCCAACTAGGCGTACCTACGACCTGTGCGCACCTGTGGTTATGTGCTGAGATGTGTATTAACGAAATCCAAAGACTGGAGTGGATCCGACGACATCGAATTTTTCACCTAAAAAAATGTACAGTGTATAGTAAGGATTTTGGAGCCTTTCCATGGCTCTTCTTCCAACTGCCATAGCGGCCCAACTAGGCGTACCTACGACCTGTGTGCACCTGTGGTTATGTGTTGAGATGTCTATTAACGAAATCCAAAGACTGGAGTGGATCCGATGAGATCGAATTTTTCACCTAAAAAAACGTACAGTGTATAGTGAGGATTTTAGAGCCTTGCCATGGCTCTTCTTCCAACTGCCACAGCGGCCCAACTAGGCGTACCTACGACCTGTGCGCACCTGTGGTTATGTGTTGAGATGTGTATTAACGAAATCCAAAGACTGGAGTGGATCCGACGACATCGAATTTTTCACCTAAAAAAATGTACAGTGTATAGTAAGGATTTTGGAGCCTTTCCATGGCTCGTCTTCCAACTGCCACAGCGGCCCAACTAGGCGTACCTACGACCTGTGCGCACCTGTGGTTATGTGTTGAGATGTGTATTAACGAAATCCAAAGACTGGAGTGGATCCGACGACATCGAATTTTTCACCTAAAAAAACGTACAGTGTATAGTAAGGATTTTAGAGCCTTTCCATGGCTCTTCTTCCAACTGCCACAGCGGCCTAACTAGGCGTACCTATGACCTGTGCGCACCTGTGGTTATGTGTTGAGATGTGTATTAACGAAATCCAAAGACTGGAGTGGATCCGACGACATCGAATTTTTTACCTAAAAAAATGTACAGTGTATAGTAAGGATTTTAGAGCCTTTCCATGGCTCTTCTTCCAACTGCCGCAGCGGCCCAACTAGGCGTACCTACGACCTGTGCGCACCTGTGGTTATCTGTTGAGATGTGTATTAACGAAATCCAAAGACTGGAGTGGATCCGACGACATCGAATTTTTCACCTAAAAAAATGTACAGTGTATAGTAAGGATTTCGGAGCCTTTCTATGGCTCGTCTTCCAACTGCCACAGCGGCCCAACTAGGCGTACCTACGACCTGTGCGCACCTGTGGTTATGTGTTGAGATGTGTACTAACGATATCCAAAGACTGGAGTGGATCCGACGACATCGAATTTTTCACCTAAAAAAATGTACAGTGTATAGTAAGGATTTTGGAGCCTTCCATGGCTCATCTTCCAACTGCCACAGCGGCCCAACTAGGCGTACCTACGACCTGTGCGCACCTGTGGTTATGTGTTGAGATGTGTATTAACGAAATCCAAAGACTGGAGTGGATCCGACGACATCGAATTTTTCACCTAAAAAAATGTACAGTGTATAGTAAGGATTTTGGAGCCTTCCATGGCTCATCTTCCAACTGCCATAGCGGCCCAACTAGGCGTACCTACGACCTGTGCGCACCTGTGGTTATGTTTTGAGATGTCTATTAACGAAATCCAAAGACTGGAGTGGATCCGACGACATCGAATTTTTCACCTAAAAAAAATGTACAGTGTATAGTAAGGATTTTAGAGCCTTTCCATGGCTCTTCTTCCAACTGCCACAGCGGCCCAACTAGGCGTACCTACGACCTGTGCGCACCTGTGGTTATGTGTTGAGATGTGTATTAACGAAATCCAAAGACTGGAGTGGATCCGACGACATCGAATTTTTCACCTAAAAAAATGTACAGTGTATAGTAAGGATTTTGGAGCCTTCCATGGCTCATCTTCCAACTGCCATAGCGGCCCAACTAGGCGTACCTACGACCTGTGCGCACCTGTGGTTATGTGTTGAGATGTCTATTAACGAAATCCAAAGACGAGTGGATCCGACGACATCGAATTTTTCACCTAAAAAAATGTACAGTGTATAGTAAGGATTTTAGAGCCTTTCCATGGCTCTTCTTCCAACTGCCACAGCGGCCCAACTAGGCGTACCTACGACCTGTGCGCACCTGTGGTTATGTGTTGAGATGTGTATTAACGAAATGCAAAGACTGGAGTGGATCCGACGACATCGAATTTTTCACCTAAAAAAATGTACAGTGTATAGTAAGGATTTTGGAGCCTTCCATGGCTCATCTTCCAACTGCCATAGCGGCCCAACTAGGCGTACCTACGACCTGTGCGCACCTGTGGTTATGTGTTGAGATGTCTATTAACGAAATCCAAAGACTGGAGTGGATCCGACGACATCGAATTTTTCACCTAAAAAAATGTACAGTGTATAGTAAGGATTTTAGAGCCTTTCCATGGCTCTTCTTCCAACTGCCACAGCGGCCCAACTAGGCGTACCTACGACTTGTGCGCACCTGTGGTTATGTGTTGAGATGTCTATTAACGAAATCCAAAGACTGGAGTGGATCCGACGACATCGAATTTTTCACCTAAAAAAACGTACAGTGTATAGTGAGGATTTTAGAGCCTTGCCATGGCTCTTCTTCCAACTGCCACAGCGGCCCAACTAGGCGTACCTACGACCTGTGCGCACCTGTGGTTATGTGTTGAGATGTGTATTAACGAAATCCAAAGACTGGAGTGGATCCGACGACATCGAATTTTTCACCTAAAAAAATGTACAGTGTATAGTAAGGATTTTGGAGCCTTTCCATGGCTCGTCTTCCAACTGCCACAGCGGCCCAACTAGGCGTACCTACGACCTGTGCGCACCTGTGGTTATGTGTTGAGATGTGTATTAACGAAATCCAAAGACTGGAGTGGATCCGACGACATCGAATTTTTCACCTAAAAAAACGTACAGTGTATAGTAAGGATTTTAGAGCCTTTCCATGGCTCTTCTTCCAACTGCCACAGCGGCCTAACTAGGCGTACCTATGACCTGTGCGCACCTGTGGTTATGTGTTGAGATGTGTATTAACGAAATCCAAAGACTGGAGTGGATCCGACGACATCGAATTTTTCACCTAAAAAAATGTACAGTGTATAGTAAGGATTTTAGAGCCTTTCCATGGCTCTTCTTCCAACTGCCGCAGCGGCCCAACTAGGCGTACCTACGACCTGTGCGCACCTGTGGTTATCTGTTGAGATGTGTATTAACGAAATCCAAAGACTGGAGTGGATCCGACGACATCGAATTTTTCACCTAAAAAAATGTACAGTGTATAGTAAGGATTTCGGAGCCTTTCTATGGCTCGTCTTCCAACTGCCACAGCGGCCCAACTAGGCGTACCTACGACCTGTGCGCACCTGTGGTTATGTGTTGAGATGTGTACTAACGATATCCAAAGACTGGAGTGGATCCGACGACATCGAATTTTTCACCTAAAAAAATGTACAGTGTATAGTAAGGATTTTGGAGCCTTCCATGGCTCATCTTCCAACTGCCACAGCGGCCCAACTAGGCGTACCTACGACCTGTGCGCACCTGTGGTTATGTGTTGAGATGTGTATTAACGAAATCCAAAGACTGGAGTGGATCCGACGACATCGAATTTTTCACCTAAAAAAATGTACAGTGTATAGTAAGGATTTTGGAGCCTTCCATGGCTCATTTTCCAACTGCCATAGCGGCCCAACTAGGCGTACCTACGACCTGTGCGCACCTGTGGTTATGTTTTGAGATGTCTATTAACGAAATCCAAAGACTGGAGTGGATCCGACGACATCGAATTTTTCACCTAAAAAAATGTACAGTGTATAGTAAGGATTTTAGAGCCTTTCCATGGCTCTTCTTCCAACTGCCACAGCGGCCCAACTAGGCGTACCTACGACCTGTGCGCACCTGTGGTTATGTGTTGAGATGTGTATTAACGAAATCCAAAGACTGGAGTGGATCCGACGACATCGAATTTTTCACCTAAAAAAATGTACAGTGTATAGTAAGGATTTTGGAGCCTTCCATGGCTCATCTTCCAACTGCCATAGCGGCCCAACTAGGCGTACCTACGACCTGTGCGCACCTGTGGTTATGTGTTGAGATGTCTATTAACGAAATCCAAAGACGAGTGGATCCGACGACATCGAATTTTTCACCTAAAAAAATGTACAGTGTATAGTAAGGATTTTAGAGCCTTTCCATGGCTCTTCTTCCAACTGCCACAGCGGCCCAACTAGGCGTACCTACGACCTGTGCGCACCTGTGGTTATGTGTTGAGATGTGTATTAACGAAATGCAAAGACTGGAGTGGATCCGACGACATCGAATTTTTCACCTAAAAAAATGTACAGTGTATAGTAAGGATTTTGGAGCCCTCCATGGCTCATCTTCCAACTGCCATAGCGGCCCAACTAGGCGTACCTACGACCTGTGCGCACCTGTGGTTATGTGTTGAGATGTCTATTAACGAAATCCAAAGACTGGAGTGGATCCGACGACATCGAATTTTTCACCTAAAAAAATGTACAGTGTATAGTAAGGATTTTAGAGCCTTTCCATGGCTCTTCTTCCAACTGCCACAGCGGCCCAACTAGGCGTACCTACGACTTGTGCGCACCTGTGGTTATGTGTTGAGATGTCTATTAACGAAATCCAAAGACTGGAGTGGATCCGACGACATCGAATTTTTCACCTAAAAAAATGTACAGTGTATAGTAAGGATTTTAGAGCCTTTCCATGGCTCTTCTTCCAACTGCCACAGCGGCCCAACTAGGCGTACCTACGACCTGTGCGCACCTGTGGTTATGTGTTGAGATGTGTATTAACGAAATGCAAAGACTGGAGTGGATCCGACGACATCGAATTTTTCACCTAAAAAAATGTACAGTGTATAGTAAGGATTTTGGAGCCTTCCATGGCTCATCTTCCAACTGCCATAGCGGCCCAACTAGGCGTACCTACGACCTGTGCGCACCTGTGGTTATGTGTTGAGATGTCTATTAACGAAATCCAAAGACTGGAGTGGATCCGACGACATCGAACTTTTCACCTAAAAAAATGTACAGTGTATAGTAAGGATTTTAGAGCCTTTCCATGGCTCTTCTTCCAACTGCCACAGCGGCCCAACTAGGCGTACCTACGACTTGTGCGCACCTGTGGTTATGTGTTGAGATGTCTATTAACGAAATCCAAAGACTGGAGTGGAACCGACGACATCGAATTTTTCACCTAAAAAAATGTACAGTGTATAGTAAGGATTTTAGAGCCTTTCCATGGCTCTTCTTCCAACTGTCACAGCGGCCCAACTAGGCGTACCTACGACCTGTGCGCACCTGTGGTTATGTGTTGAGATGTGTATTAACGAAATCCAAAGACTGGAGTGGATCCGACGACATCGAATTTTTCACCTAAAAAAATGTACAGTGTATAGTAAGGATTTTGGAGCCTTCCATGGCTCATCTTCCAACTGCCATAGCGGCCCAACTAGGCGTACCTACGACCTGTGCGCACCTGTGGTTATGTGTTGAGATATCTATTAACGAAATCCAAAGACTGGAGTGGATCCGACGACATCGAATTTTTCACCTAAAAAAATGTACAGTGTATAGTAAGGATTTTAGAGCCTTTCCATGGCTCTTCTTCCAACTGCCACAGCGGCCCAACTAGGCATACCTACGACCTGTGCGCACCTGTGGTTATGTGTTGAGATGTGTATTAACGAAATCCAAAGACTGGAGTGGATCCGACGACATCGAATTTTTCACCTAAAAAAATGTACAGTGTATAGTAAGGATTTTGGAGCCTTCCATGGCTCATCTTCCAACTGCCATAGCGGCCCAACTAGGCGTACCTACGGCCTGTGCGCACCTGTGGTTATGTGTTGAGATGTCTATTAACGAAATCCAAAGACTGGAGTGGATCCGACGACATCGAATTTTTCACCTAAAAAAATGTACAGTGTATAGTAAGGATTTTAGAGCCTTTCCATGGCTCTTCTTCCAACTGCCACAGCGGCCCAACTAGGCGTACCTACGACCTGTGCGCACCTGTGGTTATGTGTTGAGATGTGTATTAACGAAATCCAAAGACTGGAGTGAATCCGACGACATCGAATTTTTCACCTAAAAAAATGTACAGTGTATAGTAAGGATTTTGGAGCCTTCCATGGCTCATCTTCCAACTGCCATAGCGGCCCAACTAGGCGTACCTACGACCTGTGCGCACCTGTGGTTATGTGTTGAGATGTCTATTAACGAAATCCAAAGACTGGAGTGGATCCGACGACATCGAACTTTTCACCTAAAAAAATGTACAGTGTATAGTAAGGATTTTAGAGCCTTTCCATGGCTCTTCTTCCAACTGCCACAGCGGCCCAACTAGGCGTACCTACGACCTGTGCGCACCTGTGGTTATGTGTTGAGATGTGTATTAACGAAATCCAAAGACTGGAGTGGATCCGACGACATCGAATTTTTCACCTAAAAAAATGTACAGTGTATAGTAAGGATTTTGGAGCCTTCCATGGCTCATCTTCCAACTGCCATAGCGGCCCAACTAGGCGTACCTACGACCTGTGCGCACCTGTGGTTATGTGTTGAGATGTCTATTAACGAAATCCAAAGACTGGAGTGGATCCGACGACATCGAATTTTTCACCTAAAAAAATGTACAGTGTATAGTAAGGATTTTAGAGCCTTTCCATGGCTCTTCTTCCAACTGCCACAGCGGCCCAACTAGGCGTACCTACGACCTGTGCGCACCTGTGGTTATGTGTTGAGATGTGTATTAACGAAATCCAAAGACTGGAGTGGATCCGACGACATCGAATTTTTCACCTAAAAAAATGTACAGTATATAGTAAGGATTTTGGAGCCTTCCATGGCTCATCTTCCAACTGCCATAGCGGCCCAACTAGGCGTACCTACGACCTGTGCGCACCTGTGGTTATGTGTTGAGATGTCTATTAACGAAATCCAAAGACTGGAGTGGATCCGACGACATCGAATTTTTCACCTAAAAAAATGTACAGTGTATAGTAAGGATTTTAGAGCCTTTCCATGGCTCTTCTTCCAACTGCCACAGCGGCCCAACTAGGCGTACCTACGACCTGTGCGCACCTGTGGTTATGTGTTGAGATGTGTATTAACGAAATCCAAAGACTGGAGTGGATCCGACGACATCGAATTTTTCACCTAAAAAAATGTACAGTGTATAGTAAGGATTTTGGAGCCTTCCATGGCTCATCTTCCAACTGCCATAGCGGCCCAACTAGGCGTACCTACGACCTGTGCGCACCTGTGGTTATGTGTTGAGATGTCTATTAACGAAATCCAAAGACTGGAGTGGATCCGACGACATCGAATTTTTCACCTAAAAAAATGTACAGTGTATAGTAAGGATTTTAGAGCCTTTCCATGGCTCTTCTTCCAACTGCCACAGCGGCCCAACTAGGCGTACCTACGACCTGTGCGCACCTGTGGTTATGTGTTGAGATGTGTATTAACGAAATCCAAAGACTGGAGTGGATCCGACGACATCGAATTTTTCACCTAAAAAAATGTACAGTGTATAGTAAGGATTTTGGAGCCTTTCCATGGCTCTTCTTCCAACTGCCACAGCGGCCCAACTAGGCGTACCTACGACCTGTGCGCACCTGTGGTTATGTGTTGAGATGTGTATTAACGAAATCCAAAGACTGGAGTGGATCCGACGACATCGAATTTTTCACCTAAAAAAATGTACAGTGTATAGTAAGGATTTTGGACCCTTCCATGGCTCATCTTCCAACTGCCATAGCGGCCCAACTAGGCGTACCTACGACCTGTGCGCACCTGTGGTTATGTGTTGAGATGTCTATTAACGAAATCCAAAGACTGGAGTGGATCCGACGACATCGAACTTTTCACCTAAAAAAATGTACAGTGTATAGTAAGGATTTTAGAGCCTTTCCATGGCTCTTCTTCCAACTGCCACAGCGGCCCAACTAGGCGTACCTACGACCTGTGCGCACCTGTGGTTATGTGTTGAGATGTGTATTAACGAAATCCAAAGACTGGAGTGGATCCGACGACATCGAATTTTTCACCTAAAAAAATGTACAGTGTATAGTAAGGATTTTGGAGCCTTCCATGGCTCATCTTCCAACTGCCATAGCGGCCCAACTAGGCGTACCTACGACCTGTGCGCACCTGTGGTTATGTGTTGAGATGTCTATTAACGAAATCCAAAGACTGGAGTGGATCCGACGACATCGAATTTTTCACCTAAAAAAATGTACAGTGTATAGTAAGGATTTTAGAGCCTTTCCATGGCTCTTCTTCCAACTGCCACAGCGGCCCAACTAGGCGTACCTACGACCTGTGCGCACCTGTGGTTATGTGTTGAGATGTGTATTAACGAAATCCAAAGACTGGAGTGGATCCGACGACATCGAATTTTTCACCTAAAAAAATGTACAGTATATAGTAAGGATTTTGGAGCCTTCCATGGCTCATCTTCCAACTGCCATAGCGGCCCAACTAGGCGTACCTACGACCTGTGCGCACCTGTGGTTATGTGTTGAGATGTCTATTAACGAAATCCAAAGACTGGAGTGGATCCGACGACATCGAATTTTTCACCTAAAAAAATGTACAGTGTATAGTAAGGATTTTAGAGCCTTTCCATGGCTCTTCTTCCAACTGCCACAGCGGCCCAACTAGGCGTACCTACGACCTGTGCGCACCTGTGGTTATGTGTTGAGATGTGTATTAACGAAATCCAAAGACTGGAGTGGATCCGACGACATCGAATTTTTCACCTAAAAAAATGTACAGTGTATAGTAAGGATTTTGGAGCCTTCCATGGCTCATCTTCCAACTGCCATAGCGGCCCAACTAGGCGTACCTACGACCTGTGCGCACCTGTGGTTATGTGTTGAGATGTCTATTAACGAAATCCAAAGACTGGAGTGGATCCGACGACATCGAATTTTTCACCTAAAAAAATGTACAGTGTATAGTAAGGATTTTAGAGCCTTTCCATGGCTCTTCTTCCAACTGCCACAGCGGCCCAACTAGGCGTACCTACGACCTGTGCGCACCTGTGGTTATGTGTTGAGATGTGTATTAACGAAATCCAAAGACTGGAGTGGATCCGACGACATCGAATTTTTCACCTAAAAAAATGTACAGTGTATAGTAAGGATTTTGGAGCCTTCCATGGCTCATCTTCCAACTGCCATAGCGGCCCAACTAGGCGTACCTACGACCTGTGCGCACCTGTGGTTATGTGTTGAGATGTCTATTAACGAAATCCAAAGACTGGAGTGGATCCGACGACATCGAATTTTTCACCTAAAAAAATGTACAGTGTATAGTAAGGATTTTGGAGCCTTCCATGGCTCATCTTCCAACTGCCATAGCGGCCCAACTAGGCGTACCTACGACCTGTGCGCACCTGTGGTTATGTGTTGAGATGTCTATTAACGAAATCCAAAGACTGGAGTGGATCCGACGACATCGAATTTTTCACCTAAAAAAATGTACAGTGTATAGTAAGGATTTTAGAGCCTTTCCATGGCTCTTCTTCCAACTGCCACAGCGGCCCAACTAGGCGTACCTACGACCTGTGCGCACCTGTGGTTATGTGTTGAGATGTGTATTAACGAAATCCAAAGACTGGAGTGGATCCGACGACATCGAATTTTTCACCTAAAAAAATGTACAGTATATAGTAAGGATTTTGGAGCCTTCCATGGCTCATCTTCCAACTGCCATAGCGGCCCAACTAGGCGTACCTACGACCTGTGCGCACCTGTGGTTATGTGTTGAGATGTGTATTAACGAAATCCAAAGACTGGAGTGGATCCGACGACATCGAATTTTTCACCTAAAAAAATGTACAGTGTATAGTAAGGATTTTAGAGCCTTTCCATGACTCTTCTTCCAACTGCCACAGCGGCCCAACTAGGCGTACCTACGACCTGTGCGCACCTGTGGTTATGTGTTGAGATGTGTATTAACGAAATCCAAAGACTGGAGTGGATCCGACGACATCGAATTTTTCACCTAAAAAAATGTACAGTGTACAGTAAGGATTTTGGAGCCTTCCATGGCTCATCTTCCAACTGCCATAGCGGCCCAACTAGGCGTACCTACGACCTGTGCGCACCTGTGGTTATGTGTTGAGATGTGTATTAACGAAATCCAAAGACTGGAGTGGATCCGACGACATCGAATTTTTCACCTAAAAAAATGTACAGTGTATAGTAAGGATTTTGGAGCCTTCCATGGCTCATCTTCCAACTGCCATAGCGGCCCAACTAGGCGTACCTACGACCTGTGCGCACCTGTGGTTATGTGTTGAGATGTCTATTAACGAAATCCAAAGACTGGAGTGGATCCGACGACATCGAATTTTTCACCTAAAAAAATGTACAGTGTATAGTAAGGATTTTGGAGCCTTCCATGGCTCATCTTCCAACTGCCATAGCGGCCCAACTAGGCGTACCTACGACCTGTGCGCACCTGTGGTTATGTGTTGAGATGTCTATTAACGAAATCCAAAGACTGGAGTGGATCCGACGACATCGAATTTTTCACCTAAAAAAATGTACAGTGTATAGTAAGGATTTTAGAGCCTTTCCATGGCTCTTCTTCCAACTGCCACAGCGGCCCAACTAGGCGTACCTACGACCTGTGCGCACCTGTGGTTATGTGTTGAGATGTGTATTAACGAAATCCAAAGACTGGAGTGGATCCGACGACATCGAATTTTTCACCTAAAAAAATGTACAGTATATAATAAGGATTTTGGAGCCTTCCATGGCTCATCTTCCAACTGCCATAGCGGCCCAACTAGGCGTACCTACGACCTGTGCGCACCTGTGGTTATGTGTTGAGATGTGTATTAACGAAATCCAAAGACTGGAGTGGATCCGACGACATCGAATTTTTCACCTAAAAAAATGTACAGTGTATAGTAAGGATTTTAGAGCCTTTCCATGACTCTTCTTCCAACTGCCACAGCGGCCCAACTAGGCGTACCTACGACCTGTGCGCACCTGTGGTTATGTGTTGAGATGTGTATTAACGAAATCCAAAGACTGGAGTGGATCCGACGACATCGAATTTTTCACCTAAAAAAATGTACAGTGTACAGTAAGGATTTTGGAGCCTTCCATGGCTCATCTTCCAACTGCCATAGCGGCCCAACTAGGCGTACCTACGACCTGTGCGCACCTGTGGTTATGTGTTGAGATGTCTATTAACGAAATCCAAAGACTGGAGTGGATCCGACGACATCGAATTTATCACCTAAAAAATGTACAGTGTATAGTAAGGATTTTGGAGCCTTCCATGGCTCATCTTCCAACTGCCACAGCGGCCCAACTAGGCGTACCTACGACCTGTGCGCACCTGTGGTTATGTGTTGAGATGTGTATTAACGAAATCCAAAGACTGGAGTGGATCCGACGACATCGAATTTTTCACCTAAAAAATGTACAGTGTATAGTAAGGATTTTGAAGCCTTCCATGGCTCATCTTCCAACTGCCATAGCGGCCCAACTAGGCGTACCTACGACCTGTGCGCACCTGTGGTTATGTGTTGAGATGTCTATTAACGAAATCCAAAGACTGGAGTGGATCCGACGACATCGAATTTTTCACCTAAAAAAATGTACAGTGTATAGTAAGGATTTTGGAGCCTTCCATGGCTCATCTTCCAACTGCCATAGCGGCCCAACTAGGCGTACCTACGACCTGTGCGCACCTGTGGTTATGTGTTGAGATGTCTATTAACGAAATCCAAAGACTGGAGTGGATCCGACGACATCGAAGTTTTCACCTAAAAAAATTTACAGTGTATAGAAAGGATTTTGGAGCCTTTCCATGGCTCTTCTTCCAACTGCCACAGCGGCCCAACTAGGCGTACCTACGACCTGTGCGCACCTGTGGTTATGTGTTGAGATGTGTATTAACGAAATCCAAAGACTGGAGTGGATCCGACGACATCGAATTTTTCACCTAAAAAAATGTACAGTGTATAGTAAGGATTTTGGAGCCTTCCATGGCTCATCTTCCAACTGCCATAGCGGCCCAACTAGGCGTACCTACGACCTGTGCGCACCTGTGGTTATGTGTTGAGATGTCTATTAACGAAATCCAAAGACTGGAGTGGATCCGACGACATCGAATTTTTCACCTAAAAAAATGTACAGTGTATAGTAAGGATTTTAGAGCCTTTCCATGGCTCTTCTTCCAACTGCCACAGCGGCCCAACTAGGCGTACCTACGACCTGTGCGCACCTGTGGTTATGTGTTGAGATGTGTATTAACGAAATCCAAAGACTGGAGTGGATCCGACGACATCGAATTTTTCACCTAAAAAAATGTACAGTGTATAGTAAGGATTTTGGAGCCTTCCATGGCTCATCTTCCAACTGCCATAGCGGCCCAACTAGGCGTACCTACGACCTGTGCGCACCTGTGGTTATGTGTTGAGATGTCTATTAACGAAATCCAAAGACTGGAGTGGATCCGACGACATCGAATTTTTCACCTAAAAAAATGTACAGTGTATAGTAAGGATTTTGGAGCCTTCCATGGCTCATCTTCCAACTGCCATAGCGGCCCAACTAGGCGTACCTACGACCTGTGCGCACCTGTGGTTATGTGTTGAGATGTGTATTAACGAAATCCAAAGACTGGAGTGGATCCGACGACATCGAATTTTTCACCTAAAAAATGTACAGTGTATAGTAAGGATTTTGAAGCCTTCCATGGCTCATCTTCCAACTGCCATAGCGGCCCAACTAGGCGTACCTACGACCTGTGCGCACCTGTGGTTATGTGTTGAGATGTCTATTAACGAAATCCAAAGACTGGAGTGGATCCGACGACATCGAATTTTTCACCTAAAAAAATGTACAGTGTATAGTAAGGATTTTGGAGCCTTCCATGGCTCATCTTCCAACTGCCACAGCGGCCCAACTAGGCGTACCTACGACCTGTGCGCACCTGTGGTTATGTGTTGAGATGTGTATTAACGAAATCCAAAGACTGGAGTGGATCCGACGACATCGAATTTTTCACCTAAAAAAATGTACAGTGTATAGTAAGGATTTTAGAGCCTTTCCATGGCTCTTCTTCCAACTGCCACAGCGGCCCAACTAGGCGTACCTACGACCTGTGCGCACCTGTGGTTATGTGTTGAGATGTGTATTAACGAAATCCAAAGACTGGAGTGGATCCGACGACATCGAATTTTTCACCTAAAAAAATGTACAGTGTATAGTAAGGATTTTGGAGCCTTCCATGGCTCATCTTCCAACTGCCATAGCGGCCCAACTAGGCGTACCTACGACCTGTGCGCACCTGTGGTTATGTGTTGAGATGTCTATTAACGAAATCCAAAGACTGGAGTGGATCCGACGACATCGAATTTTTCACCTAAAAAATGTACAGTGTATAGTAAGGATTTTGAAGCCTTCCATGGCTCATCTTCCAACTGCCATAGCGGCCCAACTAGGCGTACCTACGACCTGTGCGCACCTGTGGTTATGTGTTGAGATGTCTATTAACGAAATCCAAAGACTGGAGTGGATCCGACGACATCGAATTTTTCACCTAAAAAAATGTACAGTGTATAGTAAGGATTTTGGAGCCTTCCATGGCTCATCTTCCAACTGCCATAGCGGCCCAACTAGGCGTACCTACGACCTGTGCGCACCTGTGGTTATGTGTTGAGATATCTATTAACGAAATCCAAAGACTGGAGTGGATCCGACGACATCGAAGTTTTCACCTAAAAAAATTTACAGTGTATAGAAAGGCTTTTGGAGCCTTTCCATGGCTCTTCTTCCAACTGCCACAGCGGCCCAACTAGGCGTACCTACGACCTGTGCGCACCTGTGGTTATGTGTTGAGATGTCTATTAACGAAATCCAAAGACTGGAGTGGATCCGACGACATCGAATTTTTCACCTAAAAAAATGTACAGTGTATAGTAAGGATTTTAGAGCCTTTCCATGGCTCTTCTTCCAACTGCCACAGCGGCCCAACTAGGCGTACCTACGACCTGTGCGCACCTGTGGTTATGTGTTGAGATGTGTATTAACGAAATCCAAAGACTGGAGTGGATCCGACGACATCGAATTTTTCACCTAAAAAAATGTACAGTGTATAGTAAGGAGTGGATCCGACGACATCGAAGTTTTCACCTAAAAAAATTTACAGTGTATAGAAAGGCTTTTGGAGCCTTTCCATGGCTCTTCTTCCAACTGCCACAGCGGCCCAACTAGGCGTACCTACGACCTGTGCGCACCTGTGGTTATGTGTTGAGATGTCTATTAACGAAATCCAAAGACTGGAGTGGATCCGACGACATCGAATTTTTCACCTAAAAAAATGTACAGTGTATAGTAAGGATTTTAGAGCCTTTCCATGGCTCTTCTTCCAACTGCCACAGCGGCCCAACTAGGCGTACCTACGACCTGTGCGCACCTGTGGTTATGTGTTGAGATGTGTATTAACGAAATCCAAAGACTGGAGTGGATCCGACGACATCGAATTTTTCACCTAAAAAAATGTACAGTGTATAGTAAGGATTTTAGAGCCTTTCCATGGCTCTTCTTCCAACTGCCACAGCGGCCCAACTAGGCGTACCTACGACCTGTGCGCACCTGTGGTTATGTGTTGAGATGTCTATTAACGAAATCCAAAGACTGGAGTGGATCCGACGACATCGAATTTTTCACCTAAAAAAATGTACAGTGTATAGTAAGGATTTAAGAGCCTTTCCATGGCTCTTCTTCCAACTGCCACAGCGGCCCAACTAGGCGTACCTACGACCTGTGCGCACCTGTGGTTATGTGTTGAGATGTGTATTAACGAAATCCAAAGACTGGAGTGGATCCGACGACATCGAATTTTTCACCTAAAAAAATGTACAGTGTATAGTAAGGATTTTGGAGCCTTCCATGGCTCATCTTCCAACTGCCATAGCGGCCCAACTAGGCGTACCTACGACCTGTGCGCAGCTGTGGTTATGTGTTGAGATGTCTATTAACGAAATCCAAAGACTGGAGTGGATCCGACGACATCGAATTTTTCACCTAGAAAAATGTACAGTGTATAGTAAGGATTTTAGAGCCTTTCCATGGCTCTTCTTCCAACTGCCACAGCGGCCCAACTAGGCGTACCTACGACCTGTGCGCACCTGTGGTTATGTGTTGAGATGTGTATTAACGAAATCCAAAGACTGGAGTGGATCCGACGACATCGAATTTTTCACCTAAAAAAATGTACAGTGTATAGTAAGGATTTTGGAGCCTTCCATGGCTCATCTTCCAACTGCCATAGCGGCCCAACTAGGCGTACCTACGACCTGTGCGCACCTGTGGTTATGTGTTGAGATGTCTATTAACGAAATCCAAAGACTGGAGTGGATCCGACGACATCGAATTTTTCACCTAAAAAAATGTACAGTGTATAGTAAGGATTTTAGAGCCTTTCCATGGCTCTTCTTCCAACTGCCACAGCGGCCCAACTAGGCGTACCTACGACCTGTGCGCACCTGTGGTTATGTGTTGAGATGTCTATTAACGAAATCCAAAGACTGGAGTGGATCCGACGACATCGAATTTTTCACCTAAAAAATGTACAGTGTATAGTAAGGATTTTGAAGCCTTCCATGGCTCATCTTCCAACTGCCATAGCGGCCCAACTAGGCGTACCTACGACCTGTGCGCACCTGTGGTTATGTGTTGAGATGTCTATTAACGAAATCCAAAGACTGGAGTGGATCCGACGACATCGAATTTTTCACCTAAAAAAATGTACAGTGTATAGTAAGGATTTTGGAGCCTTCCATGGCTCATCTTCCAACTGCCACAGCGGCCCAACTAGGCGTACCTACGACCTGTGCGCACCTGTGGTTATGTGTTGAGATGTGTATTAACGAAATCCAAAGACTGGAGTGGATCCGACGACATCGAATTTTTCACCTAAAAAAATGTACAGTGTATAGTAAGGATTTTAGAGCCTTTCCATGGCTCTTCTTCCAACTGCCACAGCGGCCCAACTAGGCGTACCTACGACCTGTGCGCACCTGTGGTTATGTGTTGAGATGTGTATTAACGAAATCCAAAGACTGGAGTGGATCCGACGACATCGAATTTTTCACCTAAAAAAATGTACAGTGTATAGTAAGGATTTTGGAGCCTTCCATGGCTCATCTTCCAACTGCCATAGCGGCCCAACTAGGCGTACCTACGACCTGTGCGCACCTGTGGTTATGTGTTGAGATGTGTATTAACGAAATCCAAAGACTGGAGTGGATCCGACGACATCGAATTTTTCACCTAAAAAAATGTACAGTGTATAGTAAGGATTTTGGAGCCTTCCATGGCTCATCTTCCAACTGCCACAGCGGCCCAACTAGGCGTACCTACGACCTGTGCGCACCTGTGGTTATGTGTTGAGATGTGTATTAACGAAATCCAAAGACTGGAGTGGATCCGACGACATCGAATTTTTCACCTAAAAAATGTACAGTGTATAGTAAGGATTTTGAAGCCTTCCATGGCTCATCTTCCAACTGCCATAGCGGCCCAACTAGGCGTACCTACGACCTGTGCGCACCTGTGGTTATGTGTTGAGATGTCTATTAACGAAATCCAAAGACTGGAGTGGATCCGACGACATCGAAGTTTTCACCTAAAAAAATTTACAGTGTATAGAAAGGCTTTTGGAGCCTTTCCATGGCTCTTCTTCCAACTGCCACAGCGGCCCAACTAGGCGTACCTACGACCTGTGCGCACCTGTGGTTATGTGTTGAGATGTCTATTAACGAAATCCAAAGACTGGAGTGGATCCGACGACATCGAATTTTTCACCTAAAAAAATGTACAGTGTATAGTAAGGATTTTAGAGCCTTTCCATGGCTCTTCTTCCAACTGCCACAGCGGCCCAACTAGGCGTACCTACGACCTGTGCGCACCTGTGGTTATGTGTTGAGATGTGTATTAACGAAATCCAAAGACTGGAGTGGATCCGACGACATCGAATTTTTCACCTAAAAAAATGTACAGTGTATAGTAAGGATTTTAGAGCCTTTCCATGGCTCTTCTTCCAACTGCCACAGCGGCCCAACTAGGCGTACCTACGACCTGTGCGCACCTGTGGTTATGTGTTGAGATGTCTATTAACGAAATCCAAAGACTGGAGTGGATCCGACGACATCGAAGTTTTCACCTAAAAAAATTTACAGTGTATAGAAAGGCTTTTGGAGCCTTCCATGGCTCATCTTCCAACTGCCACAGCGGCCCAACTAGGCGTACCTACGACCTGTGCGCACCTGTGGTTATGTGTTGAGATGTGTATTAACGAAATCCAAAGACTGGAGTGGATCCGACGACATCGAATTTTTCACCTAAAAAATGTACAGTGTATAGTAAGGATTTTGAAGCCTTCCATGGCTCATCTTCCAACTGCCATAGCGGCCCAACTAGGCGTACCTACGACCTGTGCGCACCTGTGGTTATGTGTTGAGATGTCTATTAACGAAATCCAAAGACTGGAGTGGATCCGACGACATCGAATTTTTCACCTAAAAAAATTTACAGTGTATAGAAAGGCTTTTGGAGCCTTTCCATGGCTCTTCTTCCAACTGCCACAGCGGCCCAACTAGGCGTACCTACGACCTGTGCGCACCTGTGGTTATGTGTTGAGATGTCTATTAACGAAATCCAAAGACTGGAGTGGATCCGACGACATCGAATTTTTCACCTAAAAAAATGTACAGTGTATAGTAAGGATTTTAGAGCCTTTCCATGGCTCTTCTTCCAACTGCCACAGCGGCCCAACTAGGCGTACCTACGACCTGTGCGCACCTGTGGTTATGTGTTGAGATGTGTATTAACGAAATCCAAAGACTGGAGTGGATCCGACGACATCGAATTTTTCACCTAAAAAAATGTACAGTGTATAGTAAGGATTTTAGAGCCTTTCCATGGCTCTTCTTCCAACTGCCACAGCGGCCCAACTAGGCGTACCTACGACCTGTGCGCACCTGTGGTTATGTGTTGAGATGTCTATTAACGAAATCCAAAGACTGGAGTGGATCCGACGACATCGAAGTTTTCACCTAAAAAAATTTACAGTGTATAGAAAGGCTTTTGGAGCCTTTCCATGGCTCTTCTTCCAACTGCCACAGCGGCCCAACTAGGCGTACCTACGACCTGTGCGCACCTGTGGTTATGTGTTGAGATGTCTATTAACGAAATCCAAAGACTGGAGTGGATCCGACGACATCGAATTTTTCACCTAAAAAAATGTACAGTGTATAGTAAGGATTTTAGAGCCTTTCCATGGCTCTTCTTCCAACTGCCACAGCGGCCCAACTAGGCGTACCTACGACCTGTGCGCACCTGTGGTTATGTGTTGAGATGTGTATTAACGAAATCCAAAGACTGGAGTGGATCCGACGACATCGAAGTTTTCACCTAAAAAAATGTACAGTGTATAGAAAGGCTTTTGGAGCCTTTCCATGGCTCTTCTTCCAACTGCCACAGCGGCCCAACTAGGCGTACCTACGACCTGTGCGCACCTGTAGTTATGTGTTGAGATGTGTATTAACGAAATCCAAAGACTGGAGTGGATCCGACGACATCGAATTTTTCACCTAAAAAAATGTACAGTGTATAGTAAGGATTTTAGAGCCTTTCCATGGCTCTTCTTCCGACTGCCACAGCGGCCCAACTAGGCGTACCGACGACCTGTGCGCACCTGTGGTTATGTGTTGAGATGTGTATTAACGAAATCCAAAGACTGGAGTGGATCCGACGACATCGAATTTTTCACCTAAAAAAATGTACAGTGTATAGTAAGGATTTTGGAGCCTTCCATGGCTCATCTTCCAACTGCCATAGCGGCCCAACTAGGCGTACCTACGACCTGTGCGCACCTGTGGTTATGTGTTGAGATGTCTATTAACGAAATCCAAAGACTGGAGTGGATCCGACGACATCGAATTTTTCACCTAGAAAAATGTACAGTGTATAGTAAGGATTTTAGAGCCTTTCCATGGCTCTTCTTCCAACTGCCACAGCGGCCCAACTAGGCGTACCTACGACCTGTGCGCACCTGGGGTTATGTGTTGAGATGTGTATTAACGAAATCCAAAGACTGGAGTGGATCCGACGACATCGAATTTTTCACCTAAAAAAATGTACAGTGTATAGTAAGGATTTTTGAGCCTTCCATGGCTCATCTTCCAACTGCCATAGCGGCCCAACTAGGCGTACCTACGACCTGTGCGCACCTGTGGTTATGTGTTGAGATGTCTATTAACGAAATCCAAAGACTGGAGTGGATCCGACGACATCGAATTTTTCACCTAAAAAAATGTACAGTGTATAGTAAGGATTTTAGAGCCTTTCCATGGCTCTTCTTCCAACTGCCACAGCGGCCCAACTAGGCGTACCTACGACCTGTGCGAAAGTACGCCTAGTAGTCCACTCCAAAGACTGGAGTGGATCCGACGACATCGAATTTTTCACCTAAAAAAATGTACAGTGTATAGTAAGGATTTTGGAGCCTTCCATGGCTCATCTTCCAACTGCCATAGCGGCCCAACTAGGCGTACCTACGACCTGTGCGCACCTGTGGTTATGTGTTGAGATGTCTATTAACGAAATCCAAAGACTGGAGTGGATCCGACGACATCGAATTTTTCACCTAAAAAAATGTACAGTGTATAGTAAGGATTTTAGAGCCTTTCCAACTGCCACAGCGGCCCAACTAGGCGTACCTACGACCTGTGCGCACCTGTGGTTATGTGTTGAGATGTCTATTAACGAAATCCAAAGACTGGAGTGGATCCGACGACATCGAATTTTTCACCTAAAAAAATGTACAGTGTATAGTAAGGATTTTAGAGCCTTTCCATGGCTCTTCTTCCAACTGCCACAGCGGCCCAACTAGGCGTACCTACGACCTGTGCGCACCTGTGGTTATGTGTTGAGATGTGTATTAACGAAATCCAAAGACTGGAGTGGATCCGACGACATCGAATTTTTCACCTAAAAAAATGTACAGTGTATAGTAAGGATTTTGGAGCCTTCCATGGCTCATCTTCCAACTGCCATAGCGGCCCAACTAGGCGTACCTACGACATGTGCGCACCTGTGGTTATGTGTTGAGATGTGTATTAACGAAATCCAAAGACTGGAGTGGATCCGACGACATCGAATTTTTCACCTAAAAAAATGTACAGTGTATAGTAAGGATTTTGGAGCCTTCCATGGCTCATCTTCCAACTGCCATAGCGGCCCAACTAGGCGTACCTACGACCTGTGCGCACCTGTGGTTATGTGTTGAGATGTCTATTAACGAAATCCAAAGACTGCAGTGGATCCGACGACATCGAATTTTTCACCTAAAAAAATGTACAGTGTATAGTAAGGATTTTAGAGCCTTTCCATGGCTCTTCTTCCAACTGCCACAGCGGCCCAACTAGGCGTACCTACGACCTGTGCGCACCTGTGGTTATGTGTTGAGATGTGTATTAACGAAATCCAAAGACTGGAGTGGATCCGACGACATCGAATTTTTCACCTAAAAAAATGTACAGTGTATAGTAAGGATTTTGGAGCCTTCCATGGCTCATCTTCCAACTGCCATAGCGGCCCAACTAGGCGTACCTACGACCTGTGCGCACCTGTGGTTATGTGTTGAGATGTCTATTAACGAAATCCAAAGACTGGAGTGGACCCGACGACATCGAATTTTTCACCTAAAAAAATGTACAGTGTATAGTAAGGATTTTGGAGCCTTCCATGGCTCATCTTCCAACTGCCATAGCGGCCCAACTAGGCGTACCTACGACCTGTGCGCACCTGTGGTTATGTGTTGAGATGTCTATTAACGAAATCCAAAGACTGGAGTGGATCCGACGACATCGAATTTTTCACCTAAAAAAATGTACAGTGTATAGTAAGGATTTTAGAGCCTTTCCATGGCTCTTCTTCCAACTGCCACAGCGGCCCAACTGGGCGTACCTACGACCTGTGCGCACCTGTGGTTATGTGTTGAGATGTATATTAACGAAATCCAAAGACTGGAGTGGATCCGACGACATCGAATTTTTCATCTAAAAAAATGTACAGTGTATAGTAAGGATTTTGGAGCCTTCCATAGCTCATCTTCCAACTGCCATAGCGGCCCAACTAGGCGTACCTACGACCTGTGCGCACCTGTGGTTATGTGTTGAGATGTCTATTAACGAAATCCAAAGACTGGAGTGGATCCGACGACATCGAATTTTTCACCTAAAAAAATGTACAGTAAGGATTTTGGAGCCTTCCATGGCTCATCTTCCAACTGCCATAGCGGCCCAACTAGGCGTACCTACGACCTGTGCGCACCTGTGGTTATGTGTTGAGATGTCTATTAACGAAATCCAAAGACTGGAGTGGATCCGACGACATCGAATTTTTCACCTAAAAAAATGTACAGTAAGGATTTTGGAGCCTTCCATGGCTCATCTTCCAACTGCCATAGCGGCCCAACTAGGCGTACCTACGACCTGTGCGCACCTGTGGTTATGTGTTGAGATGTCTATTAACGAAATCCAAAGACTGGAGTGGATCCGACGACATCGAATTTTTCACCTAAAAAAATGTACAGTAAGGATTTTGGAGCCTTCCATGGCTCATCTTCCAACTGCCATAGCGGCCCAACTAGGCGTACCTACGACCTGTGCGCACCTGTGGTTATTTGTTGAGATGTCTATTAACGAAATCCAAAGACTGGAGTGGATCCGACGACATCGAATTTTTCACCTAAAAAAATGTACAGTAAGGATTTTGGAGCCTTCCATGGCTCATCTTCCAACTGCCATAGCGGCCCAACTAGGCGTACCTACGACCTGTGCGCACCTGTGGTTATGTGTTGAGATGTCTATTAACGAAATCCAAAGACTGGAGTGGATCCGACGACATCGAATTTTTCACCTAAAAAAATGTACAGTAAGGATTTTGGAGCCTTCCATGGCTCATCTTCCAACTGCCATAGCGGCCCAACTAGGCGTACCTACGACCTGTGCGCACCTGTGGTTATGTGTTGAGATGTCTATTAACGAAATCCAAAGACTGGAGTGGATCCGACGACATCGAATTTTTCACCTAAAAAAATGTACAGTAAGGATTTTGGAGCCTTCCATGGCTCATCTTCCAACTGCCATAGCGGCCCAACTAGGCGTACCTACGACCTGTGCGCACCTGTGGTTATGTGTTGAGATGTCTATTAACGAAATCCAAAGACTGGAGTGGATCCGACGACATCGAATTTTTCACCTAAAAAAATGTACAGTAAGGATTTTGGAGCCTTCCATGGCTCATCTTCCAACTGCCATAGCGGCCCAACTAGGCGTACCTACGACCTGTGCGCACCTGTGGTTATGTGTTGAGATGTCTATTAACGAAATCCAAAGACTGGAGTGGATCCGACGACATCGAATTTTTCACCTAAAAAAATGTACAGTGTATAGTAAGGATTTTAGAGCCTTTCCATGGCTCTTCTTCCAACTGCCACAGCGGCCCAACTAGGCGTACCTACGACCTGTGCGCACCTGTGGTTATGTGTTGAGATGTGTATTAACGAAATCCAAAGACTGGAGTGGATCCGACGACATCGAATTTTTCACCTAAAAAAATGTACAGTGTATAGTAAGGATTTTGGAGCCTTCCATGGCTCATCTTCCAACTGCCATAGCGGCCCAACTAGGCGTACCTACGACCTGTGCGCACCTGTGGTTATGTGTTGAGATGTCTATTAACGAAATCCAAAGACTGGAGTGGATCCGACGACATCGAATTTTTCACCTAAAAAAATGTACAGTGTATAGTAAGGATTTTAGAGCCTTTCCATGGCTCTTCTTCCAACTGCCACAGCGGCCCAACTAGGCGTACCTACGACCTGTGCGCACCTGTGGTTATGTGTTGAGATGTGTATTAACGAAATCCAAAGACTGGAGTGGATCCGACGACATCGAATTTTTCACCTAAAAAAATGTACAGTGTATAGTAAGGATTTTGGAGCCTTCCATGGCTCATCTTCCAACTGCCATAGCGGCCCAACTAGGCGTACCTACGACCTGTGCGCACCTGTGGTTATGTGTTGAGATGTCTATTAACGAAATCCAAAGACTGGAGTGGATCCGACGACATCGAATTTTTCACCTAAAAAAATGTACAGTGTATAGTAAGGATTTTGGAGCCTTCCATGGCTCATCTTCCAACTGCCATAGCGGCCCAACTAGGCGTACCTACGACCTGTGCGCACCTGTGGTTATGTGTTGAGATGTCTATTAACGAAATCCAAAGACTGGAGTGGATCCGACGACATCGAATTTTTCACCTAAAAAAATGTACAGTGTATAGTAAGGATTTTAGAGCCTTTCCATGGCTCTTCTTCCAACTGCCACAGCGGCCCAACTAGGCGTACCTACGACCTGTGCGCACCTGTGGTTATGTGTTGAGATGTGTATTAACGAAATCCAAAGACTGGAGTGGATCCGACGACATCGAATTTTTCACCTAAAAAAATGTACAGTATATAGTAAGGATTTTGGAGCCTTCCATGGCTCATCTTCCAACTGCCATAGCGGCCCAACTAGGCGTACCTACGACCTGTGCGCACCTGTGGTTATGTGTTGAGATGTGTATTAACGAAATCCAAAGACTGGAGTGAATCCGACGACATCGAATTTTTCACCTAAAAAAATGTACAGTGTATAGTAAGGATTTTAGAGCCTTTCCATGACTCTTCTTCCAACTGCCACAGCGGCCCAACTAGGCGTACCTACGACCTGTGCGCACCTGTGGTTATGTGTTGAGATGTGTATTAACGAAATCCAAAGACTGGAGTGGATCCGACGACATCGAATTTTTCACCTAAAAAAATGTACAGTGTACAGTAAGGATTTTGGAGCCTTCCATGGCTCATCTTCCAACTGCCATAGCGGCCCAACTAGGCGTACCTACGACCTGTGCGCACCTGTGGTTATGTGTTGAGATGTCTATTAACGAAATCCAATGACTGGAGTGGATCCGACGACATCGAATTTTTCACCTAAAAAAATGTACAGTGTATAGTAAGGATTTTGGAGCCTTCCATGGCTCATCTTCCAACTGCCATAGCGGCCCAACTAGGCGTACCTACGACCTGTGCGCACCTGTGGTTATGTGTTGAGATGTCTATTAACGAAATCCAAAGACTGGAGTGGATCCGACGACATCGGATTTTTCACCTAAAAAAAATGTACTGTGTATAGTAAGGATTTTAGAGCTTTTCCATGGCTCTTCTTCCAACTGCCACAGCGGCCCAACTAGGCGTACCTACGACCTGTGCGCACCTGTGGTTATGTGTTGAGATGTCTATTAACGAAATCCAAAGACTGGAGTGGATCCGACGACATCGAATTTTTCACCTAAAAAAATGTACAGTGTATAGTAAGGATTTTAGAGCCTTTCCATGGCTCTTCTTCCAACTGCCACAGCGGCCCAACTAGGCGTACCTACGACCTGTGCGCACCCGTGGTTATGTGTTGAGATGTGTATTAACGAAATCCAAAGACTGGAGTGGATCCGACGACATCGAATTTTTCACCTAAAAAAATGTACAGTGTATAGTAAGGATTTTGGAGCCTTCCATGGCTCATCTTCCAACTGCCATAGCGGCCCAACTAGGCGTACCTACGACCTGTGCGCACCTGTGGTTATGTGTTGAGATGTCTATTAACGAAATCCAAAGACTGGAGTGGATCCGACGACATCGAATTTTTCACCTAAAAAAATGTACAGTGTATAGTAAGGATTTTAGAGCCTTTCCATGGCTCTTCTTCCAACTGCCACAGCGGCCCAACTAGGCGTACCTACGACCTGTGCGCACCTGTGGTTATGTGTTGAGATGTGTATTAACGAAATCCAAAGACTGGAGTGGATCCGACGACATCGAATTTTTCACCTAAAAAAATGTACAGTGTATAGTAAGGATTTTGGAGCCTTCCATGGCTCATCTTCCAACTGCCATAGCGGCAAAACTAGGCGTACCTACGACCTGTGCGCACCTGTGGTTATGTGTTGAGATGTCTATTAACGAAATCCAAAGACTGGAGTGGATCCGACGACATCGAATTTTTCACCTAAAAAAATGTACAGTGTATAGTAAGGATTTTGGAGCCTTCCATGGCTCATCTTCCAACTGCCATAGCGGCCCAACTAGGCGTACCTACGACCTGTGCGTACCTGTGGTTATGTGTTGAGATGTCTATTAACGAAATCCAAAGACTGGAGTGGATCCGACGACATCGAATTTTTCACCTAAAAAAATGTACAGTGTATAGTAAGGATTTTAGAGCCTTTCCATGGCTCTTCTTCCAACTGCCACAGCGGCCCAACTAGGCGTACCTACGACCTGTGCGCACCCGTGGTTATGTGTTGAGATGTGTATTAACGAAATCCAAAGACTGGAGTGGATCCGACGACATCGAATTTTTCACCTAAAAAAATGTGCAGTGTATAGTAAGGATTTTGGAGCCTTCCATGGCTCATCTTCCAACTGCCATAGCGGCCCAACTAGGCGTACCTACGACCTGTGCGCACCTGTGGTTATGTGTTGAGATGTCTATTAACGAAATCCAAAGACTGGAGTGGATCCGACGACATCGAATTTTTCACCTAAAAAAATGTACAGTGTATAGTAAGGATTTTAGAGCCTTTCCATGGCTCTTCTTCCAACTGCCACAGCGGCCCAACTAGGCGTACCTACGACCTGTGCGCACCTGTGGTTATGTGTTGAGATGTCTATTAATGAAATCCAAAGACTGGAGTGGATCCGACGACATCGAATTTTTCACCTAAAAAAATGTACAGTGTATAGTAAGGATTTTAGAGCCTTTCCATGGCCCTTCTTCCAACTGCCACAGCGGCCCAACTAGGCGTACCTACGACCTGTGCGCACCTGTGGTTATGTGTTGAGATGTGTATTAACGAAATCCAAAGACTGGAGTGGATCCGACGACATCGAATTTTTCACCTAAAAAAATTTACAGTGTATAGTAAGGATTTTGGAGCCTTCCATGGCTCATCTTCCAACTGCCATAGCGGCCCAACTAGGCGTACCTACGACCTGTGCGCACCTGTGGTTATGTGTTGAGATGTCTATTAACGAAATCCAAAGACTGGAGTGGATCCGACGACATCGAATTTTTCACCTAAAAAAATGTACAGTGTATAGTAAGGATTTTGGAGCCTTCCATGGCTCATCTTCCAACTGCCATAGCGGCCCAACTAGGCGTACCTACGACCTGTGCGCACCTGTGGTTATGTGTTGAGATGTCTATTAACGAAATCCAAAGACTGGAGTGGATCCGACGACATCGAATTTTTCACCTAAAAATATGTACAGTGTATAGTAAGGATTTTGGAGCCTTCCATGGCTCATCTTCCAACTGCCACAGCGGCCCAACTAGGCGTACCTACGACCTGTGCGCACCTGTGGTTATGTGTTGAGATGTCTATTAACGAAATCCAAAGACTGGAGTGGATCCGACGACATCGAATTTTTCACCTAAAAAAATGTACAGTGTATAGTAAGGATTTTGGAGCCTTCCATGGCTCATCTTCCAACTGCCATAGCGGCCCAACTAGGCGTACCTACGACCTGTGCGCACCTGTGGTTATGTGTTGAGATGTCTATTAACGAAATCCAAAGACTGGAGTGGATCCGACGACATCGAATTTTTCACCTAAAAAAATGTACAGTGTATAGTAAGGATTTTGGAGCCTTCCATGGCTCATCTTCCAACTGCCATAGCGGCCCAACTAGGCGTACCTACGACCTGTGCGCACCTGTGGTTATGTGTTGAGATGTCTATTAACGAAATCCAAAGACTGGAGTGGATCCGACGACATCGAATTTTTCACCTAAAAATATGTACAGTGTATAGTAAGGATTTTGGAGCCTTCCATGGCTCATCTTCCAACTGCCACAGCCGCCCAACTAGGCGTACCTACGACCTGTGCGCACCTGTGGTTATGTGTTGAGATGTGTATTAACGAAATCCAAAGACTGGAGTGGATCCGACGACATCGAATTTTTCACCTAAAAAAATGTACAGTGTATAGTAAGGATTTTGGAGCCTTCCATGGCTCATCTTCCAACTGCCACAGCGGCCCAACTAGGCGTACCTACGACCTGTGCGCACCTGTGGTTATGTGTTGAGATGTGTATTAACGAAATCCAAAGACTGGAGTGGATCCGACGACATCGAATTTTTCACCTAAAAAAATGTACAGTGTATAGTAAGGATTTTGGAGCCTTCCATGGCTCATCTTCCAACTGCCATAGCGGCCCAACTAGGCGTACCTACGACCTGTGCGCACCTGTGGTTATGTGTTGAGATGTCTATTAACGAAATCCAAAGACTGGAGTGGATCCGACGACATCGAATTTTTCACCTAAAAAAATGTACAGTGTATAGTAAGGATTTTGGAGCCTTCCATGGCTCATCTTCCAACTGCCACAGCGGCCCAACTAGGCGTACCTACGACCTGTGCGCACCTGTGGTTATGTGTTGAGATGTGTATTAACGAAATCCAAAGACTGGAGTGGATCCGACGACATCGAATTTTTCACCTAAAAAAATGTACAGTGTATAGTAAGGATTTTGGAGCCTTCCATGGCTCATCTTCCAACTGCCACAGCGGCCCAACTAGGCGTACCTACGACCTGTGCGCACCTGTGGTTATGTGTTGAGATGTGTATTAACGAAATCCAAAGACTGGAGTGGATCCGACGACATCGAATTTTTCACCTAAAAAAATGTACAGTGTATAGTAAGGATTTTGGAGCCTTCCATGGCTCATCTTCCAACTGCCATAGCGGCCCAACTAGGCGTACCTACTACCTGTGCGCACCTGTGGTTATGTGTTGAGATGTCTATTAACGAAATCCAAAGACTGGAGTGGATCCGACGACATCGAATTTTTCACCTAAAAAAATGTACAATGTATAGTAAGGATTTTGGAGCCTTCCATGGCTCATCTTCCAACTGCCATAGCGGCCCAACTAGGCGTACCTACGACCTGTGCGCACCTGTGGTTATGTGTTGAGATGTCTATTAACGAAATCCAAAGACTGGAGTGGATCCGACGACATCGAATTTTTCACCTAAAAAAATGTACAGTGTATAGTAAGGATTTTGGAGCCTTTCCATGCTCTTCTTCCAACTGCCATAGCGGCCCAACTAGGCGTACCTACGACCTGTGCGCACCTGTGGTTATGTGTTGAGATGTCTATTAACGAAATCCAAAGACTGGAGTGGATCCGACGACATCGAATTTTTCACCTAAAAATATGTACAGTGTATAGTAAGGATTTTGGAGCCTTCCATGGCTCATCTTCCAACTGCCACAGCGGCCCAACTAGGCGTACCTACGACCTGTGCGCACCTGTGGTTATGTGTTGAGATGTCTATTAACGAAATCCAAAGACTGGAGTGGATCCGACGACATCGAATTTTTCACCTAAAAAAATGTACAGTGTATAGTAAGGATTTTGGAGCCTTCCATGGCTCATCTTCCAACTGCCATAGCGGCCCAACTAGGCGTACCTACGACCTGTGCGCACCTGTGGTTATGTGTTGAGATGTCTATTAACGAAATCCAAAGACTGGAGTGGATCCGACGACATCGAATTTTTCACCTAAAAAAATGTACAGTGTATAGGAAGGATTTTGGAGCCTTCCATGGCTCATCTTCCAACTGCCATAGCGGCCCAACTAGGCGTACCTACGACCTGTGCGCACCTGTGGTTATGTGTTGAGATGTCTATTAACGAAATCCAAAGACTGGAGTGGATCCGACGACATCGAATTTTTCACCTAAAAAAATGTACAGTGTATAGTAAGGATTTTGGAGCCTTCCATGGCTCATCTTCCAACTGCCATAGCGGCCCAACTAAGCGTACCTACGACCTGTGCGCACCTGTGGTTATGTGTTGAGATGTCTATTAACGAAATCCAAAGACTGGAGTGGATCCGACGACATCGAATTTTTCACCTAAAAAAATGTACAGTGTATAGTAAGGATTTTGGAGCCTTCCATGGCTCATCTTCCAACTGCCATAGCGGCCCAACTAGGCGTACCTACGACCTGTGCGCACCTGTGGTTATGTGTTGAGATGTCTATTAACGAAATCCAAAGACTGGAGTGGATCCGACGACATCGAATTTTTCACCTAAAAAAATGTACAGTGTATAGTAAGGATTTTAGAGCCTTTCCATGGCTCTTCTTCCAACTGCCACAGCGGCCCAACTAGGCGTACCTACGACCTGTGCGCACCTGTGGTTATGTGTTGAGATGTCTATTAACGAAATCCAAAGACTGGAGTGGATCCGACGAAATCGAATTTTTCACCTAAAAAAATGTACAGTGTATAGTAAGGATTTTAGAGCCTTTCCATGGCTCATCTTCCAACTGCCACAGCGGCCCAACTAGGCGTACCTACGACCTGTGCGCACCTGTGGTTATGTGTTGAGATGTCTATTAACGAAATCCAAAGACTGGAGTGGATCCGACGACATCGAATTTTTCACCTAAAAAAATGTACAGTGTATAGTAAGGATTTTAGAGCCTTTCCATGGCTCTTCTTCCAACTGCCACAGCGGCCCAACTAGGCGTACCTACGACCTGTGCGCACCTGTGGTTATGTGTTGAGATGTCTATTAACGAAATCCAAAGACTGGAGTGGATCCGACGACATCGAATTTTTCACCTAAAAAAATGTACAGTGTATAGTAAGGATTTTGGAGCCTTCCATGGCTCATCTTCCAACTGCCATAGCGGCCCAACTAGGCGTACCTACGACCTGTGCGCACCTGTGGTTATGTGTTGAGATGTCTATTAACGAAATCCAAAGACTGGAGTGGATCCGACGACATCGAATTTTTCACCTAAAAATATGTACAGTGTATAGTAAGGATTTTGGAGCCTTCCATGGCTCATCTTCCAACTGCCACAGCGGCCCAACTAGGCGTACCTACGACCTGTGCGCACCTGTGGTTATGTGTTGAGATGTGTATTAACGAAATCCAAAGACTGGAGTGGATCCGACGACATCGAATTTTTCACCTAAAAAAATGTACAGTGTATAGTAAGGATTTTGGAGCCTTCCATGGCTCATCTTCCAACTGCCACAGCGGCCCAACTAGGCGTACCTACGACCTGTGCGCACCTGTGGTTATGTGTTGAGATGTGTATTAACGAAATCCAAAGACTGGAGTGGATCCGACGACATCGAATTTTTCACCTAAAAAAATGTACAGTGTATAGTAAGGATTTTGGAGCCTTCCATGGCTCATCTTCCAACTGCCATAGCGGCCCAACTAGGCGTACCTACGACCTGTGCGCACCTGTGGTTATGTGTTGAGATGTCTATTAACGAAATCCAAAGACTGGAGTGGATCCGACGACATCGAATTTTTCACCTAAAAAAATGTACAGTGTATAGTAAGGATTTTGGAGCCTTCCATGGCTCATCTTCCAACTGCCATAGCGGCCCAACTAGGCGTACCTACGACCTGTGCGCACCTGTGGTTATGTGTTGAGATGTCTATTAACGAAATCCAAAGACTGGAGTGGATCCGACGACATCGAATTTTTCACCTAAAAATATGTACAGTGTATAGTAAGGATTTTGGAGCCTTCCATGGCTCATCTTCCAACTGCCACAGCGGCCCAACTAGGCGTACCTACGACCTGTGCGCACCTGTGGTTATGTGTTGAGATGTGTATTAACGAAATCCAAAGACTGGAGTGGATCCGACGACATCGAATTTTTCACCTAAAAAAATGTACAGTGTATAGTAAGGATTTTGGAGCCTTCCATGGCTCATCTTCCAACTGCCACAGCGGCCCAACTAGGCGTACCTACGACCTGTGCGCACCTGTGGTTATGTGTTGAGATGTGTATTAACGAAATCCAAAGACTGGAGTGGATCCGACGACATCGAATTTTTCACCTAAAAAAATGTACAGTGTATAGTAAGGATTTTGGAGCCTTCCATGGCTCATCTTCCAACTGCCATAGCGGCCCAACTAGGCGTACCTACGACCTGTGCGCACCTGTGGTTATGTGTTGAGATGTCTATTAACGAAATCCAAAGACTGGAGTGGATCCGACGACATCGAATTTTTCACCTAAAAAAATGTACAATGTATAGTAAGGATTTTGGAGCCTTCCATGGCTCATCTTCCAACTGCCATAGCGGCCCAACTAGGCGTACCTACGACCTGTGCGCACCTGTGGTTATGTGTTGAGATGTCTATTAACGAAATCCAAAGACTGGAGTGGATCCGACGACATCGAATTTTTCACCTAAAAAAATGTACAGTGTATAGTAAGGATTTTGGAGCCTTCCATGGCTCATCTTCCAACTGCCATAGCGGCCCAACTAGGCGTACCTACGACCTGTGCGCACCTGTGGTTATGTGTTGAGATGTCTATTAACGAAATCCAAAGACTGGAGTGGATCCGACGACATCGAATTTTTCACCTAAAAATATGTACAGTGTATAGTAAGGATTTTGGAGCCTTCCATGGCTCATCTTCCAACTGCCACAGCGGCCCAACTAGGCGTACCTACGACCTGTGCGCACCTGTGGTTATGTGTTGAGATGTCTATTAACGAAATCCAAAGACTGGAGTGGATCCGACGACATCGAATTTTTCACCTAAAAAAATGTACAGTGTATAGTAAGGATTTTGGAGCCTTCCATGGCTCATCTTCCAACTGCCATAGCGGCCCAACTAGGCGTACCTACGACCTGTGCGCACCTGTGGTTATGTGTTGAGATGTCTATTAACGAAATCCAAAGACTGGAGTGGATCCGACGACATCGAATTTTTCACCTAAAAAAATGTACAGTGTATAGGAAGGATTTTGGAGCCTTCCATGGCTCATCTTCCAACTGCCATAGCGGCCCAACTAGGCGTACCTACGACCTGTGCGCACCTGTGGTTATGTGTTGAGATGTCTATTAACGAAATCCAAAGACTGGAGTGGATCCGACGACATCGAATTTTTCACCTAAAAAAATGTACAGTGTATAGTAAGGATTTTGGAGCCTTCCATGGCTCATCTTCCAACTGCCATAGCGGCCCAACTAGGCGTACCTACGACCTGTGCGCACCTGTGGTTATGTGTTGAGATGTCTATTAACGAAATCCAAAGACTGGAGTGGATCCGACGACATCGAATTTTTCACCTAAAAAAATGTACAGTGTATAGTAAGGATTTTGGAGCCTTCCATGGCTCATCTTCCAACTGCCATAGCGGCCCAACTAGGCGTACCTACGACCTGTGCGCACCTGTGGTTATGTGTTGAGATGTCTATTAACGAAATCCAAAGACTGGAGTGGATCCGACGACATCGAATTTTTCACCTAAAAAAATGTACAGTGTATAGTAAGGATTTTAGAGCCTTTCCATGGCTCTTCTTCCAACTGCCACAGCGGCCCAACTAGGCGTACCTACGACCTGTGCGCACCTGTGGTTATGTGTTGAGATGTCTATTAACGAAATCCAAAGACTGGAGTGGATCCGACGAAATCGAATTTTTCACCTAAAAAAATGTACAGTGTATAGTAAGGATTTTAGAGCCTTTCCATGGCTCATCTTCCAACTGCCACAGCGGCCCAACTAGGCGTACCTACGACCTGTGCGCACCTGTGGTTATGTGTTGAGATGTCTATTAACGAAATCCAAAGACTGGAGTGGATCCGACGACATCGAATTTTTCACCTAAAAAAATGTACAGTGTATAGTAAGGATTTTAGAGCCTTTCCATGGCTCTTCTTCCAACTGCCACAGCGGCCCAACTAGGCGTACCTACGACCTGTGCGCACCTGTGGTTATGTGTTGAGATGTGTATTAACGAAATCCAAAGACTGGAGTGGATCCGACGACATCGAATTTTTCACCTAAAAAAATGTACAGTGTATAGTAAGGATTTTGGAGCCTTCCATGGCTCATCTTCCAACTGCCACAGCGGCCCAACTAGGCGTACCTACGACCTGTGCGCACCTGTGGTTATGTGTTGAGATGTCTATTAACGAAATCCAAAGACTGGAGTGGATCCGACGACATCGAATTTTTCACCTAAAAAAATGTACAGTGTATAGTAAGGATTTTGGAGCCTTCTATGGCTCATCTTCCAACTGCCATAGCGGCCCAACTAGGCGTACCTACGACCTGTGCGCACCTGTGGTTATGTGTTGAGATGTGTATTAACGAAATCCAAAGACTGGAGTGGATCCGACGACATCGAATTTTTCACCTAAAAAAATGTACAGTGTATAGTAAGGATTTTGGAGCCTTCCATGGCTCATCTTCCAACTGCCATAGCGGCCCAACTAGGCGTACCTACGACCTGTGCGCACCTGTGGTTATGTGTTGAGATGTCTATTAACGAAATCCAAAGACTGGAGTGGATCCGACGACATCGAATTTTTCACCTAAAAAAATGTACAGTGTATAGTAAGGATTTTAGAGCCTTTCCATGGCTCTTCTTCCAACTGCCACAGCGGCCCAACTAGGCGTACCTACGACCTGTGCGCACCTGTGGTTATGTGTTGAGATATGTATTAACGAAATCCAAAGACTGGAGTGGATCCGACGACATCGAATTTTTCACCTAAAAAAATGTACAGTGTATAGTAAGGATTTTGGAGCCTTCCATGGCTCATCTTCCAACTGCCATAGCGGCCCAACTAGGCGTACCTACGACCTGTGCGCACCTGTGGTTATGTGTTGAGATGTCTATTAACGAAATCCAAAGACTGGAGTGGATCCGACGACATCGAATTTTTCACCTAAAAAAATGTACAGTGTATAGTAAGGATTTTAGAGCCTTTCCATGGCTCTTCTTCCAACTGCCACAGCGGCCCAACTAGGCGTACCTACGACCTGTGCGCACCTGTGGTTATGTGTTGAGATGTGTATTAACGAAATCCAAAGACTGGAGTGGATCCGACGACATCGAATTTTTCACCTAAAAAAATGTACAGTGTATAGTAAGGATTTTGGAGCCTTCCATGGCTCATCTTCCAACTGCCATAGCGGCCCAACTAGGCGTACCTACGACCTGTGCGCACCTGTGGTTATGTGTTGAGATGTCTATTAACGAAATCCAAAGACTGGAGTGGATCCGACGACATCGAATTTTTCACCTAAAAAAATGTACAGTGTATAGTAAGGATTTTAGAGCCTTTCCATGGCTCTTCTTCCAACTGCCACAGCGGCCCAACTAGGCGTACCTACGACCTGTGCGCACCTGTGGTTATGTGTTGAGATGTGTATTAACGAAATCCAAAGACTGGAGTGGATCCGACGACATCCAATTTTTCACCTAAAAAAATGTACAGTGTATAGTAAGGATTTGGAGCCTTCCATGGCTCATCTTCCAACTGCCATAGCGGCCCAACTAGGCGTACCTACGACCTGTGCGCACCTGTGGTTATGTGTTGAGATGTCTATTAACGAAATCCAAAGACTGGACTGGATCCGACGACATCGAATTTTTCACCTAAAAAAATGTACAGTGTATAGTAAGGATTTTGGAGCCTTCCATGGCTCATCTTCCAACTGCCATAGCGGCCCAACTAGGCGTACCTACGACCTGTGCGCACCTGTGGTTATGTGTTGAGATGTCTATTAACGAAATCCAAAGACTGGAGTGGATCCGACGACATCGAATTTTTCACCTAAAAAAATGTACAGTGTATAGTAAGGATTTTGGAGCCTTCCATGGCTCATCTTCCAACTGCCATAGCGGCCCAACTAGGCGTACCTACGACCTGTGCGCACCTGTGGTTATGTGTTGAGATGTCTATTAACGAAATCCAAAGACTGGAGTGGATCCGACGACATCGAATTTTTCACCTAAAAAAATGTACAGTGTATAGTAAGGATTTTGGAGCCTTCCATGGCTCATCTTCCAACTGCCATAGCGGCCCAACTAGGCGTACCTACGACCTGTGCGCACCTGTGGTTATGTGTTGAGATGTCTATTAACGAAATCCAAAGACTGGAGTGGAACCGACGACATCGAATTTTTCACCTAAAAAAATTTACAGTGTATAGTAAGGATTTTGGAGCCTTCCATGGCTCATCTTCCAACTGCCATAGCGGCCCAACTAGGCGTACCTACGACCTGTGCGCACCTGTGGTTATGTGTTGAGATGTCTATTAACGAAATCCAAAGACTGGAGTGGATCCGACGACATCGAATTTTTCACCTAAAAAAATGTACAGTGTATAGTAAGGATTTTAGAGCCTTTCCATGGCTCTTCTTCCAACTGCCAAAGCGGCCCAACTAGGCGTACCTACGACCTGTGCGCACCTGTGGTTATGTGTTGAGATGTGTATTAAAGAAATCCAAAGACTGGAGTGGATCCGACGACATCCAATTTTTCACCTAAAAAAATGTACAGTGTATAGTAAGGATTTTGGAGCCTTCCATGGCTCATCTTCCAACTGCCATAGCGGCCCAACTAGGCGTACCTACGACCTGTGCGCACCTGTGGTTATGTGTTGAGATGTCTATTAACGAAATCCAAAGACTGGAGTGGATCCGACGACATCGAATTTTTCACCTAAAAAAATGTACAGTGTATAGTAAGGATTTTAGAGCCTTTCCATGGCTCTTCTTCCAACTGCCACAGCGGCCCAACTAGGCGTACCTACGACCTGTGCGCACCTGTGGTTATGTGTTGAGATGTCTATTAACGAAATCCAAAGACTGGAGTGGATCCGACGACATCGAATTTTTCACCTAAAAAAATGTACAGTGTATAGTAAGGATTTTAGAGCCTTTCCATGGCTCTTCTTCCAACTGCCACAGCGGCCCAACTAGGCGTACCTACGACCTGTGCGCACCTGTGGTTATGTGTTGAGATGTCTATTAACGAAATCCAAAGACTGGAGTGGATCCGACGACATCGAATTTTTCACCTAAAAAAATGTACAGTGTATAGTAAGGATTTTAGAGCCTTTCCATGGCTCTTCTTCCAACTGCCACAGCGGCCCAACTAGGCGTACCTACGACCTGTGCGCACCTGTGGTTATGTGTTGAGATGTCTATTAACGAAATCCAAAGACTGGACTGGATCCGACGACATCGAATTTTTCGCCTAAAAAAATGTACAGTGTATAGTAAGGATTTTGGAGCCTTCCATGGCTCATCTTCCAACTGCCATAGCGGCCCAACTAGGCGTACCTACGACCTGTGCGCACCTGTGGTTATGTGTTGAGATGTCTATTAACGAAATCCAAAGACTGGAGTGGATCCGACGACATCGAATTTTTCACCTAAAAAAATGTACAGTGTATAGTAAGGATTTTGGAGCCTTCCATGGCTCATCTTCCAACTGCCATAGCGGCCCAACTAGGCGTACCTACGACCTGTGCGCACCTGTGGTTATGTGTTGAGATGTCTATTAACGAAATCCAAAGACTGGAGTGGATCCGACGACATCGAATTTTTCACCTAAAAAAATGTACAGTGTATAGTAAGGATTTTGGAGCCTTCCATGGCTCATCTTCCAACTGCCATAGCGGCCCAACTAGGCGTACCTACGACCTGTGCGCACCTGTGGTTATGTGTTGAGATGTCTATTAACGAAATCCAAAGACTGGAGTGGAACCGACGACATCGAATTTTTCACCTAAAAAAATTTACAGTGTATAGTAAGGATTTTGGAGCCTTCCATGGCTCATCTTCCAACTGCCATAGCGGCCCAACTAGGCGTACCTACGACCTGTGCGCACCTGTGGTTATGTGTTGAGATGTCTATTAACGAAATCCAAAGACTGGAGTGGATCCGACGACATCGAATTTTTCACCTAAAAAAATGTACAGTGTATAGTAAGGATTTTAGAGCCTTTCCATGGCTCTTCTTCCAACTGCCACAGCGGCCCAACTAGGCGTACCTACGACCTGTGCGCACCTGTGGTTATGTGTTGAGATGTCTATTAACGAAATCCAAAGACTGGAGTGGATCCGACGACATCCAATTTTTCACCTAAAAAAATGTACAGTGTATAGTAAGGATTTTGGAGCCTTCCATGGCTCATCTTCCAACTGCCATAGCGGCCCAACTAGGCGTACCTACGACCTGTGCGCACCTGTGGTTATGTGTTGAGATGTCTATTAACGAAATCCAAAGACTGGAGTGGATCCGACGACATCGAATTTTTCACCTAAAAAAATGTACAGTGTATAGTAAGGATTTTAGAGCCTTTCCATGGCTCTTCTTCCAACTGCCACAGCGGCCCAACTAGGCGTACCTACTACCTGTGCGCACCTGTGGTTATGTGTTGAGATGTCTATTAACGAAATCCAAAGACTGGAGTGGATCCGACGACATCGAATTTTTCACCTAAAAAAATGTACAGTGTATAGTAAGGATTTTAGAGCCTTTCCATGGCTCTTCTTCCAACTGCCACAGCGGCCCAACTAGGCGTACCTACGACCTGTGCGCACCTGTGGTTATGTGTTGAGATGTGTATTAACGAAATCCAAAGACTGGAGTGGATCCGACGACATCGAATTTTTCACCTAAAAAAATTTACAGTGTATAGTAAGGATTTTGGAGCCTTCCATGGCTCATCTTCCAACTGCCATAGCGGCCCAACTAGGCGTACCTACGACCTGTGCGCACCTGTGGTTATGTGTTGAGATGTGTATTAACGAAATCCAAAGACTGGAGTGGATCCGACGACATCGAATTTTTCACCTAAAAAAATGTACAGTGTATAGTAAGGATTTTGGAGCCTTCCATGGCTCATCTTCCAACTGCCATAGCGGCCCAACTAGGCGTACCTACGACCTGTGCGCACCTGTGGTTATGTGTTGAGATGTCTATTAACGAAATCCAAAGACTGGAGTGGATCCGACGACATCGAATTTTTCACCTAAAAAAATGTACAGTGTATAGTAAGGATTTTAGAGCCTTTCCATGGCTCTTCTTCCAACTGCCACAGCGGCCCAACTAGGCGTACCTACGACCTGTGCGCACCTGTGGTTATGTGTTGAGATGTGTATTAACGAAATCCAAAGACTGGAGTGGATCCGACGACATCGAATTTTTCACCTAAAAAAATGTACAGTGTATAGTAAGGATTTTGGAGCCTTCCATGGCTCATCTTCCAACTGCCATAGCGGCCCAACTAGGCGTACCTACGACCTGTGCGCACCTGTGGTTATGTGTTGAGATGTGTATTAACGAAATCCAAAGACTGGAGTGGATCCGACGACATCGAATTTTTCACCTAAAAAAATGTACAGTGTATAAAGGATTTTGGAGCCTTTCCATTGCTCATCTTCCAACTGCCACAGCGGCCCAACTAGGCGTACCTACGACCTGTGCGCATCTGTGGTTATGTGTTGAGATGTGTATTAACGAAATCCAAAGACTGGAGTGGATCCGACGACATCGAATTTTTCACCTAAAAAAATGTACAGTGTATAGTAAGGATTTTAGAGCCTTTCCATGGCTCTTCTTCCAACTGCCACAGCGGCCCAACTAGGCGTACCTACGACCTGTGCGCACCTGTGGTTATGTGTTGAGATGTGTATTAACGAAATCCAAAGACTGGAGTGGATCCGACGACATCGAATTTTTCACCTAAAAAAATGTACAGTGTATAGTAAGGATTTTGGAGCCTTCCATGGCTCATCTTCCAACTGCCATAGCGGCCCAACTAGGCGTACCTACGACCTATGCGCACCTGTGGTTATGTGTTGAGATGTCTATTAACTAAATCCAAAGACAGGAGTGGATCCGACGACATCGAATTTTTCACCTAAAAAAATGTACAGTGTATAGTAAGGATTTTAGAGCCTTTCCATGGCTCTTCTTCCAACTGCCACAGCGGCCCAACTAGGCGTACCTACGACCTGTGCGCACCTGTGGTTATGTGTTGAGATGTGTATTAACGAAATCCAAAGACTGGAGTGGATCCGACGACATCGAATTTTTCACCTAAAAAAATGTACAGTGTATAGTAAGGATATTGGAGCCTTCCATGGCTCATCTTCCAACTGCCATAGCGGCCCAACTAGGCGTACCTACGACCTGTGCGCACCTGTGGTTATGTGTTGAGATGTCTATTAACGAAATCCAAAGACTGGAGTGGATCCGACGACATCGAATTTTTCACCTAAAAAAATGTACAGTGTATAGTAAGGATATTAGAGCCTTTCCATGGCTCTTCTTCCAACTGCCACAGCGGCCCAACTAGGCGTACCTACGACCTGTGCGCACCTGTGGTTATGTGTTGAGATGTGTATTAACGAAATCCAAAGACTGGAGTGGATCCGACGACATCGAATTTTTCACCTAAAAAAATGTACAGTGTATAGTAAGGATTTTGGAGCCTTCCATGGCTCATCTTCCAACTGCCATAGCGGCCCAACTAGGCGTACCTACGACCTGTGCGCACCTGTGGTTATGTGTTGAGATGTGTATTAACGAAATCCAAAGACTGGAGTGGATCCGACGACATCGAATTTTTCACCTAAAAAAATGTACAGTGTATAGTAAGGATTTTGGAGCCTTTCCATGGCTCATCTTCCAACTGCCACAGCGGCCCAACTAGGCGTACCTACGACCTGTGCGCACCTGTGGTTATGTGTTGAGATGTGTATTAACGAAATCCAAAGACTGGAGTGGATCCGACGACATCGAATTTTTCACCTAAAAAAATGTACAGTGTATAGTAAGGATTTTAGAGCCTTTCCATGGCTCTTCTTCCAACTGCCACAGCGGCCCAACTAGGCGTACCTACGACCTGTGCGCACCTGTGGTTATGTGTTGAGATGTGTATTAACGAAATCCAAAGACTGGAGTGGATCCGACAACATCGAATTTTTCAGCTAAAAAAATGTACAGTAAGGATTTTGGAGCCTTCCATGGCTCATCTTCCAACTGCCATAGCGGCCCAACTAGGCGTACCTACGACCTGTGCGCACCTGTGGTTATGTGTTGAGATGTCTATTAACTAAATCCAAAGACAGGAGTGGATCCGACGACATCGAATTTTTCACCTAAAAAAATGTACAGTGTATAGTAAGGATTTTAGAGCCTTTCCATGGCTCTTCTTCCAACTGCCACAGCGGCCCAACTAGGCGTACCTACGACCTGTGCGCACCTGTGGTTATGTGTTGAGATGTCTATTAACGAAATCCAAAGACTGGAGTGGATCCGACGACATCGAATTTTTGGCGTACCTACGACCTGTGCGCACCTGTGGTTATGTGTTGAGATGTCTATTAACGAAATCCAAAGACTGGAGTGGATCCGACGACATCGAATTTTTCACCTAAAAAAATGTACAGTGTATAGTAAGGATTTTGGAGCCTTTCCATGGCTCATCTTCCAAGTGCCACAGCCGCCCAACTAGGCGTACCTACGACCTGTGCGCACCTGTGGTTATGTGTTGAGATGTCTATTAACGAAATCCAAAGACTGGAGTGGATCCGACGACATCGAATTTTTCACCTAAAAAAATGTACAGTGTATAGTAAGGATTTTAGAGAATTTCCATGGCTCTTCTTCCAACTGCCACAGCGGCCCAACTAGGCGTACCTACGACCTGTGCGCACCTGTGGTTATGTGTTGAGATGTGTATTAACGAAATCCAAAGACTGGAGTGGATCCGACGACATCGAATTTTTCACCTAAAAAAATGTACAGTGTATAGTAAGGATTTTGGAGCCTTCCATGGCTCATCTTCCAACTGCCATAGCGGCCCAACTAGGCGTACCTACGACCTGTGCGCACCTGTGGTTATGTGTTGAGATGTCTATTAACGAAATCCAAAGACTGGAGTGGATCCGACGACATCGAATTTTTCACCTAAAAAAATGTACAGTGTATAGTAAGGATTTTGGAGCCTTCCATGGCTCATCTTCCAACTGCCATAGCGGCCCAACTAGGCGTACCTACGACCTGTGCGCACCTGTGGTTATGTGTTGAGATGTGTATTAACGAAATCCAAAGACTGGAGTGGATCCGACGACATCGAATTTTTCACCTAAAAAAATGTACAGTGTATAGTAAGGATTTTGGAGCCTTCCATGGCTCATCTTCCAACTGCCATAGCGGCCCAACTAGGCGTACCTACGACCTGTGCGCACCTGTGGTTATGTGTTGAGATGTGTATTAACGAAATCCAAAGACTGGAGTGGATCCGACGACATCGAATTTTTCACCTAAAAAAATGTACAGTGTAGAGTAAGGATTTTGGAGCCTTCCATGGCTCTTCTTCCAACTGCCATAGCGGCCCAACTAGGCGTACCTACGACCTGTGCGCACCTGTGGTTATGTGTTGAGATGTCTATTAACGAAATCCAAAGACTGGAGTGGATCCGACGACATCGAATTTTTCACCTAAAAAAATGTACAGTGTATAGTAAGGATTTTAGAGCCTTTCCATGGCTCTTCTTCCAACTGCCACAGCGGCCCAACTAGGCGTACCTACGACCTGTGCGCACCTGTGGTTATGTGTTGAGATGTGTATTAACGAAATCCAAAGACTGGAGTGGATCCGACGACATCGAATTTTTCACCTAAAAAAATTTACAGTGTATAGTAAGGATTTTGGAGCCTTCCATGGCTCATCTTCCAACTGCCATAGCGGCCCAACTAGGCGTACCTACGACCTGTGCGCACCTGTGGTTATGTGTTGAGATGTGTATTAACGAAATCCAAAGACTGGAGTGGATCCGACGACATCGAATTTTTCACCTAAAAAAATGTACAGTGTATAGTAAGGATTTTGGAGCCTTCCATGGCTCATCTTCCAACTGCCACAGCGGCCCAACTAGGCGTACCTACGACCTGTGCGCACCTGTGGTTATGTGTTGAGATGTCTATTAACGAAATCCAAAGACTGGAGTGGATCCGACGACATCGAATTTTTCACCTAAAAAAATGTACAGTGTATAGTAAGGATTTTAGAGCCTTTCCATGGCTCTTCTTCCAACTGCCACAGCGGCCCAACTAGGCGTACCTACGACCTGTGCGCACCTGTGGTTATGTGTTGAGATGTGTATTAACGAAATCCAAAGACTGGAGTGGATCCGACGACATCGAATTTTTCACCTAAAAAAATGTACAGTGTATAGTAAGGATTTTGGAGCCTTCCATGGCTCATCTTCCAACTGCCATAGCGGCCCAACTAGGCGTACCTACGACCTGTGCGCACCTGTGGTTATGTGTTGAGATGTGTATTAACGAAATCCAAAGACTGGAGTGGATCCGACGACATCGAATTTTTCACCTAAAAAAATGTACAGTGTATAAAGGATTTTGGAGCTTTTCCATTGCTCATCTTCCAACTGCCACAGCGGCCCAACTAGGCGTACCTACGACCTGTGCGCATCTGTGGTTATGTGTTGAGATGTGTATTAACGAAATCCAAAGACTGGAGTGGATCCGACGACATCGAATTTTTCACCTAAAAAAATGTACAGTGTATAGTAAGGATTTTAGAGCCTTTCCATGGCTCTTCTTCCAACTGCCACAGCGGCCCAACTAGGCGTACCTACGACCTGTGCGCACCTGTGGTTATGTGTTGAGATGTGTATTAACGAAATCCAAAGACTGGAGTGGATCCGACGACATCGAATTTTTCACCTAAAAAAATGTACAGTGTATAGTAAGGATTTTGGAGCCTTCCATGGCTCATCTTCCAACTGCCATAGCGGCCCAACTAGGCGTACCTACGACCTATGCGCACCTGTGGTTATGTGTTGAGATGTCTATTAACTAAATCCAAAGACAGGAGTGGATCCGACGACATCGAATTTTTCACCTAAAAAAATGTACAGTGTATAGTAAGGATTTTAGAGCCTTTCCATGGCTCTTCTTCCAACTGCCACAGCGGCCCAACTAGGCGTACCTACGACCTGTGCGCACCTGTGGTTATGTGTTGAGATGTGTATTAACGAAATCCAAAGACTGGAGTGGATCCGACGACATCGAATTTTTCACCTAAAAAAATGTACAGTGTATAGTAAGGATTTTGGAGCCTTCCATGGCTCATCTTCCAACTGCCATAGCGGCCCAACTAGGCGTACCTACGACCTGTGCGCACCTGTGGTTATGTGTTGAGATGTCTATTAACGAAATCCAAAGACTGGAGTGGATCCGACGACATCGAATTTTTCACCTAAAAAAATGTACAGTGTATAGTAAGGATATTAGAGCCTTTCCATGGCTCTTCTTCCAACTGCCACAGCGGCCCAACTAGGCGTACCTACGACCTGTGCGCACCTGTGGTTATGTGTTGAGATGTGTATTAACGAAATCCAAAGACTGGAGTGGATCCGACGACATCGAATTTTTCACCTAAAAAAATGTACAGTGTATAGTAAGGATTTTGGAGCCTTCCATGGCTCATCTTCCAACTGCCATAGCGGCCCAACTAGGCGTACCTACGACCTGTGCGCACCTGTGGTTATGTGTTGAGATGTGTATTAACGAAATCCAAAGACTGGAGTGGATCCGACGACATCGAATTTTTCACCTAAAAAAATGTACAGTGTATAGTAAGGATTTTGGAGCCTTTCCATTGCTCATCTTCCAACTGCCACAGCGGCCCAACTAGGCGTACCTACGACCTGTGCGCACCTGTGGTTATGTGTTGAGATGTGTATTAACGAAATCCAAAGACTGGAGTGGATCCGACGACATCGAATTTTTCACCTAAAAAAATGTACAGTGTATAGTAAGGATTTTAGAGCCTTTCCATGGCTCTTCTTCCAACTGCCACAGCGGCCCAACTAGGCGTACCTACGACCTGTGCGCACCTGTGGTTATGTGTTGAGATGTGTATTAACGAAATCCAAAGACTGGAGTGGATCCGACAACATCGAATTTTTCAGCTAAAAAAATGTACAGTAAGGATTTTGGAGCCTTCCATGGCTCATCTTCCAACTGCCATAGCGGCCCAACTAGGCGTACCTACGACCTGTGCGCACCTGTGGTTATGTGTTGAGATGTCTATTAACTAAATCCAAAGACAGGAGTGGATCCGACGACATCGAATTTTTCACCTAAAAAAATGTACAGTGTATAGTAAGGATTTTAGAGCCTTTCCATGGCTCTTCTTCCAACTGCCACAGCGGCCCAACTAGGCGTACCTACGACCTGTGCGCACCTGTGGTTATGTGTTGAGATGTCTATTAACGAAATCCAAAGACTGGAGTGGATCCGACGACATCGAATTTTTGGCGTACCTACGACCTGTGCGCACCTGTGGTTATGTGTTGAGATGTCTATTAACGAAATCCAAAGACTGGAGTGGATCCGACGACATCGAATTTTTCACCTAAAAAAATGTACAGTGTATAGTAAGGATTTTGGAGCCTTTCCATGGCTCATCTTCCAAGTGCCACAGCCGCCCAACTAGGCGTACCTACGACCTGTGCGCACCTGTGGTTATGTGTTGAGATGTCTATTAACGAAATCCAAAGACTGGAGTGGATCCGACGACATCGAATTTTTCACCTAAAAAAATGTACAGTGTATAGTAAGGATTTTAGAGAATTTCCATGGCTCTTCTTCCAACTGCCACAGCGGCCCAACTAGGCGTACCTACGACCTGTGCGCACCTGTGGTTATGTGTTGAGATGTGTATTAACGAAATCCAAAGACTGGAGTGGATCCGACGACATCGAATTTTTCACCTAAAAAAATGTACAGTGTATAGTAAGGATTTTGGAGCCTTCCATGGCTCATCTTCCAACTGCCATAGCGGCCCAACTAGGCGTACCTACGACCTGTGCGCACCTGTGGTTATGTGTTGAGATGTCTATTAACGAAATCCAAAGACTGGAGTGGATCCGACGACATCGAATTTTTCACCTAAAAAAATGTACAGTGTATAGTAAGGATTTTGGAGCCTTCCATGGCTCATCTTCCAACTGCCATAGCGGCCCAACTAGGCGTACCTACGACCTGTGCGCACCTGTGGTTATGTGTTGAGATGTGTATTAACGAAATCCAAAGACTGGAGTGGATCCGACGACATCGAATTTTTCACCTAAAAAAATGTACAGTGTATAGTAAGGATTTTGGAGCCTTCCATGGCTCATCTTCCAACTGCCATAGCGGCCCAACTAGGCGTACCTACGACCTGTGCGCACCTGTGGTTATGTGTTGAGATGTGTATTAACGAAATCCAAAGACTGGAGTGGATCCGACGACATCGAATTTTTCACCTAAAAAAATGTACAGTGTAGAGTAAGGATTTTGGAGCCTTCCATGGCTCATCTTCCAACTGCCATAGCGGCCCAACTAGGCGTACCTACGACCTGTGCGCACCTGTGGTTATGTGTTGAGATGTCTATTAACGAAATCCAAAGACTGGAGTGGATCCGACGACATCGAATTTTTCACCTAAAAAAATGTACAGTGTATAGTAAGGATTTTAGAGCCTTTCCATGGCTCTTCTTCCAACTGCCACAGCGGCCCAACTAGGCGTACCTACGACCTGTGCGCACCTGTGGTTATGTGTTGAGATGTCTATTAACGAAATCCAAAGACTGGAGTGGATCCGACGACATCGAATTTTTCACCTAAAAAAATGTACAGTGTATAGTAAGGATCTTAGAGCCTTTCCATGGCTCTTCTTCCAACTGCCACAGCGGCCCAACTAGGAGTACCTACGACCTGTGCGCACCTGTGGTTATGTGTTGAGATGTCTATTAACGAAATCCAAAGACTGGAGTAGATCCGACGACATCGAATTTTTCACCTAAAAAAATGTACAGTGTATAGTAAGGATTTCAGAGCCTTTCCATGGCTCTTCTTCCAACTGCCACAGCGGCCCAACTAGGCGTACCTACGACCTGTGCGCACCTGTGGTTATGTGTTGAGATGTCTATTAACGAAATCCAAAAACTGGAGTGGATCCGACGACATCGAATTTTTCACCTAAAAAAATGTACAGTGTATAGTAAGGATTTTGGAGCCTTCCATGGCTCATCTTCCAACTGCCATAGCGGCCCAACTAGGCGTACCTACGACCTGTGCGCACATGTGGTTATGTGTTGAGATGTGTATTAACGAAATCCAAAGACTGGAGTGGATCCGACGACATCGAATTTTTCACCTAAAAAAATGTACAGTGTATAGTAAGGATTTTAGAGCCTTTCCATGGCTCTTCTTCCAACTGCCACAGCGGCCCAACTAGGCCTACCTACGACCTGTGCGCACCTGTGGTTATGTGTTGAGATGTGTATTAACGAAATCCAAAGACTGGAGTGGATCCGACGACATCGAATTTTTCACCTAAAAAAATGTACAGTGTATAGTAAGGATTTTGGAGCCTTCCATGGCTCATCTTCCAACTGCCATAGCGGCCCAACTAGGCGTACCTACGACCTGTGCGCACCTGTGGTTATGTGTTGAGATGTCTATTAACGAAATCCAAAGACTGGAGTGGATCCGACGACATCGAATTTTTCACCTAAAAAAATGTACAGTGTATAGTAAGGATTTTGGAGCCTTCCATGGCTCATCTTCCAACTGCCATAGCGGCCCAACTAGGCGTACCTACGACCTGTGCGCACCTGTGGTTATGTGTTGAGATGTCTATTAACGAAATCCAAAGACTGGAGTGGATCCGACGACATCGAATTTTTCACCTAAAAAAATGTACAGTGTATAGTAAGGATTTTGGAGCCTTCCATGGCTCATCTTCCAACTGCCATAGCGGCCCAACTAGGCGTACCTACGACCTGTGCGCACCTGTGGTTATGTGTTGAGATGTCTATTAACGAAATCCAAAGACTGGAGTGGATCCGACGACATCGAATTTTTCACCTAAAAAAATGTACAGTGTATAGTAAGGATTTTGGAGCCTTCCATGGCTCATCATCCAACTGCCATAGCGGCCCAACTAGGCGTACCTACGACCTGTGCGCACCTGTGGTTATGTGTTGAGATGTCTATTAACGAAATCCAAAGACTGGAGTGGATCCGACGACATCGAATTTTTCACCTAAAAAAATGTACAGTGTATAGTAAGGATTTTGGAGCCTTCCATGGCTCATCTTCCAACTGCCATAGCGGCCCAACTAGGCGTACCTACGACCTGTGCGCACCTGTGGTTATGTGTTGAGATGTCTATTAACGAAATCCAAAGACTGGAGTGGATCCGACGACATCGAATTTTTCACCTAAAAAAATGTACAGTGTATAGTAAGGATTTTGGAGCCTTCCATGGCTCATCTTCCAACTGCCATAGCGGCCCAACTAGGCGTACCTACGACCTGTGCGCACCTGTGGTTATGTGTTGAGATGTGTATTAACGAAATCCAAAGACTGGAGTGGATCCGACGACATCGAATTTTTCACCTAAAAAAATGTACAGTGTATAGTAAGGATTTTAGAGCCTTTCCATGGCTCTTCTTCCAACTGCCACAGCGGCCCAACTAGGCGTACCTACGACCTGTGTGCACCTGTGGTTATGTGTTGAGATGTCTATTAACGAAATCCAAAGACTGGAGTGGATCCGACGACATCGAATTTTTGGCGTACCTACGACCTGTGCGCACCTGTGGTTATGTGTTGAGATGTCTATTAACGAAATCCAAAGACTGGAGTGGATCCGACGACATCGAATTTTTCACCTAAAAAAATGTACAGTGTATAGTAAGGATTTTGGAGCCTTTCCATGGCTCATCTTCCAAGTGCCACAGCCGCCCAACTAGGCGTACCTACGACCTGTGCGCACCTGTGGTTATGTGTTGAGATGTCTATTAACGAAATCCAAAGACTGGAGTGGATCCGACGACATCGAATTTTTCACCTAAAAAAATGTACAGTGTATAGTAAGGATTTTAGAGAATTTCCATGGCTCTTCTTCCAACTGCCACAGCGGCCCAACTAGGCGTACCTACGACCTGTGCGCACCTGTGGTTATGTGTTGAGATGTGTATTAACGAAATCCAAAGACTGGAGTGGATCCGACGACATCGAATTTTTCACCTAAAAAAATGTACAGTGTATAGTAAGGATTTTGGAGCCTTCCATGGCTCATCTTCCAACTGCCATAGCGGCCCAACTAGGCGTACCTACGACCTGTGCGCACCTGTGGTTATGTGTTGAGATGTCTATTAACGAAATCCAAAGACTGGAGTGGATCCGACGACATCGAATTTTTCACCTAAAAAAATGTACAGTGTATAGTAAGGATTTTGGAGCCTTCCATGGCTCATCTTCCAACTGCCATAGCGGCCCAACTAGGCGTACCTACGACCTGTGCGCACCTGTGGTTATGTGTTGAGATGTGTATTAACGAAATCCAAAGACTGGAGTGGATCCGACGACATCGAATTTTTCACCTAAAAAAATGTACAGTGTATAGTAAGGATTTTGGAGCCTTCCATGGCTCATCTTCCAACTGCCATAGCGGCCCAACTAGGCGTACCTACGACCTGTGCGCACCTGTGGTTATGTGTTGAGATGTGTATTAACGAAATCCAAAGACTGGAGTGGATCCGACGACATCGAATTTTTCACCTAAAAAAATGTACAGTGTATAGTAAGGATTTTGGAGCCTTCCATGGCTCATCTTCCAACTGCCACAGCGGCCCAACTAGGCGTACCTACGACCTGTGCGCACCTGTGGTTATGTGTTGAGATGTGTATTAACGAAATCCAAAGACTGGAGTGGATCCGACGACATCGAATTTTTCACCTAAAAAAATGTACAGTGTATAGTAAGGATTTTGGAGCCTTCCATGGCTCATCTTCCAACTGCCACAGCGGCCCAACTAGGCGTACCTACGACCTGTGCGCACCTGTGGTTATGTGTTGAGATGTCTATTAACGAAATCCAAAGACTGGAGTGGATCCGACGACATCGAATTTTTCACCTAAAAAAATGTACAGTGTATAGTAAGGATTTTAGAGCCTTTCCATGGCTCTTCTTCCAACTGCCACAGCGGCCCAACTAGGCGTACCTACGACCTGTGCGCACCTGTGGTTATGTGTTGAGATGTCTATTAACGAAATCCAAAGACTGGAGTGGATCCGACGACATCGAATTTTTCACCTAAAAAAATGTACAGTGTATAGTAAGGATCTTAGAGCCTTTCCATGGCTCTTCTTCCAACTGCCACAGCGGCCCAACTAGGAGTACCTACGACCTGTGCGCACCTGTGGTTATGTGTTGAGATGTCTATTAACGAAATCCAAAGACTGGAGTAGATCCGACGACATCGAATTTTTCACCTAAAAAAATGTACAGTGTATAGTAAGGATTTCAGAGCCTTTCCATGGCTCTTCTTCCAACTGCCACAGCGGCCCAACTAGGCGTACCTACGACCTGTGCGCACCTGTGGTTATGTGTTGAGATGTCTATTAACGAAATCCAAAGACTGGAGTGGATCCGACGACATCGAATTTTTCACCTAAAAAAATGTACAGTGTATAGTAAGGATTTTGGAGCCTTCCATGGCTCATCTTCCAACTGCCATAGCGGCCCAACTAGGCGTACCTACGACCTGTGCGCACATGTGGTTATGTGTTGAGATGTGTATTAACGAAATCCAAAGACTGGAGTGGATCCGACGACATCGAATTTTTCACCTAAAAAAATGTACAGTGTATAGTAAGGATTTTAGAGCCTTTCCATGGCTCTTCTTCCAACTGCCACAGCGGCCCAACTAGGCCTACCTACGACCTGTGCGCACCTGTGGTTATGTGTTGAGATGTGTATTAACGAAATCCAAAGACTGGAGTGGATCCGACGACATCGAATTTTTCACCTAAAAAAATGTACAGTGTATAGTAAGGATTTTGGAGCCTTCCATGGCTCATCTTCCAACTGCCATAGCGGCCCAACTAGGCGTACCTACGACCTGTGCGCACCTGTGGTTATGTGTTGAGATGTCTATTAACGAAATCCAAAGACTGGAGTGGATCCGACGACATCGAATTTTTCACCTAAAAAAATGTACAGTGTATAGTAAGGATTTTGGAGCCTTCCATGGCTCATCTTCCAACTGCCATAGCGGCCCAACTAGGCGTACCTACGACCTGTGCGCACCTGTGGTTATGTGTTGAGATGTCTATTAACGAAATCCAAAGACTGGAGTGGATCCGACGACATCGAATTTTTCACCTAAAAAAATGTACAGTGTATAGTAAGGATTTTGGAGCCTTCCATGGCTCATCTTCCAACTGCCATAGCGGCCCAACTAGGCGTACCTACGACCTGTGCGCACCTGTGGTTATGTGTTGAGATGTCTATTAACGAAATCCAAAGACTGGAGTGGATCCGACGACATCGAATTTTTCACCTAAAAAAATGTACAGTGTATAGTAAGGATTTTGGAGCCTTCCATGGCTCATCTTCCAACTGCCATAGCGGCCCAACTAGGCGTACCTACGACCTGTGCGCACCTGTGGTTATGTGTTGAGATGTCTATTAACGAAATCCAAAGACTGGAGTGGATCCGACGACATCGAATTTTTCACCTAAAAAAATGTACAGTAAGGATTTTGGAGCCTTCCATGGCTCATCTTCCAACTGCCATAGCGGCCCAACTAGGCGTACCTACGACCTGTGCGCACCTGTGGTTATGTGTTGAGATGTATATTAACGAAATCCAAAGACTGGAGTGGATCCGACGACATCGAATTTTTCACCTAAAAAAATGTACAGTGTATAGTAAGGATTTTAGAGCCTTTCCATGGCTCTTCTTCCAACTGCCACAGCGGCCCAACTAGGCGTACCTACGACCTGTGCGCACCTGTGGTTATGTGTTGAGATGTGTATTAACGAAATCCAAAGACTGGAGTGGATCCGACGACATCGAATTTTTCACCTAAAAAAATGTACAGTGTATAGTAAGGATTTTAGAGCCTTTCCATGGCTCTTCTTCCAACTGCCACAGCGGCCCAACTAGGCGTACCTACGACCTGTGCGCACCTGTGGTTATGTGTTGAGATGTCTATTAACGAAATCCAAAGACTGGAGTGGATCCGACGACATCGAATTTTTCACCTAAAAAAATGTACAGTGTATAGTAAGGATTTTAGAGCCTTTCCATGGCTCTTCTTCCAACTGCCACAGCGGCCCAACTAGGCGTACCTACGACCTGTGCGCACCTGTGGTTATGTGTTGAGATGTGTATTAACGAAATCCAAAGACTGGAGTGGATCCGACGACATCGAATTTTTCACCTAAAAAAATGTACAGTGTACAGTAAGGATTTTGGAGCCTTCCATGGCTCATCTTCCAACTGCCATAGCGGCCCAACTAGGCGTACCTACGACCTGTGCGCACCTGTGGTTATGTGTTGAGATGTCTATTAACTAAATCCAAAGACAGGAGTGGATCCGACGACATCGAATTTTTCACCTAAAAAAATGTACAGTGTATAGTAAGGATTTTAGAGCCTTTCCATGGCTCTTCTTCCAACTGCCACAGCGGCCCAACTAGGCGTACCTACGACCTGTGCGCACCTGTGGTTATGTGTTGAGATGTCTATTAACGAAATCCAAAGACTGGAGTGGATCCGACGACATCGAATTTTTGGCGTACCTACGACCTGTGCGCACCTGTGGTTATGTGTTGAGATGTCTATTAACGAAATCCAAAGACTGGAGTGGATCCGACGACATCGAATTTTTCACCTAAAAAAATGTACAGTGTATAGTAAGGATTTTGGAGCCTTTCCATGGCTCATCTTCCAAGTGCCACAGCCGCCCAACTAGGCGTACCTACGACCTGTGCGCACCTGTGGTTATGTGTTGAGATGTCTATTAACGAAATCCAAAGACTGGAGTGGATCCGACGACATCGAATTTTTCACCTAAAAAAATGTACAGTGTATAGTAAGGATTTTAGAGAATTTCCATGGCTCTTCTTCCAACTGCCACAGCGGCCCAACTAGGCGTACCTACGACCTGTGCGCACCTGTGGTTATGTGTTGAGATGTGTATTAACGAAATCCAAAGACTGGAGTGGATCCGACGACATCGAATTTTTCACCTAAAAAAATGTACAGTGTATAGTAAGGATTTTGGAGCCTTCCATGGCTCATCTTCCAACTGCCATAGCGGCCCAACTAGGCGTACCTACGACCTGTGCGCACCTGTGGTTATGTGTTGAGATGTCTATTAACGAAATCCAAAGACTGGAGTGGATCCGACGACATCGAATTTTTCACCTAAAAAAATGTACAGTGTATAGTAAGGATTTTGGAGCCTTCCATGGCTCATCTTCCAACTGCCATAGCGGCCCAACTAGGCGTACCTACGACCTGTGCGCACCTGTGGTTATGTGTTGAGATGTGTATTAACGAAATCCAAAGACTGGAGTGGATTCGACGACATCGAATTTTTCACCTAAAAAAATGTACAGTGTATAGTAAGGATTTTGGAGCCTTCCATGGCTCATCTTCCAACTGCCATAGCGGCCCAACTAGGCGTACCTACGACCTGTGCGCACCTGTGGTTATGTGTTGAGATGTGTATTAACGAAATCCAAAGACTGGAGTGGATCCGACGACATCGAATTTTTCACCTAAAAAAATGTACAGTGTATAGTAAGGATCTTAGAGCCTTTCCATGGCTCTTCTTCCAACTGCCACAGCGGCCCAACTAGGAGTACCTACGACCTGTGCGCACCTGTGGTTATGTGTTGAGATGTCTATTAACGAAATCCAAAGACTGGAGTAGATCCGACGACATCGAATTTTTCACCTAAAAAAATGTACAGTGTATAGTAAGGATTTCAGAGCCTTTCCATGGCTCTTCTTCCAACTGCCACAGCGGCCCAACTAGGCGTACCTACGACCTGTGCGCACCTGTGGTTATGTGTTGAGATGTCTATTAACGAAATCCAAAGACTGGAGTGGATCCGACGACATCGAATTTTTCACCTAAAAAAATGTACAGTAAGGATTTTGGAGCCTTCCATGGCTCATCTTCCAACTGCCATAGCGGCCCAACTAGGCGTACCTACGACCTGTGCGCACCTGTGGTTATGTGTTGAGATGTATATTAACGAAATCCAAAGACTGGAGTGGATCCGACGACATCGAATTTTTCACCTAAAAAAATGTACAGTGTATAGTAAGGATTTTAGAGCCTTTCCATGGCTCTTCTTCCAACTGCCACAGCGGCCCAACTAGGCGTACCTACGACCTGTGCGCACCTGTGGTTATGTGTTGAGATGTGTATTAACGAAATCCAAAGACTGGAGTGGATCCGACGACATCGAATTTTTCACCTAAAAAAATGTACAGTGTATAGTAAGGATTTTGGAGCCTTCCATGGCTCATCTTCCAACTGCCATAGCGGCCCAACTAGGCGTACCTACGACCTGTGCGCACCTGTGGTTATGTGTTGAGATGTGTATTAACGAAATCCAAAGACTGGAGTGGATTCGACGACATCGAATTTTTCACCTAAAAAAATGTACAGTGTATAGTAAGGATTTTGGAGCCTTCCATGGCTCATCTTCCAACTGCCATAGCGGCCCAACTAGGCGTACCTACGACCTGTGCGCACCTGTGGTTATGTGTTGAGATGTCTATTAACGAAATCCAAAGACTGGAGTGGATCCGACGACATCGAATTTTTCACCTAAAAAAATGTACAGTAAGGATTTTGGAGCCTTCCATGGCTCATCTTCCAACTGCCATAGCGGCCCAACTAGGCGTACCTACGACCTGTGCGCACCTGTGGTTATGTGTTGAGATGTATATTAACGAAATCCAAAGACTGGAGTGGATCCGACGACATCGAATTTTTCACCTAAAAAAATGTACAGTGTATAGTAAGGATTTTAGAGCCTTTCCATGGCTCTTCTTCCAACTGCCACAGCGGCCCAACTAGGCGTACCTACGACCTGTGCGCACCTGTGGTTATGTGTTGAGATGTGTATTAACGAAATCCAAAGACTGGAGTGGATCCGACGACATCGAATTTTTCACCTAAAAAAATGTACAGTGTATAGTAAGGATTTTAGAGCCTTTCCATGGCTCTTCTTCCAACTGCCACAGCGGCCCAACTAGGCGTACCTACGACCTGTGCGCACCTGTGGTTATGTGTTGAGATGTCTATTAACGAAATCCAAAGACTGGAGTGGATCCGACGACATCGAATTTTTCACCTAAAAAAATGTACAGTGTATAGTAAGGATTTTGGAGCCTTCCATGGCTCATCTTCCAACTGCCATAGCGGCCCAACTAGGCTACGACCTGTGCGCACATGTGGTTATGTGTTGAGATGTGTATTAACGAAATCCAAAGACTGGAGTGGATCCGACGACATCGAATTTTTCACCTAAAAAAATGTACAGTGTATAGTAAGGATTTTAGAGCCTTTCCATGGCTCTTCTTCCAACTGCCACAGCGGCCCAACTAGGCCTACCTACGACCTGTGCGCACCTGTGGTTATGTGTTGAGATGTGTATTAACGAAATCCAAAGACTGGAGTGGATCCGACGACATCGAATTTTTCACCTAAAAAAATGTACAGTGTATAGTAAGGATTTTGGAGCCTTCCATGGCTCATCTTCCAACTGCCATAGCGGCCCAACTAGGCGTACCTACGACCTGTGCGCACCTGTGGTTATGTGTTGAGATGTCTATTAACGAAATCCAAAGACTGGAGTGGATCCGACGACATCGAATTTTTCACCTAAAAAAATGTACAGTGTATAGTAAGGATTTTGGAGCCTTCCATGGCTCATCTTCCAACTGCCATAGCGGCCCAACTAGGCGTACCTACGACCTGTGCGCACCTGTGGTTATGTGTTGAGATGTCTATTAACGAAATCCAAAGACTGGAGTGGATCCGACGACATCGAATTTTTCACCTAAAAAAATGTACAGTGTAGAGTAAGGATTTTGGAGCCTTCCATGGCTCATCTTCCAACTGCCATAGCGGCCCAACTAGGCGTACCTACGACCTGTGCGCACCTGTGGTTATGTGTTGAGATGTCTATTAACGAAATCCAAAGACTGGAGTGGATCCGACGACATCGAATTTTTCACCTAAAAAAATGTACAGTGTATAGTAAGGATTTTGGAGCCTTCCATGGCTCATCATCCAACTGCCATAGCGGCCCAACTAGGCGTACCTACGACCTGTGCGCACCTGTGGTTATGTGTTGAGATGTCTATTAACGAAATCCAAAGACTGGAGTGGATCCGACGACATCGAATTTTTCACCTAAAAAAATGTACAGTGTATAGTAAGGATTTCAGAGCCTTTCCATGGCTCTTCTTCCAACTGCCACAGCGGCCCAACTAGGCGTACCTACGACCTGTGCGCACCTGTGGTTATGTGTTGAGATGTCTATTAACGAAATCCAAAGACTGGAGTGGATCCGACGACATCGAATTTTTCACCTAAAAAAATGTACAGTGTATAGTAAGGATTTTAGAGCCTTTCCATGGCTCTTCTTCCAACTGCCACAGCGGCCCAACTAGGCCTACCTACGACCTGTGCGCACCTGTGGTTATGTGTTGAGATGTGTATTAACGAAATCCAAAGACTGGAGTGGATCCGACGACATCGAATTTTTCACCTAAAAAAATGTACAGTGTATAGTAAGGATTTTGGAGCCTTCCATGGCTCATCTTCCAACTGCCATAGCGGCCCAACTAGGCGTACCTACGACCTGTGCGCACCTGTGGTTATGTGTTGAGATGTGTATTAACGAAATCCAAAGACTGGAGTGGATCCGACGACATCGAATTTTTCACCTAAAAAAATGTACAGTGTATAGTAAGGATTTTGGAGCCTTCCATGGCTCATCTTCCAACTGCCATAGCGGCCCAACTAGGCGTACCTACGACCTGTGCGCACCTGTGGTTATGTGTTGAGATGTCTATTAACGAAATCCAAAGACTGGAGTGGATCCGACGACATCGAATTTTTCACCTAAAAAAATGTACAGTGTATAGTAAGGATTTTGGAGCCTTCCATGGCTCATCTTCCAACTGCCATAGCGGCCCAACTAGGCGTACCTACGACCTGTGCGCACCTGTGGTTATGTGTTGAGATGTCTATTAACGAAATCCAAAGACTGGAGTGGATCCGACGACATCGAATTTTTCACCTAAAAAAATGTACAGTGTATAGTAAGGATTTTGGAGCCTTCCATGGCTCATCATCCAACTGCCATAGCGGCCCAACTAGGCGTACCTACGACCTGTGCGCACCTGTGGTTATGTGTTGAGATGTCTATTAACGAAATCCAAAGACTGGAGTGGATCCGACGACATCGAATTTTTCACCTAAAAAAATGTACAGTGTATAGTAAGGATTTTGGAGCCTTCCATGGCTCATCTTCCAACTGCCATAGCGGCCCAACTAGGCGTACCTACGACCTGTGCGCACCTGTGGTTATGTGTTGAGATGTCTATTAACGAAATCCAAAGACTGGAGTGGATCCGACGACATCGAATTTTTCACCTAAAAAAATGTACAGTGTATAGTAAGGATTTTGGAGCCTTCCATGGCTCATCTTCCAACTGCCATAGCGGCCCAACTAGGCGTACCTACGACCTGTGCGCACCTGTGGTTATGTGTTGAGATGTATATTAACGAAATCCAAAGACTGGAGTGGATCCGACGACATCGAATTTTTCACCTAAAAAAATGTACAGTGTATAGTAAGGATTTTAGAGCCTTTCCATGGCTCTTCTTCCAACTGCCACAGCGGCCCAACTAGGCGTACCTACGACCTGTGCGCACCTGTGGTTATGTGTTGAGATGTGTATTAACGAAATCCAAAGACTGGAGTGGATCCGACGACATCGAATTTTTCACCTAAAAAAATGTACAGTGTATAGTAAGGATTTCAGAGCCTTTCCATGGCTCTTCTTCCAACTGCCACAGCGGCCCAACTAGGCGTACCTACGACCTGTGCGCACCTGTGGTTATGTGTTGAGATGTCTATTAACGAAATCCAAAGACTGGAGTGGATCCGACGACATCGAATTTTTCACCTAAAAAAATGTACAGTGTATAGTAAGGATTTTAGAGCCTTTCCATGGCTCTTCTTCCAACTGCCACAGCGGCCCAACTAGGCGTACCTACGACCTGTGCGCACCTGTGGTTATGTGTTGAGATGTGTATTAACGAAATCCAAAGACTGGAGTGGATCCGACGACATCGAATTTTTCACCTAAAAAAATGTACAGTGTACAGTAAGGATTTTGGAGCCTTCCATGGCTCATCTTCCAACTGCCATAGCGGCCCAACTAGGCGTACCTACGACCTGTGCGCACCTGTGGTTATGTGTTGAGATGTCTATTAACGAAATCCAAAGACTGGAGTGGATCCGACGACATCGAATTTTTCACCTAAAAAAATGTACAGTGTATAGTAAGGATTTTAGAGCCTTTCCATGGCTCTTCTTCCAACTGCCACAGCGGCCCAACTAGGCGTACCTACGACCTGTGCGCACCTGTGGTTATGTGTTGAGATGTGTATTAACGAAATCCAAAGACTGGAGTGGATCCGACGACATCGAATTTTTCACCTAAAAAAATGTACAGTGTATAGTAAGGATTTTGGAGCCTTCCATGGCTCATCTTCCAACTGCCATAGCGGCCCAACTAGGCGTACCTACGACCTGTGCGCACCTGTGGTTATGTGTTGAGATGTCTATTAACGAAATCGAAAGACTGGAGTGGATCCGACGACATCGAATTTTTCACCTAAAAAAATGTACAGTGTATAGTAAGGATTTTAGAGCCATTCCATGGCTCTTCTTCCAACTGCCACAGCGGCCCAACTAGGCGTACCTACGACCTGTGCGCACCTGTGGTTATGTGTTGAGATGTCTATTAACGAAATCCAAAGACTGGAGTGGATCCGACGACATCGAATTTTTCACCTAAAAAAATGTACAGTGTAAGGATTTTAGAGCCTTTCCATGGCTCTTCTTCCAACTGCCACAGCGGCCCAACTAGGCGTACCTACGACCTGTGCGCACCTGTGGTTATGTGTTGAGATGTGTATTAACGAAATCCAAAGACTGGAGTGGATCCGACGACATCGAATTTTTCACCTAAAAAAATGTACAGTGTATAGTAAGGATTTTGGAGCCTTCCTTGGCTCATCTTCCAACTGCCATAGCGGCCCAACTAGGCGTACCTACGACCTGTGCGCACCTGTGGTTATGTGTTGAGATGTCTATTAACGAAATCCAAAGACTGGAGTGGATCCGACGACATCGAATTTTTCACCTAAAAAAATGTACAGTGTATAGTAAGGATTTTAGAGCCTTTCCATGGCTCTTCTTCCAACTGCCACAGCGGCCCAACTAGGCGTACCTACGACCTGTGCGCACCTGTGGTTATGTGTTGAGATGTGTATTAACGAAATCCAAAGACTGGAGTGGATCCGACGACATCGAATTTTTCACCTAAAAAAATGTACAGTGTATAGTAAGGATTTTGGAGCCTTCCATGGCTCATCTTCCAACTGCCATAGCGGCCCAACTAGGCGTACCTACGACCTGTGCGCACCTGTGGTTATGTGTTGAGATGTCTATTATAGAAAACCAAAGACTGGAGTGGACCCGACGACATCGAATTTTTCACCTAAAAAAATGTACAGTGTATAGTAAGGATTTTAGAGCCTTTCCATGGCTCTTCTTCCAACTGCCACAGCGGCCCAACTAGGCGTACCTACGACCTGTGCGCACCTGTGGTTATGTGTTGAGATGTGTATTAACGAAATCCAAAGACTGGAGTGGATCCGACGACATCGAATTTTTCACCTAAAAAAATGTACAGTGTATAGTAAGGATTTTGGAGCCTTCCATGGCTCATCTTCCAACTGCCATAGCGGCCCAACTAGGCGTACCTACGACCTGTGGTTATGTGTTGAGATGTCTATTAACGAAATCCAAAGACTGGAGTGGATCCGACGACATCGAATTTTTCACCTAAAAAAATGTACAGTGTATAGTAAGGATTTTAGAGCCTTCCATGGCTCTTCTTCCAACTGCCACAGCGGCCCAACTAGGCGTACCTACGACCTGTGCGCACCTGTGGTTATGTGTTGAGATGTGTATTAACGAAATCCAAAGACTGGAGTGGATCCGACGACATCGAATTTTTCACCTAAAAAAATGTACAGTGTATAGTAAGGATTTTGGAGCCTTCCATGGCTCATCTTCCAACTGCCATAGCGGCCCAACTAGGTGTACCTACGACCTGTGCGCACCTGTGGTTATGTGTTGAGATGTCTATTAACGAAATCCAAAGACTGGAGTGGATCCGACGACATCGAATTTTTCACCTAAAAAAATGTACAGTGTATAGTAAGGATTTTAGAGCCTTTCCATGGCTCTTCTTCCAACTGCCACAGCGGCCCAACTAGGCGTACCTACGACCTGTGCGCACCTGTGGTTATGTGTTGAGATGTGTATTAACGAAATCCAAAGACTGGAGTGGATCCGACGACATCGAATTTTTCACCTAAAAAAATGTACAGTGTATAGTAAGGATTTTAGAGCCTTTCCATGGCTCTTCTTCCAACTGCCACAGCGGCCCAACTAGGCGTACCTACGACCTGTGCGCACCTGTGGTTATGTGTTGAGATGTCTATTAACGAAATCCAAAGACTGGAGTGGATCCGACGACATCGAATTTTTCACCTAAAAAAATGTACAGTGTATAGTAAGGATTTTAGAGCCTTTCCATGGCTCTACTTCCAACTGCCACAGCGGCCCAACTAGGCGTACCTACGACCTGTGCGCACCTGTGGTTATGTGTTGAGATGTGTATTAACGAAATCCAAAGACTGGAGTGGATCCGACGACATCGAATTTTTCACCTAAAAAAATGTACAGTGTATAGTAAGGATTTTGGAGCCTTCCATGGCTCATCTTCCAACTGCCATAGCGGCCCAACTAGGCGTACCTACGACCTGTGCGCACCTGTGGTTATGTGTTGAGATGTGTATTAACGAAATCCAAAGACTGGAGTGAATCCGACGACATCGAATTTTTCACCTAAAAAAATGTACAGTGTATAGTAAGGATTTTGGAGCCTTCCATGGCTCATCTTCCAACTGCCATAGCGGCCCAACTAGGCGTACCTACGACCTGTGCGCACCTGTGGTTATGTGTTGAGATGTGTATTAACGAAATCCAAAGACTGGAGTGGATCCGACGACATCGAATTTTTCACCTAAAAAAATGTACAGTGTATAGTAAGGATTTTAGAGCCTTTCCATGGCTCTTCTTCCAACTGCCACAGCGGCCCAACTAGGCGTACCTACGACCTGTGCGCACCTGTGGTTATGTGTTGAGATGTGTATTAACGAAATCCAAAGACTGGAGTGGATCCGACGACATCGAATTTTTCACCTAAAAAAATGTACAGTGTATAGTAAGGATTTTGGAGCCTTCCATGGCTCATTTTCCAACCGCCATAGCAACCGCCATAGCGGCCCAACGTACCTACGACCTGTGCGCACCTGTGGTTATGTGTTGAGATGTCTATTAACGAAATCCAAAGACTGGAGTGGATCCGACGACATCGAATTTTTCACCTAAAAAAATGTACAGTGTATAGTAAGGATTTTAGAGCCTTCCATGGCTCTTCTTCCAACTGCCACAGCGGCCCAACTAGGCGTACCTACGACCTGTGCGCACCTGTGGTTATGTGTTGAGATGTGTATTAACGAAATCCAAAGACTGGAGTGGATCCGACGACATCGAATTTTTCACCTAAAAAAATGTACAGTGTATAGTAAGGATTTTGGAGCCTTCCATGGCTCATCTTCCAACTGCCATAGCGGCCCAACTAGGTGTACCTACGACCTGTGCGCACCTGTGGTTATGTGTTGAGATGTCTATTAACGAATCCAAAGACTGGAGTGGATCCGACGACATCGAATTTTTCACCTAAAAAAATGTACAGTGTATAGTAAGGATTTTGGAGCCTTCCATGGCTCTACTTCCAACTGCCACAGCGGCCCAACTAGGCGTACCTACGACCTGTGCGCACCTGTGGTTATGTGTTGAGATGTGTATTAACGAAATCCAAAGACTGGAGTGGATCCGACGACATCGAATTTTTCACCTAAAAAAATGTACAGTGTATAGTAAGGATTTTGGAGCCTTCCATGGCTCATCTTCCAACTGCCATAGCGGCCCAACTAGGCGTACCTACGACCTGTGCGCACCTGTGGTTATGTGTTGAGATGTGTATTAACGAAATCCAAAGACTGGAGTGAATCCGACGACATCGAATTTTTCACCTAAAAAAATGTACAGTGTATAGTAAGGATTTTGGAGCCTTCCATGGCTCATCTTCCAACTGCCATAGCGGCCCAACTAGGCGTACCTACGACCTGTGCGCACCTGTGGTTATGTGTTGAGATGTCTATTAACGAAATCCAAAGACTGGAGTGGATCCGACGACATCGAATTTTTCACCTAAAAAAATGTACAGTGTATAGTAAGGATTTTAGAGCCTTTCCATGGCTCTTCTTCCAACTGCCACAGCGGCCCAACTAGGCGTACCTACGACCTGTGCGCACCTGTGGTTATGTGTTGAGATGTGTATTAACGAAATCCAAAGACTGGAGTGGATCCGACGACATCGAATTTTTCACCTAAAAAAATGTACAGTGTATAGTAAGGATTTTGGAGCCTTCCATGGCTCATCTTCCAACTGCCATAGCGGCCCAACTAGGCGTACCTACGACCTGTGCGCACCTGTGGTTATGTGTTGAGATGTCTATTAACGAAATCGAAAGACTGGAGTGGATCCGACGACATCGAATTTTTCACCTAAAAAAATGTACAGTGTATAGTAAGGATTTTAGAGCCATTCCATGGCTCTTCTTCAACTGCCACAGCGGCCCAACTAGGCGTACCTACGACCTGTGCGCACCTGTGGTTATGTGTTGAGATGTCTATTAACGAAATCCAAAGACTGGAGTGGATCCGACGACATCGAATTTTTCACCTAAAAAAATGTACAGTGTATAGTAAGGATTTTAGAGCCTTTCCATGGCTTCTTCTTCACACTGCCACAGCGGCCCAACTAGGCGTACCTACGACCTGTGCGCACCTGTGGTTATGTGTTGAGATGTGTATTAACGAAATCCAAAGACTGGAGTGGATCCGACGACATCGAATTTTTCACCTAAAAAAATGTACAGTGTATAGTAAGGATTTTGGAGCCTTCCTTGGCTCATCTTCCAACTGCCATAGCGGCCCAACTAGGTGTACCTACGACCTGTGCGCACCTGTGGTTATGTGTTGAGATGTCTATTAACGAAATCCAAAGACTGGAGTGGATCCGACGACATCGAATTTTTCACCTAAAAAAATGTACAGTGTATAGTAAGGATTTTAGAGCCTTTCCATGGCTCTTCTTCCAACTGCCACAGCGGCCCAACTAGGCGTACCTACGACCTGTGCGCACCTGTGGTTATGTGTTGAGATGTGTATTAACGAAATCCAAAGACTGGAGTGGATCCGACGACATCGAATTTTTCACCTAAAAAAATGTACAGTGTATAGTAAGGATTTTGGAGCCTTCCATGGCTCATCTTCCAACTGCCATAGCGGCCCAACTAGGCGTACCTACGACCTGTGCGCACCTGTGGTTATGTGTTGAGATGTCTATTAACGAAATCGAAAGACTGGAGTGGATCCGACGACATCGAATTTTTCACCTAAAAAAATGTACAGTGTATAGTAAGGATTTTAGAGCCATTCCATGGCTCTTCTTCCAACTGCCACAGCGGCCCAACTAGGCGTACCTACGACCTGTGCGCACCTGTGGTTATGTGTTGAGATGTGTATTAACGAAATCCAAAGACTGGAGTGGATCCGACGACATCGAATTTTTCACCTAAAAAAATGTACAGTGTATAGTAAGGATTTTGGAGCCTTCCATGGCTCATCTTCCAACTGCCATAGCGGCCCAACTAGGCGTACCTACGACCTGTGCGCACCTGTGGTTATGTGTTGAGATGTCTATTATAGAAAACCAAAGACTGGAGTGGATCCGACGACATCGAATTTTTCACCTAAAAAAATGTACAGTGTATAGTAAGGATTTTAGAGCCTTTCCATGGCTCTTCTTCCAACTGCCACAGCGGCCCAACTAGGCGTACCTACGACCTGTGCGCACCTGTGGTTATGTGTTGAGATGTGTATTAACGAAATCCAAAGACTGGAGTGGATCCGACGACATCGAATTTTTCACCTAAAAAAATGTACAGTGTATAGTAAGGATTTTGGAGCCTTCCATGGCTCATTTTCCAACCGCCATAGCAACCGCCATAGCGGCCCAACGTACCTACGACCTGTGCGCACCTGTGGTTATGTGTTGAGATGTCTATTAACGAAATCCAAAGACTGGAGTGGATCCGACGACATCGAATTTTTCACCTAAAAAAATGTACAGTGTATAGTAAGGATTTTAGAGCCTTCCATGGCTCTTCTTCCAACTGCCACAGCGGCCCAACTAGGCGTACCTACGACCTGTGCGCACCTGTGGTTATGTGTTGAGATGTGTATTAACGAAATCCAAAGACTGGAGTGGATCCGACGACATCGAATTTTTCCACCTAAAAAAATGTACAGTGTATAGTAAGGATTTTGGAGCCTTCCATGGCTCATCTTCCAACTGCCATAGCGGCCCAACTAGGTGTACCTACGACCTGTGCGCACCTGTGGTTATGTGTTGAGATGTCTATTAACGAAATCCAAAGACTGGAGTGGATCCGACGACATCGAATTTTTCACCTAAAAAAATGTACAGTGTATAGTAAGGATTTTAGAGCCTTTCCATGCTCTTCTTCCAACTGCCACAGCGGCCCAACTAGGCGTACCTACGACCTGTGCGCACCTGTGGTTATGTGTTGAGATGTGTATTAACGAAATCCAAAGACTGGAGTGGATCCGACGACATCGAATTTTTCACCTAAAAAAATGTACAGTGTATAGTAAGGATTTTGGAGCCTTCCATGGCTCATCTTCCAACTGCCATAGCGGCCCAACTAGGCGTACCTACGACCTGTGCGCACCTGTGGTTATGTGTTGAGATGTGTATTAACGAAATCCAAAGACTGGAGTGGATCCGACGACATCGAATTTTTCACCTAAAAAAATGTACAGTGTATAGTAAGGATTTTGGAGCCTTCCATGGCTCATCTTCCAACTGCCATAGCGGCCCAACTAGGCGTACCTACGACATGTGCGCACCTGTGGTTATGTGTTGAGATGTGTATTAACGAAATCCAAAGACTGGAGTGGATCCGACGACATCGAATTTTTCACCTAAAAAAATGTACAGTGTATAGTAAGGATTTTGGAGCCTTTCCATGGCTCTTCTTCCAACTGCCGCAGTGGCCCAACTAGGCGTACCTACGACCTGTGCGCACCTGTGGTTATGTGTTGAGATGTGTATTAACGAAATCCAAAGACTGGAGTGGAGCCGACGACATCGAATTTTTCACCTAAAAAAATGTACAGTGTATAGTAAGGATTTTAGAGCCTTTCCATGGCTCTTCTTCCAACTGCCACAGTGGCCCAACTAGGCGTACCTACGACCTGTGCGCACCTGTGGTTATGTGTTGAGATGTGTATTAACGAAATCCAAAGACTGGAGTGGAGCCGACGACATCGAATTTTTCACCTAAAAAAATGTACAGTGTATAGTAAGGATTTTGGAGCCTTAGCGGCCCAACTAGGCGTACCTACGACCTGTGCGCACCTGTGGTTATGTGTTGAGATGTCTATTAACGAAATCCAAAGACTGGAGTGGATCCGACGACATCGAATTTTTCACCTAAAAAAATGTACTGTGTATAGTAAGGATTTTAGAGCCTTTCCATGGCTCTTCTTCCAACTGCCACAGTGGCCCAACTATTCGTACCTACGACCTGTGCGCACCTGTGGTTATGTGTTGAGATGTGTATTAACGAAATCCAAAGACTGGAGTGGAGCCGACGACATTGAATTTTTCACCTAAAAAAATGTACAGTGTATAGTAAGGATTTTGGAGCCTTCCATGGCTCATCTTCCAACTGCCATAGCGGCCCAACTAGGCGTACCTACGACCTGTGCGCACCTGTGGTTATGTGTTGAGATGTCTATTAACGAAATCCAAAGACTGGAGTGGATCCGACGACATCGAATTTTTCACCTAAAAAAATGTACAGTGTATAGTAAGGATTTTGGAGCCTTTCCATGGCTCTTCTTCCAACTGCCACAGCGGCCCAACTAGGCGTACCTACGACCTGTGCGCACCTGTGGTTATGTGTTGAGATGTGTATTAACGAAATCCAAAGACTGGAGTGGAGCCGACGACATCGAATTTTTCACCTAAAAAAATGTACAGTGTATAGTAAGGATTTTGGAGCCTTCCATGGCTCATCTTCCAACTGCCATAGCGGCCCAACTAGGCGTACCTACGACCTGTGCGCACCTGTGGTTATGTGTTGAGATGTCTATTAACGAAATCCAAAGACTGGAGTGGATCCGACGACATCGAATTTTTCACCTAAAAAAATGTACAGTGTATAGTAAGGATTTTGGAGCCTTTCCATGGCTCTTCTTCCAACTGCCACAGCGGCCCAACTAGGCGTACCTACGACCTGTGCGCACCTGTGGTTATGTGTTGAGATGTGTATTAACGAAATCCAAAGACTGGAGTGGATCCGACGACATCGAATTTTTCACATAAAAAAATGTACAGTGTATAGTAAGGATTTTGGAGCCTTCCATGGCTCATCTTCCAACTGCCATAGCGGCCCAACTAGGCGTACCTACGACCTGTGCGCACCTGTGGTTATGTGTTGAGATGTCTATTAACGAAATCCAAAGACTGGAGTGGATCCGACGACATCGAATTTTTCACCTAAAAAAATGTACAGTGTATAGTAAGGATTTTAGAGCCTTTCCATGGCTCTTCTTCCAACTGCCACAGCGGCCCAACTAGGCGTACCTACGACCTGTGCGCACCTGTGGTTATGTGTTGAGATGTGTATTAACGAAATCCAAGGACTGGAGTGGATCCGACGACATCGAATTTGTCACCTAAAAAAATGTACAGTGTATAGTAAGGATTTTGGAGCCTTCCATGGCTCATCTTCCAACTGCCACAGCGGCCCAACTAGGCGTACCTACGACCTGTGCGCACCTGTGGTTATGTGTTGAGATGTCTATTAACGAAATCCAAAGACTGGAGTGGATCCGACGACATAGAATTTTTCACCTAAAAAAATGTACAGTGTATAGTAAGGATTTTAGAGCCTTTCCATGGCTCTTCTTCCAACTGCCACAGCGGCCCAACTAGGCGTACCTACGACCTGTGCGCACCTGTGGTTATGTGTTGAGATGTGTATTAACGAAATCCAAAGACTGGAGTGGATCCGACGACATCGAATTTGTCACCTAAAAAAATGTACAGTGTATAGTAAGGATTTTGGAGCCTTCCATGGCTCATCTTCCAACTGCCACAGCGGCCCAACTAGGCGTACCTACGACCTGTGCGCACCTGTGGTTATGTGTTGAGATGTCTTTTAACGAAATCCAAAGACTGGAGTGGATCCGACGAGATCGAATTTTTCACCTAAAAAAATGTACAGTGTATAGTAAGGATTTTAGAGCCTTTCCATGGCTCTTCTTCCAACTGCCACAGTGGCCCAACTAGACGTACCTACGACCTGTGCGCACCTGTGGTTATGTGTTGAGATGTGTATTAACGAAATCCAAAGACTGGAGTGGATCCGACGACATCGAATTTTTCACCTAAAAAAATGTACAGTGTATAGTAAGGATTTTGGAGCCTTCCATGGCTCATCTTCCAACTGCCATAGCGGCCCAACTAGGCGTACCTACGACCTGTGCGCACCTGTGGTTATGTGTTGAGATGTCTATTAACGAAATCCAAAGACTGGAGTGGATCCGACGACATCGAATTTTTCACCTAAAAAAATGTACAGTGTATAGTAAGGATTTTAGAGCCTTTCCATGGCTCTTCTTCCAACTGCCACAGCGGCCCAACTAGGCGTACCTACGACCTGTGCGCACCTGTGGTTATGTGTTGAGATGTGTATTAACGAAATCCAAAGACTGGAGTGGATCCGACGACATCGAATTTTTAACCTAAAAAAATGTACAGTGTATAGTAAGGATTTTGGAGCCTTCCATGGCTCATCTTCCAACTGCCATAGCGGCCCAACTAGGCGTACCTACGACCTGTGCGCACCTGTGGTTATGTGTTGAGATGTCTATTAACGAAATCCAAAGACTGGAGTGGATCCGACGACATCGAATTTTTCACCTAAAGAAATGTACAGTGTATAGTAAGGATTTTAGAGCCTTTCCATGGCTCTTCTTCCAACTGCCACAGCGGCCCAACTAGGCGTACCTACGACCTGTGCGCACCTGTGGTTATGTGTTGAGATGTGTATTAACGAAATCCAAAGACTGGAGTGGATCCGACGACATCGAATTTTTCACATAAAAAAATGTACAGTGTATAGTAAGGATTTTGGAGCCTTCCATGGCTCATCTTCCAACTGCCATAGCGGCCCAACTAGGCGTACCTACGACCTGTGCGCACCTGTAGTTATGTGTTGAGATGTCTATTAACGAAATCCAAAGACTGGAGTGGATCCGACGACATCGAATTTTTCACTTAAAAAAATGTACAGTGTATAGTAAGGATTTTAGAGCCTTTCCATGGCTCTTCTTCCAACTGCCACAGCGGCCCAACTAGGCGTACCTACGACCTGTGCGCACCTGTGGTTATGTGTTGAGATGTGTATTAACGAAATCCAAAGACTGGAGTGGATCCGACGACATCGAATTTGTCACCTAAAAAAATGTACAGTGTATAGTAAGGATTTTGGAGCCTTCCATGGCTCATCTTCCAACTGCCACAGCGGCCCAACTAGGCGTACCTACGACCTGTGCGCACCTGTGGTTATGTGTTGAGATGTCTGTTAACGAAATCCAAAGACTGGAGTGGATCCGACGACATCGAATTTTTAACCTAAAAAAATGTACAGTGTATAGTAAGGATTTTAGAGCCTTTCCATGGCTCTTCTTCCAACTGCCACAGCGGCCCAACTAGGCGTACCTACGACCTGTGCGCACCTGTGGTTATGTGTTGAGATGTGTATTAACGAAATCCAAAGACTGGAGTGGATCCGACGACATCGAATTTTTCACCTAAAAAAATGTACAGTGTATAGTAAGGATTTTGGAGCCTTCCATGGCTCATCTTCCAACTGCCATAGCGGCCCAACTAGGCGTACCTACGACCTGTGCGCACCTGTGGTTATGTGTTGAGATGTCTATTAACGAAATCCAAAGACTGGAGCGGATCCGACGACATCGAATTTTTCACCTAAAAAAATGTACAGTGTATAGTAAGGATTTTAGAGCCTTTCCATGGCTCTTCTTCCAACTGCCACAGCGGCCCAACTAGGCGTACCTACGACCTGTGCGCACCTGTGGTTATGTGTTGAGATGTGTATTAACGAAATCCAAAGACTGGAGTGGATCCGACGACATCGAATTTTTCACCTAAAAAATGTACAGTGTATAGTAAGGATTTTGGAGCCTTCCATGGCTCATCTTCCAACTGCCATAGCGGCCCAACTAGGCGTACCTACGACCTGTGCGCACCTGTGGTTATGTGTTGAGATGTGTATTAACGAAATCCAAAGACTGGAGTGGATCCGACGACATCGAATTTTTCACCTAAAAAAATGTACAGTGTATAGTAAGGATTTTGGAGCCTTCCATGGCTCATCTTCCAACTGCCATAGCGGCCCAACTAGGCGTACCTACGACCTGTGCGCACCTGTGGTTATGTGTTGAGATGTCTATTAACGAAATCCAAAGACTGGAGTGGATCCGACGACATCGAATTTTTCACCTAAAAAAATGTACAGTGTATAGTAAGGATTTTAGAGCCTTTCCATGGCTCTTCTTCCAACTGCCACAGCGGCCCAACTAGGCGTACCTACGACCTGTGCGCACCTGTGGTTATGTGTTGAGATGTGTATTAACGAAATCCAAAGACTGGAGTGGATCCGACGACATCGAATTTTTCACCTAAAAAAATGTACAGTGTATAGTAAGGATTTTGGAGCCTTCCATGGCTCATCTTCCAACTGCCATAGCGGCCCAACTAGGCGTACCTACGACCTGTGCGCACATGTGGTTATGTGTTGAGATGTCTATTAACGAAATCCAAAGACTGGAGTGGATCCGACGACATCGAATTTTTCACCTAAAAAATGTACAGTGTATAGTAAGGATTTTAGAGCCTTTCCATGGCTCTTCTTCCAACTGCCACAGCGGCCCAACTAGGCGTACCTACGACCTGTGCGCACCTGTGGTTATGTGTTGAGATGTGTATTAACGAAATCCAACGACTGGAGTGGATCCGACGACATCGAATTTTTCACCTAAAAAAATGTACAGTATATAGTAAGGATTTTGGAGCCTTCCATGGCTCATCTTCCAACTGCCATAGCGGCCCAACTAGGCGTACCTACGACCTGTGCGCACCTGTGGTTATGTGTTGAGATGTCTATTAACGAAAACCAAAGACTGGAGTGGATCCGACGACATCGAATTTTTCACCTAAAAAAATGTACAGTGTATAGTAAGGATTTTGGAGCCTTCCATGGCTCATCTTCCAACTGCCATAGCGGCCCAACTAGGCGTACCTACGACCTGTGCGCACCTGTGGTTATGTGTTGAGATGTCTATTAACGAAATCCAAAGACTGGAGTGGATCCGACGACATCGAATTTTTCACCTAAAAAAATGTACAGTGTATAGTAAGGATTTTAGAGCCTTTCCATGGCTCTTCTTCCAACTGCCACAGCGGCCCAACTAGGCGTACCTACGACCTGTGCGCACCTGTGGTTATGTGTTGAGATGTGTATTAACGAAATCAAAAGACTGGAGTGGATCCGACGACATCGAATTTTTCACCTAAAAAAATGTACAGTGTATAGTAAGGATTTTGGAGCCTTCCATGGCTCATCTTCCAACTGCCATAGCGGCCCAACTAGGCGTACCTACGACCTGTGCGCACCTGTGGTTATGTGTTGAGATGTCTATTAACGAAATCCAAAGACTGGAGTGGATCCGACGACATCGAATTTTTCACCTAAAAAAATGTACAGTGTATAGTAAGGATTTTAGAGCCTTTCCATGGCTCTTCTTCCAACTGCCACAGCGGCCCAACTAGGCGTACCTACGACCTGTGCGCACCTGTGGTTATGTGTTGAGATGTGTATTAACGAAATCCAAAGACTGGAGTGGATCCGACGACATCTAATTTTTCACCTAAAAAAATGT